>OU343163.1:40319457-42719457 GCA_910595825.1 Philhelius pedissequus
TCAGAATGGAATGGATTCAAACTTGAGTGAGAAAATATATACATTTTTGTATATTTTTGTGGTTTTGCTTTATTTTCGATGATACATCAAAGTGTGTTGTTTTATGGAAATAAGGATATAAAACTGAGCTGGGGATGGGAGCTCCTTTTCCTAATTGCAGTCAAGTGAGCGAACCAAAATAAAAAACAAAATAAAATAAGAAATAAAAAAGCAATCTGTACAAATGAAGCTTTTTAATTTTTAACGTTTTTTTTTTTTGTATTACCACTTGAGTTCTTGCATGAAAGCAATAAGATAAAAGGATAATGTGTGAGCTCTTGACTATCATAATCAGCTACTCAATGCGAAGAATCGTATGTTGGCTATTTAATAATTTAGTTTTGGTATATTTTGCATTTCGAACGGAGAATATTTATATTGATTTATTTGGAGAAGATATTTTTAGAATTGGAATTTAAAAATCGAAACTTTTAATGACATTTGTATGAATTTTTAAGAATTTCCTTACTTACACAGCAACTTTAAATTTAATGTAGTCTAAATCAGTTATTTATTTCCTGCAACTAAAATAAAATAAAATGCACGACTGGATCGTACGAACTTTCTCTTGCAGCTAACAACTTTAATGTAACTAAACATTGACGCTGTTATAATAGGTAGGTAGTCTAGTTATCTTATACAGGTTTAAAGCCAATGTAGGTAAGATTACCTTGATTTTAAGTATAATGAATGGTCGAATGGATGATTCAAGGAATAGTTACATAGGTACCTACAAATGTATATTTAAATCTAGGTTATGGATTTTAATTATGTACATGTAAATAAGAATATGCAAAAAAAAAATAAAAAAAAGTTGGGGCTCTTTTTTAAAAAATAAATTTTGTATGTAGATATTAAATTTTGAAAACATTCTTAGAAAAAAAAATTTAAACGTAATTTTCAACCTTTATAATATACATATAAAATTAAAATTTCAAAAAAACTCAGTGAATGGTTTTTGAAAAAATCAATTTTGCAAAAAAAAAAATTATTAATTTTTTAAAAATCGAAAAACTTTTTTTTTTGAAAATTTGAGTATGCTTATTATTACCTTTAGGGATCAGTTGCATAAAAAATCTAATTTTAATCGGTTGATCCAATAGTGAAAATGTCGAAAATATGAAAAGTGGTATACCTACTATGAGAAGTACTGTTAGTAAGCAAAATAAAATATTTTTATACTTAAAAGTGGACTGTACAAATTTAAGAACACACACATTTTTTTATAAACATTCTTGGAGCCGTTTCCGAGAAATAATTTTTTTAGCGGATTTTTTAACATTTATTACCGTTGTTTTTTATTTTAGGAATACAGTTATTTAACTCGTCAAGATAATATCAAAAAACTCCCAATTACGAAGTTTCGAAAAAAATCCATTATAAGTCGTTTCCGAAATTTTGAGTTTTCAAAAAAAAGTTTTTTTTTTTTCATTAAAAAAAAAAAAGATTTTAATTTTGGTTTATATTAGTGCTTAGATCGTTTAAGGAGCATCTGCAAAAAAAATGTAAAACAAATCAAATGAACAGTTTTCCAGAAAATCGAAAACCAAAATAATGGTACTACTAGAAGTACCAAAACTAACAATTTTTCAAAAAAAAAAACACGAGTACTTTTCATTAATGAACTGATTTTAGTTTATAAAAATCATTGGAGTCGTTTTTGAGAAAAATAAGATTTTTGTTTTTGGAAAAAAGGAATGAATGTGAGCTACTCTTATTTGTCGTATTAAAAAAAATTTAAAACTGTGTTAAAGTCTAGGAAAATTAGACAAAAAAAAAATGATGACTCTTCGAAAAAATTCCGATAAAGCTGAATTTTGGTGGAGAGCTTCATTTTAATGTCCAAGCATTTCCTAAAAAAGTACCCTAAATTTGGTGCGGTGCAAGATTTTTTAAGGGTGGGGGATGGGGGATGGGTGACGGAGGAAAAATTCAGTTTTTTTTTAAATTACTTGAAAACTATAAGTTCTTTTGAAAAAAAGTTGTAGGTACGCATTGTAGCTAATGTTATTCTACACAAAAAAGATTAAGACACTTTTTAACGTACAATTGATAGATTTGGAGGAAAATGGTCAAAATCATTGAGGTACGTAGATAATTTTGTTGTCTTAAATCCGCTTTTAGTTTTTTTTTCAGAAAAAATAAAGATTTTGGGAGTTATTAAGCAAAATAAAAAAAATAGAATTTTTAAGATGGCAGCATTACCCTTCCGGTTCCACACTTAAAATTTGGTTTTTTTCATAGAATATGTTTTTCAAACATACAAAAAAATCCTCACCTAAAAACATAAATTTATTAAATTTTTGTGAATTACTATACTACATCCCTTTGATTTCACACTTGCTTTCATGAATTTCATGGACACACATTTTGAACACAGCCAGATTAAGCTTGCTATTAGTCGAATTATGTTATAAGCCTCAGGCAAGTTTAAATTGATGGCAACAATATTGTTTGTTGCTTTTCAAATTGTAATTATTGTTGGTCAACAAAAGTATTTCAACATGAAACCATCCTCCGCACACTATTAACTGGATTCAATTAACAAATAACCAAAACAAACATCAAGTTTTGTCTTCTGTATCGATCTGTATATTTATGCTTGATTCGTCACTCATTAAATTCAAATAAGTAGCTATTTGATTGATTAAAAAAGTTTTATCAACTTTTACCCCGTCCCCCCTACAAGTAATATTCAATTAATCATAAAACTTCTAAATTCCTTACAAAATTCCTCCAAAATGTACAATACCACCCATATAATGTTCCACATTCATATATATACCAACCCACGTAGGTATTCCTTGACTTTTTATATGTACATCATCAAGAACACCACCAAAAGAAAAACAAGTCTCAAAAACTTTTCTAATTATCGAATAAACACGAGTCCATTAATTCATCGACCCTCATTTCCCCACGAAAAAAAAATCATAATTTACATTTAACAACAAAAAAAAAAACAGAAAGAAAAAATCTTGATTACCATAAAAACCGATAATGGTTTTGAACCCCCCACGATGAAATGCCAAAAAAAAATCACCAAAGTGTCGCTTCCTTATCGGGTGTTTGGTGCAAACGACAACAAAAATTAATCATATCTCCATTATTTGGATATAATGAAATGGTTTTGTCAATTAGAAATGTCATCGTTTAATTTAACTTGCATAAATCTGTTGAATAGAATATTTTTAATTAAAATGTATTTTTTTTTAAATGCAAATTTATTTTATTTCATCAACAAGTTGGACGATGCGGCGATTTTACATATTCATACTGTCAAGTCGTTAGCCGCATCGACCAACACGATACCTATTAGCCCTTCTTCTTAATTAGATAATCTCATCGCCGGAAATAGCATGTTTATATATTTTTTTTTGAGAATTTCGTCGAAAAAGTAACACCAACAACAAAAACGTGCTCATTCAACTTACACCCACCAAATGGCGGCCAGACGAACCAGCAGTCGCAGTGACAAAATCAACCCACTCAAGGTGTTTATTTTATGTATTTTACTTCCATGGTGCCTCAACAGATATTTCTTTAAGAAGCCATAACTGTTGGACAAGTTTGGATGTTGACAGCTCGTGTTTTAATTTTTTGGTGTGAAATGGAAATCACAACTCTTTGATTGTGTTTTTTTTTTAAATTTTTTTTTGGAATTGAAAAATGATGTAGAAAAAAAAGAACAAATCATTCAAAAAGAAATGCGGTCAACAGATGAATGTCCTTTCAGTGAACTGACCCAAATTGATATAAAGACCAAGTCCTGGAAAATATAGTTTCCAAAGTTGTTATGCTTAGTTTTTTTTTTTCATTTTTTCTTCTTCAATTTTTTTTTCGGTTCATTAAACTTTTTCCTTCAGTGAGATCTGTGTGTTTTGTTCTCAAGTTTCCTGGATCTCATCCAAATCAATGTCCTTCTAGATGTCCTTTTTGGATACAAGAGAAAAAAAAAATAAACACGACTACTTTGCATCCGTTTCCAAAGCGAAGGTACACGAATTGGATTTGAAAGATTGCAAAAAAAAATCATGCAGATGGAGATAACAGTTATATAGACATGGTCCTTTAAAGAGATATGTCATCCTGTCAGAATGGAAATACATACATTCATACAACATTCAAGAAAACAGCTTGTTCACAGCCCGTGTATACATATTAACATTTCAATCTGACATCACGTGTAGATATGGAGACAAAATTCCTTGTTGTTCTTTAATTCAAGAAAACGAGATTCAATTCAAAATAAAAATAAATTGTATGTCGTGAATAGATGAATAGCATAAAGAGAAACACTTCACATTTCCTTCAGAATATAATAGACATAGGTTCACAATAGGCAAACGATTTTCTTTTCATACGTCAAAATCGAACTTGAAATTTTAATCAAAAATGTAAGATCTATTTTATTATGTACCTTTTTTCATATTGTAATTGAAAAAGAATTCTAGAACACCAATGTTGAAAATATGATTTCCGTGCATCTGAAATTTTTTATTGATTTGATTGACATGCTAGGTATCAGATACTTTGTATTTCTGAGAGGCAAACATTCAATTTAAAACTGGAACGAATTGATAAAATTTTAAGACGCATAATGAAAAAATCAGAACTATTTTCTGGCACTTAAAAAAATGTAATACATCGTAGTCGTAGATTTAGGTTAGGTTAGTTTAGAAGGGGTGGTGAAACGGCAGGCCGACTCACCTCACTCGGATCTCAATGGGTTCATTGCGGTCCCCAGGGTAGGAAGGGAGTAAATTGGAAGATTAGGTTTTTTGAGGGGCCTCCTTAAACCATCCTTACCTTTAAATACATTTCACGTTAAGTTTAAGTGGCTTATTCGAGACATCGTCCAGTTCGTCGAAGAAGTAATCTCCGAGGGTTTCTTTTCTTGTTCTGGCTAGGCTGGGGCATTCGCAAAGGAAGTGATATGAGCTCTCTTTCGCCTGTTCGTCCATACAGCATCTACATAAGTCAGAGATGTGCTGATGCCCATTCTGGTCATGTGGGTTCCCATTGAGTTGTGACCCGTTAGGATGCCCATTAGGAGGGACAGTTGAGGTCTGTTAAGTCCTAGTAACTATTCTGTTTTTTTTCTTAGATATTTCTGTCCAAAGATTTCTCGGAACCCGACAACTGTCAATACCTGACCATCTGTCGTTTGCGGTTTAGAGAAAAGTTTGTTGGATTCTTAAATTTTCGTGCGCCAGTCGCACAAGTAACCCGGAAACGATTTGGCTCGATTCAAGTGATGATCCGGATTTGGCCAGTTCATCTGCGATTTCATTTCCTTGTATATCACTATGTCCTGGGACCCAGATTAGGGTGACTAAGTTCGATTCGGTAAGCAATCTTAATTCGTTGCGGCAGCGGATCACTAATTTTGACTTTGTGACAATTGGGGAAATTGCTTTGATTGCCGCCTGGCTGTGTACTAAGATATCTATATCTTTGTTGACCATTTTACATGAGGAGCGATATTTAGCCGCCTCACATATTGCAAGCACCACCGCCTGAAATACTGAGATGTAATAAACATCAATTTGCAATATGGATCGATTAATTATCGCTGCTAAACGTTTTAAGTCGACCATACATCGGATATGAATTTGTATGGAATTTAAATGTATGAGGACTAGTTACACGGATTGAGTGAGCCGGCTGTATAATTCTTTCTCCGTGAAATGGGCTGTGTCCTGGGGCCTATAACACAAAACAACGACAAGTACTTGTAGGACAAGTAAAATAGAGGTCGTAACACCAAAAGACAAGTCTACAAGCTACGTGACAATTGTCATTTTGAAATGTGACAAATGGGAAATTTTTGGATTTCCATCCTTTTGTAACATATAGTGACAAGTGTTACAGAAACTTTGCTTAAGTATTGCTAGTGTGTGACAGGTATTTTAAAAGTTGTCATTAGTTTACAAGTCTGTATTTTCTGAGTACAAACAGTTTTAAAATAAGGAATTTAAATTGTGGAAGAATATACATAATGCACGTAAATAATTTATTCATTTGATTTCAACAATATTCAATTTAAAATATTTTTTGGATTCTGATTTTGATGGTGACAATGAGAATGAAAACAACAAACCTCTTTACAGATTAAAAGTCGTTTTGTGTTACAATTTTTTTTAAGATTTGTCGTTTTTACTTGTCCTACAATTACTTGTCGCGTTGTGTTATAGGCCCCTGGCCCTGGTGGTGCTCCCTTTGATGAGTTATAATAATGAATAATATTCGGACATCAGAACTATAGATACGACTAACTCGCATTCAGTGTGCACCGCTTTCATAGTTCTTAGATGGTCGGGATTTTTAGAGCTTATTCCCAGGAGTCAAATACATACGAAAAACACGTTCAATGTGCGACGGGCCTTAAAATTATGAAGAATTACTACACAAATAGTGGTTTTGTAGTTCAAATTAATAGTTCGCATGTCACGAGCAGGCTATGGTCGAAAAACGTTTTATGGGGGGGAAATTCCCACCCCTCCGCGGAGACGTGGGGAAAATTTTTGAAAAAGTGTTTAAATGATATTTTTATTAAATTTTGCATGAATAAGTTTTTTTTAATTTCTCGAAAACTAGGAAAAATTTTCAACATCGGGGTTTTTAGTATTTGACCAAAAAATAATTATAAAACATTGAATATTTCGAAAAAATCAACTTGAAAAATAATGAACAGTTAAACAACTTGATTTAAAAATCAAATTTAAAAAAAAAATGGAATATTGGCTTTCAAAGCTACATATCACATCATTGTGTGAGGTTTCGTGTTGATTTTTTAATATCATTTTTGTTTATTTTAAGTAAATTTTTGAAAAATTGACAGCAACAACCTCCCACCCGCCCACAAAAGTGTTTATTTTAATTGACTATGGGTCACAAAATGGAAGTCTCTGTATTAATATTAACTTTTACAAAACTTATTTTTAATCAACCAAAAAACGTACCTGAAATAAAAATAAAACAAAATTAAATATTATGTAAGTCAATTATTTTATATTTTTATTTATTTTTTTATTTAAATTTAAAACAAATAATTAATTTGGTGATTCTTAAATTGACTTTAAAACCAAAAGCTAAACGAAAAATTAAGTTTAATTTAAATGTCGTTTCGCTACATTTAGGTGATTTTTTTGTTGTACACTCTGGTTTTGTAAAAAAGTTAGTCGAAAACGTTTTCACCTTTTCACACTAAATTCGATTCTCGTTCGGCTAAAAAATTTAAAAAAAAATCCCTTATTATGAACATTTTTCTTCACTCTCCAATTTGATGGTGAAAGTTACAAGTGATAGCAAGAAAACGAAAGATACAATAGAAATTTTGTAAATCTGGAAACAATTTTGAGGTTGCTGACGCTTTTTTAGTAAGCGCTGTTGCTGTTGCTACTTTAATCTGTTTCATGCATTAGGAGGAGTAACTGACACGGCTTAGCATTAGATGAAGACTTTTGGGGCAATGATTTAAAGTAGTGATTAAAAGAAAACATAAAACAAAGAGCAATTATTTTTGAAAATATTTTTAGATATATTTTATTTTCGGAAAAAAAAACACTAACAAAAATATGGAGATATCAAGGACGTAGAGCAGCTGGAAATTGATGGCATAAATATTTAACACCTACATCAGATTTAAAATGGGAGCCGACTCTAAAAATAAGTTTTAAAATGAGAGTCGACTTCTTAATAATTTTATATGACAAGGAGTATACTTTAACATTAAAGAGGTCGTCTAACTTCAAAAACAGCTAAGCTCTTCTTCATCTTTTCTAAAGTATATCTTATCCATGAAGTTTGGCGTTTCATAATAAAAAAAAAAAATGAAAGAAAAAATGTTTTCTCAAAGAAAGCACGCAAGCAAACGCATCTAACTTTAGGCCTGATTTATTATTACCTTCTTAAACCTTAAGCTTTATATATTTTTAGTGAATATAAAACGTGCTTATAAACACTAGATTTTAGGTCCCAGTCGCCTTTTCAAAGGTTTTTTAAATAGCAACTTTCAGTTACCACTGTTGAGTTCATTTAACATTCCAATAATTTTATTTGACACCCCTAAGATAAGAAATATTCATAAAATAACACACTTATACCTCTTTTTTTTATTAAAATGTTTTTAATGTTTTTAAGTAAAATGTTTACACTTTTTGAAGTAAATTTTTTTTTGCGGCGTTGGGGGTAAACAAAATATCTATGGAGCTGTCAAACCGACCAACATCTGATGTGACCCATCATATGCCATGTTTTTCGTTTTGTGGATTTTATGGATGAGTGCAGATATGTATGTATCTGCATTGTGTGTATTCGATGAGGAATTTTTTTGTTGGTTCGTTTTGTTGATGCTCATACAATAGTGTATATTGGTCTCGTTGCCAGTGCTTCAGTGTATCTACTTCGTAGATTTATATATACGGAGTAGTATAATGTGTAATGTAATGTATTATTACTGAACCATGAATCAACTTTCAAACGACGCGACCGTGAAGTTTGCACAATTGGAAGATGGGGTCGTTATGGGCTGGTATCAAAAAATGTCAACTTCGTTGTTCTTTGACCGGTTTCCATAAAATTTAAATACATTCTGTATATGTTTTAGCTGACTTGGAATTACGAAAGAAAAAATTGTTTCAAATTAGGGAAGTTGTACTTCTGGTGCGTTTATATAAGTACACACACTCCTTTTTTGAAGAATGGTTTCTTCCATAATTAATAAATTTACCACATTTGGAAACATCAATTATCTTACTTAGCCCTGAGATATCAACGAGACGCCCCACTGGCGCGACTTTCGATTTATTTTTAATTTACCCCTTTTATATTTTTGTGTGCGAAACAAAAGGCAGAGCTCAGATCTCAGATGTCTAATCACGTTTTCTAAAAACGAATTAAACAAATCAAAAAAAAAAAGAAATCCATCATTGCATCTAATGCTTGTGCTTGGCACGAGCGTGTTTTTTTACACCGCAGCGCCGACATCGTCATTCGTCACTGACTTCGATGTCGTCGCCAATAAGTCAAGTGGTTTTTTAAACGACGCGTGCGCACATTGCATATAATTACCACTAAAAGGTCTAACAACAACAAAACACAAAAACATTCAACACGGGAGCAAAAACAACAATAACTTATAAAAAAAACGAAACTCTATAAAAAAGCTGTGTCGCATCACTAATTGACTTTTTCGTTTTCTGAAAGGCACAACAAAACTATCAAGTATACTTTATGATGGGCTCAGGCGAGGCGTGAGGCAGGCGCACTGTACCGGAAAATGCATTCATTGTTGGTGGCATTTCTTCGCTCCTTTCTCTCGCCAAAACAATTTTACCATTCCATTTACACATTCTTTGACACAGACAATACACTAGTTGCAAGTACTTTTCATTAGGTACTATTGTTTTGCTGGCAAAGGCTATTCATAGAAAACTATAAGGTCTTGAGAAGTCGGCTTGAAGATTCATACAGAAAATTGAATTAAGAAAAAAATATAAAACTTGACATTAATAACCAACGAAGCAGTGTCTTGGAACAACTAGGTTTACCATCTTGTGAAGTACAAATACATACAACAGCATGAGACCACGAGCCCCAGTTGAACGCACAAAAAATAAGAAATCTTTAATTATTGCGCTTTTGTGTGCATTTATTTTCTAATGGAAATAATGATGAAAGGTTTGATATTTAAAACCAAAAAAAAAAACTAAGAAAAGTTAAATCTTGTCTGGGTTTGGAAACATTTTGTGAACAAAAGTCAAGTTTGCATAAAGTAGGCTAATAGACATAAATAACAAAAAGAACATGAGAAAAGGGAAGGAACAATTATTGAGGTGAAGGGTTTTTTTTTATAATTTTGTGGGACACATGCAAAGCTTTTTAAATCCTCCGCAAAAAAGTACTAAATTCAGTTTTGCGTTTCTTGAGAGATTCATCACTTTTACTTTTTTGTAAACTAAATTTTCTATCAAAATGCATGCTAACTAAAAGTTTAACTATCGATAGTAAATTTAATTTTCTACAAAATCTAAAAATTAAAAAAAAATTAAATATTTTAGTAGTAGTAGTAGTAGTAATTTTTATTTGCAATAAATGAGTACAAAAGGTGTGGTAACCGCACATTTTACAATACAGTGATTTGACATTTAAAGTCTTACATCTGAAACATTAATTTAATTATTAATAAAAATATAATTGGCAAAGATTTTATTTGAAGGAAAAGCAAAGAAAAACCTCCAATATATATATATATGACTAGAATTTAATTCTGATTTTAAGTATGTTTGTATATTTGAATAGAAGAGGAACAAAATAATAATATGTTAGTTATTAAATAAATAAATAAGAAAAGAACAAAAAATAAGTGTTATTATAAGCAAAACAATAAAAAAAAATAATAATGAATAAATAAATAATTAAATACAAAGATAAACAATAAAAACAACAATAATAAATAGATAAATAAGTAAAATAATTAAATAAGTAAATAAATAAATCCATAAATAAATAAATAACAACTAAATAGATACATAAATACGTGAATACATAAACTAAAGAAAATTCCACATAATATGAACAGAAATAGGTAAATAGATATATAAATAAATAGTTTAAGTGAACAACAAAACGACTATTTATTACAATTAAATATTTTATATTATATTTTTTTCTAAACCCAACCTACCTTGCAGAATTTTGACTCTGTCTATAGGGCAACAATTGTCTTTTCTGTAGTCAAATTTAGCACTAACAACGCTTTTGAAGACTTCCAAAAAGCTATTTCCGTCATACCTTAAGTTTCGCTATGTAAGGGAACATAAGCGAAATGTATAGGACGGGCAGTATATGGTGTCACAGTTAACTATTTCCTACTGCCATTTGATTCAAATAAAATGTTGATAAATGTATCAGTGCTAGCATTCGAGTGCAACTTAATGTAAGGCTGAATCTTCAGTGTGGTTTGGATATAATTATGCATTATCTTTAAAATTATAGGTTAAGAAAAGTAATTTTGGATAACCTTGTAAGAAATAATCTTAAATAATTTCTTAGGGGTGGAAAGTAGAATGGTTTTTTGGTTTTGTAATAAATTTTCTTTAATTTAATTTAAATTTATTTTAGATATAATTTTATTTTAGATATATATGTAATTTTATTTTTTATTTTATATTTTATTTGATTTTATGTTTTATTTGATTTGTTGTAGTTTATTTAATTTAATAAATTTTATATTTTATTTAATTTCATTTAATTTAATTTAATTTAAATTTATTTTATTTTATTATATTTTATATTATTAGCTCCTGCAAACAAAAAAACACAAATCGGGCCTAAGGAAAAGAAAAGGAAATATGACTTGAAAAAGACACTGCCGATCTTGATGCAGTGAGGCCATTACCCACCCTACCATAGGAATCTTCGGCCATTTTTAGATTCCCCCCAATACTTCGGGTGATTTATGGTTCCGTGTATAAACGGTGAGTGGAGAAGATACAACAATGAGCTTGTATGTACCTACCGACCGACGGTAAATACACCCTTATCCAATTTTGAATGGTTTGAAAGGCTCCCTGAAATTACGCCCAAGGGTATTATGGAAAAAAAACCCAAACAAATTTGGGCGTAGTAATTTTGGAAAAAAACGCACAATATATTTTAGGAAAATTCGCTAAAATGTATGGAAATCACAGCGTAATTTAGAAAAAAGAGCCAAAAGTTAAAATGGAAATTACGATGAAAAATATAAACTTGTTGACCAAAAAAAAAAGCTTTTTGCGGTGTTAATTCCAAAACGGTTTTGGAAATTAGACCAAAAAAATAAAAATATTGTGCAAGGATCTTTTAGTCACTGCACTAATTTTATAATGACAAAGAGAAATCACATTGCTTATGAAATAAAACCGAATTCAGAAAGAAGGTGCAAAATGTTACACAAAAAACTTTGAATACACAAAAAGTCAACACATTTAAAATTAAATACATGACTAAAGCATTATTAAATAAAATAAAATGTTTATAATTTATAACTGTTTGTAGATACATACGTTCGATTTGAAACAAATAACGGACAAATTTCTGAAGGTTTTTCTTTTTCGATTTGGAAAAAGGACCAAGAATTTTGTTCTTTTTCCTTTTCGATTTGAAAAAAAAAGCCAACAAGTTTTTTTTAAAGTATTCCTTTTGGTCTTTTTTCATTATTCTTAAAGGTAAAAAGATCCAATAAAAAAATTGCAAAGAAAAAACAAAATTTCACGCAAGAGCGATAAAAAATTTCGGTTATTTTATTAAAAAAAAAACCTAAAATATTGTATAGAGCTTTTTGGGCGTTTTTTCCATTTTTTTTTGCGTATTATGGCGTAGTTTCATGAAGCCATTTGAAGAAATAAAAAGAAAGCTGATTTTCTCTGTACCACCCTAATATATATACATTTTTGCAAAATCAACTGGAATCTGTAATCAGATAACAACGAAACTAAGCCTTCCATGCAAGGTTTTTCCTTTTAAATTGATTAACTATACCATAGTCTAGCCATTTTCAATTAATATATCAATCTATACCTAACCTTACCTACCAACATACATTAATTTAAATTTGCAAAAAAAAAAAAAACTTTATAATCGATCCGACTTTAAAACCATTATACCATCAACCTTGCTCAAACACCGTGCGCACACACCACATTTGCTTAGATTGAATATTGAAATGAAAAATTAAGTCTTAAAACCACTTTGTCGTCCGAGCCCGACACTCTCTGATGGCACATGCTATAATAACATAATTTTCCACCTGCTTGCCCCAAAAAATCCACATTCACATCACCTTGACTTAACCATGTTTTCTACCATCAGCGCAGCACCATCATGCCATCACACCGTCCAGACAAATTGCAAAATATTTTGCCTTCCAAATGAAATTTAAAATTAATATTACACCATCACTAAGGATACCAACTATAGTGTCGTTTTGCATTTTGTCTGATGACGAGGACGACCAACAGATGATGCACATTTACCAGAGTATAAATCAGCACATAAAAAAGGACAAGCAAGAAAAAAAAATTCCACCAAGCGACCTAAAACTTGACGAGGTATTATTCACATCGGCCAGCGCGGCCGGCGCGGCTTATATATAAATTGAGGTATACGGGTTATAAATTCACTCATGTTGCACCTTGCTCCATTATTTAGCAAAATGCCACCACAATCTGCGGCGGCCAGCCGCTCCTGTTCCGCAGATGCATTGCCGCAACACACCCGACCAACAATAAAACAACATGTTGTGTTTATTCACCTGTGCCTCCTGATTTTTCCTGATCCCACCGATGATGCAGCGTGTTATCGGATGTAAATTTATTTATCTATAGCGATCTCATTCGGTGGTGCATGAATGGTGGTGTCACTATGATGTTCATGGGCTAATTGAAATATCATTATTTCTGCAAATGCAAACCGAATTGAAAAGTCGCCCGTCATTGCAGAATAAATTGCATTTGAAGTAGCTTAGGTGTAAAAATCAACCAAAAGATACATCCGAGTCAAAAAAGATACATACTCGTACAAAAATATGTAGATACACAGATGCCAGAAATGATATGAATATGGAAAATAGGTCATGTCCCTGAGTAAATTGCAATTTTCAACGCTCGAGAATAATATGGGTGCGGTTCATAATGATGATGATGATGGGAATGTATTATTCCAGGGCATCAAAAAGAAGGATGCACCTACACAAACACACACATACACATTTATTGCGAATCCTGATTCTACTGTGTAGATACTTTATTCAGTCAGACCTCTTGAACTTTTGACCGAGAAACTTTTTACTTTTCCAAACAAACGTCACAGAAAAAAAAATCCCCATGCTTATGTTTCGCTGCAAACGCACAAATTGGAAGCTCAATTTCAAAGCTCTGAAGTGCAGTCACTTGAATCCTCCAGTTCATCGAAAATTTGATTGTCCTTTGATATAACAAAAAAAAATCTAAAAAAAAAAATGCATGAATATAATACTAAATGAGATAGAAGGATGACGGCGGCGAACTACACATGCAAGCTGCAAGTCCTGCTACTAGCATACCTTCTATGATGATGATAAAAGTTAGGAAAGTCTTTTATTTCTCCAGAACTGGGTGAGTTCTTAATAGGTAGGTACTGTAGGAAGGTACACAGAATTAATGTCGGTGTGTATATGCTCGCTCGGAAAGAATAATAGAAAAGAAATTGGAGCAAGGATAACAGGGAGCACTTCAGCTATTTTTTCGTTTCAATGGAGAGCATAAATATAGGTAGAGCAGAAAGTACACACGGGACAAGTTTGAACGGATTGAATATGTGTCAAATTTCCGACAGCGCAGCGTCACGGGATTGAAAGGGTACATTTTATGTATATGACGAAGGATCTGAGCTCTTGAGCAAATTGAAATAACATTTTTTATTTAATGAGCAAAAGGCAAGCTTAACTTGTGTATTTAGGACTTTTTTTTTTTATTTTACATTTTCAAATTATATTGTGGTTGAAATGAAGTGTGGGTTTTTTCCTGGAAAGGAAAACAGTGTGCAGATTGCAGAACGATTATGAAAACTTAAGTATAGTTTTGTGGAGTTTAAGAAAGTTTGAAATTATTTTTTAATTGAAACTGGGTTAGGGATATTTTAATTATTAAAAGCTGATAGTTGTTAATTAAGAGTTTGCAGGATCTCCGAGCAACCTCAGTATGCAATCTCCTACCTATTGCTACTCTATATCCCAGGTGGAGAACCAAGATTGCCTTGTACCTCTACTTTAAACTTTAACGAGAAAAAAAGAAAAATGTATCCACTAAGGGATTTCTCCGATTTTTTTGCTACTTGGTTTTTGACGTTTATATTTTTGACAGATCACACATGACAAATTCCACGAACATTTGACATTTCGATTCAGTATTGTTTGCCATTTGATCATGAATAGACTTACGCCTGAACAACGTTTGCAAATTATTGAAATTTATTATCAAAATTCGTGCTCTATGAAAAATGTGTTTCGCAAGCTACGTCCGGCAAAATTGTCTTCAGCGACGAGGCTCATTTTTGGCTAAATGGATACGCGAATAAGCAGATTTGCCGTATTTGGAGTGAAGAGCAGCCAGAGGCAATTCAGCAGCTACCAATGCATCCCGAAAAATGCACTGTTTGGTGCGGTTTATGGGCAGGCGGCATCATTGGGCCGTACTTCTTCAAAGACGATGAAGGCCGCAGGGTTACGGTCAATGGAGAAAGGTACCGTTCGATGATAACAGATTTTTTTTTGCCGAAAATGCAAGAATTGAACTCGGTCGACATGTGGTTCCAACAGGACGGTGCCACATGCCACACTGCACGCGAAACCATGCATCAATTGAGAGGCGAATTTGGTGAGCAGTTGATCTCACGTTTTGGCGCAGTCAATTGGCCACCAAGATCATGTGATTTGACCCCGTTAGACTATTTTTTGTGGGGCTATGTTAAGTCTATTGTCTATGGGGACAAGCCAAACACGATTGCTGCCTTGGAAGCCAACATTGAACGCGTCATTGGTGAGATTCCGGCCGAAATGTGTGAAAAAGTTTGCCAAAATTGGACATTCAGAATGGACCACCTGAAGCGTAGCCGCGGGCAACATTTAAGTGAAATTATTTTTAAAAAGTAAATGGCAGAAATTGATTTATCGATCCAAATAAAAATTTCATTCACTTTTTACAAGTTTCTGTGTTTTTTTGAATTTTCAAAAACCAAGCTCTTAAAAAATCACCGTTTACTACCGGAAGAACTATATACCAGTAGGAAATGTAATATTCTTATATGACACAAAAAGCCTTGAACACAGGGTCAATTAAGAAAAACTCTTCAAAATGAAGCATTTTGTGCAAACGAACAAGGTGGGGCAACAGTGAAGTCATAACATGAATGTGAAATCATTTCTACGTGTGGCAATGGCACAGTGTAAATAGCGTTTGACTGCTAAAGAATTTCGATTCTCATTCTAAGCAGCAGTCCTTCGTTGTACTTCCATATTTAAATGGATCATCAGGACACACAAATAAAAAATTCTCAATCCAACAAATATTTTTCCCTATCTTTCTATGACATTTTAACTAGTGTCGTGCAGTTCTAATTGCATTCAAAAGCATTTAGGTCTTACGGGCTTATTAAAAAAAATAAAATGCACGACTTGATCGTACGAACTTGCTCTTATAGCTAACAACTTTAATGTAGTTAAACATTAACGTTGTTTAATAGGAAGGTAGTCTAGTTATCCTATGCAGGCTTAAAGCCGATGTAAGTAAGACTACCTTAATTATTAGTGCAATAAATTGTCGAATAGATGATTCATGGAATAGTAACATAATGTATGAAGGTACATACCTACAAATGTTTATTTAAATTTAGGTAATTACGTATGTTAGGAGAGAATTATGTACCTACATACATGGATCGAACCTAGGTATGTAAATATGCATACACATAATTAAATGTTTTTATATTGCTTAGTCGTTATAGTTTGAGTGAAAACAAAGATGCAGTTTGAATTCGTGGATAAATAAGAATATATTAAAAAAAAGTTTCAAAAATCGTTAGAGCGGTTTTTTTAATAAATTAATTTTTTATGTATAAAATTTTGAAAACATTTTTAAAAAAATTGAAACGCCATTTTAAAGATATTATTAATATATATATAAAATTCAAATTTAAAAAAAAAATCTGTAACTAGTTTTTCAAAAACCGGTTTTTCAAAAAAAAAAAATCATTTATTTTTTTAAAATCGAAAAATTACTTTTTTGAAAATTTTGGTATGCAGTTTTATTAACAACGTTAGGGAGCATTTGTATAAAAAAAATTATTTTATTTAGTTCGTCAAATGTTGAGAAAGTCCAAAATATAAAAAGGTGTTCTATGGGAAGTGCCGTTAATAAGTACGCAAAAAAAATATTTTTATACTTGAAAGTGGGCTGTACTAATTTAAGAACACACACATTTTTTTATAAAAATTCTTGGAGCTGTTTTCGAGAAATAATTTTTTTTCTTAACGGTTATTTTTAACATTTGTATGGCAGGTACCGTTGTTTTTTATTTTAGGAATAAAGTTTTTTTTAACTATTTAAGATAATGTGAACAAACTACCAAATACCTAGTTTTGAAAAAAATGTATTGATTCGAAATTTGGAGTTTTCAAAAATAAAATTTTTTTTTTCATCAATTCCCAATTTTGAAAAATTTTGGTTTAAACTTTCTAGTTAGTAGCTTTTGCGTTAAAAAATTAAAAAGAAAATTAGGTTAACTGCTTCCCAGAAAATCGTAAACCGAAAAAATGGTTCTACTAGACCATTTTTCCAAGAAAAAAATTACCATAATGTACTTTTCCCTTTATTATTGAACGATTTTTTTTTTATAAAAATCGTTGGAGCCGTTTTTGAGAAAAATAAGATTTTTGTTTTTGGCAAAAAAAATGTGTGGGAGCTAATGTTAGTTGTCATCTTAAAAAAAATTAAATGCACGACTGGATCACACGAACTTGCTCTAATGTTCAACCACATCGTATGCGTAAGATTTCTATTAAAAATCTAAATATATTTTTAAAGTCGTTTTTTACTTAATTTTGTATATATACAAAATTTCTTTAGTTTTTTTTTTCTAAAAAAAATGATATGACAATCTTAAATATTTAATAATATAAACTTAAAAGCAAAAGATTAAATCGACTTAATCAAAGAAAAAATAATTCAAAATTCTGAAATAAATACTTAAACTAATTTGAGCTCAAAAGGAAGTAAGCCATTTTATTTCTTGGATACATTTGAATTTATGAGACAAACATTTTAAAAAACTATTTTAAAACATTCAAAAAAAAATTCAAAACGCCAATTCATAGGTATTCAGCAAAAACATATAACAATAATTTTTGGGAAAATTAAATTTTCAAAACATAATTTAAAATTTTTTTTTTTAGAAAATGCTTTTAAAAATACAAACAAATATTAATTAAAAATATTGGTACGAAGGATAAATTGGGCAACATAAACCTACACATTTTTGAAGTTTCAAAAGAATCGGTTAAACCATTTATGAGATAGACGAAAGCAAAAAAACGGTCCTATGGAAAGTGCCGTTTTTTTGCATTTTTTAATTTTTTTTTCAACCATATGATCGGAATTTTTTAAAAATCACAATCGTTAGAGCCATTTCCGAGAAAAATAGTCTTTAACGTAATGGTTATATGGCAGGTACCGTTGTTTTTTGAGCTAAAAACAAAAATTCAATTTCCCCTCTGTACAATACCTACAAAATCCTATCTATGTACCAAATTTGAAGCAATTCGGCCAACCCGTTTGGTCTGTAGGTGTCTATACATACATACGGACAGACTGACAGACAGACAGACCTACAGACGGATAGAATTTTTAGACCATCTTTTCTCGTCTTCGCTATTATCGTAATGTCATGTTTGGTTGTTATCTCAAAACTTTTTTTTTTTCGACGAATGCATAACTTGCCTTATTGTACCAATAATCGCAAGTTAAAATGAAAAAAACGTGGAATCATATCTATCCATCGTTGAGGCTATAAATTCGAGGACAGACATACGGAATTGCGGGACCAACTTTTTTTTTCTTCCCTTTGATCGTAAGTCATGCCTCATATGTATACTTAGTACCTATAATCGCAAGTTATCTAGGGAATCAACTAAGACTCTTAAGTACCAAGTTTGAAAAAAATCACTTCAGTGCCAGCGGCTTAAGATCGAGCTACAAACAAACAGACAGGCGAGATTGCGGGCTCCACTTTTTCTGGTTCTCTATCTTCGTAATGTCGATTTTTTTTTCAAACGGAAAACTTGCCCTTAAATTTTGTCGTCCAACGCCCTGTGCCCGAATAATTAAGTGTTTGACTGAGTTCGTGCAAACTGCGTCCAATCTGACGTGTTCGAGGACGTCTGAAATAGTCCACAGATATCATTTTAAATGCAAATTTCTTCATAAAATTCCTGAATTGTGTCTCAAGAAATGTTGGTTTCAGTAGAATGGTTCGACTCCTTTCGTAACCATAGAGTTTTAAGAAAGCAAAAACAACAACAACAAGGGTATAATATAATTTATCATTAAAATGAGGGTTCGCACAATGTCACAGTCTCTAGCAAAACCACACCAAGGGATGAATATGTTAACTAAATGATTTTGAACAAAATATCAAACCGAATTCCAACCGAATTATTCTCCAAGATTAAATTTAAAACATTTTCTTACGTCACAATATCTATAATCATTGTGGTTTAATATTGTCTAATACACTACATTTCGTTAGATGTCACCGCCAAAACCGTTTACATAAGCAGCATCTAAGCTGACGGAATGTCGCTCCCACACACTCTACACAATGTATAATAATCCTTATCCAGAGTGCTGACAAACATAATTGCTACACGTTGTTTCTCTCCCGCAAAACACGTACACCACACAATATCAAACCGCGAAACCATTCGCAACAACCCCCTCATTTTATGTCGATAACACACTTCAATAATTAGACACAAAAACTTAAGTTTTTCATTTAAAACCTATCGAAAACCTTCTGTGGTGTTGCAAACTGGTTCTCAAGTCTTAAATTGTTTCAGGATAGTAGGTATATGTTGAGATATGAGTATGTGTTGCACTTTCGCATTGCACCTTGCCATAACGAAAATACAAAAATAAAATTTAATTATTTATTATGCAATCAAATTCTAGGAGTTAGATACACATACACCCCACGTCGATGGAATGGGGTTAGATTTTTGTGTAAACATTTTGTTTGTCATATTTCACGATACAAATTATATAAGAGATGTACATATATTATTTTCCTACCTGAATTTTACTAGTTAACACAATCACAGACAATAGGCACAGAATCACAGAAAAAAGGCTAAAACTTTCCAGCAATTCATATCACCTAAAAAATGTATATTAAGATTGTTCAGGGACGAAAAAGTTAGAACAGAATAGAACAGAACAGGACAGAATATTATATAGAATAGAACAAATCATTATTATTACTTTCATTGACATACTAGATCTGGACTGCCAGGAGCCAACTTCATGTTGGATCTCTCCTAAGCTAGTACCAAACGAGCGCCACCTAGCTCCCAGCGGAAATCACGAATATTATCAAGTGCCACTGCTTAAGGGATTTTTTTTTTCAAATAAATCCATGCACAAATCCAAAAGTTACCTTTTCTCTATTTTATACAGAAAAAATAGACAACTTGCGGATGAGCGGAATGCGATTAAAACTAGACTAAATGTCAATTTATTGTTTTTTTACTTTTCGACGAGACGAACAAAATTTAACACATGCAGTGAAGCTTAAATTACATTTAAGTTTTTGTTTTAACTTTTCGACGAAGCGAATAAAATCTATAAAATTTTTCAGAAGATACTGCGTAATATATTTAAGTTAACATTTAAAATGTGCAATTAAGTATTTCTTAGGCGACAAACAACAATATATTTTGCAGCGTCAAAATGTATTTCACAAGTCGACAAAAAAAGCACTACTGAAACGGACAAGTAACAAAAGAGAAACAATTTTTTAAATAAATTTATTTAAAATAAATTCGATTTTTATTTTTTTTTTTTCGAATGGAACTCTAAAGCAATCTCTCTCATAAAATGAAATAAAAAGGAATTTTTCTTATAGTCCCCCACCACTACAGAAATTGTTGACTTTCTATAAATAATAGATGTCAGCACTAATCTTATACAAAATATCAATAGATGGCCCTAGTTCATTTGCCTGTTGACTAAATATGGTGGGCATGCCAAGAGTGGTAATAGATGGCTTTTTAAAGTAATATTTTTGTTTGATACTTTGCTCCGAGTGGCGTGAAGATCGTTGACCCAATTTTCTATTGAGCTTTTGTATGGAAATGACAATCGACTAGCAGTCCATATCTAATATGTCAATGATTACTATTTATTTAATACGTCAAATGCTAACGATAAAATTACAAAAAAAAAATACTTAAATCTAAATTTTATTAATTATAATTATAATAAAATTTCAACTACTCAGAGCAAATTTAAAATTATCATTTGCAGTCCCAATGAGAATAGAGAATTTATTGAAATGTTTGATTAACTGATTAAGTGGACTATTAGCGCCATAGTTTGATCTGCTAAAAATAGTTCGAAGTGGAAAATTCCTTCTTAAGCTAGTCTGACTCATATTGAAACCTAGATACGATGAACATAAAATAGATCCATTTATTACTCCAGTTATGAAGCAGAACTGCAAGTACTCTCTGTGACCAGAAAGATATGCGAGGTTAATCAATTGAAGTCTTTATGTATATGGAGCTAATTAGAACAGTCAGTCATCTGACAGAGATAATAAAAATTATTGTTGGTTACCTACAATTCAAGTTTATTTTTTCAGAAACGCATTCTTAAAAATAAATTGAAATGGAGTTGAATTTATTTAAAAAAAATGTTTTTCATGAAATTGAGATGATTCCTATACGGAAATGATTTATCAACTAAATCAACACCAAATTTTGTTTTTAATAACATAAATTGGTATTGACAGTTCTATGCTCTAAAGTGTTCCAAACTGACTCATTGAACATCAAACCAGAACAGTTAAGAGCAGCAAAATCCTGTACTTTTCTGTTCTAAAGTATTCTGATCTGTTCCGAACATCCTGATTGAAGGCACATATTTTTAGTTGATGCTATTATTTATTTTTTGTATGTTTCGTTTAAAGTTCTTTTATTTTATTTTATCTATTTATTTATTTTTTTATTAATTTTGTGTTTATTTATTCTTATTATTCCTTAAGTTTTGAGCTGCAATAAATAGAACTAAAAATTACATATGAAATCTTCGGAATTTTGGTTCTTTTTTGTTGGTGGCACCTATGGCCTAAAATAGTTCTTCCTGTTGCCAGAATTGGCAATTACAAAATTTTGTTTCCGGCAACGCTGATCTCGATACATACTCAATGTAACATATACAAAATATAGAGTATTGTAAAAGAAAAGTACCAGTTTACAAAAAGTACATTTAAATAGTATTAGTTTAGACTGGACATTATAATATTAATTTATACTGGTCAATATTAAATTTCGTACAATTTTTTTTTGCAAAAAAAACGCCAAATTTAATGCTGGGTTCTTGTCACGAAACTGGCAAATTATTGGAAAAACGGAATCAAATTAGTACAATTAAAAAAAAAAAAACAGGTAAACAAAATTGTGAATGATTTTCAGAAAAACTCCATTTTTGCAGTGATAACATCTTATGGGAGTGTAAACCACTTGGTTACGTAACGCGTTACGTGCCAGTCTGTCTGACTTCCCTCAGTTTCAGGCATACGGAGAACTTTTGTAATTAATCAAATTAACGAAGAACTTTTGAAGCTTTTCTCAAGTCCAACAATTTCAATATTACATAGTTCAACTTAGATTAGTTTAAGTTATTACTTCTGTCGGGAGTACCTACCGAGACGCACATGTTTTTTAATATTGTTTGTTTAATATATTTTAATTTTAAAATTAGTTTTTATACAACTATCAGAACTTAACAAAATATTAAACGCTAACGCTTTTTAAATTAAGTTATTACACGTTGTTTAGTTTGAAACCTTGCGCTTAGACCAAAAATGGTGGGTCTTCCTAAGTTATCAATAATGCTTATTTCTATACAAGTTATTGTATATTGCGTTTTATCATAATTTTTGTTTACCTTTCTTTAATAACCCGAACATCAGTCATTGTTATCCAAAAATTTTTTAAGTCGACGTGGTATTAACTCTACAAAATTTAGTGGGTATTTTGGTATAGAATACCATTCTCTCTGTCTGAACAGCATCCTCCGATATTGGCCTCCTAGTTTTAGCTTAAGCTCTAAACAAGTTCTCAATCGGGTTGAGATCTGGGAATTGACTTGGCCTTGAAACAATTGATCCTTCTTCCTCTCCAAACCAATCTCTTACAAGAACCGTCTTATATGTTTCGGATCGTTATCCTGCTATTTACATCGGAGTAGCATGTTTTCTCCGGCAAATGGAAACATATTACATCTTCCAAAATATTCCTATAGGTGCCCGTATTTAGTCAAAATTTTATTAATATGGAATATAATACGAACCACACCATACCAGGTGAAACAGCCCTAGACCATAATATTTATTCAACTGTCTTTAATCGTTTTCTGAGCATAAGGCAAATTCTTCTCGGAACCTTATACCTATTGTTAGTTCTGAGTAGTGGAACTCTCCTGGTAAACATTTCTAAAGTCTTCTGGATATTGTGCCTGCACTTACTTAATTATTGATTTGTGCGCCTATAGCCCTTGACGAAGCAAAAGGGTTTTGATTTTGATAAAAAGAGGACGCGGTGATCAATTATAACAGACGTTTTTTGAGCCACCACCAAGAAGGCATTGACAACATAAGCTCCTTATATACTGGTGCCATTAGCAAATAACCTGTGATAAGCTGTGATATTAGTTTTAGATTTTTGTTGTGCTTAATGTTAATTTATTTCATTAATTTAATAAAGTTTGTTGACGTCTGTAAAATTGCAATTCAATTTTATTTAACTAAATAATATTAAGTATTATAATGTAAAAAATAAAGTACTAATTTTTCAAAAAATTAATGTGAAACAGAAAGCTAAAAAATAAATGTAAAACAAAAAAAAAAAAAAAAATTAAGCTGGAAAGTAACTGGTGAATAATAGGGTACACTAAGATGAATTAGCTTTTTATTAATTAAATCCGACTAAAAAGATCATCAGCCCAAAATAATCAAATATAGAATTTGGTCTATCAAAAATTGGACATATTTACAATATAGCAGTCAAGGGAATGTGTGTGTGTTTCAGTCCTGGCATTTTGCAATTTTTGTGTAGACTACGTTGAATAGGAAATGGAGCGCAATACCACGGAGTTGCCCATGCACGAAATATGCAAAGCAACAGTCTGCAGAGTAGTGCACCGAGTTTCAGTTGCAATCATTGATCAATTTCTTTCAAACAACATTTGCTGCCCAGACAATTTTTCGGAAATAGCTACCAGTTTTTTTTTTCTCAAGGAGGTTTTCCACGTGAAGCTGGATGTGCTGACGGGATGATGATAAACATCAATGCACCCAGAAAAAATGAGAAAAACTTCGTCAAAAGGTATGGAAAGCATGCTGTAAATGCAATGATTGTTTGCGGCTCAGATCGTTCCTTAGTTTAACGTAAGTTGGTCAGGAAGTGTACATGGATGCAAAGGTGCTGAGAAACTCAAGTTTGGCAGCAAATTTTAACGCAGGTTACCAACCATTTCCAAATACAGTTCTTTTATTTGATAGTGCTTATTTTATTATTTATATATATAAAGAGCATTTGTTAAAAAAATTTGGGATCTTCCCATGGCTTCTGCTATAAATTTGTATGTTTTATTTCTAAATCCTAAAACTAGTCTTCTTTCTTCCGGTGAGCAGTGGAGGTTTCGACCTGTCTGATAAACAAAAAATTATTGTTTATAGATAGTAAAATTATCAAAAACAGCTCACCTTAAAAATTGGTGCCCTTTTGGAAATAATATAAAGATATATGCACTGTGCATTTTTTTTATGTTTTGTCACAATTTGCAAGAAAGTGTCAGTCAAATATTAATACTATACGAGTGAAGTACCTACTAAGTTTCAATGTCAACTATTTGACAAAAATATTGGCAGATTTTAGACCATTGAGTAAATTTAAGATGATTACGATAAGCTCGTCGTGACACAACTCTTAACTTATATAATTATGAGAAAACTACAATTGTTGGTTGTTTTACTGTATCTTGAGTTCAAAACTATAAAAATAAAATGTACGACTGAATCGCACATACTTGCTTCTATGTTCGATCACATTATATGCAAAATATTCTTAATGGAAACGGCTAAAAGTATTTTTATAGTAGTTTTTCACTTATTTTTTTATATATAAAAATATTTAAATTTTTTCTAAAAAAAATGGTATGCACATTTTAAATATTTAATAATATAAACTTAAAAACAAAATTTCAGAAAAAATTGCCCACCCGTTTTCGAAATATTGAAATCAAAATATTTTTGTTTTTTTTTTCAAAAATCCAAAAAAATATTTTTCGAAAAAATAAAAAATATTTATGAAATGCAATATTATTTAGAATTTGAAGGAGATCCTGTATATAAATTTTGATCGAAATCCGTTGAGCCGTTTTTGAGAAAGTCGAAAATCAATAAAATGGTTGTATAGCAAGGCAGGTACCGTTAATAACTAAATTTTTTTATTTTTTTTTCGGCCAAAATGTAGGTCATACTCAAGTTAGTACACACACCAATTTTTATCAAAATCGTTAGAGCCGTTTTCGAGATAATTAAGATGGTAGAAAAATTTGTCAGGCAATACCGTTATTTTTGGGGCTAAACCAACGATGCAAAAATCTATTTTGGACAATCACCTAAAACGCCTACCACCAAGTTTAAACAAAATCGGCTCAGCCGTTTAGGCTGTAGAGCGTTCTACAGACAGACAGACGGAATTGCCGGACCCAAGGTGTTCACTATCATCGTAATGTCAACTTTGATTAAAATCTCGAGTTCGATTTTTTTTCAAATGCAAAACTTGCCCTATAGTACCTATATCGGAAGTTAAAAGTAAACATACCTAGTTGTTGCATAAATTTACTGAACGAATATAAGTATATGTCATTAATTATTTAACACGGAGTGTATATTCTCAGCTATAATCCATCAAATAGAAATCCCCGCGTGTTCTGTGTATTAAGATGCTGATAAATTTGAAAAGCGAAATGAAGGCCACAAGCCAGTCACCAGAATCGAATATCGAACACGTTCGACTAATCAACGTTGACTACGACTACGACAACGAACGGCCGGCGGCGACGACAGGCATCGCCCGGTACCCAGTCGGCCGTCTCTAACGAGTCACTCACTGTCATAGATATTTTTGTTTTATATTTTATACACTCTTTAACTGCAAAAAATGCTTGACGATACGATGCATCCATGCAGATACAATGCGGAAATTCATTCTAATTTGAGTCTCATAAACGTCATGTCATAAGATACTAATAGCTATATCGATTAGATGTCAGTGAGGTTGACCAAGCAGCAATTTAAAGTAAATAATCCTTCAATTGATTTTTGTCCTCTCCTCACTTCTCTTGGCACAAATCGCATTTCAATTGATTGTTTTTTTTTTTTTGTTTAATAAAAAAAGAAGACCTCAAAAAAAAAGCCTACGGCACAAAAGAGAGAGACAAACAAGAAAAAATCTATCATCGCTTTTGATTAATTCTATTTAAATTGTTCAGCGTTTTCACATATAGAGGCCCGCGCAATATACCAAACGGCCGACATTGGCGCCATAAGACACGTTCACGTTCAAAACTGCCATCAGACCGTAGCTGTAAGCTTCATACCCTTATACCCCCCAACACACAGCTAGGGTGTTCCCTGCTTACGACACGACTTTTGTGTGAGACGGGGAGGGGATGTTTGTCACTGTCATAGAGGATGGCGTAAAATGAAAGTTATAGCCTTTTTCGAATCAAATTTAAAAATATTATCACAATTTTTTTTAGATTTGTGAAGGTGTCGCATGAGGTTGCTTTAATGAATGAAATTCACTGAACATTTCAAATAGGGACAATTTATTCCAAATACTACTTGTTCGAAAGGACTTCGATTATAGTACCTAAATTTATGTTTCACAGTTTTGGAACGGAAGTAAAGTTGTATAATATTTTGTGGATTGTGTTGATAAGTAACGAGGCCATAGTTTAAAAAAGCGCATGAAGAAACACTATGAATATCTCCACAGTGACCTATTAGAAGCTTTAATTGCTTTTTGAGTGCGGCCATCTTAATTTCATAATTTAAAAAATTGTTTTTCAGATGGACTATTCCTGACAAGGTGGGTCCTAGAATTAGCTGATAAGTGCAGTTTAAAATCTTACCTTTAAAGCTTCTCCGTTTTTTTTTTTTTAAACTTTTGAGTAAAACTTTGATTCTTTTGTTTGATCCAATACTTGCCATATAGAGTAAGAGAAGAGAAAAATATAAGACTGAATGAAGGACGGATGGATGACGATAACGGGTATAGTGTGTATATAATATAGTCAGTCTTCTGTCGGCCTGTCCCTTTTATGCCAATTAATCTTTTCTGGTGTCTCGAGCGAGACGCGTGGGTAGGCAATGAATATGCGTTAAATTCGGAATGATCTAATGTGCAGAACGATTTTTTTATTCGTTAGATTAATATCTCTCTACATATCATATGACATTATGTTGAAGTTTAAGGCTTCATTGAGATTATTTGGTTTGAAATATAAGTCGCCTAAATATTAAAAAAAAAAAAAATGTTTGAGTCCACTTTAGGAAAACAAATTGGATAGGATTAAAAAAAAGTATTAAATAATTTTGTTTTTGTCTAATTTAGTTTTTTGATATTTTCATATATGGCTTGAGATTACTCGTATCTTTAACGGTTTATAAACCAATGTTTTCTCAAATAAAATTTATTTATTTATCTAAGCAATTTATAAAATCAATTTATAAACTATTTAACAATAAAGACTTCAGGGCAGCAAGACGATTTGAAGTCGTTTTTTAGAATTATAAAAGAAAACCTTATATAAAGTTCACATTGTTTTTTTTTTATCAAAAAATCCATGAAAGTTGAACTGAACTTAACAAAAATTGCGCGTTGGTAAGGCACTCATTAGCCAACTGATGAGTCCAAGTGAGATAGATCGCTGGGACGAAACGCAAATTTTGTGGACTAAAAGCCGTTAAAAGCTATTTTGAATCAAGGATGTAATTTGTTTGGAAAATTGCTTTCACCTTTTTACAGTTTACAGCCAGCCAGTATTCAAGGTTAAAGTAATTTTTACTTACAACACGTTTTGCATTTGGTAGAACACGAAATGTTCATCAAAACTTATACGATAGTAGAAGGCAAGAAAAAATGGTCCCAGCAATTCCGTTTTACTGTTTTTATTCTAAATATATACATACGAGTATGTACATATATGTACGACGATCGACAGTCTTAACCGCTGAAGCAATTTACTTCAAACTTAAGCGTATTAGGTGATTAACTGAAATTGATTTCTTTTAGCCCCAAAAATAAAACTACCTTGCTGTCACGCAACCGTTATAAAATAAGAATAATTTCGAAAATGGCTATAACGATTTTGATAAAAAAAAAATCTCTGTACTTTTGTGGTAGGGTTTATAATATGATTAACAAAATTAACATAAGTCATAGAACCCTTTTTATATTTTAGACTTTCTCATTAACGAGTGAACGGATTTCGATTTAAATTTGCATACAGAAGGTCCTACAGATTGGAAATAATACTGCATATCAAAATTTTCGAAAAATATTTTTTTTTTTAATTTAAAAAAAAATTTAAAACTGATAAACGATTTTTTTTAAATTGTTTATATAAATTTATATTTTAAAAACTTCAAATTGACAAGCTAAAATTTTTTTAGCAAATAATTAAAGAAATTTTGTGTATTATACAATCTACCCTATCGAGGTAACCGTCGGAGCGGAATTCTCTCTGTTTACTGTGAATCGGAGACAATTTGCTTCAAGGTAATTCTCCTATCGGTTGATCGGAAATTCTGTCCGATTTTAATCAAAAAAAAATATTTTTCGACAAATTTAAAATGCCGTATTATTTATAATTCAGACCTCTTATATAAAAATTTTGATAAAGTCGAAAATCAAAAAAAAAATGTATGGGAGGTATCGCTATCAACATAATGTAAAAAAAATGTTTGACCAAAGTGTAGACTATAACTAAAATAGTGAACACCCTTTTTTTTATCAAAATCGTTGGAGCCGTTTTTGAAATAATCAAGATGGTACAAAAAATTGTATGGCAAGTACCGTTATTTTTACCGTTACCGTTATTGCAAACTATCCTTTCTTAGGAACGCCAGCAAAATAAACATTTCAAAAAAACATGAAAACCGGTTAGATAGTTTCGGAGTTCATTCAACACATCAACGTGACATGAGATTTATATGCAATAGATATATGTGTTTAATTTTACCTAATTTTATTTTATTTTTACTTTAATTTATTTTATTTTATTTTTTTTATTTTATTTTATTTTATTTTATTTTATTTTATTTTATTTGATTTTATTTGATTTCGCTTATTTAAACTACGCTTTACTGAATGTACCGCTTAACTGAAGCACAATATTTATCGCGAATGATTTTGTTCAAAATTCTTATACAAATTACTTCGGTTAAATAAAACCCGTTTAACTGAAAATACCTGTTTAGTAAAACCTGCCTGTTTTAGGGAAACAGTAATGTTGTTGATAAATTTGACGATCTTGATGACTAAATTTCTCTTTACAATATACAAATTGTAAAATGTTTTGGAAAGTTAACAAATATCAAGAAATGAGCGGCATTTTAAATTCATTTTTTTGTTTAATTATTTAAAAAATTAAAAAAGGCTTATTGATTTAATAATAGGTTCTTAGATTCCAAATATTGATTTAGTTTTTTTCTGCTTCACCGCAGCAGTACATAACTTACACACAAGCAGATTATGCATATATGCTTGATATTTTGGTTAGTTTCTTATTCTTTGATTTTGTTAGGTTGGACGAAGGGAGTGAAATTAATTTCAGTAGCTTTTAAAATCAAAAATCTTTCATAGGTTTTGAAACCTTAAGAAAATGGAGGAATATTTCCATTGTTTAATTTAAATTTTTTTCTATGAAATTTTCAAGACCGTTTTTTTTTAATATTTTAAACTAGAAACTAAGTTTCATCACTCAAACCGATACTGAACCATTCATATGGACCAACAAAAAATAAATACCTTACCTAACTCTTCACTCACGACTTTAAACGAAACAATTTATTTGGTTTTTCGAATTCCCTTGTCGGGATATTTATTTAAGCAAATATTTCGTAAACAAAAGACATTTGCAGAGCCCGTGGCTTTTTGCCCACTCTCTCCACCACTTTTTTCTTTGTTGCCATATTTCTAACCCATGAAAGAGGTTAGCTGCTTGAGGCCTTAAGAAAAAAAAACTTTAAAAATATGTGACCCTCACTGCAAACAGAATGGAAAATGATTCAAACTTTGAAATGTTATAAGTCCCCAAACCGTTGAAATACTTTGACATAATTTTATATTTCAATAGGAAGTTTATAATAAGATAAGATCAATTGTTGAAAACAAACAAAAAACAAAATTGTGATAAGGGACAGAATACCTAATATGTAAAAACGACTCAACTGTTCAAAACTTATCAAAACAAAAAAAAATTGATTTTATTTGAACCACCCTAATATGCATTAAAATTTCCATATGTAACCTTGAAGGGTGATGGACTAAAAATTGCTTATCAATTTAACAAATACTAACTTTCGCCCACTCTAGTTATGTATCTAGCTTCCTACCTCCATACATCGCCTTAAAGGGCAAGTTCAAATCTAACAAAAAGCCGAAATTAAAACCTATCAATGCACAATCACAAAAGGAACAAGCCAACCACCAAATACGAAAGACAACAATGTTTGTACATATAGTTCATAGCTCAGGTTCGATTTAGATAAAAAGCACTTTCCTATTTCCAATTTCACTGATTTTGTGATAAGAAAAAACAAAGTAAATGGAGAAATATCCATTTAAGTCGGTTAAAGATATTAAATATCACGATGACTTAAACACCGACGACCGACCGACCGACCTGTGTTGCCGCCAGCCACAAACCAAAAACAATACCTTGTACATTTTATTAAAAAAAAAAAACAATCACCCTACTAGCACCGAATGTAATAAAATTTTCAATTTTTATATCTTTATTTTCCAATTCAATCCATTTTGAGAAAATGAACAAAATGAATGTAGGTATCTATATCTTTGCTGCTATACGTGCTGAACACAATGAAAATGCACTTCTTGAAAGAAGAAAACTTATGCGTTCATTGCACCTCGAAATAATAATAAAAAAAAAAAAATAAGGAGCACAAAATGTTCTCCATTCAACTTCAACAACAACGATAACGAAGACCGACAACAGACATATCTACACAACAAAACTCTGATGGGGGGCTGACTGCAAATACTAGGTTTATAAGTCTCAAGTCAAGTCAATCTCATCTGTGTCTGTCTTCACAAAAGAGGTTCACTATTGGAATTGGAGGAATATGCCCTGTCACCCTGATGCAATATACTGCATCTAGTGGAATAAACGCAGCAGTATATCCATCAGAAACACTACTTTTGCTAGAATAGACAGTGATGTGCGAAAAATGTTTAATACTTTTATTATTTTATTTTTGTATTGAGTTCTTACAATTTACTTTTAGAATGGATTTTATATATCTAAAATCCTGTAGAAAAAAATATGTTGACATTTTGAAACTAAAAAAAACTAAATTTGGGTATACCCACCAAATCGACTGGTTAAAAAAATGTGTTTAAATATTTGGAAAAAAATGTCGTTCCTAAGGACGAAAAAACGGTATGGAAAATTTCCTGGAGAAAACGCAGCTAACAAATAAAAATTTTCAGTGAGAAATTAATTCGTAAAAGGTGGAAGATAAAAAAATGTATATTCTGAAACTGCCGCAATACGATAGAAAAAAAAAATTTAAAAAGTGGACTATTGCGCGTATTTCTGCTTTTCCGAAGCTCACCTAAAAAATCAATTTTTGTAAGGGTAAGATGAATGCAACTTGACGCAACTGGAAAACTAACCAAAAATCAGACAAAATAGTCGGCACAATTAAGCGGGAAATAATGTATAATAAATAATTAAGTAAATTGTGTACCTATGTGTTGAAATTTAAAATTAATTAGGCTAGGTAACATTAAATTGTTGTTTGTTTTTTACGGCGGCTTTTTGTTCTGGAAAATCGTTTTTAATAATCCACAATGTAAAACTGAAACTTTTTAATATCATAATAACGTGGTTTTGACCCTTTGGTACATAATACAGCTTTTATCCTCAAAGAAGATGGCGAACTTTGGCGGAAATAGACTGATGCTTTCGATATAGTGTTCGCTTTCACAGTAATTCTTGCCTAAGGATCTTCCTCGATATGGGGGAAATATTTAAAAGCTTTATCTTTCAGTATAACCTTAAAATTTTGTTATGAAAATGCCTGCTCTTTGCGATATAGCTCCGTCCTGTTAAATTCGTGCCATTCGTTACATGGATTTAAAGGTGGCACTTCCAAGATCACGAATATATAATTTTTAAGTCGCTAGGGCAAGTAGTTTACCCGCAAGTCAAATTTTAAGGGAAAGAAAAAGTGTAAAGTTTGATGGGTCTAGGACGCTTAGTTTAGCCAGAAATCGCGTTTGAAGATAAAAATGTCCCGATTTTTTAAAATTAGTGTTTCGTGTCATTCGTTAATTGGATTGAACGGTGGCACTTCCAAGAGCACGAATATATAATTTTTAAGTCGCTATGGCAAGTATTTTAGCCACAAGTCGAATTTTAAGGGAAAGAAAAAGTGTAAAGTGTGAAGGGTCTAGGACGCTTGGTTTAGCCAGAAATCGCGTTTAAAGATAAAAATGTCCCGATTTGTTAAAATTAGTTGTTCGTGTCATTCGTTACATGGATTGAAAGGTGGCACTTCCAAGAGCACGAATATATAATTTTTAAGTCGCTAGGGCAAGTAGTTTAGCCGCAAATCGCAAATTTTAAGGGAAAGAAAAAGTGTTAATAACAAATTGGTCTCCTAAATTGTTGCAACAGAAGTTCAGCACAACTTTTCAGCATCATAAAATTACATACACCTGTCTCTGTAAACAGGATTCTTTGACAAAAAAAAAACACCCCAATGATCCGAAACTTTGATAGGGCACAACCCGTAATTTTGGAAGTGGATAGTTTTTTTTTGGGTTCGTGTTAACCCAGTAATGAAGCCTTTGATTGTTGCCATTTCCAGATAGGTTGAAATGGATAATGGATAGAAGGTAATGAAAACGGTAAAGTGTAACGACCACAATGAAGCCCGGTTTACCTTCTTACCCCAACCACAGGTTAAATTATGGATTTTTCAATCTCGGAACTTGTTTTTTTGTTTATCCTCCTAGAATACATTGATATTAATATACACTATTGATATAATTTAGACTACATCCGTTTTTGTTAAATAGTGTGTAAAAAATCTCTGAAACGTATCAGTTTTTTCAATATTTTTTTTTTAATTTTAGGTTAATAAATTAAATCTGTATCGCATGTTATAATTGATAAACAACGAATTGTTGTTTTTTTATGTTCCTAAATAAAAATAAGTTGACTAAATAAAAATATTGCAATTTTTTCTGCACAGCACTCTACAATAAATTTTATTTACTGAAGTACTTTTGTGCTTTTCGTTCTATTTTATTATTTGTTTTTTTTTTTTTGTATTTTTCGTTTGTCTTGCCTGCCCGCTCCTTTTCATTATTTTCATTTCATTGCAACTCGTTTTGTTAATTGGCAAACAAGCTTTAGCCCCAAAGGAAGTTTTATAGGAAGTGTAGGTGGATTATTTTTCTTTAGTTTTTTTTTGTTTTATGTTATTTTAAAAGGAAGTGGAAAGTTCTTCAGGTTGAACAGGAAGTTTGTCCAATTGGACGAGACAAAGGGAATGTGTTAATAAATGTGAAAAATATGTGGTAACTAATGAAAAATTAAATAGGAAACTTTGGAATTCTTGCTGGAAATTAAGGATATCTTTTTGTAGAAAAACAATATTGTCTTTGATTAAGATGAAGTACTAATGGTGAATGGCTATAATAATTTTGTAAAAAATAAAAAAATAGTAACTGGAATAACAATAATTTCACATTCGCGAAATAAGTCACTAATAAGTCTGTATTTAAAAAACATCTGTTTTCCAAGCAACTGTTCAAAAATCCACTAAAAACCGTTAGCAATTTATTACTTCCGATCTACACTTAGAACTTATTATTTCGGGAACTTCTGCTGCTTTAAATAAATTAAACGAAAAATGCTGGTCCTTCCATAAAGTGACCAGGAATGGTCGAAACATGACAATTTCATATTTGATGGGGTGTCTATTTCAAGCAGTTAAGGCGGTAAGGACAATTTCATAAAACAAAAAAAAATACTTAAAGAAGAAACAAAAATATATACACAAAACAGTGATAAAGTTGGTTAGTTTTTATTTAAATGGAAAAAATTATACGTAAGTAGTAATTTAGTTTTTGAAATGCAATGGTTTTATCAGTTTTAAGAAGAATTTTGAAAACCTTATATTTGAGATTTAAAACAAAATAAATTCTGTCTTTTAAAAATATTCTTTTTTCTTGGGAGAAAAAAAAAGCATTATGTATCTAATGTATAAATGCTCCAGCATTGTTTTCGACTTTTTTTTTTTTTTTTCAAAAAATCGATTTTATTCGAAAAGTGTTTTTAGAAGGGGGCGTGCTTTGTGGATTGATTGGCGTGGTTACCATGGATTTTTTTTATATAGATTTGAACTCAACACTTGTAGATTTGTTAGCCTTAGGCCCGTTCGCTGGTACTACTCATAACGATTTAAGTTCCACATATGTAACTAGGGAGAACCACTATAAAAATAGTTTTCCAGATTTTCAATTTTCTCAAAAAATAAAAAACTTCAATCGAAAATATGTTTCTTTTTTTAGAAATTAACTAAAAAGTGATAAAAACAAACACACGATGCAAAATGACAGTACAGGCTTGATTAAATAAACAAAATTAAAAGAAAAGAAAAAAACAAAGGAATTAAAAACTTATTTTTTTGTATGAAATTGATTTTACAAAAAAAAAAAAATAATTGTTGATAAAAGTGTTGCCGTCACTTATTTTAATTAAACACTTTCAAAAAAAAATATTTTTGCTATAGTAAGACTTTTTATCCAAATCCGTTGAACCATTTATGAGAAAGTCGAAAATTAGCAAATTTAACAAAATTTTAAACCAAAATATATACTACTCATATAATATTATACTCATTTTTTTTTTAAATTAAAATCATTAAACAATTTCCGAGAAAATTAAGCTTTACACTTTTTGGAAAGTTGTCTTTTATTATCAACTTAATCCAAAAATTCGTGTCAAAACGAGAGTGACTGTTCTGCGGAATTTCATGTCATTTTGACCTCAGAGTCGATTTGGCCATGTAGAACTAGGTGTTGACCCTCTAATCGTACTGGAATTTAATTATATTCCTTGAAAACTAGGTGTAGAAACGAAAGGAACTTTTCAGGTATTTTTCAGCACGATCGCCATCTTTAAAATTTAAAAAAAAGCAGAGTGCATATAAAAGTGATTATAATCGTTTTGTTCAATTTTGTTTGTTGCGCTGGGTTATAATCTTTACGGAAACAAGGCTAATATTGTACCGCTGAGTAGTTTTTTTTAACAAGTTGAATTTAGTACATCAATTTTTACTTGCATATCGCAAGTAACTAGGTACTATAGAGCAAGTTTTGCATTTGGAAAAAAAGTCGAACTCGAGATTTTAATCAAAGTTGACATTACGATGATAGAGAACACCAAAAAAGTGGGTCCCGCAATTCCGTGTGTCTGTATAACTTTCTGACTGTAGAACGATCTACAGCCTAAACGGCTGAACCGACTTTGATCAAACTACGTGTTTAGGCGTTTTAGGTAATTGTCCAAAATAGATTTTTGAATCATTGTTTTAGCCCAAAATTCCCGGAACTTGCCATACAAAAATTTTTCTACCATCTTAAAACGGCCCTAACGATTTTGATAAAAAATGATGTGTGATCTACATTTTGGGCAACTTTTCTTTTTTAATATTTTGTTAATAACGGTACCTGCCATACAACCATTTTATTTATTTTCGACTTTCTCCTAAACGGCTAATCGGATTTCGATTAAAATTTTTATACGAGAGCTCCTTCGAATTCTAAATAATAATGCATTTCAAAATTTTGAAAAATTGTTTTTTTTTTTTATTTTTGAAAATTCAATACTTCGAAAACGGGTAGATGATATTTTCTAAAGATTTGTCTTTAAATTTATATTATTAAATATTTAAAATGTTCATAATAATTTTTTTTTAGGAAAAAATTAAAAATTTGTGTATACAAAAAATTTGAAAAATACATTTAGCCGTTTCTATAAAAAATCTTTTGCATATAATGTGATCGAACATAGGAGCAAGTATACATGCGATCCAGTCTTGCATTTTATTGTCTATGAATTAGCTTACAATCAATTTGTGATTACATCATATTTCTTAAAATGGTACAATTTCATTTTTTTTATCAAAGATACCAACTCTAACCAAAAAAAAACAAAGCGCCAATAAAGTATATGCGCGGAATGATATGCTCTTAAATAGTTATAGTTTAATGTCCCACCTTGTCAACATCATATTGAGCATATCAAAAACAAAGGGAAAAACTGAATGCTAAATCAACAAATTTGAATTCATTTGACACAAATTTGATAAAAACCAGAACTAAAAATATCAGCCTCAAATTGACGTCTCAAGTTGTACTTCATGCGTGAAGCACTTTTCTTTAAAGTTCACTGCAAGTAAGGTCAAAATCTAGAGTTATTCGTTTGCACAGCTTTTCTGAAAATATACAAAAACAAAACCTCTCATGCATATTCGAACATTACTCAGTCAACATCATAAGCTTTTCATACCCTTTGGTGTGTACTTTTTCCGTTTTCAAAACTTTAATGCAAAGGTGTAGCCTGCATAAGTGCAAAAACAAATATGTAAAAATCATTAAATCATATCAAAGGAGATCCATTAACATTTAATTTTACTTCCTTCTATTTGTGTTTCATGAGAAATGAAAACGTTTGTATCCTTGTTGGTATACATAGTAAGTGGTTTCTCGACTTATGATTAAGACATTTTTCAAACGTTCACTTGAACGAGACTAATGCAAAACAGACGTGCATGTACCCACAACTTACTTTTAAAAAATTATAAAAAAAATGAAAAACATAATACCATTCTTTTTTGTTCCATTGTGACACTATAGTTATCCATTACAGTTGGTGTATGTATGTCCATCAAAACAAGCAAACAAAAAAAAAAGTTGCCTTTTGATTGTGTCCTCTCAACAGGACATGCACCTCTTTTCAACTGTCTGTTATGCGTTCTTGCGTATGGGGAGCAAAGTGAAAGGACTATGTTAACTTTTTTTTGTTTTGTTTTGAAAACTTTATCCAACTGAAAACATAGTTTTATGAAGTAAGTAGTAAAGGCAGAAGTTGTGCTATTTCCCTTCGTCATAAAATAACTATTTTTTTTTAAAGAAAATATTTCCCCCATGGCGATTCTGAGAGAATAACCATACCTTTGTTCTTGCTTTACATTTTGCCATCATCATCATTGGCACAGACTATCCTATCCTTCCTCCCTCTCTCTCTCTTTTTCACACTCTATATATCTGTCTTATCAAAGACCGGAAGGGAAACATCTTAAAACGTCTTTTCTTGCGACAGATACGCGAGGAAAACTATCATAAAAATTATGAACAAGGCCTACTTGCCCGATCACCGAAGTGCATAAGCATTAAGAAGAATCGCACAGCAGTAGCTAAACAAGCAACGACAGCAACACCACAAGCAGCACCTCCTCCATCATCATCAACAACATCAACATTATAGTAAGAGGCAACATCATGCAATAGAGATCTTAATCTTTCTTCCTCGATTCGCCCCTGTTACATTTTCTAAGGTATTCCTGTTCACAAAACGCATAACAGATAGATAACATTCACACGTCAGAACCAGAAACTGAAAATGTAAAACCTAAAGACAGACGCAAACTTATTCCTATTCCTATCCAATGTATGAGGACGAATAGGTATAGTCAAAACTTGTGTGCCAATTGCGCCTTGTTGTAATAAGAAGTATTTTTATTTTTTGTAATTGTTATTTGTAAGTCTTGAGTGCTTGACAAACTTGGAAATAGGCCTACGAGCAACAAGCCTACCAGTTAAAGTTGTATGAATTTCACAATGAAACTATTTTCTACTCGCAAAAATATAAAATCACAAATTGCCTCAACGATAGATGACCCTCGAATTGCTCGTGCAGAATTTTCAATATGGCGTGAGCTCTGTTGCCAGTTAGTTGAAATCACATGACCAACGTCGTTCTCAAAGAAATATGGATCGATAACGCCAGTAACCCAAAGTCCACTCCAAACAGTGACTTTTTGGCGATGTATTGGATACAAGTTGGATTGGTCACGTCTTAAATTCGACAATTTTGTTTATTGACGTACACATTCATCAAGAAATGGGCCTAATCCCTGAAGGTGATTTTTGCTACAGTAAAATGTGAAAAGAACAGAATACATATTTCGAAGAGACAATTTTATCCTTTGCATTTGTTGTTCAACAATATACCCGCCCATAGACAACCAATTTGACAGATGTAGATTTAATCAACAATCAAAGTGCCGAAGTCATAATTGGAATACATTTTAATTTGGCACATTTTACTGACGAAATTGTACATGCGATTTTTAGTAGTGGCGATTAAAATGCCAGACGAGCCCCGACCGTGTAAGCACTTGCGGTTATAAGCTCCGCGATTGTGCACATAGACATGCGAAAAATTGATCGCAAGAATTATAGTTTCACGTTTGGTAAAATTAATTTTTATGTTGAATAGGCTTTTCAACTATCGCAATTGTGTGCATTCCACTTGATCTATTTTAGAGAAAAAAAAAACCGCAGCGATTAAAAATCGCAGATCTGTTAAATCATTTGTTTCATTTTATTCTACTAAAAACTCGAGTGTGCGCCTCTGAGCTTTTGTGACAACAATTTTTTGTATTTCTCGTCATTTTAGTGGTGCACATAACAGGCGCTTGGTTCATTTTTATTCGCGACATTTTATTCGGACAACCAAAAGCGACTATTAGTGCGTCTGAAAGTGGGTGTTTGTTCCTAGTCTAAGGCTGTTAGAATGTAAGCATGAAAATACAATACGTGAGTTTCTATAGGCTTGTCGGTCTTCTCCATCATGGGGATTAAGTTTAGTTTAAGTTTGCATTTTTAATCTTAAATTCTAGTAAGCTGCTGTTGTGAAAGGAATTTTTTCGTCGGTCTCGAAATCAGGGCGAAATATAAATGGAAAAATATTTGTGGAGAATTCTGTCAGCTGTCAAAACCACAATTGAAAAGTTGTGGCTAGGAATGGGTCAAACTGCTTGCTTTTATTCTTCTATAAAATTTCGAATTTATACGATTGCTCAGAAATCACCAATAATTAGAGTCACAGTGACTCAGAACTCCATAATAGGCAGCCAAAATTAAGCGAAAACACCAATGAAATTGAAACAAAGCATTACATTCAAGCAACATGATGTAAATTTATAATAATAAATTTTGCTCGAATGACTAAGGCCCGTTTGTTGATATACTTAATCATTTAAGTTCTACTGAAGAATTTATGTGACAGTTTACGCAGACGAAAAAGTAGCCCTTAACCGGGTTAATTTAAACATAAATATTTATGATTCATATCAGCAAACGGGATTTTGAAATTCTGGATGTGACTTAGAAATCCTTGAAATTTGAGAAGTTTGAATTCCTCGTCAAATATACCAGAAAAATGAATTTTTTTCTTCATTTGAAGAACTCTTTTTACAAAAAATTCCGGCTAACAAAAGAATAGTGAATAATAAATGATTGAAACTTCGATTATATGTATAAGACCGCGCTCTACGAACAGGCGTGTCCGAATTGGAATCCAGAGATAACCTTAAAATCCAAGAAGATGAAAGAAAAACTATTGGAGCAATTAAATTGGAACTATACTTTGCCACTTTTCTCCCTAGTTCTCTTGTGCTGTGCTTATGTGTACCTTGTGGTTGTGCTCGCTAGGCATTTGCCATTAAACTTAACCCGACGCACGCCGGATGCTGCCAAGCATAATACATATTATAAAAATGGTGACTCTGAAGCTGGTGGCAGCAGCAGCAAAAAGCGCAGATTATATTGCTACTTGCTGCAGCTGCCATATACCGACGTTGGATGATTAACAAATTCCCGAAGTACCCAAAGAAACTGGCTGCGCTGCTGGTCCACAGAAGAGGAGTCGAAAGTCAATAGAAGAAGAAATTATCCCTAAAGTCGAAGAAATTGCGTGCTCGTCGCCATAGCCTATATCATCTACCTCGACTACAACGACAGTCGTCACTTAGAAGCTGTGCAAGTTGCGGTTTTCCAACTGTTCTCCTTCACCAAACATCGACCGGTGGCTGTCACCAGTAAGTCAGTATTGCCAACAGACGACTTCTACAACAAACCATTTGGAAGCGTGCGTTTGTCTACCACGCAAGTCCCGACATTTTTTTAATTTTATGAATAAAAATACACAATTATAACACAATTTCCCCGTTTTAATTTTAAATTTGTATGCAATATTTTCAAATTTTGACATATATATAGTTCGAAGTGAACTTAGATGTATTTTAAATCTGTTACTTTGCTAAGTTCAACATAGATTCGCACGTGCAACATAAATTAATTTATGTATAACTTAAAACTTATGTGAAACTTAGGTAGTAACAGGATTTATGTTTCGAATCAACAAACGGGCCTAAAATCAGTAATATTATTTTATTTATTTATTATTTTAACAACAGTTAATTCCGATTTTCAATAACAATGTGTTATTGCTGTCTTCTAATACCTGTTATTCAATACATGTTACTTAAATATTGACCCATCCCTAATTGACCACTGAAAAAAAGGAATATTAAAATTTAGCAAGCAATTACCATGTCGGGTAAAAAAGCTGAGGACAGAAAGATTGCAGAATTGTACTAAGAAATCTAGTATATCTATATCCACCAAAATAACACATTTCGTTGCTCAACAGAAAACGAAACGAAAAGTAGAGCGAATAATTTCGTGTATAATTTCGTCTTGTCATTTTTGCACAAGATTTTTTGTTTCATCACAGCAGATCACCAGGCGTAACCATTGAAATATTATTGAATACAAAAATTCATTGTGCTTGTGAAATTCTCCTAATGAAAAAAAAGGGAAAAAATATGACATCTTTCTCTGATGCTGTTGCTGGCGAGTGGCAATGTCTCTTGCGGCGAGAAGATGTCATTGAACCCCCATTGGTGAACAAACTACAAAAATCGTCATCATTCATCTCCAGCCAACTCAAGTTAGGTCCAGGGAGTCCCATCACAAAACACACCACACCAACCCACCCAACACATATCACAACATGCACATCATCATTGGGTATAGTTGAGGCTGCCTGATACTTTTAGGTTGACTCGGCCTAAGTTTTATAGCATCAGAGTTGTCATATTGCAGCGAGAGTATGCGAGTGTGTATGTGTGTCGCTCCGTCTCGTCTCGACTTCATTCCTGTTGCCGGTCGGGCGGTCCGTAGTTCGGTCGACTGTTGGAAACCATTCTTATATTCCTAGAGCGCTGGATAGCAAATGGAATAATTTCCATCAGATTCATGTGCCATTCAGTAGGAGTAGGTTTTTTTTGTTGTTGTTTTTGTATCTAGCTGTGCCTCATTTTATTCTTGGGCTGTTGCAATCTGTCTGTTTGCCGGTCGTTGGTCTATTCTAGAATAAAAAGTAAAAAAAAAAACAAAAATTATATAAGAACTTGCATATGGAAAATGTATCTTTCTTCAACATAAGCAGAAAAAGTTACAAATGCATTGCATTAAGCTTTACCCAAATACTCCCTCAATTTTTTATTCATGTGTGAACATATGTGTGTTCGTTGGGCTGACTTTGGAATCCTCATTCATCATTCCCTTCCTCATCTTACCATGGCTTTACTACTCCCGCGATCTCGTGTGCCCTGATGGAGCAGTCTATAGTCGTCGCGAACGAACTTAATATTGTATCCGTGATTTTGGCGTTCTGTGACACATAAAGTTTTCACCTCTTTTATGATGCTGATGATGGTGATTATTAAAATCGTTACAATGAATACGCAGACATAGTATAGAAATATTTATCTGAATATCGGGAAGTATGGTTCATTGTTATCGAACGCCTGACGCGGTAAAAAGGAAGCCTTTTTGTTAATGTGGAACGTACCGAAACGTGGAGGTTTTCATTTTTTTAGTATTGTGTGTTTCTTTGTAGGTACATTTAAAGTTACTAGGCGAATCAATAGCGCTCTTGTGCGATATGGTTTATTGTTTTTTTTTATTTTGAATAGATTTTAATGAAAGCATTTTTGATTTGGATTGTGGGACGTATTGGCTTGGTTTGGGTACATGCATTTGATGGTTTTTAGAAAATGTTGACAACCATCATTGAGCTGACGGCTTAGGAAAAAGGCCTTGTGTGCATTGGAAGTATAGAATTTTTAAAGGATTCCGAAAATCCCTTCAATTGGGGATTACTTACATACCCAAGAAATTTTTTTTTGTCCGTTTTCGAAATAAAACCGGGGTTTATCCAATGGATGCATACCACGTACTTGTTTATTTAACACTTTAAGAGGTCAAATGGCAGAATGTTCCTATAAGTTAATTGTTCTTCTGTCAACTTAATAGATAGGGAACAAATTCTTATTAAATTTAAATATTTGACTTCATTGACATTTCAATTAAGCTAATGTCATTGTTATTTGTATGTTTCGGAGTTAATCATTTTGTACCCCTTTTACTCCAAAACCTTGGCTGTTTGAAGTAAGTTTTTTTTCTGTTCTTGATTTCATAAGGTAGTAGAAACAAATTTTTTGTCGGATTATCTATCAAAAGTAATACATGTTTGCAGAAGCCCTATTTAACAAGTTCAAGTATGTTTGCGCGAATTTGTGAAACTTTAAAAATAAAATTGAGCTTTTCCAGAAACTACATAATTTTTATGCTTAATTTTGAAATTTTAAAACCAAAAACATGTGTTGATTTTCTTTAAAAATAGTTTACTTTTCTACATCCCAGCATTTTTCCCAGACTGCAATTTTCTATATACAAACACTTTGAAATTTGGTGGAATTTCCCAATCAAAGACGACATACATAATTATTCCTAAAGAATTTAAGAATATGGATGTCTTGTTTTTTTAAAGTAAAAAATAGTTTTACGGCGTTAAGGTAAAAAATGTCTATATAATCGGACAAACAGACCAACGATATGACCATACGATATGCAATTGTTGGAAGTATTATTCCATATATTTAGAAGTGTTTTTGTACGATTTGTGGATTTTCATAAATGAGAGTGCTGATAGGTATGTATGTATCTGCATTGTGTGTATTCGCTGAGGATTTTTTTTTGTTGGTACCCTATAGGAAAATTCCACATCAATGAATTTTTTTGGTGAATTCATCAATGGATTCATCGGCTATTTACATATTCATGAGTTCGCAAATGATGTTTGGTTCTCTGCAGTGCGGTGGTTGTTTTGTTTTCTTCCCGAGAACAAAAAAAAAATGCAAAGAAAAAAGCCTTTAAAAAAAGAGGTTTTATCTGCTATGGGAAGAGTTACCTGCAACGAGAAATGCGCTCAGTAGTCAGTCTTCGCTGGTCATGACATGAGTTCGTGGGTTTTTTTTAGAGAAAGTGAAAAAAAACATATAAGCCAGAAAATTCCAGTTTCGTTCGCCATCATTATCATCATTTAACACAGCAACAAAAGTTTATTTTTTTTAACAAAATGTTTTTTTTTGTTCAGAAATTGTTGAGCCAGCTGAAAGGTTTCAATTATTAACCTTAAGATATTTGGCGTCTGGTGGGTATTTCTTCGACTTTATTCAAAACAAAATTTAAAAATGCCAATATTTCTTTTAGCGCATTATACCGATTCAATACTTAATGCTGTCGACTGAAAGTGCAAAACCTACTCAGCAGAATTAACAAAATGAATTGCCAGACCGACATCAGATCAAATTTAAAAGAATCAAATATTGATAAGGTTTACTTTCGCATCAAGATTTTATCAAGACTACATTTTAATTATTATTAGCTAAACGTTTTTTTTCTTAATTGAATGTTTATATTATTGCATAATCGTCGAATTAAATTAATAAAATGATGTTTGGGGGTACAACATACATATACAATGTTTCTGTTTCCTTAAAAAAACATATTTCCTCTTTCACAGAAAACTGACACTTTCATGTTATTTAATGCAAACAAAATGAGGAAAAGAAAGAATTAGGTATCATATGAGCTTTACCTAGTAATTTCATAACTGATCATTCATGGTATTTTTCATCACATAAAATTCATATGCGAATTAACGAGTTACATTAACAGAGGGAATTAATGGCCATTTTTCACCTGCTGAATAAGCAATTCTAAGTCAACTAGTGATTTCACAGCTTACCGTTCATGCCATTTTTCATCACATATAATTTGCTTATGAATAAACTAGTTACCCCTACTTCGTGATTTCACTGTTAAATATTCACCTCGAAAATCACTTGGTGAACGCCTATGACAGCCCCATGTTAAATTCATCGATGTTTTCATACCAAATTCATGGGGTGTAGCTTCCACTCATTGATGAAAAAGTTGGTGATTCATGCATAAATTTTTTGAAATTTCCTATTGGTTACCTTTTGTGGATTCACATTATGTAGGTACCTACATGAATTGTGTGTATTCAACGAGAAATCCTTTTTTTGTTGCTTTGTTTTTTTTTATTCGATTTTTTCTTAAGAACTATACACATGAGAGCGACCAACGACCAACGAATTGACGAATATTCGTCCATTTTGACATTTCATTCACATGGCTTTAATTCTATTCGTCACTAATAGAAGTAGAAAGTCTGATTGCGAGGTTAGACATGCGCAAACAATTTATTTATCGAGTGGTGGATGGTATGTGGAACGCGAATAGAGTTTGACTGTTCGTAGCAATCAGATGCGATTCGCGACGATCAATATTGTTTTCTCAAATTTATCTTATTTTGGTGATTAAAATGTACATTTTTCTGTCGTAAACATTAATATAAATTATATTTCTACAATTTTGTTTAGAATTTGTGAAGAATTTAGGTTGCTAAATTGTTTTAAATTGAATTTATTCGTTTATTCGTCGGTCGTTGGTCGCTCTCATGTGAATAGTCCTTTAGGTTTGTTGTGGAGTCGCATAGATCAATGTAGTAGGTATACGCATTGTGTGTATTCGACGAGGAATTTTTGTTGTTGGTTCGTTTTGTTGATTATATTAGATTAGTCCATATTGTGTGTATTTGACGGTGATTTTTTTTGTTTTTTTTTGTTGATGCTCATACATTAGTATAATATTGTGTTGTATTAATATGTGTAATGTTTAAGTCGATGGTCTAAATGCCAGTCTTTCAGTGTATCTATTTCGTAGATTTATATATACGGAGTCATAAAATGTAGGTATGTAATGTAAAATTGCTGAAGCATGAATCAAATTTCAAACCACGCAATGGGGACGTTTGTAAAATTGGAAGATAGAGTCGTTATGAGGGATGTATTGTCATGTATTATATCAACTTCGTTGTTCCATAAAATTGAAATACATAGGTATATGTTGTAGCTGCTGACTTAGAATTACGAAAGAAAAAATTGTTTCAAGTTGGAGAAGTTTGACTTCAGTGAGGAATTTCCAATTCGCAGTTTGTTTGAAAAAGTTAGAAATGAAAAACATAGGATTTACTGTTTTAGTTTTTGAGAAAGATAAAACTAGAACGAAATCATGAGAACTATGAAATCATTAACTTTTGTTTACTTTTTGGTTTGTGGTCCAAGTTCATTAAGTCCTCTTTAATTTTAACAATTATTCAATAAAGATAAACATTTTTCTGTTATTTCATTTTTCGATTTGACAACTGACGTTTAATTGACTGTTCTGTCGTATTCTAACTTGTTTCAAATTTTCTGTTCTAATCCTGAGCCATGTATCAAAGGACATGTGGCTTTTGTGTGGTGATCACAATTGGGCGGATCAGAACGTTCGTGCTTGAACGACCTCACCGAAATTGATTAAGCCAATGGTGAATGGTTCCAGTCGATGGTAAAGTCTCCATAATATTTGTCAAGCTTTTTTTCAGTTAGCATGACGGTTTTTTTTCGCAAAAAATAGTGTTTTACTTTTACTTTTTCCATTTTAAGGAAAATGCTTATATGCACCTATATAAAATGGCTGTCACATGGATCTATGGAACGTTGGCTTCTTCTCAGTCGATCTCGTACTGTGGAAGTGTTAAGACGTTTTCGGCTTCCCAGTTTTTCCAATTAAAATTCGTGTGTGAGCTTAAGTTCTAAATTAAATCAAAATTTCACAAGTGGTGCAGTAGCACAGTGATAGAGTGGCCGACCGAGAATCCGAGGGTCGCCAGTTCGATTCCCAGGAGGGCATCAGAACTTTATCAGCTTTTTTTCACAACCGTGAAGTAGTTAACTTTATTGGTTGGGAAAACGAGCAAAGGAGGAGGAGTTTAAGCACCGGGGCATCGAAAGGTGTCCTAGGGCCAATGAGGCCAGCGATGGCATCAGCTGAGGGAACATCGAAAGATGTTCCAACTACAAGCAGTGATTCTGCAGCAACAACATCAACAGCAATAACAACAACGGCAACATCATCCGATGTTAATCAAAAGCGCAGAAAGAGGATCAAGTGCGCACCAAATTTGGTAAAAAGGAGATCCACGGCCACCTCAGCAAAGCTGCCAGCTGGGGTGCATACGTCCGATATAGACGAGACGTCAGAGGCAGCAAGACAAACCGAGTTAGACACTTCACCCGAAGAGGGTATAGCATATATGTCTGAAGAAGGAGAAGGGCACTTCACGACGGGCGATAGTACTGCCTTCGTGAACCTCTCCACATCAGAGGCGTCATCTGAGGAGGACGAACAAAGAATGTTCGCCCAAATTGATGCTTTGGAGGCAGAAATAGAAAAGATAAAAAGTAAAGTTAAGGCCAGCCAAGAAGCGCGCCGAGCGAGGCAACTAAAAGAACTCGAAGAAAAAGAACAACAACAGAAAAAAGAACAAATACAAAAACAACAGCCACAGCAGCAGCCAAAACAACAACGGCAAAAACAACAACAACAACAGCAACAGCAGCAGACACAAGTCCAGAAACAACCGCAAGAAAAACAGCAGCAGCAGATTCAAAAGCAGCAGAATCAACAGCCGCAGAAAAATCAGTCTCAGCAGCAGCAGCCACAGCCGCCGATCATGAAAAAAGAAAAGGTGCCACCCATTAATACTTATAAAATGGAGTTACAGGATACCATAAATCTATGTAAGTTGACCATAGGTCAAAATTTTACTATTAAAAGATTAAATAACGATAGGCATGCTATCCAGTGCTTCACACTGGAACAGCACAAAAAAATTAAAGAGTTGCTGAAAGAAATTACTACCGAATTCTTTAGTTTCACCCCTAAAACCGAAAAATTTCAAACGGTCCTTTTGAAGGGCATAGATTCCTACACGGAACCACAGGTGCTCTTAAATGAACTCCGCCAAAAAGCGAATGACGATCTCGACTTTATCGGGGTCAAGCCGTTCGCTACAGTTAGAGCTAGGCGGGAGAAGCGGAGTCTTCCCTTCTTCCTCGTTCAACTTTCACCCAGCAGCAAACTGGATAGTTTGAGGAGTATATCCGTCCTCAACTGCCAGGTTGTAACTTGGGACAAATTAAAAAGGCGCGGCGACATGCTTCAATGCATGCGCTGCCAAAGGTTCGGCCACGCCGCAGCAAACTGCGAAATGCAGTCACGCTGCGTTAAGTGTGGAGAGAACCACAATGCAGATGAATGCAAGTTAGGAAAAGAACGGGTCGAAGATAGGACCCAGCTTAAATGTGTACTCTGCCGAGGCGCCGGACACCCCGCTAATTATCGGGGATGCCCGACGTTTCAGCTTATAAAAAACAATAAAGCAGCAAAGCAAACAGTGGTAGAAAAGCGTCCAACAGTGCGCCCTCCTACAACAACGTCCGTCAACCCCCAAATTTCCTACGCCCAAATGGCGTCAGGAAGGGGAAGCACGGTACAGCCTACACCAAAGGTCGCCCAACAGGCCCCCGTGCCTAAGGCGCCGGCGGCACAGGCGGATATTATGGGCGTTCTACTGGCCATCCAGGGCCAGTTGAACGGCCTCCAAAACCAGATCAGGGAGCAGGCGACTAGGGTGGATTATCTCTACTCTCAGCTTAACGCAACTTAGAGGTTAAGGGCGCGCTGCCGGAGAGGCCCTTTAAGATCCTAGCTGTGAATGTAAATTCATTGATTAGGACCGAACGTAGAGCGAATTTATTCCAATTGCTTAAAGACATAAGTCCAGATGTGTTTATGGCTAGCGAAACTAAGCTTAACCAGAAACATAAATTGACTAACAACAATTACAATATCGTAAGAAGAGACCGACCCAACTCCACGCAAGGAGGAGGCGTCGCAATCTTTATACGTAAAGGCATTAGTCATAAGGTAATATATAATAGTGATGTGCGAAAATTTCGGACGTTAGAGGCATGCATCATATGCATTCATCCCCAACAGGGGAAGCGAATGTATGTGATCGCTGCCTATGCACCGGAAACACCTCAGCCCACGCAGTTTATAACAGAGCTTGAAAAGCTTTTTGAATGCTTAAGATTGAGCTCGGAAGAGAATTACTATATATTGGCGGGTGATTTAAACGCCAAGCACACAGATTGGGGAAATCAAATACAAAATCCTCGAGGTAACCATCTATTTAATTGGATGGGTCGATACAACCTTGAGTATCGCATCGATCTTCTAGCCACAGACAGGCCATCGTTCCCAAGAAGCGGTGCCTATCTGGATCTATTGCTTAAAGACGCAAGACTAACAATTACTGACGCTGTGGGTCTACGGCCAAGAAATTGTTTACGAACGATCGAGTACGACAGTGACCACTGCGGACTCGCAGCCGTAATACAACTTCCGAACCAGCTTATGGAGTTGGAGGAGTATGTGACTGTGCATACTTACAATTACAGTAAGGTGCGCTGGCCACGTTTCTCCAATGCCTTATTGAGTGAATTACGTTCAAATGGTATATCCCCACCAAATGACAGGAACCTAACAAATACTGAAATCGACAGATACTTAGAACAAATTGACGAAACGATTCTACGAACAATGAACAGAACAATACCGAAATACAAAGAACGTAACGCAACTGACATGTACCGTAACGCGACAATTGACGCACTTCACAGACAAAAAAGTGGACTACTGACAAGACTAAAACGCTTGTACAGGCGGTTTACTGATACACGAGACCTGGAGATTAGGACACTGAAGTCGTCCATCAAAAACATCAACCAATTGATCAAAGAAAATTATAGATTGGCTATTAATTCGTTCTGGGACAATAAAATTCGTGCCGTTAGCTCCAGCGACCCAAGTATGTTCCCAAAAATTAATAAGATTTTTAGAAGAAAGGATCAAAACGATCTTCCGTGTCTTAAGCTCCAGAGGACGACAGAGAACAGAGACGTACTTCTGACAGCAGGCATAGACCCAGAGGATGCCGTATTGGACGATGACCTCTATATAATCGAAGATCCGCAGGAGAGAGTGGAGGCTGTGGGGGCTGCTTTCCAGCAAGTGTACAAGGTGAATGCTAGCATTCGCCCGAATCATGACCTGGAGAACAGAGCTCTGCTTCATCACTTATGGCTCCGGAACGATATAACCGAATGGCGATCTGAGAACCTTGGTTTTACCAGGTTTAATGATGAAGATTTGGCAAACGCCATAATCGCCGATCGAAATGGGCCCAGCCCCCTGTTAATTTCGAAGAATGAGCTCCAGCTCATCTTCGATTCATTAAAGAAAAAGAAGTCTGCAGGACTCGATGGTATATCCAACGTTGTACTACGACATTTGCCTCAAGAAGCAGTTGACATTTATACCACACTGTTTAACAACGCGCTGAATAATGCATATTATCCAGTGCGGTGGAAGACAGCTGGGGTGCACCCTCTCCCAAAAAAGGGAAAGGACAACTCCAATCCGGCGAATCTCCGGTCGATAAGTCTTCTTCCGAGTATCAGCAAAGTATTTGAAAAGGTTATTAATAAAGCCCTGTTCAAATGGGCGGAGGACAAAAATATCATCCCGGATAATCAGTTCGGTTTTAAGGCGGGACATGACACAATTCATGCCGCGTCTAAACTTGTTTCTGATATCCAATGGAACAAAACTAAAAAACAGTGTACGGGTGCCTGTCTGGTTGATTTGGAGAAGGCCTTCGACACCGTATGGTTAGAAGGTCTCTATCTAAAGCTAACCAGACTAGGTATAAGTAAACCTCTATTGTATATGCTTTATGACATGCTAAATGGTAGAAAGTTTGTTGTCAAGAGTGGCAATGTAACTTCTACTGCAATTTTTAATATTAATAATGGTCTTCAGCAGGGAGCGGTTAACTCGCCGATTCTATTCAACATTTACACCAGCGATCTGATAGGTAGTCTAACTCAGGCAATTGCGTACGCCGACGATCTAATTGCGTACAGAACAGCTCATACAGTTGAGGTCATCAAAAGTCTCTTGCAGAGTGACTTCGACAAGATTCAGCGATATTGTGATGACTGGAAGTTGAAAATCAACTTCCAGAAATCAGAAACTATTTTGTTTAGGACTCCGCTGTCTAGCGCCTCAAGGGATACGAGAAAGAACTGGCGCAAGCTGGTGATCGTAGGGCCACATGGACATCCACTGGCGAGTAAAAGTGTAGTAAAGTACCTTGGCATCTGGTTGGATCAGTACCTGTATTTCGACAGACATATAGGTGCTGCTTTGGCCAGGGCTAGGGGAGCCTTAGCCTTGACAAAACGACTGTTTTATAGCAGCCGTCTTGACAGCAGGGTGAAGGTGATTTGCTACATGGCCCTCATCAGGCCGATGATTGCCTACGGATGCCCGGTGTGGTTCAACGTTGCCCCATCTCAAATGGAAAAGATTCGGGTGTTTGAGAGGCAATGTCTTAGACGTTGCCTTGGATTACACAGAACACCAGAGTCGGAGTACACAAGATATTATTCCAACCAGGTTCTATACAACGGAGCCAACATAAACAGAATAGATAATTTTTTGTTCAAGCTGATTCGGGGTCACGTTGCAAGAGCGATGTCCTCAACTAACAGCTTAATTTTTGGGGCTTATTACCCCAATAACGAATATTTTGAGAGTGCGCGGTTAAGTGGTTACATCCCTCCTGAGGCATTCCTCTATTTAGACAGTCGAGGGCTGATACAGGATGGAGGGGCGGTTCCGCTCATCTACCACGTCAGCCGGAAAACTGTGGATAGGCGACTCCTGTATGGTCGAGACGTCATCGCTCAAGGTGGAGAAGAGCACCTTCGGTTCAGTAGGACTGTGTCCGATCGGGACCGGAGGGATAGGGCGAAACAGGAGAACCAGTTCTGGTGGCTCTCTGAACAGCATCGTGATATTTAAAGTCGATGAAGATGATATATCTTGGCCGACTTACATAGATTTAGGGCATTAGGTATAGGTAACAGTCAGGGTGGCACCAAAAAAAAAAAATTAAAAATATGTATGTATGCGGGGGCATGCGTGCATGTATCTGCGTGTCTGTACATGTGTGTGCGTACGTATATGTATGTGCGTATGTACATGTGTGGGTGGGTTGCATGCTAGTGTGTGTCTGCATGCATATAAAAAATAAACAAAAAAAAATTAAAAAACGAAAAAAATGCTGCTGTGGCTGTTCTAGTTTTTAAGTAGTTATAAGTATTATTAGGTATTTTAAGTAGTTTAAGTTATTTTTAGTTAGTATAAGTTAGTTTTATTTAGTTTTAATTATTTTTAATATATATTTAGGTTTAGTTTATAGGTAAAAAAAAAAAAAAAAAAAAAAAAAAAAAAAAAAAAAAAAAAAAAAATGATCAGATATCAAGTTTTTTGTATATAAGTTTCTTGAAATATAAAATAAATAAAAAAAAAATTAGATTTAATTAAAATAGTTTTTAGGTCGAAAGACATTAGTTGTAAGAGTTATTGTTTAATTTAGAGCGCCCGTAAAGGGCCAGTAAATTAGTTATAAGTTATTGATAATTAGGCTAGTTTTAAACATTTTTGTCTAGCTTTAAGATAGTTATAAGTTAATATGAAATAAAAATGAATTTAAAAAAAAAAAAAAAAAAAAACGTTGGCTTCTGGCTGCCGTGTCGTGAGCGGACGTGTTTTTCCGTCCGGAGAAGTAAGAGATTAAAAAACAAAAAAAAATAGTTTAATTAAAATATCTAAATTAAAAGTTGTGTTAACATACAAAATACGCATTAAATAGTGCAATTGTTATTTAATTGTTATGCTTTACTAAGTCGACAACACCAGGGAAATTGTAACTTGGAATGGGAGTTAAACGAATGACATCCACGTGTGTAGAAGCCATCCGAATTACACCTACTCCCAGTTTCCTTGCTCGAGCACATGAACACAGCATTCGGATAGGGACGTCGCGTCGTCCCAGACATTAGAAGCATCCTCCGGATCGCTTATATCGCAGCCCATAATGGACAGAAGCTGCAGAATCCCGTTATACAGTAACGGAACCGATAATTGAAGAAATAACAGTTCTGGTCATCTCTCCACCCAACCACTAGAAGATCATATATTGAGCTCTCGCTCTAACTGACGAAATATAAGATGTACATACGCTTATATATTCTAATTCGTAATTGTACACATTTTTGTGTTTCAAGGCAAGAGAGACGAGATGACTGTTTCTCTTTATCGCACCAAGTTTTAAGTTCTTATATTTTAGTTCTTTTTTACTTGCGATTATAGGTACTAACGGGTGATTTTTTTGCTACTTGGTTTTTGACGTTTATACTTTTGACAGATCACACATGACAAATTCCACGAACATTTGACATTTCGATTCAGTATTGTTTGCCATTTCATCATGAATAGACTTACGCCTGAACAACGTTTGCAAATTATTGAAATTTATTATCAAAATTCGTGCTCTGTGAAAAATGTGTTTCGCAAGCTACGTCCGTTTTATTGTCGTCATAATCGACCCACCGAGCAGGCTCATTTTTGGCTTAATGGATACGTGAATAAGCAGAATTGCCGTATTTGTAGTGAAGAGCAGCCAGAGGCAATTCAGCAGCTACCAATGCATCCCGAAAAATGCACTGTTTGGTGCGGTTTATGGGCAGGCGGCATCATTGGGCCGTACTTCTTCAAGGACGATGAAGGCCGCAGGGTTACGGTCAATGGAGAAAGGTACCGTTCGATGATAACAGATTTTTTTTGCCGAAAATGCAAGAATTGAACTCGGTCGACATGTGGTTCCAATAGGACGGTGCCACATGCCACACTGCACGCGAAACCATGCATCAATTGAGAGGCGAATTTGGTGAGCAGTTGATCTCACGTTTTGGCGCAGTCAATTGGCCACCAAGATCATGTGATTTGACCCCGTTAGACTATTTTTTGTGGGGCTATGTTAAGTCTATTGTCTATGGGGACAAGCCAAACACGATTGCTGCCTTGGAAGCCAACATTGAACGCGTCATTGGTGAGATTCCAGCCGAAATGTGTGAAAAAGTTTGCCAAAATTGGACCTTCAGAATGGACCACCTGAAGCGTAGCCGCGCGCAACATTTAAGTGAAATTATTTTTAAAAAGTAAATGGCAGAAATTGATTTATCGATCCAAATAAAAATTTCATTCACTTTTTACAAGTTTCTTTGTTTTTTTGAATTTTCAAAAACCAAGCTCTTAAAAAATCACCGTTTATAAGGCAAGTTATGTATTCGTAAATTTTTTTTTTTTCTAACAATCAAATATGACATTACGATCATACAGAACACCAAAAAAGCGGGTCCCGCAATTCTGTCTGTCTGTCTGTCGGTCCTCGAGTCTGCAGCCTTAACGGTTCGATGGATTTGCTTCAAACTTGATACATATTATTTTTTCGGTAATATGCCCACACGTTTTTTTTAAATTTTTTTTTAAGACGAAAAATAACAGTATCCCCCATACATTTTTTTTTTGGCCAAAAAAAAATCTTATTTTTCTCAAAAACGTCTCCAACAATTTTTATTAAAAAAAAATCATTTCATTAATGAATGGAAAGAGTACCTTTTGATAATTTTTTTTTTTTTGAAAAAAAAATTGTTATTTTTAGTACCTAAAGTAAAAAAAAAAGTTTTTCGATTTTTTAGAAAAGAAAAATTTTTTTTTGAAAAATCGATTTTTCAAAAACCAGTCACAGAATTTTTTTGAAATTTGAATTTGATATGTATATTAATAATATCTTCAAGATGGCGCTTGAATTTTTTTTTTCTAAAAAGGTTTTCAAAATTTTATACATAAAAAATTAATTTATTAAAAAACCGCTCCAGCGATTTTTGCAATTTTTTTTTTTGATATATTCTTATTTATCCATGAATTTAAATTGCATCTTTGTTTTCCCCCAAAACTATAACGACAAAGCAATATAAAAACATTTAATTATGTTTATTATCCATTTATTTCTACCTTATTATTATTCCCTTTTTACGAATTTTTGCGTACGTCACTTAATACTAAATAGAATGTAGGCCCTCATACATTTATATGTACATGTAACTATTCCTTGAACCATCCATTCGACAATTCAGTATAATAAGAATCAAGTAAATCTTACCTACATAGGCTTTAAGCCTGTATAGGATAACTACACCTAACTAACTAAACTTCAATGGTTAAAGCAACATTAAAGTTGTTAGCTACAAGAGCAAGTTCGTGCGATCCAGTCGTGCATTTTATTTTTTAAATGAAATCGTAATGGGCTTTGTTGAGTGGACTCATTTTTTAATTGTTTAAACTGTAGTTTAACAACTATGTAATTTTAACTTTCTTTTGTCTAAATTTAAAGAACAAAAATAATATAAAATTTAGTGTAGCCTGGCCAACTCGAAGTCGGCAAAATAATATATGTAATCGCAATACATGTGTATTACCTATGGAAAATGTAGTTATAAAAAAAATCTCAATAAAGTTTACTACTACTACTACTACAGGATCTATGTATGTATCTGACAATGTGGGTGCGTTCTTTTAAATAATGATTCTCAACAAAAAAAAATAAAAGGAGATAATTTAAGATGACAACACAATTTTCAGGGCCTTATCACCATGTAAATCTGTTAAAATTTAGCCCATGAATTATTTATTGTTGAACCCATTATCTGAAGTTAACGCCTTATCTTATTCTACCTAAGAATTTAGGTTTTAAATTATTTCAAAAAAAAAATACATATGTCTATTAATGAGTAGTAAATATATTTAGGGTCTCACAAAATACCAACTTTATTGTGTCTTGTCTATTTTTTTTTTTGTAAAGTATTAGTTCCTTTAAATACCGAGTATCTTAACCATTTTATGATGATGATGGGGAATTTAAATTTTATTAAAACACTTTAACTGCGGCAGGCGACCCGCTTTGTTTCAATTACCTTCACTTAGGGCCTTAATTTGATCGTCCTATACCATCACCATGCTATCTATAAAAACACTTTATTACACGTGGTACTGCATTAAACTTCATTGCGTATACATTTTTACTATAGTCTAATTAAAATATCTGACCGAGTATCCCAATTCACAACAAAGAATAAGTAGGTAGGTATAGAAAGGCTATATCTCTAAAGACTATGATGAGTCCCCTATTTTGTTCTTTTAATATTGCGTTTGCTTTGCTTTTAAGTTGTATTGTGTATCCAACCAATGTCATGATGGGAATTTTCCCATGCAAGGGAGCCGAACTAACTGCAATCCCCCATCAGCCAGCAAACATACTCGTACATATACGTTGAAGAATACAAAGGGTGGCTCGTAAAGCCCATTCCGAAAAGATTAATACCATCCCATAATTTGTTTTCCTTTTTTTTTTTTCTTAAGTTTATTTCTATTGTCTGCTCGAGCATGCGTGTAATTTTTGTAATGTAACACATGAGTGTTCCAAATTCGGTCGTCTTAATTTCATGAGCAACGTTGCGTTGTCGACGACGATACGACGGCAAAAACAACGACTTAACGAATTGAGGTCTTTCTGCTGTCGTAAAAGCACATAAAGCTCATTTCTCAAATCCTAAATCCTTTCTGCTAAAAATCGCACACAATTGCACAAACTGTAAGACCGGCTAAGGCATGAATATCTGGAGCTGTAGCGTCGTCGTTTCGGTCGTCGCGTTGTGTCGGCGTATATTATTAGTAAAGAAGAGGTGTTAGCAATTTACGAATGAAACTAAAATAAGTCGTAAAATTGCGAAGCCTTACATAGCATTTCATATAGGATAGCACTCTCGCATACCTACCTTATTTTCTTTATGTTCTTCCAAGTCCCTTTTAGTCGATATGTCTATCAACAAAACGAGGTTCAAATTACACTTCGGTTGGACGAAGGATAAAGGTTTCGGCCGGATGATGGGTTGCCCGCAAGCCCGATGGAAGTGTTTATTTTATATTTATTTTTGTTTGTATTTTATTTTATGTGTTTTGATCCCAAAAGACTCACAGAGAGAATATTAGGAGCTAATGAGGAGGTTTTTATTTTGAGTTGACAGCTAATGGCCGGGATTGTAGGGAATTAATTTAAAAGGTCTTACCGATTAATCTACAAATCATGTTAACCGCTTTGGAAATTTGTTGCTGTGCAAAAATGGCGCAGAGGGGTTTTTGGTGTTGGATTTTCGGATTTGATAAACGGCACTATAAAAAAAAAGCTTTATATCTACCTTTGGGTCTTGTATTTCTTGTGGCATTTACCTTTATTTACCTACGTGTCTGTTGAGCAAATTTAAATTGACTTTTTTTGTACGAATTTTGGATAGATAAATTTGTTTAGTTCTGTGGAATTAGTATTATTTGATGATTTTTTAAAAGAATAGACCGACTTTTTTTGCTTCTGAGGAAACTTGTGGTCTTTTAATAATGAGTGTTAATATTTATTAAGGTATTTCTGGGATTCTAATGCTTTAATATTAATGACATTGTAGTTCTGGAATCCATTTAATATTATTAAATTCGGTCGTTGATCGCGAAGAATCTCTTGAAAAATTCCTCCGATATTTATTAATTTATTTTTGAGTTTACGATATGCACTTACATAGTTTTATTTATAGCTTTCAAGATTCCAGTTCAGATATATGTTAATAGGTATAGGGAAGTTTTATTTTAAGAATTTTTTTCGAATGAAGAAAGGGGATTTCTTTTTTAAGCGCAAACTTCGAACATCGCCGAATTTTGAAAATTCACAGCCTATTTCGCCTAAAAAAATCTACAAGATTTTTTTGATAAAAATTAGTTTAAAAATCACATTTGGACTTTCCATCGCCAAACTCTTGCTGAAAATGGGAAAAATGTTACAGGCTATTTGGCAATTTGTGAAGAAAAGCTTTTGTCACATTTTTTTCTAATAATTCGATGTTTGATGTGTGATATTTTTTTCATATGATATTTTTACTTGCGATATATATATGTGCGTACTGTAGGGCAAGTTTTGAACTCGAGATTTTGATCAAACATGACATTATGACGGTAGGGAACACGAAAAAAGTGTCTCTCAAATTCCGTCTGTCTGTAGGTCGATCTACAGCCTTAGCCGCTGAAACAAGTTTTTCAAACTTGATACTTTAGCGTTTTAGGGCTTTAGATGATTGGATCGATTCTTTTTTACTTGCGATTATAGGTACTATAAGGCAAGCTATGTATTCGTAAATTTTTTTTTCCAACACTCAAACATGACATTACTATCATAGAGAACACTAAAAAAGTGGGTCCGACAATTCCGACTGTCTGTCTGTCTGTCTGTAGATCCATCTACAGACTAAGCGGCTGAACCGATTTGGTTCAAACTTGGTACTTAGGCGTTTTAGGTGATTGTCCTAAATAGATTTTTGAATCGTTGTTTTAGGCCCAAAAATAACGGTACTTGCCATACAAATTTTTCTAGTATCTAATTATCTCTCTTATCACGGCTCTAGAGATTTCGATAAAAATTCGTGTGTGTACTACTTTGGGTATGGTCTACATTTCGGCCAAAAAAGTTTAAAAATATTTTGTTATTAACGGTACCTGCCACACAACCATTTTATTGATTTTCGACTTTCTCATAAACGGCTCAACGGGTTTCGATAAAAAAAAAAACATTTATACCGGAGCTCCTTCCAATTCTAAATAGTATTGCATTTCAAAATTTTCGAAAAATATTTTTTTGGATTTAAAAAAAAAAAAAATATTTTGATTTTTGAAAATTCAATATTTTGAAAACGGGTGGACAATTTTTTCCGAAATTTTGTTTTTGTATTTATATTATTAAATATTTAAAATGTTTACACCAATTTTTTTTTTAGAAAAAGTTTAAGAATTTGTATATATAAAAAATTAAGTGAAAAACTTTAAAAATATATTAAGCCGTTTTATTAAGAATCTTTTGCATATAATGTAATTGAACATAGGAGCAAGTACGTGCGATCCAGTCGTGAATTTTATTTTGATTTGTTTTAGCCTCAAAAATAACGGTGGTACCTGACATACAATTTTTTAGAAAAAATATGGTAAATCGCAATTATCTTCAAAACGGCAACGATTTTTTTTTCTACTGTAAGCCTTTTATTTATTTCCCATCTATCGAGTACATAGCTCTCTTAGACTTAGACGATACTTACTTAGGTATTTTTATTTACAGTTATGTACATTAAAATATAAAATTAAAAAGAACACTTAAACATAAGGTATTAAATTACTACAATAATTTTAAGACAGTAGTTTTAAAAATATCCCTGCTCAAAAACAAATCAATATTCTCACAAATAGAATTAATCTCAGAACACGATCTTGAAATTGGATCAGATCTAACGTAGTTTGTATACGAAAGGGGGACGAAAAAAAGTGTTTGCCTTAATCTCAATGGCCTTGAAGAAGCATATAAAAAGTAAAGCGAGAGAAGTTTTGGACAATCAATATGGTAACAAAAAGTATCTCCAGCCAACATTATTAGATAATATCTCCGCCTAGCTTCAAGAGACTTTAAATCGATCAAGAGACACCTGACACCGTACGATGGCAAGACATTATCAACCCAATTAAATTTCCGCAACGCATAACCTATAGAATTTTTTCTGTATCGATTCTAAACGATTTATACCCACTCCATATAACGGAAACCATATACAAGATGCATATTCTAGGGTTGATCTCATGAAAGATATGTACAGAGATTTTACTGTATATGAGTCCGAAAATAGTCTTGAGTTCCTCATTATAAATCCCAGTTAATTTAATCGCTTTTGATATAAAAAATTCAGTGCACTGCTGTAAGTACATTTGTACATATATTGTTAGTCTACATTTTGGTCAAAAAAGTAAATAAAATGTTACTAACGGTACCTGTCACAGAACCGTTTATTTTCTTTTGATTTTCGAGTTTTCATTAACGGCTCAAAGGATTTCGATCAAGATTCCCCGGATTCTCTATAATATTGCTGTAGCGAAACTTTCGAACTTCACTGTACTCTTATAAATTATAACCTAACTTACCATCATTCTATTCTTATGTACAATAAGCCGCTACAGATGTGGCGGCTTGACTACCTATGTACTATTTAAATAAAAAGCTTTAACTGCGAATATTAAAATATGAACTGTAACTAGTCAGTAAGTCAACAACACTGGAAAAGTGAACATCTCTCTAATAAAGATTAATACATTAAATAATAATTTTCTTTTATTTGATATTGTAAATTAAATGATGTAGGTACAGTCTCCTCACTTAGACTGCTCTAAGGTACTTAGATTGCTCCAAGGTACAGTCTCCTCAACTGCATACCTAAACTTGAAAAAAAAAAACATTTTTTTTGATTAAAAAAAATCATTTTTTTTTTTTGAAAATTCATTATTTCAAAAACGGATGGACGATTTTTTTGATATTAGGCTGTTCAATTTATAATATATTTATAAATTATAAAATACTTAAAATTGGCATACAATTTTTTTTATAAAAATTTACGAAATTATAAGAAACAGTTCTAGAAAGCCTGAGGCGTGTTCATGAAGTGATGAAATGAAAAAAAATTAAATAAAATGCACGACTGGATATCACGAACTTGCTCTTGTAGCTACCAACTTTAATTTAGCTAACCATTGAGGTTAAGTCAGTTAGGTGTAGTTATCCTATGCAGATTTAAAGCCAATGTAGGTAAGATTAACTTGATTCTTAGTATAATGAATTGTGGAATGGATGATTCAAGGAATAAATAGGTATGCATACATAAGATTCATGTGATTCTTAGACACATATATGTATGTATACATAAATGTATGAGGGCCTTCATTGTATTTAGTATTCAGTGATGTAAGCAAAAATTCGTAAGAAGGGAATAATAAGAAGGTAGAAGTAAATGGATAATACACATACTTAAATGTTTTTATATTGCTTAGTCGTTATAGTTTGAGGGAAAACAAAGATGCAGTTTGAATTCGTTGATTAATAAGAATATATAAAAAAAAATTCAAAAATCTTTGGAGCGGTTTTTTAATAAATTAATTTTTTATGTATAAAATGTTGAAAGCATTTTTAGAAGAAAAATTTGAAACGCAATTTTGAAGATATTATTAATACAGATAAAATTCAAATTAAACAAAATTCTGTGACTGGTTCTAGAAAAATCGATTTTTCAAAAAAAAGAAAAATAATCGAAAAACTTTTTTTTTTTGAAAATTTGAGAACGCAGTCTTATTAACAATTTTAGGGAGCAATCGCATAAACAAAATTATTTTAATCCGTTTATCCAATATTGCGAAGATCGAAAATATGAAAAGTGGTTCTATGGCAAGTACCGTTAATAAGTACGCAAAAAGAAATATTTCTATACTTAAACTTTACTAATTTAAGAACACACAATTTTTCTTATAAAAATTCTTGGGGCCGTTTTCGAGAAATACATTTTTTTCTTAACGGTTTCTTAACATTTGCATGGGAGGTACCATTGTTTTATATTTTAGAAAAATAGTTTTTTTTAAATATTCAAGATAATGTCAAAAAACACCAAATACGAAGTTTTGAAAAAATCTAATGAGACGTTTTCAAAATTTCGAGTTTTCAAAAAAAAAATCATTTTCAAAAAAAAATTTTTTTTTGAAAAATTTTAGTACACAATAGTGTTTAAATTCTCTGGAAGCTTCTGCGTAAGAAAATTCAAAAATATCAAATTAACCGTTTCCGAGAAAATCGAAAACCAAAAAATGCTTCTACTAGAGGTACCAAAAATAATTTTTTTTTTTTCAAAAAAAAAAAAATGATCAAAAGGTACCCTTTTCCTCCGTTAATGAACTGATTTTTTTATTATTTTTATTTTTGGCCAAAAAAAATGTATGGAAGCTACTGTTATTTGTCGTCTTAAAAAAAAGAAAATAAACCTGTGGGCATATTATTGAAAAAACAATATGTACCAAGTTTGAAGCAAATCTATCAAAGCGTTTAGACAGTAGACTCGAGGACAGACAGACAGACTGACAGAATGACAGACAGACGGAATTGGGGGACCCACTTTTTTGGTGTTCTCTATGATCGTAATGTCTGGTTTGATTGTTAGGAAAAAAAATTTACGAATACATAACTTGCCTTATAGTACCTATAATAGCGAGTAAAATTAAATTAATGTAACTAAACATTGACGGTGTTAGTAGGTATCTAGAAGCTAGCAGAATTGCAAAAACTTAATTCACTTTCTAGCTTAAGCTAGGCTTTAATTCACAAGCTAGTTAGAGAATTATGAATTAAACAAATTTAAGTCATTAGCTGGCTGGTGACTTATGAATTAGAAATATTTAAATCATAAGTTAGTTAGTGACTTATGAATTTAAAAAAATTAATTCAAAACCTACTAAGTGACTTATGAATTAAAAAAAAATTAATTAATAAGCTAATGAGAGAATTCTGGTTAGAAAAATTATGAATTGGACAATTTATAAGATAGCATGATGATTTTATGATTTACTAACCACATTTGAAAGCTAAAAATAGATTCAAAATCTAATTATAAGGGGTTTTCCAATCAGAGGTGTTATTTTATACCGCTACCGCTAATTCGGTAGCTGTCACTTTTGAAGCTGTCATTTTTTGACATTTGACAAGTAGAAACTACGCTATTAATAAAAATGGAACGATACACGCTTCAACAACGCATTTCTTTTTTTTGAATATCAAAATAACACCTCTTATTGGAAAACCCAAGGGTTTTCCATGGGTTTTCCAATAAGGAGGTGTTATTTTGAATAGCCCGCTATTTCGGTAGCTGTCACTTTTGAAGCTGTCATTTTTTGACATTTGACAAGTAGAAACTACGCTATTAATAAAAATGGAACGATACACGCTTCAACAACGCATTTCTTTTTTTTGAATATCAAAATAACACCTCTTATTGGAAAACCCACTTCCTAAAGCTTCGAAGTACTTACTTAGGAAAACGGAATGTTTTTTTTTAATTTTATTGAAAATACATATTAAATTATTTTTTGATATTTAACAAAATTTTATAAATAAAGCTATAAAAAATCAATTCATTTAAAATATGATAACGCAAAAAAAAAGCAAATGTTTATACATATGTTACTTCCAAAATTTATATCTTACAAAAAAGAAATAAAAATAAAATAAACTTAAAATAAAATTACCTATTTATATTTGTTGTTTGAATTTGCTTTACGAATTACTCGCATTTCAAAATGTTTGTCAAAAATTCTCCAAAAGCTTGAAAACTACTTTCGTTAATAATTAAATAATTATGTACTAAAAACAATCTTAAGAATTTCCAATCTACCAACTAGTTTATGAATTTAATTTTTTTAATTAATTCGCTCGATTCATTCAATCGATTCGCCTACTCAAATTTTGATGGAGAACCTCCTTTTATCTGTTGGGAAACAAAAAAAAACTTTAGTATAAAAATATGTAGGCGTTCTTTTGTGGCAACGATTCCCATGTTGTCCCTTTTTTGTCAAATTCAAGTCGACAGGGTTCGGAAAGACAAACAGCCAACTCTTCTCAAAGAGTGTGCAGAAAAATTGAAGGCAGCCAATTCCTTATCGTATGGAAGAAACCGAGCTTTCGCAGATATCAAATTGGCGAACTTTTTGTATAGTGATTTGGATTGACAATTGCAATTTGACCTCATTAGACTTTCTTTTATTATGTTTATTATTATTTGAAAAAATTCCTATTTAGCCTGTAAGTGAAACTTAACAGGATTTGTTAAAAAATGGTTGCCTTTTTAGGCAATTTAAACTTAGTAGCGCAAAATTTTAAACGATTTAGTAAAATGTTAAAGCCAATTTCAGCAATTTACTAAGCTTAAAAGATGATTGAGCTAATTTTAAACAATTTTAACATTTTACTAAAGTTAAAATCACGGAATGGCTACTTTAACTTTTAGCAATTTCCTAAATCCATTATGGAATCTGATAGTATATCAACCTTGCACGCGGGGTGCCCAGGTTCGAGTCCTGCTGGTGCACAATTTTTTTTTTTTTTTTTTTTTTTGTAAATAATGAAGTTAAAATGATGAAAATAAAAATAACTTTAGGCATACGGCAACAATGCCATGCAATATTGATTGTATATAACAAATTGTAGAAAAAACAAAATCAATCTAAATCTAAATCTAGAAATAACTTATACCTTTTTAGAGCACATGTTGGGTTTTCATCAACATATAATTAATTTACAACGCATAACAACAAAAATTGTGTTCATCAAAATTCAAACCCTACAAATGCTCAACTTTCTGCTTAATTAGCAATTTACTAGTTTAGAAAAGGTTATTATAGTTATTCAATCAATATGCACTTAGGAAATTGCTAACTAGTAAAATGTTAAGCCCTTAACAATGGGTTGTTCAAAATTTTGCGCCAGTTTTTTTAAACTCCCAATTTTAAACTGCTTTGAAAAATGTTGTTTTTTTCCACCGGTTCCTTAAATTCGTTAAAACAAAAAAAAATTACTTTTCCAGGAATACAATTAAGAATCCCGACTTTGTTAATATGTTCTTATACCTGCATAAATGTTTGTAATGTATGTGTGTACAATATGTTGGTAACCTGAAAAACAACACCGACATTTGGAACTATCAAATTTCAAGTCCTTCCCTAAGCCGCAAACAAAAATATCACATTTAAGATTTTGAGTGCTCACACTTCTTTTTCCACTGCTGATCAAAGACTTTCCCTCCCCATTAAGGGCATTCACATGCAACAACAAAGTAACACAACATAACACACTTGGTTGTGTTTTGTTTTAGATATGAAAGGTATGTATACCCCCATATCGGCGTGTTTGCAATTTCTTTAGCGCTTTCAACGAAGCCACAAAGCGTAAATGGATGAATATATGGACTCGTGGAGTACAGCAATTAAAACGTTAGATGCATTCAAATTGCAAACAATAACACACCGTTTCAATTTAGTTTTGTAAGATGGTAAATACGAATGTATACGATTCATGTTGTGCCTCCAAATTCAAAACATCCACCATGCTCGTAGATGTCGTTCCACAAAACACAAAAAAAAAAACGAAAACAAAACACAACTCCCATTTCATCTTCGTGTGCAAAGCAATTTCAAGAGTTTATTACTGTTTTTTTTTTTTTGGTGTGACTCTTGGTAAATAGATGCAATGACACGTATTTTAATTGCTTATATTGTTCGACATCATCAGCACCACAAGACGGGGCATCATCGTTCGTCAGTCACACTCTTTGAATGCGAAACTACATATATAACGTACTATCACGAAAACTTGTACAATTTTACATATACAAATATATGAGAGTGCAGAAATGCTATTGAATGAATTCAATTTAATTGTTTTGGGGTCTCTGGTGAGAGGTTTCAATTCCCCATTGCCCCGTTATGGAATTCTTCAATTAGAGGCGTTTTCAATTGGTCTTGCGATAGTGGAAGAGTAAATGTGTTTTATTCAATCGATTTTAATTGAATTCAGACATTTGAACGAAATTTATCACTTTGAAAACAAAAATATTTCCTAGAAATGAATGCACTGCACTTCAAAGTTTTTTTTGGATGTGGTTTATCTTTTAAAAAATATTATATGAAACTATACAACACACCAATAGGGGAAGTTTAATTTATTAATGGATATAAAATGTATAAGCAAAAGCTTTATTTCAGGTAAAACATTGCGATTAATCCGAAAATATAACTTTTATGCTTTAACGACAAAATCGTTTAGTCCGGATTAACCCAATCTAACATTATCGGTAAGTTATCGATAATTTCTATGGAATCGTCAAAAGTTATATTTTGATACAGCTGTTTTTTTGTAAGGACAATTTACTACTTAAACTTGGTATACAGTTTTTTTGAACAAAAAAAAATTGGTGGTGAGACAATTTTTTTGTGTGAAATAAAAGCAATTGGTGAACATATGGAATTTTTTTCAATACAACAAAAATAAAATGCACGACTGGATCGCACGAACTTGCTCTTATGTTCGATCACATCGTATGCAAAAGATTTCTATTAAAAATCTAAATATATTTTTAAAGTCATTTTTAACTCAATTTTGTATATGCATATACAAAATTTCATTAATTTTGTTCTAAAATAAATTGGTATGACAATATTAAATATTTAATAATATAAACTTAAAAACAAAAGATTAAATCTGTTTAATTAAAGAAAAAATAATTCAAAATTCTGAAATAAATACTTAAACAAATTTGAGCTAAAAAAAAAAGTACACCATTTTATTTCTTTGATAAATTTGAATTTATGAAAAAAAAAATTTTTAATCTGTGGAGCGGTTTTTGAGAAAAAAGTTTTTTTTTTAAACTTGAAAATATTTAAAAAGAAAATTCAAAAACGCCAATTCATAGGTATTCAGAAAATACAAATAAATATAATTTTTGAAAAAAATTTAATGAGCAGTTTTCGAATAATAATTTTTTTTAATTTTTTTCTTGAAAAAGATTTTAAAAATACAATAAAATATTAATTAAAAATATTGGTACGCGGTATAATTTGGGCAACCTAAACCTACATTTTTGTGAAATTTCGAAAGAATCGGTTAAGCCATTTATGAGTCGAAAGCATAAAAAACGGTCCTATGAAAAGTACCGTTTCTACAAATTTTTCTATTTTTTTTCAACTATATGATCGGTAGTAGATAAAAACCCACACTGATTTTTTTTTTATCAAAATCGTTAGAACCGTTTCCGCGAAAAATAGGTTTAAACGTAACGGTATTTTTTGAGCTAAAAAAAAAATGTCAGTTTCCCCTCTGTACAATACCTAAAAAACTCTATATACCAAGCTTGAAGCAATTCGGTCCACCCGTTTGGGCTGTAGGTGTCTATACAAACATACAGACAGACTGACAGACAGACGGACAGAATTTTTAGACCATCTTTTTTCGTCTTCGCTATCATCGTAATGTCATGTTTGATTGTTATCTAAACATTTTTTTTTTTCGACGAATGTATAACTTGCCTTATAGTACCTATAATCGCAAGTAAGAATAATAGAGGTGAGTACATTTTGTTCGTCAAGGAACTGTATACCTACTGGGCTTTAGCTAAGTGCAAACAATTTTTGAAGCTTAGATCTGATTCTTCTTCTTTTGGAGAAAATTATGTCACCGACCCGAATCACCGATGTGTTATCGATAATTTCTTTGGAAATGTCTATATATCTGGGATACAAAAAAAAAACACACCTAATTGTCAGTAAATTTAAATGAAGCAGCTAAGGTTTTGTATTTAATGTGTTCAAGTTAATAAATCGATTATTTGCTTTAATTTTACAAAATGTATTGTTACCATCTTATAAGTAGTCCAAAATGTTCTTATTTGGTTTTTTAGGTAGATTACTATTTTGACAAAATGCCGGCCGACCTTGTGAAGGTAATATTTTTTTTAACAAAATAACCCTTGTTTTTGAAATAATGAATTTTCGATATGGTTGAAATTAAAAAAAAAAAAACAAATGGCGAACCCCTATCAAACATATTTTTTTTCCTTTTGACCAGAAAACTTTACTGACTGCACACAATGGGTATGGATCTGCACATAACGAACACATAACGCAACGCAAAAGGAGATGCATTTGTTCGTTGCAAGTTCGTTGCAAAGTTAGCCAATTGTTTTAACTTATGCATGCTCTGTTTGGACGTTTCACTCGTTCGACTGAAAATAAAATCCACGAATGGATCACACGTACTTGTTCTTGTGTTCGATCACATCGTATGAAAAAAAAAAATCTTAATAGAAACGGATAAATATACGTAGTCGTTTTTTTTACTGAATTTTGAATATATAACATTTCTTTAATTTGTTTTCTAAAAAAATTGGTTTGGCAATTTTAAAAATTTAATATATATAAACTTAAAAACAAAAATCAAAAAATAAATCATCCACCTGTTTTCGAAATATTGAATTTTCAAAAAAATGTCTTCTTTTTTTTCAATAATCCAAGAAAATATTTTTTTTTCGAAAATTTTGGTATACAGTATTATTTATAATTCGACGGACCTCCTTATACAAAATTTAATCAATATCCGTAGAGCCGTTTATGAGAAAGTCGAAAGGTTGTATCGTAGGTAGGTACGTATGTATCATTAATAACAAAATATATAAACAAAAATTACCAAAATGTAGACTATAGCCAAAGTATTGAACACACCTTTTTTATCAAAATCGTCAGAGCCGTTTTCGAGATTATTTAGATGGTATAAAAAATTGTATGACACGAACACTTATTTTTGGGGCTAAGAAAAACGGTTCAAATATCTATTTGATAGATTACCCAAAACACTAAAGTACCAAGTTTGAAGAAAATAGCGTCAGCCGTTTAGGCTGTAGATCGTTTTACAGACAGACAGAGGCAGGCGGAATTGCGGAAAATAAAATTCACTACTAGGTCAACCTGGGATTTTTGTTAATAAAATCCAAAAAATATCTTAGTTGTTTAAATATGTATTTACGTATGTGCCTACACAAAAGAATAATTTCAGGAAAAATTGCTTAAGACACGTTTTTGAAATGTTTCACATTTGTTTAAAAAAACAAAAAAAAAGTGCGTACGTTACGGGGAACATTTCTGAAAGGTTTCTTCGTTTCTCTTTTATCCAGTTTTGTCATCGAAAATGGATTGTAAGGAACTAGCAATGATATTCTCGTGTTTTATCATCATGCGAAAAATTAAAAAAAAACAAGACAGTGCCAAAGAAATATTTTAAAATGTAGAAATAATTCAGGTGGTTTAACATTATAAGAAGAACTCAAAATAGATATTGTAAGACGATAAGAAAATTTCGCTCAGATGTCAATTTATGATTTCCAGTTTCTTGCTAATTTGTTTGGCAATAAAATTAGAAAACAAATTACAAAACAACAAGATCCAGCAAAAGTGATGTAAAACTTTCAGTGGTCTCCTCGATTTTTGACACTGGTGATTCTTATCACTCTTTAATGTATTTATTCCAGACTTTTCGTGACATTTTGATGCACCTTCAATAATCACTTACTCACCCTCTCTATGTAAATGTTTGAGAATCAATGAATGTTTCCAGTTGGAGATGGGAAATACAGAAATATTTCAGCAATGTTCCTTTGTTTCTAAAATGTTTCGTTGGTGTGGACACAGCTTAAGAATGAGAAAAGCAAAACTAGTATCTGAAGTGAATATTAAACAACCGGTTTTATTGGTACTCAGAAGTAAGTACCCCCTCCTCTTCCCTGGACTTCATGCTATAAAAGAAAGTACCTAATCATTTCTAATCTTTGATATTTATATTAATGAATCATTGCGGCTTCCATTTAGCTTTCTCCACATTAGTATTTTCCCCGCATTGCCAAACAACATGTTAATAATATAAATCATTCCCTTGTAAGTATTAATTCGTGCGTCGTAAAATATGTCTCAATTGGCCACACAGACACTAATATCCATTCATCTTTAACTGAATTCCTGCCAAAGTTACTTGGTAGGTACTACGACGTAAAAGATAAAATAATAAGACTTGCGAGAATAATTTCAATTTACCATCATCATCCCCCAGAAACAATTCACAACCGCATAGAATATATTTACGCACCCTTAGAGCAAATTCTTTAACCAACAATAAGTACAAAAAAAAACACGAAAAAAAAACCAAAGCTAGTCAAAGCGCCTATTGAATCCATTAGGACTTGCTGTCGTCTTCTTTTATTGCGCTCGGTTTGCTGAATCATCTATATATTCTCGCACAATTCTTAACTTTCAGCTTACGCAAACACTTTTTTTTCAGTTTCTATTACATACGTACTTATATTTTTATATTTTTCCTTCGTTTTATTTCGCAAAGAAAATTCTAACCTTCACACAATTCCTTGTTCTATCTTATCTTTACTGTTTTGCGCCCGTCAGGGTAGGTATAAGTGTAAAGTACGTATCTATATAACTGGAATATCAAGTCTTTTTTTTCGCCTTCTTCCATCATAATTTCGCGAAAGAACCCCTATAAGGACTTGGATGGGTACGGTGGGGTAGGGGAATGTTATAAATGCATGCAGACGTTGAGTATCTATAGTTCGTATCCTTCGCATCTTAACCATACCTTCTTGACTGGCAAATGCTGATAGTCAGGTCACGCAGGTTTTACTTCGACTAAAGATTCACTCTCTGAATTTCTTCTTCGTCTCTCGCGTTTTCTTGACACACCTTCCTGTTGGAGTGGTTTTGGAATATGTATGGAGATGAGAGGTATATAAGAACTACACTGAAGAAAATTTAGAGGCTATAAATTGGATACTTTATGGGAAATGACGTTAAATCATTTTTTCACGATTGACAAATGTCTGTCATTCATCATATCATTTGTTCATGATTGACAAATTTCTATCAGAAAGCGACAAGTTTCAGTGACATCCGATTGCACGAATTCAAATAATGTGACATGTAATCTGTCAGAAAGCAATTCGAGAAAATTTACTTAATCAGAGTTTGTCGACTTTTTAAAAAGAATCACAAAATGTAGTTTGGTTTGATTGACAGTGAACCAGGAAAAAATTGTAAGGAAACAAGTTCTATAGGAAATTTATCATTTCTTTATTTATTTTTTTCTCTCAGTGTATCTACCTTAGTATTTCCTCCTGACATATTTTTTTTCCTCCTCATTACATATTTTCAACTTATTCCTCGCATAAAGATGAGTATTGGTTTAGTTAGAAAATATTTACCTTAACCCATTGATCCCATATTATGATATGATATGAGGAGAGAAAAAAACTTGAACAAAAAAAAAAACTAGTTCAACATAAGGGTTCTTATAGGAAAAGAACTTATGGGGTGTTTTTAACTAACAAGGTTCTATATAACTTCAATGTTACTTCAATTGCCAATTGACACCTGAAGAAAACTGAGAATTATTAATGAAATGTGGTTTTGCATGAAAACATACTCACAGAGACTGTAAAGGCATGTAAACCTCTCACTGATGGTGTGAGTAATGGAGGCTTAAGTGAGACAAAAACAATTTGAGTGAGATACCACCAATATTTGTAGGATTGCAAATTATACTGAGTGGTTTGCATTAGGTGCGAAAAAAAGTTAGAGGGTGAAAATAGGAGTTTACAAAATTTGGAGTTTCAAAATTAATTTAACTGTTCAGTAAAAGAAATATATTTTTTAAAAAATTAGAGAAGGGATTTCGGGCTTTACGAACAGATATGAGTTAAAAGAGGATAAATAGGCAGCCCATTCCATGCATTTTTTTTAAATCGTGCTCTTGACCCAACTGACACACGCTCTAGCTTTTTGTCACACCTTTTGTGAAAAGACCTGAATGTTTCTCAAATTGAAAAATTGCACTGAGTTTTCATGAAATATTCATGTGTATATTAAAAAATGATGAAGCGTATTAGTTTGTAAAGGAAACAGCTTCCAGGCAGTATGAAACGGTCCAATACGTGACAGTCAATCAGGTATAGTTTAAAATAGAATCTACAAAATGCATATTTCACGATGAAGACAATTTTTTGTGATCTTATAATTTTCCAACGAACTTTAGAATTTCACATATATACTACCAAATTTAAGTGGGCACCAGCTTACGTAAACCTCTTCTTATTTACCCCAAATTACGCTTCGGTAACAACAAATTTTTTCCATCCTTCTGTTTCATTTAAGGATTGCTGCTTTGATATTCACAAACAAAAAAATGTTTGTAAAGTTATGAAATTCCCTACATAAACTGGCTCTACATTTATTGAAATACCTTACATAAACTGGCTTTACATTGAGTCAGCGTAAACTTCATTGGTCCAATGAAAACGCTTCATTTAAAATATGAATAGTTTCATTATCTCAATGAAGTCGCATTCATAGGCTCTATTTATTTGCCTCTACCTTGAAACGACCTGTTGCAAAAAAAGGTTACACAACACAATTGATAGAAATGTAAACAAAATTATATTAATAAAAGAAAAAACATTAACTACTTATTGACAAGGTTGGTAAACAAAAATATATCTCCAAAAAGTTTATTTCAATAAAAGTTATTATTTTTTTTAGTTACTACACTTATTACTATAATACCGGCAAATGTCAATTTTAGTCTGATATTTATGAAGTAACAAGACAGAAAATACTCGTCAACAAGACATGAATTGGTGAATTGTTTCGATTGGCATTTGTTGCCATTATTTTTTCCGTAGGGAGATGTTTAAACGAAAAAAACATAACATATCGAATTGATTTTATATTTACCTAATAATGAAAATATTTTATTGACTCAACGAACAATTATTTGTTTTATGAACAACTTCATTGAATAATTTATTAATGACAACCAAGTTCTACATTGACTGAATTGCAATGAAAATATCATTAAATACATGATATTGTTCATTCAAATAATGTAAGGTTTGGTGTGTGTAAAAAATAACTAAAAATTTCGTGAAAGCAGAGGCGTTTTCATTCGACATATATGCATGCATTTTATTTTTCATTGGAATACAAATTTAAATTTTTTGTTTGTTATCAAACCTGATGACACGTCTTAGTATGCATCACCGCACATGCAAACAATTTCAGTACCTAGTACCAAAATAAAAAATACCAATTGAAAGCGACGAACCAAAACGGGAACGAGTTATTTTTTTTTCCAGAAGTCCGCAAAAAAAAGGAAGATTCTAAAAAAAAAAATCCCTGTAACTACGAATTAAAAAATGTAAATGTTTACCTACTGCAAAATTTCAACAAAAAAAAGGGAAGACGTAGAATAAAATGTGAAGTCATCTGAGCAAATTTCCTTCCTTCCTGTTGTTCATTTTGCTCATGTCCAGTTTATACATAGCTCAAGTGCTATTTCTATATACTCGTACATCTACTGGTTTAGGAACTAACTATAGAGTGTGGCTCTTCCACTTCTACTGCACCCTTCATAATTATTCAATTAAATGCCTTTAAAGCGGTCACGAGTGAGTTTCCATTAAACTTGTAGGTACTCTGGTCTCGTCACTATACACTCTGGCATATAATAATAATATACGCAAGCTGTTACGACGACCATGTCCCATGGGAAAAGTTCCATTTTTGGTATAAAATGGAAAAAGATGTTTCATGTTTTTGGTTGTCGCCTCTCACCCCGCAATATACCATCATAAGGCGGAAATGTGGGTGAAACATAAAATATGTGTGTTTTTTTTTTATCTGGAACCAACACAGAAAGTGATTTATTTTAGAAATTCCAAACAATTTTCGGACATCCATCATAATCGAAAAACAGATGGAAGTGCTGGTAGAAATATGGCAGGTCTTTTAAAACTTTAAGGTTCTTGTTTCGAAAAAAAAAAATAAAATTCAAACACAAATTGACGATGAAAAATTTGTCTTAATTTTCTGAAAATGTTGTGCAAAGTGAAATGTATATAGAGTGTGTGTTGGAATGCTAAACAAATTTTTAAAATTCCTTTTCATTCGAAGTGTGTGCGCTAATGCTTTGGTTTTTATGGTTAGAAGATTAAGTTGAATGCACTTAAAAAAAAGAAAGATACACAGAAGAAGTAGTAAGATATAATTTGTGGAGAGATACATTTTTTTTTTTTGAGAATTAGTTCTTATTTGAGAGAGAAACAATTTTTGTGATAGAACATTTTTGTGGGGTGAATTGTGACCAAAGATATTCTTAATAGATATTTTTTTTAAATTTATAATCTACACGGAATGTAGGCGTTGAGAATTATTAAAAAATGCGAGATTGTGTTCAAGTTCCAGTTTTCAGACTGTGATGATTCAAATGACATATAGATTTAATCTTATTTTCAAATTAAAGTGTTGATTTATGAATCGGCTCACCGATGACTTATAATATTTTCATATAGAAAATTTTAACTGGATAGTTTGAATGTGTGGTTTCATGTTTTGACCATCTGCAAATATGGACTTGAACCTGCAATCTGTGTCAGAAGAAAGTGTTCGAATTTTAAGAGATATTTATATATTTTGGCATGTGAGGGGAGGGGGTAGTAGATGTTAGTAGGAACCAGCTTAATTGAATGGTGCCCGTTTTCTCTGTGCGAGCACCGAAAAGTGGGCGGCATGGCGTGGGAAAAGCAAACATCTTGATAGATATTTATAAAACCTTTGAACAATTTAATGCAACTGGCATTAAATATTTCTGAAAGTATGATTTTAATAAATAAATCTAAAGTATGATTTTAATAAATCTACAATTCTACTTGCTATGGTGGTGCATATATACAAAATGTACCTATTATATTAATTTAAAACGAGAATCAAGATGTCGTTACTAAAAATGTGGTAGAACTTTGACTTTTTCTGTATAATATTATTCAAATGCAAATATTGACAATTTGCTTAAGAAGTCTTAAACTTTAAGACAGTTTTACAACATTGCCTTAATCCAGAATCACACTTGCATTATGCCGAAAGAAACTTATAGTATGTGTTGGATTGTAAAACCATTATTAGTTTTGCTCCTATGATGTGGTGCGAAGAGTAAAGTGGAGAAATTTGTGTTAAAATCTTTACTTTTTCGATCGCGAATTTCCTACCAGGAAAATACTCGTAGAAAGCGAACAAAACTGTATTCAATATATAGCAAAAGGAAATAAATATTGTTGTTTGCAATACATAACACTTGACAATGAAAAAACACGCCATTCCAAAACACGGGTTAGGCTGCATTAGGGCTTCCAGATGTAGACTACGGATGGAGGTATTTGGTTCGAGAAATTCTATTCTTTTTAATATTAACTGCTGTATAAAAATTGATATTTTTTTTTCGAAAGGCTATAAGGACAATAAATGAAATGAATACTGATTTCTATTTAGGCTTTGTCCAAAAAGGTCATCTGAATTTTTTTGTTATTACCTCATATATAATTAAATGGCTTAAACGATTTTGTTTAATTTTATAAATTTGGTAAAAAAAAATTGATTTTAACTCAAAAAAAATCTAGTTCTTTTAAATATTTTTCATAGTCTCTCGTTTAGAAATAGAGGAGACCAAAGCATGTAGACTATACAATTATATTTATTTTTGTACAAAAAAATAATAATAGGTATACTCAACAACAAAATTAAAATTTCCATAAATAAAGCAACTTTTTGTTTTTTTTTGTACAAAAAAAAAAACTTTATAATTAAGGCTTTTTTATAATCTTGCTATATGACACCCTAGAAGTTCGTTTTATACATGAAACATAAAATTTTCAACAAAAAAGAACGCTCAGATACAAAACTTCCCATAAACTGCGAATCACGAAAAATGTTGTGTAATCCCTATGGAAGTTGATTTTTCATAAGTTATCATTTTCCTATAAATCAAAACAAAAATAAAATGCACAACTGGATCCCAAGAACTGGGTCTAATGTTCGATCACATATTAAGCACAAGTTTCTTAGTAAAAACCTAAATATATTTTAGAAGTAATTTTTGTATATAATACACGATTTCTTTATTTATTTAAAAAAAAATATTTGCTAAGGAAATTTAAAGTATTTAATATATTAATTTTCAAAATATTATTTTTAAAAAAATCAAAAAACTCGTTTCCGCAACATTGAATTTTCAACAAAAAATTGATTTTTTTTTTCAAAAATAAAAAAATATTTTTCGAAAATTCTAGTATGCAGTATTATTTTAAAATTGAAGGACCTCCTCTTGATCGGAATCCGTTGGACCGTTTATGAGAAAGTTAAAAAAAAAAACATTACGGCAGATACCGTTAATAACATTTTATGGAAGAAATTGTTTTTTTTTTTTTATCAAAATCGTTAGAACCATTTTCTAGATAATAAAAATTTACCATTTTGCTACAAGAAATAACTCCTGAAGAAAGACAATGTGAGACTTAGAATATGTAGCTAATTTAAAGACTATGGTTAATGCAAAGACAATAAGAAACATGCATACAATTGTGTTGGTTTGAAGCTATTGGCAGTAAAACTAAATGCCTCTAGAAACAACTTGCAACTTGCAGGTTACCCCTTTTAATAATATTAATGACTTTATTGAAAAAAAAAAATAATAATAACTGAAAACCTTTGTATAAGCATCCATTGAGGTTTAAACTTAAATCATTTTTTTCCCGATCGTGACCATGAATATTAAGATATTAAAATGTTTCCAATATTTTTCAAAGATTTTTCGTACCTGAATTTTAAGATATTTTTTTTTGTATTAGGCAACTTTCAATTACAACATACCTGAAAATAAAAAAAAAAGAATATAAAAATATTAGATTAAATGTAAAATTAATTTGAATTTAGGAATCGTATGAATTTATAATATACTTTTAAAAGGCTGTTTAGATATTGGACCTTTACACATTTAATGAAAAACACCCTGTAATGTTATACTTATTTTTATATTTCAATAAATCTTCACTTTAAGGATGATTATGGAACAAAAAAGAATAAATGAAATAAAATTCAGAACGACTGCTTTGTTCACAATCAATAAACATTCTTTAATCAATAGTAATTTAATTATAATAAATCATCACCCCCTTCGAAACCAAACAAAATTTATTCTCATTCCAAAAATCAATTTGATATCCTTGAAGTGTAAATTCAATTTGGTTTTTCGTAAATAAATTGCTGTTTATCTGTCAATGTGACAGCGTCCAACTCATCCATAAAAATATTTTTCCATTTACCGAATTACTATACTCTTATTATACCAACACAGAACCAAAATGCCCTTTCAAATTACCCCTTAATGTCGACTATTATATGTATACAACGAATATACTCTGCTACCCACCCACGCACTATATAAACAAAATCTTCCTGGCTGACTGCTTTTAATAGCATCTTAAGATTATGGTAATTACTTTTATCGAACACACTGGCGACACACAATCATTTAACTCAAACCCCCCTCTCCCAAACAACTTCTTACACGAAAACTACTTACAATTGATTTGATTCAATCAAAATCATATCGCACCACAGAAATAAGCAAATACATATACCTAATACGTGTAGAATTATTTTTGAAAGACAAACAAAAAACATTAACATATTTTTGTGGCGATTGTGGGGTACCCTATATTAGTGTTTAGTGATACATTAGGATATTTGACACTTGGAAGGGCTATTTAACCACTTAGTACCTTTTGATATTTAAATGTGCTAATTCGGTCAATTTTGTAATAAAGAAAAATGGCAATAACGAAAATCTATGATTTAAAACTCAATTATTAACAAAAAAAAAATAGTAAAATAATTTCTACGAAATATGAGAAGGGCTACCGGAAATTGCGACATTTTTTTCTGGGTCAAAATTGGAAAAAGAGCAGAATTTTTTTGTGAAAATAAGCCAGAAATATTGGAAATTATGCCAGAGAAGTGTGGAAAAAGATCATGAAAGAAAAAATAAGCCAGAAAATTTGCGCGTTCGGTCGGGAAGGACCACATGACATATTGTGTAATGTTTATTAAAAACATAAAACAGATTTTTTTTTTTTAGTTTAACTATATGCCTGTAAGACCTAAGGTCTTTTAAATGCAACTTGAATTGCACGGCACTAGTTTAGCACAGTGGATTTGAGAATCAGATAATGACTTTCTCATTTTAACCATGGGTGGCATCCAATTAAACTAGGAGGTATAGAAAAGAATGCGACTAGCGTGGGAATTGAACCCACACGTTAGTTAGCAATCAAGCACTTTATCCACTGCGCCATTGCCATACACGATTTCAAATGTAAACAACAAATTTTAAAAAGCTAGAAAAAAGTTAGACTGTGAAGTGTTTTTTGCAATTAGGTCCACGCCATACAAAAAGCTCAGTGCGTAATGGGGGCATGCTGCCCCCTGCAACCCCCCTTCTTGACCCAATATAGGATTTGGGGTGGGTAGGTACAAGTTTGGGTACATGCAAATTTTTTTTTTGGAACTTTTTAAAAAGAAATCTTCAAATCCAAACAAAAAAAAATTGTATACCCCAAAGGCCCAAATCCTATATTGCGCCACGCAGGGGAGTTGCAATGGGACAGCATGCTTTTTCCAATTTTTTTTTCCCAGGAAAAAGTCCAGAATTTTGTATGAAGAATTTTTTGGCGTTTTTTCCGAAAAAAATGTTTATGTAATTTCCATTTCCTAAAATGGAAAAAACGCCATAAAAAAAATTGGAAAAAAAATTCGGGCTTGTGTGAAGTGTTTTTTGCAACTATGTTCGTTAATTTCGCGACATAAACATAGATCCAAAATTTTGGACTCACACACTTCTTCAAATTCCGACAGATCTCAAATACTCAAACTAAAATAGAAGAATTGAATTCCGGTATGTTTAAAACACAACGTTTTTAATCAACTACTTACACCTTCTTTCTTTTTATTTTATTTCTTAACAAATCAAACTCACCCTATAGGCAGTCATAAAAATCAATTTCCCTTATCGGTTAAAATACAAAATAAAAGAGAAAACATCAATTTCGTTTGCGGTCTTCCAGATACTAATACTGCGCGGATAAAAACAATACCTTAACAAAAAAAAAAGAAGAAAATAGGGCACATCATGGAAAATGGAAACCAATATGTAATCCTCTGAGATGGAGCGAGCATTGGTTGAAGCAGCAACAGCTCCAGCTTCCTCTGCAGCAACGCAGGCAGAACCAAAACAGCCTCTGCTCCTAATGCGTGATGCTATTTTAAGTGTGCTGAATGCCTACATTTAGCTGTGGTGCTTTCATCGTCCCCATGTCTTCTACTCCATGGAGCTATATACAGCAAAATCCAAGTCTTTTAGATTGACCCTAATCTGATGCCATTGGGAATGGAAAATACCTCTTCCAGTGCCAAGCTCACGGTAACATATACCCGACTCGTGCAATACAGGGTGGGATATAGTTAGTGGGAGAAAAAATCTTTATACTTAGGATGAAGTCTGTTGTGAGAATTTTTTTTTGATACGGATAACTGATAAAATGGGATGTGTGTGAATGTGCTGCTTCTGCTAATGCGATTTGAGTGACTCTGACTAGGAAAGTCAGATAAGTGTAACATGCACTATAACTGGGTAAACACGAGCGGTAGGAATAGAAAAAAAAACCCGAGGGAGAGAAACTACATAGGACATAGTAGAGTGGAATCTCTGGGTATACCTAGAGGGAGATTATGGAATCACTGCTCAGTCTTTCAGATGTAGACTTATTCATGTATGTGCATACATTGTCCATACATATGCATATAAATAATAACATTAAGTGTATCTGTGTTTATTATTTTCAATCTTTTATTGTGTGTCTTCATCTTTTTCTTCAACTGCTTCTTCGTCATGGTCTTTTCTCAGTCATATGCTATACCATGTGGGATAAAAGACATAAAAAGTCTCTTTGAAAGGCTGAAGAATCTTTTAATGGCTTGAGTACCCTATTCCTATATAATATGAATGATCAAACTGAAGAAAATCACTGAGCATTCATATATGTATGAGCAGAGATGGAATATGGAGAAATTGCAAAAAGTCTTCTTCAACATCAGACAGAAAAGACTCTACAATATGAGACAGTTTTCTAATTATACTTATTTCCAAGGAATTGTGAATGTGTTTTATAGTTCTTGTTATATGGAAAATGTCCCATAATTATGGTTATTATAAATGGAATTGCAGATGCACATTCACATTCCCGAGGAGGGGAATGTAGGGTGGGGGAGGAAATTATTATTATTATTTTCTTTTAATATTAATTTAAAATAGAAAGACATGAATGTAGAACTAATGATAATAGCTTTACAATTTGCAGGGAAGGAGCACCTCATGGCACAGAGGGAGATTGAATTTATGTCAATTATTAAAAATACATATGCGATTTTCAAGTTTTACACATCCACAATTAAAATTCACATAGGCGACAAATTTCACGGTTTAAAGATATCTGGATATATGGCACGGTATACCTGTAGAAATAGCAGACTAAGACCTTCGGTGATAATGTGTCTTACTGCCAAGTTTTGGAGTTACGGTTATGTGCAGCAGTGATTATTTAAAATGGCAGATTCGCGAAAGGTTGTGTTGTTACATAACTTCAGCGCCTTCGAAAAGTGAACTAATGAGACAATTCTGTGTTTGGATTTCAATTTAGCATATGAAAAAAATTTAACAGTTTATACCTACATATAAAGGGTTATCCATTTTGCGGTTTCAAACATCTGTCAAACTAAGAGTTGTTAACCCATTTTTTTTCTTTTCAGTTGAATGTCTGACATTTACGAAAATGGATCGCTTAACTATCGCACAACGCATAAAAATTGTTAAGACCTACTACAAAAATGGTGATTCTGCCACAGCCACATATCGTGCTTTAAGAGAAGATTATGGTTTACATAATCGTCCAACTACGCAAGCAATTGGCAAAATTGTGATGAAATTTGAAGAGACTGGATTGGTTACACATATTGTAAGGCCTGTGCATCATCGCTTAGCTCGTACCACTGAGAATATAGCTGCTGTAAGTGAAAGTGTTGCCAAAGACCCGAATATGTCGATTCCTCGTCGTTCTCAGGAATTAGGACTGTCTTACGGCACATTATGGCGTATTTTGCATTTGCATCTACACCTACATTCATATAAATTCCAGCTCACAAAACAAGTGAAGCCAGCTGACCATTCACAACGTCGTAGATATGTCGAATGGGTGCTTGAACAACAGGCGGTGGACGGCGATTTTTCGAACAAAATTTTCTTCAGCGATGAAGCACATTTCTCACTCGGTGGGTATGTTAATAAACAAAATTGTCGTATTTGGGGTTCTGAGAATCCTCAAGTTATTGAAGAGAGGTTATTACATCCACAAAAGGTCACTGTTTTGGGCGATCTTTGGTCCGGAGGTGTGATTGGACCTTACTTCTTCGAAAACGACGATGGAACGACTGTCACCGTCAATTCGGAGCGTTATGGTCATATGATAACCGACTTTTTTTTTGCCTGCTATTGAAGAATACGACTTGGAGAATATGTGGTTTCAACAAGGCGGTGCCACATGCCACACAACTCGAGCGAATATGGCTTTATTGCAAGAGACATTTCCTGGCCGCTTAATTTCTCGTTGTGGCGATATCAACTGGCCACCAAGATCATGTGATTTGGCACCGCGCGCTGGATTTATTTTTGTGGGGCTACGCGAAAGACCGTGTTTATGCAGATAAACATTTAACTCTTGAGCACTTGAAAACCAACATTCGTCAAGTTATGGCTGAGATACCGCCCAATATGTTTCAAAAAGTGGTCATTTTATTTTTTTCAGTTGCTGGTAGATTTTTTTACTTTGCACTTTGCTTAATCATTTTGAGGACAGTCAAAACCCCTTTAGTGGACGCATCAATATAAAAGAAAAAGTGTTTGAATGACATTTTTTCAGAAGTATTGGAATTTGACAGTCGAAGAGAGTGGTCTATAAAAATGTACTATGGAGTAGCTCTCACAGCCAGGAATTGAAATTATTTAAGTATTTTTATTTAAACAATTTTTCAATTTTAAAAAATGCGCAGACAATTTCAAGACCATGAAAGAGTATATTGATATCGACTTGCCACGACTTGATCGCACGTAATTGCTCTTATGTTCGATCACATCGTAAGCACAAGATTCTTAATAGAAACAACTATTATATATTATATATTTTTAAAGGCTTTTTATAAATTTAAAAACTAATCTCAAAACATCTTCCCGTTTTCGATAGGTATATTTATTAAATAATTAAAAAAAAATATGTTATTGTTATTTATTAATTTATTTATTAACATAGTGTCATTTGGTTTTTATTAAATTGTAAATAGTGTTAACTAATTGTTTTTATGTATTGTATGTATTAATTTTTTGTGAAATAAAGGCCTGATGATGAGCGTAACCATGCTTAAAACGTCGCAAAATTAAAACAGTATAACATCTTATTTTGACCTATAGCCCACTAAAACTCTTCTTAACATTTACTTAAGTAAAAAGGTCACACAAATAATCAATTATTAAAAATTTTTAAGAATTATTATATTTATAAATTAAAACTTTTATTTTAAATCTTAAACATTAATTTTTTTATTTTAATAAAACGACACGTTTCGGAAATTCATTACATCTTTTTTTTTTGTTTGTTTAAATTATTAATCCGAAGTGTTGATGTTGTCATAATTTATTTTTTTCTTTTGGTTGGATCTTCTTGAAAGTTTATGTTCTATATTTGTCCTATTTTCTCTGGTGCTTGATTATGTGGTCTATTGCTGTGTCGTATAATATGTTTGATTTTATTCCTAATTAATCGTTTAATTTTTTGTTCTGTTCTAATTTGTTTGCTTTATATATATCAAATTCTTCCAGTGAGTCTAATGCGTCCGGTTAGTAATTTAAATGTTATTTTTTTGGGAATTTCTTTAAATTCAAAAATAAATTGCCAGTAAAATGTTAGACTTTTGTAAAACAATCATCTATTGCAGTTAAAATATGTTAATTCAAAATGATCCAATACTTTTAAGCTGCTAGCATTTTAAGAAATCTCTCAAGTCTTTTGAATTCCTTAAGTCTTTTGATTTTATTTAATGTGATACAGCTTTTTTGACAGTTTGAAGTGCTTTGACTGCTAATCCTTTTGAAAAAAAAAATAATTTGAAAACAATGCAATGTATATATTTTTGTCTTTTCAAAATGATTGAAATAAAGAACACTTCAAAATTAACTCGGATATGCTTGTAAGTTTTTAATTACATACTTCTAGATGAAGCCAAATTATTTAAAAAAACAGAGCAAGTAGCTATGTTATTTAGTTCTAACTCGTGTTTCTGAAATTCTTAAGAATCATTTCTAGTAAAAAAGGCAAAAAAAATAAAACAAATCGATAATTCCTGTAATTCTAACAAATATGCATAATCATGATGAAAAGGAATTTTAATTTCAAGGTTACGAGCATACAAAGCTTCCAAGATGCCAAACTTCCAATATACCTACACTAGTTGTATCATCACTATATAAATGATATCCCTTACTATTATACCTACATACATAAACATAGATAAAATATTTACATATTGTGTTTAATTAACATTCTTCAATTATCGAAATTGCATTCTCTAATGAAACAATTATTTCTGACATTTCAACATTTATTATCCATGTCACTTATTTTATTATTTAACCGCTAAGTAAATTAATATTATTTCCGCACTAATAATTACAAAATCGTATAATTAAAGCCACAAAACAAACAAAAAACTCCATAACACATTACTGTAGGTCGGTACGAGTACCTACTATATTTTGAACATCACACGTTTTGTTTAAATATTTTCACACACAAGTATTAGTTCCCAAAATAATTGTCGTTCCTAATTAATTGCAATAGCAGATGTCCAGCAATTAACGAATCCCAGCAGTCAAATATTATACTCTTGAGTCCTTGATTGTAGTACCATAGATTAAACCACAAATAGAAATAAATAAATTTACCATTAAATACCCCACGGTTTAAGCTGCACAAAATACAAGTAATTTGTCAAAAAAAAACCCTGGAAATGGTTTTGAATTTCAAAAAAGGGAAAACACAAAACACTAATTCAAAATACCCAAAGTCAAACCCTAATAAGGACTACAGGAGTATGTACACATGATATACAAACATATTTTATGCATCCATGCACCTAGACCTAATAAACATACGTACAATGGCCCTACAACGGTAATTTATTACCCTGACCCAAAATCGACGTGTGTCCTTTTAGAAATGTTCGTTTCGTATTTGGTGGGCGGTAATATATGTCGTACATACACGAAAACCGCTCGTGCCAAAACGATGTGCGATGTGGAAATAAGTAGACTAACTAATAAGACCGCAAAACTACCTAAACAGAGTGGTCATACCGTGGCGTCGCGGTGCGGTGCAATATCAATCACAGGGTGTTTCTTATTATCCTTGTTATTCAAATAATAATTATTACAAAAAATACGGATAGTACAAATAAAAAACGATTTTAAGAAAAACTCAAAACCCTTTTATTAAGAGTTCTGCTTATTAGTACATTTTTAGGGTCATTTTTTAGCAAATGAATTTTATTGACAGAGGCAGAGATGAAGTCATCAATTCCAGTAGGTTTGTATCCAACTAACTATACCTCCTTTTGAATAATTCAGACGTATTAAAATATGTCGGTATGGTTTTTCAAAACAGGTAACAGGTTTAAAAATGGCAGCTGGTTACCTGTCACTGCAATAGTTCAAATTATGTTACTACAACTGTAACTCCTGATTGTAGAGCAGTCTAATTTTTACAACTGAAAGTACAAACTTGCTCTTGTAGCTAACATCTTTAATGTAGAAAAAAAATTGAAACGCCAATTTAAAGTAATTATTAGAACACGTGTAAAATTTTAATTTCAAAAAAGATCATTGGCTCGGTTTTTCAAAAAAAAAATTATTTATTTTTTAAAACCCGAAAAAAACATTTTTTTTCTGAAAATTTGAATATAGTATTATTTAGACTTTAACGTTGAATTTACATAAAAAAAATATAATTTTAATCGGTTCATTTTGTTAGTAAGAGCGCAAAATAAAATGTTATTGTTATTTTTTTAGAAGTGAAACACACATTTTTTTATCAAAACTTTTGAAGCAGTTTTTGAAAAAAAAAATTGTTTGTAACGGTTTTTAACATTGGCATCTGGAAAATGGTTTTTTCGAGTAGGTATTCAAATAAATGTTAAAAAAAACTATTAAATACAAAGTTACGAAGAATTAGCAAAGAATTTTTTTTTTCAGTTAAAAAAAAAAGATTTTGAAAAATGTTGGATTACAATACTGTTTTAAACATGATCAAATAACCAACTGAATTTTTTTTCCAGAATACCGAAAAAATGGTTAAGGCGCCAGTTGTTTAAGTGCCTCAGAATTGATAGTCAAAGTTTTCAATGATGAGTTTCAATGAAAGCTATAACTGGCGCCTTAACAAAAACAAATATTTTTTGTCAAAAAAATTACGAAAAATTATAATTGTTCCCTTTATTAATGAATTTATTTTTTTTTTATAAAAACCCGTTGGAGCCGTTTTGGAGAAAAATAAAATGTACCTTCTTGGCGAAAAAAATGTATGGCATGTACCGTTATTTTTGGTCTTAAACAAATGAAAAACACTTATGGGCATTTTACTGAAAAACATTATTTACCAAATTTGAGAACAAAAATCCACAAACACACAGACAGAATTGTGATCGCAATTAAAATAAAAAATAACCATATACATACAAAATGTTGGAGACATCCCAATCAAGTACATTCCGATAACATGGGTTTACCACTTACTAACACGAAACCATAGATAGATACTTTGTTGCAACAACTTTTTTAGTCGCAACGACAAAAAATCGCAAGTGGATTTTATATTCCATAAGAAATCAATATCGATTTCCTTTCGCTGCGCATACAAAATCTTGGGCGTTATAAAATTTGACCATGTACACACTTGCGAATTTCAGTCGCGTTATTATTTAATCGCAAGCAAATCAACGTACAACTTTTAGTGTTAATAATCGAAATGTTTCAAAAAAAACATATTTTGTTGCACGAATGTTTTATAGAAAATCGTGCGATTGAAAATCAAAAGTGCATAATTCAATTTCTTGTCGCGGTAACGATTTTTTCAGTTGTACTAATTTAAATCGCAAGTTTAAGCTTAAACGAACTTTTGATACGAAATGTAATAAGACGGCTTGCGTTCATTTTGGGTGGAAAAGTTAACGAGATATTTATAACAGATGACGCTGTAGTTTATTGAAAGTTGTGTATTCTATTTATTGCGACGATTTCGCACGTTTGAAATCACAAATGTGTTCGCAGCCTGAGACAATTCCAAATGTTGCCGAAAAAACTTATGATAAATTCCTAAAGTTTTTTTCAATCAAATGAAAACAATTTCGGTAATGATTTTGTGACGAATTTAGGGCGAAATGTCATCATAGCATCAATACTTTGCTCTCATAAAATGAGCAAGTTGCAATTTAACTCCAAGAATTCACTCAGTATTACCGGTTCTCGAACGTCTTACCTGGTAGAAAAAAGCAAGGAAACTATAATACAAGAGATCGAGTCTGGGTTTCCGCAAGCTTCACAAACCCTTAAATTTCAGCAAGCCTGTTCAGCTGTACCTAAGCAATGTCTAATCTCCATCAAATTTGTAAATTCTGAAAAAAATTATCAGCGACGAATTTCGCTGCTGCCTCAAAGTCAAAAACATCACTTACGAGCGAGGGTATTGATGTCGAGAAACAGAAAGCTCTTAAGCCAATGTTCTTGCAGCGATAGTATACCCAACTCCAAAATCAATATCGGTTCAATTCTTTAAAAGTTTTTGGGGCACTGAATAAAAGTTTTTTTGGAACTTACTTTACAGTTTCTAAAAACTAAATTTGTTTTCTTAAACAGAAGTTAATAGTCTGGGTCTACATACATTTGTATAGGAAAATTAAAAAAACTCGTCATTTTCAGCCCCTTACCCTCGAAAGCCTATAAAATTAAATTCACAAAATATATTCAACACCCTGTAAATCAATTTGCAGCAGCTTTGGTCGCGCCATCATCGGCCGTAACATTTCAGTGCATTGGCTTGAAATTGATTTGACGGACGACAAAATGCGCGACCAACACGAACTAAAAAAGAAAAAAAAAAACAAAAAAGCAAGCGTGTTGGTAGCACAGCACACCTGAGTGCGTTTCAATTTGTTTTTTTTTTTCTTTTTGTTTTCCCTCTTTTATTACTAGTTACCACGTAAATTTTGACTATTTTTTTTGTTTGGTTTGATTGCTATCAATATTTCATCTGATTTTCATTTCAATACCGCTTAAGGTCATTGGCACTTCACACTTCTGAATTTTATTATAAACGGTTGATTAAAATTTGATTTAATTCGGTTTCCATTTTAATTTTGTCTATCTATCTTTTCAGTTTTTTTTTGTGGAAAATTTTTCATCGCATCATTTTCATTCAGGTCACAGTACTTTGCCCTTTTAGAAGAGCTATTCCCTAAGTCAAATTACAACTGCAATAAAAGTTTACAAAGAATTAAAAAAAAAACACTAAACTATTAATAAATCAGAGTTGCGACATTTAGCAAAGTGTGCGTGTTGTAGAACTTAATTTGGATAAATGTATCTTTTAGATAAAAACAGAAAACCATGCGATATTTGTGATGGGGAGAGATTTGGGTGGAAGTAGGTATAGTTAATTTGTATGTATGTTGTGAGAGTAAATTAGAGTTTATACCGCAAACGTGCTTTATTTATGTGTTATGTATTGCGTTTTTTTTTATTATTTAATTAGCAGAATTATATTTTTTTTATTTGTTGTTGTCGGGTATTTTGGTTCGGATGAGTTGAATTTAATTTGCGATACGCAATCTGATGTTGCGCAGCACAAAAGTGGAAAGGAGGCAAAACCATAGCTGATGGTTGCGTTTGAAGAGGAAATTCAGAGCGGAAATAAAGTTACGATTGTTTTTTTTAGCATTTTTTTTCAGCAGTTTTTGTTTTGGTTCTTTGGAGTCAGAAAAAAATTTCTCTTTTCGCGTTTTTTTTTTTAGTTTTACAATGGAAGTACAGTAGATTTTTGGCTTTAAGATGGATTTAGTTCTGTCATGCATGAAGACAAGAACTCTCTGTCATACAAGTAGGAAACATCGTGAGTTCAAAATGTATCTAAATGCAACATTCTTTGATTGGTAAGAAGATCTATTTTGAAAAGCGACTTAAATTTGAAAGAAAACGGTTAGAAGTTCAGAAATACTGACATTCAGGATATGTTTGTTTGATTTAATTTTTTTAATTTGAGGTTAAGGTATCAGCACGACACTACTTAGAAATTTGATCTAACCACATTATTAAAATGTTCAGTAAGTGAGAGAGTTAGTGAATTAGTAAATGAGTGAGTGAGTGTGTGATTGAGTGTGAGTGTGAGGTTGAATGAGTGTGAGTGAATGAATATGAGTGAGTGTGAGTGATTGTGTGAGTTCGTGTGAGTGAGTGTAAGTGGGTGAGTTCGTGTAAGTAAGTGGGAGTGAGTTAGTGAGTGAGTAATAGAATGAGATAGTGAGTGAGTGAGTGAGTGAGTGAGTGAGTGAGTGAATGTGTGAGTGTGTTTCCAGTATTATATTGCAGTAAATACCAAAGATAATAAGTTGAAATTTTGTGAAGCGTCTGTGCTTGATGAGTTTAGCTTATACTGCGAAATTGGAATTTCATATTAAAATGTGACAAATGGGAAATTGTTGGATTTCCCTCCTTTTGTAACATAAAGTAACCGAAAATTTGCTTAAGTATTGCTAGTGTGTTACATGTAATTTCAAAGTTGTTATTAGTTAACAAGTTTGTATTTTCCTGTTAAACCTGTTTGAAAATAAGGAATTTAAATTGGTGAAGAATGTACTTACCTAAATAATTTGTAAATCTGGTTTCAACACATATTCAATTTAAAATTTATTTTTTTGATTCTGATTTTTATAGCGGCACTGAGAATAAAAACAATAATGAGCAGATTAAAACTGCTTAAATAAAAAATAAATTTTGTAGTTGAAGATCATTTGTTTCTCGAAAAATTTCGATTGCCAAAATTAACGACATATGTTTTATTTTTGGCCACTTGTATATAATGTGGGCAAGTCAAGGGAAGTACAACAGTTTTGCGTTGTGTTATAGAATACAATTGTCCTTGTCGTACAAGTATAGTTTTAGAAGTAAATTTAGACTTGTGGACTTGTCGCGGGGTTATTAACAAAAACAACAGCGGTACACTTTTTCTTTGACGACAAATTTTAAGACAGTTAATCCAATAGGTCTTGCTATAAAATTTTTAAATAGTAGTGCCAACTTGGCTGACATGATTATTGTTACCGTTCATTTGGTCAATTTCCGGTGCGTTGTTTAAGTGTAAATTTATAATTGCTCTTTTCATTACCCTGCAACTTCTGCTCGATTTAGAGACTTAAAACTTTCTTCCTTTAGCCTAGCCATGCAAAATAATAGCATGACGAAATTATAAACGAAAGAATTTCCAGGACGGTGGACAACGAAATAAATTATTTTAGTGGATAGTTGTACCTGATTTATTAGGGCAATTCTCCATTCATTTTGTTCGCAAATTAATTACTCGGGAAATTAAATGCTTACGAAATTTCGGCATTTCACAGCTAGGGATGGGTCAATATTTTAGTAACAGATATTCAGTAGCAGGTATTAGCACATAGCAATAACGACTATTTATTAAAGTTCGAAATTACCTGTTATTGTAACACATTTTAAGTATCTAAATGTTTACTTTGTTTGTGTTAAAATGTTGATTACTGATTTTGCTTTCTGAAAAATCGTATAAATTCGAAATTTTAGAAACTAGCGGTTTGGTCATGCATAATCACAGCATGTTAATTGGGCTTTTAAAAGTATGAAAACGTTTTCCATTTCTCACAAAATGAAACTTCATTATTTGCAGACTTTTAATTATTATACTTTTATACAACGATTAACACATGGCAAGTGATTAATTCCAAAAGGACGCCCTTTCAGCAATAGATTGATTTATAGAAAGAAGTATATAACAATTTCTGTAACTACACACACCACAAAACCCCTCCCACATTCACATGAACATGCTTCACTTAATCACACCCTTTTTTCTGCAACTTTATATTAACAGCCAAGAACACCACACAAGAATTTGGTTTGGTATGAACAGTGAACACTTCATTACACTTTCCCCCTTTTTTGACGATATGGCCAAACATAAAATGCATGTTATGAATGAGCTATGACACATGGTGTTTTTATCTAAAGCTACATACCAAACAAAACGCCAAGAAATTGTATTAATTTATTTTTTTGGCTGACTCATACCCGTCGCCGTTGTCGGCCGCCTTTAGTCATCATCATAACCACCCTCGATAAATTAAGTCAAAGATAAAATAACATGGATTTGATAAGATTAAAACTTGAAACTTGTCAAAATGAAAAAAAAAATCCGTCAATATTTACCAAGTTTTGTATTTGTTATTTCTTATTTAATTAACTTTGGATTGTGCACACATTTCTTCTATGTATATAGCATTTGGGTACTTTTTTTTCTATTAGTCTAGCTTAGCTATATTTAGCCACACCTTTTTTACCATTGTTGTCATTTTACCTTCAACTGGTTTGTAGTTAATTAAATTTTACTTTTAATCCTTAAGCTTTTGTGTTGTTTTATTTTTGGAATTTTAAATAAAACAATACAATCTGACAATAAGGAAAGAGCACTATAGTTGAAATAAAAGGTAACAAATTATATCTCGTAAAAAGGCAGTAGGAGTGTCCTTTATTCAAGAGTGTTGTTGTTGAAGAAGTCAGAGGTATACCTATTACTAATAATGAAACAAGAAAAGGAAAACATAAAATGAAAATGGATAAGGAAGGAAACAGATAGACACTTGGGGCTGAAAATGGACTTTTGTTATATTTAACAGAAATGACATTGACATTTATAGAAAATTTATCATTGACAAGTTAAATTGACGAGCGGTGGTTTATTTTATTTGAAAATATATTTTAACATATGCTTTTGAAGAATGAAGTCATACTCCAAATTAGAACCTAAATATATAGCCTTCAAATAAAGAATATTTAAAGGATATATGTAACAAATTACAAATATTTAATGACGTACAAAATAAATAGATATGATTTGAAAAATGATTTATTTGGCCGCAATATTGATGAAAAGAATAAAAATTTTGACACATTGATAGTGTTTATAAGTTCAAGTGATTGGCCAATACAGTATGATCCTTATCACATCGCTTTTGAAACTCTGAATTTCAAAATCAGGTACGGGGGGGGGGGGGGGGTGTAGAGATTCTTAATAATATTAAATATCAAAATTTTAGAAATTTATTTGTTTGGAAGATCTGTAATATTATTTTGTAAAAATTATTATTAAATTTAAAATTGAAATCTAGAATAAGATGCAAAATGTATGAAATTGTAAAAATAGCTAATTCAAGCTAAATAAACTTTATTTAATCTAATCTATTTTTTATACCTATGCAAAAATTTGTTCTTAAAAAATGTATAACAATTTAAATTTGTAGTAGTTATAGTTTCAAAAAAAATCGTTTATTCCAAAAATCCAAAAAAAAATATTTTTCGAAAAGTTGGTACCTACCTACACAATGCAGAATTATTTAGAATTGGAAGGACTTCCTGTATTTTGATCGAAATGTGTTAAGCCGTTAATGCGAGGAAGTTCTATGGCAGGCACCGGTAGAAACATTTCATGCATTTAGAGATAATAGGGACTAACCTACATTTGTGTTACAAAAAAAATTTTATGTCTATATGTTCAAGGCATGACATAAGGAGAACACTAAAAATTAAAAACAAGTGGGCATGGCAGTCACATGTCATAATGGATCGCACGAACTTGCTCTTGCTGTTCGATCACATCGTATGCAAAAGATTTCTATTAAAAATCTAAATATATTTTTAAAGTCGTTTATTACTTAATTTTTTATATATATAAAATTTCTTTAATTTTTATCTAAAAAAAATTGGTATAATAATCTTAAATATTTAGTAATAGAAACTTAAAAACAAAGAAAAAATAATTCAAAATTCTGAAATAAATACTTAAACTAATTTAAGCTCAAAAAAATTACCCCATTTTATTTCTTGGATAAATTTGAATTTACGAAACAAAAATTAAAATCTGTGGAGCGGTTTTTGAGAATTTTTTATTTTTAACTTAATGAAAACATTTAAAAAAAAAATCAAAAACGCCAAGTTCATAGGTATTCAGCAAATATGTACATATAACTATAATTTTTGAAAAAAAATTAACGAGCAGTTTTTAAAATATAAATTTTTAATTTTTTTGCTTTTAAAATGCTTCTTAAAATACAAAAAAAAAATAATTAAAAATATTGGAATGCAGTATAAATTGGGCTACCTACGCACCTATATATGTGTGAAATTTCGAAGGAATAGGTTAAGCAATTTATATGATAGTCCTATGGAAAGTACCTTGTTTAGACATTTAAAAAAAAATTTAACCATATGATCGGTCGTACCTAAAAACGGCACTGTTTTTTAAAAAATCAAAATTGTTAGAGCCGTTTTCGAGGAAAACTTTTTTCGACGAATGCATAACTTGCCTTATACGAGTAGTACCTAAAAAGGTAAAAAACTAAGCATTGTAGTAGGTGTGCCAATGAATCCCATAAATTATTAACGCTACACGCCTTAGTTTTAAGAGGATTTAGTTACAATCAAGTTATTTGCTTTATTTACGTCCTTATAACAATCAGAGTAATAGAATAGATAGATAAAGTGTCAAGGGCGTAAAAGACAGTCAGCGGAATCTAAACTACTCAAAAAAAAAATAGGGCCCACACAAGATTTTTTTTGTATTTTGCTTAAAATATACTTAATTGGTGAATATTCTTGAAGTGAAGCATTTTATTGAGAGTTTGCAGGTGTATGAGTCCATATCAATGCTTTGAACACCAATTTTACCTTTGCCTCTAAATGAATAGACAAAAAAAAGCCCGTCGTTCGAAAAAAACAATCAATGCGAAAATTATTGCATTTGTTTTCAATGTCCGATTGTAGCGTTGTTGCTAAGTGTTGCTTTCTTTAATTGTTGTTTTTTATTTCTTCGTGATCAAAAGTGATTACTATGTCCTGTTCTAGACGTTGGACACTGAAAATGCAATTAGAGCGGTAAATATGCTGGAGCAAGGGGATTCTCAAAGGGCTGTTGCAAATCGTATCGGCGCGTGTGTCGCGGCGAGCTATCCGAAACGTGTGGGAACGCTTCCAGGAAACCAGGAGTGTAGCAACGGATAACGAAGAATTAGAGCCACAACTAAGCAAGAAGACAGGTACATTCGTATAACTTCACGTGCGTCGGGAGCGTACTGTAACCGCCCGGGCTTTACAAACTCAACTGTGGCAGTCAACTGACACTCAAGCCAGTGATCAAACCATTCGCAATCGACTCCACGAAGATGGCAAACGTTCCATAGTGCGTGCTATTCGGCCGAAACTAACACCGTGAGCATTCAAATTGGACCATGGACAACTGGAGGAATGTACTCTTTACAGACCAATGCAAGATCAAGTTTTTAAGTAATGACAAACAAGTTCGCGTGTGGAGAAGACAAGTTGAACGTTTTACCAACCCGTGCATTCACGGAAGTGGAGCTGGAATAAGTTCGCTAGGCAGAACAGTGCTGGTAATTCTGGATGCCTGCACCGTTACCACCGCCAGATACATTGGAATGGTAATACGATCTGTTGTGATCCCATTTCCACAGAGAGTTGGCGATGGGTTTGTTCCAATACAAGACAATGCTCGCCCACATAAAGCCCGTATCACCCAAGCAGCTCTTTCTGACGCCAATTTGACACTCTTGCTTGCCTTGCCATGACTAAAAAAGAACCCAGATATCAAGACCATTAATGGGACCAATTAAAAAGAAGCCTCAAGGAAAACCACACCAATGGCAACACTAAGCTGGAACTCACAAACGCGTAAAAAGCCTGTTGGGAGCGCATACCCGAACAGAATATAACCCATCTGATCGAAAGTGTACCAGATTGGCTTATACAGTGCATATGAAGTAGAGGAGGCCCTACTCGATACTAAGCAAACCTAAGCAAAAAAAATTTTAACATATGGGCACCTATGTCAAAACTTTTCATAACCTAAGCAAAACAACGAAGTACTGGGGACGCAGAGTTGTTAAAATCTTGGGAACTTTTTTGGGATTTCGGGAAACCAATTTTAGAATTCTGCCTCCCCACTGTTTTTAGGAAAACTAAAAAAAAAAGTTTTTCTCCGAAAAAAATCAAATTGGATTTCTGAGAAATACAAAAACCAAATTCTGGGTTTCCCCAAGAATTTCTAACTTCCATTTCCTTTGACCGTGGTCAAGTCGCCCGTGTTAAAAATAACCCATTGTAAAAGAAGCCAAATTTTCCACTTATTTAAATTAAAAAAAAAAAGTTAAACAAAACGTTTAGAAAAGACTAATATTTAAATAACTGTTTCCCAAAAAAGAAATAAAAAACTTCCTACCAATTATCTGAGCTTTTGATCTTTGTCCGGTTAAATGAGAGATATTAAGGCAACATTAATTATATACTTCAAATGAACCTATAATCTTATCAAGCTGCCACTTTCCCATTAGCATCCATTAGAGCTGTATAAGACTCCCACTATGGTTTATACCCTAAATCATTATTTGATTTATGCCTATAAAATCAGCTCAATACAATAAAACTATTTTTTTATTTTTATTTAAACCCATACTTCTTTTACCGTTGTCTATTCACAACACAACAAAACAAACAAAAGCTATAATTTTCTAATTTTCAAAAACTATACAATATATCAACACTCCTCCAATACGAAGAGATTTTCCACCAAGCCATGAAGATTTAAGCCTCAAGATGATGGTCATTTGGGGAGCACCTAAGCAATTTGGCTTAAATTGATGTTAATACCTAAGTCTCTCCGTGCCGGTAGTCGTCGTGCACTAGAAGTTCTACAGCAAAACAAAATTCAAAGATTGGCCCCCATGGAAAAATAGCTTAAAGAGTTCTCAAAACGTTTACAATCACTTTTTCTTTAGCATAAAACATACACTTATAGGTTAGGTACCTATTTGAGAAATGAGAACCCAAAAGGTAAAAAAAAACGAAAAAAAACTAGAAACTAGACGCCAACATAACAATGCCAAACGTACCTTGTACCTTGCCTATATGGAGAGAAGAAAAACGAGCTCGGAAATCAATTGACAAATTGATAGAACTCAACAGGTTGACATGTAGATGGCTGCTGTTGTCAGTCTTGGTTAGTTTAAGCAGTTGGGGGAGAGTACGGCCGGCGGCGAAGCGACGCAGAGGCAAAGGTTAGCCATGGAAGTCACTTTCCTAAAATAAGCTATTACGTGAGTAGTTAACAACTGTGGAGTATCTTTTGGTACTCATTTAAAGTGGATGGTCTTGTTGTTGGTGTTGTTAGTCACTTTGCGACCGTTGCGTGGCTTGGAAGACCTAAAAAAGAGCAATCAGCACTTCGAATTATATTGTGTGAGGTGAGGAGGCTCTTCTGTTATAGTGTTATGTTGGCAAATATGGTGGTGGCAAGTTTCGAAGACAATGATTGATGTAATAGTTGAAAATTCGTTAGCCTAATTTGAGATACGATCGGTGTTTTTCTTCGATTTTTTTTTGCTTTCGAAAATGAAACTGAACGTTAATGTGTCACACAGGTGTTAACGATACTTTATTGCTAGAAAATGTTGATATGTGTGAATCGTAATCATTTAAATTAATCTTATCTCGAAAACTCCAATAGCAATTTTGATGAAACTTTTCTTTGGAAGGTGTTTTTTTTTCTTTTGAAAACAGAATCAACGTAAAGCCTTTTTTTTTGGTTTGAATAAATCAACAAGGATTTAACTGTGTACTTTTTTTTTAATTTTCAATTCTTTAAGCTCAAGATTTCTCGCTCGGCTTGTCAAACCAGGGCTCCAATATTGAAACATCGTGGGAAATTGCTTGCAATGGTGTTACATATACCTTCTAGTGGTGGCTAGTGAGCAACGTTAAGGGCCCGTTCTGCCGGAAACAATGATGATAAACCATACATGCTGATCCTAAGTGATTATATAACTTTCGCCAAGAGTCACATAGATGAAATTCTGAACAGCTAACATAACTGGTCTTAAGAAATTAGTAGTGCAATTGACCGTTGCAAAACGTTTCGTGGCGTACCTTGTCTTTCAAAACGAAGAAGCTACAACATAAAAAAACGACTTATCGAAATATATGATTCATCGTAAGATGTAGGATAGAGAACTTGGTTCTAAATGAAGAAACAAATGTCGGAAACTATCTCCATGTGGTAATATAGCCGGCAAGTAAATTTTTTAAATAATTAAGTGGCTCTTCCGGTGATAATCGGCATGTCTGTACTTAGGTAAAGTCCATGAGCAAATCTTGTAACCAAGCTTTATATGTTACCTATTTTTCTTAAAAGAAAGAACATTTAATTATTAATGTCACCGACGGTACTCTTTACCGAATTTCAATATTCAGCTGGAATTACATTCTATTTCTATACAATTCACTGTCAATATGGGCATACGACGTCACCGAAAAATCAACTAAGGTTACGATTTCGTTCATCACTTTAGAGTTCACATTTGGCTTTTACCAAAAATTTTACATTAGGAACGAACGGAAATCATAGCCCCTTCGACAACACTTGAAGTCTTTCGCTCATATTAAGTCAGATTTTATTCAGCAATTTAAATCTGACCTGATCTGTAAGTTGATCTACTCATCATAGCTTTATTGTTCTTTAAGCTTTCTCCCACCAGTGTAACGGGGTTTCGTTGCACAGTTAGGTAATTGCCACCAGGGGCTTTGGTGTCTGCTGAGCTACCAGAAGCGTTCTACCTGACAATTCCTTCTAGTATAAAAATTAGTGCCAAAGGACCAGTTTCTCGATATGTACCTGACAAGCTAGTCAGGCTAAATAGATTACTATAGTTGAACATCATAAGATACCAGATCCCATATCCTGTATCTTAGGCGATAACTTTTCCTCACTTAACGCCTGTGAAAAATGGGTTTCTGATAAATTGAGGTGATACCTTAAATTTTAAATTGTTTCAATGGGATTTTCCAATTGATTGTTTTTTATTTCTCGACTACTTTTATCGATTCGAAAGTTACAGAACATGGGCCCAGAATACCCGAAAGCAGTACCATATCAAGTAGTAGTACTAAGAACTACTTAAAGCCATAATATTCATGAATTAGGATGAGGAAATACCTCAACTTAGGTTTTGTAACCAGAATAGCATTTGTGTGAGTCTGAAGACCTACGGTAACCAGAAATTATTGAAATATCGTTTGTTGTCAATTAAAGAGTTGTTGTTAATAAAGATTTTGTAATAAGGTTCGTATTTTGTTCATTACGACCCTGGCTAACCGGCGAGCAAAAACTCACCTCAAAACATCAGAACGTAGAGTTGTCAGAAACTCTGTGAATTTGGTGAGACTCACTCAAAATACGGACGGGTAAAGCATCAACACTCGTGTTATACGGTTGAAGTAATAATATCTGTACTTGACACTACGTCCAGATTTGGGCTCAAGGGTAAACTTATAAATTCCCAGAAGCGCAAGTGCTATGGTTGAATAGTTTAAGGGGAGGAATAAAACTGGCTATATCGCTAGAATATTGTTAATAAATATAGCGATAAACTAATGAGAGGCATACTATATAACATTTCGACGGTGTTCTAGAGATGTAAATGTTGCCATTAAAACTCTATCGCCTATCATTCTTAGAGCTCTATTTTGAATATATCAACAAGGAGCGTTTTGGGAGCTCCTGCCCAAATGTGAGAATTATACCCCAGCTTGGGACGAATGAAGGCCTTATAGATTAAAGCAAGGATGAAGAATTTTTTGTAACTTCGAAGAAAGCCTAAGCACTTGGATAGCGGCTTAGGAGGTAGGTTCTGCTTTAATGACAGAAGACAGCACTGCGTTTTTGAAGCATTAAATTCTAAGCGTTTTTTTTCCCATTGGACAATGCTGTCAAAATCAGAATTGAATGAGCTTAAAAGTTGCATTAGAATATAAGAGATCATTAATAAAAATAAGAAAAAAGTGTTGGAGACAAAACGGAGCCCTGGGGCACACCAGCATTTATTTTTTGAATATCAGACATGAAACCGTCCAATACGAAATTTATTGAGTGGTCCGAAAGGTAAATTCTAATTCAAAGAAGAAGATATTCATCCATACCAAATGCACACATTTTCAATAAGAGATGCCAAACATTATCAAATGCTTTTGAAATATCAAGTGCAATAATCTTACTTTCTCTGAAACGATTTAAAGATTTGAGCCACTGTTCGGTGAGATATACCATCGGATCAACATTGAACCTACTCCTACGAAAGCCATATTGTCTGTCTTAAAGAGCTTCCGTTCTTCAAGATATTTCTTAAGCTGAAAATTAATCAGCGTTTCTATGACCTTGGAAAGAGGGACGTAAGTTCAATCAGACTGAAGTAAGAGGGTGAAAAAGACAGTGCTGTTTTTCATCCACTCGGAAAGATACCATTAGAGTAGAGCAGATGGTCTCTAAGGTCGGTTTGCTGATACGAAACTTAGGCCCGTTTTCTGATACGAAACTTAAGAGTTTATGTTCCACATAAACGCTTAAGTACTACATAGAGCTTTGCACCAAACTCAAACCTAAACATAACAGTCGTTAAGTGGAACATAGTTTATGTCTTAGAAAAATTAGCACATAAGATATTTAAGTATGACATAAGGGATTGAATCACTCTTAAAAATAATTTTTCGATTTTTTAGTTACCAACGCATTTAATATATAAAATAAAGAAAATTGTATTTTGAATTTCTGGATGCTTCACGTCACCGTCAAATCCTAAAATTCCTGAAGTTGGAATTCCTCATCAAATATATGAGAGAAATGAATATTTTTCTTCATTTGATGAACTATCTTTTTACTAATGCTTTCGGTTAATAAAAAAACAGTGAATAATAAGTAACTGATTGAAGCTTCGATTATAAAACCAAGCTCTACGAACAGCGCGTTCGAATCTGAATCCAGAGATAACATTAAAATCCAAAAAGAAACAAAAACGAATGGGAAAGGGGAACTATATTTTGTGACGTTTCTCGCTTGTTCTCTTGTGTTTAGGTGCAGCTTGTGCTGTTGCTTGTCCAAATTGTTAATTTTCTCAAACCCCGCTTCGCGGGCAAAATTGATAATTTTGCGCAAACGAAAACAAAGTTTCCATTGTTTTCGAGTGGATGTGGATGCCGCGATTCCGGATGAAATTTTCGACCATGCGACGGCGACTACTGCCGATGATGGTAAGTGATATAAAAATGATGGCTTTGAAGCTGCTGGCATTTACGAGTTACTGCAGCTGTTAGATACCAACGATCTCTTCGGCTTTGATGAGGAAACTGGTAAACCTTATTGAACTCAACAAATTTCCGAAGTACGCCGGTGGCCGTCACCAATAACTCGCGATTGTCAACGAACGACATCTGCAAGAAAATATTTTAGTGCGGATGGAAGCGTGAGTTGGTGTACCGTATAAATCCCGACATTTTTTAAAAATTTTATAAACAAAAATACTAAATTAAAACACAATTTTATTGTTTTAATTTTAAATTTGTATGCAATATTATCAAATTTTGACAATTCGCATTCGAAGTAAACTTGGGTGTATTTTTAATCTATTACTTTTATACGAGTTTCACATAGATGCTTATTAAAATAAATGTATGTATAACTTAAAAGTTATGTGGAACTTAGCTATTAGCAGGATTTGTGATTCGAATCAGCAATAAACGGGCCTTAGGGATCTAGTGACAAAATGTGTGCGAAAGAATATTGTTCCCATGAAATTGTTTACGCCCTTAAGTACTAGAAGACCCTGGCAGCTTTCGTAGGTTTCCATCAGTGCTTTTTATCGCTGTAAAAATGAATCGATAACTCTTCGAAGAATGTCACAATTCTAGCAGGTAGATCTGAAAGCTTTTACTGAATTGTTATACAAAAACGACGAGACTAAAGAAATGACAATTGTTGTTCGCCGTTAAAAGTGAGAAATATTTAAAGAGCTTCGAGCGGTTGGGACTCCTGAAATATTCAATTAAATTCCGGAAGTAGAATGCCCTACAAACCCCGGCCGATAGAAATATTAAAAATTGGCATGTCTACAAAATTTCAACACATTACCCCCAGTAGTCCAGTAATTAAACCTTTTTGCATTAAGGCTAGTAACTATATAGATTTCTTTTACAGAATATATACTCGTATGTCAGACAACTCGTCATTTTATTAATCTACACCATCTATATGCAAACCACAAGGCTATTCGATTTGACAGTTGGAAATTCCACATTTTGACGCTTGTGTCTTTCACAGTTCGTTATAACCACAACTTATCGCTTTGTCTAGTTTGATATATGTCATTTCAGCGTTCATATCTCGAATTAACACAGACACTTCGTAGACAAACAATAAAACTGACATACAGATAGGTTGGTCAAACACTCATATGTCATGGACCAAGCAGTCAAATGATTAATAAAAATGTATAAATCCAAGCAGATCAGACGCAGTGGCATATAGCCTCTACGACAAGACACGTATGTTGGTACATATATAGTGGGAATTTATTTAAAAAGGATAATTTCATTTCAGACATTTAAAAAAACAATAAAATTCCTATACAGTGGGGTGTTTTGTGGGTGAGATTTATGCGAAAGCATTTATTAATTTTTTTTTTAATTTATACATTTAAAATGAGAACAACTCTTTTCAGCAAAACAAAAAAAAACTAAAATGCTCAACTGCGTCGCACGTAACTGCTTTATTCTTAGAGTTCCTTAGAAATTTAAAATTTAAAACTTTCTTTATGGTTTCTACATATAGTACATTTACAGTGGCGACAAAATAAATACCACAGCTTTGTTAAGAAATTTGAAATAGCCTTAAGTCATAAGTTCATTTCCAATGCCATAGAAAAGAAATAATAGCCCACAATAAGTGTAAAGGAACGGGATATTATTTCTTTTCAATTTTTTTTTATAAATAAAGTCAAATGTAAGTCAGAAGGTAAGCAAGTGCGTTCAAGTGAAGACAATTAAAATAACACATATTGTTTTTGCTGTAAACATAATGCATTTGTGGTAAATATTTTAAACATTTTAAAGGTGAGTGGGAAAGCTTAGTATCGGTCAAGCATTCCACAGAAGCATTTATGCTCCGAGTTCTCAATTTTAAAAATGGAGGTCTCCCAAATTCTTCAATAAATCGAAATTTAACATGTTCGAGGGAGAAAGTTGTTAATGCTCTTTACCATTGTCAAGAAGCATTTTGTGTTCAACACAAAATACGCAAGAACCGAACTGATGTTTCCTCGCCCGCATGAGCAAACCACATCCGCTCTAAAAATTAAACAAGCAATAGAGAAACATCTTGGTGTGAACGTCTCTGTTAGGACTATTAAAAACTGCCTCAGTGGAAAAAATTGTTTGGAAGAATTGCCAGAAGAAAATCATCGGTTGAAGTTTTCAAGGGAGCATATTTCAAAAGATCAAAATTGGTGGCAAAATATCTTGTGAACGTATAAGTTAAGTTTAGTCGCTTTGAATCGGATGGCAAAAAATATGTGCGACGCGGTAAACTAGGGCATATTATCCAAAGTATACCATCAAAATTTTAATCATGCAGCATTCTTGTTTGTGGATTTTTTTCCTGGTATGTCGTGGGCTCACTTCATAGTATAGAAGGTATTATGGATCAGATAAAATAAAGGGTTATCCATTTTGCGCTTTCAAAAGTATAGGGCTGGAATTCGACATCTGTCAAACTAAGTTGTTAAACCAATTTTTTTCTTTTCAATTGAAAGTCTGACATTTACGAAAATGGATCGCTTAACCATCGCACAACGCATAAAAATTGTTGCCGAAGACCCGAATGTGTCGACTCCTCGTCGTTCTTACGAATTAGGACTGTCTTACGGCACATTATGGCGTATTTTGCATTTGGATCTACACCTACATCCATATAAAGTCCAGCTCACACAACAACTGAAGCCAGCTGACCATTCACAACGTCGTAGATTCGTTGAACTTTCGATTTTTCGAACAAAATTTTCTTCAGCGACGAAGCACATTTCTCACTCGCTGGGTATGTTAATAAACAAAATTGTCGTATTTGGGGTTCTGAGAATCCTCAAGTAATTGAAGAGAGGTTATTACATCCACAAAAGGTCACTGTTTTGGGCGATCTTTGATCCGGAGGTGTGATTGGACCTTACTTCTTCGAAAACGACGATGGAACGACTGTCTCCGTCAATTCAGTGCGTTATGGTCATATGATAACCGACTTTTTTTTGCCTGCTATTGAAGAATACGACTTGGAGAATAAGACGGTGCCACATGCCACACAACTCGAGCGAATATGGCTTTATTGCAAGAGACATTTCCTGGCCGCGTATTTTCTCGTCGTCGCGATATCAACTGGCCGCCACCAAGATCATGCGATTTGACACCGCTGGACTTTTTTTTGTGGGGCTACGCGAAAGACAGTGTTTATGCAGATAAACATTTAACTTTTGAGTACTTGAAAACCAACATTCGTCAAGTTATGGCTGAGATACCGCCCAATATGTGTCAGAAAGTGGTCGAAAATTACCTCAAATGAATCGATGCTTGCAACAATTCGCGTGGTGGTCATTTAAATGATGTAGTATTTCAGACATAATGTCAACGTTCAAACTTTATAATAAAAAAGAAATATCATGAAAAAAAATATTTTATATGTGTTTTATTTACGTTTACTTTTGAAACCGTAAAACGGATTACCTATTACAAAGCAATCCTGAAGAATACAATGCTACCGTATGCTGATGAAGATATGCCCTTGAAGTGGAAATAGTTTAAACAGGCTAACGATCCAAAGTATATACCGCTTGGTCTATTAAGCAATGGTTGTCCACCCAAAAAATCGCGGTAATTAAGTGACCAGCTCAATCCCCAGATCTCAATTATATTGAAAACTTGTGGAATGATGTGGATAAAGCAATTATTAATAGATTCGCTAGTTCAAATTCGGACAAACTTTGGCAGGTAGCTTACCTAGACTGGTACTCGGTACCTGTTGTACGATTTGACAGTCTTGTTTTAACTGTTAAACGTTGTGTGTCGCTGTGATTAAACATAAAAGCTATCTCACTAAATATTAATACATAATTTTCTTTGTATTACGATCAAATGTTATGTTAACTTAATTCTTTTTCTTTTTCTAATGAAGTGTGCTATTTATTTTGTCCTAGACTAACTTCACTTGTTTCCATAATTTTGTTTATTTTTCTTTGTTTGAATTCAATATCGATTATTTTTTTCTTAATAAATCCAACATATCGTTGTTCTTACCACTTCATAAGTCAAACAGTTCTTTAAAGTGTAACAAAGCACTAAAAACTTTGGTTACAGGAATCAAAGGATACATGTGCTATTTATTTTGTCGCAATTGTACATAGGTTTTTGCGTGTAGAAGTAAGAAAATAAAGGTTAAGATCTTCTTATCTTTGTTTAATAAGTGAATACGAATTTAAAGTTTTTTGAACTTTTTAAAGATTTTTCGAAATTCAATTTTGAACTAATTTTGTTCCACTGTGCATTGACGTCCATTTATAAACATTTATAACGCGAATTCAGCGTGTCTTCGTTTCTTTTTCTTATTCTTATATTGGGGTCAAAATCAATGCAAAATTATTTGTTTTTATTTTGGCTCTTCGCGGTGCTTAATTGCTTCTTGCACCCACTCCACCCCACCCCATCCCAAGCCGTCCACACTTTAGCCGTTTTAGTCGTGCCACCATAATTTATTATGTTGACCTCAATAGTTTTGCGAGTTGAGTGCAATAATTTTGTGCAGAAACAGCAGCCTCAACATATCGCTAGCCAATTCGTGTAATAGCCAAGTCTTTAAGACATTCTGTAGGTATCTTTTTTTCGTAATTTCTTTGTTGTTGCTGTTATTGTTATTGTGGGCTCTAGTTATCGGAGATTCGGATTCTTTAGAGACAGAAACCATCATCATGGTTGTCGTTGTCATGTGGTGGCTGGCTGGTGGCATCTGGTGTATGTCAACATGTGGGCTGAGAAGAATATTGCAGTCTTTTATAATTCTTTAACTGCCAGCGCCAGAGCGCCATTACGCCATCCGCTATCATGAGTGGGTTTTGTTTTTGTATTTTTTTTTTATTTCTTCTCAATCGCATTTTATCCGAAGGCGGTGGGTTATGAACTTGGCTCAATGGCGTTTGCTATTTTTGTGCAAAGCTATTGACCTTTTATGCAAAAACAAAAATATGAGAAAGAAAAAAGATGCAAAACGATAAAAATAAAACAAAAGAACGATTATGAACGCCGTCGCCGCATGTTAAAGTTTGGAGTGGAAAATAGATACGATCGATAAAAGCATCCCTCAAGCTCTTTATTTTTTTCTTTGTATTTTAATTTTTTTTTTAAATTATAAACTTTGTGTGTTGAAATGTTAGACTTTGTGACCTATTTTTGGAGCTAAACGTATAGTTTATGCCGAAGGAGATATTGGTCTATTAAATCTTGTCCACGGTACAAACTAGTATATGTTGTGACATCCAGTATAGCTACATAAATGGTAGGTTTTTGCTTGTGTCATTTATAGATTTATCAAGGTAAAATAGTATGGACAAATTTGACCTCGGTTATTATCTGATTTTAATACCAAATAGGAAATCTTTGTAATTTGACTTTCGTTTGCCTTCATTATATCATACCAACTTGAAAAACTAAATTTGGAATATTGGTTTAGAGCCTAAGAATTTTTTCTTATTTTTTTAGCATTGCGCTTTGATGTATAGAAGGGCAGAACTGCTGTAGAACTGATTTTGTGATTTTTTTACAGCTCAAATTTTGAAGCCATATTTTCACATAAAATTGAGTTCGTTGCCTTAAAAAACAAGCCCTTTGTACCTCCAAAAGCAACATTATCTGCCAAAGACAAATTTTAATTATCTCAAAATTGGCTATTACGATTTTGATAGAATAATTCTGCGCACTATTGTAGGTACAGTCTACATTTTTGCTCAAAAAAAATATGTACTATAACCCTAGAAAGCTAACGTGTCTGCACTGCAATGAAAAGCTAATCATTCGACTTTTTGACGAACTTTAAAAAAAAATGTTTTTTAATAAATTATTACTTTTTATTACAGGTAATGATATTTATACAAAAATGTATTTTAAATAAAAGGATTACTAAGATTTTGTAAGGAAGTATTATTAAAAATGACGAGTAAATTGTACATAGCTATACAATAACATTTACAAGAAAAACGCATAGACACACCACCCGAGACAAACACCGGCGGCTGAGTTGGCGTGAAAGCACGATTATGTAAGTCAAACAGTAAGGAAGAGAGAGCGAAATATTTGATCGATGTGTGCCATTTTGACGAAGGTTAGCTTTCTAGGGTTAAATGTTATTAACAGCACCTGCCAATTTTAGATTTTCGACTTTCTCATTAACGACTCATCGAACTTTGGTAAAAAATATGTACCTATACAAGAAATCGTCTCTTATTTTGTGACCTGGGATATTTTTGAAAATTCTGTTAAAATGCAAAATTTTGCACGTACAGAATTTTGATATACACGCTCCAACTCCACAAATTGTGTAAATTTGATAAATATGGAAAATTAGTCATAAAGCAAATTTTTTGTTTGTAGCTTAAAAAATAATGGTACCTGCCATACCATATAACGATTTTGATTTAAAAAACTGTGGAAAAAAATGTTTCGAATGTCTAAAAACGGTACTTTCCATAGGACCGTTTTTTGTGCTTTCGACTATCTCGTAAATGGCTTAACTGATTCTTTAGAAATTTCACGCATATGTAGGTTTATGTTGCCCAATTTATACTGCGTACCAATATTTTTTATATTTTTTTTTTGAACTTTTCAAAGCATTTGAAAAAATGTTTAAATACATATTTTGAAAACTTTTTTTTTAACTTTTTTCTCAAAATCCGCTCCACAGATTTTTAAAATTTTTTTCTCATAAATTCAAATTTATCCAAAAAATAAAATGGATTACTTTTTTGAGCTCAAGTTAGTTTAAGTATTTGTTTCAAAATTTTGAATTATTTTTTCTTAGATTAAGCCGATTTAAACTTTTATTTTTAAGTTTACATCATTAAATGTATAAAATTGTTATCCAATTTTTTTTAGAAAAAAAAATTAAAGAAATTTTGTATATATAAAAAAATTAAGTAAAAACGACTTTAAAAATATATTTAGATTTTATATAGAAATCTTTTGCATACGATGTGATCGAACATAAGAGCAAGTTCGTGCGATCCAGTCGTGAATTTTATTTTTGATTGGCAAACAAAAAAATTATTTCGAAAAAAAAACAAGTTATTCGCGTTCCACATACCATCTACATTCCACATACCAACGAATAAGTCACTTTTCTCTAAAATTCAGAAATTATCAGTTATAATAAAACGTTATTTGCTACATATATAAAAATAAAATACAAGGCTGCATTGTTCAAATTTGCTCTTGTACCTTATGTAGCTAAACGTTGACTCTGCAATTAGGTAGGTAGTCTAGTTATCATTAGGTAGATATAAGGCCGATGTAGGTGAGTTTATTTTGGTTTTTAATCTAATAGATGACTCCAAAACAAAAGTTTAAGAATCGATGGAGCTTGTGTTTGTATAAAATGTTGTATACAATTAAAAAAGGTAAAAAAATTGAATTGTCAATTTAGAGTAATAATCAATTGCGTATTAAATTTTATTTCCAACCGAAAAAATATTTTTTTTTAATTTGAGTAAGTATGCAATTGTATTTATAGGTACTTTTAAGGAACGTCTGCATACAAAAAAATTAGAACTCGAGATTTAATCAAACTTGACAGTACTATGATAGAGAACACAAAAAAGGCGGGTCCCGCAATTCCGTCTGTCTGTACAACGAGCGACAGCCTAAACGGCTGAAGCGATTTCCTTCAAACTTGGTAATTAAGAGTTTTAGGTTATAGTCTCAAATAGATTTTTGAATTAGTTTAGTTCCCAAAAATAACGGTATATCTACTTGCCATACAATTTTTTCTACCATCTAAATTATCTCGAAAACGGCTCTAACGATTTTGATAAAAAAAGTGTATGCACTACATTTTGCCAAAAAAGTTTTGTTTTATATTTATCATTATCATATTTTTTTACTAACGGTACCTCCTATATAACAATTTTGTTGGTTTTCCACTTTCTGATAAACGGCTCAACGGATTTCGATCAAATTTTTTTGTAAGAGGCATACCAAAGTTTTCGAGAAATACTTTTTTGAGTTTTTGAAAACAAAAATTTTTTTTTTTTTGAAATTAAGTTTATAAATTTATATGTTTAAAATTGTCACACCAATTTTTTTTTAGAAATATTGTATATAAAAAATTAAGTAAAAATGACTTTAAAAATATAGATTATTAATAGAAATCTTTTGGATACGATGTGATCGAAAATAAGAGCAAGTACGTGCGATCCAGTTGTGCATTTTATAATTTTTTTTTATTTCAAAAAAAGTTTTTGCAAATTTTTGGGTTAAGAAGTGACGCTGAGTGTTTTATTTTTTTGTATAGGGTGTTCCTTGATAGAAAAAGGTTTTTTATCTTCTCAGTTAGTTTTCAAATTTAACATACTTTGTTCATACGTAGGTGACTGAATAATAAAACCTTAAAAATTATCATTCTCTCGTAAATTTATCCCTAACTGTTCATCATAATAGAGCTATGTATGTATATGAATGTATATTAATAAAAGATCTTTCAAATTGCTCATACATAATATACCAATATAACAATTTGAATTTGAACAATAACGCTTGCGCAATTCTTTTTATTTGTCCAGCACAAACAGTTAGCACTATCCAAATTATTAATCCATTATAACTCCACCAACCCCAAGACGACACTAATTGGCAATTTTTCATCATAAAACCAAAAAAAAATATAGTTGTATTGACTCTAGCAGTTCAATCGCCTCATATTTTAATCAAGATTTCACAGTTAAGCACTGATGAGTATCTTGCCCAATCCTAGCACTGAACAAGATTTCACATTCGAAACAATTTTTTTTTCTAAGGAAATTTATGAAATTTATTTGCTTAGGTTTTTTTTGTAGCAATCGTATTTCAGTATTTTTTTCAACACGACTATTGATGTTCTCTTTGAAGAATCGAGTCACAAATTAATGTTCAACGAAGTTCTTTGGATAATTTTTTTTTATCTTTTTTATATATTTTGCGTTGTAATATAATGGGCAGCTAAAACTAAAACAATTCCATTAATTTATTTATAGATGCAGTTGTATAAAAGTATTTGAGCATCAAGTATGAGATCATATCTTTATGTGCGAGCTTATGGGCGCCATGTAACCGAATTCATAAAAATTTGCGATTCAAATTATATTTTTTTTATTCTGCGAGTTGATTCGTTAAGTAGTAATAAAGTTACATACATTATTTGAAGTTGACTTGAGAATATTGAGTGGTTGGAAAAAGATTTGCTTTTTGAAATAATTAAATATAAACTAATAGAACAATTAATATTTATTAATGTACATAGTTAACCGGTTTTGAATAGTAAGTAGGTAGTTCCATAATATTGGCGTGTCGCCATAATTGGCATAAAGCCATATCTCTCTTAGCCATTTACTGACAGACGTTAAAATGTCAATAACATAAGATTAGCAATAGCTTATTTTTGAGTTATGTGGAATTTAGAAGAACTGGATTGCAGAAACAGGAACAATTAAGTGCAATGAAAAAAAAAATCGCAATAACCAACTTTATAGTACTAAGTCTTAATACCTTTTACTGCATATTTACAAACAGGAAATTGATATTTATTAAAATTTGAACTCAAGCAACAAAGAACTAAAAAAAATGTTTTATTTCGAAATGAGTGCGTCTTACTTAAAATGGCATAATAGTCTAGCGTGGATTTGTGCCATAACCAATTATCAGTTTCAGCCACCTCAGTCTCCAAATTTCAATGCTAATTCAGCAAAATTATCGGTCCCAATTGAATGAGTCTACTAAGCTGAGGATACTTTCCCTACTTCAACGCGCTCCATTAAGAAGACATATACATACATGTGTCAGATACTTACGGTGACCATATATTCCTCTGAGCAAAACTTGGGACATAAATTTGAAAATAGGAAAACGTCTTTGGTACAATATCAACAAAATTCTCAAAAACAAAAAAAATTTTTTTTTTTTTAAAACAGACCAAAAAAAAAGAAAAAACTTTATATTTTTTTTTCAATATTCAACCTTTTTTGCCAAGTCTTTGAAAAATAAACAAAAAACACATTAACAACAAAATTGTTGGTACTTAGTACTTTTTCGCCTAAACAAATTTCTTTGATGATTATTACCGTTTCCTATTAAATATTTTTTTAATTTCCTGACATCTAAAATTAGACATAGTTTAATCTTACCATGTTGGCTCTGAAAGTTTCAATATTCAGTTGTTTGTTTTCATTTGCCCAAATATTATTCATTATGCAAAGAACTTTTTCGATTGGAGCATTTGATCAAAACAGCTTTTAATAAGTTTCGATGTGCATTGTGCAATCATTAGACCTGAATGAGTCCAGGTGCCTCCATTAATTGCATTCTTCCTTGCAGGCCCTTGCAAATTTGTCGAATTAAAAAAGCAAAATTTTGCTTGAAGTGTCATCAAAGTCAGATTCTTTGTTTTTTTTTTTTGTTTTAAGTGAAACGTATATTAAACCGTATTGGCTTTTTCATTGTTTATAAACCATACATTACAAATTGCAATTTTTTTTTTTTTTATAAATTTAACTATATGCCTGTAAGACCTAAGATCTTTTAAATGCAACCTGAATTGCACGGCACTAGTTTGGTACAGTGGATTTGAGAACCAGGTATTGACTGTCTCATTTTAACCCATGGGCGGCATCCAATTAAAATTGGAGGTATAGAGAAGAATGCCCATAGCGTGTGGATCGAACCCACACGTCTAAGTTAGCAATCAAGCACTGTATCCACTGCGCCATTGCCACCCATGAAGAAAAATTCCCTCTGAAGATCATTTCACAATTCTTTTAATTTATTGTAAATAATTAACAGAAACAAATTCCATTTGTTTGTGCAAGTAAACACTCACAATTCAAATTTATCTATTGTGTTTTTTTTGTGAAGATACAGTTTGAAGTTTGCGAAGATACATTTTGAAAAGAAATCTGACAGCTCAACGAAGGTGAAAAATTAATGCGTTCAGTGAACATGCTTTTATAGTAAATCATTCTGAACCATTTGTTAAGGCGGATTCGCACTTTGACATACAAATATTAAACACATAATTAAATATTGTAAATAAAATTGTTAAGGTTTTTTAATGTAATTCAAATAATATAAATATATGGTAATATGGGACAAACCCGGACAAAACATAAAATGCGGGACAGTTGTACGTCCCGGGTTTTTTTTTAATTTACCCGGGACAGTCGAGCGTAATACGGGACTGTCCCGAGAAATACGGGACGGGTGGTCACCGTACAGAAACTTCACATTTTCAAGTTTTTTTTTACCACAATCATAGAGGGTGTTTTTTTAGTTTTTTAGGAAAGAACTAAAATTGACATTCACCAGACAGCCACCACAGTTGTATCTGCTGAATGTCATCCAATAAAAGGCTTCCGACCATTCTTTGAGCATTTGATGACTTAAATTCTCAACAACGAGACATAAGCGATTTAAAAGTAAGGCAAGTTTTAACTGACTAATTGGCCAGTTGTCAAAAAAAGTGTGTGTACACCCGCTAGAAGTTAAAATTCTTTTTATTTTCGGGTCCTACCACTTAGAGCATTTAATTTTAACTTTTTACCTTTTTTTTGTTAATTGAAGCATTGTTGAGTTTTAAATTAAGTATTCTAAGCGCCAATAGTCAGTTAAGCAGTCAGTTAGTACATATTTTCGAGATAGAGAAAAAATCAGTTTTTCAAAAGTCAGATACAACTTAATCTAGGAATAAAGTTATCTGCTCATTTTAGAACGGAATAAGGAGTTATCTGAGGAATAAAATAAATAGATATTTTCGATGTCAAAAACACTTTGAAAAATTATTGCTTTGAAATAATTGTTAAGCAAAAAATTGATTTCTATGAAAAGTTCGATATTCGAAATAAAAGTGACGTACAAATTATATTATTAAAATTAAACAACAACTTTCGGCCGAACCCGAAGCTTTAACAATTTAAAAGACTTTCCGTTTAAGATTGACTAAAAGTGAAAAAAAGGTCATAAAAGGTCAAGGTCATAACACATATTAGATGTTCTTTAAATGGAGTACGATCGAGTCAAAAATTCACCATAAAATAAACCTTCGGCTTCGGCCAAAATGTCGGCCTATTTTAGCCGAAGCCTACGGTTTAGCCGAATGTAGGTTTTTTTAGGGGAATGTGGCCGAAACTTCGGTCGGACACTAATTATATCCACTGAGCTATTGCCACTCGTATTATACCCATTGATTATGTTAAAAAAAGAAACTATTCTCCTAAATCAAAAAAACAACGGTACCTCCCATACAAATGTTAAAACCATTGAGAAAAAAAATGTCTCAAGAACGGCTCTAAGAATTTTGATAAAAAACGCTTGTGTTCTTAAATTAGTGCAGTCCACTTGCAAGTAAAAATTCCTTGTATATGGCAATGCTGGTCTACGTTTGTCAGTAAGACAGTTTTTTAGGCACATTTATTTGTTAATTTTAAGTATGTAGTTAGATCGTAGGTTAATTATTAAAAAAGTGAAAACCGTTATTTACATTTAAAGTGTCAAAAATTTCAATAAAAACAAATTGTAAGAAGAGGCAGTTTGATTGTGTTTTTTTTGCAAATGAAAATGTTTTTTTTTTTTTTTTGGTAGTTGTTATTCGTTGATTTTAATTTAAAAAAAAAATAATTTCATGTGGTTATTTAAAAATATGTTTTTAAATGTTATGCCGGTTAATCTTTGCGGTTCTTTTGCAAAAAAATAAAATGCACGACTGGATCGCACGAACTTGCTCTTATGTTCGATCACATCGTATGCAAAAGATTTCTATTAAAAATCTAAATATATTTTTAGTCATTTTTAACTCAATTTTTTATATGCATATACAAAATTTCATTAATTTTGTTCTAAAATAAATTGGTATGACAATATTAAATATTTAATAATATAAACCAAAAAACAAAAGATTAAATCTGATTAATTAAAGAAAAAATAATTCAAAATTCTGAAATTTTTTCTTGGATAAATTTGAATTTATGAAAAAAAAAATGTTTTAAATCTGTGGAGCGGTATTTGAGAAAAAAAGTTTTTTTTTAAACTTTTTGAAAATATTATTTAAAAAATTCAAAAACGCCAATTCATAGGCATTCAGAAAATACAAATAAATATAATTTTTGAAAAAAAATTAATGAACAGTTTTCGAATAATTAAAATTAATTAAAAATATTGGTACGCCGTATAATTGGGCGACCTAAACCTATATTTTTGTGAAATTTCGAAAGAATCGGTTAAGCCATTTATGAGATAGTCGAAAGCAAAAAAAAACGGTCCTATAGAAAGTACCGTTTTTAGACATTTTTCTATTTTTTTTCAACTATATGATCGGTCGTAGCTAAAAACCCACACTGATTTTTTTTATCAAAATCGTTAGAGCCGTTTCCGAGAAAAATAGGGTTGAACGTAACGGTTATATGGCAGGTACCGTTATTTTTTGAGCTAAAAAAAAATTCAATTTCCCCTCTGTACAATACCTAAAAAACTCTATATACCAAGTTTGAAGCAATTCGGCCCACCCGTTTGGGCTGTAGGTGTCTATACATACATACAGACTGACAGACTAACAGACTGACAGACTGACATACAGATGGACAGAATTTTTAGACCATCTTTTTTCGTCTTCGCTATCATCGTAATGTCATGTTTGTTTGTTATCTCACAACTTTTTTTTCCGACGAATGCATAACTTGCCTTATAGTACCTATAATCGCAAGTAAAAAGGTATAAGATGTTTTTTTAATAATTAAATGTAATTATAATTGGTGGGTAAAAAAACAGTCTGCCGCCCAAAATTCTGCGGTTTTTGGCAGAAAACTTGTCGGTTTGACATGTTACTGAGAGCTCTATAGACAAATTTTACCCCCGACACGCACGCCGCGAAAGAAATTTTGGTTAACATAAATATTGTACCTACTTACATTTTTGAAAGATCAACTGAAAGTAAGTGTTTGAAGTAAAGTTTCAAGTTTGACGCGTGAAGAATTAACTTTGATATTTTTTGCGCTCAATGAATGCATTTGACTACATATAAAGTCCTCTATGTCATCTGTAATTTTCGTTTCCATTTTGTCTTTTTAATATGTACAGTTACCGTTAACAGCTGATTATACTCATTTGTACACAAAATATGGTCTATTAGTCAATTTTAGGTTTATATAAATTAGGACATTTTTGTAAATGACACATTCGACAAAAATTGTTTAAAGTTTTATCGAATTACACAGTTTTGAAAATTACAGTCTATGAGCATGTACAAAGTAGGTAGGTATGGACGACATTATTTGTTTCAAGATTATTTTACGTAATTTCTCATACCTTATTCCCAGATATTCAACGACTACCTACACTTTACATTAGAATAGGTATATACTCGTAGGTTTGGTAAACAACAGTGCTTATCTAATCGTTTATGTCTTTGATGATAACATCTTTGCGATACATGTTCAACAAAAAAAAAATAACTACAAGCTTCACCATAGAAGTAAATATTTTATTGAACTAATTAAATTTGGTCGTGGCGAATTAATAGTACATACATACATACTTCATAGCAATGGATCCTAGTCAACCATTTTTATAAACAATAATTCGTCTTTTTATGAATTGTCTGTCTTGAAGATTCCAGCTGAATCTGCATTATTCTACAAAGCAATAATTATGGTGAGAAGGAAATATTTTTTAAGAAGTTTTAAATTAGCAATATGTTGAATAATTATGTATGCATTTTGATCATTAGCGCTCATCCGCCGCCGGCGCCGGGTAAGTATTAGATGTGTGGTGTAGGCTTTGTAAATATGTACATATATTTTGTTTTAACGAATGAATAGTCTGATTAACCAAATTGGAAGCCAACATGCCTACTTATGTAAATTAATAGTAGTCAAATCATAGTGTGTGTGGGGTGAATGAAACATTTTAAGTAGACTCCAATGTTGAATTTGTAAGATATTACCATAAGCGAAAGAAAAAACATTGATCAATAGGGCGATAAACTTGTTTTTCCTATCATAGTCTTCGCAAATCACCTATCGAAATTTTGTTTAGTTTGTTTCGTCAAAGTTGTGGGTCTTTAAGGTTGTTTGCAATTTTAGATCGTTAACATCAGTATGGTTTTGAATCATCCCTATTAAAATTTCAAGTTACAAGTTGATGAAATCTACACTTTATACACTCTGAATATATTTTTTTTATCTTAAGACTAACGGAGCCTGACGAACGTTGTGTCATTCTAAAAGGTACAGATAGGACTGTTTAATAAATGAATAGATGTGTTTTAGCACCAAAGAAGGTTATGGCTTTTTGTTTTTTTTTTTTTGTTGAATGCCTACATTTTATAACATTATTTTCAACTGACACAATAATCTTTGAAAAAAAATTGAAATCGAGATTTAGACATTTCGATGATAGGGAACACGAAAAAGTCGATTCCGCAATTTCACCTGTGTGTCTGTACCTACATATGTAGGTCGATCTGCAGCCTAAACGGCTGAAGCGATTTTTTCTTCTTAGTTATTTCCCCTAAAAATAACTGTACCTGCTATAAAACTTTTTGTTTTAAAAAGAGCTAAATCTTATTATTAATGGTGAAAACAACTCTAACGATTTTGATAAATAAATAAAACGCGCAATTGGATCGCACGTACTTGCTCTTATGTTCGATCACATCGTATGCAAAAGATTCTTAGTAGAAACAGCTTAATATATTTTTAAAGTCGTCTTTTACCTAATTTTTTATAAACAAAAAATCTTTTATTGTTCTTTTTTTGTTAAATCAAAAACTACATTATTTATAATATTAAAGGGTATCTTTACAAACAATGTTTTAGAGCGTAAGCTGATTAGTTTTCGATTTCATTCTGTTTTACTTAGTTGGCTAATGAGTTACCTAAAAAATCGTAAGCAATGTGTGAAATTAGGCTCTTTTTTATCTCGAGTTATAATTAATCATTCCGGTGTCCCGCAAGGAAGTCACTTGGGCCCTCTATTTTTCCTTTTATTTATAAATGATTTACCGGATTTCATTTTAAACGCTAATGGTTTACTTTTTGCTGACGATTTTAAGATTTATATGGTAACTAAATCGCTTTCAGGCAGTTTCAACCTTCAACAGGATATTTACAGGCTTACGAACTGGTGTAAAATTAATTGTCTGCACTTGAATATTCGCAAATGTTCCGTAATGTCATTTACTAGATCTAAAAACCCAATTATTTTCGAATACAAGATTTCTCGGTGCGTTTTATATTGAGTAACGATGCAAAAGGATCTGGGAATTATTTTTGATTCTTGTCTTGGTTTTGACTTGCATATGGACTTTCTTGTTTCGAAAGCTAATGCTATGCTTGGATTCATTATTTAGAAACTCTAAAGAATTCAGTGATCCCCACACTTTGAAGTGTTTGCCAATATCGCTTATTTGATCTAACCTTGAGTATTGTTGTGTGATTTGGTCTCCCTTCTATAATAAAGGTTCATTACGAATGGAACGTATTCAGAAGAATTATACTAAAATCGCGTTACATAAAACTTTTTTTAACTCGATATGTATGAATATAAGGTAAGGTGCCAATTGTTAGGTTTAAACCCACTGAATAGCAGACGTGTCTACTAATTTGCTTTGTTTGCGAGAGACATTATTTGAAGTCATATTGACAGTCCTAAATTATTATCCTTATTAAATACATATACACCTGCTCGTTCCCTGCGACCTTGAAGAAACGACTTGTTCTATATTCCTAGACATAATACGAATTACGGCCTAAATAATCGAATATGCAATGCTGCTTCATGTTTCAATCAATTCGAAGATTTTTTAGATTTCCATTATAGTAGAAATTAATGTAAAGCTTTACTATTGAATAATATTTGTTAATTAGAATATATTTAATTTTAAGATATTCTAAGAAAGTTTTGTATTTGTTAGAGTAAATAAATAATTTTACTCGGTTCATCCAATGAAAAAGTCGAACATATGAAAAGTTGTTCTATGGGAAAAACTGTTAATAAGAACGCAAATATTTTTACCAAAATTCTTGGAACTGTGTTTGTTTTGTTTTCGTCACGGATTTTAAACATTTTTTACCCAGTTTAGATTTTTAGGAAAATGGTTTTTCCAGAAAATGTCAAAAAACGGCACGAGTATGATAACTCAGGGCCCGTAAAATAATAACGGACTTTTTAGAGTTTTTTTTACTATTGGAGAGAGGTCTATCTCCTCAAGGGGCAATTTTACTAAAAGAAAAATTACTTAAAATGAAAAAAATATATTAAAAAACAAGCGCAACAATTATAATAGAACAATTATTGGTTTTCTGAAAGTCAGAAACCTGTTCTTTTATATTTTATTTCAGTAGGTATAGTTACCTATTTGTGTTAACCGTTTTTGAATAAAATGCTTTCAAACACAAAATTTATCAAAGCAAAAATTTCGTTCATGTTACTATTTTTTTTATTCAAAATTGTGAAACTAAGTAATGAAATGGCTTCAATTATTCGATGTTTGTATAAATTCTTAATCAAAAACTGAAAACCAGATGGTTTTATGTTTTCTAGTTTATGAGAAAATTGAAAATTACAAATAAGGTTCAAGAAATAACCATTTTTTGACAAAAAAAAAATCCTTTTCCCTTCTATTTATTGATTTTTTTTAATGTAAAATCGTTGGAGCTGTTTTTGAGAATATGAAATAAGATTTACCTTTTTGGCCCAATAAATGGTATGGCATCTATCGTTATTTTTGGTCTTAAAAAAAATATAAAAAACTAGAGGGCATATTAGCCTACCAAAGTTTAAGAAATTCCACCCACCTGTCAGACTGTACACATGCAGACAGATAGGAAGACAGAATTATGAGACCGATTTTTTTGGATTCGCTATCAGATAAAAGTTTGATTAGGTGATTGTCTCAAATAAATTTTTTTAATCATTTTTTTAAATAACGGTAGGTACTTGCCATGCAATTTTTTCTACCATCTTAATTATCTCGAAACCGTTTTAACGATAAAAAAGGGTATGCAGTACTTTAGGTATAGTCTACCTACATTATGGTTAACAATTTTTTTAAATATTTTGTTATTAACGGTACCTGCCATACAACAATTTTTTTGATTTTCAACTTTCTCATAAACGGTTCGACGGATATCAATCAAATTTTTCACATAGGAGGTTACTTAAATTATAAATAATAATAATATAATACAATAATTTTTTTGGAGTTTGAACATTTTTTTTTTGTTTTGAAAGTTTAATTAGGTATGTACCTATGTATTTCGAAAACGGGAGGATGATTTTTTAAAAGTTTTTTTTTAAGTTTATATTATTAAATATGTAATTAAAAATTCGTTCCAATTTTTTAGAAAAACATTTGTACAAATTGCCTTTAAAAATATACATACGGAAATATTTAGATTTAATACAAATCTTTTGCAAACGATGTGATCAAACATAAGAGCATGTACGTGCGATCCAGTCGTAGGTAAGTTTTATTTGATTTCTCATTAACGCTCAAGGAACATATACAAATTCAATATCAAAATTTTCGAAATATAATTTTGTTTTGTTGTTGAAATTCTGTTTATAAATTTATATTGTTAAATACTTAAATTTTCTATACCAACAATTTAAAATAAATAGTAAAGAAATTTTGTAAAAATAAAAAAAATTAGGAAAAAAAAGTTTGGATTAGCCGTCTGAATTTTTAAGGGAGTGAAATATGTAAGATCTCAGTTTTCTGAACTGGCCAACATTTAGTAGATTCATAGTACCTAGCCCTTTAGAACGAGGCTGAGGGCATAGTGAATAACAGTTCTAATTCAGTAGGGATATCATCCTTCGTTGCTGTTTCAATACGAAATTAACTCAATTTCACTCAATTTAGCCCCCGAGTTATTCCTATTAACAAAAATATGTAAAGATAACTCTTGATTAACTGAACAGATGTGTAGATACCTATACCTAATTATTTTTGTAATAACTTGTCAAAAACTTATGTGTGATACCTAACTTCTATGCAAATATCAGTTTCTATATATTCATCAATCAGTAACCATGGTGATATCATACCTATAAGCAATGTAGGTGCACATTATCGAACTAAATAAAGTGAAAGCTCTACTTGCGGACAGCCCCAATAGCGAACAATTTCCTTAAACGGACACATTTTCAGGATCAAAATTCTTTTTTGAATTTCTCATACAAATTACGTTCCTATAAGCGGACACTCTTATAAATGGATGCGCACACTTTTTCATGCTCATTTTAGATAGAAAACCTCCCATACGCGGACACATAATTTTATTTGGAAATATTATTTTATCAAAAACTAAACAACCAAAAAAAGAAAGCACCGTTCTCAGTATAGTTTCTCTTTTGTTTTAATACCTAAAAAAAATCCATAGAAAATCTTCGATAACCGGACGCTAATCTCTAATGACCGGGCAGATCTATGCTTTTTTGAAAACTTATTAGAGGACTTCCCGTGTAACTAAATTGGTGTAATTTTGAAAGTGTATGGCGCCCATTTCTGATGGTGTTCCATAATTTCACATGTCATTTCCTTCTGCTATTTATTTTGCAGTCATTCCATTTCTTATTATTTCCTTAACCGGACAGATTTCATAACCGGCAAAAATAGGGAGACCACTGCTTAGAGCTTCCACTGTAAGTATACATTTTAAATAAGAAATATTAAGTACTCATTTCATATGAATATATCAACCTCCTAAATGCATTTCTATATACCTACAGGGTTGCACACGTATAGTCCTACAAAAATAAAACGTAATAACTTTTATTCAGGCTATAGGCTTATAGGCTACTATTTAGATTTATCAAAATGAATGCTTCGGATACTGAAAAAAAGGATTTGGATAGTGCAGCGATACCATTCTTTGCAGTCCGTCATTTCCGTCCAAAGGGAATTTAGGCTGGAATTTGGCGGTACTCCCGCGAGTAGATGGACCATTATGAGGCTGGTGAACATGTTTGCCGAATCTGGAAGCATCTAACGAAGACCGTATCGTCGAGGTCAAGATACAATAGTGGCTGTTGCATCGGCAATACAGGCAAATCCAAGTGTTTCGACTCGAAACTTATCGGGCCAAATTGGAGTTAGCAGGCGGTCATTACAACGGATACTTCATAATGACTTAAACTTGTTTCCGCACAAAGTCCAAATTAGAAGCAAGTTAAACCCTCAGGATTTGCCTGTTCGCCTGGAATTTTGCTGAAAAATTATGGCAATGGCCGAAGAAGACAACACATTGATAAATTATTTGTTCATGTTTGATGAGGCCCATTTTGACTTAAACGGCAATGTTAACAAGCAAAATTGCCGTATATGGAGTAAATTTAATCCAGAAATGCTCCATGAGACGGAACTGCACCCAGAACGAGTCTTCTTGTGTGGTGCGCAGTTTCATCAAGGAGTATTGTCGGGCCATACTTCTTTGAAGAAAACGGTGTAACACAAACTGTCAATGGGACCGTTATTTAAATATGTTGAAGGAGTTTTTTTATACGAAGTCGTGTCCCTTTCAGCAGGATTTGGTTTCAACAAGATGGAGCAAGTGCACACGTAGCCACACAAGGTATGGCGGAGCTCCAACGAAAGTTCCCAAACAAATTGATATTCAGAAACTGCACTTTCCGCTGGCCACCAAAGTCACCAGACCTGACTGCACCAGATTTTTTTTATGGGGTTATGTCAAGCAGGAAGTGTACAAAACGAAACCCAGGAATTTGACTGAATTGAAGCAGTCCATTAAGACAATAATTGAGGCGATCCCAATTTCAACCCTTCAGGCCGCAATGAACAATTTTCTGATCATAGGTGCCCATATGCGTGGATGAGCGTGGAGGTCATTTGCGGTCTATCATCTTTAAAAACCATTAGTTATTTAAAATAAAATTTAATTTTTAATTCAATAAAAAAAAAGTAATGAAATACATCGATTAAAATAAAAGTTATTTAAATTTCTTATTGTAGCACAATTCGCGCGCCACCCTGCACTACCTATCATTTGTAAAAAACAACTCTTGGTAGGCACCTACCTAATAACATTTAGTTCGTAATCTTCTCTGAACTATATGGAAAAACAAACAAGTTGCTTCATTGGCCAATGATTAAGCTACTCTTTCCGCTGCTGCATGTTATTGAATTGCTGTATTTATTTATTTTAAGTAATCTTCTATTTGTTTAACAAAAACTCAGATTACATTAAAATTATCGCCTCCAAGATATTCCATTCATCATAATTCACGACCTTTCACGTCTCATCGTCGACTTCAGTGTTTACCTAATCTCGATTTTTATAAATAATACAAACCTCTATCTTATCATGATTCGGTGTTCGGTGATATATGGATGAAACATTACCCGAGGAACACCAAACACACCCAATTGCTTGTTGGAAGTCACAAGTCAAACCGAAAACGAAAAAAAAACGACTTCAAGGGCAAGAAGACAAGAAATATTTTCGTTTTACAGCCGTGAAATGAATTTCTAATAAGATAAGATAACCAAGCACACAATTGAGCGACTTACCTGTCTTGTGGCAATCTCTTGAGTTCACTCATATCCAGCTCCAGGCGAAGGTTCGACACTTCGCACAAAAGTCGATCCCGATCTGCGGATACTTCTCGCAACTTCTCTCGTAGTGCGTAGTTCTCGCGAAGCAATTCCTCGACATTCACCTTAATATGATTATTGATGGCCGCAACAACTTGCGGTTGTGGCTGTGCAGCAGCTGGAGGCGCAAGAGCTGCCACCGATGGTAACTTTCCATCGAAGGCAACTCCAACCCCACCACCATTTGGTACCAGCATTAAATTGCTGGCTATCAACAAAGATTGCGTCGTCTGATGCAACAGGGCAGCCTCGGTATCTATTCCCAAATCGTTGGAGCTATTCAGCGCGTCCAGAGTGGATTCAGCTACTGCTGGTTCTCCACCATCTGCACCACATCCGCCGCTGTTGGCCATACTATCACTATCGCACATTTATTTGTTTTATTTTTTGTATTTTTTGACGTGCGAGATTCTTTTTGGTTGAATTTTTGAAAGGCTCTTTTTAAGATTTACAAGGACCTCCGCAGGAGGTCGCACAATAATTACCTACTTAACACATAGACACACGCGGAGGAGCAAGGAGAAGCCCGAGCAGCCTACAACTAAGAACATTTATTTGCACTTTCTTTAATATTCACTTTGTTTTGGGATATTCCTCGTTTTTTTTTTAATTAGGAAATTCCTTAAAACTCTTTTGGTTTCCAATACAATTGGTTTACATTTTTGATATTCAATAAAAATTCAAATCGAAAAAACACAATTCAGATTTATCTGTATTTACAAAAATACAGAGAAGAATGTCGCGCGTTTTTTTATTTGTTTTTTCTAATGTCGACTGTTTTTTTTTGCAGGAAAACCACACGAAACACGATTTTCCACAGAATACATCCGACGTTCAAGAAACCGGAATGGAGAATGACAGAAAATAAACTACAAGAGTGTGCAGCCGCAGCGTAGAATAATTTTTGAACGACAAACGAAACCAACAAAAAGAAAAATATGCAAAAATTGACGAACAAAACGGTAGTTTGTCGATTGTGGATTGTGGAATGGTTTCAGTAAAATTCCTCTCCTGTTTGAATTTGAACTAAATGGGAAAACAAGTTTTGTGTGTTATTTATTCTGATCTCTTTTACTCTATTAGAATTGAAGTGATATTATTTGTAAAGTTCCCAACTGGATAAGAGAGTTGGATAGGTTTTGCGCCGCTGTAGGTAAGCCAAAAAAATATAAACATGTTTTTACTTTTTAAATTATGTGTAGAACAGCCATATATGGTTGGACTGCTTTAGTGCGTGGGTATTGTTGGTTGCTTGGTATTTTGTTTTTCTTTTTTATTTTGTTTTGTTTCCCGCAAGAAAAAGGAACGTCAAAATTATTTTTTTTTCTTAGATGGGGAAATGGGAAATTTCGAATGATAATGAAATGGAATTGGAATTATGGGATGTGTTCATAAGCAATTGTATGAACTGAAAGTATTTTAAATTATTTTTGAAGATTCGTTTTCGAGTACGTTTCCTAAACATTATGAAAAACTTTAATTTAAAAACATTGAACAACAACTTTTATTTTACATTAAACCAGTAACTTTGATTATCATTTCGTTTTATAATCCCAAATATGATGTGTCTTTCAAAATTTCCAAATTGGATTGGAAATTTATTTATTTTTCATATTATTTCGAAATGCGTAGTAGGTTTTCAACCAAATGTGCCCGAAAAATGAATGCCCTATATCTTACCTGAAATCCCTACGACTATAGGCGTGTTTTTTTCTAAGCCCCGGGGAAATTGGACGAAAAAAACGATGAGTAGGATTAACAATTTGCATACTTAATCCAACAACAACTAATCCCGGGGGTGCTTAGCTTAAACCCAGAGAATTCTCGGGGCTTAGCTATTGGAGAGGATAAAAACTGTGCTACCAAAAACTTTTTCACTAAGTTATCGATAAAATGTATAGAAACTTCAAAACTGACATTTTGACATGTCAGATAATTATCAATTTTGTTTGCTTTGGTTGAGCATTTGGTCTAAGTGTGTCAGTTGTTTTCCTGACGGCCATGTCAACCTAACCTAACTTCCCTTTTAATATACATTCCGCAACACAACAACAAATCAATTTTAACATTTTTCGCTTTTGTATTGCCTCTATGATTTTTCCACCTCGTCATGAGCACAACCTTCTACAGCGATTTTCATTTTCGCGTTTATTTTTATTATAGGTATATTAAAACTTGACTGTGAAATCATTATGAAACTAAAATGCATTTCCTGGAGTTGATATTCGTTCAATTATTAAGAATTGAATGAACAACAAAACAAAGGTTTCTCTGAGAAGATTGTTTTCGGCTGCGTTTTGTTGTACACGGGATCAACCCAATATAGATTCTCTACTTCATCCTTGGCATACTTCAATCTTCTTGATCGTCGTCCGCTCTTGCTCAGACCTATATTCCTTATGACATAGGAACTGAGCGTCCCGATCTAATAAGCAACTCGTCCACTAATATTATATCACCAGTGACCAATGAATGGGGTAGTTTTCAAATAGTTGAATTCTATGTACCACCTTATTTGTGAAAATTAAATTAAAAGAGAATCACATCGGCTAAATACAATTTCCAAAATACTTGATTTCAATTTTCAAATTACTTGTTTCACATTTTTTTGTATAAATAATAATAAACTTGGTTCTTTTTCTGTTATTTTAATAGAAAAGTATTTTAAATTCAATAAATATATCGAAATTACACAAAACAAATCAACCCGATGACTTTTAGAAGAATGAGGATGAGGCAAACAGTGATGTTAATTTTTTTCTTGCATTACAGCTGTTCTTCAAATGTTATCTTGCAAATTATTAGTGCTACCAAGTATTTCTCTAAGCGCCTTGGTCGTTTTTTTCAACCAATTCCCCCGGGGATTGCAAAAAAACGCACCTTATATATAGAAATGTGAGTATACAATTTTTTGTGTTAACAAATAATCGATATATAAACAATGGAAACGGAAGGAAAAAACAATACAAAATTATCCGGAATTAAGGCAATTTCCGCAAAAATAATTTGTTTGGATGTAGTAAATTTTTAGCTATAAATATGACAATTGACGAGCAGTGTAATAAAATAGGTTAAACATAAAAAGCCTTAAATATGATCAACAATAATTAGTAATAATTCAAAAATAAAAAAACCGTTTTCATTTCCTTCTACTGAAATTGATTTGGTTCTACATGATCTTAAAACAAAAATTAAAACATATCTTCCAGCATTTTAAATACATTAAGTCCAGACTTAACTGCATAAAACCAAGATTAAATAATATGTGTTATAAAACGGGAAATTTGGCAAAAACACATTTTTTGACCTAAAACTAATAATTTAAGGTGATTGTTTCTAGTTCGATGATGCATTATAATAGGTCTAAATTTGTGGCTTAATATATATAAATAAAAATCAATGAAATATGGAAAAATGTCCTTTTGGTTATGCTATAATGTGGTTTTCTATTAGTATAAGAATTCAATTTTTGTTTACACAAATTTGTCCAAACAAAAATTTTGACAATAAGATAAAACTTTCTATTGTGCAAAAAAATAAAACTAAATTTCGACGATCCGTATTTCTAGTAAATAACCTCTACCCCTCTTTTACTAAAACTACTAAATACTAGTACCATTTTAAGCATTTTGACAATTTCGAAAACTATTATTGTTTCAAAGGACACCATACTATAAAAAACAAAATCGCTTCAAATTACGTTTCATTCTCGACGCAAAACATCAAATACTGAATTTACTAATGGAAAACCCCATAAGAAAACACTTTTTTTCTTATAGTCTACACGCGCTCAAGGGATTACCCTTTAAATGTTTCAACACAGCGCGGGCGTGAGGTTAAGGAAGAGAAAGAATGATAGGAAAGACTAATTATGTTTGTTTTAATGTTTTATTTCTAAATCCTGAGAACTCCAAAAAAAGTATACATTGAAAGCACATTTAAATATTCGACGTCGGATTATTTGTCAAAACAAAAAAATTCGAATCGAAAACGAAATAATTTACATTAACGTTTGTAACATCTCCAAAAATGAACAAAAAACACTGACATATGTCCAAAATGCAGTATACCCATCTAAGCATATCTAGAACCGAAGCAAATATTAATATGATTTTGTTTTTGCATTTCATTTTTTTATATTTATTACAAACCAGATAACTTATTATTCTTAAAGTTTTAAACTTAATAAAAAAATACTACATTTTGGTTTGATTTTAAATTTGGTCATTGTATATGAAACCTATAGTACTTCTACGAGACTGAATTTTTTAGCTAGTAGTTCCGTCGATGAGGGCGCTAGCTTCTATTTTCTTGATATTGAATTGTTTATGTGGAAGAAGTAAATTTAGAGGCAAATACAAAAAAAAAGCAAGGGAGACGGTCAAAACTTATTAGTTCTGACAACAATATAGAGGGTAAGGGAGAAAACCGAATAAGCTGTTTTTGTTATGGCAACCTTCAAAATATGGTGGGTATAAATAAATTATATCAAGGCTATTGGCGTATACATGAATTTGAAGTAAGAATGTATATGGATATACATGCATGTATAAGTTATTATAGAATTTATTTTAAATTGTACTTTCAAATTTTAGATATTTGGTGGATTTAGGATTTTGAATTGTAGCAACGTTGCTATTTTTAACTTTTTCTATGCGAAAATAACAAAACAATGTTGCGATATTTCAATATGTTTTGTTTAGGTAGGTACGTGTGTACCCAGATACCCACCCACATAAAATATGGATGTACATAGGTACTTTTTATTCTTTTTCAAATATAATATTTATTGAGAATAATTTAATTTTTTCTCCAGACAGTTTTATTAGGAAATAAAGTAGGTATACCTAGGCAGTATTTTTTTTATTTTTTTTCGACTAGCGATGTTATAAATGTAGGTACTATATTACAAGTTATGGATTCGAAAAAAATCGAACTCGAGATTTTGATCAAACTTGGCATTACGATGATAGCGAAAACGAAAAAATGGGTCCGCAATTCCGTCTCTCTGCCTGACTGTCCTCGAGCTTATAGACTAAACGTTTTTTCATAAACATGTCCCCAGTTTTTTTATCAGCTTTTTTAAGACGTACATAGTTATCTGCCAAACTTTCTTTTTGACCAAAAAGGTAAATATTATTTTTCTCAAAAAAAATTTGTTTCTAACAATCAAACATGACATTACGATCATAGAGAACACCAAAAAGTGGGTCCCCTAATTCCGTCTGTCTGTCATTCTGTCTGTCTGTCCTCGAGTCTACAGCCTAAACGCTTTAATAGATTGTCTTCAATCAAACAATTTTCATTCTATCTGCCTGTAGAATAAAAAACACACACACACAACCCGCTGCTACTCAACAAAAAAATCCTCATAAAAAAAAAAAAACAAAAAAACCTATGAAATAAATTGTTTTCCTTTTCTCCTCTAACTTATAATAAATTTTGTATATAGTTCTCTCATCAATTTATTATCACACTATTTCTCTTCATACGCATTTTCATAACACACCAACACTACTTAACCTCCGATTTGGTAGTGGAATCAATGATAAGTAGTAGTAGAACTTATTGCAGGCTGGATGAAATTCGTCGTCATGATAGTACTATTAATATCTATATACAAAGAATTCAATCAAATTTACACAAAATTAGCTTAGGTACTTTTTTTAAACGAATGTATCCCTATTCTTTGTATATATAACCTATAGTAATACTATGAGGTAGCTTTTATTTACGATGGATAAGGACTCATGAGGGCGCTAGTTTCTACATTAAAATTAGCAACATTGTCAGATTTGTCGCAACATTTTGAATATACACACCATTTTAGAAAGAGCAGGGTATATTATGTACATTACCTATATTAATAAAGGAGTAAGAGAGTTAATTAAAAACTATATTTTTTTTGTCATATCAAGGACAAACAACAGATAAATTGCAAGTAAATAGAAAAATATTCAGTGCGCGTGTGTGAATTTTACGTTTAATTTCGTTTTTTTGTTATGTTTTGTTTTGATTTATTTCTGGCAATTTTTTTTTACATTTTTTTTAAGTTTAAGTTCAAGGTGTTTCAAGGTCTTTCGATAAGAATAAGAAAAATAACATCTTAATAATAATGAAATAGTGAAAAATGTCCAGTTGAATATGGACAGATTACATACCTACATAATTGTTTTGTGAATTTCAGTTTGTGCTGTAGGTAGTATTTTCTGTGAATTTCGTGGATAAAATTTAGATATAATTAAAACACCTACAATGCAATTCTGTTTGCAAATGGAATTTTATTAATTTTAAGTGTTGTGAACATATTATAAAATCTGGAAAGTGTCAATAATTATATACATACTTACATACCTTCTTTGGTATCTTTAATGTGGAGTGAACATGTATTTTTGTTTTTTTTTCGTATAGTGCTTGTATTAAGTGTTTTTTTAAATAATAATAAAGAAAGGTGTGTGAATTTATTGGAAGTATAGCCTGTACAATTAAAAGTCGGCTGTTCTTTTTAATAAATACATATAGCCTTTTAAATTACATCAAACAGTATCTTATAATTTGTGTAGTATCTTAAAATATAACATTTGTGATAAGGGAATTACTAACAGCTGGACTCATGACTGCAGTGATTGTGATTTAACCTCCACACCAAGATAAATGACCAGCAGCATCGAATTAATATGGTAATATATTTTTGTTTGTATATTTGTACCTACATACCTATCTGTTTTACATTGTTTTCTCAAAAAAGAATTTTTCTGTTTTTATGTCTATACCATATTAATATGCAATTATTTTATTTGAATTTCATGTAATAACATGTTTGCTTTCTTACGTTGTTGTGGACATGGTTTGACATTTTTTTCATAAAAATTTATTTAAAACGATTTAATTTCCAAAAACGTGAATTTGATTTGCAAAAAGTTGAACTTAGTTTGGAAAGGCTATATAAATCGACATTATATTTTTTGATTGGCTAAAAATTTTCAAATATTTTTTTTTTTTTGACAAAAGTGAAGTCTCTGATTAATGTTTTTCTTAATATGAAATTTGAAAAAAGACAAACATATTTGAAAAAAATATTAAACATCAAAGATAAGCTAAGTTTTGTTACAATACAAAACGATGTGACGCTAAAACTTCATTAAAAACGCAGTTTTTATCGACTAAAAATAAATGGATAATACCAAATGTAAATATTTTCATTTGCTTAGCTGTTAAAGTTTGAGAGAAAACAAAGAAGGATAAATAAGAATATATAAAAAATGTCAAAAATCGTTGAAGCGGTTTTTTTTAAATTAATTTTTTATGTATAAAATTTTAAAACATTTTTAGAAAAATAATTGAAACGACATTTTGAAGATATTATTAATATACATATAAAATTCAAATTTAAAAAAAAATCACGGACTGGTTTTTGAAAAATCGGTTTTTCAAAAAAAAAATTATTTATTTTTTAAAGATCGAAAAACTCGTATTTGAAAATTTGAGTAAACAGTCTTATTAACACTTTTAGAAAAGAATAATTTTAGGAGAATAATTTTAATCGGCCCATCGACTAGCGAGAAAGTCGAAAATATTAAAGTGTGTTAATAAAAACTGAGAGTGGTTCTATGGGAAGTACTCTTAATAAGTACGCAAAGTAAAATATTTTTATATTTGAAAGTGAAAGAAAGAAAGAACACAAACATTTTTTTTATAAAAAATTCTAGGAGCTGTTTTTAAAGTACCGTTGTTTTTTATTTTATAAAAATAGTTTTTTTTTAACTATTCAAGATAATGTCAGAAAACCATCAAATACCTACGTAGTTTCGAAAAAATCTATTGAGTCGTTTTCGAAATTTTGAGTTTTCAAAAAAAAAATTATTTTCTAAAAAATTTATTTGAAAAAATTTGGTTACAATAGTGTTCAGCCTTTTTGGGAGCTTCTGCGTAAATATTTAAAAAAAAATCAGATAACCCGTTTCCGAGAAAATCGAAAAACAAAAAAAATGGTTCTACTAGAGGTACCAAAAATAACAATTTTTTTCCAAAAAAAAATTATCAAAAGGTACCATTTCCCTTCATTAATGAACTGTTTTTCTTTAATCAAAATCGTTGGAGCCGTTTTTGAGAAAAATAAGATTTTTGTTTTTGGCCAAAAAATGAATGGGAGCTACTGTTATTTGTCGTCTTAAAAAAATGAAAAAAACATGTAGGCTTATTACCGAAAAAATAATATGTGTACCAAGTTTGAAGCAAATCTACCGAACCGTTCAGGCTAAAGACTCGAGGACAGATAGACAGACAGGCGGAATTGGGGGACCCACTTTTTTGGTGTTCGCTATGATCGTAATGTCATGTTTGATTGTTAAAAAAAAACATATGTATGTATGTAACTTGCCTTAATACCTACCTACAATTGCAAGTAAAAATTATTTTAAGAAAACCGCTCCAAGATTTTTGGAAATTTGTGTACCTATGTATATAATCATACCTACCCTAAATAGGTATCAGAATTCAAATTTAGATTAGAAATATTATTATTATTATTAAATGTATTATTATTAGAAATATACCTTCCTACACAAAAATTCAAAAATGCAAAAATAGGTAGGTACATATGTATGTACCTATATGCATAACTACAAAAAAATCTGAATTAGAAAAAAATGTTTAACCAAAAATGTACGTATATTATACCTAGTAGTACATACAGTCTTATCTTATAAAAAATTATTATCTAAAATAGTTCAGAAGTTAAAGGCTTTTGAACTTTTTCTCGATTTTCTGTTGACATTTTTTTGATTCTAACCGACAACCGTTTAATAACATTACAACCATACCTACACCCCACATTTATGTAGTTATATCTACAACGTTGCTGGATTTCGCACAAAAATTCAAAATTCTAATGATATTACCTACAAAAATATCAATGAATTCGTAAAAATCTATACACCCAAACATAATCCACATCTACAGAAAAACACTGTATTTCTACTTTCTCGCTTTTAAACAAAAAATATATTTTTCATTCTTGAGGAACTACACACCCAAACCAAATCCACGTATCTACAGCTACAAAAATTTATTTCTATGTTTCACATATATATTTAGGTATATGCATGCAATACAATACCGAAAAATACCGCTTTTTTTGCCTATAATGTTCTATTTTTTGTTCACTCGCACTCTTAAACATTTTCTATATAATGTTCCCATTCTCGCAATTGTCAATTATTCCACCATATATTCACATACATGTTTCCCAATCTGAAAATTTCCTCAACATTAAACACTTTTTCCGCAACTTTTAGTGTTGAGAGAAATTAGTGGATAAGGACACTAGGTGGCTAACATACGTTGACACCACATGATATTACTATAGGTTATATATACAAAGCTATAGGTTATATATACAAAGCCTATTGTAACTTTCAATAAATTCCACAAGGTTGAAGCTTACGTTCCAAACATTTTAATTATTATTTATTTGCCCATAGTTTCTCCTACTCAGCGGTTGGTTTCCGTTTAATAAATAAAACCAAATTCGAACTTCGACAAGGGTTGATGTATTAACTACACGAAGAATTTATACAAAATTGGTTGATGTAATGGCTACAATTTTCCATTTTATTAGTATACTTTTTGGCTTTTTCAATGCCAATCACGTACACTTATGTCTGAAAATTAAACGGAAAAGGTTAAAGTGAAACAATTGAGTACAAATGATTATAGGTATTTGCAGAAAACTTAAAATTTGCTGTTTTTTTTTGCTGATAGTAGACAAATAACATGGAAACACATTAATTCTTGATTATAAGATTGTGAAGTTTAAAAATTGTAAACGATTAGATATTCCGAAACTTTATTTTTGATGATTTCTCTGCGACTGTCTTCGGACAGCATCGCCCTTGAATGACGTTCCCTCGACCACAAAGATATATAATATCTTTTTTTTTTGTTATATTCATAATGGAAACACAGAATCAGAAGGTACCCTCAAAATGGCACCCTTCATTAATCTTCCATATTGACTAAAACTCTCACTTCGAATCATGTCCATGGTTCTATCAATTCTGATCTCCGATATATTCCCCCTCCCTAGATTGTTCATTAATATGGGTAGAACATTAAATATAACTTTTGTCATGGAGACCAGAAAAAACAACACTCCATCATTATATCTGAAGCATCCAACCCAAATAATATATCCAATCACTGGCCAGTTCGGCATTGCACAAAGATGATCATCCATCATCGTGTGTCACACTAAGGGCAGCCTTCTTCGTGTTTGAGTACTAATTAACCACAGAGCGCGCGGCTTTTAAAAGGCGTTAATGAGCAAATATCAACCCAAACCAAAAGTAGTAATGGAATCTCTGGAGAGACTTCTTCCTCTGTGGTGATGATGATGATGATGAAAAATCCAAGGCCATTTCAGTGTATGCGCACAAGCCCATCAAGCGCATATGAGGCTTCTTGAAGCTTTAATGGTGGATTTTGGACGCCTACCAGTATAAAAGGTCAAAAAGATAAAAGATGCGACGACGACGCACGTTGCGCTGAGCAAAGAAGTTGCATCTGAAATGAAGGATACCTGCTGACAAGTTATATCTCACCCTTCTTCCTCGTCACCCTCCCTCCATGCCTCCTTAATGTGCTTCTAAAAAAGGTGTCAATGGCGGTGTTATGAGATTCTTGCGGCTTAAACAGACTTCTTCACCTCTTTGTCGCTTATTAAGTTGAGTGCAAGCGGCATTCTGAGAGGAATATCCTTTATCTCATCCTTCTTTCAACATGATGGAGTATATAAATCTTTGGGTGTTGTTGTTCGCTAAGTTAGTTCTTCTGGCACTTCTCCTTTAGATATATTTTTGTGCACATCATAAAGTATGTATGTGAATAATTATTTTATAGACAGAGCGATGCGACGACATGATGACCAAGAGGGAAAAATTCAGAAATGTTTGTTTTGTGCGTGGACTTGTTCCACGTGGTTAATTACTCATTATGGTCGGAGGGCGGAGATTTTGTTCAAGAAAAATGCAGATAAGAGGGCTTCCTTTTGGTTAGGCGAAGATGAAAACGATGATGGATGTCATTTTGATGCAAAATGTATGTTTAGAATGAGTTATGGCCACTAACGATGGACATTGTGTTGAATACCTACCTACCTGACTATATAGGCAATCGCAGTCGAGCATCAAAAGGCTTTTAGACTTTTTATCTTCCTGGGAAATAATTAACAAACTACAATTTAACAATGGCTTTTTATAGAAGAAAAAGTTGAAATAGGAGGCCTTAAACTTTGAGGTCGCAGTTTAAAGCGACTTTGACCTCTTTGTTATTGATTGTTCGTATGAAAATGTAATTTTTCCTGTAATGGTGTCGCTAATTCTCGATGTTGTCCTTTAAGAAGGTGTTTTTTTATAACACAATTCTATATACTACTGAAATTACTCAGCCAAGTAGAAGACTTAGCATTATATTTAATTGGACTTGTCGAATTATTGATTCAAAATAGCTTTTAACGGCCTTTAGTCCGCAAAATTTGCGTTTCATCCCGGCAATCTCACTTGTACTCATCAGTTGGTTAGTTTGTCAAAAAATGCATGTAAGTTGAACTGAACTTAACAAAAATTGCGTATTGGTAAGGCGCTCACTAACCAACTGATGATTTCAAGTGAGATTGCCGGGATGAAACGCAAATTTTGTGGACTAAAGGCCGTTAAAAGCTATTTTGAATCGATGTCGTTTTTTGTTCAATTCAACTCGCGCTTGCCAAACAAAATACCCCTCTAGGAAGGAAGTGAGCTGGCAGGAATTGGGCCCTAGATAGGCTAACCTTCAATAAGTAACGGGTGATTTTTTTGCTACTTGGTTTTTGACGTTTATATTTTTGACAGATCACACATGACAAATTCCACGAACATTTGACATTTCGATTCAGTATTGTTTGCCATTTCATCATGAATAGACTTACGCCTGAACAACGTTTGCAAATTATTGAAATTTATTATCAAAATTCGTGCTCTGTGAAAAATGTGTTTCGCAAGCTACGTCCGTTTTATGGTCGTCATAATCGACCCACCGAGCAGGCTATTCAGCTCATTGTGACCAAATTTCGCACCAGTTTCACTTTATTGGACATTAATCCACCAAATCGTATCCGTAGAGTGCGTACCAAAGAGAATATTGCTGCTGCATCCGCCAGTGTTACTGAAGATCGCGATATGTCCATTCGGCGCCGATCGCAGCAATTGGGTTTGTGTTATTCGACCACCTGGAAGATTTTACGCAAAGATCTTGGTTTAAAGCCATACAAAATACAGCTGGTGCAAGAATTGAAGCCAGGCGACCTACCACAACGTAGAATTTTCGGTGAATGGGCCTTAGAAAAGTTGGATGAGGATCCGTTTTTTTATCGCAAAATTGTCTTCAGCGACGAGGGTCATTTTTGGCTAAATGGATACGTGAATAAGCAGAATTGCCGTATTTGGAGTGAAGAGCAGCCAGAGGCAATTCAGCAGCTACCAATGCATCCCGAAAAATGCACTGTTTGGTGCGGTTTATGGGCAGTCGGCATCATTGGGCCGTACTTCTTCAAGGACGATGAAGGCCGCAGGGTTACGGTCAATGGAGAAAGGTACCGTTCGATGATAACAGACTTTTGTTTGCCGAAAATGCAAGAATTGAACTCGGTCGACATGTGGTTCCAACAGGACGGTGCCACATGCCACACTGCACGCGAAACCATGCATCACGTTTTGGCGCAGTCAATTGGCCACCAAGATCATGTGATTTGACCCCGTTAGACTATTTTTTGTGGGGCTATGTTAAGTCTATTGTCTATGGGGACAAGCCAAGCACGATTGCTGCCTTGGAAGCCAACATTGAACGCGTCATTGGTGAGATTCCGGCCGAAATGTGTGAAAAAGTTTGCCAAAATTGGACCTTCAGAATGGACCACCTGAAGCGTAGCCGCGGGCAACATTTAAGTGAAATTATTTTTAAAAAGTAAATGGCAGAAATTAATTTATCGATCCAAATAAAAATTTCATTCACTTTTTACAAGTTTCTGTGTTTTTTTGAATTTTCAAAAACCAAGCTCTTAAAAAATCACCGTTTATAAGTATTGACAAACTTTTATGACTTTTTGGGAGTGTACCCTATAGGGTGAAGTTTGAAGTGACAGAAAGACGTGTTTTCAGAAATATCGACAATACAGCTATGCATCTTGATGGTAATGTATAAGCGTGCGGGTCTTTGCCATTGTTGAATAATGGTCAAATGCTTTGTTTCAATTCCTTCACACAAATCTTCCGCAACATGGACATATATGGGAACCAATCCATTACCGCCGCCAAATAGGTGTATAATTATGCCCCACACATCCGATTAGCAACCAAAAAGAGTGAACGCATCCTTGGGTGCAGACAGAATTCACTCCTCTTGCTACATAGCCAAAATCCCAATCGTATTGCTTCTGGCCACCCATGAATTATATATGATAGTGGTATACATCGACTCGGGAGCAAAACATAGCAAATTCAATTGGCACAATAAAACTGCACAAGAATATCGAAATCAATTTTACCTTTAACCACAGCTTAAAAACCAGCAATTAACCGATCATCGATTGAAAATCGCCACCGGTCATAGCAGTCACAGCGCAGCACAGCACAAACACAAAACGAAATAAAATAAAATAAAACAAAACGTTATGGAAGGAATCCTCAAGTAGTGCCAAACCCCCCATTGTGTGAGAGTGTGTTTGTGTGTGTGTTAGTTGGCCAAATATGACAAATGCATTCGCATTCAGCGCGTTCGATGGAAATTGTAGCTTCCGATAAGAGACCACCAGCCAGCAGAAGGAAATCCCAACATCACCACCAAATGGTGAATGGGGCGCGTCACTTAACATCCGCCCCTCGTGAATTCCATTTGCATTTTGTTATTATGCGCTCATAACTCAGGCAGATGAGACGCCGCCGGCGCACATAATAGTCTCTCAGCACCCCGGTATCCAGAGCGCGGATGTGGTTGCGATATATCTAATTGCTGGTGCGCGGAACCACTATCATCGCACTGTAACACTGACAAATCACATTGCAACAAACACACCAGGGTCAACAGTTTTTATTGATCACTGAGTGGTTATGAATTGCAATCTTATGCCGCCGATCACTGCAGAGGATGAATAAATTCTGCGCTGACACAAACGACGCCACATTGCATTTAACAATCGAACTCGCGAAGCCGTGTAATTATGTTACTGAGGGAATCTGAAAATTACAGACTTTTCTCAGTTGACTGTGTTTCATTGAGCATTATTAATATTCAAAAGATTCGGTGTCTGGTGATAGCTGCGGACACTCATATGCGAGAGGTGAGATGAAATCGAGTTCGGAGATCAGCTCTTTTGTTTTTATTGCCAAACAAATGGGTTTTCATTTGTTAGTTGAATGGTTTATGATTTGTTTGCCATAAATGTTGAAGTCGAAATAAAAAATACATATGTATGTGCGATAACTGATAATCTGTTTTGAATTTGGACGGACATTAAGGTGAAAATGTATTTTTGATTAATTGTGACAGTTGTTATTGTTTGTTTTGTTGTTTAATTTTTGGGTTTGCTTTATTACTGTGAATTATATTTTGGAGTGAATTTATTGTTTTTGAGGATAATATCACTTAAATTGAAAGATGAGATAGTTTTGAGATTGTCAGTAAAAAACTTTATGGTGAAATTTAACTATATATGTTAAAGTACACTGAACTTGTTTGTCAAGGCGTATGCTCATTTTTTTTTTATCAAAATTACATTCTGATAAAAATAAATATGGTGAATTTGGCCTAGATGGTAAAATTTGAGGAGTTGTATATTCCGAAATGTTGAATTGGAAAGGTTTTATATCGAAAAAGTGTATCATGGAATATGTAGATCATTTAATTAACATAGAGATTGATAGTTGAATAAATATATCTTAAGAGGACATTCATATCCCATCATTCAAAATGGCTGCCGCTTTTTGTCTATGTAGCGCTCTTTATAACAGAGACACAATTGAGTGATTTTGTGACCATCTTTCATTTGCGACCATCGTTGCAGACCAATGATATAAGAAAAACCCAGATAACTGTCTGCTTTGGTTTGGTTTGTGTTTGATTTCGTAATGGGTAATGCATTTTAGGTCGAGTATTGCAACATATGTGGGCTTAGAAAGAATTTCTTTGCTGCGTATGTTCATACTACGTAAAGCAGGCCAGCTAAAGGAAATCCAAGTAGGTGAAGATTCTGACCACTCAGAATTTAACCTTCAAAGCTATGGCTTAGTGCCATTTTATTCACTTCATAATATCTCCGTATATGTGCGAAATGATATTGATCAACTTCAACCACAATATGACCCTTGTTTGAATACAGGTTCTAATTTAATATGAATCAGATTTACCGCCGATAAGCAAATCATTCACACATATGCTTTTGTTGCCCAAGTTTGGACAGTAATTCGATTTTTAACTAATTCAATGTACACAATTCCAAGTATGTTACGTTGACTCCAGCGCTAGCAACGGGTGTTAGCCGAAGCGGCTGGCTCGAATAAATTCCGGCCGAGAGGCCCAATTTTCGACTAATTTTTGCAGCAATTGGGACCGTATGTCAGCAATAACGCGCCGAATAGTCTCTTCCAAGTCGTCAGTCGTCTTTTCTTATTTGCGTTGACAAGGGACTTCACATAACCCCACAAAAAATTTTCCAGCGGTGTTAAATTGCAGAATCTTGGGGGCCAAGACACAGGCCCCCCGACGCGAGATAATGCGCTCACGAAAATATTTCTTCAATAATTGTTTCGTTGGATGTATGGCATGTATAGCGACGTCGTCTTGGAACTAAATTTCGTCCACATCAATATCCTTCAATTCATTTACGAAAAAGTCATTAATCATGGATCTACAGCGTTTCCTTTTGACTGTAGCATTATGGCCGGCTTCATTTTTGAAGAAATATGGACCAATGATTCGCTCTGCTCATAGAGCGCACCAACCAATAACTTTTTGAGGATGTAGCAGCATCTCTCAACAATGGCGTGTGGATTACGATCATTCCAAATATGACAATTTCGGTTATTAACGTACCCATTTAACCAAAAGTGAGCTCATCGCTGAACAAAATTTTCTTGTGAAAATTGGGATCGGTGGCCATCTCGTTTGGGGTCCATTCACCGAACGTGCGATGAGCTTAATGGTCGTTCGGCTTCAATTCTTGCACGAGATGGATTTTGTAAGCCCACAAATCTAGATCCTTCCGCAAAATCTTCCATAAAGTTAATGGACACAGCTCCAACTGTTGCGCGCGATGAAGGATGGATTCATTCGGGTCTTCTTAGATACTCTGCTCCACAGCAACAATAAGGTCTTCGGTGCGCACTGTACGGCGTCTCTTAGGATGATTATCGACTAGAGTCAACGTGGTGCGAAACCGATCCATGGTTGCTCAAATAACCCACTCTGCTCGGCGATTATATCGACCGAATATTGGACGAACCATTATGTTGGTAATAAATTTGCAAACGTTGTTCAGGAGTAAGTCTATTCATTATGAAATGGTAAACAATCTGAGCATAAATCAAGTGACATCTGTCAAAAATTACAACTCCGAAAAAGTATTGCCAGACTGAAAAGCACATGTCTAAAAAAATTACCAGACACTTGATTCTCTACCACCATGAATCTATTGTAATTTTCAAGCCTTATTTCTTTTATTTCAAAGGCTTTCGAGTTCTTTTATGAACATTGATGATGACAAGAAAAATTAGAGGGAATAGATCTTTTTTTAGGAACTGTTTCATTAATGCATCTAATCAAAATTGAATAGAAGCTTGAGATAGTTGAGTCAAGATCATTGGAAATCGGTAAATTGTCTATTCCGGAATTTATTAAACTATCGCATACATTAACAATTCCGACTTTTGACCTCAGTACCTAAGTAAGACTCTGGTCTCCTTAATTGACCTCCTCATTAGCTATCCAGTTTGTGAGTTCAGTTCTTAAGTTATATGTAAGCATTAGCTTGTACTTAAGCTGAACAAATGGGGGTTTTGGCCTCCGTCAAAATTAAGTTGGTGCACATAACCTGGATATAAGCATGATCCCCCAATTCCAGCAATTTTCCTTTATACATACCCATTCAGTGATTGAAAATCGGACACGTCCATTTACAGCTTCTGAACTCAAACTCCATATCCACCGAATTAACAACCGATGCCAGGCAAGAACTGTCTAAATCTACTCATCAGTATCGACGAAAAAATGAATCCGTTCAACCTCATCTCTCGTTTACCTTCAAAAATGTTAAGTAAAATATCGCAAACATGTAAAACAGGCAAACTGATACATTGTTAACCAAAATATATTGTTATAATAAATTGAACAAATTAAAACATATTAAGTTGATAAGATTCTAACAAATAAAATATCACTTTCCCACATCACACACACACATCAGTCTTATAAAATTAAATTTTCCAAGCTTAATTAGCATACTAATTTATAGCCTTGCCAATCGTGCCTTAATATCTCATATTACTCCTATTGAATGCGCACAAAGCTAATTTACTAGAATCAATAATTCATTTTGTAATAAAATGAGAAAATAAAAATTTATAGGAACAAAAATTGAGTGAAAAACAACAATATTAAATAAATTACACGGATGTCTTAGATAAGCTATTGAGCTACTTTATAACACACCGACTGCCACTCCAATGTATAGATCCATCAGATCTAGATTAACATAAATTATGTAAATTTTCGCCATTCAATGCAATAAAACTGATGATCATGTTTAAATGGCGGTCTAAGCGATACAATTCGTTTGTTAATAATATAATTAATGTTAATTGAATGCACTGCTGCTGGGCTTCCAGCAAAACAGTAAATATAGCAAACAAAAAAGACGTAACTATATCTGAAAGATATTTCGTTTTTTTTTTGTTTGTTAAAATTTTATTACTTTCTCGCCTAAAGCCGCATAAAAGTCGCTGGTTTTTGAAGATCAAACGTTTAGATCATAAAATCACAGGTGAGAATTGTATATTTCTGGCATAAAAGTACCGTTTCGGATATTAGTTTTTAATTCAAACTGATCAAAACCAAATTACAATGCTACCTACGATCAACGGAAAGATCAGTTAGATATTTTTTTGTTTGTATGCATGATCATTCTGGTAGCTAGCTATGTACATGCGCCAGGAAGGTATTATATATATTTTTTTTATTTTATCTTTACTAACAAAAACAATCGTTTATTATACAAAACGCCGCGCCGCTATGAGTCGGCCGATATGGAGAATGTTTTGGAATGATTAATTGAATATGTGATCAAGTGATCGTGTGAAACCAGAAAAGATTCAGATATGAGATGTACAAATAATTAAATTGGATTTTTTTCTATTTTTGGTTGCCAAATTTTGTTGAGTCATGCGGCGCTCGGTAGATGAGTTCGTTGGTGGTTGCAGGATGTAGGAAATTAGGGAACCTTAGGCTGACATGAAGACGCCATGATATAGAAAGGTGCGTAAAAGTATGTTTTATATAACTTTTATGGAGGGGGAATTTAAGTGTTTTTTTTTACGAAAGTCTTAAACTTATGTAAAACACACAGGTGTAAAAAAGGTTCCAAACAGAAGTAATTTTTACCGACTTTGCAAAAGCTTTTCACAGAGCCAATCACAAAAATCTACTCCACAAATTGCTTTCATTTGGCATTAAGTCGTCTCTTTTAAATTGGTTTGGGTCTTACTTAACTGGAAGAGTGCAAATTATTAAATATCTCCCATCAGGCGTTCTGCAAGGTATGCATTTATGACCTTTACTTTTTCTTATGTTCGTGATTGATATTCCTGATATTTTTAAATATTCCAGATATTTCCTTTTTGCCGATGATCTCAAGATCTACAATAGGATCATCTGCATATCGGATAGTAGTATTCCTTCTTAGCAGAGCTGGTGAGATTGGCTCACTGGTGCATGTTAAAAAATCTTTATTTCTCTGGGGTTAACTTTTATACAAAATTTAAATAATGTAATGTTTTATATTATAACTTTTTATTATTTCTTATTTGCGATATAGGGCAAGTTTTGCATTTGGAAAAAAAATCGAACTCGAGATTTTATTCAAAGTTGACATTACCATGATAGAAAAGACCAAAAAAGTGGCTCCGATAATGCCGTCTGTCTGTCAGTCTGTCTGTGTCTAGAACGATCTACAGCCTAAACGGCTGCACCGATTTTCTTAAAACTTGGTGCTTACGTGTTTTAGGTGATCTTCCAAAACGGGTTTTTGAATCGTTGTTTTAACCCCAAAAATAACGGTATTTTCCATACAAATTTGTCTACCATCTTAATAATTGAAAATTCAATATTTCGAAAACGGGTGGACGAATTTTTCTAAAATTTTGTTTTTAAATTAATATTATAAAGTATTTAAAATTTTCACACCAATTTTTTTTATATATACAAAATTAAGTGAAAAACGACTTAAGCCGTTACCATTAAGAATCTTTTGCATATAATGTGATCGTGAAGCAAGTACGTGCGATCCAGTCGTACATTTTATTAATTAAGGATTATGGATTAAGGAATTGTAATTTTATATACCCATCTACAAATGCTTAACTATGTAACTGATTTATCTTAGTTTGTAACAGCCCTATTAATAAAAAAACGCTTAGTCCACCTTTAGCCCATGGACTTACAAGACCATGGATTAAACGTTAGATAATGGATTAAAATTTCATATTCTTAAAAAATCGAACAAAATCTACTACAATAAGTATCAACTCTATTTCTTTTTATTCTAAATATGTCCCTGTAAATTTTGTTCTTAAATGTCAATTTCCTTCACTAGACCACGGTCTTCGATGGTCTAGCGAAGGACTAAGTTAGGTAAGCGTAAGATAGCAGAAATTCTGTTTTATTAATAGCATTTCACAAATAGTCCACGGAATAAGTCCTAAACCTTCCCTAGTCCATGTTTATTAATTTAGGTGAAAGAATACAATATGCTCTCATTGATGAAATGAAATAAATAAATAATTAAATTCAAAAAATCTAGAGAAATATTTTTAAATTTTTAAACGCATTCCACACCAATCATATACAAATACAGAGGAAATGTGATTGGGTGAGGGGGTCCAACGACTTAGAAGTTAAGATTTTCATAAATTTTACCGAGCTAACTAAGTAGTTCTTATTACGTTACCTGTGGAACTATTTTGTCTCAAACCAACCATATGAAAAATCGATTGTCCAACAACAGCAACAAATATTTGAAACAACTTTTTTATAATAAAAATGATAAGGAATACATGGTATAATATTCAGCGTTACCCACATGCCCTTGGTGACGAAAATACATACAAAACAAATTTAGAAACTCAAACAAACGTATGGTGAACTACGTCACTCGGTGACAATGTGTGCGAGAGAGATATGATAATGAAATGTGGAATATCATACCAGTATTTTTTATACCATGCGACTTTGAACTCCATCCAAAAGGTTGCAATAATTTGCAGAAGATCTAGTCCATATATTACCCCGGCTTTGGTTGTATGTTAGTTGTATAGTAAATAATAGCCAAATAAGAAAAAGAGACACGTTTCTTGCATTCCCAGAGAAATCCTTTAAGCACCTTGCATCACTTTTAGCAAATATCCAGTGTATTGATTTCACAAAAGGTTGAAGTAGAAATTAATGAGCTCATAATATTTTGCATTAGGAGTTACACATCACAAGACCAATTAGGTGAATCTGGAAAAGAACATGAAAAGCTGAGTGTACTGCTGTCAGAAAAACAATTTATTGGACTGGAACTTATAGACAGGATATCAACTGAAAAAGAGATTCGGAGACAAAACGGATTCCTGTGGCGCACCTGCTCAGGTTGGACTTGGAGCCATCGAATACGACTTCTTTAATAAAGCGCATTTTTTTCGATTTCTATAGCCTCATATCTGAAATTAAATTTGAAATATCTTACCGTTGGCGTTATCTACAATATGAGTAAAATGTTTACATGAAACTTATTCTTAGACTGTGATCACATTCCAAACAGTGTATACATGAAATCTTCCATACAAAACCACCTCAAAGATTGCATCTCAACTTTACTATATATCTTCAACCTACACACTCAAAAAATTTCACCCAATCTGATGACTATCATATCGAGGAGTCCAGTCTCCAATCGGCCATAGCTACCCAAGTCATTTGCATGCAAATTAGATCATGATCGGCATTCCGTTAATTAATTTGCCGAAATTTTAAAACGATCTTGTGTTGCTCCTTTAAAATGGTCAACGACATTAACAAAGTAAGGTTCCAGTTTTTTGCTTAAGAACATAGCAGTGCAGCATAACATACCAACACAAATTAAAAAAAAAAAAAAACACAGAAGAAATTCTTTGAACAATGTCAAACACACATGAAAAATCCCATCAACTACATGAAATTATTTCTCCGCGAAAACCTTCCTATCTGCGTGCAGTGAAAAACTCGAATATCTTTGAACATCGCTGCCAGGATGTCTGCTCTGATTCTAAAAAAAAAACAAGAATTTCTCTGCCAAAAAAAAATTAGAAGGAAATATCGTCACCAATTTCAGGCAACCATACCAGACTAAAAACGTAAAGTATTCCATAGACATAACTACAAAAGTCGGCAGGAAACCCGCTCCCCCTCTCTCACTCTCTGGCTCGCTCTAGCTACGAATTTGTAAAGGATAAGAAACAAAAATCAATAAGAAATCCTTTTGTGCGTCACCTTTATACTTATTGTCGCATGTCGGCCAAGACCCCAGCACTCCAGCAGCCATCATCAGCAATATCATGCCTCAATGCTGCCCATATTCTATGTCGGTAAGGACCCATGCAGCAGCAGACGCAGAACCCAAATTCAAACATCACTGAAGCAGAGCCTCGAAGTCTACACTATACTTGCGTCGCGTCGATCACATGCAATCCATATCCAATCCATATATACACATACGAGCATAGGTAGTTGCATATGGGGGATGCGAGAGAAAATTAAGAGATATTTATAAAAAGCACGAAAACCACTTAACTCAAACGCCTTTGGCAATTAACAGAAAATAATTCGTCCTATAAAGATTCTTATAAAGTGTATAAAGTCCAGCAGTTAAAACCAAATTGATCGGACCTCATTATCACCATCACCATTCCGTCCGCTGCTCCTGCTCCTGATGATGCTGTAGCTTTTTGCTGTTGTTGCAACAGCAATAGTAGCAACGCCAACATATTGGAAGATCGTGCTGGGTGCCTCCTGTAAAGTCGCCTCATCTTGGCCCATTCGAGCGCGACATTAGTGTTAAATCGTTTGTTGCTTATTTTTGTCAGTTTTTTTTTGTTTTTGTTTTTCTTCCTTAAAACCATTTCACACTTTGAAAACACCAAACCAAAGTCACATCGATTGCTGATGGTGCGACAAAATAAAAAGATACACACAAATCCCTAAAGAATAATACAACGGCCGGACTAGTCAAAATTTGATTCTTTAACATGCTAGGCGCATCTGTTGTGAAATTGCAAAATTTGAGAGCCCTTCTCTTTTTATTTTTTTATTTAAAATTGAAAAATATGTATGGTGCAAGGGGGTGATCTTTTGCGCTAAACTCGGTCTTTTTTTTTATAACTTTGCACGTGCTCAAGGGATTATGAATACCCTTTATATGTTTTTCTTAACACAGCGCGGGCTTCCGGTGGAAGAAGAGAAAGAAGGATAGGAAAGATGTGTGGCGCGATGTTCTGAGACTAGAACTGGTTGTTGTCGCAGATTTACCTCAGGGATGGCGGCTGAACTAATGCGGAGAGAATTACCGTGTCTTATTTATTTATGTCCCTTATAATTCGGATTATTTTATTTATTTCGTTGTCATATTTTATGGATATGCTAGTTTACTCAGTGAAAAACTCTGATGTAGTATTTTGTGTACTCTGTCCGCGGGGCGCACTGAGTCGAATTTTCTCGGACAAAAATATTAATTCCAAGCCCGGTGTTCTCAAAATAAAAATCAGATGTTTTTTAAAAATTCACTGACATTTCTCTGTGTGCACTAGGACAGAGAGAGCATCGTCAAAAAGTAGCATTTCCTGATTCAAAATTGATTCGATAAATATTTGTTTTGATATAACTCTAGGTCAGATTTCACACGGAGTGAAACCTCACACAACAAAAAGTGTGAGGCGATCAAAATGTGTTCCCTTGACTATTTGTCAGCAAAATTGTCCATAAATCTGTCATTTCTGAGATACCATTTTTCTGAATAGGTTTTCAATTACATTCATTCTTTATTTAATTATATTTTATTCCATTTTTTTTTATTAAAATGCAAAATATGTAAGTATGTCGTCCATCTGGCAATGACATCGTTTTAATAAATAAATGCTATTTATAAAGAAATATCAAAACTGGAAGCTCTTAAAGCAAACAAATATGTAAATACATCGCCCTTCTGGCAATGATATCATTTTAATAAATAAAATTGTGAATTGTTAACTGGCAATGCCATTTATAATTAAATATCAAAACTGAAAGCTTTTAAAGCTTTACAAAGAATACAAAGGAAATAAAATTGCGAAATGCTTTGCAAAAAATATAGATTAGAACAATGCCAATTTATAACACTGATAACAGTTGCTCGCTGCTAATAAAAGTGTGAAAGATTCACCGCGTTTGGTGCGAGGAGAGCTGCTGAAAAAAACAACTAAGTTCCGGAAGTCAACTGCTCTTCGGACTGCATAAGCGCAGCGGGACTGCATTAACAACCATTTTTATAAACGGAACTGTTATAAATTGGCATGAGTAGTGTCACTTTCGTAAAATATTGCTTTTTGTGCTTTAATTTTGAAGACTTTTCAGCCCTATCTGCATTGTTTGAAGGTAGGGTCACCTCAGCCTGTGAATTTATTCGCCGAAGGAGACTCAAACGATACATCGAAATCTTCGCTGCCCTCTTCTTCATACTTTAGAGACCTAAATATTATATAATAATATTAGATTACTCAAGGCTTATTAGCTCAAATTAAGGACCATACTCTATAAACTCAGCGCCCTATTGTAAAAAAAATTAAAAGCTTGACTGGGATTTAAAATAAAACTCAATTAATTATCATATATATTACAGAAAAGTACTAAACTTTTAAGTTTACAAAAAAAAAATACTGAAACCGTTTTCATTAAAATCCGCTCCTGTAATATTTGAATAAGGTTCACGATGCTTTTCAAAGTATACGCATATTCGACGGTGATATGGTTTTGAAAGAGTTGTTTTCTTGTTGTTGTAATGTATGCATGTATCGACAATCGACATCTAAAGCCAAGGCCATGCATGCATTCTTCACAAGATGATAATGTGATGACAATTTAATTCCAGTCCGTACATCACATATACAAACTCTCTCACACACACACTTATAGTTACTACATTTAATGCCCCCGCTCCTTTTAAACATCACACCACATCCTATTTGGGATGTAATCTGTGCGAAGATCCCACTCAACACACGAATTAATTTTACACTTGCATATGCATCTCTGCAGCAGGAGCAGAAGCAGCAACAGCAGTCGCAGTGTTATTACTTGAATATCAAAGCAAAGTCGGGAGTCGTTTGTGATCATTATGAGCGTGATTTTGAAGTCACGCTGATGTTTGGTAACATTGAAGACTTGGAGATTGGGAGGGGATGCATTACAACTTGCATCAGCTCAACCAGCACACCTATATAGAAAAAGAGAATGACCAAATCCAAAAAAACAAATGAGTTTTAATATTCGAATGCATAAGTATACGTGTTTGCTATGATAGTAATTTAGTTGATTGGTAATGTTGCGCTGCCGCTCGTTGTAACTACAGGCAGATTCTAGTTCAGATAAATTGTCATATGCTACGGTCGCTAGGTGTATACAGCGACGCGACGAGATGCGACGCACGGTGGCAATGATGGTGATCCGCTGCTTTGCCGAAGGATAAACTTGGAAATATGATGGCAATCAATATTGTGGTTGAGAGTGTTTTTCTTTGGAAGTTGCGTCCGTCATTGAATTGGTATTGGTTGGACGGATTAAGGAGCAAATTTGTTAGAGACAAGCAAGAAAGTATAAATGTTGTGACTTTGAGGTGAGTAAGTTGTTTCAATTATTTATGATAAAAAAAAATCGACTATGCGGATGATAGAAATGATTGCAGCTAACTGATTTTGTGTTAAAGATGACGGTGAATATAGTTTTAATTAGGTCGTGTACGTGTACCTAGTGTGTAGATATACTGATCTCGTTTTGAGTGAATGTGAGTAATGAATTTTTGTAGCTAGTCTCTAATCTTCCTCACTTTTAGAAATTGTGATTGATATTCAAGAAATATTGGAAGGTATAACTTCTTTGGCCAATAATTGGTATAATTTATCTAAAGAGCAGGATGATCCCAGGCTTGAATAGATCATTATATTTGTATGTATGCACAGCCTTATGTGTCCATTTATTATATGTAATCTAAATATGATCTAGAAATTAGAGATTAGTTCATTCTCTATTTTCAGTCGTGCGTGGAATAGTGTACGAGTCGAAGTGTCGGTGGTCATTTGGTCAAGTTATACTAACCTTATCCTGATGCCTTAGAGAAGAATATGTCTTTGAATTTAAAGAATGTTTTGATGAATGTCTTTCGATCCCAATTTTATTTTGATATCCTTGCATTATGGTATCTCGCACCATGAACAGATGATCATTAAAATTTTTGAGAGTTAAAACTGTTGAGAGTAGCGCAGAAAGAGAAGTTCACGATTGCTTCAGAGTTGAAATAACATTCTTTTCTATACCTCTAGTTTTAGGATGCCACCAGTGGGTTAAAATTCAATAGTGAATCCACTGTGTCCCAACAAAAAAAAATCTTTCCTATTTTTCTATTCCTTCGAGCTAGTGCCGTGCAATTCAGGTTGCATTTAAGAGACTTTAGGTCTTACAATTTAAAAAAATAAATATAAATATATGACAGTTACCGTTATTTCTTTTTTTTTTTTACACTATCAGTATTGGCCGAAGAGAGCTTATAGCAAGCTCCGTCTTCGGACCAATGGTTTGCCAACAGAGAAAACTGGGTTATACCACCGGCTCCTCATTTAGTTCAGTGTTAGTTGTTAGTGGGCAAACTCTATTACAAATAACACTTATACTAGTACAAAATGAAAATATAAACAAATAATATTTCGTCAAAAACATGACATTACATTACATATTATAAAGGGTTTTCCAATAAGAGGTGTTATTTTGATATTCAAAAAAAAGAAATGCGTTGTTGAAGCGTGTATCGTTCCATTTTTATTAATAGCGTAGTTTCTACTTGTCAAATGTCAAAAAATGACAGCTTCAAAAGTGACAGCTACCGAAATAGCGGGCTATTCAAAATAACACCTCTTATTGGAAAACCCCTTACTACTCCGTAGGTAAATCTACGACGTAGACACACTGAAGCACTGGCAACGAGACCATTGGCTTTATACATAACATACATTAATACAACAGAGAGAGAGACAGAGAAAGAAAGAACACACACCAGAAGAAACACATGTCAACAGCACGTGGTTGGTTTCCGACGGCCCTCCATCGAAGTACTAACCACGCGCAACGATGCTTGATTTCGTTGATCTATGGGAAGCGATGCTTTCATTGGAGCCAAGGCCGTTGACACGTCAAAAACAAAACAAGAACATAATATGAAACAAAAACATTTAGGAGCGTGGAGCACTGGTTTTAAGTATATTTTTTAATTTAATTTTACTGATACTGAAATCAAAAATGTGTGAATTCCAATTTAAAAGTCTACCCATACGTTTCAAGCGCTCATGCATCCCATAGTTGGTCATATGTGTTGGGCCTTTAATCAAGTCGAGGCCATGGAAATTATAACCTCCTTCCCGATAATTAAAAAACAAAAGTGATCCTAGTAGGTCTGGTGCATCTGTGACGCCAGTTATTATTTGGTGGAAGAATACCAAATCACTATTAGTTCTTCTATGTGCAAGTATTTGCATTTGAAGAATAGATAAACGTTGGTCATAAGGGAGGGCATTAGAATGATTACTCCACTGAAGCCCTGTCAATGCGAAACGAGTAAATTTCCTTTGAACAGATTCTAATCAATATGAATATCGTAAAGAGGAGTCCAAACCTGTGATGCATACTCAAGATGGGGACGAACCAGTCAGTTGTATAAAGCACGGGTAACATTGGAATCAACAAATTCTTTGGACCAACGCTTCATAAAACCTAACATTGAATTGGCTTTGTTAACGATGATATTAATATGGGCAGAAAAGTCTAAATTGGGCGTAAAGAGAACTACAAGGTCCCTTACAGTTATAACACGAGTTAAAATGTACCGTGAAATAACATAGTCATAAGAAGAAGGAGAAGGTTTTTTTGAAAATGTCATTGTTTGACATTTTGTCGGCTTAAGATTCAAACTTTTCACACCACTAGGCAAATGTAATGTAAAGAGTAAAAGTCCAAGATGGCTTCCCTGCGGAACACCTGATTTGGCAATAAAGGGTCTTGAGCAAGAATTTCTGAATTTGACTTGATATAACCTATCTTCAAGATACGAGGATATCCACCTGATGAAAGATGGAGCAAACCCGTATGAATTAAGGTTAAACTTGATAATCTCATGAGATAATTGATCAAAAGCTTTCGAAAAGTCTGTGTATACACAATCAACTTCTTGGGCACTTACGAAGGAGTTTAAACATTTATTCAAAAATACAACTAAATTAGTAACAATAGAACGTTTCTGCATAAAACCATGTTGTTGGTTGCAGATAATATTTTTACATATAAATGTCAAACTATCACATACAACTTGTTCGATCAACTTTGGAATGCAGGAAAGTTTAGAAATCGGTCTATAGTTGATAATATTGGTTTTGACTCCCTCTTTAAATACTGGGGTTATAAATGCATTTTTCCAAACTGAATAAAATTTAAAAAATATTTCTCAGAGGAAGAGCTAAAATAGACCCACATTTTTTTAATACAACAGGTGGTATTCCATCAGGTCCAATAGAATAGTCCTCTTTTAAATGTGACAAAAAGCTTTAAATTTTTTCACTCTCTATTGTAATATTGTTAAATGATACTTGAGGACAATTTCGTAAAAAATGAAAATAGTTTTCTGGGGTTAAAAAAAAGATTAAACAAAAACCTAACCTACCAATCGAATAAGAAGCTTAAGTATCAAGTGAAAAGAACTCCGTTTCAGGGAACAACAATAATTTCGGGCACATCATCGAAATGTAAAGTGTGATCAAAATCTGGAATTTGATTTTTTTTTTCGAATGCAAAACTTGCCCTATATTGCAGGTAACAATGTAAACAAATTAATTTTGGAGGATGAACCGTATACAAAAGATTGTCAATGCGCGACTAAATAGAAAATAAATTTATTCGGACTTTACGATATTTATACTTGAAGTGGTATATAACTTCTAAAGTGACTCATCAGATAGCTTCAACAGATTCCTTTGTTGTCCTGTAGATTAAGTCAAAGCTGGAGCGACTAAAAGCGACACCGTAATAGCTTAGCCTCATTTTCTAGCCTAATTTATTTTCCTTTAACCCCATGGCTCGTGGGAAGGGGTTTGAATCGCTAAGAATTGAAAAGACTTCTATTGGTTGTCAGCCGTTCGGATTCACCAAACACCATTCACACAGAAATCGTTGAGAGTTGTAACTTTCTAAGTCAATTGGCCCTGTTTCATTGCGAGTTAATACGTCTCCAAATGTATTTATTTTATAACTTCAAAATCGCTTGGTCACAATATGTGGACATAGTATTTGAGATGAAAAAGGGACATACCCCGAAATCCTAAAATCCCGAATGCCATAATAATACCATTTTGAAAAGATCCGAATTGATAGCAGAGTTGCTGTGAGGTTGAGCCGACGAAATGTCAAATGCACTTATGTCCAAGAACACAGTTAACATTAGGCGACTGCTTTTTGATTTTACATAACTCAAGCGGAGCGAAAGTGTCGCGTGAACGGGACAGATTACCCAAAATTGTACTTAATATAATTAGACTTTTGAAAATTCCCTTCCGAATTTGGCATTTTGGATCTCGTACCCAGCTAGTTTAGAAAAAATTAGATCTCAGCAATCTTAGCAATCTAATTTAAATGAACACGATTCCCCGGTGCCTCATAAACTCCACTTTTCTGCAGATTGGAGGCATTTTCCGAGTACTCGAACCACGTCCTTAGAAACTAGCATTTCTCTAGTGCCGTGCAAAAATTAATTCTAGCTATATCACCCGTCATTGAGATTTTCTATTTCGGCTTAAAGGTCTACATATTTATCTTCCTCGACCATTTCTTCAATTAATGTAGGCTTTGATTTCAAAGAATGCCAACAATTAAAAAAAAAAATCAATTATCAAAATTAGAAGATAAATCAGAAAATTCGGATGTGTGTCTTCTCGATGATCCAAATTTGTTTAAGTACCGCAAGCACACTGTCAATGCTCAGAAAAGTGCCACGCAAAAAATAAAAGAACAGAAAATTATTAAAGACAATTTTCTTTTTAGAAAAATTTCCAACGTTAGGCAATTTTTTGTAGTACGAAAAATTTCGGTAAATTTCGAAATAATGGACAATATTTTCGAAAATCCTTGTTAATGAAAATTCTTGCAATCAAAATAAAATGCACGACTGGATCGTAGGAACTTGCTCTTGTAGGTCACAGCTTTAATGTAGCTAACCATTGAGGTTTAGTCATTTAGGTGTAGTTATCCTATGCAGATTTAAAGCCTATGTAGGTAAGATTTACTTGATTCTTAGTATAATGAATTGTGGAATGGATGATTCAAGGAATAGTTACATAGGTACCTACCTACAAATGTATATTTAAATCTAAGTTATGGATTTAACTATGTGAGTTAGGAGAGTAAAATGTATGCACATGCATATATAGATGGAAACTAAGTATGTAAACTTGTACATATAAAAATGAAAGTGAGGGATGTAGGTGGGTAGGCAGCTATATGCATATAACTTTATAATTTAGGTGCACTATGCATACATAAGATTCATGTGATTTTTAGACATATATATGTATATATAAATGTATGAGGGCCTACATTGTATTTAGTAATCAGTGATGTAGGCAAAAATACGTAAAAAGGGAATAATAATAAGGTAGAAATAAATGGACAATACTTAAATGAGAAAATTAGATCAATAAATAAATTAATTAAATGTTTTTATATTGCTTAGTCGTTATAGTTTGAGAAAAAACAAAGATGCCAGTTGAATTCATGGATAAATAAGAATATATCAAAATTAAATTAATTTTGTATAAAATTTTGAAAACATTCTTAGAAAAAAAACTTGAACGCCATTTTGAAGATATTATTAATATACATATAAAATTAAAATTTCAAAAAAATTTCTATGACTGGTTTTTGAAAAATCGATTTTTCATGAAAAATGTTTTATTTATTTTTTAAAAATCGAAAAACTATTTTTTTGAAAATTTTTGTATGCAGTTTTAATCGGTTCTTCCAATGTATAGAAAGTCGAAAATATGAAAAGTGGTTCTATGGGAAATACCTTTTATAAGTATGCCAAAAAAATATTTGTATGCAGTGGAACGCACACATTCTTTAATAAACATTTTTGAAGACGTTTTCGAGAAATACATTTTTTTCTTAATGGTTTTTTTAACATTTGTATGGGAGGTACCGTTGTTTCTTATCTTAGAAATATACTTTTTCTAAATGTTTAAGATAATGTCAAAAAACTACCAAATACGGAGTTTCGCAAAAATCCATTAAGTAGTTTTCGAAATTTTAAGTTTTCAACAAAAAAAAGTTTTTTATTTTTAATTTCCAAAAAAATTTATTTTTGAAAAATTTTGGCTTTCAAATAGTGTTTAAACTTTTCATGGGCTTCTGCGCAAAAAATTTCAAAAAAATCAAATTAACCGTTTTCCAGAAAATCGAAAACCAAAAATATGGTACTACTAGAGGTACCAAAAGTAACAATTTTTTTCCAAAACAAAAATTTCAAAAATGTTCCCTTTTGATAATTAATGAACTGATTTTTTTTTTATAAAAATCGTTGGATTTTTCCAGAAAAATAAGTTTTTTATTTTTGGCCAGAAGAAAATGTATGGGTGTTACTGTTATTTGTTGTCTTAAAAAAAATGAAAAAAAACGTGTGGGCATATTCCCGAACAAACAATATATACCAAGTTTGAAGCAAATCCATCCAAACGCTTAGGTTGCAGACTCGCGGGCAGACAGACAGACAGACGGAATTGGGGGACCCACTTTTTTGGTGTTCTCTATGATCGTAATGTCATGTTTGATGGTTAGATTTTTTTTTTGCACGAATCCATAACTTGCCTTATAGTACCTATGATCGCAAGTAAAAAATGGTTTCTTATGTTTTAATGATATTAATTAAATTTTAACAACAACTATTCTTTTAATTATAATAATAGCTTAAGTGTCCGCAACTTTTGATGACTAGGCTTACCTTTTTTTCTTATCGTCTTTTGTATACCTATGTAGATTTTGTAGACTTTCTTCATTTTGGTGTTTATGTTATTATGCATGGTAGTTCCAAAATCCAGAGGCCACACAACACTTTTGTCCCATTGAGGTGCAAGGTTAATGGTACGACTTATGAAAAATAAAAGCACAAGGACCCTCAGGCAGCCGCAAGATTTATTAATATGGACGTTACAGAATAGACTGCGAGAAGAGATATTCAAAAAAACGATTGAGTATCGTATATAAAACAAAAAAAAAAACGGTCATATCGGAAAAGAATATACAAGCCAGTCCTCGTAAAATGATCAAAAAGCATATCTTCAAGCTGACAGTAAAACATGGTTGAGGAACTATTATGGGTTTACTTGGTCACACATGGGCCTTTGGAAAAAATCATTGGGATATTTAAAGGGGATTTTCTCAATATATTACAAGCCAATTTACCCCCATTTTTTGAAGAGGAGAAAGTGATTTATCAACAAGGTGGGGATCCCAAACACACCATAAGAATTGTACATGACTCACGTCACGCAGTCAAGCTATTCAAACAATAAAATAGGGTCTTCACAAAGCCCATATTTGAATGTGATACAGCATTTGTGGGATATTGTGAAAAGGGAAGCTGACTGAGTTCAATAGACACCGATCAATTTGGAGCAGCTTTGGCTGGAATTAGAGGCTGAATGGGCTAACTTCTTTATATATAAAAAGCTATATGCCATGTGCGTATGTGTATTGGTTTTCGACTTATGGCTATTTTTGTGAGCTATTAAAAGTTAAAAGTGCTTACTAAAATTGTTATATCTCATAAACATACCTACACATAAACAAATATACATATTAAAAAAATGTTGTCAAAAACGTATAATTCCTGATTTCGCTTTTGTTAGTTCAGCCGGTGTATTTCTTTGACATAAGCTACTTTGCGTTTGTTCAATACACATCATTTGACTGCTGACTGAAAATTCGTTTTTGTGTTGCGTAAAAAATGAAAACGATTTCTAAATAATACGTTTACACTGATTCCGATCTATCCTTGGACTACGTACACGTCTTGCAATTATTAATCAGAATGTCCGTGATAATCAAACGCAAGAGGTACGTGCAAAGAAAATAAATGGAGACGTGGCCATATTGCACAGCTTCAAACTGCACCACAAATTCGACAAAAAGTTATTAGAAGAAGAAAAGTGGTAAATGTAGACTTCAATCGCGCTGCTTTGGAATACGATTCCGCAATCGCATTTACTTGCCCGATGCTCCCAGTGGGAGATGCAAGACATTCGTCATTTAGTTGATTTTAGCAATAATTCGGCCAAGATTTCTTTCGTTGCCTGTTGCATCCTATGCCATCTATGGCATTGCTACCACACCGTTTGAAGGCGGTCGAAGTGCACATTCCGCTTTGAAACTGGCGATGAATTTTTTCACGGTTGACAAACCAATAACGTGGACAATGATCAAGAATTCGGTGACAGCAAAGTTGATGCGAGAATGCAAAATCATAATTTAAAATGAATGCACGATGGCGCATAAACGAGCTTTGGAGGCAGTTGGCCTAACAATGAAGGATTTACAAGGTGAATTAAGATGATTTGGTGGGGATATGATATTGCTCAGCGGAGATTTTCGTCAAACGCTTCCCGTCATCCTTAAATCTAATGCTGCCGATGAACTTAATGGATGCTTAAAATCGCCGTCTTTGTGCCGGCATGTCAATAAGTTGAAATTGACTGCTGAATTCTCACAACGTCGAAGGAGAAATTAATCGCCAAAGTAAAGTATTCCCCGGCCTTCCAAAAAATTATAAAAATCTCGATTGGATTTGTGAACGGGCAATACTAGCAGCGAAGTAAAAGAACGTCGTCGATAGCTTGGTAAACGGTCAAATCGAAAAACATTGTTTATCATATCACTCTCCTCATTATTTTTATTCCATTCAAATAAATCACATTAAAATTTGAACTATCTGTGTTTTATTATAGCTCTGCAGTTGATATGAAGGCGTTAAATTGGGGCGAGACGAAGATCGCCTGGTCCGCTAGTAATAAATAATAAACACAATATTTTTGAACTTTAATGACCAATTTCATAAACAAACCTTAAAAAAACTTTTATCAAAAATCGTCTTAAATCTTATCAGACCCTTAAATCTTTTTAGTTTCACCAATCGATTAAAGGGAAATTTCAGGGAAAGTTCTTTGCACAACCCTGAAAAAAATATTTGTTTTGTTTTTATTTCTAAAAACTGAAATGTATGGGAAAGAATGAGAAATCAAAAAAAAAGTTGAAAGTGTTGGTGTGTGGCAACTTTTGTTTAGGTTTTTTTTTTTTTCATTGGGAAAAGAAAGAATTACTTTTTGTATTTTATTAAAAAAATCATATGACCATTTGCCCAGCTGTAGAAATTTAACACAATGTAAACAGTGGAATGACGGACTCCTGTGAACCCCGAATCCGGAATAGGTATTCGGTCGGCACGGCGGCAAATTACTAGGTGTTGCTCTTCACTGTGATCGTCTATTTTTCTAATAAAAAAAACAATCAAAATTTTCCTACCACTTCATTTTACGTCTCCAGAAATTGAAAACTAAAATGTTATAAAAATCTCATTTTAAGGTTAAGAAGCATGTTTAATTAAAAAAAACCGTTTCGTGAAACAGAAATCGGTGGTAAATGTGTTTACTTTAGCGGACATTTTCTTTTTAACAAAAAATTGAGCCAGTTTTACTCACCAGTGTACATTAAAATTTCGGAATGGTTTCATAATCGTGGCATTTACCTTAAAAATATTATTTAAATTTCAAAATGTTCTGAGTTTGTTGAAAAAGTTAAAAAAAAAACTACTTAGAGTACATTGATCTTTTCTTCCCTTCAGCCGGACAGTGTGTCGCTTCCCAAGTTAGGGTTTTCGACAGATTCCGATTAGCAATTTTCATCTATTTCAAAATTCAAGCTATTTGATTTCTCTCTTAACCATAAAAGAAACAACCATTTTACTCAGACAACTAAATTACCAACCAGAAAATCGCCCATTGTCAAAGTATGCAGATATTACTGTGAATTTTGAATCGATTTGAAATTTTTCCAGTTTTTGATTTAAAAGAAAAAAAGAATATGCTGAACAAAAAACAATTTTTGGAAAAAATTAATTTAAAGCCAGTAGGTATGTACCAACCGGACTTGAAATTTCGTATATTTTTATTTTGGTGAAAAGTCGTCCTTTAAAAGGGAATATTTATCTCTGTATCCTTTGTTCAAATTCTCTGAAATACAACCAACAAAAGAAATTAAAACTTATTCACTAATTATCGGCTGAAATATTATGATTGAAAATTATACTTTTTGATTTCTAAAAACCCTAAATCTTTAGATGCATTAATATCTCCCAAAAATCTGTCTCACAGAAACTCAATCAGTTACTTATGTCTGCCTAAATTATATCATATTTATTTATAGTACATACCGTTTAATTCAAATATAGCTATACTCAGCATTACCGTCATAAAAGGTTAATAAGATTGTTCATAGAATATGCCGACCAACAAAAAAAAATCTTAACCAATATCAAACTGATTAAGATACAAATATTGACACATGTACGAGTATAATATTTCTGTTCGATCTGTGGGAAATACCCCACAATAAAGATCAATACCTTCGAAATTTTGTCAATAAGTTTTGAAAAAAAAAACAAACATTCTTTTATCCTTTATTTTAAGTCAAAATATACATACTCATATAGCTACCTTGATAGAGATACGAGTATGTAGGTAAAAGTTAGCTTAAGGTATGTATCTTTTCAATATAGCTCGCTACTGTTTGGTTGTGATACTGTGTGTGTTGTTTTCGGATGCAAGCTGCTCATTAACCCAAGTAAATACAGTCAATTATTATTAAACTATTGTTGAGACAAAACAAAAAAAATACAAAAATTTGATAATTAGGCGCACACTTGAGCTAATGGATAGCTACTTGTCACAATAGCTATTAATTTCAACACGTTTTTTTGACATTATTTTTTTTGGATAATTTGTGTAGAAATTTGATAGAAGTTCAGAGATCTTTCAGACTTGAAAGGCAATTTGTAAATAATTTTCCATCATGTGAGTTTCAAGTCATGTGCCTGTCTGTATCTATAATTAGGTAGAGGAATTTCTTTTTAGCTTAAGTAGGTAGGCTTTAACGTGATAAATTTGAATCAAATTTAAATGGAGACTATTTAATTATGACATTTGACAGTTGATGCCTCTGTGCATTTGCCTTCATAAGTTAGGCTCACTTATGTAGAAGACTATTTAGCTTTAGAATGAAACGGAAGGAAAATCCCTGTGTAAATCGATTAAATCCGTAGCGTTTGAGATGACAGTCAGATAGGTTTAGAGAGTGGCGTCTTGCAATTATTCTGGACAGAGATCATCACACAGAGGCAGATTTTTCTACTCTTTAAGATGATTATGTGCACGAATAATGTTAAGAAATAAATTAAACGTATAACGTATACCCTCAGTTCAGCGATTGTGGTAATTGTGTGTCTATTCTCTTAAGCAATTATCGTCGATTATGGTCAAGAATAACGAGGAGGTATATCTTTTGAATGGTAGACGACCATCAACGACGACTATAATACTAGTGCACGCATTTATGTTAAGCGCCAAAAAGGAAATGGTATTTCATGTCATTTTGACAGCTTGAAAGTTGACGGCTATACGTTAGAAAGCAATTCCAAGAAGAATAAGGCCAATTCGACTCTACATATAATATTCATCGAAGGTAAGCTTCAACTTTTAATTAGATTTCCCAATACCACAATATAAATGGGTCACGCAATAAAAATTAAATATTATAAAAAATAATATAATTATACTTTGTTTTGTATGTATGAGACTCTTTATAGTGAAAGTTAGATAAAGGAGTATAATTAAATATAGGTTACTTATAAGCAAACAAAATGGTTTTAATTAAATTGAAATTTGAAAACATCTGTTAACACAAAATATTTTTAATTAGAGTATCTATTAGATTGAATTTAAAATAATTGCAATTAAGAAATAAGCAGGAAGTTGGTAGAAATTTGTTGGTTGATAATTATTGTTATTTTAATTAATTGAACAATTGATTAGAACGAAAATACTCACGAATTATGAGGTAACGTTAATATGTAACACCATAAGCTGGAAGAAATCTTATTCAACGCTAAATTAGTACAATTAATGTGTTTGTTTCGTTTTAAAGATCAATTCAATGCTTAACTAGATAATGAACTTGATGATAACCTTTTTCGATTACCAATAATACTTAGGGCTTCTTTGAATGAATCTGTACACCAATGAATTAGAAATATCTTATAGATGGGGGAAAATATTTAGAAGTTCCGTTAGACATTCATGGCACTCGATATGCATCGATAGTATTGTCGCTATTAATTCAGCTATCAACCATTTATTGAGTCCAACAATGCCTCCATGAAATAGCCGCCATTTTTTATTTTTTTTTTATTTTGCGCGCGCTAAATTGATTTTGACTACCCTTAATATGTTCGAGCACAGTGCGAGTGTAGGAAAATAGGGAAGGATTTAAAAGGAGATACCGATGTACATTAGTTTTGATGTTTAGAATATCAAAATGGGAGGGTAAAATCGAGCATGGTAAAACATTCCACATTCGTGTTGTACAGCTAAGAAAAGAATTTCTGTATTTGACAGTACGTCCGAAATTGGACTCAAGGTTAAACTGATGAGCATTCCTAGAAGCGCGAGTATTACGGTTGATAGTTTAAGGGGAGGAATGCAAGTGACTACTTCGCTAGAACACTTCTTATAAAAATAGCGATAAAATAGCGAAATACATAAAATATTTCGACGACGTTCGAGAGATGTAAATGTTTGTACTAGAGTTCTATCACCAATCATTCTTAGAGCTCTATTTTGAATTCTATTTAAAAGATTCAAATGAGTTTTAAGAGCTCCTGCCCAAATGTGAGAGTTATACTCAAGTTTTGGTCGAATGAAGGCCTTATAGAGTACAGCAGGATCAGAGCGTGAGAAGAATTTCTTGCATCTTCGAAGAAAACCTAAACACTTTGCAGAGTTTTTAGCGACATAGAATATGTGTTCATTCCACAAGAGGTGGTCTGTGATGCACATGCCAAGGACTGAAAGCTGATCGGTTTCTAAGCATTAAATTCTACGCAGTTTTGTATTCCCCATTGGGCAATGCTGTCGAGATCAAAATTTAATGAGCTTTTCATACGCTGCCGTTGCAGTTCCACATCCGGAGAACATTAGGAAGTGAATCTGCAAGCCAATACGAAAAGCTGAGGGTACTATCGTCAGCAAATCAATTTAGTGGATTAGAAGTTCCAGATAAGAGATCATTAATAAAAATGAGTAAAAGGGTTGGAGACATTACGGAGCCCTGGGGCACACCAGCATTTATTTTGTGAATATCAGACTTAAAACCGTCCAATACAACTTGTATTGAGCGGTCCGAAAGGTAATATATAATCCAAGGAATAAGAGATTCATCGATACCAAATGCACGCATTTTCGATAAGAGAGCTTGATACCAAACTCAATCAAATGGTTTTGAAATATCAAGTGCAATAATCTTATTCTCTCCAAAACGATGTACGGATTTTGTGCCACTGTTCTGTGAGATATACCATCAGATCATCAGTGGACCTATTGCTACGAAAGTCATACTACCGGTCATTAAGCAGCTTTCGTTCGAACCGAAGACGAAGTTGAATTTCGAATATTTTTTACAAATGATCAGAAATTCTTACTACCTTTGGGACATTGTAGTATTTCTTGCCTTAATTGTTGGTCATGCAAACATTTGGTTTTCCAAATGTGCCATAAATACGAACATGAAGGAGGTTCTTCTGTGGGTCCCAGAGAATAGTAGAATTCATAGAGATTAGTGAGCCGATGAGCTTGCCAGTAAAGTGTCAGTCCCTCAGAGCTTGGGCTTGAGGAATGAGTGTGCATTCGGGTCCAAACATCTATCAGAATCCAACCGTAGGTGACAAATCTAACTATAGCTGTATTATATTAAGGAAGATGTGGCCTACCTATGATAAATCATGTTCGAATTAATTTTGTGCAGAACAAATCCTAACACAGTCAGGATAGTTGCAACAATGGTGCCAATAGAAGAGCATACGACAAAATTATGAATCCCGTATAATTGTGGGAGCTGGCAAACAAGAAAAGGACACAATTTTTCACTATCTATATCTTTTACCAACTTTCGGCAGACCAAGGGCCCGCAATTGCTTGATAATGTACCTTTACTAACTCTATTAAAGAAAATCAAAGATCTGTTTGTTTTTTCGAATGCGACAAAACTGCTCTAAGGAAAGTTTTAGTAGCGGTATCAGTTGATGCCTAATCCCCGAAATCTGCTCTATTTCATCGGGCTAAGCAAATTTCTTAGGTAGTTTATACCATCTGGCTCTGTACGCGAAGGATGTACTTGCGGCTGACTTGAGTGCACCTCGGGACTTGCCTATAACCTGCGTCGTTTGGCAAAAAGGAGGTGGTTCAGAAGGAAATGGCTGTTCAGTCGCTGCAGCTTCCAAATGTACCAAACCACTCAACCGGAAGCACCGTACGTCATATCAAAAATTCAAACCATCATAACACTTCCCAAACATACAGAGGAAGCGGAATAGCTATTTAGAAAATATGATAGCTTCAACCGAGGACAACATAATACATCATGCAGGGAGTCTATAATTCCGGGTGAAGCTATGTGATATTGAAATTCATATCACAAAGACTGAGAGCTCTGAGGACTGGATAAATATCAAAGAGAAACAAATGATTTCGACTTATTTTCTTCACTAATTACACTACAACATTTTAAGCCGAAAGCGCCTAGATGTATAGGAAGATGGGGCTACGACCTTGGATTATACATATGGCTGGTCGCTTAGGTAAGCAACGCTCCTTCGAAGTGGCGCACCTATTTGCATACAGCGAACCGAATCATAGGAAATATCATATTCGCCTCTGATATTACCGACAACTCGTCAAGCTTGGCACATTGAATGGAGATCAGGGAGCGGATAATATCTTACTATGGCCGCCTGCATCGTTGCAGGGACATAAGTCCCAATTTTGCTTTTTGGTACTTTTTTCCCACATATGTGAGACATAAGTCCCAAAATCTCATTTGGGGCATATGTCCCACCTCGGCGGGACATAAACATAAGTCCCAACTTTTGTTTGGTGTTGATGGGACAAAACTCCTAAATTTTATAAGACATAAAAATGGCATTATGACACATTGTGAAATCCTTATTCAAAGCATAAAATAGATTTCAAATGTAAACAATAAATTTAAAAAAGTTCGATGCGTAAGTGGGACATGCTGCCCCTACAACCTATAACCCCCCTGCTTGGCCAATATAGTATTTGGGATGGGGACAAGTTAGGGTATATGCAATTTTTTTTTTTTTGTAAATTTTTAAAAAGAAATCTTCAAATCTAAAAAAAAATTGCATATAATCAAACATTGTACCCACCCTCAATACCCCTTACGCGCCGAAATTTTTGTACGCCGTGAACCTTATTGCAAAAAACACTTCACAAAAAAACATAGGTAATAGGTGGACAAAAGCCCCCAACTATGTATGATGAAAACGTAAACAATATGTAAAATATTATGTTTGTTTTGTTTTTGTGGACTTTATGGATTAGAGTCAAATTGATTGAGTTTTATGACCTTTAGTCCAAAATGCGTTTCGCCCGGGCACGATAGTTGGGCTCATCAGTTAGATGCTATCATACTCTTCTAAGACGCAATATTTTTTGGTCGATGATTACTGACTCTAATAAAATTTACAGAAATTTGCAGTGTGTATATTCTGTAAATTTTATTAGAGTCAGTAATCATCGACCAAAAAATATTGCGTCTTAGAAGGGAACGATAGCATCTAACTGATGAGCCCAACTATCGTGCCCGGGCGAAACGCATTTTGGACTAAGGACACAAAACTCATTGAAAAGCCCCAAATATTTTTTAAAAAATTAAGTAAAAAACGACTTTACAAATATATTTAGCAATTTTTATTAAGAACTTTTTCAATAATATATGATCGAAGATAAGAGCAAGTACGTGTGACCCAGTCGCGCATTTTATTTTGCTAGATCCTAGCATTTGTTCTAGTCTATAGAAACTTTTAAGGAGTAGATATGAAACGGATACTGATCCTGATCCAAAAAAAAATAGTATTCAGCCAATAAACAGGAGGACTACCAAGTGGAAAAGCATTTCAAAAAAGTCACTGCGTGTGATGTAGGTTGTGAGCCGGTGGCATTAGTGGTATGTTCTGTTACTAAAACGAACCCAACGATGTCTTCAATTGTTTCTCCTTCTGATCTGCTGCTGTCTAAAATCCCTTTATTCTTCCAAAGCTTGGCTATCTTGAAGATTTCAAATTAGAGCTTTAAAGGTGATATGTGATAGAATTATAACAGAAGCAATTAAAACTAAAAAAAAACGCTTTTTATAAGCATTCTTCTTTCGGAATATTCAGTTGTTCTCCTTCCGTAAAACTATTCAGCCGTCACATTGGCTTTTTTTCTTGTTAATCTTCCCTACGTTGCAGGTTATGGCACATATCTCATAAAATTGATCCAATTAACTTAGTGCATACTCATCTTGAAAATTGGGCTTTTTAGCGAAAGCACCTCTAACAGCACGAACCCGTTAATATCATTGATAAGAAAAAAAATTGTTGATACCAAGTAATAAAAAAAATTGTTTAATACTAAAATCTGGTATTGTACCTGAAGTCTTCCACGAGATATCTACAATCATAATTAATTGAAAATAAATCGAAAACGGATACGTGTACCACACTATACTTGTCTGTCTATCTGTCGACCAATTCGACTCACTTATTTGCATATCCATTAGCATTTAAGTCTCGCGTCGAATTTCAATTTCAACACCTTCATCTACTACAACAAGGACCGCAGGACCGTAACACATCACAGGGATACCAAAATGAAGAGACGACTCGTTGTCGCTCCACATGTCCTTACTTTACCTATATACGAGTATATGTATAGCATGCCATCATCATTGCGGGCATTGTGTGCATAAACATTGTGTTTTGGTACAAATATAGGTCTCAAAGGTGACCCATTCGGCACCTCATGCTCATCATCACACATTCATCTATACACACTATACACACCATCATTATCGGCCAGCATCGACTTTAGCTACAGAGAGCCTCAGCGTCAGCGCATCATTTAGCGTGCACCGCGCGAATATCTGCGCACAGGTTAAAGGTATGAGAGCGAACATGTGTAATCTGGGTGTTAAGGAATTTTTAAGTTAAAGAATCTTTTCTACACGTATCTGCGATGTGTTGTGGAATTTTAAATCGAATTTAATTTAGTTTCATTTGGATGATGACGGTTTGCGGTTTGGTGTTGGGTGTTGAGTATTTAAGACGGGGAACAGAAGAAGCTAACAGAAACTGCAGAGACAAAAGGGAGACAGTCAAGGGCAATCCGCTTCATCACATATGAAGTTGATGCTGCTGCTGCTCCTGAACGAACAAAAAGTATTGCGTGAGTGCTTGCAAAATTCTTATATCATTATGTACATACATATTTTTAGGTATATCGATATCTACTAAGAAAAACAAACAGAGAGATACAAATACATATTGTCGATGGAAGATGATAAAATTGATATTTGTTCTAATGTCGCGTTAGTGCCCTTACCTACATATAGTTTCCTTTTTCACAGTCGAATAAGAAGAAGAAGAAAAAGATCTTATTCTACCTTACCTAATCCTGTTTCTGTTTTGTATAAAGGCTTTGCCTTTCCGTGAGAGAATAAAGTGTTAAGTGAAGTTGAAGAAATACGATTTGGTTTTTATTTTTTTTTTTCATACGTCCAATGGAACATTCATAGCGACTAAACGTGTGAAACAGGTAATTCGTAGCGATGACAATAAGTGGCTCTGGGACATTTTTATTTATCAGTAAATTTTGATAAAAAATATAAATTACTAAAATAAATGTGAATTTTTTAATATAAAAATCAGCTCACTTGAGCAATTATTTTCACGATATAATGTGTGCTTTTTTGTTGTATTAAAATATAAACTGCAGACAAAAATATTATTTTAATTAATTTTAATTGATAAATGTAGTACGATCAGATCAGGTATAGATTGGATACATCTGAAAATTATTAAATTGACAAATTAAATGTGTATAAATCAAATATGTGATAGTATTTGGCTCCTTGAATATTAATTTTCTTTGGATTTTATTATTTTATTTCTTGTAGATCAACTACCGTTCTTATACTTTTCATTAAGAAAGTTATGCGTGTGCGATGCTACGTTATATTTTGGACTGAATTTATAGATAGTTGGTAATTTATGTTTTAAAGTAGATTAGGTTAGGCTTGGCACGTTCTTTTGCAAAATGAACAGGCTCTGACCTGTTCGGAAACATATCATTTAAATATATCAGATACAAAATTGTTTTCAGTAATCGGTAGCGCTCTTTGTGTGGTAATATCATTTCGAAGAAGTATGACAATATAATGCCAATATATGGGTCAAAATCCTTACCAAATAGTGGGATGCAGTGGCAATTTTGGATTAGTGACGTTTTCATTCATCAAAAAATTGGCCTGGGTATATGTTTATTTTTTGCACTGAAATCGGGGTTGGCTTCCAACTCTTCCACCAGACAAAAATCAGCGAAATTACTGCGTTGATTGCTGCCGTTTGCAGAGAAGTCTTGTGTCCAGCGCGCGCGTCATTCCCAACCTGGGGTTCTCTAATTAACATGCTCATAGACTGCGACAAAATTTATTTTCTTGCATTTCACCTTATGGTGAGATAGTTGTGGCTAATTTAGGTCATCATATTTTGAATAAACGACTGTGACTGGGAAGGGTGGCCATTTTTGTTTAACAATAAACGTGTGCCAAAGTGAATTTGGACAACCCTTAAAATTATTGAGATTGGTGTTACTAGCCTCGATATCAAAATGATAGGGAAAGATAGAGCACCGTAAAGCATTCCACATTCATCTCGTATAAGCCATGGTAAATAACAATACATTATATTTAATTGGAGTTGTTGAAATATTGATTCAAAATAGCTTTAACAGCATTTAGTCCACAAAATTTGCGTTTCGTCCCGGCAATCTCACATGGGCTCATCAGTTAGCAAGGATAAATAGTTCCAATTTCAATGATTAATTTAAAATGAACTGAACTTAACAAAAACGCAAATTTTGTGAATTAAATGCCGTTAAAGCTGTCTTGAATCAATAAAACAATACATCCGTAGTTGTGCTCAAGGTTAAACTGATGAGCACTCCTAGAAAGACGACGGTTGAATAGTTTACGAAGGGTGGAAGGGCAAACGGCCTAACCTCATTTGGATTTAAATACATTAGATCCATTGCGGCTCCCAGGTTAGGTGTGAGATAGCTTAAGAATGAGAAAATTTCAGGATATATTTAAGTTACTTAGTAGAGACATCGCCCAGTTAATTCCGAGGGCTGCTTTCCTGGCTTGGGCTAGGCTGGAGTATTCACAAATTAACTGCAAAGGAAACCGCCTCCTTATTCATACAACCTCTGCATAAATCAGATGCCAATTCTGGTCATGTGGCTTCCCATTTGACTAGTTCGTCTATGATTTCATTACCTTGTATGTTACTATTTCCTGGGATCCAGATTAGGCTGACTAAGTAAGATTCACTGAACAATCTTAATTTGTTGCGGCAAAGATCTACTAGTTCTGACTTTGGGCGTTTTTCTTTTTTTTTCCAAGCAGATTTTCGAGCAGATCACTGAGCAGATCCTGAGCGAATCGATTCAGATCTGAATTTTAAAATAAACTTAAGTGCATAACTGTCAGTATAATTATTATTATAATTTGTTGTTATTTTTATTAAAACTTATTTACCAGTAGTTCCACGGCTTTCGTCTTCCGAACTAATTTTTGTTTTAATTGTGATTATTGTCAAAATTATGATTGAAGTTAGTCGCTCTCAGCTTTTTGCTCCATTTCATGGGTAATTTTAATCTGAGCAAAAGGACCATGCTACGATAAAGCCCTGATTAAAAAAAGATGCATAAGTTGAGCAATTAGATGTGTCTGAGCTAAAAAAGAAACACAGATCATTTCGACATGATATATTTAGGGAAGGATTATTTGAAAAGATTCCTGACCATATCCCCATTTCTGTCTTAGATCCGTGCATTGAGACTGAAACATGATTTTCTTCTTCTTTTTACATTCCATTTGTTTGTAATTATTTTAATGAAAATAAAAAACAAAAAGCAAATGTATTGATTAAGTACTTTTGAATTTTTCACACTTATTATTTATCAGCCATGCAACAGTTAAAAAAAAAAAAAACAAATGAACGATCGTAAAATCCAGATACTATTATTTGGAACTGATTTTCAATTTTACATTAATTTTCTTCATTATTATTCATGCCATTCAAACATACGAGTAATAACTAAACGCCTTCATTTTCATAAAATCATACACTATTCCTTTTAAACATATATGCAGGCTTTCAATAAAATTATAAAACTGACTGATCCGTTCAAGTTCGACATACAATCGATTGTAAAAGTTCATTCATTTCTCATTCACTTGAAATATGTAAAGGATGTATAACCATCACACAACTTCGCTAACCTGCATGATGTTGCAACAATAACATCATTCGATGGCATTGATTCGATTGTTTGATTTATTGTTTATCGCCCACGTATTACACACACAAAAATCAGCCTACGTAACAGAAGCATTGTAGTATTCAACAAGTTTCCATAGCCACCGATGCGCTTATATATATGCATGAATCCCACAATCAATCCATCATTAATGCGGTTCAAAGGTGCATTCAATGATTTGACGTTTCTCTTGGGAATGCAACGTCATCAACGTCAAATTAAAATTTAAAATAACATTTTCGGTGTTTTTTGTGAGCGCCGGCTTTAAGCATTTTTTTTATTATTTTTTTAATGTGAGATTGGACCGCACATGTTCAATGCACCCGCTGAGTTTGATATGATGCCTTAAGAGGGAGTAGTAGTCCGCCGTCCTTTAACATGGGAATAATGATTTTCTGATTATTATTTTTTTTTATGAATTAAAAAAAATAATTTGACTGACGGATAGTTTTCAACAATTGTTCTTATTTCCATTCATGGAATGCAGTTAACTTGAGTACGAGGGTACTCATTAAGAATATTCTATTATTTAACCAATAAAATGTTTTGTGAAATCTTTTTCAATTCCCTTTCAAAACTACACTAAATATTCAAGCAATCATTATTCTACACAATCTTCTTTCAGTTTGTCTAGCAAAATTTCATCACTAATTCAAATATATTTTCCATAAATCAACTCGATTAATATTTTGTTTTTATTCTCTTTACAATTTATAAATCAAAAATCTATTCGAAAAATCAGCAAAACAATTTAATTTTCGATAAAAGAAACATAAATTCGAGTTTTAGTGTCAGCTCTTTCGTTTGCATTTAACAAATGCATGAATATGTACTGTATTTTATTAAATAAATTATTAATGGGTGATTTTTTTATGTCAAAAATGATGAACTGCAAGATTATGCTAACAAGTTCTTAACCATTGACGCATTATCTGTATAGGGAAAAAGACTTTCGATAAAATCATCACCGAACACCGTACACGGAACAACGTCACCGCACATCTATAAAATTAAATACATTCAAATTTTGTTCAAGCCTTTAAATCTCTCTGGCTTATAATTAACACATTAAGTGATATTTTCAGGTGGCTGTGCCGTTAATTATGTGTGAGCTATCACCGTTAGTGATATCAAATAAATTTTAATTATGATCATTTGATCGTAGGAATAAAAAAAATCTATTCACTGAAAAAAGAAATATAAATAATAATAGAAGACTACCGTAGCTTTTTGAGTTTGATATTTGCGCGAGCATTTGAATGTGTGATGAATAAAAATGAAATTATTTTTTCATAAATTGATTGGAAAACGACGCCGACGGTCGGTTTTGTCGTTTTTACAGTTAATCACACAGTTTAATCACACAAATGATTGTCGAAAGTTGATTTTTATGTAAACTTGGAAACTAAAATTTTAGTTATTGGTTCTCCATCAAATATACAAACGTAAAAAAAATAAAGTGTCACTTGTTGACTGACAAGATTTCTTTGTTGTGTTTACGATAATAAAAATTGATTTTTTTCTTTGCATAAGAATTGCCCAATCATTTAATTTTTTTAAATAAATATTCAAAAGGAAATATTTGCTACGACAGTGTATGTAGAACAATGGAATATTTGAATAATTCCAATTTGTCAAGCCCAATGAAACCACGCGCTTTGTATATATTTTTGCTTATGTGTCAACAGTTTCGAAAATGATGTTAACACGAATTAAGTCAGTGTGGGCGCGATTTATGTAAGTTACTTTTGTTTTTGGGTTGTCCAATTAAATTTTGTGTATTTATAATATTTTTGTTTGATAAATTGCTCAAATAAGAAAGTATTAGAGAACATCAATAAATATTGAATGATTTATTTATATTTTTTGAATAGGACATGATCTTTGACAAAACAAAAATGTGCGTGGGTTATTTTGTTTTTTTGTTTAGATATTAGCATATTGATTAATATTAAATTACTTATTGTTTTAGATTTGATTTCGATGAAAGTTTGAAATATTGTTGCGGTAAAGATATTTGGAAATGGTTTTGTGAAAAAAAAAAATAATCAAGCTCTACAAATGATTTCTTTTCATAAACCTATAGAATGCCTTTCAATCGATTGATTGGAAGAGAAAATAAGTTCCTAAATCTCATTAAAGATTCTTTATGGCAAAGAAAAATTCTTATAATATTAATTTTTTTTTACGGAGACGTTCATTATTTCAAAAATATCTTAAAGCATTGTTCTTGTAAAGAAAAACACATACCTATATTCAGAAATTGCTTATGTTTTTTTTTCGAAACACTTGTCATGTAAATTTTGGTTTTTAAAAAAGGAAAAAAATGAAAAATAATACTACAATAAAATTTCAATTGTATGCCCTTGGGTTTAGTTTAAAAAATTCGGAGATTATCAATTTTTAAATAAATATATGTGTCATTATTGCTAGTAGATAGAGGTTGAAGTTTTAAGTATTCTTGCATTGTCTTATTATTATTTGTTTAATTTAGATGAAATTAGAGAATTGTTGAAAGTCAATAAAAATTGTAAGAAAAAAAAAATAAAAAAAGAACTTTTCTTGCGGAGACAATTAATGTACTACTTTTATGCTCAGTATCTGACAGGTAAAATGCGATTTTGGAGCTTATGCAAATGAAATGATGCAACGTCAATCACATTATAGGTTATAACATCTAAAGTTCTGTTGAATTAAACAAAATTGTTTTTAATAAAATAAACAAATTTGTTCACCTCACATGTGATGTTATTTTGGAAAATATGTATTTGTTGTACTATCGTGGAATGCATTTTTCTTATTTGTAAAATATTTACATTTTAATTATTAATTTATTCAGAAAGGAGAGCAATCGCAGTAAGGCTAGAACACACACTTTGCGATTTCGGTTGAATGATTGTTAAGTCATAAAAACATAAGTAATTTTATATGCAATTATATTGCATTTTCCACTAATCCTCAAGTTTATTATGAAGTAGAGACAATGAAGCACTGAGTATTGAGGCCATCGGCTCAAACATTACAAGACATTAAAACAAGAGAGAGAAATAACAACCAACAGAAGAAACACATGTCAACAGCTCGTGGTTGGTTTTGAACGGTCCTACATTCAAATACTGTCCACGTGCAAAAATGATACTTGATTTCGCTGATCGATGGGAAGCGATGCTTTTATATGAACCATGGGCGTTGACAAATTTAATTTTCTTGCAAGATCTGTTTTGACACAAAGTACTGGAAATCCTGAAATACGATCTTACGATCAGCACTTTAAAAAAAATATAGGAAATAATTTGCAAAACGCAATAGTAGGGTGTCTTCTTGAAAATTAGTTTCATATTTATGGTGTGTATTTTTCATTAAATGATTATTGCGGTATTGTGATTTTAGTTTCCACGATGCTGAAAATTTCCACAAAAAAGAAGAAGTTGCATTTAAGTTTTTAATGATATCGGATCCATCATAAATTCCAGACATAGTCATAACTATTACAAAAAATGACTCGTTGTGCACAGTTGTACATATATTGAAACATTTTTTAACCAATTCCAAAAAAATAATAACATTAGATTTGCATGGAAATTTTATTTTTCTTGCATTTGGATAGAAATCAATCTGGAGATTTTGATCAAACTTGATATTATGATTATAGATAATACGAAAAAAATGTATCTTACAATTCCGTCTAACTGTAGGTTTATCAACATCCAAAACTACTTAAGTAATTTTCTTCAAAATACTTGTTATTTCCCATATGCTTTTTTAAAATATTTGGGTAGCCCTAAGCATTGGGGACCGTCAATCTTGATTATTTCGAAAACAGCTCAAATGATTTTGATGACAATAAATTTTCAATTACAGGTAAGGAGGCGTACGAAATCCTCCAACAAAATCTACATCGAAAAGCTCCCCAAAGAAAAAAAATTGTTTGCCAAAATCTCAAAATCCCCAATGTCCAGGTAAGTCTTCTTATACATTTTGTCTTATGGCATGTGCATACTTTTATCGTTACAACATATTAAACTAATTTTTTTGAAAGAATAGCCTATTACTTATCCGATAATTCAATTCCACAAGCAATGTGTAAACTTCCAACAAAATTATTTATGAAAACGCTTAAAATTAGATCTTATGTATGTGATTTCGATTTTAAAGATCTTAAATTTTTTCAGAAATTCTTTACATAATAGGTTTGTAAATTTAAACAAAATATTAAGCTTGTATTCCTTTGAATGTTCCTCAAATATGAGTACAAATTTACACAAATAAATAATCCTTAGTAAGTTAATAAGCAAAATTTTACCAGAAACAAGGCATCACCATTTTCATTTTATGTATTTTTATTTTATTTATTTAAAAAAAAAACTGTGATTCCTGTGTTTCTCATAAAAGTATAGCTTCGTCTCCTAAGAATGAATTTATTTGTTTGTGTATTTGTACTTTGTTCTGTACAACTTTTTTATCCGACACGATTATTAGAGAGCAAAAGATGTTATGTTCTGTGGTCGTCATCGTCACAAGCGAATTGCAAATTTACACATAAAATGTTTAACTTACAGTGAGAGTAAATATAAGCATTGATTGTTTAATTACAAACTTTGTATGTGTTGTTTTCATAAAGTGTTTGAATTTAAACATTGTTTGTAATTAAACATTATTAGCTTAGAACTGAGCAATGGTAATTGAAATGTACACAGAGGTTGGAAATTTACAACAAACGTTTTTAATATCCAACATAATGTGTTCAATTTTTTCTACCTATTTTTTACTTGCATGCATTCGTAAAAAAAAAAACATTCTAACAATCAAACATGATATTACGATCACAGAGAAGCCTAAAAAAGTGATCGCCAAAAAATGTCTGTCTGTCTGTCTGCCAGTCTGTCCGTCTGTATAACGCGCTACAGCCTAAACGGCTTAAGCGACTACCTTCAAATTTAGTATGTGTGGATATTTTGGCATTCCCCAGAGGGGAAATTGAAATTATATTTTTAGGCCTAAAAATAACGGTACCTGTCATATGAAGGAAAATCTTATTTTTCTCTAAAACGGCTCCAACGATTTTCATAAAAAATTTGGAGAATTTTTTTGTTGGTAATAACTATCATTTGATATGAACCAAGTTTACGGGAAAAGTCTATTAACGGTACCTTTCATATAACGTTTTTTTTTAATTTTTGGATTTCTCGGTAACGGTACAATGGATTTCTGTAAAATTTTATATCTGGGAAGACCTAAGTAGCTTAATTAATTTTGCATATCAAAATTTTGAATAACTTTTTTTTTTAAATTAAAATTAATTATTGAACATTATTTTTCGAAAAATCAATATTTTTAAAACTAATCAAAAAAAATTATTTTAAATTTTTTATTCACATGTGCATTAATAGTCTCTAAAAAATTGCATAAAAAAAATTTCAAAAAAAAATTGTTTTCAAAAAACGAAAAATAAAAAAACAGGATTTCATCAAAACCCGTCCTACAATTTTCGAGATACTTTTTTGTAAAATTTTCATTGATCCGTGGAATCTAATGGCGTTCTTCGTTTTTTTCGAAAAACCGATTAAAGTGATGGTTTTGGAAGTTTAAATAAGTTTAAAAACGATTTTTTCCCACATATACACCTTTCACTTTCATTATATACATATGTACTTGTACATATTTACATTATTGCCCTCCTAATTTACATAATTAATATCCATTTAAATATACATTTGTAGGTAGGTACCTCTATAACTAACTATTCCTTGAATCATGCATTCAACAATTCATTATATTAAGAATCGAGGTAATATTACCTAAATGGGCTTTAAATCTGCATAGGATAACTATATAGGCTAGCTAACTACCAACAGCGTCAGTGAGTAACACTAAAGTTGTTAGCTGCAAGAGCAAGTTTGTACGATCCAGTCGGGCATTTTATTAAATACGCGACTTGCCTACTTTGACACAAGAAATTACATACAATTTCATGGTAAAAAATTAGAGCAATTTTGTATATAAAAAATTTAGTTACAACTACGTCAGAAATATATTTAGTTGTTTATTGTGCTTACCATGTGATCGAACATAGGAGCAAGTACTTGCGATCCGCTCACGAATTTTATTTTTTTATTTCTCTTAAAGGTGATCTAGATTTTTGTGATTTGTAAAAAAAAAGGTTTGCTAATTTTTGGAGCAGTTCAAAAATGCAAAGTATATTTTAAATCCTCGAAAAACAATTAGTTCACTTTAATTCAAAATTTATTATTAAAATACATTTAAAGAAAAATTAATAGCTCGTTTATCACAAATCAATTAAATCTGGAGTGTTATCGCCAATATTTAATACAATCATCTTATTTTTCGTGAAATTAAAAACATGTTAATTTAATTTTAAAAATTTAAAAAAATAAACTTACCTTTAAATTTTTATATCTTGCATAAAACAATTAATTAGTTATTCCATGAAAAAAAAATAGTTAGCTATTAAATAAAAAAGAATTGTAAATTTAAATGCTCATATAACTAATGATTTAAACATATTTATTGATTATTTTGCACCTTGTTGTTATAACTCAGATAAACATACATTTATTAATGAAACATAAAATATTAAAATTAAATAAAATTCATTCACATTATTATTTATAACTCAATTCGTTTCCGTTTTTATTTCAATTTTAATAAAAAGAATCAATTTCACTCTTTAATATAACAGTTTTAATTTAAACTTAAGACTAATAGTATTTATTGCAAACCATTTTAGTAAAATAATTGTTTATAATTTATTTACATTGTTTTTTTTTATTAGTAAACATTTTTAAGGTTATTTTTTAATAAATAAAATATGTTTGATTTAATGTTTGTTTAAGGTAATATGGAACTCTTTTCGAGGACATATATTTTCTTTAAAAATGTAAGTTTTTTTTTCATATTTACACACACAAAATTAATTGCACTAAATTTATTCAAAAATGTTTTTTTTTTTTTTTTTTTAAGAAATTAATGTTTTTCATTTTCTGATTCATCGTCAGCGTCAACGCTGTCATCATCATCATGAACATTGATTTCTTCTTCATCTGATTCTGGTGAAGATCGACCGCCACCGTTTGTAATTGAAGCTGCATACTGCTGGGCCAGGGCAAACATTGCAGCCGACGATGGATTCACCAACGATTTGAAGGCGCTGTGCTCACCGCCCATTGATAATGGAACTGATGCTGTGTGTGATGATGGCGCTGCTTCCGCTTTCTGATTTGCTGTTGTCGTTGGAGGATTTTGATTTAGATTCAATTGTGTTGGTGATTGCTGCTTGTATTGTTGATTGTTGACTTCGCCGTTGTTGGTGTTGTTGTGGACTGCAGCCACAATGGCGGCCAGTGTCGACATTGATTGTTGGGCAGGATGTAGATGATGAGTTGGAAGATGATGTTGGTGAAGCATGGAGAGATGTGGCAGATGATGTGATGAGCTGGAACCGTTGTTGAATTTGTTGATGTTGCTGCTGGTTGGGATTATGATACTTGGCAAATTGGTTGTAGGGATGAAATCTCCCGATAGAGTGGAGGAGTAACGAGCGTTCAGCTCCTTCTGGTCCACAGTTTTTGTACAAGGGACGAGGTTGGTAGTCGAGCATTGTGGGCCCTCGGTGGGCTGCTGCATGGATATTGTGTTGTTTGATGCCGGGGGTGAACACGAAGTTTGACGTTGGATGGAATTGCCGACCGCGACTGGCACTGGAGTAGACTGGACTTTTGAGGTGGATGGAAGTGGTGGTGTTGCACGTTGCTTGAGATGATTCATACGCTGATGTCGACGCCATTTTGCTCGTCTGTTGGAAAACCAAACCTAATTGATCAATGCGAAGAGACATTGCGTTAGTTTAAAAAAAAATGTGTCTGGGCTATTGGCTGTTTCTCTACCTAAGCGTTTAGAGTGATTTTTCTTAAAAAGAAGTGAGTATTTGAATGAAGAAAAATCATTAGATTTTAAATTAGAAATAGGAGGAAGATTTCGAAATAGAAAATTCTAAATTCAGTATAAAGTGTAGTAAAAAGGGCATAATTTTTAATTTCATGAAAATAAATTATAATGGTCAATCAAAAGTTGGTAGGGATGATTAAAGTCACCAAAGAAACAAGTTACCAATATTATGTCGGTTGTCTATGAAATTTAGATATGCTCTCTTCCAAGAGCAAATAGTACAGATTTTAGTTTTTTTTAAAGATTTTCATCTAGAAAATTTGCAATATTTTTTGATATCATAAATCAGATATTGATTTGATATTGTTGTCAAAACAAATCTATGTATATATATCTAATAAATAAAAATAGGTAATTGTGTTTTTGTTTTTGTAAGTGCGCAGATACAATTCAGTTTAAAAAAATGTATATCCAAAAATATTATATTTTCTTACCTGTACCCTTGCTTCACTGAGAGTTGTTCTGGATGCAAGCCTTTCTCTCGTACTAACGCAGGGATAATGTGACTTATCAAATTCTTTTTCCAACTCTTCTAATTGCTCTGGACTAAATGTTGTTCGATTTCGTCGGAATTTCGGCTGTTCACCATCGTCTAATGATTCAGAATCTTCTTCTCCTTCAATATCTGCAAATATAAAAATGTTTAGAAATTAAAATTTAATGGTTAGAATCTCATAAGCCAAAATCATAAAATTTAATAAAATGCACGACTGTATCCATACGAACTTGCTCTTGTAGCTAACAACTTTAATGTAGCTAAACATTGTCGATGTTAGTAGTAAGGTTAGCCTAGTTATCCTATTTAGTTTTAAACCTGATGTAGGTAAGATTACCTTGATTCTTAGTATAATGAATTGTCGAATAGATGATTCAATTAATGGGTACTCATGGACACGTTCCTACATATTTTAATTATATAAATTAGGAGAGCAATATGTACATACATACATTCATAGATGGGATCTAGATATGTAAATATGTACATATAACAATATATATAAATTTATGAGGGCTTACATTGTATATATGTAGCTATTCAGTGACGTACGCAAAAATGTAAGAGCAATATAAAATGTTTTTATATTGCTTAATGCAAAAAATCGTTGGAGCGACTTTTTAAAAAAATTAATATTTTATTTATAAAATTTTGAAAACATTTTTAGAAAAACAAATTGAAACGCCATTTTGAATTTGATATTCACATAAAATTCAAATTTCAAAAAATTCAGTGACTGGTTTTTGAAAAATCGATTTTTCAAAAAAACAATTATTTATTTCTTAAAAATCGAAAACTTTTTTTTTGAAAATATGAGTATGCAGTTTTATTAACACTTTTAGAGATCATTTGCATAAAAAAAATATTTTAATCTGTTCATCCAATAGTGAGAAGGCCGAAAATATGAAAAGTGGTTCTATGGGAAGTACGCAAAATCAAATATTCTTATACTTAAAAATGGACTGTAGTATTTTGAGAACACATACAATTTTTAGGTTCGAGAAATAATTTTTTAACGAGTTTTTTTATCATTTGTATGGGAGGTGCCGTTGATTTTTATTTTAGGAATATAGTTTTTTTTTTAATATTCAAGATAAAAACTCCCAAGTACGAACTTTCAAAAAAATCCATTATGTCGTTTTCAAAATTTTGAGTTTTCAAAAAAAAGAAAACTTTTTTTTTAATTGCAAAACAACAATTTTTTTGAAAAATTTTGGTTTACATTTGGACTTTTTAGGAACGTCTGCATTAACAATCCAATCAACCGTTTTTGAAAAAAAAAAACAAGTTGTTCCATTAATGAGAAAGTCGAAAATATGAAAACTTGTTCTACGGGGAATCACCAGATTAATAAAAACGTAAAATAAAAAATATTTTTCTAAGTAGACTGCACTAATTTAAGAACACGCACATTTTTTTAAATCAAAATTCTTGGATTCGTTCTCGAATTCGTTTTTGAATAATAAAATGTTGCTTATAACGTATTTTTAATATTTGTATTGTTGGTGACATTCTTCTTTGTATAAGGAAATTTGATTGTTTCAAGTATTTAAGAGAATGTCAAAAAAATGTTTTTTTTTTTAATTTCAAAACAAGGACAAAAAAATCAACAGAGCCTTTTTTCACAAAATCGAAAACCAAAAATAAAAAATGGTTGTATTAAAGGTAACAAAAATAAACATTTTTTGACAAAAAAATATACGCAATAGTACCTTTTGCCTTTAATAAAATAATTAAAGCATTTGTACTTGCTTTTTGCTTTAAAAAATTGAGCTCGAGATTTTGATCAAACTCGACATAACGTTGATGAAGAAAACCAATTATGACCGTCTGTCTGTCTGCAGATCGATCTTCAGCCAAAGCGGCTGGTCATACAATTTGTTGCATATAAAAAAACGTTCATCTTTTTTATCTCGAAAACCGATCTAACGATTTTAATAAAAACAAATTCTAGACGGCTAGACGGATTTTTATAGAATGAATTCTAAATAATACTGCATACCAACATTTAATTCCATCAAATTCTCGAGCTCTATAATTTTTTGAAGTACAAATGTACATATAATACATTTAAGTAAATAGAGTTTACAATAGTAATAATAGTTGAAAAACTATATGCAATCAACAACAACTGCTAATTTATAGGCTGATCCGCTGATGGGCAATATTTTGTAAATATTGTTAGTCGGCGAGAAACGGTAAACGTTCACGTTCTTAATGTCAAAAAAATATTATAAATTGGCATGTCTCTAATATTCTCATTTTGATAATTTTAAATATCTTTACATTTTGCAATGAAAATTATTTCTCACTTTGCCATTTTGAATCACTTACCAATCATTCGATTTGCATCTGGTGATTCCAAAGTATCATGACTTCCCGAGCCCGGCGATAACGCTGGCCCCGACGTGCTTGTACTCCCGCAACTATTAGGTGAGATGCCCGTCAAAGAATTTCCCGGTTGCCAGAGGTGAACAGCAGCCGCTGCCGCCGCTGACGGTGGCCATGAAAATCCCGGATATGCATGCGGAGGTGGTGGATACAGACCATATCCAGCAGCCCTCGCAAATTCAGCAGCGGCGCGTTCGGCGGCACGATTGCGAAGAATTCGATTAATAGATGATACCGATGGTGCAGTGGCATTTGTGCAAACACCTGCAATAATTAAAAAAAATCGAATCAATCTTAGAGATAAATCAAGAAAGAGAGTAAAAGATAGTTAAAAAAAAAATAAAAAAGAAGCAATGTAATTATAGTGAAATGAGCACAAAACGTTCATTGGTATTTCTTTAGTTGTCGGCTTGCATCTTAGGAATGCAAACGAACAAGATTGCAATTGCAATTAATTAGTTGGTCATAGATATACGCTTACTCTTTGAAAATCACACAACAATCTCGAAATGGCTGGAAATGGAAAACAAAAAAGATACAATCCCGCTACCACACTAATTTGTAACAGATAAAAAGAAAACTTGCAACTCCAATCCGAGGCATCGGTAAGGTATATATGGACGCAGGAGGTGAAACAACAACAACAACAACAACAACAAAAATTGCAATGTTATCTATGGACGCAAAAAAGGCCGCACGAAGATGACCAATTCTGTCCAACCGGACCAGCACCGCGAGTTAACACCAGTTTTGGTTGAATATTTTTTTGTACTCCATTGTCACCTTGTCCATCATCATAATTGCTCGGCCATTGTGTCATTTGGTTTTGATCAGCGGTTTTCACATTCATTTCCATTGAGCCTATATATGTATACAATACTCGTAACAAAAAAAAAAAAAAACCAACACATAAATCCAACAAAGATGATCTGATGGAAAAATCCGATTTCCACTTCAAAAACTTCACAGTTGCCTCATAATGTGGAGTGGAAAATTGAACGACTGACCGACGACGACGGACGCACTATACCATGAGTAGGTACGAACGACAGTGCAGGTTGTCAATCAATCAGAACAACAGAAAGAACAACGCAACCAACAACTAGTATTTGGTCGGGCAAACCAGCGAGCGGGCTTGAGATATGGTCTCTTCGGTCAGATTTCAAGCCTGCAGATTGCCGATTAGTGATGGAAATTAAAATGGACAGGGGAATTGTAATGTTGATGGTTAAATACTATGTTGTGGATGTGGATATATACAACGCTCCCGATATTCATTATGACACGCGTATATGGCAGTGGTACCTTCAATATTTTATTTATACAGGTTTATTTTTTTGTTATTATTTTTAATTTAGTTTGTGATTTCTTATGGAGTGGTGTGCGATTTCTGAACTATATGGATATGTACTCTGCGACTGTGGTTATTATAGGTAGTGTTTAAGGTGCCGCAAATAAATCAATAGGCTATAAGAAGACAGGTAATGAATTTAAATTCCCATTTGCTCATTTCGTGCGGTATATACATAAGAAAAAGCCTACATTCTAATAGTAATCGAAGTTATTGCGCAACGACCGACGCGATCGACGCATGAAGCGCAGAGCGAAGTAACAAGATAGCAATAGAAGGCATCATGTGACCATTTTGTACATTAATTATTTGCTAAGAACTACATTTAATGAATAGCAAATTATTGGCAAAGAGAATATGGACGCACATTTAATTGGTGTAAGGTTACCAATTTTGAAGTAAAACTTTTAGTGTACCTTCAACTGCCTGTTGAATGGTTTTGTATGAATGTCGTTATTTGGTTCTTTTGATTCTTTTTTACATTTGAGTAGAAGACTTAAGCTACAATTCGTGTCAATACAGGACTTGTCAATGTTCTGTGGCCAAATTAGTACAGATTTTTAAGTCAGAAAGTTGACCCGCTAATTGTAGCTTTAGACACAAAACATAGCGGAAATATTGCTACTCATTTATTGTTCGACTAATTATTACCAATCTGTTGTTTAAATGGAGCGTGAATTTCGTTGTCGTTTTAACTTTTCGTAAACGATTATATTTTCGAACGGTTAAGAGTTTGGTGTTTATCTCGTGCAAATTATAGGTGTCGCTGCAAATCTCCAAAACACTCTGATAGTGTTGTGGTCAGGAATTTCTGAGAGAGTACACAAATTTAGCAAGTTGCTAAAATGGCTTTAGAGCATTGTTGGTTCTAGCAGGATAGATCAATCACTCGAACTGAATGTATAGCTAAATCTGACGGAAGATTTTGCATAACAAAAATTAAGCTTTTAACGCATTTGATGTTCTTCTTAAACTGAAATCATTATTACTGGTCTAGTTGGGTCCGCTTTTCGAGCCAGCCAAAATCCAAAACGTCTTCGCTCAGCTAACCCACCTGACTCGGATTGTTGATGAGCCAACTCGAATCCCTGAAGTTGCAGGTTAAACTCAAACCGCCAACACTCTAGACTTGTTTCTTGCCTCTGGCCCTGATAAATACATATTATCGTCTCGAGGCACATCAGACCATTGTGTCATATCTGCAAAATTCTCATTTCAACACATCAAAGTTAAAAAAAAAAAATCACCTATAAGAGAACCGTTTGGCAATATGAGAAAGCTAACTGAGACGGTCTCAATAATTTCTTCACGAACTTTATGCTTCCTCGGTAGTGACATAGACTCCATCGCAGATACAATAACAAGTTTAATTCTTAACGGAGAATGCGCAATTTAATCCCTTGTAGGGTGAAATTTATTAAATCGAAAGAAAATGCATTATTAGAGTTAGAGCTCTAAAAAAGTGGAATAAAAATCAAGCACGCACGCTAGAAAGACTTGCAATATATTTATATTCAGAGACCCAAATTTTTGCGTAACCTATAATTAAGAATATTACAAGGTTACAAGTGTAGTAAGCATTCTTCATAAATTGTAAAAAACATTTGGAATACAAATTCTTCTTCGGTTCCAACACTCATCTTTAATAATACCCCTTTTTACTTGAGATATAGGTACTATAGGGCAAGTTTTGCATTTGGAAAAAAAATCGAACTCGATATTTTAATCAAAGTTGACATTACGATGAATGAAACACCAAAAAAGGTGGGTCCCGCAATTCCGCCTGTCTGTCTGTCTGTAGAACGACCTACAGCCTAAACGGCTGAACCGATTTTATTCGAACTTGGTGCTTAGGCGTTTTAGGTGATTGTCCAAAACAAATTATTGAATCGTTGTTTTAGCCCTAAAAATAACGGTACTTGCCATACAAATTTTTCTGCCAACTTAATTATCACGAAAACGGCTCCAACGATTTTGATAAAAATTGGTGTGTGTACTTCTTTGGGTATGGTCTACATTTGGTCAATTTTCTTAAAAAATGTTTTGTTATTAACGGTACCTGCCATACAACCATTTTATTTATTTTCGAATATCTCATAAGCGGGTCAACAGATTTCGATCAAAATTTGTATACATTATACAGGAGCTCCTTCAAATTCTAAATAATACGCCATTTCAAAATTTTCAAAAAATAGTTTTTTTTGGATTTTTGAAAAAAAAAATATTTTTTTTTTGGAAAATTCATTCAATATTTCGAAAACGAGTGGACGATTTTTTCTGAAATTTTGTTTTTAAATTTATATTATTAAATATTTAAAATGTTCATACCAACATTCTTTTTAGAAAAAAACTACTAATTTGTATATATAAAAAAATTAAGTAAAAAACAACTCTAAAAATACATTTAGCCGTTTCTATTAAAAATCTTTGGCATATAATGTGATCGGACATAGGAGCAAGTACGGCGGTCCAGTCGTGCATTTTATTTCAGTGTGAAACATAGCCAATTTGCTGGAGCGCAATGCGCTCTTAATTCGACGCTACCAGAAAGTGTTATGACTCCTCCAGTACGATTATCGACAACGCCAACAAAATGGTTCCCACTATTCTGTGAATCAACAGCCTAAACGAGTGAAGCTATTTTCTTCAAACTTGATACTTAAGCTTTTTAGGAGATTGTTTAAAATAGATTTTTGAATCTGGTTTTTGGTAGCAAAAATAACGGAACATAGTTGCGATACGATTTTTTCTACCATTTTATTTATGTAGAAAATGGCTCCAACCATTTTGATTAAAATAAGTGCATGCACTACCTTAAGGTACAAACGACGAACATGCTCGGTTGCATTAGCTCATACACGGCGAGCACATTTTCTGAACATTCATTTTGTGCTGATTCTTCAAAGCATTAACATGTGCGATTTTCCATGATTTATTTGTACCACCCTTATTTTTGTAGTTTTCACTTTTTGAATCCTATATAAATTCTTCGTTTGCTCGCGAACATGGCCATACACGATGAATATTGAAGCCAACGAACACGACAAAATCGGAATGTTTCGCCAACTGCGAGCGGCTCGCGAACCAGCACATACAGGAGAAACACACAGCGAGCGCGAGCATGCCTTGCGAGCATGTTCGTCGTTTGTGCCCACCTTAAGGTATAGTCTACATTTTGGTCAAACATTTTTTGATTTTCGCAGAAAAACTTCGGCGGACTTCGATCGAAATTTTTACATAGGAGGTCCTGGATAATAAAAATTTTCGAAAACGTGCGGATGATTTTTTTTTGAAATTTTGTTTTTAAGTTTATATTATTAAATGCTTAAAATTGTTATAGGAATTTTTTTTTAGAAAATAATTAAAGATATTCTGTTTAACAGAATTGAGTAAAAAGCGACTTTATATTTAGATTCTTCATAGAAATCTTTTGTATACGATGTGATCGAACCTACAACATATTTAAATTTTCGAAATCGGTGAAAGAACAACGACGTTGACATTTTTTTTAATCCGGCCTGTACTTGCATAAATACATTCTCCGTAACGACCCTCTACCAATTTTTTCCATGGATAAGCATTTTCAACTCAACGGCTTAATCTCACCGATTTACCTCAACAAAATGAACGTATAAATTTATTTAAAGAGCTATAGGAAAATCTGTCCCCAAAAATTCTGTCGGTTTTTTCAGAAAACATGTCGGTTTGACAAGTCACTTAGATCTTTTGCTCTATAGAAAATGTTTACCCTTACGTCGCAAACAAAAGTTTTACTTCAAGAAAAGAATTGGTTATTTGACCAATATCATTTTTTCAACTTTTAATATCATCCACTTTATGTACATTTTGAAAAGAAAAAGTATTTGCTTGTATTGAAGAAATAATGAATGATTCATTTCAAGGGAATTTCGAAGAAACTCTTTGTGAAATTATTCAAAGAGTACTGAGCATAACCAGAAAATGTTGTCTTTTTGTGGGATTAAACATAAATCCCACGAAAACAACAATAGTACGATTTACTAGAAAAAATCTTCTGCCACGAATGAAATCGATTCGGTTAGCTGGCGAAGAGATCGACATCCAGAAGGAGATAAAATATCTAGGAATCACACTAGATAATAAACTTCTATGGAAAAATCATGTTGAGGTAAGTGTCGGGAAAGTCACTAAGGCACTTATGATATGCAAGGAACTTGCAAGTAAAACATTGGGATGTAAGCCCAACATCCTGATATGGATGTATACCATGATGGTAAGACCCATCATTACCTATGGGGCGATTGCATGGCCTAAGAGAACCGAATTAGTAACGACTAGGAAATCACTTGAAAAGATACAAATGCTGACATGCTTATGCATCACCGGAGCAATGAGAACCTGCCCCTCAGCTGCAATGGAAGTCATTTTAAATTTAACACCATTGTACGCTGTAGTAGAAAACTCAGCCAAAAACGCTATAATAGGATCTAGGGAAAGAGCCTTGATTCTTAGATCTACAGGAACAAACCTCTTGGACATTCCACGAGATGGTATGATCAAGAAATATAACTTTGAGAAAAATTTCAAAACGGAGTTAAGTTCCAAAAAAGAATGGGTAGGTGAAAACTCTAACTACACACTCAAAGAAAATGCCATCAAGTGGTACACTGATGGATCGAGAACAACTAAAGGAACTGGTGCAGGAGTTTACGGGCCTAGAAACAAACTTTCTGTCGCGATGGGAAATTCCACTAGTATTTTCCAAGCGGAGGTTAACTCAATAGGTAAATTAGCAGAAGGTAATCTCGAAAAAAACTACCGAAACCAAAACATTGCCATTATGTCGGATAGTCAAGCTGCACTAAGGGCACTAAGCTCCTACTCCATCAGTTCAAAACTGGTATGGAAGTGTGTGCAGACTGAACGAGCTGGGCAAGTGCAACAAAGTCTCGCTTCATTGGGTACCTGGGCACATGGGAATCCAGGGCAACGAATAGGCGGACTCTCTAGCAAAAATAGGACCAACGTCACCTTTAATGGGACCAGAGCCCTATTGCGGAATCGGAGAGAACGTGATCAAAAACAATATCAGATCCGAGGAGCAGGCTAAAGGATCAATCATTTGGAAAAACTCCCCATGTTAAGACCTACAACCATAAACCGTTCTTATCCTGTATCAACCTAAATAGGAACAAACTAAGGGTAATAACAGGCTGGACACTGCAAGCTGAACAGCACCCCAATATCCTGGGATTGGAGAGAAATTCTCTCTGCAGGTTCTGTAAGGCGCACGAGGAGGCACCGGACCACATACTAGGGAGTTGTGAAGCAATCATTTACCAAAGATACAAATTTTTGGGACAACACCTAATAAAGGAAAAGGAGCTACCCTTTATCGAAATACCACAATTACTGGGGTTCCTCGAAGGAATTAACTTGGAGGACGTACTGTAAGGGGGGCACTATAGATTTCAAGGTCTCATTGCAACAATACCCCAAATCATTACATTCATGATTTTATTATGTTTATGATGTTAACTTATACTTTTCACAGTTTATGGCACGAATGTTGTTTTATCATCATCTTCAGGGACGAGCCCATTTTTGTGACCATGTTCGTCAACAAGCCAAATTGGAGGATTTCCATCACACGAGGCAATGCAGCCGCAAAATGTTACTAATTGATTTGAGCCAATGACATCACGTCCGAACGTTCTTAAAAACATGGATGGTTTTGCGTTTTACTATCACCAATAACCGATACATTTTAGTTGATGCAAGTTGGATTATATAATATCATTGCTAATGTATTTTATATCTAATACAATAGGGTTATCCATTTTGCGGCTTCAAAAGTATACGGCTGGAATTCGATATCTGTCAAACTAAGTTGCTAAGTCAATTTTTTTGTTTCAGTTGAAAGTCTGACATTTACGAAAATGGATCGATTAACTATCGCCCAACGCATAAAAATTATTAAAACCTACTACAAAAATGGTGCTTCTGCCACAGCCACATATCGTGCTTTAAGAGGAGATTATGGTTTACATAATCGTCCAACTACGCAAGCAATTGGCAAAATTGTGAAGAAATTTGAAGAGACTGTAAGGCCTGTGCATCATCGTTTCGCTCGTACCACCGAAAATATCTCTGCTGTAAGTGAAAGTGTTGCCGAAGACCCGAATGTGTCGATTCCTCGACGTTCTCAGGAATTAGGACTGTCTTACGGCACATTATGGCGTATTTTGCATTTGGATCTACACCTACATCCATATAAAGTACAGCTCACACAACAACTGAAGCCAGCTGACCATTCACAACGTCGTAGATACGTCGAATGGGTGCTTGAACAACAGGCGGTGGACGTCGATTTTTCGAACAAAATTTTCCTCAGCGACGAAGCACATTTCTCACTCGGTGGGTATATTAATAAACAAAATTTGGGTTTCTGAGAATCCTCAAGTAATTGAAGGGATGCCATTACACAAAAAGTAACTGTTTGGGGGCTCTTTGTTCCGGAGGTGTGACTGGACCTTACTTCTTCGAAAACGACACGATGGAACGACTGTCACCGTCAATTCGGAGTGTTATGGTCATATGATAACCGACTTTTTTTTACCTGCTATTGAAGAATACGACTTGGAGAATATGTGATTTCAACAAGACGGTGCCACATGCCACACAACTTGAGCGAATATGGCTTTATTGCAAGAGACATTTCTAGATAAACCTTTAACTCTTAAGCACTTGAAAACCAACATTCGTCAAGTTATGGCTGAAATACCGCCCAATATGTGTCAGAAAGTGGTCGAAAATTACCTCAAAAGAATCGATGCTTGCAACAATTCGCGTGGTGGTCATTTAATGATGAAGTGTTTCACACATAATGTCAACGTTGAAACTTTATAATGAAAAAGAAATATTGATTCAAAATAGCTTTTAACGGCCTTTAGTCCACAAAATTTGCGTTTCATACCGGCAATCTCACTTGGACTCATCAGTTGGTTATTGAGCGCCTTACCAATACGCAATTTTTGTTAATTTCAGTTCAACTTACTTGCATTTTTTGACAAATTTTGTGGACTAAAGGCCGTTAAAATCTATTTTGAATCAATAATTCAACAAGTCCAATTAAATATAATGCTAAGTCTTCTACTTGGCTGAGTAATTTCAGTAATATATAGAATTGTATTATAAAAAAAAACACCTTCTTAAAAAAGAAATATCATGAAAAAAAAAAATATTTTATATGTGTTTTATTTACATTTACTTTTGAAACCGCAAAATGGATAACCCATTATAATTTTATTTTGACCGCAAGACTAGCTAAATTAAATTAAATTAAATATAGTTTCAGCCGATACCGCGATAAATCGATGCAAATTACTTACATTATTATCAAAATAAATATTTATCCTCGAATTATCTCTTTTTTTACCTTTTCCAATTTATTATTCAACATAATAACCCCTTAAAGCTTATAGGTATACGTCCTTAGGCTCTGTTCATCAAGTTTTCTTTAAATGTTTATCTATTTTCTTGCCTACCTTCCTTTATGTATGCACAAAACAAGCTCATAAACAACCCTCATTAGTTGATAAGCCTAGTAAACCCGAAAGCTTCAAACTTGCTTGCTAATGGTTGCGCGGCATTCTGTCTATACTACCCACTTTTTTATAATATGTATCAGCTTTTTTTTTTAATGTAAAGTATCTAAAAATTTCCTAACCTACCGTCTTGGGGTTGACAAGCATGTCGCACACAATTAACCGAACATAAGTTCTCCTTCCAATTAAATTAATACGCCCACCAAGGAAGCATTCCATCCATTCATCCACAACTATTCAGACTTCATAATATCCCGATCCCGACAATTTCTAGTTTTTCCAGAAAAAAAGGAAACCTCTTTTTCTTTATGAAATTCCAGGTCAACACGCTATCGTATAACGTATTCAGAAGTCATCATCGACTTCTTCTGCTGCGGTGTGTCCTCGTCATAGACTAGCTAATAGTTACATATAGATTGCCACAAATCAAAAAAGGCAAAAAGTGGGTGGAGTAGTATGTTTTAAGTTAGAAAAGACGAAACGCAAACTTCAAATGACAGTCCGATGGAAGCTTGCGTTTCATTGCCCCCAGGGGGCGCCCCTCAGTCACCTTTTGCATGTGCCAGACCACAGTGCGCCCACAAAAAAAAAGCTGAAACAGAAAAAAAGAAACTGTTTAATGACCAAACGACATTAATCAAAATGGAAAATGTCACATACGAAAGCTGTCACATGGGTAACTGTACAATATAATATATACACACACCGGCCAGGCAACCACATCAGCCAACACACTACCAAAAGCCTGCTTCTGCATACACATTGGCAAGGCACTCTCGTTAGTCTCTTTTCATATAGAGTATGGTGAAAATCAATTATGGAAACTATTCGAGCAGCCATTATGGTTTTTCCCCCGTCTTGTCAAAAGAAAACCGGTGCAGGCCGTACAATCGAAGTATTGTGGACAGAAAAAGCGACTGCCTATACTTACGACAACGATTACTTTGTCGTTGCAAAAAGTATGCAGGGGGGGGTTTAAATGAATAACCGCCTAATGACTATTTGCACTTGTTGGCTTTGCTTGGGTAATTGTGCAGTTTGAGATACACATTCCTTTCAATCCATGAATGTAGATACATAATATTTCGATAGATATTCATATTTGTTGAAAGTAGATAGAGACAATATTTTTAGAGGAGATATAGAAATGTTTTTTTGTTTTATTTAAATCTATAATTGTTAATGTGGGAGTGGCAAATAGAAATAAATGTGGAATTGTTTGTTTGTCTCAATTGAGGCAATTACTCGAGTCGGAGTGTGTAATTGAAGGGAAATGTACGATTATCATGATCAAAGTCTGGAACAATAATTTTGCAGAGACAAATTATAGAAACAAATATATATATATAAGTTGAATAGGTAATTCCATACATACGTGCAAATATAGGTAATTAAAGACTTTTTTCATGATTTAGTATTCATGGTCAGGGGCACTATAATGATGAGAATAATCAAACTCAGGATCCCCGGAAAATAATTGATAGAGTTGTGTGAATAACATTACTATGAAGACAGTGCAATATGCAATTAAGGAATAGCTTCTCAAGCAAGCAGATACGCTTTGATGAGATTTCTTCAACACCTGTCCTACTTGAACCCTACGAGTATACATATATTTCATGGTCCTCAAAATCCTGAAAACACTATCTTCTACAGATCTCTACTAAGTTCAGTGTGACCAATGAAAAATTTCAAATCCTGCTAAAATAGTAGTTTTAGCAGGATTTTTTACTACAAAAACCGCTAAAAAATGCCATTTTTTTAGGAAAAAAACTGCCAAATATCCTGCCAACTCTGAAAAATCCTGTAATTAGAACGCAAAAAAAAGGAAATAGGTATATGCCTGAACCAATGGAACTTGTCTTACGGTGACGCTTAAAATACCGAGTGTATTTTGTTTGTAGTTTTTTTTTTACTTTAGTATGTTGGATTTTAAATAACTAATCAACCCAACCTAACCCAAAAAAGAAGTCGTCTAAGTTTATTTAAAAAGAAAGGAAAGAACCTTATAAATGCATATTTATTAATCCATTTCGCAACAAAAGGAACAAAAAAAAAATCAGGTATCAGACTTTGTTAATCTAATTAAGTAAAAGTTATTTATATAATTTTTTACTGTAAAAGGTTTCTGCTTCATTTAAAGCATCTTCAAAAATATCACTAGTTTCTTGTTCTTCTTTTACGGTAAAATTATATTATTTACGAGCAATAATAATGACATTACAACTCTTTTTTCAGATAAATTATCTCGGATAAAAAGTGAAATATTTAACATATCAATTTTCATTCGATTCCTTCGTTGATCCTTTACTAGATTCATAAAACACTAAACTTTCAACTTCAGCATTTGAGATAGGCAAAACTAAAAACGAATTGACAAAATTTGGCAACTCTTTGTAAGGGTTTTAATTGGATGCATCGGTGAACCTATTTACCTTGCACCAAAATTCAACAGTATTTTCAATATTCTCCTTTTATTTATATAGAATTATGTTGTTCCATTGCGATTCAATTTTGGAAATATGTTCAGAAGCTTATATCTTATTTTAGGTTTGAGAAATATGAAAACCTGCCAGATTTACTGCTAAAACCAAATTTCCTGCTAAAATAACTGCCGGCAGGATTTGAAAAAAATAAATGCTAAAAGCAAATTTTTCCTGCTAAATTTAGCAGAAAAAATGCTAAATTGCCCACACTGACTAGGTTATACGCAGGCAATCATCAGTCGCTCCAACTTGCCTGAAAAGAGGTTTTTCACGGACAAGTAAAACAAGGTTGAGAGTAAGTTCAAACATCCATCCCCCTTGGAAGTCAGCTACTTCAAAGGACTTCATCTACCTTATGGAGTCAACATTAATTTCTCGATTTCTGGATTTCATAGATGAGTGCAGATATGTATGTATCTGCATTGTCTGTATTGGCTGAGGGTTTTTTTTGTTGGTACGTGTTGTGGATTCTCATTCTGTAGGTACCTACATGAATTGTGTGTATTCAACGAGAAATTCTTTATTTTTTGGATTCAGTTTTTTGTTGAAGATTCGTTGTGGATTCGCATGGATTATTGTAGTAGTTATACGCATTTTGTGTATTTGAAGAGGATTTTTTGTTCGTTTTGTTGATAAAATTAGATTCGTGCGTATTGTGTGTATTTGACAGCGATTTTTTTTGTTTTTTTGATGCTCATACATTAATGTATGTTGTGTTGTATTAACTGTGGGTAATGTTTAAGTCGATGGCCTCGTTGCCAGTGCTTCAGTGTATCTACTTCGTAGATTTATATATACGGCGTAGTATAATGTATTTAATGTAAAATTGCTGAACCATGAATTAAAGTTCAAACGACGCGACACGGTGACGTTTGTACAATTTGAAGATAGGGTCGTTATGGGCGATGCATTTGGGCAAGTACGGGACGGGCATCAGAAAATGTCAAATTCGTTGTTCTTTGATCGGTTTCCATAAAATTGAAATACATGTTGTAGCTGACTTAGAATTATGAAAGAAAAAATTGTTCCAAATTGAGGAAGTTTTACTTCTGGCGCGTGTACATAAGTACACACACTCTTTTTTTGTATTAAAATCGTAAGTGCCGATTTCGAGACAATTAAGATTTATTTTTTGTCCTACAAAAGATACAGTCCATAGATCAAAATATGACAAGCTAGAACGAACGTCAGCATTACGAAATTAAAGGTTTTCCAACAAGGACGGGTAGGGATAGATGTTAAAATAGAAACTTCGAAGACCGATGGTGCATCCGGCCACTAATCCAGATAAAACAACAGCTCCTTGAACCGCAGTTAGCTAATGGTCTAAACACTTACAATTTGCAATTTATATATAAAATTTTCGAATTATCCGAGGTGCAATTAAGTCGGGATATTTATATAAAATATAATTTCATAATTAAAACATAAAAGCATAATGTTTGATTAGGAAAAGCTTTTGTGATGTAGCTTGAGCGATATAGAAACAAGCATGTGCAACTGTGCTACCTAATCGCGCAACCGCGTTTGTGTTTGAATAGGACACACGCAATAGGAGTACTGCAGTTTGATATTTTTATTATCCGATGCAGGATGCTGCGCGTCCAGTGGTGCGACAAAGCGATCCGATGCGAGAAGCAACTTCTAATTAGAAAGGATGAAATAAAAAACTACATAAGCACTGGAATTAAATAGTTTGATTTTTTTTTTCTTGACGTTTAAGTCGCACAAACTCGCTTGAAAAGTGGTCAGAAGAGTTTGTGAGCGATATCGTTGCGATGGGTATGTGTGAAACTCGCATCAAATATCGGTTCACTGTGTGTACGAATATAAGAATAAATGCATATATTGTTCTCGTAAGCAAACGCTTCTCGCATCGCATCGCTTTGTCGCACCATTGTACGTGCAGCCTAACCCTATTTCAACAGAAAGAAATACTAATGGTGCAAAGTTTGCCTGGTGTCTTTGACAGTTTGGCACCTTTTTTGTTTGTCAGAAATGTTTGTGCTCAAACTGATTTTACATTTTTTTACTCTAGAGTTGCAATAGAATAGAAAAGGTGTGTTCATGATTTACAGAAAAAAATAAAATTTCGCAATTGTACACTTTTTTGTTGCATCGGATCGTGAATACCCCTAATTTCTGTTATTTTGCTTATGTGTATGTACTTGACTTACACCTTGCGTTTGTAAATATAGGAATATAAGTACAAAACAAAATAACAGTTATTAATAATTTTAAATTAAAATAAGAAATCACAATGATTTCTTTTCAAGCAATTTGCACGCACATCTGCCTCGGCCTATTTTAACCGCTTCAACTACATAGTAGCAGCATTTCCTTTTATTCAAGAATTCACGTTTAAAAGCTTGTGGAACGTATTTGTGTTTTATTTTACGAAGCGTCCATGAGTACGATCAACTAATTAATAAAAATTCGTCCATTTTGACATTTCGTCACGCATTAAATTAATATAGGCTGATTTTTAAGTTAGTCGCGCGGGAATAATTTATGCGTTGAAGTGTGGATGTTATGTGGAACTCGAATAGAGTTTAAGTGTTTGTATCAATCAGATGCAATTAGCGATGACCAATATTGTTTTCTTAAATTTATCTTTGTTTCTCAATTAAAAAGTTAATTTTATTGTCTTAACATTCATTTAAATTAAATTTCTATTATTTTGTTTAAAATTTGTAAAAAATTTAGGTTTTTAAATTGTCGCATTTATTCTTTTATTCGTCGGTCCCATGTGAATAGTTCCTTAGGTAGTTTTAACTTGTATAATGTTTGTAAAAAAAAGTTGTATATCTATTTTACATATAGCATACATAAATCTGTAACAAATTGAGCAGTCTTGAGTCGAAAATGAGTCTAAATTATTCATCAATGTTGAACCACTGACCGCCACATTTTTCAGACACACAGAAATTTTCTTCGCCGAACAGACCAAAAAAAAGAACTTTGATTCGCATCTTTTAATTTCAGTTCCAAGCTACTTATGTACAAGTCCCGCTCAGTCTGATTTGTGTTTTTATTATCTAAAATCAAATTAACGTGATCTCATCAAGCTTGAAGCCCACCCTGGGCCACAATAAAATATGTGTCCTGGTACAACTCGCTGCGCCAGGTTGGAAATTGCGTTTTATCTTGATGCACCATATCCACGAGAAATCAAATAACCGATCAAAAATCGTCCAAGAAGACGAGACCAACAGCCAAACTCAATAAATCAGCTAACGCAATCGCGTACCCATCATCCAGAGAAGCCATCAGCCAACAGCACCAGCGGTGGCTGATCGTTGTTGCAAATCCAACTATCCTCTGTAGAGCCCAACCATTTATGTACCTACTCGTATATATAGTAAATATCCCTAGGATTTTATATATTTAAAGAAAAAATAAACACACTTTTCTTTGGCAACAAATATACACCAGGGTAGATCTTTATCGCCAACAAATATAATGCCAATCACTATCATTCAACTCTCACAGATACTCGCCACAGATACGCTTTGCTCATTGAGAGAGGGAAAATGCCCCAACAGCCAACAATGAATGAAGCCACTATACGAGTATGGCGGTCGCAGTAACCATGAGAATATGTGGACCAGATGCAGTGTGCACATAGCAAAACCCACTGGGCACGCAATTGTCAAGGAGCAGTTGCAGGAGCAAGAGGAGAAATTACCAGAGATCGGATTCTGAAAGACGGATTTCTCTTAATGTGACGATGATGACGCAAATGAGATTACACCGCGAGAGCGGACCACATAATGAGGTCCGGGAGATCAATCGATCTCTCATCCAAGTCCAAGTTCAGACGGAAAACCATGCGAAACAGGACAGGGGCTCATTCAGTCTTTTGCATATATAAACTGTGTTGGTTATGCTGTTGTTATTTTGTACGTAGGTACTCCTGGTGGTGCCCGGATGCCCATAAATTAACCAATCGATCTAAAATGGAACAACAATTTGATTGTTTGAGACAGAGTAGCTTCTCCGCATTGCAATCATCATCATCAATGTTGGTGATGTAGAAGCCTTCCCTGGAGCCAACTTGAAGTGCTGGTTAAGTGCATAAAACATCAAAGGGAAAACACGGGCACAATGCATATTCTACGACCCAACGACGCGACGGTAAACATGAAGACCAATAGCTGATTGGCGGGCACATGGCTCATTCATCGCGGAGGCCCCTTTAATAGTAAGCCTTTACCGGAGATGAGAATCAATGATTTGCCCACAGATCCCATATACATATACATATGTATGTACCAGTATGCTTGGAATAGGTATTATAAGATGAAGGGAGAAATTATTGTTTATTTTTTTTTGACTTACCTTCGGAAATTAGCCGCTCACGTATTTCCCACGCGAAGATTGTTGGATTCTCCCGTTTGTACTGTTCGATTTTTGATACCACCGCTGGAGTTGCTACTTTTGGCTTTGATCCACCGATAAGGCCAGGTGGTCTAAGTGTACCTGAAAATGAATGAAATGCATGTTAGATACAAATATTGCTAATACAATGAAAAAATTTAACAACGTTTATAACTCAACTTTCTTTTTAACATGACTACCGCGATGGGCAGATTTCCAATAGGCCTAAGTAAGGGTAGATTAGCTCAGTGACCTCATAAAAAATTGGAATCAAATATTTTTTGTCAGTAGTAAAAAATGGATTTTTGGTTAAGTTCCCGGCATTTAACACAAACATCCTTACTTAAACACAAAAACTAAATATTTTGTAGAAGATATATAGATATTCAATTATTTTAATTGCTTTTATAAGCTCTCAAAATTTTGCTAAGTAAACGTAAATTTAACGAAACCAAAAATTGTAGCTGACTACAAGCTAGTTGCTACCTAATTGCCTAATTTTTTCAATTTTCCATTTTTTATTGACTGAAAAATTATTTTTCGTTAAGTTAGCCCCAACTTAACGAAACAACTAAACACTTAAATTAAGTATTGGAAAGAATTACAAACAAGTTTGTTGCTAATTAAATGTAAGCAACTCAAATATAAAAAGCAATACATTTTAGTACGTACCCATTATATATGTATATAAATTTCCTTTCTTTAACAGTTTTTCGTTGAGTTGGTATCATTTCTCCAAAAACGCCATTTCTTGAACAAGGCAAATAAATAGTAGTTGGCTAAAATAATAAACCTTATTACATATCTAATTTCTGAACATTAATTTACCTATTTTTCCGGCAGTTGTTTCGTTAAGTAGGTTAAGTTTAATTTTTCGATACTAAAAAAACATCGATATTGATTGTAGTTGGCGTATAAGCAATTTTATTATTTAATTGTTTTTAGCAATAACTTAGATGTATTTTAAAGTTTTCTATTTTTTTTAAAGTATAGTTTCGTTAAGTCAACATAGTATTTTGCTTGCAAGAAAAAAGATGGGCGCTATTAAATAATTTGCGACGAAACTTATTTCCAAAGTTCTAAAATAGATATTCCACACCTTATCAAACTCTTTTTTGTAAGATTGTTTCGTTAAGTTGATGCACATTAAAGAAAAAAATCTATTTTTTTTTTGCTAAAAATGTGATTACGGATAGGTTAATAATAATAATTAGTATTTTAACTTTATGCCTGTGATGCCTAATTTCTTTTAAATGCAATCTGAATTGCATGGCACTAGTTAGAAGGAATAGAAAGATAGGAAAGAATTTTTATTGTCACAGAGGATTTGAGAATTAGGTCTTTACTATCTCATTATAACCCAACGGCGGCATCCAATTAGCACTGGCGGTATGGAAAAGAATGCTGCCTATACATCTAAGTTAACAGTCATCCGGTTATCTGTATTTTCATTGAGTTTTTTTCATTAAAATGATGTAGAAATTCTGGCATTCGGAATTCTAGACATTTGGGGTTTTGGACAAACCGAATTTTGTAATGAACAAAAAAAAGAATAAAGGAAATAGAATAGCACAATGAAATTCAAAAGTTTATAAATATAAGATGGTCACAAGTCCACAATATTTTGGACAGAAGTCCACCAGGAATTTCTAGTATACTTGAATTTGTTTTAATACAATTTATCGAACTGCATGGAGAGGTTTGATCTTATATTAATTTTAAATAGAAACTCAACGAAAGATTTAATCTTACAAAAATAATTGTAATATAGAGATGGCTTACTTTAATTACCAGATAGAGTGAGGTACCTATATACATTTTAAAGTTGGCAGCCCTGTTTTCATTGACAGCCATATCGTCGTCTGCCATATGATTTATCTTTAGTTTGGTTTGCCATTGGGTACATTCAGATGTCGGTACGATAGCCTATCTAAGATAGGTTAGTATCCACTGAAGTTCCTGAACAACCAATGCCGGATAGGTTAAATATGTATGGGTTTGTGCATATGTTTTTGACTTTTCTCATTTGATACAAAAGTATACTAAAGTTTTTTGGATAGCTTAATATTTTTTTTGGCAGCAGTTCTTTTGTCATCAACTGTGTTCTTACATGGAAATACAACAACACCAACCTATGCGGATAGCTATAGTTCGGTTACTGAATGAGGCCATTTCATCCTGAATCAACTGACGTCTGAGCAACGCATGATAATTGTGCAGATTTATTCCGAAGAACAAGGTACTGTTGGTAAAACAAATCGAGGACTACGTCCATTTTATGATGAAGCTCATTTTTGGTCTAATGCTTCCGTCAATAAGCAAAACTGACACATTTTTATTTTAAATAATACTCAAAGCATTGTTGAGACGGGCGCTGATACATTCAGACAAACTGACAATTTGGTGTGCCAGCCAGAGGGTTATACAGTCAATGGAGACCGTTATAAAGCCATAACCAAAGACTTTTTCGGTCCTGAATTGAATCGCCTTGATAGGTTGGAGTTGTAGTTTCAACAAGTTGACGCAACAGTCGCACAGCAGCCCAGGCTTCAATTGATTTGTTGAAAGGAACGTTTGGTGAGGCGTGAGGCGTGGAGACATACTTTTGCGTTTTGGACCTATGAGTTGGCTTCCAAAATCGTGCGACTTAACACCGCTACAGACTTTTTTCGGTGGGGGTATAAGTCGCTAGTCTCTTTAAGCCAGAGACAATTGTCGACTTGGAAAACAACATTCGTCAAGTTATTACCAATATACGACCTCAGCTACTGCAAGGAGTGATCGAAAATTGGACCTCAATGCCAGAAGGTCGATTTAAATAAAAATGGCAAAGAATTATTTATCAAATAAGGTCAATTTTATGGCAATTAATACAATGTATCTGTATTTTATTTCATTATGAATTTGTATACCTCAAATAAAAAGCCATATATTTTAATTTTACTACAATACAATATTAAAAACCAATAACAAAGTGTTTTTTTGTGTCTGCCTATTAGTTAAAATGCGATTATAATAAAAATATGAATTACAATTACACAATCACTTGTGATTGACTCCCTTTGTATACCCAAGTCATTAATAACTAAAATGTAAACCTTTACAAAACGACTTGCTAATCACTTAATTAACAAGGCCCAGGCGAGGCGCTCTCATGCAATTTTCTTATCTCTCTTTAGGTAATTAAATTTATCTGAAATGATGAAACCCCAATTAGGAAATAACATTAACAATTACCACTAAAAGATGACGGAAAAACGCCCCTGAGTTTTTGTTCGAGTGCATTTCATGCTAAAGATATCGGGTTTCGAATGCAAATTGCAACAAAATTAATGCCTATACAAGCGGGGGATATATAAAATAGTTTACAACATTTTCAGCGTTTACATTATTATAGTGTGTAGCTCGCGGTATAAATTACAATCGCACCATCTCCAGTGACACACTTCAACTGGTGCGCAGCGCAATTATAGATACACTATGAACAAGCGACCGGCCAGCAGCGTAGTGTATTTGAATTCGGACTGACAATTCACATCAATCCGATACAACTTAAGGCCTCACAATCAGGGCGCTGGGGCTGCAGCGCGGCGCGGCGGCGAGTGGCGACCGACATATACTGATAGTCAGTGGCAGTGTAAACATTCGAAACAATTGCTCATTTGAATAAAAAGTTATGAAGCCAGCCAGTGAGCTCACATCAGTGATACTGCGAGATAGTGTATCTGTATCTTTTTGTTTGGCTGCTCAAACAATTGTCCGGAAGCATTTAATTCTGTCGAGATCTGTAGATGCGGCCGACCGACAGGTGGTGTTGGTTTTTTTTTTGTTAGCACTTTGCACACCCGACCAAACTATTATCTCATCTCATTAGAGATGCAGTAGTGCAACCAACTAAGCTATAGTAGATGCATCTATCCATTGAATAAGATACTCATATAGTATTGTGCAAATTTGCTTTGGGGGGACATTGAGAGAGGTTAACAATGCACACCGATGCGATGCAGAGAAGTGAATGGTGCGGCGGCCGGCGGCGGATAGGCTGAGAGTTAATGGCGTGAATTACATAAATTTACTTTTTTGCTAACAATAATTATGTGAAATTTATTCGAACTCGAAGCAGGTTGGTTGCCGGAGGTTATGGCTTAGTCGAGTGATAAATGGACAGACGTGGAATCAATCGCAGAAAATTACACACTAGGTACATATATGAAATGTTTCATTATCATCACACCTAGTCTTCATCATCGGAATATAGGCAGAGCCTTTTTCTTTGTGCATTGGATCAACATGCTCGCCATGGTAACTGACTACTATGAACTACCAAGAAGATGATGATGCATTCAACTCTGTGAGAGAGATAAGGAAAAAGTGTAAGAATTGCGAATAAATTAACACTTGATCTATGCTGTACGGAAGCTCTTTTCTGTCAATTCGATTGGTGATTATTTGCAACGAAATGAGACATTTTTTCTAAAGGAAATGTCGGATTGATTAATTGCTCGAAGACGGATCGTGCCACATGTGATTGGGTTTGATCTGCAGATCAACTTTAAATGAAATGGTTTTTCTAGTTTTTTTTTTTATTTTTTGCGAGATTGCCTCTTCGATTGACTTATTTAATAAAATGACAAATTGTAATTTATTGGCTGCCAAGGAGGTCATCTTATCTTAAATTGGAATATACACTATACAAAAAATGGAAGAAGATAACTGTCCATCGTTTGAAGACTTTTTATTAAGAGAAAGTATGGAATACACTATTGTTCTACTTCAGGAAGCATTAAAGGGGGTTTGACTACCCCTTTAAATTCTTAAAGTAGTGTGATCGTAAGAAAGATATGAGGAAGGAATGAAGTGGTGCGGATTTACCTTATTCGTGTTGTGTGGCTAAACAAAAGAAACATTCACAGAAAACTGTTGGAAATCCTTAAACTTACATATAAATAGTAAACTGGTAGCACAGTTGTCTGGCGAAACAGTTTATGGAAAAAGACATAAAACGAAGCTTTGAAAGACTGTACAATTTATTTCGTGAATTTCAAAATTAAAATCATCCAATACAAATTTTATTGTTCGGTCCGAATGGTTAGTCATTTTCTAATCCAGCGAAGAAGAGATTCACTGATTCCTGCACGTATTTTTATATGAGAGCTTGGTGACCAAACGGCTGTGCAATGATGCCAGCACTTGTTGGTGAAAAATTCTATCAGAGCCTGCTTACACACTAATTGTGCTTTTCTTCCTCCAAGTATGTATTGTAACTATCTATACCAATTATTGGACTGGACTTGTAAATTTATAGGCCCAAGAGATAAATATCAATACAAACCTTTACTGTCGGAAATTACTCGCTTCGATGTATGAGTTCAATTGAGTGAAGCAACATTCTCATTAACAGTGTAGGTAGATGATAGAGACATTACGTGAGCTACTCTTACATAACTAGAGCTGAGTCAATACCAGGCAAAAAGGGATTGTGGCGGATGAACTTTTTATAGACCAACGGCAACTCTCGCTTGACCTTAGTGGGTTACTGAATTCGGATTATCTGGACAGCTGTCCTAAGGTAGAAAATGGGCCCCGTCCGGTCCTTCGGATATAGATTACCCTTAAATAAGCAATAATAAGAACCGGAAAGAGAGATCCAAGAGGCTTTCCCTTTGGTGAGTGCACATATGTCATCAATCGGTGGTGCCAGTGCCGCAACATCAATAACGATGTAGCTGCAACTATCGTACGAAAAAGGTGATTAAGCGAAAATGCTGCAGAATAATAAAAAAATCAAAAAAGGAAGAGTAACTGATCCAGGAGAAGAAGATCTTATATAAAAAAAATGTCACATGCGGTCTATTTTCTTAAGGAGAATATAACGCGATCAAACCCGACTATTTAACCCGATACGCAGAGCTCTTCGTAATAGCGAGGGCAACCAAAGTCAACAAAAGGCGGGGAATAGTGGATGTATTAAAGCAGTATTTCCAGCAGCTGCTAAATCGAAATCATAAGAAGCGATTCTTAGGGGGAAAACCAAGAACCCACCTACAACCAATGAAGTCCAACTAGCTTACCAGAAGGTTAGCAATAAAAAGCTTAGAACAGCAAGGTCACTAATTCCGTTGTATAAGATATCCTATCTAGTGTAGTGTCGGAAAATATCAGTGCGGCTTTCGGCCCGGCAGATCGATCATAGACCAAATCTTCAGACTAAGAAAAATCCTGTTGAGGCATACACCAATTGTTTATCAGCTCATAGGAAAGCATTTGATTGCGTCCATTGTCAAGAGCTTTTTAAGGCGATGGCCGAACTCGGGATTCTCTCCAAACTGATCGAATTGTGTCGAATAACACTAAAAAAGAACACATGTTGTAAAGTAAAATTTGGAAATAGTACTTCGGAACTATTCCAAACTTGTACACCATTTCGGCAGGCAGATGCAAACTATCATGTGACTTCTTCAATATCGGTCTGGAACACGGGAGGCACTATTTCTTTAACAAATCTATCCATCAGAATTCGATAGGCCATTCAAATATTCTGAACACATTCAGATCAATACTCGGACAATCCGACTACATCAAACACCAGTTAGTCTTCGATAAGAACTTCTAAGTTACCATCCCACCAAGATCCGCTTGGGAGGATGAGAGGTTCTTAAAAGATGTATCTGCTCACTTTTTTACGGGCGGTTCAAAAACCGAAGAGGGATGTGGGTGGTGGTGTGTACTAAGGCAGGCTAGTTAGTATCTTTCCGTCTCCCTGGCAATTGTAGCGCATGTTCCAAGCGGAAATTCTGGCGGATAAAGATATTCTATCCTGGTTTGTCTAAAACGTGATATCCACATCGGATATCCGTATCCGTATCTTCTCAGACTGTCAAGCAGCCCTCAAATCACTTGGCGCTGTTCCCACAAACTCTATAACTATCCGAAACTGTCGATCATCTCTCAGGGAGATGGCAGAACAATCTAACATTCACCTTGTATGGGATCCGGGAAATAGGGATATTTTGCGAAACTGCAAAGCCGATTAACTCGCCAAAAATGGAACCCAACTACCAATTCTACCTAAAATGGAAGAAATCGGTGTGCCTCTCGCTACATATAAACTTACATTATGTACAAAAAAAACGCCATAACACAAACAAAAATGAGATGGCCAAACATCACCACTTGTCTGGCTACCCCAGACATATCAGTCCAGTAATAGGTGTTATAACTGGACACTGTTTAAATGGTAGACAAGTTGAAAGACTCGGAGTAGTCTCCAATTACTTTTGCAGAAGTTATATTGATGAGGAGGAAGAAGAGGTTACTCCAATCTTCTTTGGTCATGTCCTGCTCTCTCCCAAGGACGTATAGACTACACCTGGGAGAATACTTCTTCGATGACGCCTGCAATCTAAGTCACATAGAGATTCACCAGCAACACCTTTTCATTAGAAGCTCCAATTGGTTTAATTGAAGAGCAAATATCTCTTCATGTGGTATCGCAATGGACCTATCTAACGTCTAAGTGTGTCAGCCGTTTTCCTGACAGCCACTTCAACCAAACCTAACCAAATGCCATCATAAAGGAAATCCGACAAAGAATTACCTTAGCAATTTTTCGGTTTGGTGAAATAAATTGGTTCAAAACCGTGAGAGGCTAAGTACACGCTCTACAGAACACTTATAATGCCAGTCTTTTTTTTCGGAGTAGCAGTTGAGTCCTGAGCTGGTCTCTTTCGAAAAAAAAAAACAAAAATCTTCGACGGATATTTGCGTTCCTATGTGCGTTCAGGGCAAATGGAGAAGAAGACAATCTCGAACAATATGAGCTGTAAAAGGGAAAAGTCAAAACATTTCGTCTTTATGAATTCACAACAATTTCGCATTCAAGACAGTCTTATAATCCCAGAACAGGCCCAAGGATCGAGCTGGCAAGGAAGACTGAACATCCTGCTTGGTGTACAAGCCGGTCCAAGAGCTCTTGGTCTAATGGATGACTTAAAGCAGCGTGGCCAGCAATGCCCAAAGTCTTAAAACGGGTTAACACTGCTAAATAGGTCACTGAGCTAAACTGTCCGTTACAATTATCATCGCGCGGTGCCCCCAGAGATATTATAGCAAAATTAGTAAGCCAAGCTTTTGGTACATACCAAAGCCATCAGTGTCTACCGCATTACTGTGAATTGAAAAGCTTTCTCCCGCTAATTTTATTTTTTCACAGCAACCAAACATTCCTACTACGAACTCAATTTAAAATTACTACCAACACATATACCTACATATACTTGCCTAATTACCTATAAGAGTCAAAGCGAGAAAATTTCATAAATCCTCGCACTGTAGCACAAATAACTTCGCAACACGGTCCGCGAATTCCGCATAAGTCCATCACCATTACGTTACGATCAAATACGCTCTACCTTTCCATGTTCCAATCAATTATAGGTACGAGTATATAGTAATGGAGAGAAATACAATCAACAATAAAAAAAAGAGCTATGATATTGCGAAAATGCCATCAATGTTCGACTCTAATTAATTTTCACCTCTTCAATGCTCATAAAAATCCATATTTGCTCAAACATATCTTTAAATATTTTCCAAGATTGTAAAAAAAGGTAGTTACGTCGCTCGTCGCAAGCAGACTGCCAGCCAATACACCATAGGTATAGTCGCCGCGTAGCTGTTGCGCTTGCGCTTCAGACTTAAGTGACTTCATCATCATCATCATCGCATCGAATTGGTTGTAGTTGTTGCGACGACGAACTGACAGAAGGTATAGTTCTTTCTAGTTACCAACAGCTATACCTACTTTGGTATAATGGTATACATATATATGCCGCTTGGTGGCGTTTGTGGCGGTTATTGGTGGTGGAGGAAGATGATGATGACAACGATCTGCCTGGTTGAACTGTCTCCTCCAACTGTTGAGTCTACAAACTGTGCTGTAGGCAATTTGCTGGGTGATGTATGACTGACGTTTTTTGTCTGCCTCCGCTTCGGCTCTGTATGTATCTCTATCTATTTCTGCGGACATTGTGTAGCCCGTTCGCAATTGATTCTTCAACAAGATAAAATGTCAAATGCGAACAAAATTGGTGACTGCTGCTCCGACTGCAAGTAGATGCAACATGCAAGAATATCTCTCTACACCAGCCGCCACCGCCGCCGCCGCCGGGCGACACAGTGGGAAGAGAAGAGAGTCTCTACAATGCGCACACGCACCTGTATTGTGAATATAACGTCGCATCGCACTGCACTGCCGCCGCCAAGAGTCACGTTAAGAGTTGAAACCATAGGCCGGCCGGACGTATTCAGAGGTCGACAGAAGGTAGGAATAAAAAAAATGTAAAAAAAAAATCAAAAACAAACTAAACTTTTCAATGAGTGTGAGTTTGGCTGATGACTGCCTGCCTCCGTTGCGCTGGTGGAAGATTTACGATCGCCGCTTGGATAAATTGCAGTGATTTTCGCGATCCGCGATTGTGATCGCAGGAAATTTGTTGTGTGGTTTTTGGTCTGTGTTTTTTCGTCGTTGTTGTTGTTTTATTATTTTTAAGCTTAAAAGAGTGCTGGCGGATGTATAGACACTTTTCAGACATGGTTCACACGACCATCAGTGATTTGTGATATGTAGACTTTTCTAAGACTTAAATAGGTACTTATTGAGTTACAAACTCTTAAGACATATTCTACATCGTAAGTTTCGTTCTGAGGTCTACTTAATTAGGAATTATTAAACCTTGAATTAACCTTATGCTCATAGGTGTAGGTTAGGCTTAACTGTTTGACTATAATGCTGAATGTTAGAAGGCTTATATAGTTCTTAGGTGAAGTATCTGGATGTCATCTTGAATTTGTGCTTATAATTCCAAGATTTTCTTAAGGAAGTCATCGAACTTAGATTTATTCCTTACTCGATTTTAAACCAAACTCGTATGGGTATATCGATATCTTACTTATGAAACATTTAAATAATTCAGAAATCATTCACTTAATGTGAATGTATTTAGGGCAATTTAAATTGTATTCATTTTTATCAATAAAAATGAATGCTCTAAAGATAAATTAACTTATTTTAAAGATCAGTTATGTGCAATCATATATAATGCCACTTTAAGGCTAGATTACGCTTCACAGCAATGGAAAATTGAAGAACTTTTAATGGTTCTGAAATCCGGAAAACCATCACATGAAAAGAAATCTTATTAAACCATCTATTGCTTGTACTATCTTAATTTTTTGAAAGGATATTACTCCCGAACCTGCAGCCAATGACAGAATAAAAGCGCCTTATACCTCAACATCAGTTTGGATTAAGACGCAAGCATACCTTCTCAACAATTGAACAAGTACATATGATAACTGACGTCATTCAGAAAACTCTTGGAGAAAAGAAGATTTGGTTAAATTTAAAATTAAATCAAATTCTGCTTGAAGGAATTTATTAAATTGTAAGCGAATATCTAGTTAATAAACTTTTGCGAGCTAGGCATGGAAACGACTATTCAGATTTCTAAGAAATATTGGCTGGGATACCACAAGGAAGTATTCTAGGTCCAATGTTTGTTTTATTTTTTATCCACGCGTGATATACCTTAAACAGAATTCGATTACCGAAGCTACATCATAATAACAAAAAGATCTTGTCAATGTCAATGTGTGGACAAGAACATGGAGGATAATATTATCTGTAAAAGCACCTTGGTGTACTAGAAACAAAGATCTCGTCAGGGATCTCGGAATTCCCACGGTTCTTGAAGAAATAGAAAAATTTGCGAAAAATCATACAAAACGGTGTAAAACACTATAATTGAATCATCCGCGAACATATTTCATTCACATTTATTCACTTATGTGAATGAAAACTTAATCTCGAAATTTTATATATAAAAGAACTAAATATAATGCCACACCCATGTCCATTGGGGATAAAAAAAAATGATGTTTAAATATTTTCAGATTCGACACATTATGTAAAATGAATATTTATCGAATCATTCTTCTTCTTCATGGTCATTTAATCCTTCAAAATGACTCTGTTAAGGATTAGTTATTTGCATTCACATTATTATTCACTTATGTGAAGGACAACTGAATCTTTCAACTTTGTATGGATACTAAATATAAAATTCCATACCAATATATCCATTGGAGATATGTAATAAATGGAAGCATTTTGAGTGTATTCCGCAGATTTTATTCGTTGAAAAGGAATATTCATCGAATCATATTATTCACATTGAAGCCATCAGTTAAATGAATGGTTAAGGTCTCTTTATTTTTTATTACTATAAATGGTACTTAAGATAAATTGGCATGTTTTAAGGATTGGTTCTTTTACATTCACATTTTATTCACTTATATGAAAAATTTCATTCATATTTTATTCACTTATGTGAAGGGAAACTGAATTGCAAAACTGTATAGTTACTGATAATAATTCAACATTAATGCACATAATGCACATTGGGCGTAGGAAAATGGAAGCATTCTGAATGTATTCAGATTTTAATCGTTCATAGAATATAACGGAGAAAATGTATATACATATATGATATATCTGTGAAAACCCACGTGGTGGCATTTCGGCTACCCGACTTTTGAGTTGAATTACTATTAATCAATTAAGCATGCAAGTTACTCAATCAAGCACCGAAACACGAATCACAAGCATTGTTTCGAAAAAAATATCCTCCCAATTGTAAGCAATAACGATTCAAACCTCAAGTTAAGCACTATAACTAGCTACATTATTTCTAGCACGATTAGGTCTACATTAATTAAGCCCCGAATAATTGATACGTTATACTACCATAAGACACTGCTCTGCTACGCGGTGAAGCTAGGCATTCTTCGCCATTACTTACTTTTGGAGCTGTGGGCGGCATCAGCGAGAAAAGAAAACGACATTCATATCCTTCATACAAATGCCCCAAAATTAATAAATAATCTCGCAGAAGAGCATTTTTCCCATAGATAGTGAGCTGACGAGTTTGGCGGTTTGACAAATGTTATAAGCTCACAATGGTTGGTTGATCCCTCGATCGAGCAAGTTTTCAATTTTACTGTCAACTTGCTGGCTAGTTTGACAAGATAATTATGGTTTTGAGGCGGTTGGTGGTCCGATAACCGATGATTGTGTTACAAAAAAACACAACACGTTATATTAAGACACGTCAAAACCTATTCATCCTGTTTTGACTTCAATCCAAACTGAACGACTCACCGACCTCCAAGTATATGTCCACAATCGCCCACATCAATTCTATCCATTGGTTCAAATTTGTAATTGTACCAAAACGGCTCCTCAACCGCCATTTCTATTACCCAGTATCTATACTCTCTTACACACTCAACCAATTATATCATGTGGATGTTGATAGTATATGCCAGGGACAAGAATGGTGGATACCTGTTATTTTCCGTCGAATCTGAATTGCTTAAATGAGAGGCACTTAATTATGACAAGAGACACTCTTGAAGATTTCGCCACTCACTCGCAAGAGGCAATATCCCTGAAAAGCAATAGGTGTAAATTATCTGAAAAGTCTAAGCATCTTTAAGCTAATAACCTCGAAGAAATAACTATCTAAATTTTATAAGGATATTGCATTTATGACTTTTAAAGTGTGAGAATCAACTAGAACAAATATTTGTAAGCAATTTATATGTACGCTTCCAGTTTCTGTCGGGTTTTTATATATTTTTAAATATTTTTTTTATGACCAAGTTTGAAATTAACGACTCAGAAATTTATAGCTAGGTGGATAGAACGTTTCCCACGATGTTGCGCTGTTCCAATTTTGCCCAGTTTAATACATTTCTTCACATCCGGAAGGCACGACTTGTTCAATTTTCCCTGATCGTTTAAGATTTGAAATAATAGTAAAATAAACTCCCCTTGAACCTATCTTAATAATTGGCCCCCAGGATAAATGCAATTGGGAAAAATGAGTTGGACACACACATGGGTCATCCCCACCTTTTTTTTTATAGGACAATTCCTATTCCCCCGGCCGAAACGACGTGACGCTATGACGACCATTGAATTTATGGAGTATTTCTGCTGCGCACTTACCCAGTAATTTTGAGACAGCACCTTGTTGGGTGAGCATGTGTTGGGCCAGATCATAGCCACGCAACCCGAACCGTGATAACTCCAGCAGGCGATGTTGTGAGACTAGAGCGCTTAGAGTTGTCGGTGACGGTGAACCTCCAGGGAAGAGTCCTGCAGCCGCTGCTGCAGCCGCAACTGCCGCACCAGGCGATGATGGTACTGACGACGATAGACCAACTAGAAAAAAAAATTAATGTGTATGAATAAGCAAGTAAAAATGAGTAAATCAAGAATCAGAAGAAGAGGAGAGTATAGAGTAAAATGAAAAATCACAAAACGCAAGGATATATAATAATAATCCATTGCGAGGCGGCCCTGCTCTATATTAAGCTGCTGGTTAGGATGTTAATTGCATATTACTAGCATCAGCCAGCGATTGACATGTGGTTCTGTTGGATGCGTAACATTTGTGCTCGCTATGTAAGAAGGCTTGCAACGGCCGGCCGGCCGGTAGACCAGCCATTCTCGTCTCTGATTTAATGCTAGGGTGTCACCTTGATGTCGATGTTGGTAATAAATCGGATCGGTTGTTTGTGTGTTGGATTAGGCATGTAAGCATACGGCTACTGTGAGTGCGTATCGTCATTGCATCGTCGGGCGTCGTCCATCCGTGTCGTCGCTTGATGCTGGGAGCTATACACATATAAGTATATGAGAGAGAGAGAGAGAGGTGTACAAGGGACATTAATCACAGAGCAAACAAAGGAGACACGGGATTAGTTGATTGAAATTACAAGTGACAGGATTGAAACAAAAAAAAAACTTCTTTGATGCGTGTGGGTCGTAGAGAGGTTTCGACTGTTGTTCTATGGATATGTTCGATCTTAATGTTTGAATAATTATTCGAAGTGTTTCGAACAAAATTATATCCCCTTAGTCTAGGTTTAGTATACCTAGGTATTTAATAAGAAATTTATAAGAGATAAACTTTAATAAAGAAAATGAATCCATAGGCGTGCATAACCGAACTATTTCAGCTTCGATAAGACTTCGGTAGGTCATTTTAGCTTCGATAAGATCCTACCGAAGCCTTATCGAAGCTGAAATGTTAGTTGGTCGGAATTCTGTAATTGCGGGAGAGATGCCGCGTCGGGATAGATGCGGCATTCAACCAAATTCATACATCTAGTCATCCGCGCAAAAAAATTTATCCTGCTTTTTCTTTGTTAGGTATTTAACCAAAAACGCAGGACAAAAAATTGGTTGCAGCCGACATGTAACGGGAATTTTTTATATTCGTTGTATTTTACGCTCCCTTACTCACTATGGACATTTTTCCAGTTTGTTACAAAAAGTTAATGCGGAAAGAAATTATGGCGCATTTTTCCAAGGGAAATTATTTTTTATGATAAATAAGTGTTAAAGGAATAAGTGTGTGTATTTGTTTTGTTTAATTTTTTTATTTTTTTTCTTAAGATTTGAAGTGTGGTTTTTTTTGAAAATATGCTGCATGTTAAATTTGTTTACCTTTTTTTAAAGCGAATAATTAGACTACAAGTGGTAATTGGACTTAAAAGGCGCTGGAAGAAGCCCGAAGAAAAAACATTGATAATGTGATGTCTCTCCGAAAAGCAGAAAATTATTTGGCTTACCAGCTAGAACACGAATCGAGGCTATTAAAAATGGACATTTTTTAAAGAAACCTCTTCCTTCTTAAAATACCGGTTCATGTCATGAAACAATCTTGGAACCCGTAATTCCAACCACCAGGAATGGACGAAACACACACTTCATCATCTTTCGAAAACCCAACGCCAATAAAACTACTGCAAGAAATTTCACCACTACTGAAAACTCCAGGGCCGGTAAGCAGTTAGTAGTTTTAACTTCCCCCTGTTTTATTGAAATAAAGAAAACCTTCAAGTCTCCATAAGAAAAATATACTAAAAGGAAGGTTGAGCCGACTGAAGATCCTAATATTATTTGTGTTCAATGTTGGGAAAATTATTTTGAAACAAAAAACGAGAAGACTGATTTACAAAATTTCAAAAATGGCTACAAGGAAACTGTACAACTTACTAAACACTACAATCTACGCTTTGCACAGACTGTGGACGTGAGCAAGAACGAAAGAAACATGTTTCACCACAGTCAAAGGAATTCTTTAATTCAATGAATTTATCATGGGGCATATCTCCCACAAATGTAGGGAGAGATTGCACACTTAATGTATTTTTCTTTTTTATTATTTTTTATGAAAATTGTTATTTTTTTAATTTTAATTGTTTTCTTATAGTAGAACATAAATCCATTGTTAAGTTTTTTTTACATAAATAAAGTTCATTTTACTAAAATAAAAAGAATTTCATTGATTTTTGAAAGAGCGCCGCATCTCTCCCGCAATTACCCTATTTCATATCATACAAAAGTGTACTAGTAAGAGGTGTAGGTACAATGGATACAATGGATGGATAATCACAGAGTTGATTGAAATTACAAGTGACAAGATTAAAAAAAAAAAAAATAATAAACGTGTTTGATGCATGTGGGTTTTGGAGAGTTTTTTATCTGTTGTTTTATGGATATGTTTAACGTGTGTGTTAACAGTTTGGATAATTATTCGAAATGTTTAGAACAAAAAAATATATCTTCTAGGTAGCATATTGAATAAGGAATAGTAAGGAAAATGAACGCGGCGTGCATAACCGAGGTAACATTTCAGCTTCGATAAGACTTCGGTAGGTAATTTTTTAGCTTCGATAAGATCTTACTGAAACATTAAAGAAGCTAAAATGTTTATACAGCAAGACACATTCAACATTTCTATGTCTACCGCTCTACTAACATTACATGTTCAAGGGAAAAGGTTTCGGTAAGGCCTTACCGAAGCTAAGATAATTTATCGTAGCCTTTTCGAATCTGAAACGTTAGTTGGGTGGAATTTTGTTGGTTTTAAATCATTTAGGAGTATTTTATATCATACAAAAGTGCCTCTCAACTTAGCCGTTTGTATTCGGTGTACAGTTGTATTTCCCCTACATTCCTGGCGTTGAAAAAATGCTCACAAGAATATAGCGTCAATACTATTTCTTTCGAAACTAAAAAAAAAAAAAAAAAACAGAAAAAAACCCTTATCGCAATTATTAAGTTGCGAACAATGTCTTCACATTCTAATTACTTTATGTATACTCAGTACAGTTTTCAACATGTACGAGCATACTTAGTACATTTTGAAAGTTTTTCGATCAGTGTAGTTTATGTATGTTAAACTCCACATTATAATTCATCATAAAAGGAGAGGTAAAGGAATTTATCAGTAATTTTGTTTGCTTTTTGCCAGATTATAAAGTTGGTAACAAATTTAAATTTCTCGAACCCATGCAAAGCCATGTTTATAAAGTTGTACCAAAAAAATAATCTCCCATTTGTAACTAAAGCTCGCTCAAATGAATAATTTATATTTTGCAATCAAAACCCTAAAAAAATACTTGTTGCCCATAAAAATACATATTTATTAGTCTCATTGATTTCATCACCGAAAATCATCGAACTTATCGCTTTTACGGGAATAATTTACCACTTAAACGCAATAAATCAAAGCATCACCATCAGCGCATGATCGCCTATCTTGGCAAAACGCAACACTGGTGCGCTGTGTGTCCACTTTTTTCGTTTACTTTACCAAAATCTATATACCCTTACTCCTCTTGCAGCTCTTCCAAAACCAAAAAAGATACATCCAGCCAGACCAGACAGACAATTCCGAAGAGGGACAACAATTGAGCGCATACACGTGATAGGTACAAATTGAATGTGTTTCCAAATGATTGCGACACCAAAGTGGACAACACACAACACCGTACATCCCATAGTCGGCCTATGGTTGGAGTATATAGAATTGAATTTTAAAAAAATGTTCGATCATCATCATCGTCTGATGATGGCGAGAAAGTCTGACATGATATTGATAGAGCTTCTCTCGTCTTCCCGGATTGATGATGGTCATGCGACATAATAGTACTCAAAAGGTTGATCTTTGATCATCGTGTCGTCGTCATCGTCATTGAAACCCAGGTTCATCGTTGAAAGAAGGAAATTCCAACAAATGCCATTTGGTTCAACAAAAAAAAAAAACATATCATCGCAGTAGTCGAAGATTGCGTCTTCGTGAGCGGACAATCCAAAGGAATCAACATCACAAAATCGTCATTTGTTCGCAAAACATAAAAGTGTCAAATGGTACATCAAAGTTGCAAAGTATAGTTCAGGCAAACAGTGCTAGAGTTAAAAAAACAAAAAAAAAACGAAGCAATCTCACTAATACGGTGGTCTTCGTTGTCCTGAATTCTAGGGATTCCACAAGAGTGCTGAAATTAGCACCAAAACATGATGGGACTGCTTCATATCGCCTCCTTTTACGTGCCTGCGCAGTTGTTGAGGTTCCGTTTGGAATTTTTTCGTCCCGTAGTGTGTGGTGGAAATTCCTCAGGTCCCAGAGTTGGTCGTTGTCGTTTGTTCGTTTTGCTTCTTAGATTGCGGATCTGCTTTTTTTTCTCTCTCTCTCTGTCTCTCACACAGATAGTTTGTAAGGGTCTGATTATATACTTCGACCACCAAACAACACCAGAACCACCTCGTGGAGTATACCTACAAATTCGTGGCTGAATTCCCGAAAGGAATTCCATGGCGATACTTAATTTAAATTCCATAAGCTGCAAAGTGGATTGCTTGGAATTATACAATGCTTGTTTCGTCCGTCCGCTCGATGCTTTTTTGTTATTGTTTATTTTGTATTTTAACAACTTCCAACTATAAGTCAATACCTACCTGCAAAAAAATTGCGAGCATCCATGAGGTACATGAAGATTCAACTTAAAATGCAGAGACGCGTCGTAACCGATTAGGCCGATTAACTTAATGGCCAAAGGGACTTGGCACATTATATATGTATGTCAGTCTCTAGTTGAATTGATATTGTATAAAAGTTAAAAACGAAAATAAATTAAATCCACTTCTTCAGTGGGTTTTACTAATAAATCTTCCTTCCTGTGGGATTCACAGTATTAACGAGATGATTTATGCGCCTCTCGTGAAAGAGTTTTCTTTTTCCAACCGACGCGACGACACGACGACACCGTGAAGGAAAATGTGCTGCTTCATGATGACGACAGGTGGAATGTCATCGAGATATTAAATACAATGCTCATAGATGTTTGAGCATTATTTCAAGATCTACGCACCACGACTAATCAACGGCTATATGAGAACTTAAAGTTATTTCTCTCTTGTATAAGGTTTGAATAACAATAGCTTTGATTAAGATCGAATTAAAGGTGACAGTAGCAACGGAAATGAGAGACATTAATCAGCTGGAAAGAGGGCTTAGTCTTTTGTGGAATAATGCATATGTGAGCTTTCAGATGATATTCTAACAGTAGACGGCATTTGCTTAGAAGTTTCGTATGTTTTCTTGTCGAAAAATTAAACACTATTGTCATCCTCTGCTCAGTGTCAGTGTCGATTAAATTAAACGTGAGCTATAATTATGTCGATTAAACTTGAACCCTGAGGATATTTTTTCATCGAAGGTTTTGTTCTATCTTACGTCCAGCGGTGATATGTAGTTTGAGAATACCAATTTTATAAAGGGTGTTCTTTTTTAGCCCAATACTTACTTTAAGCCGATATAGATATCTTTCAAATCAATTGTGAGGCTGTCAATTGCATTTTTTTTAGATAGTCCTTGCAATGACATACATGTTTGCTTAAAAATGTTTTAAAATTTAGTTGAATGGTTACAGAATAAACTTACTGAAGTAAATTTCTCGCATAATGAATATTGTGAATGATCCTGGTCCCTTAGCGTAAACGGCTACATGCAATTAGACCCCCAACATTTTTTCATTTTCAAGTTAGGGGTGATATTATGTATTAATAAAACCTAAGCGAAGCATTACAGAGGACCCAATAGGCGTTTTCCTTTTTTCATTTTTTCGTTTAGAGCAGAGCACTGAATAGAGTTCGAGCACATAGATTATGCACTGAACTTGTTCCAAACAGAGCGAGCTCTGAACACGGATACACTTGAACCACACAAATCAGAATACATTTTCATGTTTAACTATAAAAGCAATATAATAAAAAACCTACCCTTTTTTGTACACTGATACACAACAGATACAGAAAATCAACAAGCGATCTACTTCTTTCGCCAACTTATGTATCTAACTATTTTTTTCTTCACATTTTTCTGATTGGCACACATGGCATTTGGCGCATTCAGCAATTTACTCAAATGCTCCATCAATTATGTTCGAGCACGTCGAGTGCGATCTACACATGTTTAGAACGAAAAAAGAAACACACATTTGGACCTCTGCATGCTCTGAGATAAAAAGGAACACAAACACATTTTTTGACAACTCGGACTCTGCTCTTAACTAAAAAAGAAAAGCGCCTAATAGAGGGAGTTAAAATCCTCCGAAGCTGTTGAGGTATTAAAGATTGAACGGATCGACGAAGTTGCTTTGTATTTTATATTTCTATTTTATTACTTAAACCGAGCAGAGCTTGTATATATGTATATACATTCTTGGTTTCTTGGAAACGGCGCTAATGATTTGGATCGAGTTTTAAAAGTTTGCTCCTATGAGCGTGAACAAAAAATTTAAAAAAATATAAAGGGTGTTTTTTTTAAGACATGTGGTTCTCAAAAATGGCCAGGAACTTATAAAGATAAGGGTTGCCATTAATCATGGCTCAATAGCATTCCCCATTGACTGTAACATTGTGGCCGGCTTCATTCTTGAAGAAAAATGGACCAATGATTCCATCTGCCCATAGAGCACACCAAACAGTTACTTTTTGAAGATGTAGCGGCGGCTCAAAAATGGCTTGTGGATTATTATCACTGCATATACCAAAATTTTGCTTATTAACGTACCCATTTAACCAAAAGTGAGCTTCATCGCTAACAAAATGTTCGTCGTCGCGTCGCGCGAACAGAACCATTATTTTGGTAAGAAATTTGCACGATTTGCAAACGTTGTTCACTAGTAAGTCTATTCATTATGAAAGTGTGTCATGTGTCAAAAAGACTAATTCCGAAAAAAGTATTGCCAGATTGAAAACCATACGTTTTAAAAAAACACACCCATTAGATTTAGTTAAATCGACCCTCATGTCACATCCGTTTTTAAATTGTATGGTTTCTGAGAAATGGCTATATTTCCTGGGAATGATTCAAATGATTTTCTGCCCTTAAGCGCCCAGTTATAGCTTTCATTGAAACTTATCATTGAAAACTTTGACTATCAATTCTGAGGCACTTAAACAAATAAAACTGTCGTTTGGGACCAAAATGAAGGTAATAATATATATAATATTTTTTGTCAAAAAAAAAATATTTTAGTTGCTCTACCACTTTTTTGAAAATTCACTTTTGATTTTTCAATGATGGAAAGCGTTTTCAATGAACAGCTGAAATCCGCCGCATTATGTAAATGGCTCAGCCTGCAGTGTTATATACATACACCACATGTCACACCTAGACTTAAGTTATCTCACAGTTGTTAATCCAGATTATTGAAGGAAGGTTCAATAAAGGAATTATTGAAGAGCTGTTTGTTTAATCTTAAACATAGCACGTGTCAAATTCAAAATTCGAAAGATCTCGACCAAAGCTGGGTCTCCAAGGTAATATTAGAATATGTGTGCCATTTCTTATTTTAAATTTCGGACCATATTTCATTGGGGCCTAATTTCAGGTAGCAATCGTATGTATATATCGGAAGATGTGCTTAAAACTAACTTCAGAATATGTGTGATTAATTTAGCTTAAGGTAAGTATTTTAAGAAATTTCATTTGTTTTGTTTAAGACCGAAAAAACACCCTTTATCACAATATTTGTTTGGACCTTCAATTTTTTTGTCTATCATGTTTTGAATAATGTATGTGATTATTAGCCATGTTGGTGCCGCTATTTCTGAAGGTCATTAACGTGTCTTAAATCTCTTTACCAAAAAATTCGAACGGTTATACAGTACAACAGTACCTACTCTATATCTCTTCTGCAAGGCATTTTTCCCAGTCTCTTCGAACTGAACAGCTAAACGTCTTAACGACTTTTTACATGAGAACGACCAAACGATAGTTGTATTCGTCCAATTTGAATATTCTGCATTCGTCGTGGATACCATTATAAAGCGATTTTTTTTCTCTTAGCCTATGCGAACCGAGTTAGCTCTCAGCAGAGCATGATCAGTAGTTCTATTTTTTTTTTTGTAAATAAACTTGAGCGCTGAACTGTCATAAATTACAAATTTCGGTAAAAAAATCGAATCGGAAATATAATAGTTTAAAATAAAATCGTTTTGAACCTTTCTCTGAATATGTTTTTGTTTTTATGTCGATATTTTTTTTAAAGCGATGAACATACTCACATTCCTTACAAGCTGTCAAAACCGCGTTTTCTTTTATGATTTTCAAAATTATGAGTGAAGGTAATTAGTTTAATCGGTCATTTTATTCTGAGTTAATGGAGCATGCCTCGATTTAGCTCTGATTGAAAAAACAAACACAAATTAATCGATTAGGTGTGTCTGAGCTTAAAAAGAAACAGAGATATTTTTTGACAGATCAGTTCTTTACGCGGAAATAAAAAAAGGAAAAACGCATATACAATCGATAATTTCTGATTTTAATGTTAATGGCACACAAACAATTTAATTTTCGTTAAATTGTGTAAGGTATGTGTATCGCGAATAGATTGTGACAGTTCGCATCAATCATATTGCAATTCGCAACGAAATGTTCTCAAATTTAACTTATTTTTGAAGTTAAAAACCAAATTTTAGTATTTTGATATAAATTATACTACTTCTATGATCTTGTTTAAAATTAGTGGAGAATTTCGGTTTATATGTTGTTTTAAATCACATTTGTTCGTCCGACTGTGACGAAATTCAAGTTTCACTAAATCACTGACAAATTATTTGGTAAGAAAACGCAGTGACTCCACGAATACTTCGCGATCTTGAGAAATATTTCTTTCCATGTTTTTTCGATTTGTTTTCTTTAAGAAAATCAAAACAAATCTGACAGCTCCCACCATTTGCAAAATTTATAATTCTTCTTCGTGTTATAATTTTGACTTGTGGAATTCTATGTCATTTGTGTTATGATTTTTTTAAGTAGAAAAATAAAAAGATGTTTTGTGAATTTTTTGGGGAAATTGATGGTACAGTCTCCCTATATTACCAGCGACACAAGCGATACGGAATCACAAGTCCCTACTCACTTAACCTTCAAATATTTGACGGATCGACGCACGGGTCATTCAAAATCTTCAAAAAGAAAAAATATGTACATATAAGCTTTTACTTGCTGGCAAACTTTTATTCAAAATGAAAATTTTAAAATACTTTTTAATTTTTCACTACCTAACCAACTTTATACAGTTCCCAATTTGTAAAGTTTTACGTACCGAAAATTTTGAAATGTGCTATCCCCATCGCCCCTAAGTCCTCATTCTTTTTTCAAAGATTTCGTACACACTTAATTCACAATAGGTACAAAAATGTCACCTGCTGTTCTGTGTGCATAAGCTTGGAATCTTCTTTCAGCATCCAACTCCTAAATTAAACAAATTATTGTAGTGCACCCATACCCATATGCTATAGTTGCGCAATCCAGTTGCTGACACTACTGGCTTTCCATGCTCCGATGACACATTGATTAATGTCCTGAATTCCTATAGGTGTCTCGGTGCTTCAGTATGGCATTAAGTATACACTTTTTCATATCCAAACTAGATTAATACCCACCACCTATGTAGAGGAGTGAAACACAGAAACAGAAATGCAATATACTGACGGGCGGAATAAGAGTGCGAAAATCTATCAACGAATCCCTAATTTATGGCCCAAGTTGAGCTGAGCAGAGCGCATCATTGTGTATCTAGGGTGCTTTATCATATGGACTTATAGAAAAGAAAAGGCTATCGGTTTGTTTTGTCCAATCAGCTAGTGGTGGTCGAACTATTGAATATCAATGTATCTTAAAAAAAAAATCTATCATCTTTTATTTCTTCTTATTCTTGCTTTTTGTTACCATTTTTTTATTTTTGCATAACTTCTTGCGATGATGGGTAACTTCGGATTGTTCGGGTGTTGATTGTGGAATTAAAAGTAAAATTCCGGGAAATTTTGATTTAAGACCCACGCAAACTAACTGAACCCTAAAAAAGTCGACATCCCGTTTCGAATTACATTCTGGTCATGCGATGACATATTCTATGTCCTCAAAGCTAAAATAACGAAAGAAGTGGAAAGATGAAGGCTTTTTTTTAGTTTTTTGTTTCTGAACTTCTGGAATGGCATACTCGCATATATAGGTAGATATTATGGTAGGTAGGTATTGTCCTTTAATTTAAAAGACTGGTTGGTATAGGTAAATACGGTACCTTTCAGTTTGGAAGTTGATGATGAAGGAAGTGAAAAACTGGGTTACGCTTCTGTTGTATAGGTTTAGAGAATTTTGTCCAAGTGGATAATGATTTCTTAGAAATATTTGCGGGTGGTTGACTTCGATATGCGGTGACGTACATATATGAGTTAGCAAGCTGGAAATAGAATGGCCATAAGGTGAGAAAGCCTCATGTCTAAAAAAAGGACCCATCATGGGAATATTAAACTTTTTTTTACAGAATGTAATACGACAGCAACGTTCACGTTGCTTTCTTTTTAAAGATTATGCTTCTGTTTTTATATTTTCTTTCATAATGTTCGAAGCTGTCACAAAAGAAATCATTAGTACAAAGAATAATTTAGCCTAAGTATGATCAAAGACAATGCTTTCGAATTAGATGCAACCCTTCTTACCTAAGCCCTACCAATTCATTGGTTAAAAATCGAAGAAGTTGTAAATGGGTGCTGTGTTTTTAATAGCGCGTTTTATTAAAAAAAAAATTGGCTCTTTCTGTAAAAAGATTAGATCTTTTTGAATTTTCAGAGTTTCATTCCAACAAAAAGAGCAGATCTAGATCAAATCTTAGTAGCACGAAAGATCTGATCTCTGATGTGTTAGCAGATTTGTTCTGAATGCACATATACATGTAAGAAGTTTTTTCTGTCAACTGTCAAATGGTAAATATTTTGTTATTAATTTGTTGTGAACTTGTGAACTAGAATAAAAAAAAATGAATGTTAATAATTTAGATATAATAAATTTAGTGGAGTTTGTTATCTGATGATGAAGATATGTTTTCTTTCAGGAATGTGTGTGTCGGTCATTCACCAATACTGCAATTATCTGGAAAAAAGTTTAATTGAAAAGATCAAATCTCGATTTTAAGAAGAGTTCTTTGAAATGTTATTGAAACTCGCTATAATTTGACCGTTAGTTTATCGACTTCAAATTTCAAAAATATATCTAAGTTATTTTCATTTTTATAAAAGTAAACGATTTTCCTGTAGCAGAAAGCGCTTACGATATAGTTACTTAATAGGTCCCAACCTCGTTCTCCTTTCAAAATATTGATTACCTACTTCAGTTTGGTCCAGGAATTCTACCCCAAAAGTTTCCAAGAAAGTGAAAAACGTCTTCTCACACTTTAAGGTTGCATAGATCGCACAATAATGGGAGATCAGATCGATAATGTATGAAATTTAACGGGATGAGTTCTCTTCTTATTTTTTGGTGTTTTTTTTTTTTTTTTAAGGACTGAAGTAAGCGCTGTTTCGAAAGTGGATCAGATTTGAAGATAGTAAAGGTCAGAATTGAGACGATTCCGCTTGGCTCATAAGCTTATCACAAATTTCCCATTTTCTAGATCAGGATTGTGAATTACGGCGTACCTGCTCTAACTTGTTCAGGGTTTTCATTTTCACTGACTCTGCAGCTATTTTACCCCTTCTCTTACACTAGTTCCACGAGAAATTTTAATTTGCTCCAATTTTGGGTTTTTGGCTGTTTAAATGCATTATAGCGGTGATTTTCGACTAGTATGGCTAAATCACAATCACGCGTTGAGTCGGTCAGGTGCTTCAAACTATGATTGTTGAGAAATTATAATTGTATAAGCAATTTAGATTTTGAACTACGCAATCTACAACTTCACAATATAATTAGCTCACAAAAAAAAACAACATTTTACTCGCAATTTTTGACAGTAATTTAAAATTATTAGATTTTCATTCTTTGAACACCCTTTTGAATTCAAGATTAAAAAACAACAACACTTCGATGCTAAGGCAAAACCAACAGGAAATAACGAGACCAAAGCCACACAATTAGATAAGAAACATGGCTGTCATTTCAATTCCGAAGAACAGCTGAATCATAGTTTTGCAATAGTATGCGTCACATCTATTCATCGCTGTTGTACCAATTTAAACAAATTGGTTTGGAGAGAGAAACGTACGAAACATTGTCAATGCGCGACTGAATACAAGATATATCTTTTGGGAGTTATGATATTTGGTCTGAAGCTGCACAAATACTGAGGTGACATTTCAGACTGTTTCATAAGATTCCATTGTGTCCACATATCAAAGTCACACCGTGATTGTTGAACTTAGTGATGGGCATAATCAAATTATTTCATTAATCGAGATATTAGTATTCGAGTGATAAAAATAATCAAATGATTATTCGAATTAATTAGAAATTAAAATAGTTTCCTCCAATTTTTTACTATGCCCATGTGCCATAATTCGTTTGAATTTGGAAAGTCCGCGAAAAGGAATAATGTTAAATACTCATATGTCAATAGATACTTAAACCTTTAACTTGATGATCTTTAACTACATGATCTTTACTTTCATTAAAAAAAAAATAAATAAAAATAAGAAACTAAAAAAAAAAAAACTGTAAAAAACACAAACATAACGGTAACAAAAAACAGAGAGAGAAAAAAATGTCTATTCAAATGCATAAGAAATTCTCAAGTCCACCAGGAAAACACCCAAATCTATAAAAGCAATCACCCATTTTTTTCATTTATACGAAATGAAATCATTTCATTCATCCATTTTCATTCGATCATTCCATAAAACAAAAAATCTCAGAAACTCTATCTGTCTCTGTATTTCGAGTGATCACCAACATGCAACAAACTGTATTCGAGAACCTACTGATTACTAGATATCACAGTACGCATAATAAAGGTAATATATTCCGGTTTTCATTTTCGTTTAAGTTCGCGCATGTGGCAAAACTCAGACACTAGTGTCACATTTGGCATGCGCATATGCTTAGGCATGGGCCAAACTGGTAGTTGCAATATCGGTTACTGCTACTTTTAAATAACAGTTATAAATTCCTGTTACTGAAATAACAATTTTAATAAACTATTTTCCACTACCATTTTAAAATTAATTATTCATCACTTTTTCATCTATATTCCGCTGTTGGGTTTGATCCAAATACAAATTTAGAAATTTCAAATGTGATTTTAATAACAGTTATTTTTGATCTACTGTTACCTTTACTGAACACATCTAACTGAAATATTGACACATTCCTATTTGTATGTGAAAATGCCAAATCTCAGAGACATTTTGCCAAATATAACAACCGAATTTTTGAATTATGACAACCGAATTTTGTAAACATGCGCAATATGTGTACTGTGGCCAGATATTACTATTTTACGAATTCATTTGAATGATAAATGCTACAGAAGCAGATAAAACGTCTTTAATTCCAATTCGAACTTACACGTCCACGTATAAAATCCACACCAAAGCAATTTCTGATGCGAGGTAGGGTATCTAGATGTACATATGTATACGAATGTCTATGGTTCATATGAAAAGGGAATAAGGGCCGAGACCTCATGTAAGCGTTGCATAAAAATCGCTCTTATGTTAAGGCAGTATAACAGTCTACTTAACTATATCTGATCCCATCCAGGACTTCTATAATTAAATTATAGATACCCATGCAGCATGATTCAAAGAAAACAAGTTACGACACTTATTTTTTGTCTTATTTTTATTGACGTCACCAGAGACCAAAATCCATTATTGCACATTGGACAAACAACAACAATTTCCAGATTTTTGGTCTCTGGTGATGACAATAAAATAAGATATATAAAAAGAGCTGTCGTTATCTTGTTTTATTTATTCATATTTTATATGAAGTAAGATTTTGAAAACATTGCGGCATTTGCTTTAATTTCTAATTGTAGGGTATCTAGATGTGTATATATGTATACGAATGTCTATGGTTCATATAAAGGAAAGGGCCCAGACCTCATGTAAACGTTGCACAAAAATCGCTCTTATGTAAAAGCAGTATAACATTCTACTAAGTCCCCTTTCACACAGGGAAACCAGTTGCTGGAGATTTTTTTGACGTTTTCCTTTAATTGCCTTGTAGCTTCACACGAAGAAACTGGCACCAAGAAACTGAGGAGGAAACTGGGAAGATTTTGTTGGGCTAATTGGAATGCAAAGCAAAACGTCAAAAAAATCGCTTCAATTCGTTTAACGGGAAGATCTTTTTCATTCCCCTTACTTCTTGCCTTTCCAGCCAACAAACTCCCAGTTGCCGGCAACTCAGTTTCCTTATGTGAAAGGGGACTAACTGATCCCATCGAAGACTTCTGTAAATAAATCATAGATACCCATTTTGCAACAGTATTGTTTAGTGGTGTCACTGGGGGCGTTCACTCAATTATTCTCAGCAATAACTTTCTGTTGTTTTAACGCGTGCAAAATCACATCTGAAATCTGATGACAAAAAAACAGCTGTTCTCATGACAGTTATCTTGAGTATTGAGTTTACCCAAACATTTGGAATAACTAGCTATCCGACATTCCGAGAACAAATGTGTAGAACAGTTGGCTGAAAACTTCATTTGATATTGGTATGTGTTTTGTTTTGATTATTTGACAGCTTTCAGCTAATTTATCTGATTCGTCAACAAATATACTAGGATAGATAGGTATCCGAGATAACATATTATATAATAAGTGAGTGAACGCCCCCACTTATACTGACAGTTATATTTTCGCTGACAGTTCCACAGCTATAATTTTATTTTCAACTGATGTTTGATACGATTTTTTTTTTAAATTTCACTTATAATCTATGTCACCACACCATATTATGTTCATCCATGTGCAATTTTTTTTAGTGTATTTCTTATATGGTATTTTTTAATGCACTTTTGTATTATGTCTCTGTCATTGCTCTTTTCAATCATATTCATGATTAGTCTTCTTATAGTAGCAAACAACGAAGGCAAACAAAAACTTTTTCCCGATTTGCGGCCGGCCGGCGCCGCTTTCATTTTTTTTTTTTTGTTTTTGAGGGCAAATCGATGTAAATCTAAAGCTATGGGCATTCCGTTTTGGAAGATTGTTGCCAAGTATGCTTAAAAATTTTAAACTAAAAATAATATTCAAATTGTCAGAGTAAAACTTATTTTTAAAAAATTATCATTATTATTATATAAAATTCAGTCCTGCAGGAATTACGCGTAGAGAGGGCAATGCAAGTTTTGGCAGGTTCCACTTGTTTTGTTTGATAAATCGAAAAATTTTGTTTGTAATTAAAGGTTTTTGAAGCGGGATATAAAAAGCTAATATCAAAACTAAAAATTAAAAACAATTGAAAACAGAAAATAACAAAAATTCCAAATTTCGGACAATCTGAGACAATGGCAAAAATGAATGTTATGCAATGTTAAATCGCCAAAAATATACTATAATTTTGTATAAATTCGTAAACAACCCATTACTAAATGGTACGCGAAACAAAATAGTCCAAACATTTCTATAGTAATGTCAAATCTTTTTTTTGAGCGATTTAACATTTTCTTACATTTTTTTTTAACAAAATAACTAACTCAAACATTTGCGAAAAATTTGTAGGATTGCGACTTACACAGGTCCAACAAAAATAGCTCAAATACAAAATGTCTTCTTTTTGTTATTTTGACATTTATGTCAAGTCACCCAAAAATATGTAGGCACTTTTTTTTCTATTGTTTGTCTTAAAGTAATATCACATTGAATTGTGTATAAAAACTGTTAGATTATGCCGTTTGTTGTAAGCTATAAGGCCTCGACTAACACTACTCAATTGCGGTGGTAATCACCTTCACAAAATGGATATAATTGATATATCCATGTTTTTACACGATTTGTGGGTTGTAAGTATGCACTATAACAAAAGTCGCATGGCTGAACGCACCAGCATGTAGCATTAGACCGCCCGCCACATCGCCAGAGTTTTTTGTTTCAAAAAATATCTCCACCTCAACCTTGATCGCTTTGTTGTAGGCACGTGAGGCAAACAGATATAATATTTACAAATTCCCCAAACTAAAAGGAAACATTAAGCAACATAACAAAAATTATTAATTCTGTTAAAAAAATGATTTGGCAACTCTTTTTTTGTGCAAACTCTTCACTTTTGTAAATGGCTTATTGTACATATTTAAGTATAGTGCGGTGAAATGTAATAATTAAAACAAAAGAATCAAACAAAAGCAACATTGTCGAAACAAGAAGCCAAAGCCTCCCAGAAGTAAAAGTCAAGGGAAGATTTTGCGAATTATTTATGTGGCAACAACCACATTTTGTGTATACTATAGTTATGGTGCTGCACTTTTATGAACAAGTACCTTCATCGTCATCAGGTTCTTTAGATGGAACTTTTTTAATGGATAGGTATATGTATATGTATACTATGAAATGTTGCTAAAGACATTGTCACCAGAAATTGAATCGATTTATTACAATTAAATTCGAATTAAGGGCAAGCAACCATTAAGCAAAGTGCATTAAGTGCAATAGGGCATGTAGACTCGAAATTAACCAACTTATGGTGAAGAGATACAAATTTGCTGGAATAAAGCCAGCTGTTATGTGAGATGTTTTGCAAAAGGCATGATGATGAGGAAGTGGTTCAATAAATTGATACCTTAGGTATACAGGTATTGAGAAAAGGAGTCATTTTGTATTTGTCATGTTTTTTTTTGTCAGTTTTATGGTAATTTTCAGTCTTTTTTATCTTTAGGATCCAGGAATAGCTACTTGTATCTAACCTATAACACTTAGGCTCAGTTTTTCAGGGCTGAGTTAAGCAAGAGTTAGTTAATCGTGCAAATTAAATGATCCATAGCTAACTCACCAAGAAATATTTTAGAGGGGTATTAATGTAGAAAGGCCTTAAACACTTACATACATGATAAAAAAACACCGATTTTTTTTAGTTAATCCAAGGTTAACTCAACATATTTGGTGAGTTAACTCGGGTTTAACTTTAATCTCACACTGGATCGCTTAGGGCAACAAAGTTTTTGTTATTGTTTGACTAATAATCAATCCTAAATTAATGACATATGAAAATAAAAAAGATTTCATGTGAAATTGGATGTGAAAAATGCACTTTTATGATAAAAACTGTGTAATGTATGACGATGTCAAAAAATCAAATCTGTTTAAATTAAGTATTATAGGAAATGAATAGGTTCTACAATTCGCAGCTGTTTTCCACAATGAAATATCTGAAAGTTTAGGAAAAATTGTGAAATTATTAGTCAATAATTTATTTTTCATTAAAAATTTGTATGCAACCGCACATTAAAGCTGTGGAACGTAACTTAAAAAAAGTTCAGCACGTCAATGTGGAATATAAAACTGCAAAAATTCCACGCTAACAATCGATTACCTTTTCAATATCACTAGAAAATCACTCACCAAGGAATATTTTAGAGGAGTATGGATAAAGAAAGGCCTACAAAATTTACATGTTAAAAACTACCGATTTTTTCAGTTTATCCAAGGTTAACCCAACATATTAGGTGAGCTAACTCGGGCTTAACTTTAATATCACACTGGAAAACTAGTTTTAGTTATTTTTTGACTAATAAATCAATTCTCACTTAATTCCATATGAAAATAAAATAAGATTTCATGTGAAATCCGCTGTGAAAAAAATGCATTTCTATGAATATGATAAAAACTGTGGAATGCATGACGATGTCAACAGATTAAATCTGTTTAAATTGTCTTATATAAAATGAATAGGTTCCACAATCCGCAGCTGTTGTTCACAAAGAAAAGTCTGAAAGTTTGGGAAAAATTGTGAAATTATTAGTCAATAATTTATTTTTCATTAAAAATTTGTGTGCAACCGCACATTAAAGCTGTGGAACGTAACTTAAAAAAAGTTCAGCACGTCAATGTGGAATATAAAACTGCGAACATTCCACGCTAACAATCGATTACCTTTTCAATATCAATAGAAAATCACTCACCAAGCAATATTTTAGAGGAGTGTGAATAAAGAAAAGCCTACAAAACTTACATGTTAAAATCTACCGATTTTTTCAGTTAATCCAAGGTTAACCCAACATATTAGGTGAGCTTATTCGGGCTTAACTTTAATATCACACTGAAAAACTAGTTTTAGTTATTTTTTGACTAATAAATCAATTCTCACTTAATTCCATATGAAAATAAAGTAAGATTTCATGTGAAATTCGCTGTGAAAAAAATGCATTTCTATGAATATGATAAAAACTGTGGAATGCATGACGATGTCAACAGATCAAATCTGTTTAAATTGTCTTATATAAAAATAAAATGAATAGGTTCCACAATCCGCAGCTGTTTTTCACAAAGAAAAATCTGAAAGTTTGGGAAAAATTGTGAAATTATTAGTCAATAATTTATTTTTCATTAAAAGTTTGTATACAACCATATAAAAGCGGTGGAACGTATCTTTAAGCAAATTTCACAGCGTCAAGGTGAACGATCAAACTGCGAAAATTCCATGCTAAAGATCAGTTACATTTTCAATGTCAATAGAAAAGTATGTGGAAAGAAAAAAAGTGAAAAAAATGTAAGAACAACACTCGTCAAAGTTTGAAAACTTGCAGATAAAATCAAAACTATGCTCGGTATACAGAATCCAATAGCAGGGAGAGATAAAGAACAAAAACCATTTATGTGAAATGACAAGCTGTCAATATTTACGCCCGTGTTTCACTTATTTTCTCACATCAGTTTTTTTTTATTTTTTTCATTTCATCATGCTGCTTCTGATGGTTGCACACAAAAAAAACCTCCTGCTCCTAGGGTGCCTTACCTACTGCTTTAGTGTTGGATTTAGACTAAAAACAACAACAACAAAATAATATTAAGAATCATCGCGCATAAATGTAACCCAATACGGTTCATGTGTCTTGTTCGTGCGTCCTTCCGCGTCCTCACCGGTAGATATCGTCATCGTGATGATGATGGTCGTCGTCTAGTCGTTGGTTGTATAGATATAGCAAAACAGCTTATTCCTACTCCTGGTGCTTGCACTCGTTCGATATGCACATTCACACCCTCGAAGCTGGTTAATTCGATCATAATGTCAACTGGTCGTTGGCCGTTGTTTGGTCGTGGTGAAACAAGCTATCTGTAGATATAGTTCTTGCGAATGTTTGGTGGTGGTATGGTGAGTGGGAATGTGCCTTAATACCTATCTGTTTGCCATTAAAAGCTATAATAGCCCATGGTTCCACGGAGTGTGTCATATGTTTGGAGTCGTTTTCTTATACGAAATGAATATTCCTGTTTAAGCACTCCAAAAGTGATGTCTCCATTCTGGTTTTGTATGTTGAAACAAAACGACCGACCGACATGACGCGACGCAACAAACAGACATGATGACGGTACGACGACCATAAAAATTATAAATCCGAATTATGCATTCTCAAAACAGAAAAGAAACCTCAAGACGAAGAATATAAGCCCAAAAGATAAACACCTAAATGAGGTGCGAAAATACCTGTGAACACATTCATGAACAGGTATTTTTGCAAATCACTAGAAAAAAAAAACACAATTTAAGGGGCGAGAGTGGGGATAGGTGTGCTGCCTCGTCGTGGTGAGAACCATGCGATATAGTAAAGACAATCGACAACCCAACAACCAACAACCGACGACCGACACGTCGCGTCGACGATGTGATGACAGCAGCGTATTCAGCAGGAGTTCCACAGCCACCGCTATTGCTGCTGCTCCTGCCTTCCTACCTCACCGGCACGACCACTACCGCAGCATTATTCCCCGCTAAAAACTGCCGCGCAGCCCAAACTGAATGGTGAACAAATGCTTTCCGCCTATTGAACTAATTAGTTTGAACATTTTCCACAAAGAGAAAAGAAATATTCAAAGATAAAAAATAATATGGGAAATATGTGCAGCACCAGCTACGGGATTAACAAAATGCTGAATTTAAAAAAAAAATTGAGAAAATTTTAGAAATTAACTTTTATGAAATTTTGTGAAATCTCGAAACCCCCCCGGGGCTAGCTAAAAATCCGTTTAAAACTGTTATGCTGTCTTCGAACTTGGAGATTGAAAATACCACAAATAATTTATAATTGATTTCTGGCCAAAAAGTTATAATCCGAAAATATGCAATTGGTCTGTTTGCGCAAGCATTCATTTCAAACCAATATGTCATTTGCATTTTTGTCTTATTGAACAATTGGCTTTTTCACAATATCTTGGAGAGAAGAAAAATATGAAGAAAATCTTGTGTGCTACTGACATCTGATATGATAGCAAATTTCATTGAATTTGGCAGTCTATCTCACACAATTTGACAGTTGAACTGGGATTGGTTCCTAAATCTTAGCACATTCTATCACACACTAACTGTTTCTGGGTATATGCGATTTTGAGATTCTGTCCGACTTCTTAAGAAATAAAATGGACTACTGGATTGTTCATACTTGCTCTTATGTTCAATCACTCCGTATATGTACAAGATTCTTAATTAAGTTAGGTTAGGTTAGGTTGAAGTGGCTGTCAGAGTTGCAGCTGACACACTAAGACCAAACTTGGTCCCTTGTAATACCACATGAATCCTGAGATAATCTTCCTATTCATTGAACCATTTGGAGCTCCTAATGAAGCGTACAAGAGACTGTAGATGCCTATTTTGTTTAGATCATCGAAGAAAAATTCTCCACGATTGAGCTTCCGTCTCTAAAATAACCCCACATAAAATAATCCAGCGGTGTTAAATCGCAGGATCTTGGAGGCCCATTATTTAACCAAAAGTGAGCTTCATCACTGAACAAAATTTTCTTGTCAAAATCGGGATCGGTGGCCATCTCGTTTTGGGCCCATTCACCGAACGTGCGTAGCGCTTGATGGTCGTTCGGCTTCAATTCTTGCACGGATAAGTCTTCGTGGGCATTGTACGGCATCTCTGAGAATGCGCATTGCACACTAGAGTAAACGTGGTATGAAACCTTTTCCATGTTTGCTTGAATTACCGACTCTGCTGGGCGATTATATCGACCGAATATTGGACGCATGGCTCGATGAGTCACGCTAACCGACCCAATATTTTGGTAATAAATTTGCACGATTTGCAAATGTTAATCAGAAACAAGTCTTTTCATTGTGAAATGGCAAGCCAAACAAAGAAAAAATCAAGTGACAGCTGTCAAAAAGACCAACTCCGAAAAAAGTATTGCCAGATTGAAAACCACACTTTTTTTTCAAAATATCCAAAAAATATATTTCGAAAATTTTGGTATGCAGTATTACCTATTTATAATGTCAAAGACCTCTTGCACAAAAATTTTGATCAAAATCCGCCGAAACGTTTATGAGAAAACTCAAATTCCGTTAGTTTTGGAGCTATAAAAAAGATTCAAAATTCCATTTGAGATATTTACCTAAAACGTTTAAATATCAAGTTTGAACAAAATCGCTGCAGGCAATTAGATCTTTGTACAGACAAACAGACTGAAGGGAATTTGGTGTTCTCTATATCAACGTAAAAAACTTGACCTAACACAACTTTTTGGAGCATAAATGATATATATAATTTATCTGGAAATCGGCTCTAACGATGTTGATTGTTGTGCGACGGACTTTTAGTAACAAAAGATTTTCCCTTGGGTTAGCCTTGGGCTGGAATTAGATTCCTAAAACGTACTATTCCCCGGTTCGCTTCTTCAAAGTGAACGTCTTGGGCTGAGCTTACTCCTGTAACTCAAATAAACTAGTTTTGTGATTATATGAAATACCTTGTTATACTCTGCCGCAGAAAAATAGGCAGTGCACGTCGTATGGGAAAGCTTTTTCAAAATCAGTAGCGTGTCATATTTTTGCACCATACAAAATTGAAAGAACTTCCCGATGAAAAGTGTTTGCATGCCCGTAAATATATTAAATAATGAAAAAAACTTGATTGCATCGGAAACAGACCCAACATCCTACTCAGCGCACATCTGAGTGTCGATGTCGACTAAATTGCTTTTGATGTAGCCTGTGGCTGCTGCTGCCATTCAACCTCCATTAAATATTGATGTGCTTTCAGAGTTACCTGTGCCCATTTCGTAACTCGATCGGTTTTTTCCTTGGGTTTCTGTTGAGGTGCTTTTGATTTGAGAGCTTTAAAAAAAAGTTTTGAAGGATGAGTGTAATCGTGGAGTGTTTTCATTTTTTGCACTTCTTTTAATGTGTGGAAAATACGTTAAAATGCAGGAACAAATTTTTTTGCTGTTTTCTTTGAAGAGGAACATTATTTGCGTAGATTTTTATTAATGTGAAGTAAAGTATTTTGGTATAAAATGTATGCAATGTAATGTAATGTAATGCAATTTGTATTTTTAAATCGTGTATTTTTAAAGAGGTGTGGTTTTTTTAAGTTTTGTACAATTAGTTCGAAATGGGATTGAGGATTGCAAAAGATTTAAGTACCGAAAAAAAAGAAATTGTTGACGCGACAAAAAATTCATAAAAAATTTCAAAATAAGACAGAAGCTGTGAAGCAAGTAGCTGATATTTTTCCTGTAGGCGAATGAACAGTTTACAGATACCAAAGGAAAACAAATTTAATAAGGAATAATTTTTTGTTGGCTTGTTTTTTATTTAAAAGGGATTAACCCTACTGGTGATTGCCTTCAAAAACGCACCTTTATCTTACCTCATGGTGGTGTGGAAAATATAAATTTGTTTTAATTTTTATAAACAAAACGATTAAATAAAAAATCCTATCGAAAAAAAGAGCGGTAACCCTACTTTACTATTCTTTCATATTTGGGTCCATTTAAAATACACATTACGAAAACCCTGTAAGAGCTTTATTGAGTGACAGATTTATGCAATCCACTGTAGCGAGAATGAGAGGCAAACGTCCTATCTTGCCTACACTGCCTATTTTTCTGGGACAGATTATAGTTATTTTAAGAAAAAGAAAATTGTAATATTGTAAATCACCCGCTGTGAATTTAAATAGAGAAATAATTATAACTGGTAACTGGCGAGTTCTTCTTTCTACATCCGAGTTTTGCTTTGCTTTCTTGATAAACCCTGGACACGACGAGCTCACCTCAGCCTTAGTCAAAAAAGCATCACAGTAGGTATACGTATTGTGTGTATTTGACGAGCAATTTTTTCTTGGTTCGTTTTGTTGATAAAATTAGATTTGTGTGTATTTGACGGAATTTTTTTTTGTTTGTTTTTTGATGCTCATACATTAGTGTATATTATGTTGTATTAATTTGTGTTATGCTTAAGTCGATGGTCTTGTTGTCAGTTCTTCAGTGTATACAGAGCAGGGCTTGTATCACTTCGTTGTTCTTTGACCGGTTTCCATAAAACTGAAATACATACACATTGAAATCTCCCTTTGCGGACACCTCGCTTGGACGGACACTCCCATGGACGGACACGGACAGGAATTTAACTTATGAATGACAAAATATTTTCTCTTATACGGACCCCAGAGCAGAATTGAATACGTAATCACGCTGATAATTTTCACAACGGTAATTTTTTTTTTAAGTTGCAGTCTTTTACAGCGAGTATCAAATTATTTTCTCTCATTCATCTGATGAAAGTGAAAAGTAAAAGAATATTTAATTTTGGAATTTTAGATTTCTGTTTATTTGCGCTCAGGTAGTTTCAAGTTTGAATAATGAATGAATGATATCCAGAAGATGATTCGCCTATAGCAAATTTAAGACGAATTTCCAAGCTCCAAGAAAAATGACGGTAGCTGTTCAAATTTTGGTTGACCTGCAGGCCAGATTCCAAAATCAATCGGTCTTTTTTAATTGAAATATTTTTTTGTTAAAAAAATACATAAATACGAATCTTATTATTATTGCAAAGTTTTTAGAGGCTGATTTTTATATGTATTTACATATGTGTTAAATATAATAATTTTATTCCTTTTTTAAAGTTTATATATTTTTGTTATTTTTATTTTCTGTTAATAAATGAATAATTTTAATTTTGAAAATTAGTGTTTTTCTTGGATTTCCCTTAAGCGGACAACTCCCTTAGGCTGACAAAAATTTCTGCACCATGGCTGTCCGTCCAAGGGAGATTTCACTGTACATAAGTAGTGTTAGAAAAAATTGTTTCAAATCAGGAAAGCTTTACTTCTGGCGCGTGTGCATTAAGTACACGCACCCTTTTTTGTACTTATGACCCATTAGAGTCGGACATAATTCCCAAATTTGATTTTGGACTTATGTGCCGAGGAGTTATGTCCCTGCACCAAAATTGTTCACTATAATAAAACTAATTTTACAGCCCCTTCTATTCTGCTATGGTGCTTATATAAATATGTAAACCGTGGGTTAATTAAATTTCAACTAAGGTTCAGAGTGTTTTTTTTTTTGGTTTGGACACGTCTTGAAATAATTACACGTTTTAACGACTCACTTAATAGGGAGAATAACCTTTTTTAACGGAAGTTGAACCAGTTTTGCGCCTACAAGCCCTGCAGTATGATTACTATTTTTCGCATGACTCAAATATTTAGTAAGTTTTGAGGGAATTCGTTCTTTTTTCAATTCCTTCTTCCACTCTAAATTCGCTGTTCCCTTTTTCTCTTAGATAATTTTATCTTATTCTCCTAACTAGTACATAACCTACATATATACTTCTGGAGACAAAGTATGCCAAGCTATACTTGAGACATCTGATGGCCGTCTTGAAATGCTTCATTTTCACGCTTTCGTTCTTCAATAAATTTTCTAAATGCGCAATTACAGATAAATATCTTTAAATATAGATTTCAATATTCCTATACCTAGCTATGTATGTAAGCATATGTAGATGTACCTATATTTAATTTTACGTATTTTCACCTTAACTGGGCCATTTAACTTAATGAATTTACTGCTAAAGTGACACCTGTTCTAAGAGCAAGATTGTATGCGCGCAATCCAATCTTATATTTAATTTCATTCCAAAGCAACACCTTATATTTTTTTTTTTATTAAATGATGGAATAATCGTATTGAGGCTTGCTCTGTTATGCTTACACCGTGTTCGCTCATGGTTATTTTCTCGCCAGTGAAATGAATTATGGCGACAAAGCATTTCGAATCACATTGTATGTAGCTGCAATATAGTTTGGCTCTAAAAAACACTCAATAAAATATCAATTTAATAGACTTGATTTGCCAATCGAATTTTTATAGACCTTGCTGAAGTCGCTTTAGATATTGGTCATGTCAGGCCAACTAAACTTCACAGAATTATGACTTCGGTAGCTGATTTTTTTTTAAATTTAAATATTGGTCTTCTACATCTTTAATACTGCCTGCCGAGTTACATTATGGGCTAAATGTATTATTGCGATATTAATACGGTAGTGAAGTGTTGTAAAGACCGCTCCAACAGCTTTCTGGCGTTAGTTCTGACTCTGAGAGAGAGTCTTATAAAAAATAAGTTTGTGGTTATAAATTACGAGAATAGGTACATCATAGACATATGAGAGTTAAAGTCAAAGAGGGGTTGGTATGGGTGGGTAATGATAATAGCCATACGTATAAATATATATATTTATATTGTTTCTTCTGGATTCCTTTTTTGGCGTTCATTCTCCCTAATGCGTAAGCTAATATATATAGCCTTTTACGCACTCTTATGATGATGGTGGGAGTAACTTTTCTATAAGATGGAAAATGTGGTTTTGTGGTCGGAATTCTTAAAAGAATTTTAAGTGCATTGTGCATAGGCTTTGGATTATGAAATTGCAAACTGATGCTGAATGCATCTATAGTTGCATATAGATGTGTGGAATGTTGTCTTTATATTAGGGCACAAGCGTGACATTTACATTTTAACGGTATACGAATATATTATAATAATGATATACAATTACATACCTATACACAATTTTTCTTCTTAGCAGATTTTTTTTTCAAAAAAAATTAATACCTGCTAAGGAGCAGGGGAATAAGTCCCTCGGAACTAAGTCCACTTAGTTCTAATTTAAGGAGAACAAACTCCACATAAATGAAATGGACTTAGTTGCCATGTAAAGTATGAACGAACTCCTCTTTCTTATGCGAACTTAAAGTGCACACTTAGGGCCAGTTGTATACAAATGGTTGATCAGTAACTCAAGAATGTTAACTCACCGATTTCGGCGGATTAACTAGGTATGGTTCAAGGATAGTTCAAGCATGTATTTAGTTGTTATCACATACTCGAACCAACTTTGACCCACAGTTAATCCGACGAAATTGGGAGTTAACATATTGCTGAACCACGGATTAAATATATAAACCACGTTTGTACAACAGGCAATGAAGGGGAAACTGACTTTCCAAAAACCATAATTATGAACAAAGAGCTTTCAGAGATTCCAAGGATTTTAGCTACTTTCCTATCGGCTGGCTCATAAATAACCATTGTCCAAACCGCCGAAGCGAGTATGAATCCATTTTAATAAGAGTTAACCTCAAAGCTTATTTTACTCGAATAGACTGACGAAAGTCGAGATACCGAAATCAACAATCAAAAACGTTTGATCTTACTCGCCCGATGTAGATAGACACCGAAAATCGGTGAGCCCACAAGTGTAATGTGTATTGGTGCTTTAAACGAAAATAAAACCAGGCCCATTTTCCATTGGAATTAGTGCAGTTAGTTAACATTAAGGCCATTCATCATTAGTTCCCTGGAATTTATTTCCCTACATTCTCGCTAATAGGTATTTATATATATTCGATTGCAAAATGAAACGAGCAAAAAAAAAATTGTGATTTTCTAGGATGAGGTTTGACGATTGTATATCAGATTATTCGGAGAAGTCTACACTACCTTAGTTCCACAGAGATTTTTTTGTGTGCAGACAATTTTAAGCAGTTCGTTGAATATAAGAAACAAACACAACATTTTTATTATAAAAAGTGGTAAGCTGTAGTTACCAGTGTTGGCCGGTTTTTAATAAAGTTTTTACCGGCTTTTTATTTGTACATATAAACAACTCAATGTCAAAAAATTCTGCAAAATGCCACTGATGTAGAAAACGGTAATTGGTAATGTCAATTCCACTAAATAGGGTATGTCGTATTGCGTTTGCCTTTTAAGGTAAAATAAACTTGTATTAATTTTGTTGACCTTTCAAACGTGATGGGCAATTTTATAAAAGTCATACATATATTGATTTGAGCTCAATTTGTAAATATTCCTTCAATTTGAGTCGATAAAGCCGGCATATGGCTTTTAACCCAATCTGAAATAAAATGCACGACTGGATCGCACGAACTTGCTCTTATGTTCGATCACATCGTATGCAAAATCTAAATATATGTTTAAAGTCATTTTTAACTCAATTTTGTATATACTCGTACGTATACATTTTTTTTAAATTTTGTTCTAAAATAAATTGGTATGACAATATTAAATATTTAATAAAATAAACTTTAAAACAAAAGATTAAATCGGTTTAATTAAAGAAAAAAATAAATCAAAATTCTGAAATAAATACTTGAACTAATTTGAGCTAAAAAAAAAGTACGTCATTTTATTTCTTGGATAAATTTGAATTTACGAAAAAAAAATGTAATCTGTGGAGCGGTTTTTGACAAAAAAAAAGGTTTTTTTTGTAAACTTTCTGAAATATTAAAAAAAATTCAAAAACGCCAATTCATAGGTATTCAGAAAATACATATAAATATAATTTTTGAAAAAAAATAATGAGCAGTTTTCAAAATATAAATTTTTTAAATTTTTTTCTTAAAATTGATTTTAACAATACAAAAAAATATTGATTAAAAATATTGGTACGCGGTATAATTTGGGAAACCTAAACGTATATATGTGTGAAATTTCGAAAGAATCGGTTGAGCCGTTTATGAGATAGTGGAAAGCAAAAAAACGGTCCTATGGAAAGTACTGTTCTTAGACATTATTAGACTGATTTTTTTTTATCAAAATCGTTAGAACCGTTTCCGAGAAAATTAGGTTTGAACGTAACGGTTATATGGGAGGTACCCTTATTTTTTGAGCTAAAAAAATTTCGATTTCCCCTCTGTACAATACCTAAAAAACTCTATATACCAAGTTTGAAGCAATTCGACCCACCCGTTTGGGCTGTAGGTGTCTATACATGCATACAGACAGACTGACAGACAGACATACACACGGACAGAATTTTTAGACCATCTTTTTTCGTCTTCGCTATCATCGTAGTGTCATGTTTGATTTTTATCTCAAAACTTTTTTTTCGACGAATGCATAACTTGCATTGTAATACCTATAATCGCAAGTAAAAAAATAGTCATTTGCGTAGAGTTCTAAAATACACATTGGATGTTTCTCATTTCTTTTTCATAAAGTTAAAGTACTTTAGTTCGCTTTTCTGCTTAAAATCCATGCCAATCTTCAATTCCTTTTCCCGATAAATTTTTCGAAAGAAAGTTATTAATGACCCCTATTTGGCAAGTTGGTAAATAATAATGCAGTTAGAGCATATTCATTTAGTGCCAGAATCTAATGATATTCGACTTTCTTCTGCATTTTGACTTTAAATTGTTCAGGTATATATTTCCAATTTCAGGTATTTTTAAGAAAAGTCTGCTAAAAATTCAATAGGATTTTGACAGAAATTTATCTTTCAAAGTTTTCAGCCTTAAAAATAAATATTCCACACTGACAATATGCTGTGAACAAAAACGTGCCGTTAAATGAAAATCTGTCAAAATTAATGCATATATATTATCAGTTGTTTACTTTTTTTTTTACATTTTTTACACGCTAATTACCGTTTTTTACACAAAAAATGTGGGTGAGTTAAAATTTTTTGTTCTCTTTATAAATACAAAAAATCCACCATCAGCAGATTGTGTCAGTAATTGAATTTCATTGAAAAATAAAATGCACGACTGGTTCATACGAACTTGCTCTTGTAGCTAACAACTTAAATGGAACTAAACATTGGCACTGCTTATTAGGTAGGTAGTCTAGTTATCCTATGCAGGCTCCTAGAGCCGATGTAGGTAAGATTACCTTGATTCTTAGTATAATGAATTGTCGAATGGATGATTAAAGGAATAGTTACATAGGTACCTCCCTACAAATGTATATTTAAATCATTGTTATAGATTTTAGTTATGTAAGTTAGGAGAAAAATATGTAAATATGTACATCACATACATGGATGGAACATAGGTATGTAAATTGTTAGAGTGAAAAAAAAGATGCCATTTAAATTGTCGGATAAATATGAATACCTATATCAAAAAAATATCAAAAATCGTTGGAGCGGTTTTTCAAAAAAATAATTTTGTATGTACAAAATTTTAAAAACATTTTTAGAAAAAAAATTTGAAGCCATTTTGAAGCCATTATTAATATACATATAAAATTCCAATTTCAAAAAAAAATTCAGTGAGTGTTTTTTGAAAAATTGATTTTAAAAAAAATTATTTTGTTTTTTTATTTAAAAAAAAAAATCGAAATTTGAGTATACAGTTTTATTAACACTAACATAACATTAGGGAGCATTTGCATAAAAAAAATAATTTCAATCGGTTCATCCAATAGTGAGAAAGTCGAAAATATGAAAAGTAGTTCTGTGGGAAGTGTAGTGTTAATAAGTACCCACGCAAAATAAAATATTTGTATACGTATTTAAAAGTGAATTGTAAGAACACACACATTTTCTTATACAAATTCCTGGAGCTGTTTTCGAAAAATACATTGGCGCAAAATTTTAAACAACCCCTTGTTAAGGGCTTAACATTTTACTAGTTAGCAATTTTCTAAGTGCTTATTGATTGAATGACTATTTCAAAATTTTTAAACCTTTTCTAAACTAGTAAATTGCTAATTAAGCAGAAAGCTGAGCATTTGTAGGGTTTGAATTTTGATGAACACTATTATTGTTGTTATGCTCTGTAAATTAATTATATATTGATGAAAACCCAACATGTGCTCTAAAAAATGATTAGTTATTTCTATGTTCATCAGTTTAACTTCATTAATTACAAAAAAAAATATGCACCAGCAGGACTCAAACCTGGGCACACCGCGTGCAAGGCTGATATACTATTCTTTTTTTTTTATTTAACTATATGCCTGTTAGACCTAAGGTCTTTTAAATGAAACCTGAATTGCACGGCACTAGTTTGGCACAGTGGATTTAAGAACCAGGTATTGACTGTCTCATTTTAACCCATGGGCGGCATCTAATTAAAATTGGGATAGAAAAGAATTCGACTAGCGTGGGAATCGAACCCACACGACCTAGTTAGCAATCAAGCACTTTATCCACTGCGCCATTGCCACCCAAATCGGATTCCATAATGGATTTAGCAAATTGCTAAAAGTTAAAGTATCCATTCCGTGGTTTTAACTTTAGTAAAATGTTAAAATCGTTTAAAATTAGCTCAATCATCTTTTTCGCTTAGTAAAAAGTGGCTTTAACATTTTACTAAATCGTTTAAAATTTTGCGCCATTCTTTTTAAAGGATTTCTTAACATTTGTATGGGAGGTACCTACCGTTGTTTTTTTATTTTATATTGGGGATATTGTTTTTTTTTTCCTATTCAAGATAATGTCAAAAAACTAACAAATACGAAATTTCGGGAAACTCCATTGAGTCGTTTTCGAAATTTGTAGTTTTCAAAAACAAAAAAGTTTTTTTTCTAATTTCAAAATTTTTTTCATATTTGAAAAAAAAAATCGAATGAACTGTTTTCCAGACAAACGAGAACCAAAAAAAAAATGGTAGGTAGGTATATGCTATTAGAGGTACCAAAAATAAATATTTTTTTTTTAAACAAATTACAAAAATTTTCCTTTTCCCTTCATTAATGAACTGATTTTTTTTATAAAAATCGCTGGTTTTTGAAAAAAAGAAGATTTACCATTTTGGCAAAAAGAATGTATGGCAGGTACCGTTATACGTCTTAAAAAAATGAAAAAAAAACATGTAGGTGTATTACCGAAAAAACAATATGTAAAAAGTTTGAAGCAAAACCATCCAAACGTTTAGGCTGTATACTCTAAGACAGACAGGCGGAATTTCGGGACCCATTTTTTTGGTGTTGCCTATGATCGTAATGTCATGTTTGATTGTTAGATTTTTTTAACGTATCCATAACTTGCCTTATAGTAGATACCTTTACTCTCAAGTAAAAACTCAAAGTAAAATAGTAGACAGCTCGCATCAAGATCAGTTTACAATTTTATAAAGCTTTTTGTTAAATATAGCTTAAGGATTTGTTTGTACAATATTTGCTGGTAAACGAAAGTTTCCTCTTACTAAGTATTTCTGAATCTGTAGGAAGTTATTTTATACATAAAATGTAAGAATTTTCCACTTTTCATCAAAAATCAAGTCTACATACTTGACTGTAGTTTTTTTTTATTTCCCACTTAAGTTAGTGGGAGGTGAAATGCGTGAATTTGAAACAAGATCTGTCATTCTTGGATTGCATAGGCAAAAATATACCTAATAAATTGATACCTACTGTATCTATAGATAAGTTGAACTTTCGCAGACAAACTCATATTTTATCGAGATATAAAACCTTAAACTTCATACCCAAATCATTTTGAATATATATTGCATTTTCACTCGAACATTATTTTAGTTAAAAGTGAAAAGGAAAAATTTCAAAGCAATTATAAATTTCCCACTTTGGCCGCGCCCAATAGACTCGTTTTACTGTCGGATGAGTAAGTGGCTAATTCATTAAAGTAAGTATGTCCTTTGAATATACAGGCTTCAGTCCTCCCCGTATGCTGGACACATAAGCCCAACTTACTATGATTGTGAAACTTGGCCTTAAGGGCACTCAGTTCCTGGGAACTTACGCGGATTTCTCCCTCACCATAAAAAAAAATCATTTTCAACAACGAAAAATTTCGTCCATCTTTTCACTATGCAGTGTAGTGGGTGAAACCGATAATAGCAGTGGATTATTTGGAGAATTCTCCACTCTATTTTTGGACACAGAATTAAATAAAATCCACGAATACCTAATTTTTCGCTATGTTTTCATAGCATTTCGGTGTCTTGTTGCAGGCAGCAGACAACGGGCAAATTGCATTTCGCATCAGTAGATAACGATAACGTAAGTGTTAGTGACTTAACATAAATTTTAGGTACAAATAGCAAAAAAAAGTGCAAAAATCAGTTATGTATAGGTATACGTACTCACGCCAACAATGCAAACATAAAAAAGCTATTTTCGTCGACACGTTGCAACAATTACATATCTGTGAGTCGATTTTAGTTCAAAGAAAAACATTAATAGGTGTGCAGGATAAAAAAACATTGGTATGTACTTTTAGTTTCGTTTGTTTTCATAGTATTTAATTTTTCTTTGCTATGCATGCATGCATAAAATAAACTTACACTTTGTGTGCAATCAAAATTAAACCGAGAATTAAAAATATATACAATAATTAATCTTATTCAATTCTCGAAGATTCCCCCATTCCACTCAACCGAGGAAGCGCTTAATACTTAACGGAGAACTATGAAGATGTATCCACACCAAAGCAAAATTTTAGGGAACATTGTTTGAAAAAAGTTTCTGAAATGTTTCCCTTTATTTGCTTATAAGACATTTCAGAAATGTTTCTGAAACGTTTTTTTTGTGCTTACGCTTCGACAAACGTTTCTAAAATGTTTCTTTTGTTTCCCATTTTATATATCAAGTTTTGTGATTGAAGATGGATTGCAAAGAAAAAGATAGTGTCGTGTTTTATCATTATGAAAAAATTCGTGAAATTTTTATTTTTTTGAATGAAGAATCACTCACTTACTCTCTCGTCTTTTTAAATTTCAATTCGAAATAGGAAACAGAGAAATAGTTCTTAAACATTTCAGGAATGTTTCTTTGTTTCTAAATGTTTCTTAAATATTTCTGAAATGTTTCAAACAGTTTTTTTTTTTTGTTTCAGAAATGTTTCTTAAATTTTTTTAGAGTTTGAAAAATGTTTCTTTGTTTCTGAAATGTTTCTTAAATAATTATAATGTGTTGCCTTGCTTCAGAAATGTTTCCTAAATATTTCTTAAGTGTTTCAAAAACGTTTCTTTGGTGTGGACACAGCTTGAAACTTACAACTTACGTAAACTTAAGAACATTCTATTCACTGCCTATCATCCTACTTAATCAACGGCTATTCCGGTTATTGAATTTGATCAGTCGATTTATGTTGTAAAAATCATATTACATATTCAAGCAACTGTTAATCTTCTTAAAATACATATTATGTAGATACAAGTTACCTACTCATATTATCATATGGAAAATATGGATTTTCTCATTGTGAGATACAAACTAATTTAAGTATTTCTATCTCACTTACGCTTCATAACGCAAAATTAAACAGCATTCGCTACTATTTGAAAGGAGCTGTCAAATATAATAATCAGCATAGATTTATTTTATTTAAACAATTATTATGGTTCTTTGGGGAATAATAGTTAACATACGATTGCAAAAACTTTCAGAAGTTGTTCTTAACCCTGCGCTTCACAAGCAATTTTTATATTTGTTTTTGTTTCAGCAATTATTGCAGACATTTTTATTTCTTCGTTCAGTGGGCAAATTATTTCATGAAATCTTATTGACAATCAGAGTGCCAAGCAAACAACGCCTATTGTATTTATAGCTGGAATGTATTTACAGTCTGTAATTCCAACTTAACCCATCAACATACACATATTTTTTTTTTTTATAATTTTGCACGCGCTCAAGGGATTATGAATACCCTTTATATGTTTGTAACACAGCGCGGGTATACGGTGAAAGAAGAGAAAGAAGGAGAGGAAAGATGTGTGGCGCGACGTTTTGAGACTAGAGCTGGTTGTTGTCTCAGATGTATCTCCAGGGGTGGCGGCTGAACTAATGCGGAGAAAATTACAATGTCTTATTTTTTTAAGTCTCTTATAGTTCGCATTATTTTATTTATTTCTTTGTCATATTTATGAGTAGCTTATTCAATCACATGTAGTTAGTGTTATGCCTGAACAGCATGTAATGAGTAAACCAGCAACTCATTTCATGACAATTTTTTTAGAATTGTTTTTTAATGGAATATAAGAAGACATAGACAACGGCAGGAATCGAACCTGCGACCACGAGGTTGACAGGCTAGCTAACAACTGTCGCGCCACGGTAAAAAACACACAAATGTCAGTCGAACTGACATAAGACGTCAAATTTCGTCTTCATTAGTTTTCACAGAGATGGTAAAAAATAAAACTAGGCGCGCACATGCAACTCTCAGTTTTGCAACAGTTTGGTTGCTAAAGTGAATAGCATGGACTTATATGAGAGTGCGCGCACGTGCAAAAACTATTCAGTCCCCGATTCGAGCAACTTAAGAGTTTGTGTTTTGGACAAATCGAACGATTGCCCCAAATAAGTGCTTAAATTTGTATCACACCGAACTATATGTAACTTCGCGCACATTAAATCAAAATATTGTCTGTGTGTTGGTTTATTTCGCTGATTGATTTTTAAGTTGTTAATGTGCGCGATCATCGTTCAACTTCAACTAGTCATTAAACTACATATTTCGTTTCGGAAAAAATGCATGTGCGCGCCTAGACTAAATGTTGAAATTGATTTCGTAAAATAATTTGTTTCATGAAATTTGTGCTCTGCATTTCCACTGCATGTTCGACTTTCTGAAATAAGAAATTATTGCTGGTGGAGGCGCAGGTAAGTACACAACATCGAATTATGGCCAAATTTCAGCGACATTTTAAAATGTTATTCATATGACTGAAAGAGGGTCTTACTGTAAAAGAAAATATGTATAAACAACAAACATTCCAATCGCCGCGCCGCTTGTTAGAAGTCGTCTCTTAGTCTACTTTAGTGCTTGCAACTTTCTTAACTTGTTGCGGCGGCCAGTCAAATTTTATATTATATTTTCACGAGTGGATTCACACAGCACGCAAAAAACGCATAAGTTTAAATGCACATCTTTTGCTATACCTAATGTGAAATGAAAAACATACAAAAATGACTTACGTTTTTTTTACTAGATAGACCTACACAAAATCCGTGTTGAAAAATAAATAAATTTATAATAAATTATTGTGATGAATCTCCATTGGTTTTTTTTTCGCACGGAATAATCACAATCAATTGCCCGGAACATTAATATTGTTAGCGGCAAAATTACGTTTAAGCTTATACGTGCAATTAGCGATTCTCCATGAATATTGTTTCCAGTGTTTTCGTAAGCATTTCGTGGTCTGATCTTTAGAGACCACAGAAGCGTAGATATACTAGGTTTAAATGACAAAACTATAATATTGTTGTTTTATACCGCCGATTGGCTACATGCTAGGTAATTTAAATAGAAGATATATGTGCCCTGCAAGCCACATGTTGCGCAAAAATTTGAGATTTGATGAACTCAATATGTCAATCAACTGTCAATAATTCGCCTCATTTGACAGTTGACACCCAATCGAAACTGATTAAATTTATCATCTACTTATAACATCTTACTCACCGGTCGGTGATAATTGCAATGATGTTGGCGGTGGTGGTGGTGGTGGCGGTATAGTAGCACCGCCACCACTACCGCCTACAGCTGCTGCAGCTGTCACTGCACTAGCTGCAACAGCACCGCCTGCTATTGTCAGCGCTGGCCTTTGCGGCTCCATACTCCACGGAGCACTTGGCAATTGTCCAAACTCACTACCTATATTCGAACCGATCAACATGACAGCACGCTAAAGCTGCACTCCGGATGATGCACATGTGTAGATATAGTTGAGCTTGAGTATGTTAGGTAATACTATATTTTAATACCATAAATAGTGGGTAGTTAAAGCAATATAAATATTTTTCTCCAAACACAACACAATAACGCTTATGTCAAATTCAAATTGACAGCTGTCAAACTAAAATCTAACTAGTTAACGTCTTAACAAAAAAAAAATAATAAAACTCAACCGACTGTTTGCCGTAGGTAAAACAAAGGAGTACAAAGCAGCAAAAGTTTTTTTTTCCAATTTAGATTTGCCCGTGTTTAGGTACGGTTATAGCGTGCGCACACAACCTTCGAACCACGAACACGGCGACACGACGCGCGATGCACACACGTAAAGCTCAATCGCTGAACTGAAGAGCACATACATCTAGTGAATGTGCGGGGGCCCTTTCAAGTCGCCTAACTGGGGCCGGCCACAACTCGTTTGGCGCCCATAACAGAATCCAACATAATCGCAACAACAACAACAACATCAATCCGCCAGTCATGTGGTTCAACTTCTGTTTTAGTGTGCTACCGCGAGCAGTGAGCGCACACAGAGTGAGAATTAAAAACATACAAAGCAAAAAGAATTAATACCAGAGAAAGAAATGAAAAAAAAAACGCTGTAAGCTGTCAGAAAAGAGCAACAAATATTACTTGTTATGAGTTAGAACGAGAAAAAAATCAAGTAACCACCCCATAATGAAAATAAAACCTTAATACTAAGGAGAGTGGAGGTGGCGAACAGAATTTTCACAAAACAAATCGGCAAAAGCTTAAACAATCGTTGGCACAAAAGAATAACGTCAAGAGGAAGAAAAAAAGATGACCCAAGGCAAATGAGTGAACGAGATGAGTATAGAGAAATTAAGGGTAATTGATTTGGTGAAGTGTGTGTGCAACGTTTGGTGTTTTTTTCCTCTACAAAAAAAGTCGGAGAAGGGTGGATAAGCTGTTTAAGGAGAGAAAGAAGTTTGCAGTAAGAAGGAGAAGTAGATCAATAACTGGAAATTAGAATGCGATGGAAAGGCGGAAAGGAGACAAAATACGTTAGTGTAAGGGAGATGGTGTTGCAAGAGTGCAATTCGAGCCACTGGAAATTTGAATTTACAGAAGAACAATTTTAATAATGGTGGAAATGAGTTGGAAGCCTGGAAGTTGTAATATGAACATAAAGTGAAGTGATTGTTTTGGATGTTGTGTTGGAAGGAAAAATACTTTTAGCTTAGAAATTTATTTTATTGGCCGCGGATGGATGGATGTAATAGATATTGTATTGTTATTATCGTTTATTTTTTTTTAAAGATTTTACAGTGTTCAATGGTTCAATTAGTTTTCAACTTTTGTTCAAGTTTATTTATATGTTTAGAACGGACGGCCGGAGCAGTGCCCATCGTTATGTGCTATCGAAAGTTCCGACGGACTGCATTGTTAGAAGAAGAAGAAGAAAGTATTTATATACCTACATACCTAAAAAACTACATTTTGTCGAAGTAGATAGTTCGTTATCGTACCTTGTGGCGGAAAATAATTACTTATTTTCAATTAAGAACAAAAATATATATGATGGTCATAGCTAATCAGCAATAACCAATACTTAACACTTTTAACTTTAGTAGGCAAAAATCGAATTTGTCTTGTAACAAAAATGTTAATCAATATGATTCCATTTGTTTTAATAATCGAAATCGCTCATGGGCCAATTTTGGTTGATTTTCACTCTCAATAAAAAAAAAAAATTAAAGGCACTGTTAAGTAGGCTTGTACTTAGACTGGCAAACTGCGAAACTATTTCCATAAAATGATAGGGAATTCGTCATTGTAACAGATCTCCTTCACATTTTCACATGGTGTATTAAAAAATGTCGGAAACAGGCTGAGGTTTCGGTCATAAGAAAAAGAGTGTATCTATTTTTCCAACTATGTACGTGAATAAAAAACGTTATGTGAGTTGTGACATCTGTGTGAGCGCAAAAAGAACAACGAAGAGGAAGGTGAAAATGGATAATAATTTTGACGTATTATGCAAGTGTAGTGTTGCCAGAATCGAGTAGGTATTTGTCATATTTATCAATAAGGTATCACGCTATCCGAATGTGATACTCGTATTCTTGCAAATGTCAGTTTTGTATTGATATTTGTGCAGAAGCCAATGGAAAATACATGAGATTAAGACTGTCTTTACATGATATTGATTTTTAACCCTGGAATCTGTTTTCTATTCCATTCGGTTGCAAAAAACAAAAATGCCATTAATAACTGGAATAATAATATATATTAACATTGTTCAACCATCCCTACGTATTCTACGCTAATTATTTTAGAAAACTTCACTGAATCCATAACGAAAATCGCAGAGAAGAAAAGGGCGATACTCTGCTATTTTTATGCACAGAAATTTTTTCTACTTCCGCCAGAATATTTTTTCTTTCGCCAATGAGCTAAATTGCATTGCAGTGTAAACGCAGTCTAAATATAGTGGAAATCAGTCTTTTGAGATGAGCACTTTGAGTAAGGAGGTTAAAGTTGCCCCGTTTACAAAGAGAATGGAATAGTGTGAATCGAATTGGTTCGGAAAAAGACTACACTATCCAGCTTTGCCAGCTGGATCTATTCCAAACTTTTCATATAGGTAGACAATTGAGATTTCGTGCAGTTCGTTTTTTACAATGGCTCAATAAAATGTCTGGCAATGGTTAGGCTTAAGCTTAGGGTTGTATGTGGGTTCTAAGTTTCCTCATATTTGATTTGAAAATACATATATAGGAATGGACAAATCTCAACACAAAAACATCTGAGTTCGGCACGCGCACACTAAAAACAAAATTGTCACTTCTCCACAATTACCCCGCTTAGTAGCAGTATCAAACGCTCGATTTGGACTTGACCTGAGTTGAATACTCTATTTTAATTTAAAATGTTGGACAGCTGACGTTTCTGTAGATATCAGATTGCTTATTCCACCTGATATCACCTTCTCAAATCAGGTTTTTAGTTGGTTGGTTGTAGCTCATTTGAGCTCAATGCAGGTTTATATGGAACTCATCTAAATGGGGTCGCTGTGTCGACACCTCGATCTCATTTAAATATTATCTATAAATCCGGTGTTATATACGCGGATTGAAATCTCAATCCGATTTGCTTCGATTACTCAATCTACTCGTGGAAACCAAAAGGGATATGTGACTGGTGTTAAATCTTTTAAAATCGATGATTTGTGACGTGTGGACCAATATTTTACAGAATACCATCTATCAAACATGGTTTCAAAGAAATACATATAAAAAGAATGAAAGTAAAATAAGAAGGTGTTTTTTTTATAATACAATTCTATATACTACTGAAATTACTCAGCCAAGTAGAAGATTAGCATTATATTTAATTGGACTTGTTGAATTATTGATTCAAAATAGCTTTTAACGGCCTTTAGTCCACAAAATTTGCGTTTCATCCCGGCAATCTCACTTGGACTCATCAGTTGTTTAGTGAGCGCCTTACCAATACGCAATATTTGTTAAGTTCAGTTCAACTTACTTGCATTTTTTGACAAAAAATAAAATAAAATAATAAAAACTATAATTCAACAATTCAACAAGTCCAATTAAATATAATGCTAAGTCTTCTACTTGGCTGAGCAATTTCAGTAGTATACAGAATTGTATTATAAAAAAACACCTTATTAACTATGTCTGGCCAATTTTATTGACTAAAATTTTAATCTTGTTGGATATAGTTCACATTGGTTTTTTGTCAAAAAATGCAAGTAAGTTGAAATTAACTTAACAAAAATTGCGTATTGGTAAGGCGCTCACTAACCAACTGATGAGTCCAAGTGAGATTGCCGGGATGAAACGCAGATTTTGTGGACTAAAGGCCGTTAAAAGCAATTTTGAAAATAAAATATGCCTACTTTTTTAATTAGAAAATATTACTGACCAAATCATTTCATAGAAACTGTCAAACTGATTTCCCGAATTTTATTCAATATATATCTAAATCGATGGAAGTGTACTTCAGCAGAATTGCAAGACGGCGATGTGCACCATTTTAGCTTATACACCGTTGGTCTGCTGTGTTTTGTGTTTTCTTTTTCTTCAGAAAATACATATCAATTTTCTCCCTCTAATTTTGAAATTTCGGAATTAATTTTATAACATTTTACTTTGATATAAATTTGGGTAATAATGCAACTGGAGCTGAAACAGCTGCCAAAAAATGTTGTAAATTTTATATTTTATATGTCCACATTGCAACTGTAGGACTTTCTTAAAATTGATACCAATTCATGTCAAGTCTGATTTTTTCTCAGGATTGAAAAGAGTTTGTAGGCCCGATTTGAACGCTTAGTTAGACTTGACCGTGCTTGTGATTTTGAAATGTCAAAAAACGTTCCAGCAAAAGTTAAAAGTTTTTCAGCTCTTGCAGCACCGAATACCATTCCGTCAGCAACTGCGATGTTTTGTGGTTCGTCACATTAAATTTGTGTGTATTTAATATTTTACATAGTTTTTAGACAGCTATTCCAGTTTCCATTTGCAGCTCCGTCGTGTGGAGTGAGTAATTGTCCGGAATGTCCCGTACAAGACGTCTGGAAACACTACCGACATACGTATGAGTTGAGGAGTTCTTAGAATGACATTTTGATAGATTTCTATTTGCTGTCTTCATGACCAATTTTCATAGCATCTATAGCATTCTCTAAAATTTGACTGTGTACCTAAACGAAAACATATATCGTTCGATTCGAAAACATAGATTTTGACAGAGGACAGGCAATTTGACAAGTCAGTCTCAAGAAATAATGGAAAATAGCTACAAAGCAAAAAACCCAGTTTTTGGAAGACGCATTTCAGTTGCTTAGTGGATTTTTCGTCAACCTTCGTCGTTCAAACAGAAACTTACGAATTCAGTGCTTTGAAGCGAAAATTTCACTACTAAACAAATTTTTAAAATAACGGCAAATATGTATAGGTAGCTGATAAATTGTTAAACATTTGTTTTTTCACAACCGAATAGTAAGCTTGACTTTTCGAACTAATTATTCACCCTTTATTTAAAAATAGGTAATTTAATTATATGTAGTTACATTTTATGTTAAAAAACAACATATTCCATTAAAATAGGCGTGTCAATTTATATCAACTCATCTGGAAATATAATTAAAAAAAAGACCAAAATAATAAAGAAAAAAATACGTAGTGTAAATGATCCGGAAATAAAAACACTCAACCTAAACTCACTCAAATTATATCTGCTCACTTATACATGAGATGGAACTATTTATGAATGCAACAGAAATATTTACTGTATGGCTCTTCTGTACTCAACGTTTTTTTTTATTAAATGTTACCTTTTGGTATTTCACTCTTGTTTGTAGTTATATGGAAAGGGAAACTGTAGGCGTGGTTAAGAGTCTCGCTCTTACATCATTGTTGGAATTGCTGAATTGTGACGTGCTCATTCTATCCAAGCAACCTGTTTCCCACCAATTATACCCCCGTAATAAAGAAAATCGTTTCGTTTACCTAAGCAAAGTCACACTCTAATGGGAGAACTTAAGAAAATGGTTAATTAGAGAAAGACAAAAAAAACCGAACGAACGAGAGATAGAGACAAAAATTTAAAAGCCTCCATGAACAACTGTGCAAGTTTGGATTATATGTTGGACATATTTAGGGGAATATTTTTGACATTTCTAACAAGAATCGAGAAGTACCTAAAATAGTTTCGTCTGCTTACGTTCGTTATCGGTGCCCGTTACCCTGAAAATGTCTCCCACCCCAGAAGAGAAAAAAAATAACATGAACGTGGGTGCGAGCTCGTTGGTCTGCTTAATTATTCGTGAAGCCCCTGCAAGTTTCTTTGGGAACTAAAAGGGTGGTCAAAGCTGCGTTGTTCAACCACCGCCGCCGGCCGGCCGTTACCAACCCCGACGCTTGATGTATTTAAGAATTCTTTTTTTGCTTCTTGGATTTGGAAATTCTTTCGGAAGTTCGCATTTTTAATTATGAGATACAAGCTCCGAAGAAAATATAAGGAATGAATAATTCATTTGGGGGAAAGATAAGAATCTTAAAGAATTATGTATTGTTATTATTATTTTTGGAAGTTTGGATTGACGGCTGAGTATAACAGAGTGAACATGTAGTGAAAGGGACCCCGAAAATCATGTTCCTTGGGCCATGATGGCTGTCCATTAGTACCAGTAGGTAGAGACCTCGAAATCATGAACTCCATTTGACCTATGAATGCGTTTATATCTTCTGCGTTTAAATTATTTTTTTGTTTGGGAATATTTTTTCGGTATAAAAATGGTGCCGTGATGGATCTCATTTTTTTTTTGCAAAACACTCACATGAAAGAGAATTACACACGCAATAAATCTTCATAAATGTTAACGGCTTAGCTGTCCAATGGTTCGGATTTGCAACACATTTCGGCGGTGAACGGCAAAGAAGGTTAATGTCTATGAAAATGTTAACAATAATCCAAGGAAAATTATACCTACTGTAAGCTACTTTTTTCCCGCATAAAATTTAGGTAGGTAGGTATTACAAAATAAAATTAGGTAGGTAGTTTAAACGCTTACGTAATGAATATTAATTTTATGGAGGACACGATAAGTTTGTTTTTAATTGAGAAATGCCTCTTTGTTTGATAAGCAAACGGGCTTCTAACGTTAAAATAAATATGTCCCAACCTATGAACATATATTTTGCATGAAATTGCAGAAAGTTCGCAAAGGTTAAGCGGCCTATTTACCAAGTATTTACAGTTAGATAACTGTATTCGCTATCACCGAACATTTTATGAAATAAGTAGGCGCATTGGAAATATTTGGAGTTTTGGATTACTTTATCAACGTAGAAAACCTTAGAACTCCCGTGTTAATTATGGCCCTAAATACCTACTTTATAGATATTGCAATTGACTAAATTGAATTTGTGGATACTAGAAAATCCTGTGTACCTAGGTAGACGCCCAACGGAAAGCTTTTCATAATTTTAAGTAAAATTCACAACCGAATCACACGTATCTATAGGTATTTAATTGATCTTATGCTCGATGACATCGTAATTAAAAGATTTTGGTGGCAATGGCGCAGTGGATAAAGGTCTTGATTGCTAACTAGGACGTGTGGGTTCGATCCCCACGCTAGGCGCATTCTTTTCTATACCTCCAATTTTAATTGGATGCCGCCCATGGTTTAAAATGAGACAGCCAATACCTGGTTCTCAAATCAACGGTGTAAAACTAGTGCCGTGCAATTCAGGTTGCATTTAAAAGACCTTAGGTCCTACAGGCATATAGTTAAATTTAAAAAAAAAAACAAAAAAAATGTTGATATGCGGTATTATTTCAAAATTTTGATCGAAATCATTTGAGCTCGAGTCGTGAGAAAGTCGAAAATAAAAAACAAGGGCTCTTAATAAAATTTCATTTAAAATTGTGTTTAAACCATTTCAAAATAATTAATACTTTTCTTTTTCGTAGTTAAATTTACATTCTTGTTGAATTAAAATTAAGAGCTAATAAGTACCCAAAAAATGAAAAAACTATACCTACCTAGTCAATTTCATGAAAAAAAAGGTTTGCACTTTTGAGAGAAAGCAATAAAGTAAAATAACTTGAATAAAAATGTAAGCGAACACCTATAAAATCGAAAATCGATATTTTCTTTGCAATTCTTTACAAAAATAAAAAAAAAAAACAAATTGGAAGAAATCGATTTTAAATAGTTGAAAGGAATTCGACAGAAGAGAGTTTGGAATTTTAAGTGAACGGATCTATATCTACATTATTTGATACGAATATTAAAAAGCTACATATATTATACCTACACTAACAACTGCTTCCACGTTTTTTTTTTTATAATTTTTGTCTCTTATGTCAAAGTATTTATAACTTTCCATAAGATTCATACACATAACAACTTCATCTTGAACTTTACGAAGATCAGAAACATTAGTCATACCAATTTGATATTTTTCAGTAATAGGAGCTGACATTTTCTTAAGAGTTTTATCATTAGGTATCTTGAAAGTTCTGTCAGACTCGCAGTGGATTTCCTTGCCTACTATACCCGTTTATTATCTATTGTATAAATATACAGGGTGTCCGGTGGGAAAGTATAGTACTTTGTTTTGCCGCTATTTTGGTAAACATTAGTCTTGACAGTTCATATTTGGCAGTCGTGAAGTAGACACGCGGCAAATTTATTATGGAAAAATGGTCGATAAACCAACGTGTTTTAATCGTTAAAACATTTTATCAAAATCAATCATCGATTACTGTGACGATGAGAAAATTAGCTGATATTTTTGGGAGAAACAACGTGCCAACAAATTCACTATTTATCGTGTAGTGAATGATTTCGAAGAAAGAGGGTCTGAAGGTTATAGGCCCAAGTATGGACCACAACGTACTGCAAGATCGGATGAAAACATTACTGCTGCTTAATGAAGTGTTCACAACAACCCATCAAACTCAATTCAACGCCGTGCTCAGGAGCTTGGTCTTCAAAGAACAACTTTGGCCACAATTTTGCACAAGGATTTGCATTTGTTTCCATTTAAGATTCAGTTGACTCAAGAGCTTCTTCCACAAGACCATTTACGCCGCCATACATATGCCAATAGGATGTTACAGCTAGCCCATGATAACCCCGATTTTCATGAAAAAATCATAATGAGTGACGAGGCACATTTTCATTCGAATGGGCAATGAAAACCCTAAAATTATTCATTAGTCACCTTTGCATCTATTAAAAGTTACAGTCTGGTGTTCAATTTGGTGAGGAGGAATCATTGGACCTTACTTCTTTGAAAATGAAAACGGCGTAACAGTAACTGTGAATGGGGAGCGATATCGTGATATGATTGAAAACCTTTTAGCGCAACAACTGCATGCTTTGAGCTTGATTAACATGTGGTTTCAACAAGACGGTGCCACATCGCATACAGCGCCAGGATTACAATTGAATTATTGCGAGACCTCTTTTCACAACAAGTTATTTCAAGAAATGGTGATGTTGATTGGCCTCCACGGTCGCCTAATTTGTCTGCTCCGGACTTCTTTTTGTGGGGATATTTGGAAAGCAAGGCTTAAAACAAACAGGAAATGCTTGAGCAACTCAAACAAAATATTTGTAATGAAATTAATGAAATACCGCGTGAAATGTATGAGAATATAATGAAAAATGTGCTCAAAATGGCTCGCATTTGAGAGACTAACAGAGGCGGGCATTTACTTGATATTGTATGACGTACATAATTGCCGACATTAAATAAAACATTTATCTATATAAGAACCATCCTCTTTCATTTAATGAAAAATTATAAACAAACAAAGTAGTACACTTTCCTGGCGGTCACCCTGTACTATTAAAAACAAGATTTAAAGAAATTGACTAATACTATCTTCCCACCAAAGCGAAATCTGATATTTCAGAAGGAAGCCTTCGAGATTTCAAATTGGTGTCCACACTGCTAAATCCATAATTTCGTCTCTCAAAAGCACAAACAACAACCATTTTTGTTTATCTAATCCATCAACCCAAACAACGTTCTCAAATAAAAATGCAGACTCTCTCCTTTTATCTCCTTATCGTTATAGCGAAAGATAATAGTTTGCACATAATGGACTCGTTCACAATGAATCTCGCATTTCAAAATCACAAAACTATTATGATGAAATCCGAATATTTGGGCTGAAATCTACAAAATCTGAGATTCCGCTTCTTTGGGAATTATTAAATGCAACTGTAATTCCAGAGAAAACTTGTATCTTTGATATCGATTGTCAAATTTTGTTATCTGATAGCATTATACTATAAGAACTTGCAGTTTCGTTGATTCGATTATTTAATTTAACTGGTTTGAACGTTATTTTTCTGATCTATTTCTACTTTGAGTACAGAAATTTATTTGTGTGCTTGCTTCCTCATATAATGTTTCTATTTTTATCATATGGCTGATGGCAAAACAATCTTACAAATTTGAGAATTTCTAATTCTATATTTATGGTCAGTTTTGCAAATGAAAAATTTAAAATAGGTACTGCTAAAATAGTGGATTTAGCAAATACTAAAAAAATTCAATTTTTTTTAGAAAAAAAAAAACTTACAAAAATCCTGTCAACTCTGAAACTTTTATAATTAGTACCTACGAAAAGGAGTAAAGATAAGCCTAGGCAAATCGCATTGGTCTTAGGATGACGTTTAAAATACCGAGTTGGCGACTTTGAATTTACTTTGTATTTTTTTGCATCAGTATGTTGAATTTTAAATAAATAATAAAAAACAAAAAAGAAATTGTTTATTTTGTTAAAAAAAAAAACAGAAATCCTTACAAATAGTAACTAATCCATATTTTTACACAACAAAGTAGAAATTTACAAAAATCGAGTATTTTTACACAACAAAGTAGAAATTTACAAAAATCGAGTATCAAAGCGTAAGTTAATCTAATTGTACCTAATTATTTTAATTATTTACTTCAAAAGTTTTCGGCTTCATTTACTTTAAAAATATCATAAGTGTCTTGTTCTTCTTCTTCAGTCAAATTAAATTCGATAAACCAAAAAGCTTGATCCTTTTTTTGTTTCGTTGAAAATGTGTGCGTTCAGTCAATTTTTGCATTGCATTCTATTGACATAGATAAATGCTCGGTAGGCATTTGTGTTTGATTGAGTCTTAATTTTTTAAAGTAGTATTTTAATTAAACTATAAATAGGTACGATGAATTTTTGCTAGATTTTTTGCCAAATTACCTGCTAAAAAAATGGATGATTTGAAAAAAAAAATAATACTAAAAAACAAATTTTCCCGCCTAATTTTATCAGAAAAAAATGATAAATAATATATGACTTCGTTAGGGCGACTTAGAATGTTTTGATAAGCATTTTCCAACAAATATTTATTATTAAGCGAGATTTTACACAATCGGAAGGTGCTATAATTTATTTAAATGGCGCTAAATAATGTTAATTATATGTCACTGTAGCATTTGTGACAAGAAAGCAAACCCAAAATACGAGTTAACAAAACATATGAATCGCTGTACGCCGAAAAATTGTTTTGGCATTTGCAAAAATTTTAGCATTTTCTAAAAGGATAACAGCCTTTCGCTACCTGTTGTATTATTATAAATTATGTATATTCAAAATTTTTCAGAATACAGCGTGGCCCACGAATCGTGCTACAATAAGAAATTTAAATAACTTTTATTTTAATCGATGTATTTCATTCATTTTTTTTATTGGATTAAAAATTAAATTTTATTTTAAATAACTAATGGTTTTTAAAGATTACATACCGCAAATAACCTCCACGTTCATCCATGCATATGCGGCACCTATGATCAGAAAATTGTTCATTGCGGCCTGAAGGGTTGAAATTGGGTTAGCCTCAATTATTGTCTTAATGGACTGCTTCAATTCAGTCAAATTCCTGGGTTTCGTTTTGTACACTTCCTGCTTGACATAACCCCATAAAAAAAGTCTGGTGCAGTCAGGTCAGGTGACCTTGGGGGCCAGCGGAAAGTGCAGTTTCTGGATATCAATTTGTTTGGAAATTTTCGTTGGAGCTCCGCCATAACTTGTGTGGCTACGTGTGCACTTGTTCCATCTTGTTGAAATCAAATCCTGCTCAAAGGGATACGTCTTCGGCGAAGTTCTGGGTAAAAAAAAACTCCTTCAACATCTTTAAATAATGGTCCCCAATGACAGTTTGTCATCCAGTGATCTGTGCGAAATGATTGCAATTTTTGACTGCAATAATTATTATTAAATTCGTGAGTGCTTGTCTACATGATTTAAAATTAGAATGTTGTCGGCTTCCTTGCAGTTTCAGTATATATGTATGTATACACAAAAAAAAATTGAGTACATATTGGGATTGATCGAAGGGCGAATGAAACAAATAGCTGCAATTTTAAAATAAAAAAAATGTAGTACATATGCCTTTAAGGCTATTTTGTTAAGATATTAATAAGGATATCATACCTTTTTCCAAAATATAAATGTATATAAGCACTACTCATACAGATTAAACCAGCACCATCGCCGACAGCCAGCACGTTGACGATATTACAACAATTCCAATCCGGCTCGAAGGACCACTAAAACTCGCTGATCCTACTTTCAATCTTCCTGAACCGATTAATATGATAATTGGTGCTGATGCGTAGTGCGATATAATTATTGACGGAATTAAACGAGATGATGCAAATTCGCTGAGAATTCAAAAATGGGCTGGCTAAAATTTCAGATTAATTATATTTTCTATCCAAAGTCATTATGTAATCTTACACTTTTTGTTTTCATTGTACATTTAATTTAGAATTAATTTATTGAAAAGTAAGCATTTATTTGTGTAAATGTAGGACATTATTACAACAGTTATCATATTTCACATAAGCGTATTTTTATTCAATGTGCCTACCATTACATAAAAGGACTTAAACACGATAATATGGCGCCCCGGGAAGATACGGACTTGTTTTTGTTGCTTTTCCAAAATACTTTACGAGTATGACTCTGGTCAATGGATACCAGATTTCTACTGAACTCTAGCAGTATTTTGAAGCCTTAACAGAATGGAAAGGCTATAAACCAATTAAGGAAAAAAGAATAGGCAGGTGAAAGTTATTGTGGTAAAATTTACCGCAACATGATGTCAGCAATATATTTACACGATGCTAGAATAATGTCAAGATTGAACGTCAGTTGCATATGCCATTTTTTTAAGGAAAAAATTGGCATATTGTAGGCATTTTACACCATGGAACTCATGAGTGTAAGATATTACCCAAACTTGTCAGTCGTTAAGATCCGCCATTAGTTTTTTTTTGCTGCACGTTTTTCACAGCAATTATGGTTGTGTTATAACAATACAAAAAAAAAAACGTCTCTAGTAGTGCATCTGGCATCTTCGATTAACGTGTGCCAAATGTGAAAACTGTGCACCATGTGAAAAAAAGAATGTAACTTTAACCAAAGCAATTTACATGGCATCATCCCAAAAATGGTCGACTCCCTGACACTAAAATAAGCAAGCAAGCTCAATACTGTGGTGACCAATTATATCCCGATCCCTATCATGATTCACCAAAGAATCAGACTTTCAATACCTGTAAGCTGTAACCACAGAGGGTGCCCAGTTCTATAGTAGTTCCTTTTTAGTATACATATATAGGATGCCATGATTAATTTTATTCCAGGATACATGCTGCCGCGCCACACCGGTGCGATATTGACTGACAGTTTAACACTCACACAAGGATCTTTGAGGGAGTTTCATGTAGGTACCTAAGATATATAGGTATACGAATACTAAGCACTTTTGGACTCTTCACGATTTGCTGGATTGCCTTTTCTTTTGTATCCGCGACTAATGCTGTCCCGCTGAGTTTCGATTACTCGCGACTTGATGCTTTCGAACTATATCACGCGTCAACATCCATTTACGCTTGATGCGAAGTGACAAGCTGCCATTTGGGGTGACAGCATTGCGCGCGATCTTGTTAGGGGCATTCCATGATGTTGCGCTCACGACGACGACGACGACGACGACGCATCGCAACTCGCCAGTTTCAAAGTGCATCAGACAGAAGCACAGCATGCTGATTGCAATCGACAGAGTGCTTTGCTTAGGATATTTTTGATCGAAGTTGTGAGGAGTGGAAATGCGGGTATCGCAGAAACAACAAGAACAACCAAAGCAACTTCCCAACATGGATGCACAGCGGAAAGGCATCCGCACTGCACCCTATCCGCACATTATTGCTTTAGTGATTTTGCACTTATTCGCTCGAGGCACATATAGTAAACCGCCGAATTCCGATTGCCATTTAGCAGATACTTAAACCTTCCAAATGAAGGAAAGGCTCTCCTCTATATTGGACGCGGACGCGGCAATGCACTTACACGGTACGTTACCAAAAGACTCTTCTTTTTTTATTTGAAATTGATGGTGTTGTTGTCTGTTGCTGTATAGATACCTTGAGCCTCTCTGTGTGTCAGTTTAACATCACGAAAACCACATAAAACAACGCCGAACATTTTGTCCATTTCTTTAGGTGTCCACGTGTTGTGTCGGTTTCTAGTTCTGTCCAGGGACGAATGCATACTTAAAGGAGCCTTGTGGGCAACATAGTTTAAATACTTCGATCTGATCTTAGGAATTCATGGGTAGCACGTGGCCCATTGGCCTCCTGACAAATATGGCCCTGTGCTCCATATACCCTCTCTCTCTCCATGGCAGTGGTGACTGCTCGTTGGGTTGGTTTTGGCTTTGGGCCTAATCTATAGATAGGTTAAGTCACCTTAAGTAGGCATTTGTTGTTGACAACTACCAAAGGCGACACGACTACGTTAGATATACACTAGGTTAGGTAGGTATACATTATACAATTCTGGCAAGCGACTGCCGCCATTTGCACTTAGCTTTGTATCTTTGGGATTGTAAGTTCAGTTTTTTTTTATTATTTTTTTTTTTGTAGTAACTTTACATTCAAAGTTGAAGAAGAAGACCGACAATGTGGATGAATTGCTTCTGAAGTAGACATAGCGATTGGTTCTGTTCTGGTGTGTGGATGGGATGATATAGTTTGTGTTGGGTGTTTTGGAGGCAAACACAACATTTTCGGTGGAAGTGCTGACAAGACAAATTAATTCAATTCCGATTCCGATCCGAGAGTTGTGATAAAAAGTCACGTAACGTTAGAGAAGAAAATAGTTTTATTTTGTTTTATCTTTGTGATGGTTTACCGTATTATATAGGTATAGTCTGTCTACATATATTATTGTTGGTTTAGAAAGAGGAGCAGCGGGAAATTGTTATTTGGCGGAATTGGAATTAAAGGACTTTGAAGTTTTGTTTCCGACCAACTGTGTTGTGCTGTTTGTTTTGGATTTCCTATTTGAAAAAAAATGTGCAGGTACATAACTAGCTATTGGGTAAATTATTTATGATATACGTGCACCAGTCAAGGCCATGTTATAATGGAGATCGGCATTGGAGATGAGACCCTTGTTTATAGCAAAGTTTAGGTTATAGGTACAAGTGTACCTATTAGGTAAGCAATAGGTAATATACTCTTGTATAATTGGTATCCATTTTCATTCAAATATCTCAAATAAAATTACATTCGTAGTTTAAGGTCAAGTGTATAGAAGGTGAACAAAAAATAGTTAGCGTACGTATTTCTTATACAAAATTAATTCAACACCAAAAAAATATTGCTGCAAAGCATAAAATTCCATACTTGCTTCCGAAAATGGCGTTGGAGACTCAGATTGGGTGTATGTCCATTGTCCACAAATCAACTTTAAAATGTTAATATAGATATATTCTTTTGGGACACAAATATAGTGAATATAAGACATTCCTGTCGTTTGCAGTGGACTCCTAGCTCATCCATATAAGGAGTTTTTCTTGTTTCGTTCAGAGCAGAGCTCTGAACAGAGTTCGAATACATAGATTATACACTGAACTTGTTCCAAACAGAGCGAGCTCTGAACACTGATAATTTTTTCAAACACACTTGAACCGCACAAATCAGAATACATTTTCATTTTTAATCATAAAAAGCAATACCTACCCTTTTTTGTACACTGATACACACCAGATACAGAAATTCAACAAGCGATTAACTTCTTTCGCCAACTTATGTATCTAATTATTTTTTTCTTCACATTTTCCTTCTTGACATGACATTTGATGCGTTCAGGAATTTACTCACATGCTCAGTCAATTATGTTCGAGCACGTCATGCAATCTACACATGTTCAGAACGAACAAAGAAACACACATTTGGAGCTCTGCATGCTCTGAGTTAAAAAGGAACACAAACAAATTTTTTGACAACTCAGACTCTGCTCTGAACTAAAAAAGAAAAACGCCTATTATGGTCTTATGAACCAAATAGTGAGATCTAATAGTTCTTTTTGTGGGCGACGACTACGTCTATCAGATCGGTAAATACAAATACCAGTGTATCCCGAATTCAATCTCACACGTTTACGGCGTTGATTATTTTATTATTCTGAGATTTGGCACTCAGCTTTTTCGTCACACAGGATCTTGGGCATTCAGGCTCCCATGGATCCTTTTTCTTAATTTAGTTTAGTTTATTTCATCAATCAGAATTTTACAGCCTCTTAGAGATTACGTTTAAATAGATAAGTATAATAAAACAAATATATAGTAATACTAGCAGACCCGGTCGCGCGTTGCTGCGACTTCATTGTATTGCGCTCATGATTATTAGATATTAAATGGTATTTTTAAGGAAGTGATTGGTAAAGTTTCTAATTAGTATTAATCATAGATTTCCATTATTGAGGAACTAAATTATGAACAATATTACTCGTTAATCTGTCTTTTATTAAAACAAATAAATTTTATGGTTTTCAAACACGTGAGCATGCAACATAGAGCTGACCTTGGGAGAAACTCGGATTTTCCAAGTGCAAGCCACAAATTGTCATTTTCTGCCCTTGTGGCTTATACATCGTCATGGTGAAAGCCAAACCTATCAGTAAGTGTATATTCTTTTGAAAGGTATTGTTGATTCTGATAGAATCATAGGTATTCGAGGTAATAGGACGACTTCTCCTTTAAACTTTCGTTTCCGTTAATTCTTCTGATGTCGTACACCGTTTGCATAATTTGGGTAGATTTAAGTTCAGGTTTAAGTTAACTTGTGGCAGCATTCCTGGCATATCCCGAGAATTTAAAAATTCACTCGGAAAATTGACGATCTCATTTTCATCAATAATAGTGTCAATTGACTTAAAAGTGATCAATTACTTGGCAATAAAAATTTGGAAAGAATAAATTTAATGTCTCAAATTCTCGCAATTTTCAAAGCTTCATGAAAATCGGTCCATAATCACCAAAAATATGACTATTTTGTATAGAAGCAGATAGGAGTAGGCACTTAAACATTCAAATTTGAGTGGTTATTCCATTGGCGCAGTCATCTCGGATGTACTGGAACAACCTAACTGCTGATCAGTGTGGCGAACCATTAAATTTTCTTCTGTGAATTATACGATACGAAATATGTACACGAATTTCCCATAAATGTACCAATAATTGTTTGGTTCTATTAAAACTGAATTTCGCATCTAAAATACATTTCTGGTTATTCTTATTCTGAGACCAAAAGTCAATACTTAAAAAAAGTGGTTTCATTCTATTTTTATTAAACTATATTATACTAAATAAAATTAATGAAGTGTGAGCCGGAGCCCTGATTGGCTCACAACATAACGACGCAGAGAATTGTGCATATCTTTTGTTTTGACATTTCTCGTTTTTTTTTTTTTGTAAATGGGATATAAAATAAAATACACGACTGGATCCCACATACTTACTCTTTTGTTGGATCACATCTTATGCAAAATATTTCTATTAAGAATCTAAATATATTTCTAAAGTCTTTTTTACTTAATTTTTTATATACGAAATTCTTTTAATTTTTTTCTAAAAAAAAATTGGCCTGACAGTTTTAAACATTTAATAACATAAACTTAAAGACGAAATTTCAAAAATCAAATCATGAACACGTTTTCGAAATATTGAATTTTCAATTTTTTTTTTTTTTCAAAGTCCAAAAAAATATTTTTCGCAAATTTTGGTATGCAGTATTATTTATAATATGAAGGAAATCCTACGTAAAAAATTTAATCGAAATCCATCGATCCGTTTATGAGAAAGTCGAAAATAAAAAAAAAAATTGTATGGGATCTGCTCTTAATACAAACTATGTACAAAAATGTTCACCAAAATGTAGACTATACCTAAAGTAGTACACACACTATTGTTTTTATCAAAATGGGGAAAAACGTTTTCGAAATAATCAAAATGGTAGAAAAATTTGCATGGCAAGTACCGTTATTTTTAAGTATTAAGTATTACAAACTATCCTATCTTAGGAACGCCAGCAAAATAAAAAATTCCACAAAAAAAACATGAAAATCGGCTGGATAGTTTCGGAGTTCATTCAACACATTAACGTGACAAGAGATTTATATATAATAGATAATATAATATGTAAAGTAAGTTTAAATAATATAATAAAAAGTAAATTTTGTAATAAGTTAATAAGAGAACGTTTTAATTAACAGGATAACACAGCAATCATGACATTTCTTTTCAATGTAATTGTAGAACAGATTTTTAAAATATCTATACAGTGTAATACGCTATTGGTTTCTCTGATGCAACGTGATATAGGGTAATTTTTTGCATAGTTGCTTCTATATAATTCATCAAGCAGATAAAAACTCACTCGGAGGTTTCTGCAAGGAAAATAAAAGTTCATTCGTTCAAGCAGGTCTGCAAAATCTATATGATTACTTAAAGAATCTTTAATCATCATTATTGAAAAGTATTTTTTATTGAGCAGTTTTTAAAATATAAATTAAATTTTTTTTAAATGCTTTTAAAAATACAAAGAAATATTAATTAAAAATATTGGTACGCATTATAAATTGGGCTACCTAAGCCTATATGTGTGTGAAATTTCGAAAGAATCCGTTAAGCCATTTATGAGATAGTCGAAAACAAAAAAAAAACAGTCCAATGGAAAGTACCGCTTTTAGACATTTTTAAAAATTTTTTTCAATCATAGGATCGGTCGTACCTAAGAAGCTGCAATGATTTTTTAAAAATCTAAATCGTTAGGACTGTTTTCGAGAAAAATAGGCTTAAGCAGAAAGGTTATACGGCAGGCACCGTAATAATTTGAGCTAAAAAAAGTTCAATTTCCCCTCTGTACACCCAAAAATTTTCATGTGTAAATAGTACTAATAAATGCGTACATTGTACGAATTTTTTTCGTTATTTTCTGCCACTAATGATATTCGTATATTGTAAATTTATTAGTACATATTACCAATGGTCTTGTTTTTCATTTGTGCATTCTACGACTTCATTCGTATATGGTTCAAAATTCGATGAAATTAAATTTATATATAAATAATAATAATTATTTGTATTTAATAAACAAACAAACTTTTTAATTATTTTAAAATTAATTTTCATGTATACATATCTAACGCCATCTAACGTCTACGTAAATGGTGACACTTAGCTCATGTCTGATTTGACAGATTATTAGTTTTATCCTTCCGCTGAACGAATATGGTTGTGTATACGCTTGAACAACGCTGGGAAATATTGCGACATTACTTTGAAAATCATGGTAATGTTGCAGAATGTGTGCGAAAATTGCGTACGGATTTTGGAAGAAGAGAAGCACCGTCAGCTCCGTATGTTCGTTATCTTGTGAAAAAAGTGAAAGAAACTGGCATCCTCATCGATAAACCAAAGCGTGAAAAGCCAAAAACAGTTCGTGCACCCGAGAATATTGCTGCTGTGGCAGAAAGTGTGCGTGAAGCGCCATCAACATCAATTCACCGTCGTTCTCAACAATTGAACATTTCGGAGACATCATTGAGACGAATTTTGCATAAAGACCATGGTATGACGCCATACAAAGTCCAATTGGTTCGCTTCGCTAAGTTGGCCTGCGATCGACTTAGAGAAGATGCCGATTTTGCCAAAAAATCATCTTTTCAGATGAAGGTCATTTTGATCTTGACGGGTATGTAAACAAGCAAAATTGTCGCATTTGGGGCACAGAAAACCCACACGCATACATTGAAAAGCCGATACGCCCAAAACGAGTCACAGTTTGGTGCGGATTTTGGTCCAGAGGCATAATTGGACCATTTTTTTTCGAAAATGAGCAAGGAGTGGCCGTTACAGTCAATGGCGATCGTTATCGGGCCATGTTGAACGTGCCAGACAGACAGACCAGACAGCCAAAGCTACACTCGATGCTTTGAAGATCGCATTATCAGCCGCAGAGCTGATGACGTTTGGCCACCTCGGATCTGCGATTTGACACCGTTGGACTATTATTTGTGGGGTGCCGTGAAGCCTATTTCTATTTGAAGTCTATTCATGATGAAATGGCAAAAAATACTGAGTCGAAATGTCAAATGTTCGTGGAATTTGTCATGTGCGATCTGTCAAGAATATAAACGTCAAAAACCAAGTAGCAAAAAAATCACCCGTTACTTATATACCAAACAAGTTAACAAAAATTAATTGTAGTGATGTTGTTTTACTGTGACTGTTGTTGAGGTGTTTGCAAATAAAATATCTACTTACATTGGATCTCGTGTAAAAAAGCATCCGCAATGGACTTTGTCTTTGTTTTGCATATCAACTGCTTATCAACAAATTTCCAGATGTTATCGGCGGCGCGGCGTCGGGGAGTTTTATATTAAAAACGTAATATGAAAGCAAACGCTGAAATAATTTCCCAAAAATTATATTGACAAAAACAAAGATCACAAAAAAAATATAAGGCGGGATTTTCGCAAAAAGCAGATACTGTATTTAGGCAATCCTCTTATTTAACTCGTAGTGATTTCACAAAATTTTAATTGTTCACTGATATGTTTATCTATAGTAAGAATTTAAAGAAATAATTAGTCTAGTTTGATTATCCCTCTGGTTCTGGGCTTGGGTCTAGGTTGATACTATTATTATTCTTACGTTTAGTATCTATGGAAAACTTTTACTTTGAACTTTAAATTGAAAAACACGTTGAAAAACTAAAACCACTGACATAAATAATGGGTTCCGACTAGGCTGCATTTTTTTTTTAATTTTTAATAATAATTCGTGTATTTTACGAATAATGCGTATTTTTACTAATAACTTACTTAATTACTTATTCTTACGAATTATTTGTAAATAGTACTAATACCGCGTATGAACATCCGAATGTATTCGTAAGTAAAATAACAAAAACAAATAGCTCTACCAATAATTCGTACATTCTACGAATAATGCGTACGTTCATCTCACGAATGAAATTTGTCTACTAATATTAGTTTTTATTCGTGAATAGAACTAATTCATCAGTAAATAGGACGAATTATTTGTAAATAAATAAAAATAAAATAAAACATACTAGTTATTCGTGAGAGGAATTTACTAATTTTATTAGTAACATGTACACCATAATTCGTGCAATGCACTATCCAAAATAGTCTAATTTTGGTTTACGAATAGTATTAGTACATACCACGAATGTATTCGTGCATATTACTACTTCTATTAGTACAATTTCACGAATGGATTCGTAAAAATTTCATAGCACTAATACTTCGGACAATGCACGAATATTTTTACTACGAATATCATTCGTAGCCATTTTACTAATAAATTTTTTGGGTGTGCAATACCTAAAATACCAAGTTTGAAGCAATTCGGCCTACTCGTTTGGGCTGTAGGTTATTTTTGGTACCTCTGGTAGAACCATTTTGTTGGTTTTCAAATTTTTTAAAATTGGATTTCATGAGTATTGAATAAAATGTCAAAAATAACTACGAATACACGGTTTCGAATAAATCGATTAAGTCGTTTTCGAAATATTGACTTTTCCAAAAAAATGTGTTTGAACAATGTTGGCTTAAAGTAGGTACTGTTAAAACTTTTTAGGACATTTTGCTCTGTAAACAGAAATTCAAAGTAAATCGTTTTCCAGAAAATCGAAAACGAAAAAATGGTTCTATTTAGAGCAGATGTATCAAAAATAAGCATTTTTTGACAAAAAACATTTACATTTAATATTGAACAGACAGAGAACAACCATCCACCCGTTAAGGCTGTTGATTCACCAAATGACATACCGACATCGTCTTTGCTATATGTCGTAATATTAAGAGCTTGATCAAAATCTCGAGTAGCAAGGAAAAAACTATGTGACACGCACGGCATTCCTCGGGTAGAAAAATCTTGATTTGGTATACCGATTTCCATCAATACAAAATTAAACTTATATCTTCTGTTTTTAAGTTGTAGATAATCTATAGTTTAATTCAATGTGTTTTGTTAAATCTCATAATATTTACTAAACAAAATTGGGTTTCAAAACCCAGGAACGGTTGGACCAATTTTCATTATATTTTGTATGATGGATTTGTCTCTACAGAATCAGCTTTAATAATCCGATGATAAATGAATGAGTATTGGAATGACTCAATCGAACTGTAAAAAATTGGCACAATAACCTTAATGGCTTTGGCTCTCCGCCAAACACTTCAAAGACGAAGCACCATCATTGTCCGAGTTTAGAATCAATCGAAACTATGTAACGGAACACATTTGGTTCTGAGAATAATTATGGTCAATGCGATTCACGCGACAATACTCACAGAAAAGTTCAAAGGCTAGGAAGTTCACACTCCGAGAATTCCGATGATCCCAACATTGATTGTTTGTTGCCTGAATCTAGAAAATGAAATGAATCTTTCTCTAACGGTCAGTTTTACGTAGCATATTCAGTTTTCGGCAAATCATTCGCTGTGTTCGTTCACGCACCTGACAACAATACACAGGCGCAGCACAACATTTTATGATTCTGAGTACGAATTTGGTCAGGACAGCTAGTTTATGATAACTCAACTACATCGAAGTAAATTGTTAAAATAATTCTTCATCTAGTAGTTTTAACTACTTGTTTTGGAAAAGTTGTTTAATTTTAACTAGATCTAGAAAAATGTGATTTTTATTTTAATTTTCCCTATTTCGGTATAGGAAAGCTAGACAAAACAATAACGACAATACACTATACACCCAACAAGGCCGTAACACCAGTTAAACTGTCCGTTATAAAATATTAATTTCGAACATAATATTGAAATTAATTTCAAATCAAACGAATCCACACATCAGAACCAGAGCATTGCAGTCATAGCATGTACAATCTAGAAAAAATAGAAGTACTTTAAGGCATAGTTTAAACTTTAACAAATACACACACATATGTGTACATAACACATTGACTAATAAATATTAAAAGTTTTTTTTTTATTTTGTGATTACAAAACATTTATGGAAACATGTCCTTGTCACCTGAAAATTACGACAACAATTACGATTTTAATGAGTTTCCATTAAAAATAAATGCAGACAACCGCAACCAACCACTGTTGGTCCCCAGTAGTTCGAACTTCCAACTTCTATAGGTATAATATGTGGATATATAAGTGATGGAGGACAAAAAAAAAAATGGAAATGTGTGAAAATCTATTACGGACAACACTTGTTCGGCAATTAAATGCTTTATCGAAGCAAAACGGTCGCTCACAAAACTGAGTTTGCAATTAATTATTGAAAATCGGAATAATATATTTGAAGATATTGTATCTTTTTTTTTTTAATTTAATTTCTTGTGGGATCGGAATGGTATGGTGATTCAGTTTTGAATCAATAGAAAAAAGGAATTTATGTTGTGTGAAAATGAAACATATTATGAAGGTGCAGTTTACATGGAAATGGAATTTATTGTAAATAAAAAAAAGTGTCAAAATGGACAGCAATAAATGAATACCCTTTTCAACAAGAAAATAATATAGTGTACATACATGCTGCTTAAAGATGATGAAATTGCAATTCATATTGTGAGAACGATATGTGCTCTGATTACGCAAGATGGTTTTGTGAAATAAGGAAAAATTGGAACTACCTGGACTGGATCCCGACCCGATATATGTTTCGTTTTGAGATACGGCAGTCATCTATATCTTCCTCGATCACGAGCACACTGATCCAGTGCTAACATCTATTTAAGTTTCAGTCTTCCCTGTCGCCTCAAACTTTGGGACAGCATCCACATACAGCCCATATTTTTGCACAGCTCATAGAGTTCGATGTTGGATCTTCCCCTCCATTTGGTTTCCTCCAAACGAGAGCGGATAGACGAATTGGAAATATGATTAGGTAGGAAACATGATAAGGAAGGATATTGGGTCGTCAAGGAAAGGAACCGAATGTCTAGTTCGGACACAGGACTCCCCCGACCTCCAATTACGAAGAGATGACGAAGTTCACAGTGCACAACATAAGCAGGCCGGATTCGTGGAACTGAGTCAGCTTAACAGTTTTCCCTATTTCGGCCATTTTGCAGGCGAGGTCTTCCTCTACTGCGTCCGACGTCTGGCCGGTGATCGAAGACTCTGCGAGCCGGAGTATTGGTGTCCATTCGTTCTACATGTCCTAGCCATCTTAAACGTCCAATGCGGAGTTTTTTGACCAGGGGCATGTCACTGTACAGCTCGTATAGTTCTTGGTTGAATCTTCGTCTCCATAGCCCGTCAACGCAAACGGGACCGAAGATTTTTCGAAGAATTTTCCTCTCGAATCTACCAAGGATTTCTTCATCCGCTTTTGATACGGTCCAGGTTTCAGCGCCGTAGAGCAGGACTGGGATGATCAGGGTCTTATATAGGATCTCCTTAGTAGTTCGAGTGAGGGCTTTACTACTAAATTGCCTTCTTAGCCCGAAGAAACAGCGGTTGGCAAGAGTAATTCTTCGTTTAATTTCTGACGAGATGTTGTTGTCAGAGTTAATAGCGGAGCCGAGGTAGACAAAGTCCCGCACTACCTCAAAGTTATATCTGTCAATGGTGACGTTCTGTCCAATTCGTCGATGTTGTGAGTCCTTTCGTGATGACAGCATATACTTAGTCTTACCCTCATTTACTGCTAAACCCATTTTCGCCGCTTCCTTCTCTATTCTAGCAAACGTGGCTATGACATCACGTTGAGTCCTACCAATGATGTCAATATCGTCAGCGTATGCTAGTAGTTGCACCGACTTTTGGAAAATTGTGCCTCTGGTGTTGGCTTTGGAGTTTTGCACAATCCTCTCAAGAATCAGATTAAAGAAGTCACATGACAGCGCATCGCCTTGCCTAAATCCTTTTTTGGTATCGAATGTGTCGGTTAGGTCGTTTCCGACCCTGATGGAGCAGCGAGAATTTTCTATCGTCATCCTACACAAACGGACGAGTTTGGGCGGTATACCAAAACTAGACATGGCTCTGTACAGTTCGTCTCTATAAATGCTGTCATATGCGGCTTTGAAATCGATGAATAGGTGGTGGGTATCGATTTGGACTTCTTGAGTTTTTTCCAGGATCTGCCGGAGTGTGAAAATTTGATCGGTTGTGGACTTTCCTGGCCTAAAACCACACTGATAAGGGCCAATCAGGTTGTTGGTAAACGGTTTCAGGCGTTCACATATTACGGCAGATAGGATCTTGTAGGCGATGTTGAGGAGACTTATGCCTCTGTAGTTGGCGCAGTTCAGAGGGTCTCCTTTTTTGTGGATCGGGCAAACGATGCTGAGGTTCCATTCTGCAGGCATATTTTCATCTGACCAGATTTGGTTTATGAGTTGGTGGATGTTACTTACCAAGTCATCTCCGCCGGCCTTATAAAGCTCAGCGGGAAGGCCGTCATTTCCGGCAGCCTTATTAAGCTTGAGTTTAGATATTGCTATCCTCACTTCACTCCGGTCGTGTGGTTGGCGGTTTTCGCTGTCGTTGCCAATATTGAATGGTTCGTTCTGCCTGAAAGCGGAATGTTGTTCGTCATCGCCGTTTAACAGTCTGCAGAAGTGGTTTTTCCATATCCTCAGCATCGACTGTGTCTCAACTACAATATTTCCTTGTTCATCTCGACAGGATTCTGTTCGAGCCTTGTATCCTTGGCTTTGACGTTTTACACTCTGGTAAAACTTGCGAACATCGTTCCTGGAGTGGCACCTCTCTATATCCTCGATCGCGCGCTTTTCTTGCTCTTTTTTCTTCTTGTTGAAAAGCCGATGTTCTTCCCTTCTTCTTTGCCTATAGAACTCAATGGCAGCTCTCGTCTTCACCTGCAGCTTAGCCTTGTAGGCCTCGTTCTTGGCTGCGAGCATCTGTCGGCATTCCTCATCAAACCAGGGGTTTCTTGCTGGTGGGCGCGAGAAACCTAGCACATCAGTTACGGCTGATCTAATGGCCTGTTGGCATCGTTGCCATTGCTCTTCGACATTCGATGCTGGTGGTATGGTGTTAATCGAGAGGTTAAGGGATACGCGTTGTGCGAAGGTCTTGGCGGTCTCTTGCGATTTCAGTCTTCCGACATTAAATTTTTTCACAGTATTTCTGGATTGTTGTGGTGTGGTGGATATCCGCATTCTTACCTTGGCTGCTACAAGGTAGTGATCCGAGTCGATGTTAGCTCCTCGGAATGTTCGGACATCCAAAATACTGGATGCGTGCCTCTTATCTATCGCAATGTGATCAATTTGGTTGACCGTTCGTTGATCTGGAGACCGCCATGTCCCCTTATGGATATCGAGGTGAGGAAACCGTGTGCTGGCTATAGTGGCATTTCGTTCCGTAGCGAAATCAATTAGCCTAAGTCCGTTACCAGACGTGTTGTCGTGTAGGCTATGTTTTCCGACAATACTTCTAAAGATGTCTTCTCTTCCTACCTTTGCGTTAAAATCTCCCAGCACGATTTTAACATCGTACTTCGGTAGTCGCTCATAGGTTTTGTCAAGGAGCTCGTAGAAGCAATTCTTAGCTATGTCATCTTTTTCTTCCGTCGGAGCGTGAGCGCATATAAGGCTTATGTTGGCGAATTTGGCCTTGATGCGGATTTTCATGAATAAGTTGTGTTTATAATATAATTCTAAGCGAATAAAAGTATGGATTATTAAAAAGTGAAGAAATAGGCGCAAGGACATAACTCCGCTGGACATAATTCTAAAATTCTTTTTTTCAAAATCAAATTTTGGAATTGACTCCCTTTATTAATTTCAGAATAAATTTCTTTTTGACTCACACTGATACAAATTTTCGTTTGAATCAATGGATAATTTTTGGTCACATTACAGCATGTGGTTTGAGTGTCAACAATTAATGTATCTTGAGTCTCTATGTTACACATTTTTAGCAATTTGAATTGTCTTATGCCTGGAATAATGGCCCGATCTCTTTTTACTTGCGATAAAGTTGCTATATAGGGCAATTTTGCATTTCGAAAAAAACCGAACTTGAGATTTTAATCAAACCTGACATTACCATGTTCTCTATACATCAAAAAAGTTGGTCCCAAAATTCCGTCTGTCTGTATATCAGTCTGTAGAACGATCAACAGCCTAAACGGCTGAACAGATCTTATTCAATCTTGGTACTTAGGCGTTTTTGTTGATTGTCTAAAATAGATTTTTGAATCGTTGTTTTAGACCGCAAAATAACTGTACTGCCATACAATTTTTCTAACATCTTAATTATCTTGAAAACGCCCTTAACGATTTTGATTAAAAAAAAGTGTGTATAGGTACTACTTTAGGTACTGTCTCCATTTTGTGCAAAGATTTTTGTTTACATATTTTTTTATTAACGGTATCTGCCATACAACCATTTTTTGATTTTTGACTTTCTCATAAACGGCTCAACAGATTTCGATCAAAATTTTTATATAACAGGTTCTTTGAATTCTAATTAATACTGGATTTAAAATTTTTCGAAAAATGCATTTTTTTGGATAAAAAAACTTTTTTTCTTTGAAAATTCAATATTTCGAAAACGGCTGTACGATTTTTTCTGAAATTTTGTTGAAATTTTGCTTTTAAGTTTATGTCATTAAATATTTAAAATAGTCATCCCAATTTTTTTTGAAAAAATTTTAATACATTTTTTACATAAAAAAATTAAGTAAAAACGTTTTTAAAAATATATTTTGTTCTATTAAGAATCTTTTGCCTACAATGTGGTCGCACCCAAGAGCAGTCATGCATTTCATTTTTCCACAAATTTAATAAATTTTATCCATCTTCCACGAAAACCACAATAAGAATGAAGTGTGTTCAAAAATACCGATGTAATGCCTTAAAACCAAAACCAAATTCAGTACGATTAAAGATGTATTAAAGAAACAAAAAATACTAATTTGAGAAATGCCATTTCAGGAAGTATTTAAGAAAGCTTTAAGTCGAAGTGAACGTACCAATATAAGTTCTTAAATAAGACAATTAATAAAGAAGAAGTAAAGATTAAATAAAGAAGCCGAAAATAAGCATACCAAATAAAGATTGAATAAAGTATGAATTAAGAAATGTGATACCGAAAATATACTATTTTCCGCTACTTGTTTGAATTCATGGATAGCTGCATACATGTAGGTTACGATCTAGGTACGGTCAATGGGAATCTTATTGTTCTTTACTAATTCGAAACCAAGTTAAGAATAAAAGGGTCTAAAAGGTTTTTCCTTAATCGTAAGCTCTTCCCTCATCTTGTAATATTTTGGCAGTTAATACACTGTGAACTGTAAGCATAGCAAATGTAAATCACTTATTTGTATCATTCTCTGCTCTGTTGATGTTGGCTCGGTGGTTGGTGGGTGATGTGTGGCTATACTCTGTTCAATTTATATTTTCAGTACAGATCTCAATGGAGAGCTTTTTCAAACACACTGGTGCTGGCTGTTGTTTCCATGACACTCAACTTAGGAAATTGCTACTGAAATATTCCATAAATCCACCTACATTCCAACATAATCTGTCTTCTCTCCGGCTGTGAGGAGACTGATCGACAATTTGACTCTCGTTTGTTGTGTTTTTTGTTTAAAAAAACACATTGATTCAGAGTTATCATTCGTCCGTGCGTAGACGGAAATTCGAATTAATTTCTCTTTGGTTTTTGCTATGGAGCTTTCAGAATTGAAGCTTTCTTAGAGCTTATGAGAGCATATATTTTAAGTTTAAGGTAAAAGGTGTTGTCGCTGCGTACTTTTCTGCTTACATATTTTCGTTTTCTTTTTTGGAACACGGTTAAAATGCAGCTAAGCAATATTTGTTGGGTATTTTTATTAAGGAGAAATTAACATTTAATCAAGTTTTCGATGGAATTGGATTAATGTCAACTTTAAATTACGAAGTAGTTTTTTTCTTCATGAAAATACATTTAAAAAGGAGAGGGTGTGTTTATAAATGTAAATATTATATTTAAAATAGTGCAATGGAATTTGAGGTGATATTATTATTTTTGTGCAGTGTTTATTTATTTTTTTACGTTATTTATTTTTACGTTAAAAGAGATTAAGCCTTCTGGAGAATTCTTAAAAAACACGCCTACTATCTCACTTCTTGGTGGTGTGGAAAAAGATAGATTTATTTTTATTTGGATTAAGTTAAATTTTGTTTAGATTTAGTTTACAATCCACATGTTTCTGTTCAAGAAATCTAATTAACAGTAGGTAAACCTACCGACATTTGTGAGTAAAATATGCCAATTTATAATGCTCACTTCGGCAACCATGAAAAGTGGAAAAGCTTTATAGAAATAGAGATATCTTATTGAAATCCATAATGGCAAAGGTGAAAGGCAAATATCCTATCTTCCCTGTACTGAAAATATAAATTGAACAGAGTAGGTATAGTAAGATGTTGCGGGTATGATGTATGGGGGTGAATAAGATTACCTCCGCTTCCCGATCTTAAAACCAAACTTCCGGATTTAATTTACAACTCAAAACAACAACAAGACATTTACAGGACAAACATTCAAAACATTCTATCTGTATCTCTGCGAATTTACCATAATTTATTAGAGAATTTATAATGAGTCCAAAAATATTCATGCAGAGTCTATATTTTATATTCTAAATATCAAACTAAAGGACTTGCCATAAAACCACACATGCAGGTGCGTTGTTAACACTTGCCCATCTCGCAGAAGCTTCCATCAAAGTGTAACCATTTGCGTTGGTATAATCAAATGCTTTTGGCCATGATGTCTAAACAACGCTGCCACGCGATCAATCAATTTCGAGTTTCTTATACTAAATCAATTCTAGTTTTTTATTTTTTAGGTATATCCTTTTAGTCTTTTAAATATTCACATATCCTTTATGAAAAAGAATCATCTGCTAAGCAGCCATGCTGGCCGTGTCCAAATTTCTGACATCCAGTTTTATTATAAAACCATGCAATGCGCTTAAGGGCAATTTAGAGCGGCATTTTATTCATTCAGCCTGACAGCTTATCCAACAGAACCAACACTTAATTTGAATTTCAAAACATCACGCAGTGTTTTTTTTTCGCGATCCTTTTGATTGATAGGGGATGCGCGGCTTGAATCAAATTGAGATTTTATATGTTGCGGTTTAGATTGTATACGCTAGTTAACAGCATAAAGAAACTGATGTGCAGGTGCATTTAGTTTTGTGTGTGCTGTTTGCGGTCTTGCTATTTTTTAATTGGCGCCAGGAATCGCATTGCGGCGACCGACGCCGCCGATAATTTAGTCACCATAACCACACATAATCAATTCATCACCAAGTTAGATACATGATTTACCTGCAAACATGTCAAAACATTTTTGAAACGCTTCATTTAGAGTTCTATCGAATTAATTAGTGTAGCGAAAAATGTATACTTCTCAGACTTCATACTCAGATGTGCAGCTGGAACTAATTCTATTTAGTACGAGACTACAAGCTTGGAGTTGGCGCTGACGCTGATTGAAACAAATTGTGTTAGCTCCATAATGTTGAAGAGAATTTAAAAATGAATTGAATTTCGTTTTTGTTCTTGTTTTCAGAAAACACAAAAATTCTTGAAATAGTTTGGAATGCACCATTTTGAATAATCATCTGCAAAATTGGATTTGAACTTTAGTCCTTCAAAGGATAAGAACAATTAATTCTTATTACTGTTCTCTGTTTGGGAAAAACAGGGGCACAGCCAAAATCAAACATTTCGGTGACGTAGATAGCAATAACATAATATAACATAATAACATAAAGTTGTTCCAGTTTGAGGGAAAAAAATGGCAATTGAATTCTTGGAAAAATATGAATAAAATATTTTATATATTAATTTCAAGAAAATTCAGTGACTCGTTTTTGAAAAATCGATTTAAAAAAATAAGATTAAATACCTACTTTTTTTTTTAACCAAAATCTTGTTTTTGGAAATTTCAAAATGCAATTCTATTTATACAGCATTTAGGGAATTTGCACACAAAAATAATTTTAATCGGTAATTTTAAGTGGATCTATGAGAAGAACCGTTAATAAGTATAGGTAGGCAACATAGTATATTTTAACTTGCGATATAGGTAAGTTTTGCATTTGAAAAATAAAATCAAATATGACATCCCGCAATTCCATCTATCTGTGTGTCTGTAGATCTGTACAGCTTAAGAGGCTGCAATTCTAGGTGATTGTCTCAAATAGATGTTTTAAATCGTGTTTTTAGAACCAAGAATAACGGTACTTGCCATACAATTTTGTCTACCATTTTAATGATCCCGAAAACGGCTTTTTAACGATTTTAATAAAAAAAAACAGTGTCTGCACTCTTTAAGTATAGTCTATATATTGGTGCAGTATTTTTACATGTAAATTGAGATTATACAGTTGTGTTCAAAATAATAGGAGTGTGCGCGACAACATTACATCTTTGGTATATACAGTAGGTATGCATTTACAAATTTAATTCCTCTCATATTACAAATTCTAACAGTTCAGTCTAAACAAATTTAATGTAATATTATTAACAAATCGTATTTATTACAAGTGGCAGTCAACTTTGAGATTTTGATATTGCAATTTTGATCCAAAAATTGGTCCCGTGTCAACCAACCTGCATTTGATTTGCTTTGGAAGCTGATATTGCGGCAACCAGGTACTATAGGTATTATAGGTACTTATAAGGCAAGTTGTGCATTCGTCAAAAAAAAAAAAAAAATTGAGATAACAATCAAACATAACTGTCCGTCTGTATGTCTGTCAGTCTGTCTATATATATATGTATGTATAGACACCTACAGCCCAAACGAAGCGGGTGGGCCGAATTGCTTCAAACTTGGTTTATGAAGTTCTTAGGTATTGTACAGAGGGGAAATTGAATTATTTTTAGCTCAAAAAATAACGGTACCTGCCATATAACCCTTGTGTTAAAGCCTATTTTCTCGGAAACGGCTCTACCAATTTTGGTTTAAAAAAAATTTTAAAATGTCTAAAAACGGCACTTTCCATAGTACCGTTTTTTTTTACTTTCGACTATCAAAAATGGCTCAACCGATTCCTTCGAAATTTCACACATATGTAGGTTTAGATTGCCCAACTTATACTGCGTACCAATATTTTTAACTAATGTTTTTTCGTATTTTTAAAAGCATTTAAAAAAATTAAAAAAATTATATTTTGAAAACTGCTCATTAATTTTTTCTTTTAAATTATATTTATATGTATTTGTTGAATACCTACGAAATGGCGTTTTAAAATCTTTTTTGAAAAATGTTTTCAAAAAGTTTAAAAAAAAAACACTATTTTTCTCAAAAACCGCTCCACAGATTTTTAAAAATATTTTTCTCATAAATTCAAGTTTATCCAATAAAAAAAATGGCGTAGTTTTTTTGAGCTAAAATTAGTTTAAGTATTTATTTCAGAATTATGAATTATTTTTTCTTTGATTAAGCCGATTTAATTTTTTGTTTTAAGTTTATATTATTCAATATTTAAGATTGTCATACCAATTTTTTTTAGAAAAAAATTAAAAAAATTATATATATCTTAAAAGTTAAGTAAAAATCGACTTTAAAAATACATTTAGATTTTGAATAGAAATCTTTTGCATACGATGTAAAATGTAATCGAATATTAGAGCAAGTTTGTTCGATCCAGTCGTGCATTTTATTTTGTATACATACATACGTATTTTTTATACTTTACCTGCCATAAAACGATTTTTTATTTTGCATTTTCTCATACACGACAGATTTCTATCAAAATTCTTACATGACAGGTCCTTTAAATTTTTAATAATCCTGCATATCAAGATTTTCGAAAAATATTTTTTTTTTTGGATTTTTAAGAATTAAAATATTTTTCTTGAAAATTTAACTCATTAAATACATAAAATTGACATGTACCAATTGTTTTTTATAAAAAATTTAAAAAAGTTTTGTATATAAAAAAATATATGTTGACTTTTCTACTAAGAATCTTGTGCGTACGATGATGTGATCAAACATAACAGCCAGTACGTGTGTGATCCAGTCGTGTATTTTTTTTTTGCTGTAGGAAAAAGTTTGTTTTAAGTTATCCAATCAAATGTCAAAAAACTACGAAATACGAAGTTTCGAAAAAAATTATCGAATCGTTTTCGTAATATTGTGTTTATTTGTTTATATTTCAAAAAATTAAGTTTTTTATACAGATTTTGTTATGGAAATAGTTGGAACCATTTGAGGGAAAAATAATATTTACCCTTTTTGCCCACAAAAAAAAAATTTATAAGAGGTACCGTTATTTTTAGAAAATGAAAAATCCTTTGCGTATATTACACAAAGAAACAATGTCTTCTAAGTTTGAAGAGAATCCATTAACCCGTTTAGGCTGAAAGAATTGTTGGACCCATATTGTCGTGTGTTTCATCATAGTAATGTAAAGTTTCATCAAAATTTCGTCTTAAATTGTTTTTACGAATCCAAAACTTGCCATATATTACCTACATACATACAAAAATACTCGCAATATAATAGTAAATATTTAAATACCAATTTAGAGAATAAGAAGACCATAATTAATATGATATTTAATCATAAAATAAGTATAATAATAATTTAATATTAATAATAATTTTAACAATATGCCCGTAATACCTAAGGTTTTTTTTAAATGCAACCTGATTTGAACGGTACTAGATAGAGAAAACAGAAATATAGGAAAGATTTTTGATAACAATTTTAAAAACACTTTCTTCTTAGAATCTACATACTTTTTCAATGGAACAACAAATTTCTTATGAAATAACACCTGCGGTGATACTGAACATTTAATTCAACTTTTATATCACGGAATTCAATGCAACGTAACATTGAATGAGATTCTCTTAATAAATCTATAAAAAATAAATCATCGTTTCATTTTTAAAAAAATAGCATCTCATTTATCAAAAATGTGTCTTATTATCCTTCCAATAGAGCAATCTTCTTTAATAAAATAATAGACGACCATTGAATAACCTGTGATAAATATTTCCCATGACATTAATATCAAACTAAAAGGACAATTGACAAACTCTCAAAAATCGTGTCAAATTGACGTGACATCTCAATTCAGTATTACACCACCCTCTCTATATAAATATATACTTCTCCGAAAACAAGGATACTGATTAATTGCAAGCAATCAATCGACAAGTCGGTCACAGAGAAGCTACATCTTCATTCCCCAACACATCCTTTCATTGTATTTCTCTCTTGTTTAGATTTGAGGCTCTGGTCGTAGAGAATTTGAACGAGAACAAACTAAAAGTTATAGAAACATCCCACGCTGTTTTTTTTTTTTTTTGTTGGAAGTTCGAGTCATTTTAAAGGATAACGTGCGGATAGGGTTTTATAGATACTTTTATACTAAATATGAAGATATTTCGAACCATTGTGATAAATCTTTCGACAAATATCACACACAATGTGTTATTTTTTTTTTAAGCGAGGCGGCAGGGCTTATTGATGGTCGTAATCATGAACTCTTAAAGCCATGCTATATTGAGGATGATTTTTCTTCCGAGAAGAAGGACATAACATTGGTGTTAATGAGTATGCGATGTCTGGAACCTATGGTACAGGCTTTCGAGATTTATAGACATCATTATATAAAAAGAGATGTGAAACCGACATTCCTAAAGGCTTAACCTGCTATCGAAAATCTTGGGGACATTTCCTGTGCTCTATTGGGTGTTGAAGATGCAGTCATTTTGAACCCAATGACTCTGAATGGAAACAAGCTGATTACCAAATAAGAGTGAATCTCTGACTCATATTATTCTCTGAACAGTCATGGTAGTTCTGGCTTGTATTTCTTAAGAATTGAGGGGATATAAGTTGTACAGATCAATCCTAGAGGTAGAGGCATATTATTAACATTTTATGTTTACAAATTGTGATTAAATTCGAATTCAACTTCTGCTGAAAAGGATCCCGCTTTGTTGTTAGCTCTTCTCCCTCGAAAGAAAATACCCAAAAATACCCCGTAGTTTTTAAGATATTAAACCACATACGAGTAAAGTAGGTCTTACCAATCGATGCATCAAATTTTTAGCTATAGTGTAGGTTCCATTTAATTGTCTTTTAACTTCTGCATATTAAGACTCAAGAAAAAAGATATCACGCAACTATCACATCACAAATTGTCACATTCTTTACGGACTGTTGAATTTCTTTTTATCTTTTGCCGTTTTGTCAACCATCAGTGGCTTTGTGCGTGTCCCTTCTTCTATACTAGCATGCTTATCAAACAAAAGATCGCTTTCACTCAACGACTATCAATTAACAATACCAAAATATCCCCCCACCCATAAAACCAAACCACCGAAAATTCGTTAAATATCATCTATTTGAAAAAAAAAATGTCTATCCCAATTTACCTGCTTGAACGCATATGTCCGGGTCGGGGTATCGGCCCATTTCCTTTTAAGACTCTGACTCTTTAACTATACGACGGATGATCGTTGACCGAATTTTCCCTCGCCATCTTACTTAATTGGGGGGAGAAAATCTTTAACTCGTAATTTTTTTTTACCAAAAGAAGAATTTAAAAAATTACCATCTGCGGGATCAATCAAACGAAAACATGGCGCAGGCTACCTAATTTCATTTAATTTGTATCTATTCGTCTCGCGATCTCCAAAAAAAAAATAAAAATAAAAATTGACTTTAATTTGCCGAAGTCACGCGACATCTATTGTCGGGATAATTGTTTTCTATTTGTCCATGATCATAGTTTTGGTTGAGGTGAGCAGCAAACAGATATCAACGAACCTCTCCATCTGGTGGTCGAGACATTCTTTGTCATCTCGATGAATACTTTTATGAAGTTTTGGTTTTTTTTTTTAACTTTGCAACCTAATTGTTGTCACAAACAACGCATTTAACAAGAGAAGAGAAATTAAATGAAATTGGTTTTAGGGGTAGCCGCGTCTTAGCGAGGCATAAAGGTGAACAATTAACAGTTGTGGTTAGATTCAGATACATCCATGATAATAGCTAGATTTGACTATACCTATTGCGTGTTGCATGTGGTTGATGTTATAGAAATTGTCATGTCGCATATGATAAATCGCACCTGGTACTTAAGAAATATCTAGGAGAAATTCTCAAAACATATGTCTGTATGTTCGCGGAGTCAAATAAAGCAACAAAATGAATGAAAGGATTTCAATTTTCATTTTAATTTCTTTTGACGATTTGAGAGCGATATTATTCATTGCAACATTACTATTAAGAAAGTGATTTTTTCGCTTTGCTTGCAGATCAGTCTCATTCCCGAGTTACCAAATACAATTTAATTGTCAACAAAAAACAGATAAGACTGATATGGTGAGGAAATTTGTAGGCTTGGATGATTTTTTACAACATTATAATAGGTACCCCGACAGGTTTTCTAGTTGTATTAATCTAAGCTTCAATAATTTAAAGATTTCTCAAGATAATTCGGACGATTTAAAAAAATATTTAAAAAAAATATCCTATATGCAAAGTTATTTTACGAAAAAAAATTTTAAAATATTGTTTTTTTTTTTTTTAACCAAGAAAATATTTATTTGAATATGCAAATATATTTATTATTTTAAACAATTCATCCAATATTGAGGAAATGGAAAATATTGAAAGTGGTTCTATACGAAGAAGTATAATTTTATCAAAATTCCCTCAACCATCTCAAAGAAAAAAAAACAATAATTTTTCTTAACTGCTTTTTAACATTTTGTATTCAATAAAATTTTGAGACACAAAGATTCGAAGAAATCGAATAAGTATTTTACGAAATATTGAAAAAGAATTTCGAAAATAAATCTGGCTTACAATCGACTAGACGATTTTACAGAAAATCGAAAACTATAAAAATGATTTTTCTAGACGACCCAAAATATAGGCATTTTTGAAGCAAAAATAATTCGCAAAAGTACCTTTCCCTTTGTTTATTAACTAATTTTTTCGCTGGTAAGAATGTATTACATGTACGGTCGAAAAACTTTAAGTACAATATTCAAAGAAAATCCACATACCCGTTTAGACTGTAGACACAAAGAATTGTGAGACTACATTTTGTCGTGTTCGCTATTATCATTTATCATAGTTTGATCAGAATCCGACTTTCCAGTCGGAGGAAAATAAAATGCACGACTGGATCGCATGAACTTGCTCTTATGTTCGATTACATCGACAACACAAGATCCTTAGTAGAAAAGGCTAAACATATTTTTAAAGTCGTTTTTTAATTCATTTTTCATAAACACAATTTTTTTAACCTTTTTTCTAAAAAAAAATTGGTATGGAAATTTTAAGTATTTAATAAAATAAACTAAAAAACGTAATTTAAAAATAAAAAATCTTCCAACCATTTTTACTTGCGATTATAGGTACTATAAGGCAAGTTATGCTTTCGTCGAAAAAAAAAGTTTCGAGATAACAATCAAGCATGACATTACGATGATAGTGAAGACGAAAAAAGATGGTCTAAAAATTCTGTCCGTCTGTCTATCAGTATGTAAGTCTGTCAGTCTGTCTGTATGTATGTACCGAATTGCTTCAAACTTGGAATATAGAGTTTTTTAGGTATTGTACAGAGGGGATTTTTTTAGCTCAAAAGATAACGGTACTTGCCATATAACCGTTACGTTCAAACCTATTTTTCTCCCAAACGGCTCTAACGATTTTGATTAAAAAAATCAGTGCGGTTTTTAGTTACGACCGATCATATGGTTGAAAAAAAAATTAGAAAAATGTCTAAAAACGGTACTTTCCATAGGACGGCTCAACCGATTTTTTCGAAATTTCACACATACATATATAGGTTTAGGTTGCCCAAATTATACCGCGTACCAATATTTTTAATTAGTAATTTGTTGTATTTTTAAAATCATTTAAAAAAAAATTAAAAATTTTATATTTCGAAAACTGCTCATTAAATTTTTTTCAAAAATTATATTTATATGTATTTATTGAATACCTATGAATTGGCGTTTTTGAATTTTTTTTTGAAAAATGTTTTCAAAAAGTTTAAAAAAAAATACTTGTTTTCTCAAAAACCGCTCCACAGATTTTTAAAATTTTTTTCTCATAAATTCAAATTTATCTAACAAATAAAACGGCGTACTTTTTTTGAGCTTAAATTAGTTTAAGTATTTATTTCAGAATTTTGAATTATTTTTTCTTTGATTAAGCCGATTTAATTTTTCTTCTTAAGTTTATATTATTAAATATTTAAGATTGTCATACCAATTTTTTTTTTAGAAAAAAATTAAAGAAATTTTGTATATATAAAAAATTAAGTAAAAAACGACCTTAAAAATAAATTTACATTTTTAATAGAAATCTTTTGCATTCGATGTGATCGAACATAAGAGCAAGTTCGTGCGATCCAGTCGTGGATTTTATTTTATTTATCATCATTTAGAATTTGAAGAACCTACTGCATAAAAAATTTGTTCGAAATCCGTTGGCGTTGAGCCGTTCATGAGATATTCGAAAATCAATAAAAACCGTTGTATGACAGGTACCGTTAATAACATTTCAATTACAGATTTTGATTGGCCAAAACGTAGACTATACCTTTAATGATGCGCTGATTTCTTTTGTATCAAAATCGTTGGAGCCCTTTTCGAGATAATTGAGTTTAGCCATATTTGCCAAAAAAATTGTATGGCAGGTATCGTTATTTTTGGAGTAAAGAAAAAGATTTAAAAACAAAATCCAGCCTGGCACCTAAAACGCTTAAGTAGTAAGTTTGAAGAAAGCCGCTTCAGCCGTTTAGACTGTAGATCATTGTACGGGTGGCCCACGAATCGTGCTACAATAAGAAATTTAAATAACTTTTATTTTAATCGATGTATTTCATTAATTTTTTTTTGGATTAAAAATTATTAATTTTTTTTTTTAAATAACTAATGGGTTTTAAAGATGATAGACCGCAAATTACCTCCACGCGGCACCTGATCAGAAAATTGTTCATTGCGGCCTGAAGGGTTGAAATTGGGATCGCCTCAATTATTGTCTTAATGGACTGCTTCAATTCAGGGTTTCGTTTTGTACACTTCCTGCTTGACATAACCCCATAAAAAAAGTCTGGTGCAGTCAGGTCAGGTGACCTTGGGGTCCAGCGGAAAGTGCAGTTTCTGGATATCAATTTGCTTGGGAATTTTCGTTGGAGCTCCGCCATAACTTGTGTGGCTACGTGTGCACTTGCTCCATCTTGTTGAAACCAAATCCTGATGAAAGGGATACGTCTTCGACGAAGTTCTGGGTAAAAAAAAACTCCTTCAACATCTTTAAATAACGATCCCCATTGACAGTTTGTGTTACACCGTTTTCTTCAAAGAAGAATGGCCCGACAATACACCTTGATGAAACTGCGCACCACACAGTGATTCGTTCTGGGTGCAGTTCCGTCTCATGGAGCAGTTCGTTAACTCCATATACTGCAATTTTGCTTGTTAATATTGCCGCTTAAGTCAAAATGGGCCTCATCAGACATGAACAAACAATTTATCAATGTGTTGTCTTCTTCGGCCATTGCAATCATTTTTCGGCAAAATTCCAGGCGAACAGGCAAATCCTGAGGGTTTAACTTGCTTGTAATTTGGACTTTGTACGGAAACAAGTTTAAATCATCATGAAGTATCCGTTGTAATGACCGTCTGCTGACTCCAATTTGGCCCGATAATATTCGAGTTGAAACACTTGGATTTGCCTGTATTGCCGATGCAACAGCCACGATTATATCCTGAACCCGAACATTGGGATCTCGATGAAACGGTCTTCGTTCGATGATTCCAGGTTCCGCAAATATGTTCACCAGCCTCATAATGGTCCATCTACTCGGGGGAGTATCGCCAAACTCCAGTCTAAATTCCCTTTGGACGGAAATGACGTCCTGCAAAGAATGGTATCGCTGCACTATCCAAATCCTTTTTTCAGTATCCCAAGCATTCATTTTGATAAATCTAAATAGTAGCCTATAAAATAAAAAAAAATAAGCCGATTATTCACACTGAACAAAAGTTATTACGTTTTATTTTTGTAGCACGATTCGTGGGCCACCCTGTACAAGCTGACAGACGGAATTGCGTGATCCACTTTTTTGACGTTCTCTAGAATTGTAATGTCAAGTTTGATTAATCTCATTACCTGCCATTGTACTCAATTGAGTACAGTATTTTTGAAAATTTCAGTTATATTTTCTTTTTTGAAAAATAGGCTTTAATTTTAATTTCTTTCGATTTGAAAGCAAGCATGGACATGTCCTTTTGTTATGCGGAAGAATTTCGTTCAGGTTGAAAGCCATTTTCAAATAATTTGGTCAACTTTGGTGTCGTGCATTTTTTGTTTTTAGCAGTTTTGTGTCCTTGCGAAAGTAAAATGTTAGTTAAAATGTACACTGTCGGCTAATTTGTGAATAACTAATTCTGTTCAAAAAATTTCTTGCTAAGGAACTACATTGTTAACAATTTTCATTCAAAACAATTTTTTTGGTCATGGTAAGAGGTCTAGGAAAGTTGTGTACTCAATTGAGTAGACTGGTCAAACCCGTGCTAATTTTTTTTCACTGGTCTTGAAGTTTCAATGGGTTTTTCACCAAATACCTGCAACAGCTTTTATTGTAAGCGCTACGAAAATCTCTACATGGCTGTTAATGATATTCCGGATAATGGAAATGAAAGAAATGACGGATATAACTAGTGGTTATTTCACCGGATGCTGATATTTAAACGGACGGTTAGAATTTATAATAGCTTTTAACGGCCTTTAGTCTACAAAATTTGCATTTCGTCCGGGCAATCTCACTTGTGCTCATCAGTTAGTTAGTGAGCGCCTGACCAATACGCAATTTTTGTTAAGTTCTGTTCATCTTACATCGTTTCTTTGAATAAAATCAAATGTAAACTATTTCCAACGAGTTTAGAATTATATGTGGAAGATTTTGTCCCTCGTCAGACATAGCTTAATATTGTTAGAATTGAATTGAAAAATAACAAGTAATAAAATTACAAACAAAAATTCAACTACCTAGCTATATGCATTATAAACTATTCCAACGTAGCCGCAATCAGCCCTTAATCCCTCTGCAAGACAACTATCCATTGAGCTTGAAAAAATGTAAGGCTTCCTTTAAGGCTGTCCTCTTACATGAAAGTTTGATGCCTACATATATTAAGCCAGGGGGTTGAACATGAACATATGTTAAAAGAAAAAGCCATCATGAAACCCATATGTCTTCTTTTCTTACCCGCACAATAATCAATAAAACTGCCAACTGAAAAAACGAACTTCATTCATTCTCTGATAAGTCATATCATTGAAGAATTCACCTGCATCATCAAATCTCATTCATTTTCTTTAAAATCGTGTTCCGTTTTTCCGGGATGACATCTAACAAGTTCGAGTAATTTTCAAATCGCATTCTTCTTCCACACCCATTAGACCCAACATCAGTCTATTATTATGTCCATTCGTGTGGGTATGTATGTGTTGAGTGCGTATAGAGCATCCTCACACTAATTTCTGGCAAATTTATTCACCTCAGCGTTGTCACACATAAATCTCGCATAGTTCCACAGGCCCCCCGTTTATAGATAAACCCCGATGGCAGCCATAGAAGCTTTAGCCGAACCAACCGCCCATGTGCGCGCAATTTGTGAACGAAATTAACCGATAAATTAATTCGGACCAAGAAAGTGGATTCAAGAACCAACCTCACAGTAAAATCGTATAAGGAAATCTTCTGCGCCATGCATGGATCCATGGTAGACTCTGCAGTATGTGCGCAGCGCGCGCTCGAGGACCAAAAGAGCAAAACTTGTGAATGGACTTGGATGTTGTGGTCTGGTCTTTCAAGTCAAATTAAGCCATAAATTCAGTATTTATCTCCTTGAGTGTAGTTTGTTGGCTGTGAGAGTATATGTGAGATGTTGTCGTCAGGGTGGACGACTTTCGAGAAAAATTACCCGGGATAAGCCACCAGCCATCACAAAGCCACCATCAGCCAGCACCACCGTTGAGTTGTTTGAAATGGAGCTCGATGTGTACCTCTGCTACACGCCTCGCGGGTTCACACAGAGCAGAGATGTGCCAATAAACGTAAATGACCACTTTCATTATATCATTGGAAATTGTGGTGGCAGCCATATAGGTTGTATCGGCTTGGCACGGACATTACCTTCTTCCAATAAACTACGCACTTCGACGAGGATGAAGGTAATCGGCATGTGCTCAATATATATATATTGTTTTATTCGGCGAAGTCGTAAAACTAAGATAAGTGTTGGTATCGATCGTCGCCGTGCGTTGTCGCCCAATGAGCCTTAAGGGGCTAAAGCATTGCCATTGATAATGGATTACCATTTTGAATCGATAAGATCTCTTAATGTCTTTGACAAGATTTCGTCTCAAGGTGATATAGAATCACTTTGATGGTTTTAATCCACCAAGATCGTCGGGATAATTGGTTGCCCGAAATTGAATACATATACTCAGTTCTGGATTGTCATTAAATACAACCAAAAGAAATACAAATAAAAATAACAGAAAATAGCAATTGCCAAAAATATCTAAAAAAAAAGGCAAATAATAGGCCAAGAAAAGACCCCAGTTCCAGTCCTACCGAATAAAGTGTAAAAGACGTATAGACTGCTCCAACTAACATTTCAGTTTCGATAAGACTTCGAATAAGCTTTGGTAACTGAAACCTTATAGAAGCTGAAATGTTAGCATATGAAGCAATTGTAATGCTTAAGATTATAAAGAGAACAAAGAATCAACAAATCCAGCAGAGCTCTAGCCCATTTACCACATCTTCAAAAAGGGTGATGTTAAATCTATATCACGCATGATCTAATGAGGTTAGTACTGTGTATTGATGTTTAAGACACTGTAAATTCAGCGAGTAACACTTCCGGGCGGCCCGATCGGCCAAAGACAATTACCATGGAAGACTTAAGACGCCCACGAGTTTCATGTCGATATTCTCCACTTTTTCATTGACTTCAAAGCGGTCCGGTGTTGGGGGCTTGTGATAGGGAATTAGTTGCCAGAAATTATGGCATATCCCTTCTAAGAACTACGGGAAAACTGATCCCAGCTATTTAATGTTTCAGCAAGCTAAACTGGAGACATCCAAAAGATCATGAAATTGGAATTAGTGTTCCCGAAGGATTGTGGAGTTCATCCGATTATTTATTTATTGTTGTATGTCCTCGAGATGGTTGGCGGAATCATTTAGGTGGAATTGCAAAGCTTAAGCTCCCCTTAAGCTAGAAGTTGAGGATTAATTGCATAACGCTTGCTTGTGTGATAATGATGACTAAATTAAAGCTAATGTTGCCTGAGTTAATCAATCGGTTAAGCTAAACTTTGTTTCCTGCTTGGTTTCCAGGCGTGTAATTTGGAATGCTTTATTACTAATGCGGACTATTTAGGTATTCATCTTAAAGTTTATTCATTGCCTGTTAGCGCTTCATTGGGGAAATAGCTCTTCCAAACTATTCCAAGAAGGACTAGCTGGTCTTAAAGATAAAAAAGAGGGCAGATAGAAAATAAAAAAAAAACAGAAGTGATAGATAACTTAAACTAATCTAAGTTGAACTAGCTATTTAATATTGAAATTGTTTAACTTGAGAAAAGCTTAAAAAGTTATTCGTTAATTTGATTAATTTCAAAAGTTCTCCGTATGCGTGAGAGAAAGGGAAGCCATACAGACTGGTGCTGTACGCGTTACGTAACGAAGCGGTTTGCACTTAAAAAAAACGTACCTATTTAGTTTTCGAAAAATCGATTCAGTGCCAAAAATGTACACAGCTTTATACATAGACTTAAATTATAACCCAAAAGTAACGACTAACCCAAAATTACCATGAAGTACGTATCAAGATATTTCTTCAAAAAAACACAAAGAGGTTTAAACCGGGAACCTCTTGATCTGCAGTTGAATGCTCTACCACTGAGCTATATCAACACATACCAAGTACCCACCAAACCTCATACAATATTTAAGAAGTTATTAATTCAAAAATGGGGGTTAGGAAATCTCCGATTTCAGGCGTTAGTCTTGAAAAAATTGAATTATAAAAAGTTGGCCGTTCAACATAGGCGGGTAGAAATCAGTGAAAGAACATGGCTCCCGGAAATTACGTGACATTAAATTCCGCCAGAATTTTTTTTTTTTAGAAAAAATGCAGGAATTTTTTTTGAAAAATAAGCCAGAAATATTGGAACTTATGACAGTTAGGTGTGGAAAATAGAGCCAGAAAGCAAAATGGAAATTAAGCCAGATAATTTGTATATTGGGTTGGGTATATATATATTTTTTTTAACTTTTTAAAAAGGAATCTTCAAATCCAAAAAAAACATTTGCATATATCCAAACTTGTAAGCACCCCAAATCTAATCAAAAAAAATCCAAAAATGTATGAAAAAATACCATAAAACTTTGGTTTTTTCCTAGGAAAAAAGGGCAGAATTTTCTGGCGTTTTTTCAAAAAAAAAAAATTGGGGTTATTACCGGGAGCCAAAGAAAATGATATCGGTTATTATTTTTCGTTCTTCTAAAGTTTCCGAAATTGGTCTTGCCAAATGGTGAGACACGATGAGCTAAACAACTCCCTTCAAACTCCAGGCAATTTTTAAGATACCAATACTGAAAAAAATGTCAAGGTTCACTTAACAGAAAAATATCTTTTTATGGCGCATAATGCATTTTTCCTCCATTTAACAGGAAATGTCAGATCGGACAATTTAACTTAATAAAAATGCAACAAGTGCATTTCAGTAACGGTTAAGCTTCCCTTAGCATGTCTACTTTATTTAAATTTCTAAAAAAAAAAAATACATCACCCGATCACCATATTATAATGTAGCTCAAATATTGACACTAAGCTATAGTTAACTGAGAAAAAATAAACGTGATAACATTTGGAAGTCGATAAAACTGATTTTAATACGTCGATAAAATAATAAACATAGGTACAGGTATAGATGCATTTTTTCCAAATCTCACAGAATATAAACATAATATTAATATGTATATGTAAGTTTTTAGGGCGCGTTCAACAGCTTGAACTTATCTATAAAACCAAAGTAGGTTTATCTGAAAGATTTCAAAGTTTATGAGCCAAACACTTTAAAAAAATATTTATAACAATGTCAACTGTTCCATAACAATAATAAGCTCTACTTTATTGCCTATTTATCTTCTATTCTACCGCCGGCCGGCCGCCGCCGCGCCGCCACCGATACGATGGTAAAAGATCCCGAAAAAGAGTCAGAAAAGTCTGAGAATCTGAACCTATACGGAGGCATTTGCATTTTGTATAAAACTCAAACGATATACATATCTAAGTCTCCACTCACTGTATTGTCAAAATTTGTTTAAGAAGTCTAAAAACTATCTAATCCTCTGATTAACAGCTTCGCTCAGGAAAAAGAAAAATAGCTAGTTGTTGTTTTTTTTTTTTTATAAAAATCTTGCCCACGTGACAGAGTAAACACAGAGCCTAACACTCTCTATACACAAACAAAATATCAACATGAATTACCTTATTTATGTGCGAGTTAATTAATTTCGGTTCGATAGAAATTGAATAACAAATTAGATGTCTCATTTTGTGAAGCTGTGACTATAAAAGTTGTTAAAGAATTGAAGATCTCTAAAAAGCATATACACTGCATTAGAATACCAACAAGCTTTGATAGTGATCTAACCTCGGATAGTGGAGACGGTTTCGTTTCGCTGCTTCAAACTGAATGAGTGGGATGTGGGAACTATAGAGAATCTTCAAACATCTATTAGACTAAAAGTATAAGGCAAAATTGTAAATAAAATTAGCGATAGGGAAATGTCAAAAAATCACTGGCCCCATTAGCATTTGATGATAGATCGCCACCGCCATACATGAGTCAACCATAAGGAAAAAAAAACAACAAACGTCAAATTGACAGATTGGCATCGGATATATTGGTTTGGCTATGGGAAAAGGTCATAATGGTAGGTGTTGATGGGCGATTGATGTCAGTCGATATTCAAATGTAATCGATGTGAAAATAAATTTCACAGGCTTTGTTTCTATATAAGTATACTCGTAGGTATATATAGGTATTTTATGAAACGCATACGAATGACATAACGCAATGACGTAATTTTGAAGTATATGAATTTATATTTGGAAATTTTTATTTTGCGGTCAAAGTCTTTTGTATTTATTGTTTTATAAATTGTTATCTTTATCTTTGTGTTTAGGGCTAACTCCGAATGAAGTGAGTTGATTTCTTTGAAATTTATGAGTTAACATTTCGCTTGATCTGTATACTATCCCTTCTTTGAGAATTTCAATATTTTACAAATTATGTCACATTATGTGCTATAGAAAGCCCTTCACTTACTTATCCGTCTTACCGACTTCCGATTCACAAAATGGCTGCCGGAGACGTCTTCTATCCACTTTGATCCCGAGCTCGCTGGATCCATGTCATGTAGTTTATCGCTCGTTGGACTTATATCTCTGGTGTCTGGTAGAAAGGGGTTAAGTCAAAAAAATCGGTTTTTCGATTTTTTTTTTTTTTTTAATATAATCTACACACGCTCAAGGGATTATGAATACGCTTTAAATGTTTCAACACAGTGCGGGCGTGAGGGTGAGGTTAAGGAAGAGAAAGAATGATAGGAAAGATGTGTGACGCGATATTTGGAGACTGTAGGTGGTTGTTGTCTCAGATTTTATCTCCAGGGATGGCGGCTAAACTAATGCGGAGAAATTTCCGTGTCTTATTTATCGATGTCCCTTATAATTCGCATTAATTTTTTTATTCTTTGTCATATTTTATCGGTATACTAGTTTTACTCAATCACATGTTGTTAGTTCTATACTTAACAGCAGGTAATGAGTAAGCCAGCAACTCATTGTATGACACTTATTTTTAGAATTGTTTTTTAATGGAAAAATAAGAAGACATAGACTACGGCAGGGATCGAACCTGTGACCATAAGGTTGACAGGCGAACACACAACTATCGCGCCACGGCCACCCCCTTATTGGACTTAAGTCATCATTTGGTCCCACCTATAGAAGTATTTCAGCACAAAGGGTGTAAGTCAGAAAGTTATCAGATTTTTTTGCTAGAAAAGGTGTAAGTGGACTTAAGTCCCTTGTATTTAATTATTTAAAGGCTTGAGTTATCTTGTAATTCAAAAATCTTGCTGCTTCTAAGGTCTTAAGTCATCTAGTATTGTGGGTTGCGATAGAAAGGATACACATTTCTACTAGAGTTCAAATCCAAAAAGGTTTTGTGCTCACTTTTAACCTTAGTTCCACCTGTTTTTCATGACTTTTACAAAAATTTATCAACTTCGGAAGAGGCACCAGATAATAATTCAGATTTGTTAGAAGATGACCAGAATAAAATGTCAATACTTTATTATTTATTTGAATTAATTTATTGTGTTAAAGTATATTTTACAATTAAATTGAGTTATTTATCTACAAAAAGATTTTTTTTTTCTTGACTTAAGTCCCTAGAAAAAACGTAATTTAGACAGGTACATAAAAAACAGATGACTCTAAGGAGATAAGTCATCCGAAAATCGGGTAGGTACTCATATTTTGTTGTAAATAGCTTAATGTTATTACAGAATACCGCTTTGATGATTATTCTGCATCATTAATTTTTTGAAAAACAATGTCTGGATTTACAAATAAATATTCAATCTTAGATCTCATTTTGCTGAAAACTACTATTTCTGAATTAACCCCTTTTCTACCAAGCACGAGAGATATATGGTTATGATTTCGTCAAACCAAAGTTCCACTGTTTTCCAAGTGAATACACCTTCGGATCTATACAAAAGAGTCGCTTAAAAAATAACTATACTTACTCATAGGTTGCTGAAGTTCTTAAGTACTTCTAAGTTTTTTTTTGTCAATTGTCATATTTTGCCCTAGCCGAAGGGCAGGAGTTTCATTGTTCGGTATGGAATTCTTGGTGTTTCCAAATCAACAAATGTTTGCCTGTTTTCCAATCGCAGTGCAGATTGCGTAATGCTTGTGACAGTCTATATCGTCGTCATACCATAATAGTTGGAACAATTTGTTGAAGATAGTATGCTCTTCAAATTTATTGCCCTTTGGTTTAAGTTCATCTCCTTAAAATAGATATATTCTAATTTGATAAGTCGCTATTGCAGTGTTCTTTACGAAGATACGATTACCAGTCCCTTTCTCATTATATTTCTGGGGTTCCTAAAGGTAGTCATTTGATTCTTCACGTCAATTACATCGAGATGGTCATACATAATATCTCAATGTATGTTTGTCAAAACGATATGAAAAGTAAATGATTCTATCTGTCCAATTAAGCATCCTATTTAGGCTGCTGCTGCACGGTCGAAGACAATATGTCATACGTAGATTTCTAGAAACGCTGGACTATTTAACTTGTATAGATATTGTAGAGAAAGGCGAGGAAGTATGTAGTTAGTAATTGGGTAACCTTACCGAATCCGATATACTAAATAACGTATAACTGATCTGCTTCTCTGTCCATGCTTTCCTTGCTCCAGCTGTCTTCCACGTCTTTTTCGCACTGACATTTCCTTTCTGTCACTTGAAAGTTTATTGCACTACATCAGCTAAATTGAAAACACACATAATTTACGCTAACCAAAGAAAAAACAAAAAAGAAATAGCTGAAGATAACGTCCATTCCTGAAGATATCCAATTAGACGCTTAAATTAAACCTCACCTAATTCATCAAAATCGGAGAGCAAGGCTGAACCATATAAAATAGTTGTACAAACTTGGTTGAAATATTTGATTGTGCCTCAGCAATTTCAACTCCCGATTTCGGCCGATTAACTATGGTTCAAGGTTCAATTATATGCTAACAGATAACACGAGCTGAACCATCGTTGAAGATTAGTTAATCCACAGAAATCGGTTGACCTGATTGCACTGAAAAAAAATTTACACAAAAAAATATTCATGGATGAGTAACCCGTGATTTTGAGGAACTTACCGTTATATGGTTTGTCGGCGTGTACAGGCCAAATTAGTAGTTCACAAGGCAAACTTTACCAAGTTAAGATTGCAAGTTCTCACGAATAGAAGGAATTTTTTCAGCAGAATAACGAATGTTGAATGATAGTTTACTTAATCACCCGAATAGAATTTGACTACCAAAAGCTTAGAACTAAACCCTATAAGCCATTTTTATCTTAAAGTTTTTTGTTAATTTGCACGTATTGCCAGAGGCGATCTTACTTGCCCATTAGATTTCAATTTTTACAGTGACTGATGAATAAAATAAAATGCATAAATTGTAGCTGTAACAAGTTTACTGTAGCTAAACATTTACGCCGTTAGTAAGCAGATATATTCCAGTTGCTATAACGTATTTTTCTACTTAAAAGTGGACAGAACTAAATCCAAAAAATCGATTGTGTCGAAATATTGAGTTTTTTTCTTCATATAAAAAATTGAAAAAAATATCAAATGAACTTTTATCCAGAAACTGGAAAACAAATTACCGAAAAGTACATTTTAGGCGACTAAAAGAATTATGAGACCCATTTTTTTCGTCCTCGCTCTATCATTCTGAAGTATATAATATATATAATGTGAAGTTTGATCAAAATCTCGAGTTCGATTTTATTAGGAATCCATATAATAGCCTATTCACACCAAACCATAAACGAGATTTTACTCGTTTTCCTCAACACGAATACTAAAAACTACTCGTTTTCCAATACATTTTTCATAAACTACTTGTTTTGCAAAACGACTCGTTTTTGATAAAACGACTTGAAAACGAGTTGCAATTCAAAAAGATGAATTAAACGAACAGGTCTTCCGACAATGGAAATAGATAGGATTGTGAATAGGTCCTCAGAAAAAAAGAGAACAACTGATTGCTTGCTGTCAAAAAAATTAATTTCAAATCGTTCAAACAATTATTATGGCAGCGGTAAGGAAATTTTTTCAAATATAAGTATTTGTATGAATTCTTTTTATTTACAAGAAATGCAAAAGAACAAAACTAAAGGAATTTGGGGAAGTGCGGACGAGGAGTTCTTGATCGAACTTTGAGCTGAATATTCCTATTAAAAGATCACATTTGTCCACATGCTTCTATGCATTGCACAATTTTGAACTATTATTTATTTATTTCTTTATGAGTTCAATTATTAGATAGATAGATAGATAGATAGATAGATTCTTTATTTTTTCATCATAAGGTTTTACAAAATTTTATATAAGAATAAGGTCATGGCAACGCTGCCGTCTGCCTTATGATATACATCAATAAAAGTATAATAAAAATGCAAGTTATCAAAAACTTGTACAAAAAACTGACTATTCTTTTCTTCACAATATATGTCTCAATTTTGACGTAATTTGAAACACAAAGAAGTTTTGAATAAGTTTTATTGATTTAACAAACCAAGATTGTTTATAAATATAATATACAATAAAATAGTTTTTATAAAAAGAATTAGTTTATATAATATACAATTTAGGAATACTAATTTTGACATGATTTGGAACACAAGAATAGATTTAATGTTTAATGTGTTTGTTTTACAGGTATTAGCCTTCTAGACTATGTGATATTAATTGGACTAAACTACTGTTTTTACAAATTAAATAAATAGGTAATCGAGTCAATCAGCTAGGGAATTGATTTCTATAATTAAGAGCGTCTTGAATATATTTGACTAGGCACAACCATCCCTTTTTTCCATTAAGGATTTCAAAAAAATTTCTAAAGTTAAAAAGCAAAGTGTAATCTTCGGACCTCTTGAAGAATGGGACACTTGGCCACGAAGTGGTAAATATCTTCATTTTCTCTTCTATTACAAAGAATACAGAACTATGGCAAATCTTGTCGTTGCGGGATAAAATTATGATTTAAGATTTCTACTCCCGTTCTAAAAATGAAACTTATTTGAATGGCCGAAAGATTATTATAAAAGTAGTTATGAGCGGTAAGAAGCTGATGGTTCAATTTTTTGTAGTGGTTTCTCGAGGCTGATAAAGCTGCTTGGCTAGATTATCCTGAAATAATTGTTGGTCTACTAGAGCTATAACGTCTGCAAACTGTTTTAACCAGTCTTCAATTCGATCTTCTGACAGATGTAAAACTGACTCGTGGTCAAGTGCCAACTGCTTCCACTCTTTGAACGGAGTCGCATTTCTTAGTAACAAGTTCTTTAATAAAATTTTATGGAGTGATCTTTCGTTTCTTTTCATTGTGCTTACAATGTAATCCGCCCTAGTCTTCAAGTTTTTAATGTAGATTAGCGTTATCCCTGATTCTACGCATATTGCATAATTTGGAGTGCAGTTGGGTAAATGAAAAAGTCTTCTAAAGAAATTTCCTTGTACGAGTTCAAAATTATCTAAATATTTGTAATCAAAGACTTGGACACCGTATGTCATGCAAGTATTAATTGTTGCGTTAAAAACCTGATATTTAGATCTTAAATCGATGTTTTGGTTTGAAAAAAATGTTGGACACATTATGTTTAAAGCTAGTATAGCTTATCGACTTTTTTCTTTAACGTGCTTGCAAAAGTTTATGTTGTAAGTCAAAAGGACACCCAAGTACTTAAATTCATGTACAATATCAATACTGACAGTGTTGGTAAACCATTTACTTACGGCCATCTTCTTGATTGCCTACTCTCAATAGTTAAAATCGTAGTTTTTAAAGAATTTATATGAAGACCCCAAGTATCACAGAAAGAACTTAGGCAGTTTATTTGCATTTGAAGTGTTGATGGCTTACCAGCAAAAATTACTCGATCGTCAGCATATAGTAGAACTTTTATTAGGGTATTTGCGTAACTCAATTATTATTCTCCAATGAAGGAGACGATTCTTCCTGCTGGTAGAAACTTCTGCCTCAAAAATAAAGTTGATTGAATCCTAATATTTAGTTCTGCTCTGTTTTTATGCAGTATTATAAGATTTTATTGCTTAGCATCCATGTTGTATCAACGTCTTGACAGCTTTTTCAAAAACAACTGAAATGTCAAACAAAAAGAAGTAAATGTTCAGTGTGATGGCTCTACTCGTTTTGGTAAGCGAAAAGGGTAAGCGAGTTTGGTGTGAATACGAGTATGCTATAACAAGTAAAAATTTCAAAATTAGAAACATGGCCGCCATGAACTGTCAAAATCTACCCGTTTCTATTGGAAACATATTTATTTCTATTTATTATATATATCTTCTTTCTTATATATAAAGAACAATCCAAATTATGTTTGTGCGCTATCTTCTTTTTTTGGTTTGATCGATTTGAATAAAATTTTCAGGAGCTCTTAAGACATGTTTGGAGAGTGCACATAAGAAATCTGTTTGATGTCCGATGTCTAGAACCGGAGTTATGACCAAAAATGCACTCACATGTTTGTTATTGCTTTATTAGTATAAATAATATGCTTCTCTCTGTTGCCGCGTGTATGAACACAACTACAGGATTTGATTCCGATTGATTAAATGGATTTTGACATTTTATTTTGTCGGTTGCCTAGAATGTTCCATGGATTTTTTGGACGACTTAAAGGTGAAAAATTCATTATGAAGCTTGGAAAATGTCGGTTAATTTCGAAATTCATTGTGATAGAAGACGTTTTGGGTGGTGAAGTTAATGAGATATATATTAGATGACGCTTTTCTGCGATCAATGCCACAACCTGATTGAAAAAAGCTATACGCCCTTTTCACATATTATAATTTTCTATTCCGAAAATGTGCTTTTTTTCTTGCTGAAATTGATTCGATTTTTGCGTATTATTACACTGATTCCGATCTACGTACTACGACGTACACGTCTGACAATAATTAATCAGAATGTCCGTGATAATCAAACGCAAGAGGTAGATACGTGCAGAAGAAATAAATGGAGACGAACCCATATTGCACAGCTTCAAACTGCACAATTCGACAAAAAGTTATTAAAAAGTTTGGAATACGATTCCGCAATCGGATTTACTTTCTCGATGCTCCCGGTGGGACATGTAAGAATTCGTTATTTAGTTGATTCTATCAACAATTCGGTCAAGATCTCTTTCGTTGCCAGTTGCATCTTATGGCATATACGGCATTGCTGCCACACTGTTTGCAGGCGGTCGAACTGCACATTCCGATTTGAAGCTGGCGATAAATTTTCTCACGGTTGACAAGCCAATGACGTGCACAATGACCAAGAATTCGGCGACAGCGAAATTGACGAATGCATAATGGCGCATAAACGAACTTTGGAGGCAATGAAAGATTTACAAGGTGATTCGAGATGACATGGTGGGGATATGATATTGCTCAGCGGAGATTTTCTTCAAACGATTCCCGTCATCCCAAATCTACTACTGCCGATGAATTTAATCCATGCATGAAATCGTCGTCTTTGTGCCGTCATGTTAGGAAGTTGAAATTGACCACAAATATGAGAGTGGCATTGCACTGTCAAGACGACTGCTGGCGGTTGGCAATGGCCAAATTTCTGTTAATGTCTCCACTGGATTGATATCATTCCCGGCTAATTCTTGTGTGTTAATAACGTCGAAGGAGAAACTCATCACCAAAGTAAAGTGTTCCCCGGCATTGCAAAAAACTATAGGTAAAAAATGGCTATTGGATTTGTCAACGGCCAAGACTAGCAGCGAAGAAAAAGGACTTCGTCGATAGCTTGGTAAATAGTCTTTGTTGTTTTAGCACCGGAAAACAAATCGAAAAACATTGTTTATCATAGCACTCTCTACTGATTTTAATATCTGTGTCTTATAATCTCTGCAGTTCATTTGAGGGTGTCAAATTGGGCAAGACGAAGTTCGCTTGGTCCGCTAGTTATACATATATCTGAATTGTAAATATGTTTTTCTTTGTTCTCGCAGCTTGGCTAATTTGAAACACCATCAGAATATAGAAAACATTGAAAAACACATTTGAAATTGTCGCAACTAATCGCGGTTTTATTTTTCTGTCGATGTTTTCAGTGTGTAACTTATTTAAACAATTTTGACACAATAATGATGCAACTGCTATTTGTTTCACAAACATTCTCAAACGTTCGTACACCTACTAACTTACGCCCATGTCATAACGCTATCGGTGGGTAATACTTATGTACATTGAATATTTTATAACAACTATGCATTGCATAGTAATAGAAAAGGGTATTTCACATGCTATAAATTGAAAATAAATTAACCAACAAATCTATTGTATATGGTTGGTAACTGTTAAGTTTGTCAATAAACCTTCAATTTGTATCCAAATCGATCGACAATTTCCTTTGTTTTGCGTCAAATTGATTCAAATCATAGGTAATTACGTTACAACAGTCATGTAAACGTCTTCAACAAAGCAGAAATATTTAAAATGAATTAAAAAAATTAAACTAAATTGCCCCCATTGAACTGAATAAAAAAAACAACAACAATCGTAGCGTTGTTTTTTTTTTTTTTTGTATAAACGAACTGACCGCATTGTTGTGCCTCATTCTTACACGATTATAGTTTTATTTATATATTTTTAATATACTATAGAGTTCGGTTATTTTTTGTGCACAAAAACACTATGCAACAATTCTACTATATGCGGAGCGGTTCGCCCCTTTTCGAGCTTGTGTTTTTGTTGTATCGTATGTATTTTTTTTTCTTTTCTGAATTGTTAGTCACTTTTGAATTTTGTTGGATTGCTCAAAGGAACAAAAGTCACGCAATGTGCACTCGAGCTCTTGGTGGAGCAGGTAGCATTCAGCACATTGCCACTGCCTTGATTTTCCATCACATTTTTTTGTTTTCAATTATTCTAACATGTTTTATGTATTTGCTGTTTGTTCTTTTGTGAGTTTTGTTTTTGTGTAAACTTTTTGAAAAGGTTGTGAACCTTGGACAGAAATCAATCGACCTGATTTTGCAAGGACATAGTTATACCTTATTTTAGATTTTGGGATAAACGATTCCCATTTTCCCATCAAGTGAAGATGATTTCTCATTCATGGAAGAAGTTAAATTAAAAAAAAATATTTCCATTTTGGTGTTTTGAAAAGAACTAATTCTTTGTTGCGGTTAGATTGTTGCCACCACATACTTTTGACGAAAAAAGAATTCATCTATAATTTTTCATTAAACGTTGTGGTTTATTTTCTCTTTGAATTGAAGCTCGTGGGAAATAAATAAAATATCCACCGAATCGTGTGTGTAAAATATTTATTAGGGAAGAAGCATGTAAAACTAAATTTACCATATGAAATCAAAGATGCTTTATTCATTGGACTTAACTGAGTTTTAAAGAAAAGTGTGACTTTAGAAGCTCTATAGGCCAGGTATACCTATAATCATATAACTGCGGGGTTAAATGAGGGCTAACACCTGAAACATACTCTTGAGTCAATTACTAAACTGATCAACTTAAAACTCGAGATTTTAATGAAACTTGATATTACACAATGATATAGAACATACAAAATGGGTCCTGCAATTCCGTCTGACTATTTGTAGGTCGATCTACAGTCTAAACCGCTGAAGCGAGTTTCCTAAAATTTGGTATACGAAAACTTCTTATGTAGGCACGATTGGTTTTTCTAATTTCAAATTTACCATACATTTTTTGTACCAAAAATGGTTAGTTGTAATAATTTGGAAAACGGCTCTAACGATTTTGATTTTCATAGATCAGTTTCTGTGATTTTCGACTTTCTTATTAATGGCTGAACGGATTTCAATGGAAATTTTTTTACATGTGGTCTTATAAATTTAAAATGTTACTGCATTCAAAGTTTTCAAAAATTGCATTTTTCGGATTAAAAAAAAAACGTTTTTATTTTTTGAAAACGGATAGACGACTTTTCTTGATATGACATATTTTATTTATTTTTATTTTTATTTATATTATAAAATATTTAAAATTAACATACTTAAAAAAAATTATTAACGACATTTTGTACCTACATAAAAAAAAATATTTTAAAAATATAATTATCATTTTCTATAAAGAATATTGTGTTTACGATGTGATCGCACATAAAACCAAGTTCTCGCTCTAGTCGTGCAATATTGCAAGTTTTGTATTCGTAAAACATCGCACTTGAAATGCTGATCAAACTTGATACACCGATGAAACCGAAGACGAAAAAAGTGGGTCTCACCGCGAGTCTACAACCTAACGATTGGATGATCTCTCCAAGTCTCCAAACTTGATACATATTGGTTTTTCCGTCATATGCCCACACCAATTTTTCCTCTTTGTTTAGACGAAAAACAGCAATTCCTGACATACATTTTTTTGCCAAGAAAGTTAATCTTATTTTTTTTCAAAAACCGCTCCAACGGTTATATAAGAAAAAATCAGTTCACTATGTACTTTTTGGTATTTTTTTAAACAAATAGTTTTTTTTCGGTACCTACGTCTAGCTGAATCATTTTTGTTTTGTTTTGGAATTTCTGGAAAACGATTCATTTGATTTTTTTTTGAATTTTTGGGAGCATCTAATTTTCAACAGTAACCCAACATTTTTCAAAAAATTAGTTTTATTTTAGTTTTTTTATAAAAGAAAAAACTTTTAACTTTATCGGTTTTAAACCTACCTAATAATAATTACACCAACTACCTACTAACGGTGTCAATTTTTAGCAACATTTAATAGCTACAGGAGCAAGTTCATAAAACCCATTCTTAATTTTTTTTTTTGAGAACTCAATATTTCGAAAAAGAATCAATCGATTTCTTATAAAATTTGTTTGGTAGTTTTTTTTTACATTTTCTTGAATACTCGAAAATAAACCATTTTTCTAAAATAAAAATCAACGGTACCTACAGTACAAATGTGTGGTCTGGAGTTGCAAGTTGTACGGAAATACAGTTGAGCAATTATTCTCTTATTCTCTGCCTGTTTTTTTAAGCCACTTTTAGAAAACCACAATTTATTTGAAGTTAAATACAAAATGTGTGCAACCTTACAATAGATAAGAGGCAAAATTACTTACCTTTTCTAGTAAGACTTCGGGTATTTAGGAAAAAATAATAATAAAAAATACGTTTTTGCTAAGCAAGATATTTTTCTTAGTTCTATCGTGGTTAGACCTTAGGGTTAATTAGTGAATAAAAGCATTGGCGCAAAATTTTAAACGATTTAGTAATATGTTAAATAATTTTTTTAAATTTTGCTAATTTTAAATCAGTTTAGTATAGTACTATTTTCGTAACATTTTAATAAAGTTAAAATCACAAAATGGCTACTTTATTTTTTTAGTATTCATATGCCACTTTAACATTTTACAAACGTCGAAAAGTTATGCTCAGTTACTTTTTTGCACTATTTTAGGTGTGTTTAGTTGTAGTTTATTAAGAAAATAGATTTAGTATGGTGCTAGTTAAAAAGTGTTTAAAATTAGGAAAATATTAGTAAAGTGCTTTAGTATTAGCAAACTGTTAAGTAGTATCATGCTAAGCCCTTAACATCAGGCTGTTTAAAATTTTGCGCCAATGCTTTTATTCATTGATTAACCCTAAAAACCCTAAAGTCTAACCACGATAGAACTAGCAAAAATATCTTGCTCAGCAAAAACGTATTTTTATATTTTAAATGTTCTCAAAAAGTACAAGATATTTAAAATTATATATTTTGAAGTAAAATTTTGAAAAAAAACGTATTTTATATTTTTATTTAAATTTTGAATTTGCAAAAGCTATTCACTTAACAACTTTATTTTAAACTGAAAATTAAAGAAGGGATGATTATAGCATGGTATTGTTGTTGTTATCATTGTGTCTTATTATTATTACTGTTATCCCGCCCACACGGAGAAGAATAGACCCAACCCCTTCCCATAAATAATTTTTTTTTCTTATGTCTACACAATATTTTATACGAAAAATTAAATGTTATTAAATGTTTCTACACTAATTATTGGTATGTTAATTTTAAGTATTTAACAATATAAATTCAAAAACATATTTTAAAACAAAAATGTCCACTAGTTTTCAAAATATTGAATTTTCAACAAATACATTTTTAATTCTCAAAAAAAATATATACAGTAATAGTATACAGTATATTATGTGTCATATAAGACAATTTTAGCGTTTGGAAAAAATAGTACCCGAGATTTTGATTAAAACTGACATAGAGAAGACGAAAAAAGTTGGTGGATTTTTTTCAAATTCAATATTTTGAAAACGGGTGGATGATTTTTTTGAAATTTTGTTTTTAAATGTATATTGTTAAGTACTTAAAGTTAGCATACGAAAATTTGTTTAACAAAAACATTAAAGAAATTTTGTTCAAGCTAAATTAAGTAAGAAACGACTTAAAAATATTTAGCTGTGAATCGTGTGTTTACGATGTGCTCGAAAATGAAAGCAGGTGTGCGACTCAGCAGTCATGCAATTTATTTGATCCACATAATGCAGGTACCAATGTATGTACTCGTTCATTAAGGTGGTTCTAATTTTTCAATTTTTTTAAGAAACGATTTTTGTATCAAACTAATTGATAATGAAATAGTTTGAAATTCAATTTGTCTATTTGGACAAAATTTTACCAAATTTGTTTCCGTCATTAAAATTTTTAGGATAACCTTGCGTATATAGAAGACCTCTTAGCCAAAGTTCGTTATGAAAAAAGGAAAATATTTTTCTGCACGAAACTGTTTCCTTCCTACAACTAGAGGAGTTCCTCAGGGTTCAATTTTAGCGCCTCTCCTTTTCTCTCTTTATATCAATGAGCTTCCCGAAAAGATTAATGAATGCTCCGTCCAAATGTATGCTGACGATGTCCAATTATCCAAAAATTGTCCACTTGGGCTTATTGAAAATTGCGCGTACTTAATTAACAGGGACCTTGAAGTAATTAATTGCTGGTCAACATCTAATGGGCTGTTCTTGAACCCTATGAAATGCTCAGTTATTAGTAGGAAGGCTCTTAACCTTACATATTTTCCTAGATTATACTTAAACGACTCATGTTTCAACAGCGAGAAATCTGGGTATGTTGTTCAATGGTACATTGTCATGGGATGCTCATATTAATCCTGCCGTTGGTAAAGTATATGGTGTACTCCGCAAGTTATGGTCCTCGCAATATTACACACCTCTTACTACTCGTTTGTTATTGGCTAAAACGCTAGTTGTACCAATACTAACATACGGGTGCGAGATCTATTGCTAATGTGATACAGTTAGTAGGCGAAGGCTTAATGTAGTTTTTAATAATACCGTACGTTATATATTTGGGTTACGCAGATTCGGCCGTATTTCAAATTTTTCCATACAAATATATACAATTTCTTTCGATAACTTATTGCGCTTCAAAACTCTTATGTTACTGTTCAATATAATTCATACCCAGGTACCATTTAGTCTATACAATAGGATAGAGTTTGGCTCTTCGAACAGATCCCAAAATCTCAGACATCCCCGTTATGCTTGTCTGGCTTTGGAGCGACAGTTCTTCGTTAATGCCATACGACTGTGGAACGCACTTCCGCGGCACATAAGGACAGTAAGTGGTGAAGTTCAGTTTCCTAGAGCGCTACGTACTCATTTTCAAAATTAATTCTGTCTTTTTTTCTTTTCAACATAAAAATAATAATAATTTATTCCTTTTTTTTCTTTTAATAGAGATGTAATTGTAAAATTTTGTTTGCTTTATTTATTTATTTTTTTCTTTTTCATTTCCCCTTTTTTCCTCTAAAAATGGTTATTTATTAAACCTTTAACATTAAATGTTAAAAATAAAAGTAGAAATTAAAATAGCTTTCATTCTAATCGTTAAAAATTTAACCTTACACTAATTTATAAGAAGTATACTATAGGTATTCATTGTATTCAATAAAAAAAAACAAACTGAAAACGGTATGGAAATTAGCATCATTCAGTGTTGGAAATAGAAAAATCATATTTTTTTTTGAACTAATTTAAGAGAATTCGCTTTTGGTAGCCATAATCTCATTTTTCCATTTTTCAGGTTGTAGAAATATACATAGCAAACCCATATTTTAAAGATTTACATAAAAAAAAATTAAAAAAAAAAATATATATATATATATAAAAATATATTTTGTAATATATTGAACAAAAATAAAAATAAATCAATTCAAAACATAGCATTACAAATGTAGCTTCTTGAAACTGATATGTACATATGTGATGTATTTATATCCAAAAATCTACTCTCTTTGTGTCTAAATATTCTTTCTCAATATTTTTCTTGTATTTGTTATTCCAAAGTCAAACATTTAACTTAATAATTTACCAAATGGAGGTAAACTCTCCTAAATACTTATAGAAGTTTTTATTGTATTTTTTCTAAGAATTTCGAAAAATCCAAATACCTATTTTCCTTTTCATATAATATTTCTTTGAAAACTTAACGAACAATTGCCTGCCATTATTCTTCACATTTATCTCCACAAAAACAACTTAAGGATACAAAAAATAACAAACCCTAAAGAATTCGATTCAAGAAAAAAACTAACATGATTATAAGACCAGGAGAGCCATCTTCATTAGCAATCGAATACCGTCAACTGCCAATGTATTATCGAAGCGCGTAAATTACACGAAACATCACAAGCACCCAAGAGCGTGTCACATACAACTACCAATATATATACAGGTTAATGATAGAATCCGAGTAAATTTCCATCATCATCATCTAGAAAAGACGCGGTAAAAAATCCCTTTTTTTTGATTTATAAAACCTGTCAAGGACATCACATGATTTGTTTGATTTCCATTTCATGTCTCCTTATGAAGATAGATACAAAAATTTATATTTTTTCCTTAAACATTCCTATATTAATAGGCCTCAATTAGTCACTATCAATTCGTGTAATCTCGCAGCGATATTCATCGTCCTTGTTGGCATGATGATAATGATGATGTGATAATAATAATGACATCCTTATTATATGCGAGAAGAACAAAAAAACAAGAACAAATGACAAATATTCAAAAATCAACTCTCCATGCACGTCCACATATAAGAACAAACATCATCATCCCCATCATCATCACCATATTACCATCGTGATCTTTGAAACTCATATGGAAACAAAGCCGATGCACCTGAGGTGATATTTTAATATAACCACGGTAGCATCGGCTCAGCATCACTTATTACCTTTTTATCATCCGCACCAAAAAGGATACAAATAAAAAAAAATTAAGAAGAACACACTAAAAAAAATATATCAAAATCTGAAGAACATGTCAACCCACACGGGATGATGAATCTTAAATTAATGGTGAATAATCTGTCATCATACTTAAGCGTACCTATCAATATGGATCATGGGGAATTTCACCAGTAAACAAGAATCTTGCCAGGGTAAAAATAGAACAACTTTTTTGTGTGCACTTCTGAAAGTTGTTTAAAAAAATGGATTGCTTCACTACTAAAATATGAGTCGCTTACCGCTAATTCTAATTTAAATGTGGGTGAAATATATATTTCAAAATTTATGGTAGAAAAGTAAAATGTCTCTATAGAGAAAATCTTTTTCTATATTTCCACAATTAATTGGCTTGATAAACAGACTTTGCAAATTTTAAGAGTTAAGCATAACCTTAAAATTTATTTTGATATCTAAGGGCGGACTGGCCTACTGGGCAATGGGAAATTGCACTGTGGACAATGTGATTTTTGTCCTTCTCAGAGGTAATATTTTTTTCATTTGTAAATTTTGCTAGTCCTTATAAAGAAACTGTTACTATACGGCTTTCTTTTTTCAAACGCATAGAGTAGGGTGTGAGCTTATGCTAATCAGAGAAAGCTCTGAAGACTCTGATTTATTTTTTTAAATACACTTGCACCACACAAATCTGAGTAAATGTTCATTTTAACCATAAAAAGCAATATAACACAAAACTACCCTAATCTTGTGCAGAGATACACTCGTGACAGAAAATCAACAAGCGCCCAACTTCTTTCGCCATTTTAACTGTATCTGATAATTTTCTTCTTCATAATTTCCTCCTTGCAACACATGACATTTCGTGTACTCAGCAATTTACTCAGAATTCTCGAATGATTATGTCCGAGACCATCGAACTCTCTCCGACCGCTCTGAACTAAAAAAGAAAAATGCCTTATGGGACATACAACTGAGTCAAGATTCCTCAGATATAAAAAAATAAAACATTTTTTTTAAATTTGAATTCTCTTGGTTTTTCAATTTATTCTCTCAGTTATTTTAACGAAAAAACTTTGGCGCAAAATTTAAGTCGATTTAGTAATATGTTAAATCATTTTTAGTATAATACTAGGCTAAACAGAGGATTTTGCTAATTTTAAACCAGTTTAGTATCGTACTATTTTCTTAACATTTTACTAGAGTTAAAATCACAAAATGGCTACTTTGTTTTTACTTGTGATTTTTGCATTTGGAAAAAAAATCGAACTCGATATTTTAATCAAAGTTGATATTAGGATGATAGAGAACACCAAAAAACTGGGTCCGGCAATTCAGTCTGTCTGTCTGTCTGTAGAACGGTCTACAGCCTAAACGGCTGAACCGATTTTGTTCAAACTTGGTAGTTACGCGTTTTAGGTGATTGTCCAAAATAGATTCTTGAATCAGCAGCAAAACATTCTAATTTTTCTACCATCTCGAAAACGGCTCTAACGATTTTGATAAAAGTTGGTGTGTGTTCTAATTCGAGTATGGTCTACAGTTTGGCATTGAAAAATATTTTTCCATACAACCATTTTATTGATTTTCGACTTTCTCATAAACGGCTCAACGCATTTCGATAAAAATTGGTATACAGAATCTCCTTCAAATGTTTAATAATACTGCTTTTCAAAATTTTAGAAAAATGTTTTTTTTATTTTCGAAAAAATAATATTTTTTTTTTGAAAATTCAATATTTCGAAAACGTGCGGGCGATTTTTTCTGAAATTTTGTTTTTAAGTTTATATTATTAAATATTTAAAATATTTATACCAATTTTTTTAGAAAAAATTTAAGAATTTTTATATATAAAAAATTAGGTAAAAAACGACTTAATACTTTTAGCCGTTTCCATTAAGAATCTTTTGCATATAATGTGATCGAACAAAGGAGCAAGTACCTGCGATCAGTCGTGCATTTTACTTTATTTTAGTTTGGTAATAAATCCCCAAGGGATTATATATAATGCTCTCACAACTGACCTGATCCTGCCAAATAATGCAATAATATTTATTTGGACTCCTTAATATCAAGGTCTCGGGACGTCCTTGATCTCAAGTCCGGCCCTGTTGGTAGCATACATTTATTTTTTTTCTATTTTTGTAATGATGTGAGAAACTAATTTTCAATATTTTAAATTTTTAATATTTTATACATTTAACTAGATGGTGAAATTTTCATATGGAACAAATTGTTGTCCTTTTGACGAGACTGATGCGGAACATGTATAAAACGAATTTTCCGTGCAATGATAAAAAAGAGAAAGAAAATCCACATATCATCGTCCTTTTGGTTAGTCACTCTCTGCCTGAAGGCGGTCTATATTGATCTATTCTATGGTTTTGATTAAGTGTCATCAATTTGTCAAAATATCGCCCTTTGACACTTTTGATACTATTTATCTATAGTGACAGAGTATATGTGTGTGATATGAGGGAGATATAGCATATGAGTATATTAATGGAATGTCAATGAGGATGATAATGATGATGAGGATGCTGCTATCCCATTTTCATACCTGGTAGCTGTTTAAATATACGAGTATGTACATAAGTAAAATGAGCCATGAAGAATCAATATGATTGTGGAAGAGTAAGTCGAAAGAGGAATTATGTGACTGCGGGGTAATTAATTGCTCTGATGCATGCGGGAACTATAGAATATTTGACTTTTGATGAGTTTTTTTTTTGTCAGGAAAACCTTACGCACCGCGCTGTAGGTCTTTGATGGAATACAATATAAGAGACATTGAAGAATTGGGAAATGATGTGAGGCACTTAAGATAAAAGGCAACGAGCTATAAAGTTTCGAATAATTTAGTTGTAAAACATTATTTTTTTCATTTTCCATTTGAAAATTTTGCAATTTTGAAAAAAATCGATTTTGAGATTTTGATCAAACTTGACATTACGATGATATAGAACACGAAAAACGTGAGTCCCGCAATTCAGCCTGTCTTTGTGTCTATTGGTCGTTATACAGCCTAAGGCGAATTTTTCAAACTTGGTACTTAAGAGTTTTTGATGATTGTCATGATTGTTTTTTTTTTGTCCTAAAAATACCGGTAGCTGAGATACAATTATTGTGTGTAGCAAAACTGATAAATCTTAGTCATTTCGAAAACAAACGACTTCAACGATTTTGATAAAAAAAGCATGTTCTCCTCGGAACGCCCGACAGAAGTTATAACTTAAGCTATCTATTGGCGTTTTAATTGGCAACCGGAATCTCTCTCCGATCCGGGATCCCAACTGAACACTTGTGTGATTTTGTAGATTCTGAAATTTAATGAGATTTTATGTGTGAAAATAATTGTGTACGTTGAAAAAATGACAACAGTTTGGGGTTGGCGTTCAAGTATATAAATGTGTTAGTGCTTCTGGTTTCGATTCTGATTTCAAATCCAGAAGCAAAATTCTCTTCTTTTCAGAATTATAACTCTCATTTTTTCAACAAGTGGACACTTTCAGAAGAGTCCAGAAGGCTTCCTGATTACCAAAAATAAAAACGACATAAGTTGAACTACTAGAGAAAGGAAAGCCAGACAGACTGGCACCGTAACGCGTTACGTAACGAAACGGTTTATACCCTCTCATAAGAAGTTATCACTTCAAAAATATGAAAATTCGGCCTCTCGTTTTGAAACTTCAGTAATTAATCAAAAACTTTTCCTTAAAAAATACGAGTAATTTTATTTTTGTGGATAACTACACCTAGGCCAAAAAAAATATATTTAGACCAATCAGATGATTTAAATTTTAAACAACTAAAATATTGTGGTAAAATAATTGGACACACCTCTTAATGGATACCAAAACTGTTAAGCACCTCCTTGCGTACTGGCCTGAATTATACCTACCATGAAAATTTTTTCCACATCAAAATTCATTCGTTTACGTTAATTACGTTCGCGCTCTGGTTGCCTACCATCGCACCAACATCAACAAACCGTAGACCCCCATAGGCACACAAGAAACGAGGCTCAGCTTTTTTGTAGGCATGGGATGACGAAAAAAAAGCTCAAACTCATTCCCATCCATCCAGTCACCCTGTATCCAGTCATCCATCGCCTTAGGCATGCAAAACGCTAAAACATAGAACTCAAAAGCAGAACCATACAACAAACACAAACAAAACAACACAAAAACAAAATACCTATACATATTTTGAAAAACATGGCTTGAACAGAATTACCCGCTCGTGATAAGGATCTGATGGTCTCATTGTTGTTCCCTTCGACTGATGCCTCTAGTGCCTTTGCGCCTTAGCAATGCTATTTTGTTGCAGCCAATGCTATCGATGCAAGTTGCATATGGAGTTGAGTTGCATGTGTGCACATTTGCATGCAGTTTGTGGCGGTAGTTAGCAATTATAACGGAGGTCTCTACGGCCATTTATATTTATGAGGATTTCGAATAGAAAACTCTTGGTTGGGCGATGATGGTGCTGCGACTGCTGCTACTAGTGTTCATTAAAGGTACAATGCACATTTTTTTTTGTTGGAGAGACTTTGTTTGAAGGTGACCTCTGCGCAATTAAATAACTCTAACTTACCAACTTGCAACTGCATTTTGCCGCCATAATATAGAGATTCGGGTGACTTGAGATACTCGTGCATCTAACGGTGCTGTGAGATCTCTCATCCTAACATAATGAAATAAAGATACCCATGCCAAGAGATTATCTTGGTTCAGTCATCATGGAGTTTTATGGTTCAGTTTGGTCGTTAAGGTACTGATACTATTGAGAATAAACTCTCATCCGCTCTATAAAGACTCAGAGCGTTTGGTATGCTTTATGAAACTGAATTCGATTAACCTTAAACGCTTGGATAAGTTGGCAATTGGAATGTGACACGATGTTTATAATTGTGCTTTGCTTTGTTTCTTTTTTTTTGTTTGCTCTGTTTTATTAAGCACCCACCTATAGTCGGCGGTTTACTTAAAGTTGGATATGGGTGGTTTCACTCTTGGCTTATATGATTTGATTGCATTGAAATTTAACTTTAGAAAGGAATTAGATATCTATTTTGAAATAAGTGAGCAAATAGGCAAATAATTTTGTTGAGATTACTAAAACTTTTTCCTGGGGCAATCTTTATTGTTACAGGTACAGGGTTACACAGAGCAGATCATAACAGCAATCACTCATATGTTTTTTTTATTATTGTCAAGTGAAATTATTTTGGGGAGTTATACATTTTTCGATTTTTATATTTTTTTTTCATTTTGTCACTAGCTATTAATGTTAGACCAGTTAAAATTAATTGCATAAGAAACGATTACGATTATTTGTAACGCCTTCGACTTCTAGAACTACATAACTGAATTTCATTACACAATAAACTATTATTTTACATACATTTTTTTCGACCAGCTTATACCAATCAGTGAATACTAGCTACTAGTTTTCGAATTTTATTTCAATTTTCAAACTAAACAAATCAATATTTTGCTTATACCCAGTTAGGCTAACATTTAAAAATACTATCATTTAACAGTTCATTTTTAACTCAGTTAGACCAGTTAGATAAAACGGTAAGGTATTTTATGTTACCTTTTCGACTTCTATAAAGCATAAAGTAGGTACCTACTTTTATTTCTTAATATAGAAAACTATTTTTTTTATTTATTTTTTTTCGACCAGTTTATACCAATCTCTGAATAAATTCACAGAAATATATTGTTGCTTCTAACTTTTATTAAAATTTTTAGTCTTAGAAAATATATATTTTTTTATACCATACTGATATATTTGACTTAGATCATTTTGATTAAACAGTGACAAATATTTAGTTACACTTTTGACTTGTAGAATAACAGTCCATACTTTCGTAATGAAAACAGCGTATTTTATTCTTTATTTTTGGACCAGCTTATAGCAATCAGTGAATATGTTATATTCACTAACATGTGTTTTTTTGTTTCAGACTTATATTTAAATTTTCAAACCTGATTCATACATTTTTTCTTATACCATTTAGACAATTTTTTTTTTTTTTTAACACAGCGCTGTCATCCGGTGAAAGAAGAGAAAGAAGGATGGGAAAGATATGTGGTGCGATGTTCTGAGACTAGAGCTGGTTGTTGTCTCAGATTTATCTCCAGGGATGGCGGCTAAACTAATGCGGAGAAAATTACCGTGTCTTATTTAATTATGTCCCTTATAATTCGCATTATTTTAATTATTTCGTTGTCATATTTTATGGGTATGCTAGTTTACTCAATCACATGTTGTTAGTGTTATGCCTAAACAGCATGTAATGAGCAAAGCAGCAACTTATTTTATGACAATTTTTAGAATTGGTTTTTAATGGAATATAAGAAGACATAGACAACGGCAGGAATCGAACCTGCAACCACGAGGTTGACAGGTGAGCACACAACTATCGCATCACGGCCACCCGTATATTAGATATTAGAAAGTACCATAATATTAGAGTTATAATCTATGCTGGTTAGACGATTACTTTCATTCAGTAACACTCATCATTCAACAATAATTTTTTTAAATTTCAAGTCTTGGCAAATCAATATTTTGTTGGGGTTTTATACTAGTTGGCACAATATTTACATTCGTATAGATGAGGTTTTTTAAACAAGAACACATGAGCTGCTAACACCAAAACCATATTATGTGCATCTTTAGAAAAAAATTAACCGTAGACTATTTTGGCTTTTGTTTATATAGCGATTGGTATAAAACTGATTTGATTTACATAATGTCCTACGATTAGCAACTAAACAAAAAAAAATATAGTAAGGAAGTACAGAAATAAAATATGAAAACTGTTTTATATAAAAAAAATTACCCAACATCTAATTTTCTGACATTTTCATTCACTTTCTGAATGGTATAAAAATAAACTTAAAAGTTGCGATGCAACGCAAAGATGTTTTTGCATTTCAAACTCCGAAATAAAAATATGAACCCACTTTAAAATTTTTTTCGCAATATAATTATACTGATTGGTATAATTTAGACTGGTGGAACAGACACATAAATCGAATAAAAAAACACAAAACTACCTATTCCACGTGCTTAAATTGCATGACAAGAAACAAAACTAAAAAAAAATATTTCTTTATTTAAAGCATTCCTTATCTTATATCTTATTATATACTTTTTCAACAATCAGGTATACATTTTAACAAACTTTTTTTCTAATTGTAGACATGTTTTACTAAGAATTTGTCCTTTTTCAGTTTAGTACTTACATTATTTTGGACGCTCTTTTTAAAATACAAATCATATAAAATTTAAAAAGAAAAAAAATATAACAAATAACCTGACAAAACAATTTGTACCTTCCCACTTGTCTTCAAGTCTTCTATGTATATCCAGGTATGACACGACGGGAAAAGTTTATAGTCATAACTGCGTCTTAGCTCCGTTAACACTATACACCATACATATGTACATTTATACAAAATAGAAAATTAATGAGGAAAAATGCCAGAAAATCATGCTTGCCTAGCGACTTACGACAGGCCCATTGTCCTTCCTATCATTCCATTAATATTGTTTTATCGTTGAACAGCCAGCGCCTTAAAGAATATCAAATCATAAAAAAGTGACACATACGTTTAAACGTGAATACAAAGTTCTGATGACAAAAAAGAAACCTTTTGACCTTTTTTGTACGAGTACTTTGGGGGAAAATAATTTTAAATTAAAATTAAGCTTTGCGGTGACATTCCTTGTGTGCTACAATCCGGCCGGCCAGGATATCAAACGGGCGGCCAACTAATACAAAAAATTCAATATTCAAATATGGTTGTCCAAAACGACCGACGGACAGCGAACAACAAAAAAAAACGACATTTTGCCTTTACCCTAATTGAATTACCCTCTGAGCGCAGCGGAGCCGAGTCACCCTTCAACTGTTTTTATTGGCTAACGTGTGTTTTATGGTTTCTTGTAGTGCCATCAGCTTTGGTATATCCATTCGAAAATGTTCGAGGGGAAAAAAACAAATAACAACCCCATTTGTGCCGGCCGCCATAATGTCCTTGCGAAGCACGTCAGTTTCTGTTGTGTTTTTCTAAATCACTTTTTACCTGTATAATATGGTCATCATTCATTCCTTCCCCATAATAAGCCCACAACTATATCTAGGAGGTCAAACTTCCAGACTACCCACCACCGATAGCGGCCATAATTTATGACCTATTCTCTCACAAGTCCGGGCTATTTGTGCAAAAACCTTGCTGTTTATACTTTTTGACAAATGCCCATGCGAAGTTTCCCATAGTTGGTCCTTTTGGTTTTGGTTTTGCCTTGCTGCCGCCGGCCGCCGCTGCAGTGTGCAATTAGGATCGATTCTAATGCACGATATGGGCTGGAAATGGCCCGCCCCAACGGTAAACATTGCATGTGCATGGCAAACGGATATGCAACATATGCGTGCTCATACACAATCGAGCGAGTGCTGTGCTGCTATGGATGTTTTTTGTGCCAACAATAGAGCCCCCTAACAACCAACGCAGAGCCGCAAATATGGCGATGAGTTATGACGCGGCGGGTGCGCTTGTATAATGAACCCCCAAGCAAGAGGGTATGATGTATTTATGTGAATATGAATCACTATTAACCAGTAGCTATAGCTGGAAAGGTAATTACACAACCCTAAGTGGATTCTAATCAATTCATGCTAAAAAATCAGTAAATTACCAAAAGCAGAAAGCTCAATGACGCATTGCAAAAGATGTCTTCGCGACAAAAAACAAAGTCTCAAGTTTCGACTTATAAATCAAAGCCATGAAATCAACCAGACGACCAACCAGAGGATGTCTCACTCTCTCTAGGCTCATGAAGGTAAATTGAACCAAAATGCAGATGAAAACAACAAAATACCTGCAGATACCTATATTTATATGTATATTTGTACGAATGATCATTTCTGCATCTTCAATTGAAATGAAGATAATTTTGATTTATTGCGGATTTTGGCGAATGTGGATTTCATTTTCGCAGTCGCATTCAAGATTTATGCATGCGCGAGGATCATGCGAAGATTTATTGCTTTTTGATAGGGGATGACGCGACCGACACGGGGCAAGGACGCTAATCAGTGTTGAATATTGAGGTATACAAGAGCAGAGTGCGAGAACACATTCACAGCTTACAGCTCGCTCCGTATGTGTCTTTACACATAAAACAAACAAACATATTATTATGGCCAGGTCATCACTATAGGTAGTATAACATTTGAATTTCAGAATCCGCGTGATTCGCCTGCATCACACATCATCGGTGAACGAACTAAAGCGAGGTGTTGATTGGTATTATTGTCCTTTGTGAAAGTGTTTTTTTTATTTTTTTATTGTGAATGAACCAGGCGTTAAAGTAGATGGCAATTACCAGCGGAGACCTCAACATAAAAATCCCACCAAACGATAGTGCTAAAGGTGGAAAATGACAGAAGTCTTGACAATTTTTGTCCCAATCTGAAATAGCCAAATCAATTATATGGATTTATTGCCGGAGGTAAACATTTCATTTAGCTCATGATGGGGTTGTAAGAATTTAAAGACACCTCAAGCACCAGATCCAACATTTCAACTTTCCAAGGTTTGTATACTTCAATCATCGGAGTTTTTGTTCAGTCAGATTCTAAGGCACGCTATCCCAAACCACTATATACCATCACTTCTAGTGAAACTCTTAAGTTTTCTTTTGTGCGAATTGCGGCCAAAGTAAATCTCTCAAAATCAGAGTCTTGACACGAAATGCTAATTATTTACAATCCTTTGGAGCATTCCAAGCAATTGTGCATTTTTGTTTTCTTCATCTTAAAAACCACCTAATTGGTCACTTCTTTTCTTGTCCCTCCTCCCTATAGGGCATCATCTATATATAGATATCACATTGGAAATCTGTTCGTGTTCAATTGCTTTCATCTGAAGCCATCGACCGACATTCCAGCTTTTACATATTCAAGAGGAGCCCCTCCAAAATAATCCTCGTGCCCAATTTAATTTAGTTGAAAGAATCAAGCGTTTAAATAGTTTCTCCATATATACTTTGTTGCGTGATATGATTTGAGTAATGTTGAAGATGGAAGGGTAGTTCGGTACAACGAGATCTACTATATATCCCGATTTGCAAATACCTAAACAAAAAGAAACACAAAAAAACTGAGCAGTAAAACAGTAGCACAAATGGGGCTTGAGATGATGGGAAAATTCCTTAAAGCATTTTTGAGTTATTCACAGTAGAACGCAAAGACGCCAAAAAGTTGCGTGCCCAACGGGCCTTATGTGTAATTGCTTACTTCTTTGAAAGCTATCAAAAAAAACAAACAAAAAAAAAATAAAACAAAAATTAAAATTGTATTGGAAATCATATTTGACATGCGAATAAGTTTGATGAAAGTTGTACGTTGTTATAGAGATACAGCGATTTTTTGGGATAATTTGGGAAACTCGAACACAAATAAAATAAAATGCACGACTGACTGGATCACACGTACTTTCTCTTATGTTCGAACACATCGCAAGAACTAGATTCTTAGTAGAAATGGCAAAATATATTTTTAAGGTCGTTTTTTTTTTAAATTTTATAGGCCTGTTTATATAGGCCTGTAAGATCTCAGGTCTTTTAAATGCAACCTGAATTGCATGACACTAGTTTGGCACAGTGGATTTGAGAACCAGGTATTGACTGTCTCATTTCAACCCATGGCATCCAATTAAAATTGGAGGTATAGAAAAGAATGCGCCTAGCGTGGGGATCGAACCCACACGTCCTAGTTAGCAATCAAGCCACTGCCACCTTTTACTTAATGTTTTATATAAGAAATTGATTGCATTTTTTTCTAAAAAAAAACAATGTTGGTATGATAATTTTAAGTATTTAACAATATAAATTTAAAAACCGAATTAAAAAAAAAGAAAACGGAAGCAGTCGTTAGGACTGTCGATAGAAGTGAAAACATTAAATTATGAAATAACATCAATTTTTAATATTAAAATTACTTGTAATATCAAAAGTTTAAATGGACTTCATTTCTATATAGCTTACACCCAATCTGATTTTGTAATTTACTTTTTCTTTTAAGTTCCCCCCTATTGGTTCTTGTGTTTGTATTGTATAATTAAATATCTGAAAATGCTATATAGAAATATAAGAAAATAATAACGGGTCCGCCAAATAACTTTTTTTTTGAAAATGGTATAAAAAAAAACTACTGAATATTTTCTCAAATTTCTTTTTTTATTTGAAAGAACAATCTTTCCGGTTAATAATGGAAAATAATTTCATTCAAATCGCTGCCTTGGCTGGCCATGCAGTAGCCTAAACGATCGGTCCAATTTTTAAGCACATTATCGATTGTGTGCAGCTGTATTTCGCCAATGGCTTCACAAATATTGTTCTTTAAAGCGTCAATTGTCTCTGGCTTGTCGGCGTAATACTTATCTTTTACGGCACCCCACAAATAATAGTCCAACGGTGTCAAATCGCAGCTCCGAGGTGGCCAAACGACATCAGCTCTGCGGCTGATAATGCGATCTTCAAAAACAGGGCGCAAAACATCGAGTGTAGCTTCGGCTGAGTGGCACGTAGCGCCGTCCTGGTGAAACCAAATATTGCCAATATCCTCCTCTTCAATTTTTGTGAACAAAAATTCGTTCAACATGGCCCGATAACGATCGCCATTGACTGTAACGGCCACTCCTTGCTCATTTTTGAAAAGAAAAATGGCCCAATTATACCTCTGGACCAAAATCCGCACCAAACAATTACTCGTTTTGGGTGTATCGGCTTTTCAATGTATGCGTGCGGGTTTTCTGTGCCCCAAATGCGACAATTTTGCTTGTTTACATACCCGCCAAGATCAAAATGACCTTCATATGAAAAGATGATTTTTTTGGCAAAATCGGCATCTTCTCTAAGTCGATCGCAGGCCCACTTAGCGAAGCGAAAACGCATTGGATGGTCAGTTGGCTTCAACTCCTGAACCAATTGGACTTTAGTTCGCACACTTTCTGCCACAGCAGCAATATTCTCGGGTGAACGAACTGTTTTTGGCTTTTCACGCTTTGGTTTATCGATGAGGATGCCAGTTTCTTTCACTTTTTTCACAAGATAAAGAACATACGGAGCTGACGGTGCTTCTCTTCTTCCAAGATCCGTACGCAATTTTCGCACACATTCTGCAACATTACCATGATTTTCAAAGTAATGTCGCAATATTTCCCAGCGTTGTTCAAGCGTATACACAACCATATTCGTTCAGCGGAAGCATTAAACTAATTATCTGTCAAATCAGATATGAGCTAAGTGTTACCATTCACGAAATAAGCACTAGTTGAAAAAAAAAGTTAGATGGCGGACCCTTTATATAGCAACAAAAATAAATTAATAAATATTAAATAATATCTAATTTTCGGACGGAAATATTAACACAACTATTAGAGATATTTTAAAAACCATGCTTTTTTTTATTATTTTTTCCAATATGAGAAAAATGTCATATTTAATACATAATTACTTTTATATTGCACGGTAATTTTATCAAAATATAAACAATGCACAATACCTACGCACATTTAACTATGGAATCGGAGAATTTAAATTTACTTAAACCCACATATAAACAGCACAGAACACTTTATATACTTGCGCCATACTTATATAAATATATCGATAAATAGCTTGAACAAATTCACTTCGCCATTTTGATTCTACTGCGCATCTCTCTTAAAATTTCTTTCCTCATCTCATTCATTTTGAAAGATAGGTACACATACACACAATCACGTTGCAGAGATGGACTTTATTTACATGAGATATGATTGTGATTTATTGTGCAGTTTTGAAAATAGTATTACATCTCTGGCAATGCACTCATTATATTTTGCGCACCCTTTTGTTCTCCTGAATCCTCTCTTTGCGCAAACGACGCGACGTTGGCCAAGTAACTTACTTCAAGCTATACTTGTTTATTTTCTATGTTTTATCGTAATTTTGCTGTTTATTTTCTCATTGTTTGAAATAGATCACTTGGTCAGTAGGCAGTGGAAGGAGCATCGACATCTTCTCAGTTAAACCATATTGATATCGATGTTTTGAATGACTTAACATCGATAAAATTACCGTGCCGGTATCGATATTTTGAATGATAGATCTGTGTTTTCTCTTTTAACATCGATATTTCATTAGCATGGATGAATATCGCACATCTTTAGCAAGTCGATTTTATCATCTTATGAATCTAAATTTTTACCCGTACCGGAGAATGCACAACGTGCCTATAGAAGTTTTCACTTCAAAAATTCCACCCGTTTGTTTTCAAAAATCCAAAACATTATTTTTCGAAATTTTGGTATGAAGTTTCTATTATTAAATATTCAAAATTGTCATCCAATTTTTTTTTAATTTTAAGAAACTTTGTATGTAGAAAATTAAGTAAAAAAATACTTTATAAATATATTTAGCCATTTCTTTAAGAATCTTTTGAATACAATGAGATCAAACATATGAGCAAGCACGTTCGATCCAGTCGTGCATTTTATTTCATTTCGATATTATACGCGCATTCAAAATTTGTTCTGCGGACAACTTGGAATTCACATTTTGCTTTAAATTTAAAAGTGATTCAAATAATATAAAAAAACGCGCTCGACATAGGAAATTATGAATGTCCTTGAAACGGTGAACCTATTGCAAAAAAAACTATTAGAATAACTTTAATTTTGCCTTTTGCTTTTTAATAACTCTAAAAGAGAGCATAGTTTTCAAGTGTACATCTCTTTGTTGCTGTATTTGGTGAACCTATTTTATTGCCCGCACTGTAATAGCTATTGACATTTTATGCAGACACGTCTTAAAATTTTAAGTACATAATCTTGTAGGTATATCAATTTTCAAAACATTGCTTTTTTTCAATTAAACGAAAATCAAATATTTTGAAAACTCGACATTTTGAAAACAACTAAGTCGATTTTTGTAAAGCTGGAAAGGTAGCGGTTTTTGGCACGCGATTTACAGAAAATGTTGTCCTTGCCCGAAAATAGTGGTACGTTCTTTTAAAAATCCTTTAAAAAAATATATATTTCTCAAAAAAAAAACACCAAGGCTTCGAATACAATTTGACTCGGGATATAATGTAATAGGGAAAGTCTTGCATTTGGGAAAAATCGATTTTCTCCAAACTTGGTATCTGCTTAAATTTTTTAGGTGATGCCCTGTACATAAAAAAAAATGTTAGCCCTAAAAATAACAAGAACTGGCATTTTTTTGAATCAAAAAATATCATAACTATCTCGAAAACGGCTATAACGATTTTAAAAAATATAATTCTGTGCACTACTGTAGGTATAGTCTATACATTTTGATATAAAGATTTTTTTGTTCAAGGCTCAGCAGATTTCAGCAGAAGTAGAACGATGGCATAAAATGCGGTCTGTAAGACCAACATTTTATTTTACAAAAAAATTAAAGTATTTTTGTATATAAAAAATTAAATAAAAAACTAATTAAAAAATATATTTAGCTGTCTGATTAGAAATTACGAGTATTGTGCTTACGATGTGACCGAACATAAGAACCAAATTGTGGAGTCCGTACATTTTTGTGTTGTACGTTTTTTTGGATCGCTGGAAATCCGTTTTCTTAGATTTTCGATGTTCTCATTAAGTTCTTAACCGACTTAAATAAAATGTTGATAATGAAATTCATAAAAAATGTTTCTGAAAATTTTATTTTTGAATCATTGGGAACTCTATAATCGTCTTAAATAATCTTCTAATCATGTCATTGCAAGACCTTTCTCTGTGATATTCGAGTAGTTATCCGACACATTAATACTATATGAAACAGGGTCTTAAAAGTCGAAAAAAAAATTAAGCAAAATTGTCTTATGACTTGTGGGCGGATTATTTGATTCCAACGAACCTAACCTATTAGTCGACTATTACATAAAATTTCTCTGGCCATCAATACACCAATTCACCATAATCGCAAGTTAAAAGGTGTACCTATAACAAAACAAAGAAAACACGTTTTAAAATTTTTTATTTGACGAAAAGTTTCAATTCTCTAGTCCATTATTGCGCGAGTAGGCAAATACCTAGAGTTTAATCTGCTGCATATATTCAACTCCTTGTGACATTTAACCGATAATGCTCGCTGGTGTTATCTTCAAGCCTTAAGTAAGAAATCACATAGAACTACTCATGGCTGGGATATCTTTATTCCACCTTTGCACCTACTACCAAACAACATCGTTACATTAATTTCTTACACGCACTCAAAGTGGACTTTTCAAAAAGAATCGAATTATCCTATAGCACCTTATCTGAATTCGTGTACCTATATTCTGGGAATGGGAAGAAACTCGGTCCCACAAAAACGAAACTATGGCCACTTATCTCTAGCTTACACTTAAGACGCGCATTCAGAGACACACTCTATATAGCAAGCCGCCACCACTGCTGCTGTCCACTGAAGAGGCTCAAATATAAAACCTTTCTACGCAGACTTTTTCTATATTATATAGTTAAGGTACTCATAGATACTCAGATAGTGACCCGACAAATTATGGTCACAGATTAGAGAAAATATATTATAGCTTGGTCTTAACATCTTCATTAGGACAATACCAAGTCCAAGTCCGAACCGTGTCGTCCACGCCAGCAGCAAGCAAGCTTCCTCGGTGTGACTTATGGCCCTGATTCGACCGAAAGACCCATCAACAGCACCAACAAGAACAACACAGATCACTTTCTCGTTCAAAATCATTCGGTAATTAATGATTCCATCACAAGTGGACCGTAAATTTATTCAGCAGGTGCTGGTTGCACCCATTAGAGCGAGCGGCCGATCGATGGTTGAAAGAATTTTTTCAGGGATTCCAATCAACGTTTGAGGAGCCATCGGTGATAATGCGGTGATGGATAAAATATACTATACGCAAAGGGTTCAAAGTCGGTCCCTAAAATGGTGATTAAGGGTGATCAGATCATCATTTCGAGAACTGGAGCGGTCACTATGGGCATCGCACTATGAAAAACACTCCAAGCTGATGGAATCTTAATTTAATAACAATGTTTGGTTATGCCTTTGAGGGTTGATGTGTGTGTTAGAAGTGCATTAGGACACATAAGGATTGGGTTAGTTAGCATGCGCACGCGCGCTCTATAAAGCGCAGGTGATTTTTCTTTCGTTTTGTTTTGTTTTAGTTTTAGATGAAGGGGGAATCATTGTGGGTTTAGTTAATCGCGTGTGCTGACAAAAGAATTTTCCAGAAACAAACAAAAAAATCTGGAAATGTGAGAGGAAGATCCACCTGTCTCGTCGCGTCCGTCAATGTTAGAGGTGCAACTTCCACTATTATAGTGCTACCAAAGTAGGAGTTAATGGCGATAGAGTTGAAAAATTAGGCAGATGCTAACCCAAGTGATTAAAATTAACCTAATTAGGCAAGCTCCGATTTAAGAAAGGATCAATGGGGCATAACATTTCATAGGAAGAAGAAACACCGGCCGGTAGTTTTTAATAGACAGTACCTTGTCTTGTTTTTTCTTCTCTTCATAATTTGAAACATTTAACAACTAATTAAACTTATGGATATTAGCTATTTAGAAGAAACTTTGTTTTCGCATCAGCACCAACGTTGCCGAAGTGGCACGATCGTGCCATTTTAACACGAAACATTTCTCGTGGCACAGTGGCGCAAAAAAAAACAAATTGCACAGTTTTTTTCATTTCCCGAATTTTACGTTAATAATTGAGGCTGAGTGTAAGCACAATGTTAGATTTCATCAACAGATCCAGATCTGTATCCAGATATGTCCTTTCAATTCATTAATCGACTATGACGGTTTTCATTCATTCGTATAATCCATACATGAATTCACTCTTTTCTTGGAAATAAAAAAAAATTAGATCTGGCTTTGTTAGAATTACATACGTATTACAAAAATAATAGACATTTGTTTTTTCCTTTCTGTCTGTTAAATGTTTCCAAGTCTTGGATTCGACTTGGCTGTCATTCACTAAAAAGTTTTGTCCTATTTATTGTTTGTACTTGCTGCAACGGAAGAAAAACAATTAGCAGGCAAAAGAGCTTTTTGACCTATTTAATGATAAAACAACAGACAGACGGAATTGCGGGACCCACTTTTTTGGCGTTCTCTATGATCGTAATGTCATGTGCTTTGATGATATAATGGTTTACGAATACGGAACTTGCCTGATAATATAATCGTAATAATCGCAAGTAAAAAATGACATTCATGTACAAACTATCGATAACACATTAGGAATCCGCAGTTGGTCAGCGGAAAGAGATTGAAGCCAAGAAAATTATCTGCACTCACCTACTCTTGTAGGTAATTTCTTGTTGCTGCATTTGGCATTCAAAATTCTTAGAGCAATCTTCGATTTTTTAAATCGCCTTCGGCATCGGAAAACACACCGACATCGCACCATTAAGTCGAATTATTTGCTCGCATCGAACGAAACTCGTTCGAGCTCATGACAGATAGACATTTCGGCACCTAACTTTTGTATGGAAATTGTTCTTCGTGCACTTGGTCTTGACCCATCTAGGACTTCTGTAAATAAATCAGTAATACACCAACTTTTTATCAGCAGTGGTATATTAGTTTTCCTCAAAACCTAGACCAAAGACTCTCAAGCATAATAATTAGTATTATTTGATCTAGAACATTGGTGCATAAACTGGCATTTAGAATGTTGATAGTCTCTCCCATTGTTAGAATACCTTTTCCGAAATATGATATTCTATATTGCTTGAAGATTGAACATATGGTTATTAAATGAAAACAATCTTAACAATCTTCTTTTGATTTCATGTTGCATAAATTACAGAACTGATCTAAACTTCCATTGTACGGGCTTCCGTTGAGACCTAGAAGTTCACACCTAGTTTTGAATATCAAAGAGATTTGTTTAAAACTGAATGAATCTCTAAAATAGTTTTTATCACAAAGGTTAAATTATAGCTAATTGGCTGTATAATATTCTGCTTTCGGATTTACAGGCCTTTTCGATCATAAGATTTCGAAACGAGTCTTCTTGTTTTTGTATGATCTTATAAAGTTGATCCTTTAAATGTTGCGGGTTATTTGGGTCTAAATTAACTTCCACTCCCTGATTAGAGCCAATATTTCGCCACACATTCATCCACCAATTTGTATTTCTTGTTTCGTAAAGTAACAGCTTTTTCTTTTTACTCAACCAAGAGTTCTGGTATCCTAATACTTTAATGATAAAGTCGGCTTGAAGCTTAAGTGTGTAAGTAAAAGGTTTTGGTTACCCAGTTTCTAAATAAATTGCGTAGCTTGGGGTTTTCATTGGAAGATAAAAAAGCTTTTTAATGAAGTTTCTCAGTGCTTTTTCAATTTCTTCATATTCTTTAAGCCCACAAACCTGTGCTGCATATCAAAGTGTAGATTTGACTACTGAATCGAAGATTTTATATTTTATGGACAGATTTATATGTTGGTTTGAGAATACATTGCTCCATGTCAAATTCATGAGACTTTGTGATGCATTAGATTTTACGAGAAAACCATTTCATATTTTCGACTTTTCAGTATTTATAACCAAATTCCCCATTTGTCACAGAATGCCGCTAGACGATTTATCATCACTTGTAAATTTTCTGGTGATTCTGATAATTATTACTAGGTCATCGGCATACAACAATACATTAATTAGATCACCTGCGATTCGAATACCTCCAGGAAGATGTGAAACAATGTCATTAATAAAAAGCGAGAACAGTAGGGCGCTGTGAGAGCATATCCTTGTTTAACACCAGTGTCTGTTTTAAACCATTCTGAAAACACTGCACCATCCCAGACCATTGCCTTTGTGTTCATGTACATGTGTCGTATTACACGGAGGAATTTTATTGAAACACACAGTTGTAAGAGTTTGTATAGCAAAGCATTTCTATTCACCGGAATTGTAAAGAAGTTCTTTCTAAATTTAGCTTGCAGGTCTGATAGGATGATATATTCCTCTACCCAACTTTCAAGTCTACCAGCTAGTACTCCACAGAATATTTTCGCTAGTTTCAGCATCATTTAAGGAGCTTTTTTATGTATATAGGAAAATTACTGATGTTTTGAACGAGGCTGGCACTATGAAAATTTTGTTGAAAAGTGTCAATAACTTGTTAGAAAAAAAAGTTAGGCATGCGTTTTTGAAAAATTCATAAGGTATCCCATCTTCTCCTGGGGCCTTGTCATTTTCAGCTTTTCCTAGAACAGTTAGTAATTCGTCAGCAGATATTGTACAATCAAGTATATCATCGCATATAAAGGGTTCCCCATTCGAAAACGTAGGTTGGTTTTCAATATGCAAAAGGTTTTTGAAATAAATCGACAGGTCATCTGAACAGACACATGAACCTATAATGTGATTTGAACCATATATTTCTTTAGCTATCTTCCAGAATTCCTTTGTGTTCTTAGTGTGGCCTAAAGAAAGAAATCTAGCTCTAGCCTTAAAAACTGATTTTGTTTGAGTGAGAGACACTCATATAATTTCACCTACTCACAAATGACGGCTTGGATTCACTTTGTAAATTACTGTGATTATGTCGGTTTATTTGTATGTTACATGGCTTTTTAATCTTTGACATGAAAAGTTGATGAATACTTTTCCAATCTCTATCTTCGTAGGACATTACTAAATAAAGTTCGACCTACTTAACTTTTTTTTATCGATTTTTGGTATCCTGATCTTCAATATGGAAGATTACCATCTGCGCAACCCACTTTCTCAGTCGACAAGTAAAACCATTCGATTATCATAATCAAAGTTGACAACAAGCTGTTGAAGTCACGTTTCGGATGCAAAATATTGCAAATTCCTTTATTCATTTCATCGTCTTGAGCAGCATTAAGTCCCTGCTGTTCCGTAGTGTCTATCAAATCAGTTCATCCGAATGTGCAAAAATTATATCCCATTCTTCCCACACGCACGCAGATAGACAGACAGAAGATTATTCGATTCAAAATGGCCATAAAATAAAAGCTTCATCAGGAACTCGTATCATATTCCATGACAGGAACGCCAAATCACAGGTTTTACGAGTATACCATCAAAAAGTTCCCATGAAGATCCAAATGTTTGGATTCATTGTTGTTATTTTTTTTTTTTTTTTGAGTTTGTGTTTTTTTTTTTTTGTTGTTGTTTTTGAATCATTGAAGGGCAAACCAATTCGATGTGATGGGCGAACTTCTTTTTTGCTTTAGACGCACACTTTGACTCTGCTGACGCTGATCCATGGTCCTGGAGCGTTTAACGAGTTTCAGAGTCCTTTTCTTTAAGTTAAATTCAATTCAATGAATGGGTTCAACAAAATGTGTTTTTTTTCTTTCTCCCTTTGAACTTTAATTGGTTTTGACAGTTTCTTTGGAGTTTTCATCGCCTTTGCATGACTGGCAGGATCAGATTCGTTTTGGGATAATTTTTACAGATGGAATACGTACGCGATTTCTTTTCTCAGAAACTAGGACAATTTTTGTTTGGAGAAATCTTCCAGCAAAAAAGTGTGTGATATGCTTGAAATTCATTCAACGACACTTTAATCCTATTAATATTTTATTAAGTTTAATCATACATTATGGATGGTGCTTTCTTGTGAGATTGTAGAGGCTGGGAATATTCGTTGGTTGTACAAAGTTTGTAATGTGATGATTTTATTTAAAGAAAACATAGTTTGATGTACAAAAACAATTAAGTAAGGTTTGGAAATATTTCATATATTTCATCTTGTTTACCGAAAAAGTCATTGCCTCCAAAACATTTTTGGGCATAGCGAAATAACATCTCGGAAATGTAGGTAAGTATATTCCAAAGATATTTAGTTTCGGTAAAGGCACGATTGTAAAAATGTTGTCCTGTGGTTCAGGGGTATGAATTAGATAAGTCTTGGAGATGTTGATTATTAAACTTCAACCAGTTTCCGTTTCAGAGGCGTGATTGATTGATGTTAAGGAATAAAATGATGACTGAGTCTTCTTCCAGTTGCAAATTTTGAGGTGGTAATCCGTTCTATTATAATAAATTCAATAATTCTGTGCGACAGTTAACTATGTCAACCAATTTGAAGAAAAAAAAAACGTTCCTGGTATGAATTGTTGAATTGTCGCATCGATATATTTGTTATCGCGATAAATCCGTTTGAGATGTCAACTGCAATTTTGCCACTGCCACTCTTCCCTTTTAAGCACGTCAACTACAGCTGACCGTGGTATTAGTGAAAGGGTGTGACAAAAATTTGCAATAGAAACATGAAAATCAGTTAGTTCCGCAAGCGAATCGCTTTCTGATTTAGTGATGGTCGTCATGAGTGCCAAATGCATAGTTTGAACTCAAATGCCAAGCACGTTGGAAACATCGTAATTTCGTGATGTGCAAAATTCAAACATCCTCTCCTCTGTACTTTCCCTTGATTAAATGATCACTTTCCCATACAAAATTCCCATTTTTTCAAATTGTTGATTTGTGCTATCAGACAATTTGCACAAACTGTTTGAGTTGTTGCGTAGTTGATTCCTCCTATCTGGAACCAACAACCGAGGTTCCATTCAGTAAACGGACTTTCTCGACCTTTCGAACGTGTAATACCTACGGCACCGGCCACTTCTTGACATATATGTAGGGGGTCTAGTATGCACCAGACTCTTAAGTGTTCCCGTAAATGTTTCAAGGCAACAAGAGTAATACACGCTTCGTGGTAACAACAACCAGAACAGAAATTCTGATAACAAAAAAAAAAAAAAGAATTTTACTGCTTTTCCTTCAATCTAAAATTTCTTGCTCCGCTCCAAATTTAGGATACTTTTTATTAAATTTGTAGGGCGTAAAAATGAAGCTCTTCACAAAAATTCAGTTTTGTCTATTTTTTTTAATTTAATTTTCCTAGACTGTAAATGTTTATATTTGTTTTCTTCTCAAATTTAATTAATTTTGATGTGGAAGACATTCTTTAAGTCAAGTTTTTGACCCCCAAATTACCCTCCATTACCAAAACTATATACACCAAAAAGCCGACGGTATGAATATCTACCACATTAATAAGACATAAATGTCAAAGCATGACATTTGATGCCATTTGTAAGAATTACGCCACATCCACACTATGATATTCACTCTTGCCTTGCCACACTTTGAATATTATTTTTGTGAGCGGGAAATATTTTGGAGCATATTTTCTTAATTTGTTGCTTTCATTTTGAGAAAGCCAACTGAGATTGTGTGATAGACTATAGCGCTGATGATACCAAATTTATTTCTTAACAGAAGGAGAAATTTCATCACAAATAAGGTAAGATAATATATATCAAACCGAAAGAATTTGAACTGTAGAGATGCTATTAGATGATATTAATTAGACAAATGAGTTCCCGGAATTACAAAGTTAAACCCACTGAGGAATATCAGATTAAGTTCAAACAATTTTTTTTTTTCATGGAAAACAATTAAGGCAATTAAGATATTAAAACATAAGCAAAGTTTTTGGTCATCAGCGAAAATTTTAAGAAATACCGCTTCGTCTTCGGTGCCAAGGTACAAACTTCCACTTCAGTAACCCCTTTTATGAGTTAACTTTATTAATTTTCTTGCAGTACAGTTCACTGTCAATGCGTTATTGCTACAAATGATTTATTAATCCTCCTATACTTAATGGCCGTACCGTAAATGATTTCATGGAATGACCCTTCTTTCGCATTATTGCAGTTCCTAAAGCTCTTAAAGACCTCAATATACGTAAATTTACCGGTTTGAAGAGTATCTCCCCTCATTGTTGTGAAGAGGTGTTCTTTAACACGTAAACTTTTTCATCTGTCTTACTCTGCCCTCATTCCAAGTCGATGGAAAACAGAATTAAATGTCCAGCTTGCCCCTGAAAAAGGCGAATCTACTTTCCGCCTCATCGAACAGTGGAACATTGGACCAAATACAAACACTTAGATCTTTTTGGCGTAAGTAAGATTATTGATCTTGTTACTTGATATTGATTGAACTTGCACCAAACTCTCTTATTGAAAATGCTTTCATTTGCTACCGATGAATTTCTTCTCCACTTGATTAGAAATAACCTTTCGGGCGAGAGGTATTGGACGCTTTCAATTCTGAAATCCACAAAATAAATGCTGATGTGCCTCAGGGCTCAGTTTTGTCTCCTTCGCTTTTTCTCATTTTAGTTAATGGTCTCTTATCTGGAACTTCTAATCCACTAAATTGTGATGTTAACCAAAATACTCTCAACTTTACATCATCGATTTCTAACTCACCTCCTTGTTTTTCGGATAAGGAACTACAACGGCAGCGAATGATAAGCTAATTAAATTCTGACCTTCACAGCATTGCCTAATGTGGAATAGAAAATCTTGTAGAAGTTAACGCTTCAAAAACTTTTAACGCAGATGTCTTCTCATGACGTTATCAATGAGCAGTACCGTTATCGGAATGTGTATCACAGACCACGTCTTGTGAATTGATCACATCTTAACTATTATATAAAGACGAAACAATTATTACTTATGTCACGGGTAATCTCAGAAAGTATTCAACCGATTTACTTGAAACAAATTTTTTAATTTTCCTTATTCTCTTAAGCATGTCCTATGATAGTTTTTATTTGTTAAATATATGTGTTGAATTAGATTATTAACTTTAAAAAAAAATCTTACACTTTTTTGTCGAAGTTGATCAACATATTCACTTACGCTCTTAAACCTGCTAAATACTTTATAAAACTGAGATTTTTTGTAAGAAGTCAATAGTTTTATGCAAATTTTAAGACCTAGATCATTTCCTAACTGCACTTATAAGCTGAGAAATAAATGTATTTACAAATTATATATTTATTAATTTTTTGTATTTTTGCATTTATGAATTCGATTCAATCGCTAGCTGCTTTGTTCCATTTCATTATCGTTCCGCATTTGTTTTCTTTTGTTTATTTGCTACTGAATTTCTGTATACTAAATTTTTCGCTCATCGATTAACGTAGGAAGAGAAAATATTTATACACATATTCAAAATTAAACATTATATGTTTTAATTTTGAATATGTGTGTAGTAAAGGACATAATTACTTGCGTTTATTTTTCCTTTTTTCTCTCTGCGTCTTGAGTAATAAAGCAAATATAGAAGCCGTAAATAAAGTCTTAAAAGATTTAAGGTCTTCTTCATCGAAGCTTATGGGTGGAGTAACAATGGTTTTTTTTTGGAGATTTTCGTCAAACGATGCCAATTATTCCGAAGGGGACTCGGGCAGCTTGCCCTAAATCATATTTTATTTGGAAGAGTGTCAAAAACTTCAACGTCAAACCAATATGAGAGTAGACCTTACTAAAAACACTGACAGTCTTGAGTTCGCATCTCTTCTGCTAAAAATTGATGATGGAAAATATACAATCTCAGGCTCAGATAATATAATTCAATTAAACGAACGTTTAGGAAAAATCATTCACAACACATAACAACTTATTCAGTGCGTCTATGGAGACTTGAGCTCTTTACAATCGATACCCTTTTCTTCGTCTTGCGAAAGAGCTATTGTGTCACCAAAAAATTGTTCAGTGAATGTAATAAATAACCATGTGCTCCTCAGCAATTCACAATGCTGTCGATGACAATGACATAGTAAACTCCCGTCAAGAATTTCTCAATTCTCCCAGCCCTGCAGGTTTTCCATCCTACCAATTGAATTTTAAGGTTGGCACACCGATTATGCTAATAAGAAATCTCAGTCCCTCAAACGTATGCAACGGCATACGCCTCCAAGTCAAAAAGCTTTGCAAAAATGTAATACAAGTTCAAATTCTTACCGGACCTGCAGTAAGAACGCATGCACTTATTCCCAGGATACCAATGATACCAACAGATTCTCCCTTTCGATTCAGACGTGTTCAGTTTCCAGTAAAACCATGCTTTTGTATGACAATCAACAAAGCTCAGGGTCAGTCATTTCAATTCATTGGGGTAGATATCAGAGAAAATGTTTTTTCCTATTGCCAACTATATGTTGCAATTTCAAGAGTAGGCTCAAAAACTAAACAGTTTTTACTTCTTCATGAAAATGCTAAAACGGCTTACATTGTATACCCAGAAGCCTTGAAATAAAACAAATTTAATATGTGCTAATATCTGTTTTTTTTTAAGAATTTATGGGACAACATCAACTCTTTTATTAGGTTACGATAAGATTAACCATATTATTAACTTTTTTGAAAGAAATGCCATCAATAGCCTTCAAAAAACTCCAACTTATAATTAACGCATGCCTTAAACTAAGATATGTTCCACATCATTGGAAAATTGCAGAAGTCTTTGTTATACCCAAACAAAGTAAGCCACCAACAGAAGTAACATCTTACAGACCATTATCGCTTATACCAATCATGGCAAAAGTTTTTGAAAAACTGCTACTGAAAAGGCTTAACAAAATAATAGAATAAAGAAGACTAATTCCTAGCCATCAGTTTGGATTTAGAAATAAACATTCCACGATAGACCAAATGCATCGAATTACGGATGTCGTGGAAAAGGCACTTGAAGAAAAACAAGTATGCTCGGCTATATTCTTAGATGTTGCTCAAGCCTTTGACAAGGTTTGGCACTTGGGACTTAAGTACAAACTGCATAGGGACCTTCCCAGGCTATACTACGAAATACTGAAATCCTACGTTACGAACCGACGCTTTAGAATACGGTGCGACCAACATTACTCGGAATTAAAGAAAATTGAAGCTGGTGTACCACAAGGTAGTGTCCTAGGACCAACCCTATATCTGTTATATACAAGGGATATTCCAGTGGACATCAACGCTATCATGGCCACCATTGCTGACGATACGGCAATATTGGTGCCAGATAAATCCGTTACGAAGGCTACACTAAAATTGCAAAATGCTGTCGATAAAGTTAGTGATTGGATGCATAAATGCCGTATCAAATTAAACGAAACAAAATCGACGCATATTAACCTTACTAACAAAAACATAAACAAAGTTCCAATATTTATAAACAATACAGCAGTACCTTACTCCAATACGGCCAAATACCTTGGAATGACTTTGGATGCAAAGCTTAAATGGAAAGAGTATATCAAAAAGAAACGAGAAGAACTTAGCTTGAAGTGCAGAAAAATGTACTGGCCTATAAAAGCTATGGGAAAGTGTTATAACTTTAAACTTCCCCAATGCGATTTATATATAAATTAAGAAAGTAAAATCATTTGTCGATCTTGTCCTGATTTCACCGCTGGTTTTAGTGCGGTAAGAGTCCCACACTACTTGGTACCGATTCTTACCGATTGTCTTTTGTAGATTTCCGTCGGATACAAAAAAAATTACTTTTTACTAGAGAGCATTACAGAGAACATTCGTTCAAATATCAACTGGAACTCTCACATATGGACATAGGAGCTCATATAAGACTTATTTGCATCTATATCTTGAATTATATAGGTATTTTTCCAATATGGTATATTTCCCCAAAAGTCCTCTTTCGAATATGAAAAAATCAATCTTCATATATTTCGTTTCAAAAAACGTTTCTGACAATCTTTCCAGTAAATTCTGACAAGGTGATTATTACGCTCCGTTACAGGACATTTCTTTATGACACACGCGTACCTCGGTCACGAGTTGAGACGACAACACCATAGCAGAAGCGATTAATTGAAATCTCGAAAATCCAGTTTTGCATGCTGATTTATTTATCAATAAAACATTATATTTATTATCTAAATCCGCTTTGTTTTTTTTGTTCATTAATAAAGCATGTATCCATGAGTTTTTTCATACCTATCTAATTTAGAACCAGATAAAGGCTATTAAAAATTATTCAAATCAAATTAAATACTAGAATCAAATCAAATCAAGTCAAATCAAATCAAATTAAATCAAAACCTGACTCACATTATAGCCGATTACGTAATCAGCTCACCATACATAAAAACTATCAAGATAATAAGTTCCAGACGCCGCCGCCGCCACCTCCGCCGCAGTCCTTCAGCTTAGCTATTAAACTTAAAAATCCATTCAAACTCAAATAATTATAGACCAAAAACTAATTAACAACAAACAATAAAAAAGAGTATCTTTTATGTTAAAAATTTGCAACAATTTTACGATCAATTAAAAGTCGACTAGAAATCGTAAAATTTTAAATTCACCAACATTCTAAAAAAAAAACAACAACAATACATCAATAGACATATAGGTATCCGCATAAAAACGAGGGAAAAAATAACATTCAATATCAGCTCATCGGCTTAAAAATTAAATTAACCGAAAAATAAGTCTGTTTCGAATTGAACTTTTGTTCGATTTTTTTTTTATAACATTCGGTAATTCAAGCTCACATTTGAGGTAAGCTCCATCCGAATCCAAATCGAATCTCAATTTTACGATCAATAAAAATCGACAAGAATACACACAACAATACGGAGATGATGCTCGTCTCTGTCCATCCGTCGCGTCGCCGTCCTTCATCGACGCAACATGATGAAAAATATACCAACACAACGGCAGTGTGGCGGGGTGTTTGGTAGTATGGTGTCAGTGGCAATGTCGATACCACCGACAATTGCGACGGAGACGAAGCCCACCTTAGACGAAATAAAAATCTGTCGATCAGAGCTCAGAGGCAGCTAGCAGGCAGCACCCCCTGTGCAGATTTTATGAATGTTCTTAAATGAGATTTGCAACATTGTTGCGGGTGTGCACAAATTAATTGCCTTCGTTGGCTATACGGTTAGTCGCGTTGCGGTGTCGTTGAAGGTAGTGCGGTGGTTCCTGTGAACCATCAAAAGTTGGCTCTTAAAAATTGTTGCAAGTAAGTAACAAGCTGCTCATTAAAAACGCCATTAATGCAATAAACCGAAGAGCAAACATCGATTAAACAATATTTATGAGGGGCTTCGATATAGGGAAATGTTACGAGTAGGTATATAGTAATATATATCTGAAATCGCCGGTACAACCGTGCGGTTAACATATTATGCAGCATGCACATAAAATCGTGTTAGGCGTCATTTTATATTTTCTGTTTCGGTTATACAATGTTGCAAAAGTGCACTGGTGATCTTCCACATCGGTGGACAATTCGAAACAAATTAAGATGATATAAAAAAACAAACTTTTTTCCTTGATGAGATTGTATACGGGCTTGATCGAATGCATTTCTGGTAATTTGGTTGTAATGGCTTTATTATGATACACCCAAAACCGCAGATTTGAAACAAAAACACAAAGTTGAATTGACAGAGACTGATTGAATGTCTACTTTGGTGTTGGGTTGTGGGGACACACTCTTGGGGAAATGCCGATATTGGGAGCCGAAAGTCTTGTGATGAAACAATATTAAAGAACCGAGAGTTCAATCATCAGTCAGGTACAGTCCAGTCTATTGTATTCATCAATTAACAAAAACTGACATAATTTATTTGACAATTTGACAGCCAGGAATACAGAAAACAGGAATTGTCAATTCTGAAAAAAATTGAAAAAGATGCCAAATTATTAAAAAAAAACCTTTATTCCATGCGTGTATATTTTTATACAATGTGTACGAGAGCTACATGAGAAAGTATTAAAGACCAACCAATTGACTCCCTTATCAAAACATTTCTATAAAGGACTTAGTTTAAATGGAACTCTGATTTGCGTTGCCACATTGTGTGAGTAGCTGAAGACTTAATGTCAACCAATACTAATGAGAGAGACGAACTTGCTCAGAAGAAAATAAAACATATTAAAAGTCATAGACAAAATGGAACCCTGCGGCTCTCCAACATTTATTTTGTGGATTCAAAATTTACAACATGATACTAGATTCTATCAAAAGATTGAGCAGTGTTTGCATTACCTTGGAAAAATAAAATGGATTGCACATATTTTCTCTTGTGTTCAATCACAAGATTTTAATGAAAAGCTAAATATATTTTAGAAGTTTTAATGAGTTTGAATGACCAACAACAACTTGAGTGTGATACCACCAAGTTTTTCTCATATTAATTTTGGCTGGAATTGTAGCTATTTCAGATTCCTTTGCTCTAGTGGTGCTGGTCTATACTTTTTCATTTTAATCGAAAAACTTCTTGTGCCTTTATCGTGTATTGAACCATGACCAAGGTGCTTAGAAGCCAACGCACTAAGCATCACGTCACCGAGCCCACATGATCAGATCCAGCCCAATGCAGGTGTTTCTGTTTATCAATTGCATTGAAACGACTAGCGTTTTTATTAGGTGGTAGCACACTCAAGTTGTTGTTTGCCATTCAAACTCATTAAAATGATACAAAAAGTGCCTTAAAAGCAAGTACCTATGTGAGCATACAAAAATTGAATATAATTTTAGAAGTAATTTTTTACTTAATTTTTTGTATTTACAAATGTTCTCTATTTTTCTACAAAATAAGTTGGAATTGCAATTTTAAGTATTTTTAAATTAAGCATATATTACATTTTAAAGCACAATTTCAAAAAAAAAAAAAAAATAGTCCACGTCAATCGAAAATAAAAACAATCATTTTTCGAAAATGTTGGTATGCAGCATTATTCAGAATTTGATCAAAATCCGTAGACCCATGTGTGCGATCGTCGACAACCAAACAAAAATAGTTGCATGGCAGGTACACTTAATAGCAAAATAATATGTTAAACTTGTCCACTACTCGGAATGGGACTTGTAAATTAAGGCTAAGATGGAAAATTTTACGCAGTAGCGTATGCGATCATGCATAAATTGATAACTGATTTTTTTGCATTAAATAGGAAGGGGGGAGAGAGAACAAATATTTAATAGCATTCTACATTTGAAACAGCATTTTTGCAAATACTTGGGAGTAGTAGCCTCTGGATCGCTCTTTAGCTGTACAATACGAATGTTGAATTGTTTACAAATCTCTGTCTCTCATTTTGATATATTGTACTTCGAAACCAATGTCTTTCCTATTTTCCTAACGCTCAAACTCTGCTGGAACATTTTACGGGTAGTCAATTATAAAAAAAAAAAACAAAAAGCTCTGGCATATTTCTGTTTATAAATATGAGCACTCCTAAAAAGGAAACCAATAACCTAAAGTCAGTGCAACTATTCAGACACTGAATTGCATTGCTCTTACCTATGAAAAAAATGGCGCCCAACGGTGTTTCATGACTGAAACCGTTTTACTTTATTAGAAAAATAGTTAGAGGAGGCATTCAATTATAATTTATTACTCAGTAGGTGAACAAACACAGTGGTGCTAACACATATATCTAAATAAGAACATTTTGTTTGGAACGATGGGGTTGGGTCTAGCATCTTTTCTTTTAGAGTAACAGCCTTGAAAATTCTTGCATTATCTTTTAAGTGAAAGTGAATGTATTTCACGCTATTTACTGAAGCATCACAAAGTATATGCGGTCGAGCTGCATTATGATATCTTCTGATGGGTTTCAGAGAAAAAAATGGTGCAAAAGCTAACCAAGGTCATTTCTTGTTTTCAGATAAGCCGATTTCATATTTTTACATATAATTTTTTTAAGGAAAAGTGATAAAAGAATCAATATAAAGTTTCTTCAAAGTTTCTTACGGTAGCAATTTATTGACCAATTGACATTTGCCGATTTTATTAACTCTTACTCTTTCGTTAGAATCCTAACAAGTCATATTTCAAAGGAAACCAACATGAGCAGAATGACCGTCAGACATATTCGACTTATGCATTGAATGTCGAGAGCTCATTTCAGTTCATGAACCACGGAAAATTCTTTTTCGGCTTAAATCAGAATTACGGGATACCTACTTAAGAGAGGATCAGTCCTGTGAAGTAAGCAAACAAAATTGCTTAAAATTAAATAAAAAATGAGAGTTCCCGGTAGCAACCAAAGAGTTCTAGAGTTCCTCATACTTTTTTTCATTAGTTCTGTTGACAGAAGTTTTGTTTGCTAACTTCACGCAGCAAAGGACTTTTTTGAGAAAAAGAGTTCTGAGCATGTTTTTCAACTTATAGTCAAGAGTTCTAGAGTTCCTGATGGGTTTTAGAAAGAGTTCTGCAAAATTGGAAAAGTTAGGGCGTATTAGGGTGTCCATTGACTTAGAACCAACAATTTTCAAAAACAGAAAAATAGAAAAAAAAATGAGTTCTGATCAGAGTTTCCGATAGCAAACAAAGATTTCTAAACATTTTCCAAGAAAAACTTTTTTTTTCTAAAACTAATTCTTGAAAAGTTATTCACAAATTTAAGTTACATCAACTTAGAACAAAAAAATTTCAAACATATGCGAATAACTTATGAAAAATTAGTTTTGGAAAAAAAGTTATTTGGAAAATGTTTAGAATTCTTTGTTTGCTACTGGAATCTGTCATTTTTTATTTAATTTTAAACAATTTGCTAACTTCACAAGACTGAGAGGATCACTCTGCTTTCCATAGTTGTTAATAGGTTAGAGCATTTTGGCCAGAGATTCTTGGAAACTGCTAGAAAAAAAAGACCAAAAACAGAAAATCTTATAATTTCATATACAATACAGCATTTTTTTTCAAGTAATTGGAGGAATAGATCGCTTAAAATGTAGAATCACGAAATTGTAAAAATGTTTGTCGCCACTTAACCATTTTGGCGGCCAAGTCATATACCTGAGAGTTCATTATACACACGCATCCTGTCCCGATAGACAAATACATCATACATGTATAATTTCAGAGTGAAGTATAGCTGCGAAACTTCGCAACCGATTCCATTCGTGCGCCGTGTAAATCTTATTACAGGTGAACAGTAAACGGTGAACCAGATATGTACGACCAGTATCTCCGTGTTTTATATTCATGATGGATCCAACATTTGGAACATCGACAGATGACAGCTTCGAAAACTTTAACGATGCTGCAGGAACGCATTGCAACAGAGATTGAAGCAACCAAACGAAAAAGCCACCTAATAAACAACAGGAGTTTTTGCCGTTCAATCATATCACCACCACTTCATGTGTGGTGTATTTGCTCTGCCGACGAGAAAAATGCAATTTTTATAAAAAACACCTAATAAACGATTTCTTGTAAAATGTATAAGAACCAACAATTTAACGAAGTAGAGCCCCTTCTCTGCTCGACTTAAGAATTAATTAATTTGCGAGTACCTACCATTTTTAAAAACGTTGAGCTTAACAAATTATAGAAAGATATCATCCCGTAAGATCTTATTTTTTTTGTATCCTAATCCTTTTCCAAAATAAAACAAAAAAAACAACATTGACCCCGCTGAAACTGAGCAAACCAAATGTTTGAAAGCAGAAAACACTACGTTCATTTTTGTACAAAATATTTCCAGGAAAAAATTATGGAAATATATTTTTTTTCCAAAATGGTGCTTCTGTTCCTGTTTTTTCAGTTTTATTTTTGCACACCTACACACACATATATCATTTCATATAAAATTCATCAACCGCCACTCCGGCCGATTAATTCCAATGAATTGGTCCCAAAAATCTAAAACCAACAAAAATAAAGATCAATCGACACGATCACTTTTGACCGCGCATCCTAATCGTGTCATCACTGATTTGACACATATCCAAGCATCTGTCATAAGCCCAAAAAGCCTAAAGATTAAACCTTTCCTTTAAAGTAACTCATACATACATAATAATGTATTCCTTATTATATTCATATTGAAATTGACTCGAAAAGGTCGACAATCGACCGTTAAAAAAAAAAGTTTCAATGTATATAACTTAATGGCGATTTGTCTTATGATGATGATTGTGATTATGATGCCGCATTCAGCTTTTATTAAATTAAGGCTCTATAATCCAATTAGGATATAAGCACACCGTGTGCAATTGATCCTATTTTACGGTCCATTTGATGAGATAAAGAATGAGAACGTTTTCCCTTTGATTGGTTAATGTTAAATCTAAAGGTAATCCATGGCCATTCGGGTCACTTGAATTTTAAATGAGCTCAAAGCCATATCAAGTCAAAACTATGACGATTGTTTTTATATATAGGCCCATCGAGATCGGTCTATGAAGACATTTTCCCATGGTCAAGCCGAGCACCTCCAATAAAGTGTAGTAGGTAACTGTATGTGCGGGGACGACTGACTTACTTCAACTGCGCACATTTTTATCATTGATCATCGAGTCCAATTATTTGCAAAATTTTGTCACATAAATAAGAAAAGGGCAAGCAACAACAGTAGACCAACCTACACACAAACAAAACAAAGAAAAAACCAACGATCATGAAATAATGTTTTCACCTGTCATCACTTGGTGGCGCAACGACCGACAACAACGAGATACGGTGGTGGTTAGTTTGGTGATACCTTCCCGGCTTAGCAATTCCAGAAACAAATGTTCGCACGCAGTTAACCCCTCGGAGGCAAACAGTAGCAAATGGGGTTCTTACACGCGTATTTATTTCAATTGGCATCATTGCCATAAACATAAACAACCCTTATACCTACCGAGAGCGCAGAGGAGGAATAGGGTTGTCATTGTCTTGACGGAAACTGACTAAAGCAGCAGTTTGAATGATGTTCCAGCACACACCAGAACAGGACCCCTGGAAGGAACGTTTAACAAGGTGTTAATTGAATTCGTTTTGCATACATTTTTCAGTTTGTCTCACAGCAGGACCTCCCCGAGTGGAGAGATAATTTTTTTGTTTTGGTTTCTGTGTTTTTTTTTTCTGACCGGCACGGCAGTTACACTTAAATTGATGATGATGAGCACAAACTGAAACGTCATGTCAACAGAGATCTTAATCCAGCCTTGACAATCGTCGATTTTTTTTTTAAGATATCCACCGGTTAGCTGATGGACATGGACACACATAAGGACGCATGGAAATAAATTTTTTCTTATGCAGGTATGCAAAAAGGTACGATTTAACATGCGATTATTTAGGTGGTAATTGGTTGCGTTGTTTAATTTTTAAGAATTTGTTGCTAATTTTTGGTGCAATATATGTACATACTGATGTTTAGTTAAATTGGAAATCTTTTGAATAATCTTAAACAATTTGTGACTACATGGAAAATCACTCAATAACTAAGAGAGAATATTTGGCAATGATGTTGAATGTGGTTTGAGTTTGATGACCAGCGATTAAACTCACTTTGAGTGTTACTAATATCAAACATTTTTGTCAGCATGAGTTGTGACTGTCATACTATCATTCAAATTGTCACGCTCTATAGATAATGTGTTATCCACTCTTAAGGAAGTTCTAAAAGTTTCTTCGTATATTTTTTCAACAATTCAATTGCTATCAGAACAACAGAGTGACAATTAACCCTGCGGTATTTTATAAGGTTCGAGAGCTATGATTTTTTTACTGCCATTTGGATCATCTTCAAAAAATTATCAAAATATTGGAAATTTATTTGTTTGTATACTAGAAATAATTACATAGTAATTTTTATAATAAAACAAAGATCAAAGAGGGGGTGCCCGTGGCGCGATAGTTGTGTGCTCGCCTGTCAACCTCGTGGTTACAGGTTCGATTCCTGCCGTTGTCTCTGTCTTCTTATATTCCATTAAAAAACAAATTCTCAAAATTGTTATAAAATAAGTTGCTGCTTTGCTCATTACATGCTGTTTAGGCATAACACTAACAACATGTGATTGAGTAAACTAGCATACCCATAAAATATGACAACGAAATAAATCAATTAATGCGAATTATAAGGGACATAAATAAATAAATCACGGTAATTTTCTCCGCATTAGTTCAGCCGCCATCCCTGGAGATAAATCTGAGACAACAACCAGCTCTAGTCTCAGAACATCGCGCCACACATCTTTCCTATCCTTCTATCTCTTCTTCCACCGGATGCCCGCGCTATGTTAAGAAAAACATATAAAGGGTATTCATAATCCCTTGATCAATTATGATTCGAAATTTTAAACATGGATCGTCTGTACTTATGGTCTCGAAATAACGGTGGACTTAAAAACGTTCACGGGTTCCGCGTTATTGGAATTTCCAAGGGAAACACATCTTTCCTATCATTCTTTCTCTTCCTTAACCTCACCCTCACGCCCGCGCTGTGTTGAAACATTTTAAGGGTATTCATAATCCCTTGAGCGCGTGTAGATTATAAAAAAAAAAAAAAAAAGGGAATAGAAGCCAAGCAAATAGTCAAGAATACAAAAAAAATTAAAACTACAAGAAAAAAACAATACTTAGCTGGCTTAACAATTCTACCGATCTCTTCTTAGTTATGCTATTATCTAAGTATGGTTTTTTTCAAAGAATATTAAACCCCACCACAAAAATAAATGTCTTATTTGCTCAAAAAATGTTCTTGATTTTTTCCAAAAAGTTCAGCTTTTAATTCGAAATGTCTTTCCCGATTTTCCGCTCATCGTCATCATCATTCAGAAACTCTCCACCATCTTCGCAGGAGAGAACAAACGCAATCGAAAACTGGCGGTTCTTAACTAATTAGCAGGTTTTCGCTAAGGAGATTACTTTGGGAGCTGACAAGTCTACTCACACTGATATATAACACTGAAATGGTCAATTTTCTGAGTGGTTACACTAATAAAATTCCTGTAAAACAAAAATTATTCATTCAAATAAATTGCACGAGTGGATCGCACGTACTTGCTTTTGTGTTCAATCACATCGTATGCAAAAGGTTTTTAATAGAAACGGCTAAATATATTTCTAAAGTCGTTTTTTAACTTAATTTTGTATATAAAATTTTGTTGGCTAAAAAAATGGTTTGGCAATTTTAAGTATTTGATAATATAAATTTAAAAACAAAATTTCAAAAAAAATCATCCACACGTTTTTGAAATTTAAATTTTCAAAAATAAGAGTCTTCATTTTTTTTTTGAAAAATTTTGAAAGATTTCTTAGATTTTCTAAGATTTTGATATGACATATAATTTTTAATGCGAAGCACCTCCTGTATAGAAAGTTTGATCGAAATACATTGAGTTGTTAATGAAAAGTGACAAATAAAAAACAAAAACGGTTCTATGGCATGTACATATTGTTAATAACATTTGTTTAAACCATAATCTTATAATAGTGCACTGATTTGTTTTTCGTTTTCGACATACATAATTAAGTTTTTTGCTACATATGTTTGTATGGCAGGTGCCTAACTTTATTTTTGCGGCTAACAAAAAGATTAGAAAAAATAATTGAGCCAATCACCTAAGAAGATTAAGTACCTAGTTTGAACAAAATCGCTCCAGCGCTTTAGGCTGTAGATCGACTTACATACATGCAGACAGACGGAGAGATGCAATTGTGGGACCTACTTTTTGGAGGTCTCTATCATTGTAATTTCAAGTTTGATTAAAATATCGAGTTCGATGTTTTTGCAAATGCAAGACTTGCCGTAAAAGTAAAAAAAAAACTGAACAAAATTAAATACACATGCATACTTTTACATAAATGTGAGCATGAGATGCTATCATGTTTTTATAGTCAAATAGAAATGTTAAGCGAGTTGTTTCCTATTATGTAATTGATGGGTCTTTGGCTATCATTTGTTATGCAGTTTGCAGTACTGCCAATTAAATTTATTCGAGTTTATTATAAAATTAATATTTATTTAGTTTTTTTTTGAGGCCGTTCAATTAACCTTGAATTAAACATGTTTTCAGTTTGTTAGCTGCATTTTGTTAAAGATCAATAAACAGAGTTATCAAATAAGTGTGAAAGTGAATTAACCAGGATGCATTTAAGCGGGAGATACTGCACCTACTTCTAGATAAACAAATATAAAAAAAACAATTTCTTTTATGATCCACATTTGACAAAAATATATCCACCATCTAAGGTTGATGTGCAAAGGGGATGCAAGGACGAAAAGAGGCATATATGCTAATTAAATTATACAAATCGTTGATATGATGAAAACCACTATTTCTTACTTCTTCATCAGCGCTCCCTTAGTATATTTTTCAATCAATAATAAAGGAATACTAAGCAAGTAATAATAAATCCTTTGGTAATGCATATATCGATACCATTCAAGAAGAAATCTCTGTTCTCATTCCCTTTCCCACGGTCAAGTACCTAGTACCTATAAGTACCATTTGAAACTAAATTGGTAGGTCGTAGTGTAGAGTTTTTTTTTAATAATACAAATTGTAATAAAACTGTAGTTACTGTCATTCCCATTATATCCTTTGACTTTACTTAACTAAAAATCTACTAAATCGTAGATCTGTTTATTGTCTTGTTCAAAGTCGAACATATCCTCGTTAAATAATTAACCCCCCGACCCCACCCAAACAATAAACGACGTGAAAATGCTGACTGCTGATGATATGCATTTTATGTTTTAAAAAGCTTTACGAATTGTCAATTTCTTTAATACACCCAGCGAACCTAAAAATCGTTAAAATCTCTTTAATTACCTAAAATTACACCAATTTGCATTTAACCTAAATGTATCTAGACTTTCACATTCGTGTTTGTAAGAAATTGCATACGTCTAAACTTGAAGCGGCATATTTTCAACCTTATGTTTCTTCACCCTTTCTAAAGTACCTATGATTTTATAGTTTATCCGATAAAGTTGCATTTTGCTGGCATAGTTTAGTATAGCTTAGTTTAGTTTAAGTTTATTGCAATAATTACTCAGTGAGATACAATATCTTTTAATTTAGAGCAAATATCACTACATAAAAATATACTACTTCATAAATTTTTATTCATAATGTGTTGCAAAATTGACAGTTGCATTTTGCTGGCATACAGTTATTTTTACAAGATTTAATTTTTGGTTATAACTGTTATGGACAATGATTGCTTGATCTCCTACACATCTAGAATCAATTCCAACATTCCTATATTCTCATTCGAGCTGATATAAACTTAATTTTATAAATTGCAACGTGCAATGTCTAATTTACACGACGACACACAAAATGTGCAATAATTTCTGTCATAAAAATACTGGAAATCAAAATAATTTACCTTAAGAAAATTGTTTCTGCACTTTGTGACTTAGGCAGTGCCCGAAGAACTATACCTGTACAAAATTCCAATTATTTTCTATATTCCGATTTGTCATAATTTATAAAATGATGTTCAGTTGAATTGTTCAAATTTCAATGACAATCACTGACAGGATGATATTATGTTTGACATTTGATGACATAATCGTATATGTATGGCAATTTATGGAAATCAAAATTAGGACAATGTATCGGTCGCCTAAAACTGATATAAGAATAAACAACATTACCTCCCATACTATATTTACTTGCTTAAACAAAACACTAACCGCATTATTATATTTGGCGTCTGGTGTGACAAACTTCAATGGCGCCTGCTGTAAAATGCCACATCAGTGGCGAACGTCTGACGTTTGGGCCATTCGTTGTCGTTGCTGCTGCTGCTAATGTGGTTATATGGATGGATGGTAGTGACTGCGGTGACGTTTAACCATAATTTAAGTACATCTCAGTATTTTTTATGGGATCTTGCATGCCATTGCAAATTTGCTGACAGAATTGGTACTGACTTACTGTGGCGACCACAACTCACACCAATTCACCTGAAAACACAGTGTAATCATAGTTTGTAGCGAAGAAAATTGGCTTGGCACCGAGCTTTGAATGGTATAACATCAAGCAGAAAATTGTTATGTCGTCATGCGGCGATGGGATTTTAATGGTTAGTTTTGATTTAAATGCTATTAATTTTTCTTTTGCCTTAATTATCTAAGATTCCAGGCGTCTGGAAAGCAGACTCATATCAAGTAGATTCATGATACCTTATGATTGTGATGATCCCTTTTCATCTCAGAAAATAGAAATGACAGACTATAAGCAAAGATTTCCCAAACTTAAAGTTTCAAGCAACTATAAAAGTAATGATCCTAGGAAACTAAATGTCCATCACCCAAATTGAACACAAGATCTCCATTAACCGTTGTTCAGCCGCCGCCCGTTGAACTCCACCTAAGGCCGTAAATTATGTCACAAAATATCAATGCCCTCGAACAATGGCAACCAATGTACATACTTCTACAAGGAAGTATTACTGAGCCCCGCTACAAGTTCGCTTTCATATGACCGCCTGAAAGCGCGGTATTATAACATGTCAATTTACTGCAAAGCAGAACTGCGAACATTAAAGGGCATTCTCCTGTCCATCCGAGGCATTCTCCGATGCGTGGACACCTTTTTTCAATTGACAGCCTAGCAAGAGTATGGAATAGAGTTAAGAGCAGATATAGGTACATACTGCAGTTGGGCAGAGTAACTAATATCGTTGATGCAACATTGAAGGAAATTGAAAGGCTCTGTGATTCCAGGGCGAAGCAAAATGTTAATTTATGACCACATTGCCATTCGGTTGTCCCGAGATGCCCAGTAGATACGCACCGACATGACACAGTTGTCCAGCAAATAATGACAAGATTTGAAATGTGGGACGTATCGCGTTTCTGTGGATTCTGTATTATTTAGGCTTTTGATTTGTACCGAAACGGTGGCGAGTTTTCTTCAGTTTAGTAGAAAAAAAAAATAAAAAGATAGTGTCGGCTGAAAATATTGACGACGTTTCTGATGGCAAGGTTATGATAAATCAAAAAAAAAATGTTAGTGGGACAGACGTGTTTGATTTTCGGCGAAGAATGTACCAAAATTACAACACAATTTCGATTCTTCGTCAAAGGCTTATATAAATTGACGCGTAAATTTGACATGAATTTGGTCTCTTGAAAGCTTTAATTAATACCTGTGTTTGGCCTTCGATGTTAGAATGTGTTTTTTTTTTCTTAATTTTTATAAATGAAGTATATAATAATTACCTTCACGACTTAATCTGTCTTCAACCATGTCCGCATAGATATGTAATTTGTTATTCTATACCAACTTTTAACACCACATTAAATTGGACACACCTTGACAAAATGACACTAAACCAACAGTTCAATTAGAATTGATGAATTAAACTACTTCAACGATTGTTAATTGGATTTGTCAAAGAACATAAATGGCTTAGTGCGCGATTCCTGGTCAATCAGGGGGTTTTATTGTGCAACTTGACAGAAGCCCTATAGTCTAGTTACATGTAAATTGACATTGATATGATGCAGAAAATAAAATGATAGACGGACTCTTATATGGATTACCCTTAATCTAGTTTGAATTGGTGGGAAATCGCGTGACTTAATAAATTATTGTTATATATCAGTTATATATGGGCAAGTGAATATAAGGACAATAGAGAATGATGTTTTTAAAATTTTATGGAAGTTTATTTGATTTATAAATTCTTGCCAAATTACTTTAAGAGAATAATCACGTGAAGATTTAGGTCGGGAAAACCTACCTAATGTCCGTTCACGAAAAGTGAATTCATTCCATAACCACAATCTTACTTTTTATAGTATGTTTATTTTTTAAGCCAAAATCATAATTTGAATTCCATTGGAAAAACTCTTTTTTTTCAAAATCAAAAGAGTAAAATGTTTGCATTTAAATTCTACGTGAAATAAAGTAATGAATACGTTCCTATATATGTAACAAGGTGAAGGGCTCATCTGTGAGTATTATATTTTAAGTGGAAAACTATTAAGTACTGCGTTAATGATAAAGTAAAGTATTTGTACATCAACAACATTTTGCGTCCACTAACAGCCAGTTTTTCAATACGATATAATTCAAATTTCAGGGTCAAGTATTGGTTAACTCCTGGAAAGGGATTTCTATTATCCAGTTAACTCAACAAATTCATAGAATTAACTCAGTAAATATTTCTTAAAGACACTTATCAAAAAGCTATTGAAAAGAATGTTGTTGAAGCCTTTTATCAAATTTCTAATATTTGTTTAAACTTATAATCAAAAATTTAATTAAAACTTAAAGTCTAAAATTTGTTTACAACTTATAACTCTAAGAATGAATTTAAAACTTAAAACATAAAATATTTAATTGTATTTAAGAACTTTGGTGTAAAATTTTAGTCGATTTAGTAAAATGTTAAATTATTTTTAGAATCATACTAGGCTAAAAAGAGGATTTTGCTAATTTTAAACCAGTTTAGTATCATACTATTTTCTTAACATTTTACTAAAGATAAACTCACAAAATGGCTACTTTATGTTTTTAGTATCGTACTAAATCCATATGCCACATTGACATTTACAAAAGTCAAAAAGTTACGTTAGCTTACTTTTTTGCACTATTTTAGGCGTGTTTAGTTGTTGTTTATTAAGAAAATAGATTTAGTATGGTACTAGTTAAAAAGTGTTTAAAATTAGGAAAATATTAGTAAAGTGCTTTAGTATTAGCAAACTGTTAAGTAGTATCATGCTAAGCCCTTAACATAAGGCTTTTTAAAATGTTACGCCTTTAATTTCAACTAAAAAGAAAAAGCTCAATTAAAATATGGGTACACTATGTTTGTACCTTAACATACTTTTATTATTTTTTAATTTTGCCGCCATAAAAATTCATCGGCCATATTTATTTATTAAAACTGTACTAAAATAGAGCTACAGACTGAATAAAATGGAAAAGAGGACATATTATAAGTTCCGACCGTCAAAACGAATACAGCTGGTCTTTTCTCTTTTTGCGGTCCGCTCCGCCGCCCCGTCGCGTCGCTTAATTTTTGTTGGCTTGGGTCGAATTTTCGTTAAAGACTAAACAACGTAAGTTAAATAAATATCTATAAAATAATTTTCTGAGAGAACGCGTTAATTAAATGCAAATATTTTACTAAGAGATTAGCATTCACGATTAAAGTTCAGTCAGTACGGGTACAAAAATCTTTGCCGTTACAAATGTGCGGAGCTATGCAAAGGGTGATTTCGATAGTGTCGCCATCTCTATTTCGACAGCGCCATGTCGATTTTAATAGAATCAATTTCGATAGAATCATAACATTTGAAAGTTAAAATATCAATCCTTTAGTGAAAAACTTCTTTCTAGTTGATTTTTATTTGCAGTATTAACTAACTCTTGTTTAACTCGGAGGTAACCCAGCCACAGAAAGTTTTAATGTTGGTGGGTAAAATACCCCCATTTATTTGTTCAAAACCCAATAATCTTACTTAACTAAGTAACATAAAGCTAAAAACAGGAAAGATTTTGAGGATGATTTTTGGAGAGAAATTGAGAACTCTATTAGCATGAGAGTAAGGCGAAAAGGAGAGGATTTCTCAACGTCTGTACGTAGGTTAGTGTTAAAAAGGGCAGTGAACGGAACCCGAAAGGAGGTGATGAATAAATATATTGTCGGCTATATCCCTTCAGTTTTCAGGTTAATTAATTGCAGCCGTTCTTGATAAGGATGTGGGATCCAAGGATATTGTCACCGTAATCCTCGAAGGACGCAGTCGAAGTAAACGTAGTTTAATGTTTTCGATTCTGGAAATTAGAACGTCTAGAAAAGGGGATCATACTTGAGAGGAGTGGACAAACAAAGGTAATATATAGAGTTGCCGGGGACCATTGTTTTACAATAGCCGATTGCTAAGTTAGCTCTAAGTATATACTATATAGTCTATATGGGACAGGAAGTTTAGGTCCCAATTACTGAGGCAAGGTCGTGAATAGACTCAAAAAAGGATTTGGGTTTACTATGGAGAAGGTAAATACGAGGAGAGAGTTATTGCACTTCCGAGAGTTTTTTTAGACACCAGACTTAAAAATTATCGAGGTTTTATTTTTAATCAAAGTCGAGTATGTTAGTATTGAGAGAAAGTCTACAATACAGATTGCGTTGACGGGCTCTGGAAAAGAAGATTCAACGATTTCGAACTCATCGGCTTAGGGACTAGTTATAGCGATCAGGAAAACTTATCAAATAAAGTTGAAACACTTTGGAAGTGAATATTTTTTTTTCTTTTTTTCTGATGATCGCGTATAGCAATCAGGAATATAAAATCAGTTGACAGGCCAATTGTACACTTAATACCAGTCTGCCACCAAGATTTCCACAATTCTGTCTTTGGGACAACATAAATTGGAAATCTAACCAGAATGGTCTTCTTTGAAATGGCAGTCAATTGACACGAACATTTATTTTTATCAGGAAAATAAATAAAAATATTTTTTTAACAAAAAAACAAACGATCTGTTTCAAATATTCTGTTGAAAAAAATTCTCAGTATTATTTTTCATCGACTAATATAGTAAGATCATTTCTAAATGCACGACAACATTATAAATTATCAATTTGAAATTTTTTCCTGATTTTTTTGTTTAGTCGGTATACCACTGGCCACTTAGATATTGATGCTCTGTCCAAAAAAATAGTCAGTAGAGGGTTTTTTTCAAACCAGTGGTGCATGTGTATACTGTTACCACACTGTCGTACACCCCAACCCACCATGACCGTCTTCATTGTATGGCCAGCCCCAAAGCATACTAAGTTGAAATAAATTTTACATTCCAACAGAGTTACCAATATCCATTAAAAGCAAACAAAAAAGAGCTTTTTTATTGTTTTTTTTTTACCAAAGAGCTTTCTGTTTTAAGCTTTTGAGAACAGGTTTTAGTAAGGTGAGTAAAGTATTGAAAAGTTCAAAGCAAATTACGTGGATACAAAAACGTGAAATCTTATTTTATCAAAATTGATATTGCGTTTGTTAAATAGTGAAATAAAAGTGAGTTAAATAAATAGTAAAGTGATATCCTTAAAAAACGCGCCTATTGTTTTATTGGTTGTATGAAAAAGATAAACATTTTGTTTGTATTTTAATTAAAAATTTCATTGTTTCAAATAAGCAGATGGTAACCCATACACACATTTCCCTCATATTTGCCACCATTTATAATGATAAGTACGGACACCCTATGAGAGCTTCAACTTGAGATACGTTTATGCAAGCCAATGCAACCAGAGTGAGAGGCAAGTGCCCTATCTTCCTGTACTGACTATTTTTGTTCGATATAGTATAGGACATATACCAGGACGAGTGTAAATGGTGGAGTGTATCGGTGGAATATGATCTCAGCCAACTTAGAGTGAAGCCTTTTTCGTTGAGGGCTAGGGTGATCCCAAACTTCAGCTACACACCTAAGTTGGTAACGCTCTACCACAAAGGAAACAGGGTGTTTACCACCAAAATTTTAAAATGTGTTAAATTCAAACTGTAAAAAATATTATGCGAAAGTATTTATATTTCCCAGGTTTATGGAAAAAGGACAACCTTCTAAAAGTACCTAAGGAAAAACAAATTGCTAATAAAATAATTATTAAATAAATTTAATTTTTTAACCAACTTAACTGATTTTTCACTATTGCATAAAATGAGTTCCAACTTTATTATTTTGTCCTTCTTCCTTAACTGAATTGGAACTACAAAATTTAAGAGGTTGAGGGAATTGAGACATCACTACTCGAAAGAATATTTAAAAGCTGTTGAATACAAATTAAACTACACCTTAAATTTCACAATAGTCCTCCAATTTGAAAGTGTACATCTCAATTATCCTTTTAAACAAGACACATTTTGGCCTTTATATAATTACATTGTTTTTGCAAAAAAAAACATACATTTCTGACACCACATTTCTCGTGTCGTGCGCCATTCGACAAATTTGTGGTCGATATCAGTCGCTCTTGTAATAAGTGTAATTGTTTAATAAATTGCAAAAATAACTATTTCTTTAAGTTAAACATACACATTATTATGAGGAGTCAAAAGGGACTGAGATCGGGATCAAGATCCAAAATTGAATACTTCCTGGCACACTCCAACGTATTGTTCTTGTGGTTAATTTTAAGGGCAATCATGCACCGTGATGGCATAACCCAAAAATATACTAGAAGCTGAATCCTCAAAACAAAAGAGGAAACCAAATGCCATCTGTTTCGAACCACAGAACAAACCAAACAGAAGGATGGACGAACGAATCCCAACTCAAGCCCGAGTCTTGCGCATATATTGTCGAATATTTATTGCGATATTTTTGTTATAGGTATGAAACGTGTTCATTTGCCGGAACTTTTTAACTCCATACATACCCCTTACTTATGTATATGAAGAGCCTAACCTGCTACAAGCTATTTAAAGCGAACGGAAAATGAAAAAAGAGACGTCTCCAGGCTTCTTGTTGTGCCTCAAGTTCTCATACATACACATATAATCATTAATTTCATATATGGGTCCGCTTGTTATGACAGTGCAAAGTGTTTATTTGGCCATTTATTTATCCCCAACCAAACACCAGACAAAAACGCGTCTTTGAACCCATAAATTACACTCGAAACCTACCCAAATGCAGGTGCAAATTGGTGCGGATATGATGGGCGTAGGCACATGTCAATAGCGAGCTCAAACTCCGTATATTTTGTCGAGTGAAATTTAGCGGAAACTTAAACAAACACAAATTTGTTTTACCTAAAAACTGTCAAGACCGATAAAACATATTCACCCATCGGATGTTGTTATATTTTTTTCAAAGAAAATCTTCCGCCACAGAGGGTAATTTTGTCTAAAAATATTTGAAGCTCACAAAATTTGCAACATTGTAGTTACAATGTTGCAAATTTTCTGGTCCTCTTCCTGTATAGGAAGGACAAAAGGAAGATGTCACATATATTTTATGGCGTCGGCGGCGGCTGGCGCGGCGCGGGCGGCGTCGGCATATCGACATATCGGATACCAAACTAATGGTTGAATAGGTTTTTGTAGCAATATTGACCATAAAATGTAAAGGTGAAAAGTGGCATTGAATCCAGATCCAGATCCAGACGTGAATTTTTTCGAAGAAATATATTTGTTTGGTGTTTAATGTGTATCCACTTAATCGACTGAGTACACTTGTATCACCAGCATGGTATTTTAATTGGTTTAATCAAGCCAAAGTTAGAGATTGTTTTATTTTTGCATGAATGCCGAGACTAACTTGAAACGATTTTATGGCAAAATGCAGACGAAACATAATTTCTAAATTATTTCCAGAAGATTAGATATTTTATGCATACCTGTATAATTCTTGTAGACTAAATCTTGCAAACTGGTAAAAAAAAAACTTAACTACCTAGAGTTTTAATCAGACATGACATTGGGCTGTTAGAAAAAACGAACAAAATGTTGGTCTGGCAATTTTCCTTCTGGTCTATCCATGTGTCAAATTTGTTTTATGTTTCTGTCAAACTTAAATTTAATCTTCACTAGATTGTTGACTATTTATTGGGATTATTTACAAACGTATATTCTTGCACTCTATCGCAAATCTGATTTGGAGTCAGAAACCTTAAAAACAATATTCTCAAAATCTCAAGAATGTTGTTAAAAAATTTATTTAAAAAATTACCAATTATCCTGGCCAACGTCGAGCGTTTAAACAAATTTAACTCCTTTTTTCGGTCCTGTGTAACTGGATTCTTTTTTCTAAACTTTTTAGCCCAAAAATAACGGCTAGATGGATTTTAATAAGAAATTGCACGCACGAGGTAATCCTTATTCTTAATAATACTGCATAGGTACCAAAATATTTGAAAAATTATTTTTTGGATGTTAAAAACAAAACTCATTTTTTCTTTTTCGATAATTTAATACGGAGTGGTCTATTTTTTTCTGATTCCATATTGTTAATTTTTTTTATATTATTAAATACATAAGATTGCCTTAACAATTTTTTTTAGAAAAAATTAAAGAAATCATGTATAAACAAATTTAGGAAAAAAACGACTTAAAAATAAATTTAACCGTTTCTACTAAGACACTTGTGCTTATGATGTAATCGCACATACGTTCTCTTACGTTTTATCACATCGTAAGTATAAAATTCCTAGTAGAAATGGCTAAATATATTATTATAGTCGTTTTTTACTTAATTTTTTTTTATAAAAAAAATTGATATAGTAATTATAATTATTTAATATAATCTAAATTTAAAAACATTATTTCCAACAAAAAAAAATCATCGATCCGCTGATCCAAATCCGTCAAATTACGATGATAGCGAAGACGAAAAAAGATGGTCTAAAAATTCTGTCCGTCTGTCTGTCTTTCTGTATGTATGTATAGACATCTACAGTCCAAACGAGTGAGCCGAATTGCTTCAAACTTAGTATAGGTTGGAAATCGAAAGTTGTTTTTAGCTAATAAAAATGATGGTACCTGCCATAAAACCGTTACGTTAAAGCCTATTTTTCTCGAAAACGCCCTTAACGGTTTTGATTTAAAAAAATCAGTGCAGCTTTTTAGGTTATGTTTGAAAAAAAAAATTTTAAATGTCAATAAACGGTACTTTCCATAGGACCGTTTTTTTTTGCTTTCAACTATCTCATAAATTGCTTAACTGATTCTTTCGAAATTTCACACACTCATATATAGGCGTAGGTAGCCCAATTTATACTACATACCAATATTTTTAACTAATATTTTCTGTATTATTAAAAGCATTTAAATTTTTTTTATTTATATTTTGAAAACTGCTCATTAATTTTTTTTCCAAAGTTACAGTTATATGTATTTGCTGAATACCTATGAATTGGCGTTTTTGAATTTTTTTTGAAAAATGTTTTCAAAAACACAGATTTTTAAAATTTTATTTTCATAAATTCAAATTTATCCAAGAAATAAAATGGCGTAATTTACCTTGAGCTCAAATTAATTTAAGTATTTATTTCAGAATTTTGAATTAATTTTTCTTTGATTAAGTCGATTTTTTTTTAAAGTTAATTTTATTGAATATTTAAGATGGTTGCACCATTTATTTTGTTAAACTAAATAATAATATTATTAACAATTAAGGAAAAATCGACTTTAAAAATATATTTAGATTTTTAATAGAAATCTTTTGCATACGATGTAAGAGCAAGTTCTTGCGATCCAGTCGTGCATTTTATTTTTATCATAATTTGTATAGCCATTTTAGAAATAATTAAGATGGTAAAAAATTGGGAATAAAAAACGATTCAAAAATCAAAACAAAACAAGTTTGAAGAAAATCGCTTCCGCCGCCGTTTATATCCGTTGCGGAACCCATCTTTTAGGTGTTCTCGATCATCGTAATTTTTTTAAGTACGATTTTTTTTCAAATGCAAAACTTGTCCTATAGTTATGGTGACCATTTAATTAACTTAAGCAATCTTAGGTACAAACGATATTTATTTAAAATATTTGTACTTTAGATTACATACATCAGTTCAAATTTAAAAACAATAATAAAATTTTTTATAACCTAAAAACAAAAAAAATGACTTAAATGCTTTGTTTAAGAGTTCAACTCAAAGAAACTGTTAGTTTTTGTATTTTCATTCGCAGTGTAATTTTTTTAAGATGTCATCCCGACTTCTTAAAAAAGTGTTAAGATCGCCACAAAAAGATTGTCATGAAAGTTTGACAAATGGACAGCAATGGATGAATTATTCTAACCAGTGCTGTCTTCATTTTATGTTTAAGTAATTTAGTCCTAAAGAAAGTACTTTACTCTGTAGAAACAAAGGTTTTAAATAAAAAAGAGGACTCCTTAAGAAAGACGATGAAAACGGACACGATAACGAAAAATGACTGTCCTCTAAAAATGAGGATGAATGGTCACCGAACATATAGTACCTATAACTACCGCAAATAAAAATACAGTTTGAAAAATGTATGTGAGAACTCTTTTCCCAGCTGAATATAATTCTTAAGAACGTAATCAGCCCTATCTAAAATTTCATCGCAATAATTCCCCCCACGGACAGTTACGCCCCGATCTACGACAAACAGCTTTCACAAAATCCGGGTGGCATATTCTTATTTACGAAATCAGCGATATATTTCTGTCAAAATGAAAGGATAAATAGAAATACCGTGCTATTTTTAATTTCAATTAAGTTAACACATATGTTTATGTGAAAATTTAAAGCAATCTTGTGGCCCAAGGTTGCCTATTACATTTTCCCAGAAATTTTCAATTTCTTCTTTTTCCAGTTTCTTACAGCCTTGGGACACCAGGTCGGCTATCTCGCTCATTAGAGATTTTCATATTAAAATTGTTTGTTTTTTTTTTTCATTTAAAATCAATTATTATTCATAAAACCATAGAATTTCTAAAAAATACTTACACTTTTCTTTAAATTAACTGTTAACGAGGCATTACTTTCAGTGTTCGACACAAATGGTTTGTCGTAGAAAAAGTCTGTTTCATTTCATTCCATTCGAATTCAGTGCTACCAATTTCTACGAACTTCAAAAATCGTAAAGGAATTTTTCACGAATCCACTACGATAGAATTTGTGATATATTTATCGGGAAACGTAGCATATTTTCGATTACGATGGAATTTATGATAGGGCTGAATATTTTCATATTTTCAAAAAGTCTACGTGGTCTACTCTTCTCAAAAGTAGACCCTGATTGAGGATGAATAGTTTTCCATAATTGGTGACTTTATCAATCGTTGGATCTAAGTAAGAACCTCAATTAAAACAATTCAAACTAAAGATCACTGGAATTCTAGAATTCTAAAAAAACGTCCAAATTCATAATTCAAGTAGCCTAACTTATATGCACATTATTACCTTATTAGTTATTACACAAGAAAGCTTAAAATTCTTCGAAATAAAAAATTCCTTATAGTCGTTAAGTCCATACTCATCCAATTATCACCATAATATTCATCCGCCATCATTTTGTGTCGCCGCCGCGCGTCGGTCGTAGCATCCATAGGTCATCTTACCATATACGAGGATTTATGAGTGTGAACAAATAATGTGCTAATCTCTGCACGAAATGTATCTGAAGATATTTTCCCTCTCTCACTCTCTCTCTGTTTCTCTGTTAATATTATTCTCAATTCACAAAGAAGCACATATATATATTAAAAGCAACCAGAAAACCAGCAACCACAAATAAATAACGAATGTAATTATGAAAGGTATATGAACTCACACCTCCGATAAGAGGCGTCTTCGCGTTGTGATACATACAGATGTTGCGCGAGGAGCCCGGTTTTTATCCGTTTAGCATGCTATAATTACCTGGCATAAAGTGGCCTTAATTGGTGTCTTGATGTGACCATGCTTCGCTTTATCAATTTTTCGCTTTTTCATTTTTATTTATTTATTCTTTGTTTTTTTTTTTTTGTTATTGTTGTCTTGTGTATTTGAAGATGCAACCAAAAACAATAAAACAAAAAAAATTCTTTTATTTGATCCTGTCTACGTCTTTTTGTCTTTTTGTGCAAGAAATCAAAATCCTGAATGAGTCTGCGAAGTAACTTATTTCAGAACTTTGTTCGAAGATTATCCCAGAATAGCAAGTGATTCCGATAAATTGCTACATCCAGAGGAAGATGTTATTTGCAAAAGGAGCGCGACAAGCAAGAAAAAAATGTCTCAATTCGCACGACCACAAAACACTCAAATGGTACATGACGACGACGGATGATACTACCAACGCGATGCGAAGCGATGACGACAACTCGCCACGCCGATCGACGTATATGACGACGGGAAGTTCAATGCAATAAAAGAGAGACAAACGTGGCATTAATTTTGTTTATGGGACAAGTTTTAAGGATTAATTCGGAATGTTTGCATTTTTCCGATTCGTAATCGTAAATTTTAGTTCGAAGATGATTGAATTTCTTGACGACCGAGACGAGACATCCACATCTGGTTAAAGGAAAATAATAAAGTGAACTATACATAGTACATTTGGACATAATAAGTGTTTTTAGTGTAAAATTAATCTAACCAATAAAGATTATCTTTGGTGTTATCTCCCTTTCAGAGGCAAGGCCAAATCACAATCAACATATACAAAATAAACAAAAGAGCTGGTAAACGAACTTTAAATTGAAATAAATTTTGAAATTTTACTATTTAGTTTGATGATGATGCCATTACAACATGTTACGTATTGAGTTAACAATAATACTATTATCTTGTAGCCCACATTTGTTTTTACGATATTGTCAAACATTGTTTGCCTCCGATATCGTAAAAGTGTAATTTTTTTCTATTGATTTTTAATTAGTTAGAAAAAATAGAATATTTGGAGAGCACTTTATTTCGTTTGGAGCAATAAATATTGCGAACGGAACAGAATAGATCTCAACTAAAATAATTTCAGTTTTGGCACATCTTCGCTGGGTCATTTTAGCTTTGACAAAGTCGATAGTTATTGAGATTGTTAAATTATGGAGTAATATTGGGTGAGAAAAATGCTAATTTTTCTTTTAGTTCTTCTCTTCTCTTTTTCTGTGATTGCATAAAGTACATGTTGTATCTATGGGTCTATTCAATGTGGCATGTAAGGGATTTACCTCTGGCTTCGCAGATTTTGGATATCATCATATAAAGACTGAAATCATCATGAAAAACAATTTGTAGGCTCGAGATCGTGCTGAAGTAATCTTGTGACGCCCTCTTGCATTTGTCTCAAAAAGTTCGATACTTGAGCGTTATCGATTTTTGTCAGTTATTTCCTACAGTTTCTTGCTCATCTCTGCGTCGCTGTTGTATGTTAGTCAAATATCATGTTCTGTAACAAGTCTCGACTATTCAAAGAAAAATTGTGTGTTCCGGTTTTCGAGTTACTTAAGACGGTTTTAAATGTAAAACGATGCTTCGTCGGTTGCGACATCAGGTTCTGGATGTAATTGAAGTGTAGTTTTAGTTTGTTCGTATGCAGAGGCGTACACCAGTTTATTTATGTAATATGTATACTTAGGGGTGTTTTACGAACGTCTGAATATTCTATTAATAAAGTATATTTAAAGTTTCGCCACCTCTCTGAATTGCCCGATATCCCAGACTTTGTTCTGCATAGCACATGATTACTTTCATCACTGCTGCCAACACTATTCAATTAGCCATTGATACCACTTCCTTCCTGTAAAGGATTTCACGGCAGGTGCAGTTTATCGCAAGTTTCCATTCTTTTAGTTTTTCGTTAGAGAAAATGTTACAGAACTGAGTTAATTGTACTTCTTAACTTTCATTATATCTTCGTTATGCCTGCTCCATTTCTCCAAAGTGCAATTATGTAAGAGGTTATCGGCTGCGTCACATTTGTATTTCGGCCACTATGACTATGTAATCGTGCTTAAATTGCAAATTTAACCATTAAATCGACGTATGTTTTTCATCCTGGTAGAGAGTATAAGTGAGGTTATCCAATAACAGGAAGAATAAAAGGAGGCTGATATGATAATGCCGACCTGTCTGTCTCCTGTTTCTGTATAATATTTCTATCCTAAGCCGACCTCAAGATTGTGGGATTTGAACAATAAGGCTTTTCTGTCAATAAAATTGACAGCCGCCAAAGGAGCTTTTGTCCGTAGTGCAAGTGTGATCGAGTCATATGCTTGTAAGGATTAAGATAATATTAATCGGAGAATATATGTACTTTTTGGAAGCCGCCTTGGTATTCACTGGGCAGGTTATAACTGCATGAACCTAATCCGTCAATTTTTGTGACCGTGTTGCACTTCCTGTGTAGAAACTTGGCGCGCATGGATCACCTTTCTTCAATATAGGAATTATGATGTTTTTTTTTTTAATGAATAGTAGGATCTTCACCAGTATTTAGAATATGGTTTAACACCGTGTTATTTGCTCAAGGAAGGCGCATTCATCGAAAGGAATTCGCCTGGGTCCGTAAAACACATGGCGTTTTTGTTTCCAGAAAAAAGTCAAGAAATTACTATGGAATTTTTTCCTTACAATATTGTGTGAAAAAATCTGGCATTTTTTCTTTAAAAAAAATTGCGATTAAGTACTAATTTACTTTTTAATAGAAAACTACTAGAAGGTGAAACCTTTCTTTTATTAACAGAATTTATTACACGGTAGGTGAAATTTAAACTGTTATACATTTAAAAAAACTATTATGCCATAGACTATAGTGAGCTAGCTTGCACTAAGAATTAAATCGAGAAAGCCTGATTTTAGTTGCGCACTAGCTCTTATGATTTTCAATGGACAAATGAGAACCGTACAACACAATCTGCATAACAAGACTGCAGCACAGTATTTCGTTAGAATGTTGTTGTGTGAAAATCAATGTTTACATAATAAAATTACGAAATTCATCAAAACAAAAGAGTTCACTAACTTCTTGAATTCTTACACAATCTAAACCAGAATTAGCCTTCGTAAAATAAGTAGAGATACTCTTCTACCAAAAACAATCGAAGGCTTCGAAATTGTTTAAAGGGTCAATAGCCGGTCATCAAATCCTTTAATTTCAGAAACGAAAAAAAAACATAAAATCTTTTATATTATTCCTAAGTGGCCGACAAAGTTCATGCTTTGATGTCTTACTTTGCTTTATTCAACAAACTTTGCTTATCATTTAAAAGATCTCCATTTTTACTGATCTATGACTGTCACCAAGATTTATGGTTACCGTCAGTAACTTCCTCAATTAATGAACTTACAGACACATATTTACTTACAGATTTATATTTACAACTTTTCTTATCATATGTTTGAGCATTAATGAGACAATTTTCTGCCGCTTAACTGCCTTCCGACTGTCTATTTTTCAGTAAATAATGTTCATTTATATTGCTTTGCTCTGTCCAACCAGTTCTATGCATAATCATAAAAATTATATTTATTTTCCCCCAACACACAATCATGCGAAATAAAAATACAAATAAATTTTATGTCAAAAGTCTCATCCCAATAAATGGCCCACGCCTTCTATATAACTATACCTATCAGCCACAACAACTCCATCACATCAATCTTTATTTGAGTTGAATTAGGAAAGGTATATAGGTATACTTTACCAGCTTCCACAAAAAGACACCCTCGACTACTCGAATGTACGGATTTCAGTGGCTTCATTGATTAGTATCACCTCATAAAGAATTTTGGGAACCCAGCCCAATTTCGAAAAAGTTACAATTTATGACTAAAATCTTTTCAGAGCTGCGGCTGCGGTTGAAAAGATCTCTCTCACTCTCGAGGCGTCCCAGTGTATACTATAGGGAAACGGACATCATCTAGTATTCAAATGTATAGAATTTTATTTGAAGATGTCACGATCTTAACAACAGCAGAAAGGTACCTATACACCTAGTTAGAGAGGTAGATAGACAGTGGACATTATTTTTGTGCCTGAAAGCAACATCTCAATTTTATATCTTTTTTTGTTTTGTTGTTGTAGTTGTCATTTTGGTCTTCTTTTTCCCAATTAAGCGTGAATTTGACCAAATTTATCTGTTATCTGTCTGATAATGCTCATCGAACAAAGTGAATTAAATTGCTCTTCGGATTCGAGAATCGGGTGTGAGTTTGGTTACGTTGCTGTTGCTGTTTCTTCGGCTTCTTTAGACTTCAGATTTGTTTGGTGTTGTTTCTGTGTTTCGGATGTGTTTTTTTTTCTTATTTGTAGAATGAAGACTCAGAATTAATTAACTTGTTCTAGCTCAATACAGTCACCGACGCGACGATCGGGTCAACAAAAGAGTGAGAGGAAGAGAGCAGAGGAATGTTTTTTTTTTTTTTTTGGTCCAAAGAGACACCACAACCCAAAAACGCAAAGCATCGTTTCAGTGATTTATTGTTTGACTTAATGAAATTTATTGACCCTTTAATTCGAATGCCAGCTGAGGAAGGTGAATTAAAGAAATTTAATGGAGGAGGATGATTTGTTTGTTTGCTTTGTCCCAAATTAAAGGGGTGCTTAATTTTAATTTAAACAAAAAAAAACTAAAAATGTCTTTGTGATTTTATTCGATCATAAGGGGTTTTTTGTTGAATAAAAGATCACACATTCCGGAAGCTGTTGTTTTTGGGGTAACTGAGGCTTTCAAGTAAAAAACTTAGTGACTTCGTTCAGGTCAGTACGGCCAATGACCCTTAAATTTGTTCTGGAGCTGGAAATCACCATCAAATGGATCAATAAATCATAGAAAGATTATAATCCTTCTGTTCGGATGTACCTGGCAACATGATTTTCATTATTTTAGTTAATTTTGATTGGTGCATAATAAAAGTGCCCGTTTGATGGTAAGTGCCAAGAGGCTAAGCAAAAGGTAAACAAATCACCACTGCATATATAAGAAATCTACAAGCCGAATAGGATAGAGGAATTCTTTTTCAAAAGGAAAAAAAAGAATATAAAAAGTGTGTTATATACAGAATCTGAAACGTTGACTGCATACGCACATGGAAAAATTATTTCTGCAAACTCTATAATTCTCTCGAATTAAAGGCACCATTCAACTTAAGTTAATGATGAAGATCACCAATTTCATTCAGCCCATAGCGACGAATTGAAGATGGCTCGAACTAAGCTTAAGTCCAATAATTCCATTGGAAAATGCTAAAGTCTTCTTCAGTCCGATTTTGACGAAAGAAGACCATCTGAATTATGTACACAATAAATGCATCAATATTTTCTGATAGCTCAACAACCAGATATGTGGTTGTTTTATTGTATCAGATTAGGCGCTATAAGCTTCTTTGATATCGATACTAGCGCTGAGATAAAACGAAGAATAACTTTTGCCAAATGCTGTATTTGGTGGACTAAGGAGAATAAAAGATTGAATAAAAGAAAGACCTCTCTTGAAAAACTAAAGTGTCCCTCTAAGGCACTGATCTCTGCGTCATTCTATATGGTCCTGAGAACCCAGCCAAAGATGGATTAATTAACCAAGTGATTTTTAGACGGTGAGTGAAGACAATATTTGGTATGTAGAGTGTCACTAAGCTAGAGTGAAAAACAAAATAAACGTTGACGATAATGAGGTGGTTTACTGTCATGAACACCTTACGGAGATCAATATTTCGGAACTAAAAAATGTTCAAACATAACTAGTGCGGAACCGCAGTTTACTTACTTACTAACATATTTACCGACCCATGAACATGCCAAACATTTTCAAAAATCTATACATTTTGGTGTGCAGTATTACTAAGAATTCAAAGGATCATCTATAAAAAATTCTAATCAAAGTCCGTGTAACCGTTTATGATAGGTAAGTCGAAAATAAAAAAAATGGTTGTATGCCAGGTATCCATAACAAAATATGTAAAAAACATTTTAAACCAAAATGTAGACCATACCTATAGTAAGTAGCGCAGAGATTTTTTTTATTAAAATCATTAAGCCGATTTCGAGGTAATTAAGATGGTGGACAAAATTGTCCAAAAATCTATCAACAATCACCTAAGCGCTTAAGCATCAAGTTTCAAGAAAATCGCTTCAGCGGCTTAGGTTGTTGATCGACCTACAGACATGAACTTTTTTGGAGTTCTCCATCATCGTAATGTCATAAGTTTGACTAAAATCTCGGGTTCGATTTTTTTCCAAATGCAAAACTTGAGATGTTTCTACCAAGAATCTTGTGCTTACGATGTAATTGAAAAAAAGATCAAGTACGTGTTGCGATCCAGTCGTGCATTTTGTTTAGGTAATGTTAATGGTAAGAACATTTCATCAAAATCATTTCAGTTTTTCAGATCGCAACTGCAACTTAATCAAAATATTCAAAAAAAAAAATGGTCAAAAAGTACACAAAAAGTAGGTGGGTCACAGACCTTCATGGACTAATAGTTAAAAAGAGCATTTGCTGTACAACTTTCTGAACACCTATCCCAAGTTCTTATCAATTTTATGGATTAGGTTACTTTAAAAAAAAAATGTTGGGCGTGTCAGTGGGCGTAAATTTAATATTATGATTACTTATACTCTCATAAAATTAGTTCATTTTGTTCATTTGTATTGAGCTAAGAGCTTACGATCGATCCGTCATGAAATGGTGCAAATAAATCTGGGGAAAAAATAGCACTTCCCCAAAACCCTGAAAAGTTATATGATCTTTAGTTTCCAAGGCCTTCATTATGATTGTTAGAATGTGTCGATAGAAATATAAGACTTCTAGCTGTTCTAGATAAGACTCCTCAAAATCGTACTTTCTTATTCTTAGTCTGACTTATAAACTCTTTAATCTTTTTTTCAATTTTTCCTTGATTCTCCCAATAATTTTGCTAAAGAAGTATTGATGTTTTCCTTTCTAACTGTGTTTTTTTTCTGTTGATAGAAACATCGTGGGGATAAGCATCTGAAATATTCCATCGAATTACAATCCAAATGGTATCAATCCAGATCGATTTTAAATTGGTTGTCAATGGTGTTTTCTGGGAATGGGCAGCATACAGATCAAGCAGATCCTTTCATAGTTAAACTGCGAAAAAGTGCAATATTCTCAAAATGTAAGGACTTTGCCTTGTTTATTTTATTATTTTATTTAGTTAACAGTGATTCAAATCACTGTGAAATCAGGTCAAAAAATCCAAAATTGGAACTTTGTTTTAAGAATACGCTTACATTCAAAAGCCCTTTTGCTGATAATTTAAACGACTAGTTTTTTTTGAGATTTTCAATGCCCCATCCCTTTCATATCTTAAAGCTATGTATGTGCCTGTACGTATACCGATAGCTTCTTAATTTAATGCGCCTAGTTCAGCAGTTTTTCGAATTATTGGTTGCATCTTTGGTGATTTATGACTTCCCACCAATATGCTTCTATGTTTGCAATTACAAGTCATTTTTCTTATCATATACCTATATGTATTTATTTTAATGGATGACTATACAATATGCCATTATTTCATCTTGACTCCCATCAAATTTCCAAACTACCATGTCCACGCATAAATATATATAAGCATCCACAATTTAATTTGTAACCTTAACCATAAACTAATCACTCTCTTTGTATAGGAACAAAAGCCTTAATAACTTAATCATGGATCCACATGTACGGTGCATCCTCCATGATTATTTTTGTGGCCTGGCCTAACTGACGCAAGCAAAAGGTATTCAATTAGATGTCATGAATCACATGCGTGGCGCTTCCAAACCACCAATTTTAGCATCCAATTGAGGTACACCTATAAAATACCTACAACACACAGAGACGCATAAAGTGTTGAGAGAGTTCTTGATACGCGGTTTCGCAAAATGAATGCCGCCACCAGCACCACCTACCGACCGTCTCAGCCAACCGCACCAACAATCACCACAAAAATTTCCAGACTCTATGTGTTGGATTTTTATTTTTTCCGGTAAGGTGCAATCTTACAACGGCAGCCAGCGCAGCGGCCTGCTCCAGCTGTAAAATTTATGACATAATCATACCGCACAACCATACTGTTTCGCGTGTCTACCTTTATATGGGGGCGCTATACGTTTTCATCCAGATTTTTCATCTCTGACTCACCATAGACCTGATTGACATATTTGTCTACAAGTAGCTGGCAACAAATAAAAAATAGGTTATCTTTAGTAGCCAAATTTTTTTCTAAGCTGCTACTACAACAATACGTTGCGAGGTAAATGATGGTGGCGTGGAGGCGAGCGACGGGAACAATAGGCGCCCTTATCCGGTTACTGGGACGAGATTTATGTGGTCTCACATAACAAATGGTTTTGGTTGATATCACTATTTGCGTGGAAGTTCTGTGGGACCTATTGGAAATCACTGCTTCAGAAGCCGTTACAGCAGCGCTCAATAGTCGAAAATGTAAATGTACCTATCATTTGGAAATAAACAAAAAATTAAAAAAAAAGTTAACAGCTTTAGCATCGGAATCGGTTGTCGCGGAACTTGACATATGCTCAATTTTAGTGCGTGGGTCGTATTAAAATTTTTTTTCTTTGACAGCAGAAGAAAATGCATTGGCAAAGTATAGATTTTTAGGCTTATTTATAGACACAGCTACTATACCTAGTTTTTTTTTTTAGTGTGTAAAAATGTGATTTTTCTTTTAGAAACTAATAACAAAAAAATTTAGTGCTTCGCATTTTTTTGAAAGCATCTGGCAGCGAACGATGCGACTAAATAACGGGTGATTTTTTTGCTACTTGGTTTTTGACGTTTATATTTTTAACAGATCACACATGACAAATTCCACGAACATTTGACATTTCGATTCAATATTGTTTGCCATTTCATCATGAATAGACTTACGCCTGAACAACGTTTGCAAATTATTGAAATTTATTATCAAAATTCGTGCTCTGTGAAAAATGTGTTTCGCAAGCTAATTGTCTTCAGCGACGAGGATCATTTTTGGCTAAATGGATAAAGCAGAATTGCCGTATTTGGAGTGAAGAGCAGCCAGAGGCAATTCAGCAGCTACCAATGCATCCCTAAAAATGCACTGTTTGGTGCGGTTTATGGGCAGGCGGCATCATTGGGCCGTACTTCTTCAAGGACGATGAAGGCCGCAGGGTTACGGTCAATGGAGAAAGGTACCGTTCGATGATAACAGATTTTTTTTTGCTGAAAATGCAAGAATTGAACTCGGTCGACATGTGGTTCCAACAGGACGGTGCCACATGCCACACTGCACGCGAAACCATGCATCAATTGAGAGGCGAATTTGGTGAGCAGTTGATCTCACGTTTTGGCGCAGTCAATTGGCCACCAAGATCATGTGATTTGACCCCGTTAGACTATTTTTTGTGGGGCTATGTTAAGTCTATTGTCTATGGGGACAAGCCAAACACGATTGCTGCCTTGGAAGCCAATATTGAACGCGTCATTGGTGAGATTCCGGCCGAAATGTGTGAAAAAGTTTTCCAAAATTGGACCTTCAGAATGGACCACCTGAAGCGTAGCCGCGGGCAACATTTAAGTGAAATTATTTTTAAGAAGTAAATGGCAGAAATTGATTTATCGATCCAAATAAAAATTTCATTCACTTTTTACAAGTTTCTGTGTTTTTTTGAATTTTCAAAAACCAAGCTCTTAAAAAATCACCGTTTACATAAGACCATAAAGTTGTTGGAATTACAAAATCCAGAAAAAAAGTAAGTCTATAAAATATTAAAAAACCATATTAAACCAATTCTTAATTGGGATGTACTACATTATTTATATGGCAAGTCTTGGATTTGTAAACAAAATTGAGATTTTCATTCAAAATAATAGCGAAGACGAATAAATTCGGTCCCGCAGTTAGTCTACATGTCTGTCTCTCCGGAAACTTACATCCTAAACGGGTGGATGGATTTTCCTTAAACGTGGTACGGTACTTGCCCTATATTTTTTTTAGCAAAAAGTTAAAACGTATTTTTCTCAAAAACAGCCAACACAGTCCCAACAACCTGATAAAAATCAGAAAAAAATCTGTTAATTAGTGAAGGGCAAATGTACTTTTTATTTTATATTTGCCAAAAAATTATTACGTTTGGCACCTCATTATAACCATTTATATGGTTTTTGATTTTCAAGAAAATGGTTCATTTATCTGTATTATGGAAAAATTCCTAAAAAGTTTAAACAGTATATTGTAAGTCAAAATTTCAAAAACTTTTTTTTTGAAAATTCAATATTTCAAAAACGACTTAGGCAATTGATTTTTTCGAATCCATTTGTTAGTTTTTTTTGAAATTTTCAATTGACTTCTTCTTCCATACAAATGTTAAAAACCGTTAATATTGAAAAACTACTCAAGAGTTAAACAAATTAGACAAATGTGTGTGTTCTTAACTTATTGCACTCAACTTTAAGAAAAATAAAATGCACGACTGGATCGCACGCACTTGCTTCTATGTTCGATCTCATTATATGCAAAAGATTTTTAATAGAAACTTATAAATGTATTTTTAAAGTCGTTTTCTTCTTTTTTCTAAAAAAATTCGTATGAACATTTAAAATATTTAATAATATCAATTCAAAAACAAAATTTCAGAAGAAATCGTCCACCCATTTCCAAAACATTGAATTTTCAAAAAAAACGGTATTTTTTTTTCAAAAATGTAAAAACAACTATTTTGCGAAACTTTTAAAATGCAGTATTATTAGAATTTGAAGGAGCTCCTGTCTAAAAATTTTGATCGAAATCCTTTGCGCCGTTTATGAGAAAGTCGGAAATCAATAAAATGATTGTATATATAAAATATTTAAAAAAAATTCCTACCAAAATGTAGACTACTTTGGGTATAGTAGTCCACACACCAATTTTTATCAAAATCGCTACAGTCGTCCAAGAGATAATTAAGATGGTAGAAAAAATTGTATGGCAAGTACCTTTATTCTTTAAGCTAATACAACGATTCAAAAATCTGTTTTGGACAATTACCAAAAACGCCTAAGCACCTAGTTTAAACAAAATCGGTTTAGCGGGGTAGGATGTAGATCGTTCTACAGACAGATAGACAGACAGACAGGCGGACAGGCAGACAGACGGAATTGCCGGACCTACTTTTTTGGTGTTCTCTATCACCGTAATATCAACTTTGATTAAAATCTCGAGATCAATTTATTTTTGTAAAACATGCCCTATAGTACCAAGTGAAAATAATATTTTATTTTGCATTTTTATTAATGGTACTTATTGTTGGATGAACTGATTACAATAATTTTTTATACGCATATTAATAATTATTTAGGATTTAAAATTTTTAAATATGTTTTCAAAATTTTATACATAAAACAATATTTTTTTGAAAACTACTCTAACGACTATTAAATTTTATACTTGCAATATTTGTATAGGGACTATAGCGCCAAGTTTTTATTTGGAAAGAAAACCGAACTTGACATTACGATGATCTGTCTGTCTCCCTATAGCCTAAGCGGTTCGAATGATTTTCTTTTGTTTAGGCCCAAAAATAAGGTTTCCAACAGTTTTCTGGAGCTTTATTATCTCAAAAATAGTTCCAACGATATTGATAAACAAAATCAGTGCACTAATTTAGATATATATTCTACAATTTGATCTAAAAAATTGTATACAAAATGTATGTAAAAATAATTTTGTGTATTTTTGAAAAAAAAAATCATTTTCTTACGATTTTTTTTAAATAATATGTTTAAATTTATTTTGTTAAATGCTTAAAATTATATTGCGAACATTTTTTTAAGAAAAAAATTATATATTTTAATATATTAGGAATTAGGTACAAAATGGAAATGCAGAACATACGATGTAATGGAACATAAAAACAAGTCGTGTATTTTATTTTATTTATTTTTGATCCACGCTTACTTAACGATAGACACCCAATCTAGACTTGACTGTCTATTTATCTGATCTATTGCGAACCACCCTACGTAAGGGCTCTTAACTTATTCTCATAACTTTGTTGATTTTTAATTTTTTTTCCGATTTTTGATTTCTTTAAAAAAACTTCTTGGAACTATGAACTTGATTGCTAACTAGGACGTGTGGGTACGATCCCCACGCTAGGCGCATTGTTTTCTATACCTCCAATTTTAATTGGATGCCGCCCATGGCTTAAAATGAGACAGTCAATACCTGGTTCTCAAATTTACTGTGCCAAACTAGTTCCGTGCAATTCAGGTTGCATTTAAAAGACCTTAGGTCTTACAGACATATGGTTATCAAAAAAATAAAAAAAAAAGATCTTACTAAATAGCACCTTTTAAATGTACAACTGTTTCTTAATCCTATACATAAATTAAGGTGGGAGACTATCGAAGGCGCCTTTTAAAATTCCATTTTCAAAAACTCAGAAAAAAAGTTTTAAAATCCAGTATTTTAAAATACTGTTTTTTTTTTGTTGAGTCCCGCCTTTTAAAATCCATTTTATTCATAATGTCGATGTTTTAAAATCCCGCTTTTTAAAATAATTCTTAATCCCGCTTAGCCCATTTTATATTTTAATAAATTTTCCACAAAAAACAATTTTGCATACCCCCACCACAAATCTCCTATTGGGGGTAGAAGTGGGATTGCGCCGTCGTTTCTGCACTTTCTGTTTATTACAAAAATAATAAAAGGGATGGTAAAAAAAACGGGAGTTTCAAAACCGGGATTACAAAAACCGTGATATCGAACCCTACCCAATTAATGGTTCAACAAATTTGCGGAGTTAAGCAGATAACTATACCTTAATGTTATCTGATACTAGTCTTTGCAAATGTTTTTAACTTACCTCATTCTTATCTTGCAAGTTATAGTTATAAGTTAAAGTTAAAAGACAAGAATACCTATTTTTGTTGCCATATCCTTATGTCTGGCAGCAATTATATTTCATAGCAAGAATGAATTATTAAACTGCATCTAAGTGCGTCCATTAACAAAATTGAGAAATACAAAAAAAACGTTTTTTATGTCTATAGTTTCACAGACTTATATGTAATTGTTTTAAAATTATAAAAAAAGGTGAATTCTTTTACAAAACAAATAATAATTACTCAAAACACTCTGCAACAGTTAAACCCACATTACTCAGAAACCCTGTTAACCATAACCGTAACAGTAGTCATAGCATAATTACCACGATTATTCGTCTCCACCAAAAACAATTTAATAACACCCTATAAAACTATTATTCCGACCGACTTCTCCTACCAACCACTAGTCCACACAAACAATCGAAAATTACTTAAATATATGCCAAGCCATTCATTTTGGGTCTTTTAGTTATGCACGCCCAATACCATCATAGCTGATAGCTCCAGAGCAATTTGTGGTTGCATCAAAGTAGAACAAATAATGGGTTATCCCTTAAATGATCCCAAAATTAAACACACACAAAAATCGACCTTAAGATGTTTCTGTGATGTGTCTTTGTCGACTTCAGTATTTTTATTTCCCAATCAAATGACATTTGGTCATTTATACATTGGATTGACGAAATTTTCTAAAAAGGCGTATGTTCTGCATGGCGATGACGCGACGCACGCAGAGAAGTATAACTGAGCTCGCGCTAACTATGGAAGTCATTAAAAAAGTACCATATTCGAGGAACGCTGGGTCTTATCGGTCCAATTTATCACCAACTATAAACTCCCACTGTCAGTGAATAAGTGTGTATGTGCTAGAAACTGAAGGGTCAATTGCACGACCAGCTGGACTGATGATGACGGTTGTGCAAATTAACCGAATTAATTTACGAGCTCAAATCAAAATTTTGCACGCACATTTCCTCGATCGTCCCGCTGTCTCGAAGTAGAAGAAGAAGAAGTTGTTGCTTGAAGTGGGGAGATATTCGTATACATGTTTCTTATTAGACTCGAACGCTATCCCAACAGGCGCCCTCTCTGCCGCCGCGCCTCCATAAAAGGGGTCAAATGGATTCTCACAATTCTATTAGTCTTCGCGCTTCGCCCACAGTCCAGCCAGAGTCTACTTTTGCCTGCGTTGACCATTGAACGCGCCAGAATTGACTTCTGAAATGCGTTCCCTTATAGGATGAATTCTTCCGCGAGAAGCAAGACTCAAAGTGGCCATCTGCGCTAGGGGGTTAATTTATTGGTTTGGTTTTTTCTTTTTGCAAGGTTCTCGGCGGTGACGGCAAAGTATGGTGAATCGCATTGTGAGACGGGGGAAGCATCATCAGCTTATAGCTTAGCAACAAAAAGCGAAATAAATTCATGATTATGTTGTTGAAATGTGTAAACAGGGAGTCATGTCATGTAATGAATATTTTATGATTGCAATGCTCCTCTTCTTTTTCTTTTTTTAAGTTACTTCCTTTGAAGCGTCTCTGCTGCTGTGTTGTGACCAGGACAATGACAATGATGATGATGATGGTTTTTATTGATAGTTCAGTGTGAAGCGTTCAGTTCCAGCAGCGCAGCGGGACAAGAATAGGCCATCATCGGGGCACATCATCATACCACAACAGACATCAAGAACAAGACGAATGACAGTTGATGAAATTGATTGTGAGTGCGATGTGCGATGAGCAAAACGGTCAGACAGAACAAGCAAACCATCATCATTGCTGCACACTCGCACTACAAAAAAAAGCTCCACCACCGACCGTTCCAGGTTTCAGGGTCCGGTGCGTTCTGGTTTAATGATGTCCTTATGATTGACAGGCACACAAAAAAATAACCATTCGCCTTAAAATATTCGCGCAGTTGGTTTCAATAATTCAATTATTTTTGGTTGCTTCCGAGGTAAGTTGGTAGAATGCGAAAAAAGTAAATTTAACCAACAAAAAATGTGGCTACGCTCTGCTGGACATTGATGTGGATATGAATGAAATGTTATGTGGATAAGGGACAGAGTTTGATTAAAGGAAGAATTTGCTTGAAGGGCCAGATACGAATTAAATTAATGGAGATTAAGACTTAAGACTTTATTTAACTTTATTATGACCTCGAAAATAATTGGACGGGGTTTTGAAATATTTAACATTTCTTTCAAATTTTGACGCAGATACGAGTATTGTCATTATTTCACCTGGTCGAGACTTCGAAAATGAAGTCTGTCGAACACTTTTACTTAAAAATAATAATTCTGTTTGCTGCGGGCTTGACACATTTATCAGTTCAAGCGGTACATTTTTTCGACCAGAACTTAGATCATGGGGTTGCTCAGCTCCATTTGCTCCATCTCCGCGATCCTACGTCTGGTAAGAACTATCGAGGCATACTCCTGCTAAATATTGCATACAATATCCTCTGGCTGACGGTACCTTAAGCCGGTCTGCAACTTAGCAAATATCACAACGACTTTCGGCCCGGAAAATCGTCGCGATGCATATAGACCAAAACTTCACACTATTAGACAAATCCTAGACAAGAGCATTAATTTCAAGCTGAGTCCTAACATCACCTTACCTAATTGAATACTGTACTTGATAGTATTAATCATCAAGAGCCCTATATGGTGTTGTGCGAATTCGGGATTCTGTGAACACTGATCCAGTTGTGTCGGGTAACACTAACACACCATGAATACTACATACTTTCGGTCTATACTAAATGTTTAAGGTATTTCGCCAAGGAGAGCGCGCTATCATGCAACTTCTTCAATCTCGTTCTGGAATAGATGATTCGTAGAACAGGCGTTAACACACAAGGCATTATTTCTTCAAAACATCCACCCATCTTATGGATTGCGGATGCAGTCATCATCCACTGCTTCTAAAAGGCGCAGTTATAGAGGAATTTACTGCGACTGAAGAGCAGTCGAAATGTTTTGGTCTAGAAATAAATGAGGACAAGGTCAAATAACTCCTATCAAGAAAAAAAGGCGGCATTTGATATGATAGAAGGAAATCACAATTGCTGAACTAATATAATTAAGGAGTATGGACAAAGTTTGGAAACATCATGCAACTGTTCTACGGCTCAATTAAATCTGCAGTCGACTTTGTAATCAAATTTTCTGGCAGCTTTGGGGGTGGCCGTTGCGCGATAGTTATGTGCTCGCCTGTCAACCTCGTAGTTGCAGGTTCGATTCCTGCCATTGTCTATGTCTTCTTATATTCCATTAAAAACCAATTCAAAAATTGTCATAAAATAAATTTCTGGTTTACTCATGACATGCATAACACTAACAACATGTGATTGAGTAAACTAGCATACCCATAAATAGGACAACGAAATAAATAAAATAATGCGAATTATAAGGGACATAAATAAATAAGACACGGTAATTCTCTCCGCATTAGTCCAGCCGCCATTCCTGGAGATAAATCTGAGACAACAACCATCTTTAGTCTCAGAACCATCGCGCCACCCATCTTTCCTATCTTCTATGCGAAATGGAACACACGTTTCAGCTGAGCTCCTAAACAAAGAATTTATGTTTTCAGATAACATCGTTCTGCTTGCCTGAAAGTCTCCAGATGATGGGACTTTCGATAAATTGTTCGAGTACTGCGAGCCTCCAAGTGGATCTTGACAAGTTAATAGTAATGATTTTTTCAGAATGGTGAAATGAGGAGTCATGGCAAAACTTTGAAATTTGGAAAAAAATTATATTGAAGTTGTAACTGAATATAACTACATGGGTATGCGGATTTCCAGGAATCTAAATCTGAAGAATCATATGATTGATAAGTTAGCAAAGTCAAAAAATGTGTTAAATGATACGTGGATGCACAGCAAAGACATCGAGTATGAAGCGAAATATCGCATCTTCGAAACAACAACTAAGGTAATCATGTTCCATGCTGTTCAAGTATGGGGACATAAGTAGTTTGAAGAAGTGGAGCAGCTTTTGAGATACTTTTTAAATGAAACTTTTAAGCTACCAAATAATACGGCTAACCGCATTATTATGCTAGAGTCAGGACTTCTTCTCGGTTAATTTCATCACTACATCTTGAGGACAGGTAAAATTGATGAGAGTCGAATAATGAAAAAATAACAATGTTGGTGATCCAAGAAAAAAATATCCTGGTTTGAGTCTTGGAAAAAAATTAGCCGAGTACCTATACTGTGGACTCTCACTATCCCTTCAAGATAATAAGGTTGACATATGGAAAATCGAATTAGTCTCATAAGTTTGCTTACTTACTTATTTATGATCGCCCTACAGTCTGGGGTGGACTTGGAATTCAACCAACACGCTTTTCCCCTTCCACTTGAGCGCGCCACATGAGATTCGGCCTCTACTTCATTATCCCACCATAGGTTGGTTTGACATCCGCTCAACATGATACAGACATTAAGTCATTGTATTTTAACTCTTCGGTAAGGCCCGGGTCACTTTACAGCCAATACAGATCACTGTTGTATCTTCTCCTCCATTAACCGTTTATACACACGGGGCAAAAAATCAACCGAAGAATTTTTCTCTCAAAGCAGCCTAGAGCATACTCATCCACCTTTGATAGAGTGCATGCATCTAAACCTTACAGTAGCACTGGGATAATTAGTGTTTTATAAAGAATTTCTTTAGTTGCACGGGATAGGGCTTTGCTCTCCTTCTAAGCCCAAAGACGCAATGATTGGCAACAGCTATTCTTTGTTTGATTTCAGCGCTGATATCGTTGGCTGAATTTATAGTGGGGCCGAAGTAGACAGTCCCTAACTATATCTCAAAGTTATAGTTGTCTAGGGTGACGTTCTGCCTAAACGTCGTTATTGGATGTCCTTTATTGATAACAGCATAAGCTTTGTCGTGCCCTCATTTACTATTTACTAAGCCCATATTCGCCGCTTCCATCTCAATAGTAACAAAAGCGTTATTGACATCACGATTTGTTCTTCCAATTAAGTCAATATCATAGGCGTATGCAAGTAAGTAAATTGACTTTTGAAAGATAGTGCCTCCGGTATTGGCTCGGGAATTCTACACTATATTTTCAAGTATGACAGCGCCTCGCCTTGTCTAAATCTTTTTCGACATCAAAGGCATTGATGAGGTCTTGCCGACCTTGATGGAATAGCGTGAATTTTCTATTGCCATCCTGCGAATACGGACGCGTGTGCCACGGATCCCAAAACTAGACATTGCTCAATATAGCTCGTATTTATATATATTGTCCTACGTGGCCTTAAAATCCATGTAGAGGTGGTGGAAATCGACTTGAACCTCCTGTTTTTTTTGCATGATATGCCGTAGTTTGAATATTTGGTCACTGATGGGCTTTCCTGGCCTAAAGCTACTTTTATATGGACCTATCGGCTTGTTGACGAAGTCTATAATAAGCTTAGTATAGCCAAAATCTAGAAGGGCGGCTCATATGACCATATAGATGGGAGTTTCCAACCGACCTCATTTCACTTATTTTTAGGGTACGACCATAAATAGGTACTATCCTTGAGTTATGTGCCCCACAGATAAAAGATTTGCAAGATATATGCTATATGTAACCTATAAGATAGAGAAGATGTAGTATGCAAATGGCCATAACACGTCGACTGAATTGGTTAGGCTTCGTCAAGCAAACTGACCACAATTCTCTTCTAAAGAAGACAACAGATTCTACACGCCAATCTATTCCGCATAGACGATATACGATAGATATGATATGTAATATTTCCCTAAAATTAGTCCTAAACTATAACACTTTATTGTTTGTATTCATAATTAAAACATATCCTATTCATTATTGGTTAAATTAGTAAACTCTCTCCGTTAATGTTAGAAACAACACAAAAGTATCTATACAATAATCACTCCATTACCATTATCATACTGACAAAAAAATGCATCTTCCTAAATGACACCAAATTCCAAATTAAAATCTACACAATTCTCCACTGCCAACGAAAATAAATAAAACTCAATTAACTCCTAACAGCCGTTTTCTCACTGAATTAATCGTAAATTATTTCAAATGTTTAAAACACACATTTTTTCTTTAATTTTATTTCAATTTTTTTTATTCTGTATCTTTTGATATCTTTGTTGGTTTTTCGAGGACCGTTTTAAATTCAAATAAAAATACATACCTAATACATAACACTAAGCCTTCTGATTCTCCCGAATCTGAGCCTGATCTTTGGATGGAGCCGGCTATCGACACGACGATCGACCGAAAAAATTAACAGAAAAGCCCCCAAATAATAACAAATGCGATCAATTTAGAACTTATGCGGATACTGGATCTGGGCTCTAAAAGAGGCTTGAGATCTTTCTCGGCTTTAAACTCCAAAAAAAAAAAAAAAAAAAAAAATCATCAGAAGAACAAAAAACACAACAACAATACCCATCTCGCTATATCAGATGGAATTAAGTTGTTTGCTTTGTACGAGAAGCGCCCGACCCATTGATTTCATTTTCGATTCTCAACAAAACGACTTAAGAACAAAAAAACAAAAAAAAAATCTATAAAGCAAGATAATTCCGATTCCGATTTAAATGTAAAATATTGCAGTCGATGGTTTTGATGATGTTTTCTTCGTTTCGTGTGTGTTTTTCTTTTTTTCAAATTCAATTTCCATATCCATAAACACAAAGATGCGTTAAGAAATAAAAGAAGAAGAGAAAAGATGCGCGCTGTCAACTGCGCTTGTTGGCTTGGAAATTGAATTGTTATGTGAGTGGGTTCACGCGCTTGAACTGCTGTACCGGTACCATTGCCGGTGCCCGTGCCGGTTCCAGCTAGCAACATGTGTCCAATGAAGAAAGCGAAACATGTTTTATTTTTTTTTTCTTGGTTCTGATAAGACTGAAAGCAGGTTGATTTAATTATTCTATATCAGATGTTTATATCGAAAACGGCTAATAGGGTCATCCATGGGCTTTGGAATGCCTATGAAGGTATTATATTGAGAATTATTGGAATGCGCTTTATCGAGTTGCATAATAAGGAATTCAATTTGTGTGTGGATGTTACAAGTTATTTCAACACTTTAACGGCTCTGACGTAAAAATTACGTCAAAATGTTTCCTTATAGTCACAATTCACGTCGTGTGTGCCAAGGCATTGACAATTTTCAATGACTGTGTTATAGACATTCGTTAACAAAAGTTTTAGGACTATTTGTTATCGTCATCATAATATGTATCAACAAACTACAAAAAGGTTAAAAAAAAAACAACTGTACGTTTGAAAAATTTCTATTTAATATATTTGTTTAAAGAAAAAATATTTTCTATAGCGTTGGCACCGCAGGGATTCTACGATCTTGTCCAACGGATGCAATTAGCGCGCTCATGTACCTCATACCACTTGAATTAAATATGAAATACTTTGTATCTTTGCAGCGATTTGGTTAGCAAGGAGTTAAATTGGAGGCTCGGCAGACCATAAGCTCACAGAAAATATGCCAACATTGATTCCTAGTGATATATTTCTTCCACTTACTGAATACTGAAGCCCTGCTTTTAAACTCAGTGAGGATTTTAATTTAATTTTCTCTCCGGAGAGGACTGGGAAGATGACGCTGTTACGAGAGACTTCGACACTACAATTTTTACTGCTGTCTCGAAGATGGAGTGTAGTCTAGGAAAATTAGACATTCACTTCGAAAAAATTCCGACAAAGCCGAATTTTGATGGAGAGCTTCAGCTTAATGTTCTAAGCATTTCCTAAAAAGTACCCTAAATTTGGTGCGGATCACCAACGTTTAATGACGAATAATTAAACTTTGATACGCTATAACTTAAGAACGAATTGACATACAGAAGTCGATAATATGTCATTTTGTAGATAATTTTACTGTCTTAAATCTGATCCTAGAGCTTTTTTAGAAAAACTAAAGATTTTGGGAGTTATTAAGCAAAATAAAAAAAAATAGGATTTTTAAGATGGCAGCATTACTCCTCCACACTTAAAATTTGTTTTTTTTTTCTTAAAATATGTTTTCGCAAACATAAATAAAAACAAACAAAAAATCCTATTCAAAAATATAAATTTACTACATTGTTTTCGGCCATTTTTCTCCAAATCCATCAATTGTACGATGAAAAGATCTTTTTTGTGTAGAATAATATTAGCTACAATGCGTACCTACAACATTTTTTCAAAAGAACCTATAGTTTTCGAGTAATTTGGGAAAAACTCAATTTTTCCCCCTTCCCCCCTAAAAATGTTTGCACCGCACCAAATTTAGGGTACTTTTTAGGAAATGCTTAGGACATTAAAGTGAAGCTCTCCACCAAAATTCAGCTTTGTCGGAATTTTTTCGAAGTTTCATCATTTTTTTGTTTAATTTTCCTGGACTAGTGTGGCGTGTGGGAAGGGTGGCGTTGGTTGTCGAGATAACACCATCCAAAACAAGTCAAATGCAGTTGGGTGTAAAATCATGGAAATATATTTGGATTGAAATATCTCACGAACCATACGCCGCAGATGGTTTCTGTTCTCTGCTATGGATAGGTATTGAACAGACCTTTCTTTTGATGTATTCATCGATGGATTTGGGAAACATTGATGAAAATGTAATTTAATTTGGCAAGGGTTTAGCCTTATTTTTTCCTAAAATGTCGAAAGAAGTGAAATCAAGAATTCTCCAATAAGTTTTACACCAGTGGAAAGGTCTGTTCTATCACTTTCGAACACTGGAAACCGCAGATTTTTGCGCAAGTTGGTTGCCGAGTTATCACCATCCAAAACAAGTCAAATGCAGTTCGGTGTAAAATCATGGAAATAAATTTGGATTGAAATATCTCAAGAACCATACGCCGCAGATGATTTCTGTTCTCTGCTGTGGATAGGTATTAAACAGACCTTTCTTCTGATGTATATATCGATGGATTTGGGGAACATTGATGAAAATGTAATTTTTAGTTTTGGTAAGGGTTTAGCCTTGATTTTTTTCTAAAATTTCGAAAAAATTGAAATCAAAAATTCTCAAATAAGTTTTACACCAGTGGAAAGGTCTGTTCAATCTCTTTCGAGCACTGGAAACCGCAGATTTTTGCGCGGGTTGGTGCCGAGACATCACCATACAAAACAAGTCAAATACAGTTTGGTGGAAAATCATGGGAATAACTGGATTGAAATATCTCAAGCACCATCTGCCGCAGATGGTTTTCGTTCTCTGCTGTGGATAGGTATTGAACAGACCTTTCTTTTGATGTATTCATCGATGGATTTGGGAAACATTGGTGAAAATGTAATTTTTTTTGGTAAAGGGTTAGCCTTGATTTTTTTCTAAAATTTCGAAAAAATTGAAATCAAGAATTCTCCAATAAGTTTTACACCAGTGGGAAGGTCTGTTCTATCACTTTCGAACATTGGAAACCGCAGATTTTTGCGCAAGTTGGTTGCCGAGTTATCACCATCCAAAACAAGTCAAATGCAGTTGGGTGTAAAATCATGGAAATAAATTTGGATTGAAATATCTCAAGAACCATACGCCGCAGATGATTTCTGTTCTCTGCTGTGGATAGGTATTGAACAAACCTTTCTTTTGATGCATTCATCGATGGATTTGGGAAACAGTGGTGAAAATGTTATTTATTTTGGCAAGGTGTTAGCCCTGATTTTTTTCTAAAATTTCGAAAAAATTGAAATCAAAAATTCTCAAATAAGTTTTACACCAGTGGAAAGGTCTGTTCAATCTCTTTCGAGCACTGGAAACCACAGATTTTTGGGCGGGTTGGTTGCCGAGACATCACCATACAAAACAAGTCAAATGCAGTTTGGTGGATAATCATGGGAATAACTTTGGATTGAAATATCTCAAGAACCATACGCCGCAGATGATTTCTGTTCTCTGCTGTGGATAGGTATTAAACAGACCTTTCTTCTGATTTATATATCGATGGATTTGGGGAACATTGATGAAAATGTAATTTTTAGTTTTGGTAAGGGGTTAGCCTTGATTTTTTTCTAAAATTTCGAAAAAAATGAAATCAAGAATTCTCCAATAAGTTTTACACCAGTGGAGAGGTCTGTTCTATCCCTTTCGAGCAGTGGAAACCGCAGATTTTTGCGTGGATTGGTTGCCGAGATATCACCATCCAAAACAAGTCAAATGCAGTTGGGTGTAAAATCATGGAAATAAATTTGGATTGAAATATCTCAAGAACCATACGCCGCAGATGATTTCTGTTCTCTGCTGTGGATAGGTATTGAACAAACCTTTCTTTTGATGCATTCATCGATGGATTTGGGAAACAGTGGTGAAAATGTTATTTATTTTGGCAAGGTGTTAGCCCTGATTTTTTTCTAAAATTTCGAAAAAATTGAAATCAAAAATTCTCAAATAAGTTTTACACCAGTGGAAAGGTCTGTTCAATCTCTTTCGAGCACTGGAAACCACAGATTTTTGGGCGGGTTGGTTGCCGAGACATCACCATACAAAACAAGTCAAATGCAGTTTGGTGGATAATCATGGGAATAACTTTGGATTGAAATATCTCAAGAACCATACGCCGCAGATGATTTCTGTTCTCTGCTGTGGATAGGTATTAAACAGACCTTTCTTCTGATTTATATATCGATGGATTTGGGGAACATTGATGAAAATGTAATTTTTAGTTTTGGTAAGGGGTTAGCCTTGATTTTTTTCTAAAATTTCGAAAAAATTGAAATCAAGAATTGTCCCGTAAATTTTAAATAAGTGTAAAGGTCTGTTCTATTCCTTTCGAGCACTGGACACCGTAGATTTTTGCGCGGGTTGGTTGCCGAGATATCACCATCCAAAACAAGTCAAATGCAGTTCGGTGTAAAATCATGGAAATAAATTTGGATTGAAATATCTCAAGAACCATACGCCGCAGATGGTGTCTGTTCTCTGCTATGTATAGGTATTGAACAGACCTTTCTTTTGATTTATAAACCATTGGGTTTGGGGAACATTGATGAAATTGTAATTTAGTTTGGCAAGGGGTTAGCCTTGATTTTTTTATAAAATTTCGAAAAGAGTGAAATGAAGAATTTTCCAATAAGTATTACATAAGTGGAAAGGTCTGTTTTATCCCTTGCGAGCACTCAAAACCGCATATTTTTGCGGGTTTTGGTGGCGAGATATCACCATCCACAGCAAGTCAAATGGAGTTGGGTGGAAAATCATAAATGTTTTTAAATCTTATCAATTTCCCAAATATGGTCTTTCAAGCTGAACTACTGGCAAGCAGGGAAGCATACAAAATACTAAAACAATACCTAAGCCAAAATCGTAATACCGCTATTCTCACAGACATTCAGACAGTAGTTTAAGCCATCAAGGCAGTCTCAAAAACAGTAAAATATTGATCTGAAAACCACCCCTTTATGGGTTCCAATTCACTATGGTATTGACGGTAATGAGAGGCCGCCCAGACTAGCCAGAGCCTTCACAACTCACTTGAGGAAAGAGTTTATATTCCTTTTGGAGTTGTGAAGGACAATATATACTAAATTTGTCTCAATGAATCCAATCTTAAATGGAGCAGTTTAAATAACTGCAAAATTTCCAAAATGATCTGAGCCCACTATATTAAATCAGGAACAAACGACCTTATGCGAGGCCCAGGCCAGACATTGCCAGAGTTGCAGCAACGTGAACTGATCATTGGCCAGTAGGATTACCTTCGCGAATCGCGAACTATTCGAAATGAAGGTCAAAGATTTGATTTTTTTTATCTCAACAAAATGGATCTTGGCGAACTCTGGTAGCTTCTTGGCCGTAATATGCTCCCAATATCTAAGCTCGCAAGCAGCCGATAATGGTTTTTGGAGAGAGTCTTTGGCATAAAGCTCCCGGAATATGACTCAGATGGATAGGTTGTCGAATCGGTGGCAATCTTTTAGCACCCTAGTTTGGTACAATTTAGATATTTTCAATTGAAAACAATCAACAAAGCCGTGGATGATGTCGTTTCATTAACGGATATACACAAAAACTGCTCAAAGCATTTCAAATCCATAAGTCTCTATAAGTTATGATATCAAAACGGTACGCTCTAGGGTTAATTGGGCCACTGAGCTAGGTTGACCGACATTTCTACTTATCTATTCCTCATCGCAATAGCCCTATCCCAATATTGGCAGTCAACATTTATGATACCCAATCAACGTCCGCCTTTAGAGTTTAGTTTGATTCATATCGTTTTGCATTGTTGTAAAATGTGCAGGGATTTCCATTAAGGATGCGTCAATGTTGAAATGAAATCAAACAAGCGAGTACAGCTATTTGTCTCAAAGACATCTCTCAATGGACTAGCAATTCCATAGGCCATTCAAATATTCTGAACAAATTGGGATCAAAACAAGTCCCAGCCGAATATACCACACAACAGTTATACCATTCCACCAAGATCCGCTTGGAGGGATGAGAGGTTCTTAAAGGATGAATCAGCTCACTTTTATACGGACAGTTCGAAAACCGAATAGGGAGTGGGTATATCGGTTGTACTCAGACAGACTAAATCTTAGTCTCTCTTTCCGTCTCCCTGACCAATGTAGCGTGTTCTCAGCGGAAATTCTGGCGATTAAAGGGTTTCTATTCTGGCTAAGGGAAAACGTAATATCCACATCGGATATCCGCATCTTCTTTCTGACAGTCAAGCAGCCCTCACATCACTTGGCGCTGTTTCCACAAACTACATATATATATCTGCCCGCAATTGTCGATCATCTCTCAGGGAGATGACAAAACGGTTTAACATTCACCTTTTTTTTAATGCCAGGAAGTAGGGATATTCTGGGAAACTGCAAAGCCGTAGTATTCTACTTAATCACATGTTAACTTACGTTACAACAAAACTCCATAGCACAAGCAAGCATAAGATGGTGAAGCATCAGTATACTTGCCTGGCTACCAGACAGATCTGGCCAGTAATAAATCTAAGACGCTCGAAAGGTCTGCTCTCTCTGGGCAGGAAACAACTTGCCTTCGTAATAGGTGTCATAACTGGGTACTGGCTTAATTGGCAGACACGCAACAAGACTTGGCGTATTCTCTAACTACCTTTGCAGAAGTTGTATGGACGAGCAGGACGAGGAGACTTCTTCTTTGATTATGCCCTGCTCTCCCCCAAGGACGTAGATTACACCTGGGATAATACTAATTCGACTCGACGTCCAATGTTCTTTCTAAAACACATAGAGATTCAGCAGCTACATCGCTTCATTAGAGGCTCAAAATTATTTAATTACAGAGCTAATATCTCTTCACGTGGTATCACAATGAACCTATCTGAGGTATAAGTCTGTCAGCCGTTTTCCTGACAGCCACTTCAACCTAACACTAACCCTAACCCTGGATTAAGTTGACCTTGATGGCAATCGTAGATTTTTTAAATAGAACTGATACTTCAAATATGCCTAAATAGTTAACAGAATCTAACGAGATCACGAAATCCCACAATCTCAGTCCATTCTATCGATGTGGCCGAGCCAGTGTAGTCGACGGGCTTTGGCGCTTTGGACTGTATCCACATCTTGGTACAGCTCGTACAATTCTCGATTGAATTTTCTCCTCCATTCACCCTCTTACATACCTATAGGACCAAATATCCTCCGAAGAATTTTTCTCTCGAAGTGCCCGTATCAATTCCGCTTTTATACTTATCGTCCAGCACTCAGCGCCGTAGAGTAGAACTGGTAAGATTAGCGTTTTGTAAAGCGTGCACTTTGTCTTTCGAGATAGGAGTTTTGAACCCATTTGTTTGGCCAAACCGAAGTGGCTGCGGTTCGCTAGGGTAATTCTTCGTCGGATTTCCACTAAGGTGCCGTTCGTGGAATTGATGTTTGTTCCGAGGTAGGTGAACTCCTTAACTGCCTCGAAATTACTCCTATCAACAGTGACGCTTTGTCCTAGGCGATCTACAGATGAGGATTTGTTTGTTGATAGCATACACTTCGTTTTGTCCTCATTCACTTCAAGACAACGCATTTCGCCTGTTCATCAATAGCTGTGAATGCTTCAAGTACAGCTCGCTTGGAGCGGCCGATGATATCGATGTTGTCCGCATAACCAAGCAGTTGGGAAGACCTGTTGAGGATAGTGCCTTCCAGGTTAACACAACTCTTGCGTACTATCTGCTTCAGGGCTATGTTGAAGAAGTCACATGATAGCGCATCTCCTTGTCTAAACCATGTACACGTCTGGATTCTGGAAAAGCTCGGCTGAGCTGTTTCCCATTTGCACGTTGCAACGCGTGTATTTTGTAACGTCGTGTGGCATAGCTGGATCAGGTTTTTCGGGATCCCGAGTTCCGACATCGCCAATAGAAGCACTTGGCGACTTATGCTATCATATGCGGCTTTGAAGTCGATGAAAAGATGGTGCGTCTCAACTTAAAATTCGTTGGTCTTTTCCAGGATTTACCTCTATGTGAAGATTTGGCCTATCGTCGTCTGCCTGGCCTAAAGTCACACTGATACCTGCCGATGAAAATGCTGCAGAAAGGTTTCAGTCACTCAAATAGTACGTTGGATAGGATCTTTTAGGCAACATTAAGCCATATTTAGTGTGACATAACCATGTCCTGAAATTGGCCTTTTCCAAATTGCAATTGTGACGTTCATTGTGTGAAATTTATCGCCATTTTTCGGGAAATAAATCTCGTCAATATCATTCAATTTGGGCCAAAGGATATTGGTTGCCATTTTGACCGAAGAACGGACCAAAAATGCCACCACAATCACCGGAAAAAAATTCAGACTAAACAGTCACTTATTTTCGATGCACCATGTACACGGGCTATTAATATCGGCGAAACCACCTTTTGGAAAATCCTTTGTATAAACTTGCGAGGCAAAACAAATCACTAGAGTTAAATTTTTGTTATAAAAACTTACAAGCTTAAGCAACAACTTTACTTAACTAGAAAATGAAATCTTACAAATGTTTCTTCGTCAAAAAGTGACCAGGCGAATCCAAAATTATTATCCTCAGTATTTTACAACAAAACTGAATTTTTTTGCTGAAAAATCTTATTCCTATAAAAGATATCTGTGATTTTATTTTTCTGAACTCGCCTATATTGTCAAAGAGAAAAATTACGGACAAATAAAGTCGTCTGATCGTAAAAGTTTTCTAGTTGAAACACATGATGTCATCAAAATATTAACTGGCATCAACAAGTTCATACCCTACGGGTCCCAACTAGTAAGATCCGCCCCTGTGTGCTACCAAAAATATATATATTTATTTATTTTATTGTCATACTATTAAGAATTTCTGAAAAAATCAACCAAACCATTTGCAAACCCAATTCTAGCCTCGACCGAAGTCAGAACTTATGCTACAAAAATATTAAACGAGACCAAGAAAATTATTCGCAAATTCATTGTCAATAAAAATCAATGATCCTGCACCGCTTTTCGCAGGGCCGAGCCGCCTTTACCATAATTTCACGGCAACCTTCAAATGTGAACCGCAATTACCATTTATGCGGTTCAAGTCATTTGTTTTCGACGAGGGGTTTATTTTTGATGCGAGGCGCTGTAAAATTCCCATCTTTGGAATTGCTGTCCAATGTTTTCCGCCTAAAGCTTGCGACAGATTTAGAGCTCTTTAACAAAAACCAAAAACTTGGCCGCGCGACAAATGTGTTCCTCCATTTCAGGATGATGCGGTGGTGTGGTGGTTTTGTGAAAAAGTGGAAGACATGGTGTTGTGTGTGGAGAGAAGTGATCTGCGGCGATGATGGTTGTTGGACGCTCCGAAAACAAGTGCTTTTTCTTGTCCAGTTGTCTCCTTGGGCTAATTGGATTATCTCTTTATGGTTGCATCTTCATTTCGGGATGTCTGCATTTGTGTGGTGGTAGATGCAGTGCAAAAGGAGAAAATAAAAGAGGAAATAATGGAATCGCTTACTGCAGTGATGCCCACAATATTTTCTCCATCTCTTGACCATTGCAAAGGATTTTTTTTCACGCCGAGCAGATTTTCCAATGTTCTGGCAATGAAATGGAAATGAATGAAATTTATTAGCAATCTCCTCTGCTGGTCTGCAGATTGGTGGCAATTTAGATGCAAATTGTAAAACCATAACCATTATTGAAATGTGTGCATTGAGGCATTCTTCTAAGTGCCACTTAATTACAACTGATGCAATGCAATGTAAAGTAGATTTTTTTTTATGGGAACAGCATTTTCGAAAAGTGTTTGAGGAGCTATTTTAAAATGGAACGGCACCTAAAAATGGCAGCCAATGGTGCTACTTTCAAGATTATCGACAATAAGTTTTAGATTTAATTCAAAATTCTACCAGTTAGGTAGATATTGGGTATCTTACTAAAATAATTATAAGAAAATTGATGGTAAAAATTTTAAGTGGGTGTCCCGAAGCGTTATTTTAACGCGTCCATAAATTATAACTCTTGCTACTTTTTATATTATTTGTTTTTTTTTTAGATACGGCGACTTATACGATGCAAAACACTTTTGATATAGGAATCTAGATTTTTAACGATTTTGCTTTAAATTATCAATAAGAGCTATAAGATTTCTGGAGCATAGACCTGTGACCACACTTGACGAAATTCCACTACAGTACACCTGAGGGCCAAATCAGGTATGAATTCGGTAATACTTTTGACAGGATAGAACATATGAGTGAAAGACTGCAGACAGAGATGCAAGATTATTGGACTCAATGACACTAGCATTATAATGTAATCACTTTTTGCCATATGTTTAATTATTTTTTGGCAAGTCATTCAGAAAAACAAAACAAAAAAAACACTTATCAGGTTAGAGGGCCCCCAGTTATGTCCCTACACATTAGCTCTAATCGGCTTCAGAGCGTGATTGAAGGCGCATTTTCTTTCAAAACAAACTGTACCTATATGTTTTGAAAACTTGGGAAGGCCTTTTCTTTAAATAAGTACAATGCTATATATTGTTTTAGTTAGTGTCAAGGAGAACAACTGGACTGGATAAGTTTTCCTAATTGTATATGATGACTTTATGAATGCGCGTTTAATGAATACAGAAGATCCGCTGGGTGCTGGTAATCCAACAGAACAGGTGTCCTTGTTCGTGTTGAAACTTAGTCTTCATTTGATTGGATGTATCTTCTCTTCTCTGCTTGATCCAATACTTTCCGGAACTTTGATAACTATAAGTTCCCTTTGCCTCCCTGTTCCGTATGGTCTTACAACCAGGAACCATAGTTCCAGACGGTAAATAGCACTGGGTTTCAAATGCTCAGAATCCACACCGCGATTTGGCACCATACAAATGGTGAAACTATATGAGTATTAAAATTGTTTTTAGGTGCATAAGCAGCTGTTCAAAGCTCGCTTATGGAAAGAGTCACTGGGAGTTCTGGTAGGACAATATTTTCTGACAGAATCCAATCTCATATGGAACAGTTTAACCAATTGTGTCATACCTAGGATGAACTGGCCCATCTACAATAAGACCTGTTCAACTTATCTGTATTAGGGATCTAGGCAATATAATATAATATACGGGAAAGGAACACATTCTTCACAATATTTATTGTCGAAGTTGTGGGGACCATCGGAAAAATACATGCAAATGCCCTGTTCTGATGGTTCGAAGACGAGCACAAGTCATATTTGAAGACCAGAGATCCTATATCTCTTGAAAATTTAATGAAGTGATTGCTGTAGGGAGATGTCCTATTACTTCCTTTTTAACAACGTTTTTTTTTCATATAATTTTGCCCGCGCTCAAGGGATTATGAATATCCTTTATATGCTTTTAACACAGCGTGGGCATCCGGTAAACGAAGAGAAAGAAGCATAGGAAAAATAATTCACAAGCAAGTAACGCGAACATTCTATCTGAAGGATCAAAGCATATACATTCCTTTGGTGGCCAGTAAGAAGCCTATACTCTGTTCAATTTATATTTTCAGTACAGGCCTTATGGGAGAGCTTTTTTTTAACATACTGGTGCCGGCTGGTGTTTGCATGGCACACAACTTAAGAAATTGCTACTAAAATATTCCATAAACCCACGTACATTCAACCATGACCAGTCTGCTCCCCGGCTGAGAGGAGATGATCGTGATTGCTCTCGTGACCCTAATTTCTACCTACACACGTTTGAAATAATTTTGAAATTTTGCTTTCAGAAATTGAAATTAAAAATGAAAGAGTGTGTGTAGTTATGTACATGCAGCAGAATTAAAACTTATTTTAATTTTTCGGGTCCTACCGCTTAGAGAACTATTTAATTTATTTTGTTGACTAAAGCGTTTGAAGTTTTAATTTAGGACGAGACTAAAGAAATGCCAATTTATAATAGTGGTTCGCCTTTAAAAGGGTTAATTTTTTTAAAAAAATTAGTTACCCGTTTTAAAAATTTATTGGTAGATACAAAGCAAAATCTGTCACACTCTAGGCAGTATTCTTTTCTATATCTCCAATTTCAATTGAATGTCACCCGTCGCCATGGGTTATAATGATATATTAAAGACCTATTTCTCAAATCCCACTGTACCAACAAAAATGCAATTCAGGTTGCATTTAAATGACCTTAGGTCTTACAGGCATATAGTTAAAAAAAATGCTGCCGTTCATGATGACAGAAAACGTGTTGGTTTGACATTTCGAAATAGGAGTTCGCAGAGAGGATTTCAAGACACAAAAAACTGATTTAACATTTTAAAAAATACCCATAATTTATACTAAAACTTTGACAGCTAGTTAAACCTATTCATAGGTATTGTAAAACGTAAGTAGTTAAATTTCAATATCTAAAAGTTGAATTAGATATTGTAGTCTTAAAAAACGACTTCAGTTTTAAAAACGAACTACATTATGTTAGTGAATTTTATTTTATTTACTACAAACTAAGTTGATCAAATTATAGAAAATAAATACTGAAAACATGAATTAAAAATGCCAATTTAAAGAAGAAAATCGGGTGGAGAACAAAACCAAAAATTCATTTTGTACGTCAATATTAATGGTGCCTTTTCTTGGGAACCATTTATAATGGGGTTAAATAGCAAGTCTAAGACCCTATCTCATGTCAGAAATCTATAGTTTTCGACATCTAAAAACCGTTTTAGAAATAATTAAACAATAAGCACATAATTTAGTAAAAGACTATAGGCTTCCATCGATCTATACAAATACTATATTCATTGTCATTGATTACCATAAGAAGGAGGCGGTTAGAAAGTATAGTTAATAAACCATCGTTAGCTCAAATCCACGTAATCATGTCTACACTCAAATATACACATAAAGCTTACCGTCTTTGATTTTAATATGAATTAAGACAAAATAAATTCGACTGTCATATTCTTTTTTCTTTCATAAATTTAAATCCAGTAAGAAAAACCTGAATCCATAAACCATTCTACAAATCGAATAATTTTTATCCTAAATAACTTGGGATTTTTTGTTTGCGTTTCGCTGCCTCTCTACTGCACTGTTGCCCATACAACCGTTAGAGGACATAAATCATAAAAATATAAATCCAATGGAAAATATTTTTTTTTTATTTTCCTATACGATTTTGGTTGTTCCAATAAATGGTTGGTTAATTATTGTCACCCACCAGCCAGCCAGAGCTCATGCAAATGAGATTCTCAAATTTTATTCATAAAAAAAATAACACACACAAAAAACAAATTTATTAGCACAGATCTTCGACAAAATCAACTAGATATTAATTAGTGACTAATTTTCAAAAAAAAAAAAAAAAAAATACCATTCCTGCTATAGTGTCTATGTATGATTAATGTGAACAATTTAATGCCTAAGCTCGTTTGACTGCAATTAGGACTTGTCAGGTTTAAATTTTTTTTTTGAATTTGAATAAACGGATTCATATGTTTGACATGCTGTGCAGAGGAACGTTAGAGGCTTATACCCGGGATCGGGGACTTGTTTACATATCCCAGTGTCTAGTCGCACATTCTTCATCAAATCTAGTTTGTGATGCACACGGTATAACGTTTGGCGGCATCTCTCGGACTTTAGGTAAACTTCACTTAATAAATTCAAATTCATTTAAATTCATAAGACAGTTCCGGATTAATCATTGAGCAAAGAAGGGTGGAAATTACACTTTTTTATATCAAAACGAACTGTTACGTTCTGACAACAGATAAGACGAAAAAACTGAATGTCAGCTCCTTATTGTTCTCAATTATTTAAAATTTTTCAATTTGTTCAGATATTTCAAAAAATGATGTTTTATAGTTTTCTTAAAAATTTATTTTTCGTTTATTCGCTTTGAAATAAAGTTTTTTAAGTGCATAGATTGTTTTTAATATACGTACAAAATTTTAATTTACAAAAATATATCAGTGACTTGTTTTTGAAAAATCGAGTATCAAAGAAAAAAAAATATTTTTTTCAATCGAAAAAAAAATCATTTTCCTAAAAAAAATAATTTTAATCGCCTTATGGAATAGCGAGAAAGTCAAAAATAAGAAAAGTGGTTCTATGGGAAGAACATAAAATCTGTTTCTGATTAAATGTGGACAGTACTAATCTAAGAACACACACATTTTTTCATCAAAATTCTTGGCGCCGGTTTTGGAGAAAAAAATTGTTTTCTTAACTCTTTTTTTTTTAATATTTGTATTGGAGGTACCGTTAGGTTTGGTTGTAGGAAAATGGTTTTATTTTATTTATTTAAGTCAATGTCAAAGAACTGCTAAATACCAAGTTTCGAAAAAATCGATTAAGTCTTTTTCAAAATATTGAGTTTTCAGGAGAAAAATTAAAATGAATTTTTAAATAATTTTGCTTTTTAATTTTGGCTTTTAATACTTTTTGAACATTTCAAGAGCTTCTCCATAAGGAATTCTAAAAAAAAATCAAAAAAATGGTCGTACAAAAGGTACCAAAAATAACAATTTTTTTCTTAAAAAAAAACAAATATCAGGATCAAACCTTTTCCCTTCATTATAGAACTGATTTTTTTACTTGCGATTATAGGTACTAACGGGTGAGTTTTTTGCTACTTGGTTTTTGACGTTTATATTTTTGACAGATCACACATGACAAATTCCACGAACATTTGACATTTCGATTCAGCATTGTTTGCCATTTCATCATGAATAGACTTACGCCTGAACAACGTTTGCAAATTATTGAAATTTATTATCAAAATTCATGCTCTGTGAAAAATGTGTTTCGCACGCAAATTGTCTTCAGCGACGAGGCTCATTTTTGACTAAATGGATACGTGAATAAGCAGAATTGCCGTATTTGGACTGAAGAGCAGCCAGAGGCAATTCAGCAGCTACCAATGCATCCCGAAAAATGCACTGTTTGGTGCGGTTTATGGGCAGGTGGCATCATTGGGCCGTACTTCTTCAAGGACGATGAAGGCCGCAGGGTTACGGTCAATGGAGAAAGGTACCGTTCGATGATAACAGAATTTTTTTTGCCGAAAATGCAAGAATTGAACTCGGTCGACATGTGGTTCCAACAGGACGGTGCCACATGCCACACTGCACGCGAAACCATGCATCAATTGAGAGGCGAATTTGGTGAGCAGTTGATCTCACATTCCGGCCGAAATGTGTGAAAAAGTTTGCCAAAATTGGACCTTCAGAATGGACCACCTGAAGCGTAGCCGCGGGCAACATTTAAGTGAAATTATTTTTAAAAAGTAAATGGCAGAAATTGATTTATCGATCCAAATAAAAATTTCATTCACTTTTTACAAGTTTCTGTGTTTTTTTGAATTTTCAAAAACCAAGCTCTTAAAAAATCAAAAGGCAAGTTATGAATTCGTGCAAGAAAAACTAACAATCAAACATGACATTGCGATCATAGAGAACACCAAAAAAGTGGGTCCCCCAAATCCGTCTGTCTGCCTGTCTGTCTGCCTATCCGCGAGTATACAGCCTAGAAGAAGCTTGTAGAAATTCATTTTTTTTTTTTTGAAAATTCAAAATTTTGAAAACGACTTAATAGATTTAGTAGTTTTGTGACATTATATTGAATAGTTAAAAAAACTGTTTTTCTAAAATAAAAACAACGGTACCTCCCATACAAATGTTAAAAAACCGTTAAGAAAAAAACGTATTTCTCGAAAACGGCTCCAAGAATTTTTTTAAAAAAATTGTTTGTTCTTAAATTAGTACAGTTCACTTTTAAGTATAAAAATATTTTTTTTTTTTTTTTTTTTTTTTTTAACGGATGCGCGCACTAAAGGGGTTTTGACTACCCTTAAAATGAACAAGCACAGTACGAGCGTTAGGAAAGTAGGGAAGGATGCAAGAGGAGATATCGATGCACATTGGTTTTGAATTTCTGAATATCAAAATGGGAGGGGAAAATAGAGCCGGGTAAAGTATTCCAGATTCGCGTTGTACGGCTAAAGAAAGAATCTCTGTACTTGACAGTACGTCCGAAGTTGGGCTCAAGGGTAAACTGATGAGCATTCCTAGAAGCGCGAGTATTACGGTTGAAAAATTTAAGGGGAGGAATGCAACTGGCTATTTCGCTGGAACAATGTTTATAAAAATAGCGATAACATAGTGAGAGACACTTATTAACGGTACTTCCCATAGAACCACTTTTCATATTTCCGACTTTCTCAATATTGGATAAACCGATTAAAAAAATTTGTTTAAACAAATGCTCCCCAAATATTCAAAAAAAAAGTTTTTCGATTTTTAAAAAATAAATACATATCTTCAAATTGGCGTTTCAAATTTTTTTTCTAAAAATGTTTTCAAAATTTTATACATAAAAAAATAATTTATTAAAGAACCGCTCCAACGATTTTTGAATTTTTTTTATATATTCTTATTTATCGACGAATTTAAACAGCATCTTTGTTTTCCCTCAAACTATAACGACTAAGCAATATAAGAACATTTAAGTATGTGTATTATCCATTTATTTCTTATTTATTATTATTATTCCCTTTTTACTTATTTTTTACCTACATCACTGAATACTAAATACAATGTAGGCCCTTATATATTTATATATATATATATATACATATATGTGTCTAAGAATCACATGAATCTTATGTATGCATAGTGCACCTAAATTATGAAGATATATGCATTAAGTCGACAATTCATTATACTAAGAATCGAGGTAATCTTACCTACATAGGCTTTACCCATGCATAGGATAAGTACACCTAACTAACTAAACCTCAATGGTTCGCTACATTAAAGTTGTTAGCTACAAGAGCAAGTTCGTAAGATACAGTCGTGCATTTAATTTATGAAAATTGTTGGATCCGTTTTTGAGAAAATTAAGATTTGCCTTTCGACAAAAAGGTTAAAAATGTATGGTAGGTACAGTTATTTTTGGTCTTTAAAAAATAAAAAAAAATGTGTGGGCATATTACAAAAAAAAACAATATCTGCCAACAGGTTTGAAAAAAAATCCATCCACCCATTTTCTGTAAAATCAATAGGTATTGACTAAAAAACGCCCTTTATAGTTTTTTTTTCAAAAAATATTACATCAAGTATCATATATAAACCCTGCAATTTTTTAAAAATAAAATTCGGGGAACGGCTTCCTAGACAAATAAAATATTCCTTAATGATAAAAAAATTTAATGGCTAGTACCGCTATTGTAAGTATTACAAATAGCGATACTCGCTCTGTTCCCGCCTTGCCTTTCCCAACAACACTTTTTAGCAACTCCTACACTATAGTAGCCCGCAAATTGTTCAATAATATCCCTGAAGACACCCGCAAAATATCCATCTCTTTTCTTAAAACGAATTAAATCATGGCTTCTTACTTACAATATTTATGAAATCGAAACTTTGCTGCAGTACATTGGTTGATAAAGTTATATGACCTAAAAACGTAAAATTCTGACTTTTCACCCCATATTGTAATTATTCACATTCCATTTAATGTTTATGAAATGTAGCATTACCCCTATTTTTATTTAAATATAAATATTAAAAAACAATTCTCTAATACTTAAAATTGGAAACTTATAGATTTAAGTAATTATAAACGAGAATATGAACAAATAATAAAAATAAAAAAAATAAAAAAAACCGAGGAGATTTCCAGAAAAGCTAATTTAAATATACAAACGACTCAGTTGTGAAGCCAAGCAGAACGGCAGAATTACCAAACCCAGTCTTTACGTTTTCCAAATTATAATCAAAATCTCGAGTTCGAGATTTTTTTTTTTTGAAAAACACATAACTTACTCTATAATTTAGTATGTATGTAAAAATAATAAAAAAAAATCTCAGTCAACCACAATTAAAAAATAAATATTCAAATTCAAATCAAAGAAGAACAAGCCCTCATATAGTCGAGAAATTATTCAAATCAGAAATGTAGCAGTAATTTTTCAATTAAATCCTCGTTCAAACTCACATTCAATTCAATAATTAAGTTCTTTCACACGCACAGTCTATACACACAAAATCTCCTTAGTGTATGGATGGATGCAGCGAGGTCGAACACAATTATTTGATCCTAATCAATAACAATTTACGAATACAATCGAATGCTCAATTCCGGAGATTGTGTGTTCAACTCCCTTTAGCACCTGTTGTGAAATGTATATGATATAGTGTTGAGATTATTTAAATTTGTCATCTTTTTTTTTGTTTCATTTTGGGTTTTGAATCAAATTATACGAAAATGAATTTTAATTCGATTGTTATTGGTTCAAAGTTTTTTTTTTGATAATTTTTCGTAGGGCTATTTTTTGAATTTTATTTAAGCATACGTCTTTACTAAGATAGGAGGATGATGATAGTACATAAGTATTTGAGTGTGAATGTAACAAATGCTCGTGTTTTGTTCAACGCATCTTTTTAGGTATGTACATATTTATGTGATGTTATCGTCGCGGGACAACAACGCTATTTGAGAAAGAATGTCTAAAATTGAGCTTATAAATTAGGCTCTTGATAGGACAAACTAACAAATGTCGCAGTAAAGAAGTTTAAAATTTAATAGGAATTTCTATATAGAAGATAGAACTTATGCACGCGTAGTACTAATGTATTAGCTTAGCTTCTTTTAACATTTAACAATATGTAACGATGTGAATTTTCTTCTGAATAAATATAAAATGGATAAAATGAACATAGGTCTTCGTTAACAAAAATTAAAAAGTACACATTTATTTTTCTTGACACGAAAAATTACAAAACCATATTGTTGAACACAATTGGACATACGTATATTTTTTTAGTATTCTTTTTTCGTAAAGAAAAAACATCACATAAGAATTTATAGAAAAAATGAGGGAATTAGCAAATCGGAACTCCAAAATGTAATTGTGAAAGAGTGTTAAGTATTTATAAGTCAATAAATATTATAAAGTGAAATTGTAGAGTAGAGTTTAATCTTTATGTGGAAACTTTCTTATAAAAGTGGGTGTCCGATAGGGCCCAATATTAGGTTTGACTAATGTACTGATAGTTGGCCCTATTACCTTCACACTAAGACTATTGCTGATCCATTGTTATACGTTATAGTGTATGATACCTTGAAATTTCTTAACTTCCCTCCTTCTCAAGTGTAGCAGAGTGCTCCGGCACGCCTCATCGTCATATCATAATCGGCATAAGTCATACGGACTGGGCGACTGGGCCTCATTTTATTTTTGTGATATTCCATAAAATGGTGCCTAGTAATGATACTTATACAAGAAGACGCAGGGGTTACTAATTCAGTTGTTTGTCGAAACTTGAACATACATTCCAGTATTTGTTACAAATATCAAGAAATTTCCATATCTCCGTTTTTTCTGAATATTCTTATTCCAATTTCGTGTTTAATATTATAGTGAGGTATTTTTAATATTTTATTCTGCCGACGGCTTGCAACAAGCGATGATCTTATTCTATGTCGAAGAAACCAACAGAATCTAATATAATGCTACATGCCAAAATCCCTTAGAACTTCTTGACACATGCTGGGGTTTGACATCGGAAGCAGTAATTGCTTTTATTAATGATTAGCTATGATAAGAAGGGTGATATCAGCTTTGGGTATCACCTTCATTGAGACCTATTTTGTATCTATGGTCACTGCTAAGACTCGGAGACGCAATACGCAGAGAATTGTAGTTAAGAAGTCTCCAAATCCTGGCTAATTCGAGAGTTTCTTTGAAGAACACATCGTTAGTCGGTTGCTTGATTTCCGATTTTTTCTGTTCTGGTAAAGGTAGACAAAAAATTAATGGAATTCTAGATGGAGGTAGTATAGGCTGTGCTAATATTTTTCCTATGTGTTTCTGTAGAATTTGAGCAAGGTTTATGTGGTTATGTCCTCAGCTTTTGGTTTGTCTTTTATTAGCCGTCGTAGAACAGAGTAAGATGCTGATTCTTGCACACATATATCAAGCGGTTTCAAGTGAAGTATAGCTTACAGCTGTGCGGGTATACAATCTAGTTTTTTTTTAATTTTTAGCTTCGTTGCTTTGCGCAGTATGCCATTGAAATTCATTTTTGGGATTGAGTTACAGAATTTCCCAATATCATATTGCAGGAATAAAGTAAGTATTGAGCTGTTGCGGTAATAAGGATCACATATAGAGCTATTTAAGCCTATTCTAGAGCACGCAAACTACTGAGATGTCATAATCTAATGACAGAAAGCTAAAATTAATTGATTACAACTATCTAAAAAGCTCCAAACCATATCTTGCTAACTCAAAATTTTGAAAACCTCAGGTCTTTTCTAGAACTGTCTACGATCTGCGGAAGAATTTTTTTCATTTTGTACATCTGTATAAAAAAAATCAATCAAATAGATTAAGCCGTTACTGAGAAAGATGAAAATGGTACGATGGCTATTTTCTTATTTTTTTTTAGAGAAGCGTCTTCTTCCAAAATTAGAAGCCGATTGTGAGACAAACAAATTTTAACATTTACATTAAGGTTGATACCGTTGGTTTTGGACATTAGATCTTTAAGAAACATGATGAAGTTGTTTTTGAAATATGTACAGTAAAATCTAAATAGAAACATATCGGGTTTTGAGAAATCTCGAAAAGATCTTTGTAATAAAACAAGAAAACAGAATATTTACTGCAGCCCTCAACTATCCCTTTTGGTTGGAATTTTAACTGGTCAAAATTCATTGAAAACCCATTTGAGCATAATGGACATCAGCTCATCTGATCTGCATAGGAGAAAGGCTCCCCTAATTTTATTTCTGTGCCTAAGCCTAGCAAGAATCAGAAAAGCATCCCTCGGCGAATACTTTTTCGATGATCTGGGCGAAATCTCCTCACTGCCACTAAAGAACATCCTGAAATTTACTCTGAATTCAAGTTAGTTCAGGGAGGCATCCCACACCTAAATTCAGCCATCTCTTTCCCTTCACTGCTTATGAATATATCCCCCTCTAAGTTTGGTTCGCACTATGAATCCATTGGGATCCGCATAAGGTGATGTTGCTTGCATCATCCCGTATAACCTAACGTAACTTAAGTTTCTAGAAGACGAAGTCTGATACGGTTAAGGTGCAGGCTATAATGACCAAAGACTAAGTTGATTCTGCACACAAAAACTTAAGACGAGATCTATCATAATCAGTTGTTCAGATTCGGGTCAATGCCGTGATCGGCAAAATCATGAAAAGTCTAATGCCAGCAGTGGATACTTTTCGTAATGCGAGCATTGGAAGAATCACGCCTTGTAGGTTTCGGTGCGACAATACATTTTAAAGTCTTTTTTTGGCAGATTTCGATGATATTTTCAAACCAATTTTGATGAGTAGGAGCAATTTTTTTTAGATGTGATATCAACAAATGTTGTTGATTTGTATATATGTATACTGTATTAGTATTCAGAAACATTTCCATTTTTTCTTCATTTGTGAATAATTTACTGCGAATCATTTATTCAATTAAATAAATAAGTCACACAAAAAATCACCCACTTTACCATCGAACAACATTGCTAACCGCTTCATTTGAATCTGAAATAAGAAACATTTCTTCCACCACAAACAAAAACAAAAGAGCTGACATTCAAACTTGAAAACACATTCCTCCAACAAATTAGATGATAAGATCAAATGAATTAACCATACTGTTAAATCACAATGATAAATGAAGGCTAAAGAGAAAATATTTTAATTTCCACAATAAACAAAAATTAAACAAAAAACACATTTCAGTATAATCTGTGATTTTAATGAGTGATAATCACCTTCGTTATAGAGCTGTTGTCTATAATTTATATGACATTCGTCATTTTGTTTGTGTTCGGTTATCGAATGATTTAATCAAAGTCAATACAACACATATTTCGTAACTGTTGAAATCAGATCAAACATCTTAATAAAAATGCATGAGAATGACACCAAAAATTTACAACACACAAAAACTCAAGTCCAGATTAACTGCTTTCGATGCTTTATCATTGTTAGAATCAGTTCTTTTTTTTTTTTGAGAATTTTGTTGTAAATGGAAAACAAACTAGTTCGATGCAGCACTTCTCCTCATCCTATTAAATACATGTTTGAATTAACATATGCTTAAGGTGCATGCACAATAAATTAATGTGGATAAGAATATGTGTCGCATATGATCAGCATAAATCTTTCAACAAAACGGTCTTGGGATTTATTTGTGATTTGCGACCAAATTGTCCACACTGTCATCCCGACTCCCCCCTCTGTTTCGTTTGTCTTATCGGTGGTTCCAGAACATTAAGATGTGCCCTTGTAAAGTCTTCGGGCAAGTCACCAATTTAAATTAAGACTGATTAATTGGTCAGGTTGTATAAAAGGTCCATTCCTTTAAGGAAGGTTATACCTATACATTTATGATCCTGATGATAGTCGGGCGGTATTTTCGGTTCGGTTTAGTTTTTCTTTTTTAATTAAAAACTCTTTGGAAAATGTAATCAATTCATTTGTGATCATTCAAAAGTGAATACAAGAAAATCCTTTATTTTTTTGGATCGCTGCAATCATCGTCATCATTATCAATTAGAATTGTTTGGCTGGTTCAGTGGCTTGGATTTGACCATTTATCAGCTGATAAATGTTTTTTTTTCCAATTTCTGTCACGTTTTTTGTTTGTATGTGTGTGTTTTTTTTTTTGGAAAGCCATAACTCACAGTTAACGCGAAGGCGATGAGACAACCAGGGCTGCTGGTTGTTTTATCTCTATTTTCTATTTGGGAATTTCTATTGTTTGAAGTTTTTTTTTTCTTTGAAAGATTTTTTTTTCTTGTGATGGAATTTTGCCTTCTCATTAAATAAAATATCAGTAGTAGCATAGTAGTTTTTTATGTATAAGAAGCACGAAAAGTGCTTTATTGTTATTTATCTGAAGTAAGATGCTGTTTTTAGATGTGTTTTGGCTTGCCGACGAGGGGCGATTTATGAGACTTTACTCGATCGATGTTTGGTATATTGTATTGGAGGGTATATGGATAGGATGTTTTTCAAAAAAACTAATAGCATGGTAATCGATTGACTATTGACAGCGAATGAATAACGGATTATTTAATTTGAAAACCGGTAATGGCTTTCTGCTGTTGAATATTTTATTTCATGTGCGACATACACAAAAAAGTGACTATTTATTAAGTTGTATGTTTTGTTAATTAGATGATACTCAAACAAAATGTATCTTCAACCACAAAAGTTATTCTCACTAAAATATGTCGTCAATCTTTCATCAGAGTTTGATTTGCTACAGATTTCCTGCATTCATTTGTTATGTTACAAAATAAAAATCAGAAGCAATTCCAGAAGTTACCATAGTCTCCATAAGCCTCCATAACTATTATTGACAGTTCATATACTCGTAGGTTATATAGATATATGCATGTTTTCAAACACAACTATTTCATAACAAAAGCCCTTTGGCTAGACTAGTTACATATGCTGGAGCAAAAATAAAATCCTCTCTATATGTATAAATCGGCTTTGACTGGAAGCGATTTATTAAACCAATTCGACATTTTACATTCGAAATCGCCAAAGACCCATGTACATTATATGAACTACTTCGGCCCACATCCTTTGGCCCTATCAATTTCTGTCGAATGCAATTCCCGACCTCGTATTAATCGATAAATTAAACCGAACACACCACAGCCGCCGCATTCAAATAATGTGCAGAAATTCCCTAGAGGAGAGATATCCTTCAACCACATAGGCCAAGCCAAGCCGGCCGGCCGGCTCCATCCAGATTCAAACAGACCAGAAATGTTGCGACTTTATGTCTCTCTGATGGCTGTAACTGAAGAATTAACACGTACTATATAGTTCTAGAGGCTGAACTGAGCAATTCGAAGCGCACAGCACTCGATGGACAAATGACTTTGGAATGTTTTGCTCAACCTTTCACGCTAAATGTGCCCATAAATTGCACAAATGTGCTCTTATTGCATATAGTTTTGTGTTCGAGGTTCGATTCGAGTGTGTGTTATGTTTGGTGCAGTACCTACATATATGTATGTGCGGGGATTCTATCAATACCTTGGCTGAATATCATCACTTCATTTCGTGATATGGTGGGTGATAGCGGAGGAAGTTTCTTCTGTTATCTGTGATCTTAATGTGGATAAACTGATTCAGTGAGATACAAGGTCCGAACACACACACCACCGAACTGCAGCAATTGTGATTGTGAGTTATTTATTGGGAAATCGATAATTTGGAGGGCGACAATGTTAAGAGGGCGAATTTCTGCATTGTGTTTAATAAAAGATTTAGGGAAAGGTGAGAGTTTTTCGAATATACATGGGCATTTTTTAACAATACAATGATTCCACTTTAGGCTTCTCAAAGTCCAAGGATAAGTTATTGTCTTATCTACGCAAAACCCATTCTGAATTTAATGTCGCTGGAACTTTTGTTAGGTATTTTTCGAAAAGCGGAAGTAGTAGTGTTTTTTACACTATGGCGGGGTTTCTCAAGAGAAAATAATTCGCGATGTAATCATACCTCAAACACACTGACATTTTCAAACAAGAATATTTCGAAAACTTATTGCAATGGAACAAATTTAAAGTCCGATTAAGTTCATGGCAGAATCTTTGATTATAATTCAGATCTTTAGGTTAGGTTAGTTTGAAGTGGCTGGACATCAGACACCGGCACACATTTACTCGTTAAAACATTTAGAGGTAGAGGGCAAGACTATATATTTTTTGGTATTATCTAGCTCAGTTGGATCGTTGAAACAGAAGTCTTTCGGATGAAGCTCATACGTCTGCAGAAGTCCTCAGCATAAAGAACCCAAGACTAATTATGGCGTTTTGATTTTGCATATTAGATTGTGCCTATCCATTTGAATACTAATATTATTTTACCTATCGGTAATGAGTGGTATTGTTTTTCAACTTTTAGTGAGTTCATCAGCAGTATATTTTTATGTTTGCGGATAGTCCTTATGGCCTGACACCCAGAAAAAGTAATTATTGAACTGCTGATAATCGTCAGATGAATGAATGAATGAATATATTGCTTAGGGTATTAATGCACTGCGTACTTAAGATCTTTTATGCTCCCCTATGGAACTGGATAAGATTTCTCATTCTACAGTACGTCATCCAAATTATTTGAATTAAGGAATTTTAGTATTTTGCGTGTTTTTAAAGAGAATAGTTCATTTTCCACTATTAGGACGTCGGCAGTTGATGACTGTATTAGATTTGGCAGAGAAGAGTTGCGAACGTCATCTTTTAAGCCAAGATAAAATTTATTGCATCACCAAAAGATCCGTTTGATGGAAGATGCTTAAATTAATAGGAAGACAAAAAAATGAGAGACTTAAGTTTAGTCCATGCTAGTACACGCCTCTATTAACCTTGCTATCGGATTTTGATTCGAAAGTTTTAAAAAAATTCATCTTTATAGAATGTACCATCACAGAAAAGTCGATTAGCCTTGAAGGGAATTGCTATATTCGCGACCATTTTATTACTAAATATGTCTAGGTGTATCAGGTGAAACAGGATGTCTAATGCAATTTCCTAAGTTTACCAACGTGATTTGTCGTCAAATATAGAAGTTTTTTGCGGCGAACCTCTACTGACAGAAATTCTTCGGCAGAAGTAGCCCCCACTGGTCAAGTTCAAGTTACATATCTACCTTTAGAGACCTTTAGACCTTGTATATCTACAAAAGCAACCATAGTATACTTTCTATGCGATGAAAAGGATGTTTGATGCTTTCCCAAGTATTTGTGCCTTTACTTTTATGTGGGCCCTATTGGAGATTGCAGAATCTGCGTGTCAAACTGTTCAAAAGTCCGAGGATATTAAGATGCCTCCTAGGCTTGCCAGTGTCCATTCAAAAGGTCATGATTTTGAGGTTTTTCCATTTAAAATTTGGCACAGGTCTAAAATCGTTTTTGCTTGCGTAATTTATAGCAAGTAGTAGTTTATTTTGTTCTTTAAAATAAAAACGACCTGTTTCGAGTTTAGGAGTTCTTTCCAAATGTTTGGTCTTTTGGTATTATCTTCTATTAAATCGCATTTTCTCGTATTATGCAATATGGTTCAAGCCCTTTAACGATGAGTCTATACTTTCGCATTACCTTGAATACCAAATGGCCTGTGTTCTTAGAGCAGCTTGGCTGTTTGAATGAAAGCAAAATTTTGATTGCTGTAATTTCTATCAAGATTTTTATATGTTTATTTTCCTAAAGGGTTTACTTGCGCCTGGAATATGCTGGGTTGACTGTCCAATCTGTAAGGAAGTTTTGGTTCTAGGCTATCTAGATCTTCAGATGATTACGAGCCATCAGTATACCATTTGCCTTAAGTGTATAGTCGCTTCATCTATCCACTCTTTCTTACAGCTTAGTTCCATTTTAAAATGTTTGTCCAAGTTATTGTCAAGAAGTTGGAATGTCAAGAAGATATACACTAGGTAAACTAAAGAAAAAGTATCTAACTCTACTATATTTCCTAACCCAGGCGCTTCTTTTCTGTAATTACAAAATATGCAGTTGTGCAACGCTACCGCAGAATAGCATAGTATTGATTGGTCTTATACCATCATTGTGTACATCCATCCTAAGATGTTGCATTTGCAACCATATGAGTTCATATCTTTTCCGATTAGTATTTCAATATGGTTATTCAAGAGGGGTGTGCCATTCAGTCCTCCTTGGACTCGGATATATCAATGGTCATTATAACTATATCGCCAGAAAAGCTTAGATATTTTATGTCTTCATCCAGTACAAGGTTCAATGGCAAGGGTGATAATACACCTCCCTATGAAAGCCTTTGGTTGTGATGAGGCTCTAGACATTTGTTCATGCATGTGCCACGCCGTTCTTGTAATCAGCATTTCCTTGATCCATCCCGTTTTATTGTGATGGGTATAGACACTTCCTTTAAGGACTTTGGTTAAGGCCTCATGTGAGTTGTTATCGAATACCCCTCTATATTTATGAAAGCACATAAGGCGTACAAATCGCTGTTCTAAAATTTTTACCAGAAATGATGAAAGGCTGAATGAATAATCTTTGCAGCTTGCCAGCTTTAGTTATAAATAAAACTCGGACTTCTTTTCTTAGAAGTGGAATATTGGCTACGTTAAAAGTTTTTCAAAATATTTTAGGGCAGGCAGAATAACAGGCGCAATTTTTTGGCAGTTCAGATTTCTTGACATTGCTAACTAAATAGGACCACCTAGTCGATTTCTATGATAAATACAGGGTGGGGCACGAATCGTGCTACAAAAATAAAACGTAATAACTTTTTTTCAGTGTGAGTAATCGGCTTATTATTTCTTTTGTATAGGCTACTATTTAGATTTATCAAAATGAATGCTTGGGATACTGAAAAAAAAAAGGATTTGGATAGTGCAGCGATACCACTCTTTGCAGTCCGTCATTTCCGTCCAAAGGGAATTTAGGCTGGAGTTTGGCGGTACTCCCCCGAGTAGATGGACCATTATGAGGCTGGTGAACATGTTTGCCGAATCTGGAAGCATCGAACAAAGACCGTATCATCGAGATCCCAAAGTTCACGTTCAGGATACAATCGTCGCTGTTGCATCGGCAATACAGGCAAATCCAAGTGTTTCGACTCGAAACTTATCGGGCCAAATTGGAGTAAGCAGACGGTCATTACAACGGATACTTCATGATGACTTAAACTTGTTTCCGTTCAAAGTCCAAATTACAAGCAATCTAAACCCTCAGGATTTGCCTGTTCGCCTGGAATTTTGCCTGGAATTGCCGAAGAAGACAACACATTAATAAATTGTTTGTTCATGTCTGATGAGGACCACTTTGACTTGAACGGAAATGATAACAAGCAACATTGCCGTATATGGAGTGAATCTAATCCAGAAATGCTCTATGAGACGGAACTGCACCTAGAACGAGTGACTGTATGGTGCGCAGTTTCACCAAGGTGTATTGTCGGGCCATACTTCTTTGAAGAAAACGGTATAACACAAACTGTCAATGGGGACCGTTATTTAAAGATGTTGAAGGAGTTTTTTTTACCCAGAACTTCGCCGAAGATGTATCCTTTCAGCAGGATTTGGTTTCAACAAGATGGAGCAAGTGTACACGTAGCCACACAAGTTATGGCGGAGCTCCAGCGAAAATTCCCAAACAAATTGATATCCAGAAACTGCACTTTCCGCTGGCCCCCCAAGGTCACCTGACCTGACTGCACCAGACTTTTTTTATGGGGTTATGTTAAGCAGGAAGTGTACAAAACGAAACCCAGCAATTTGACTGAATTGAAGCAGTCCATTAAGACAATAATTGAGGCGATCCCAATTTCAACCCTTCAGGCAGCAATGAACAATTTTCTAATCTGGTGCCCCATATGCGTGGATGAGCGTAGAGGTGATTTGCCGTATATCATCTTTAAAAACCATTAGTTATTTGAAATAAACTTTAATTTTTTATCCAATAAAAAAATTAATGAAATACATCGATTAAAATAAAAGTTATTTAAATTTCTTATTGTAGAACGATTCGTGCGCCACCCTGTATAGCCCATCAGTTTCTGGATCGCTTTGGTTTTTCCGCAATAAGTTTTGCTAGTTTATGTGACGAAAACAAAGAGACTGGCAAATTGTCCTTCATCTTTCAATAGTTTTTTTTTTTTTTAAACAGAAGTTTTTTTCACCGCTGTGTTTTGGTGGAAGAAAAATGATGATTAGACTCGAAAATTTCAAGTACTTACTGAGAGTTTTTACTCAATATACCATTAATAATGTGATTTCCATTCGATTTTCTATGTGGAATAAAGTTGGATCATTTTTTCTAAGATTTCACTGTTGTGTGAGTTTTCCCCATCTTAAAAATATTTCCATTTGCTATTCATTCACATCTAAGTAACCGTCTATTTATTGATTAATAATTAATATTTCCTTTTTAATCAAAGTATGTACTCCTTATTATTAAGTGTCTACTTTATTTTTGAAATACTGTTCTGTATTTATAAATAAAGTAGATACTGTAATGATTTCCTCGGGCGACAAAATGGCATATCATCGCATAATAAAAAAAACTGAACCGTACGTAATTAACCATAGCCTTAAGACACCTCCCACCATTTCTCGCCGCAACATTATTATACCACAGAACTACCTTACCGATAAATTTCTTGGCAAATTATGGTTTCTAAGCCAAGACGCCCATAAAATAACCAATCGACAACCAAGCAATAAGATATTGGCACAGCTAATTGCCTCCTGCTGCGGTCGAATAGCACCTCCATATTGCTATAGTTCCCATCATCATCAAGCTATAGCTATACCTAGCTTGTACTTACCCACCCCACCTTTGATTTCAGCTCATTCCCCGATTCTGATTCCCACACACAAAACTCCAGGCCAACATATCAACGAGTATGTACACATGTTGTAGGTATTGAAAATTGTATTGAATTTCATGACAGCCATTATTAAAAGCACAACCACCGCCATCTACCACACAAAATCACACTACCTAACTGTCTATGTACACTTCTTGTCTTGTCGCCTGCCTGTCCATTGTCGCGATTGTCGATTGTCCATCCTCTTAACAAGACCACAAAGTGGTGTGATGATGACGGTGCGATGGTGGTGTTGTGATGTGCGCCCGCTTCCTTTGAACACATCCATCCAACAACAATACAACCGACACACGACGACGATGACGACGAAGACATATCGAGTGACACCTTTGTATGGTTTCCGTTTTTGGGCAAAAAAAACTCTGAAAGCACAGACCCACCCTATCCAACAAGCAAATATGAAGTGGCGAAGGCAGTTTTAGCAATAACACCAACAAACAAACAAAAAAATGGTTGATGATGGTTGATGGTTGTCTAATAACTGTCAACCATTTGTAATGCGGCGCGAAGTACTGGAAATATGAATTTTTCGTTCGTCATTTATGTCAAATCAAAAGTGTTAAAAGTGACGACAACAATAACAACCGACAGCCAACGACGACATTCCGTTGGTTTTCTAAAAAGGAAACGCGACAAAGTTGCGGGACACATTGGACGAGCATTTGGTATGTCGCCAAATGAATTACCATTTAGACGCATTAAGTACGAGAATACCTACATGTATCTAGTCTGTGTCAAATGCGGGAAAACAGCTTATGGAAATGTCATATTTAAGGTTAATACCACTAAAAAATGAATTTTTTTTTGTATACCTGGTCTATTCGTACCTACAACAGAAAGCTAACGAACGATTTGTGTTAAAGTTAATAGACTGCGAATGGTATATGTGCATTTTGTAGAATTATTTATTTTTATTTTTGGAATTATTTCTTGGTTGCTATGCCAAATACATAAAAGTAGTATACTGTTTTTTACCATCAAGTTGGTCTAGGAAAGGAAAAGTGTCATGAAGCTCAATCATGGAAAAACGGAGAAAATAAATGAAATATATTTTTGTTATTTCTAAAATCTAATTGCTGGCAGCTCAAAATCAACCAAACTCACAATTCAAACAACTCACATCGTCGCGCATACATGCGGCTTGGCTAAGGGGTTAGATAGAGGAAACCCCTATTTATTTAAGAAACTGGAATCTATTGGCTTCCACTGAATGCCAGAAAACAGTGTGTGCATTTAAATTGCATTCTAACAGATGTAATTGAGGTTACCTCAGGAGTACCAAAAGGAAGTCAAATAGGACCACTTTTCTTGCTGCTGATGAGCGATATTTCTTTAAAAAAAAACTTCTTGCTTCATGTTTGTGGATGACATTAAAATATTCCGTTACATGAAATCACTTCGGTAAAGAATTATTGCCTTTTACTCCAAAGTTACCTGCAGAGTTTGTCTGAAAGGAGTTCAGCTAATTAACTCTTCGTAAACGTATCATAGTGCCGATCTCTGGTTTTCAATTATTAATGTCGAAGGTAGAAAACTTTTAATGCTTACTGTTTTACGTCACACACATCGAATTTTTGGTTGCAAAAGCTAACTCTGATGTCTGATATCTTGGAACGTAGTAACAGTAATAACTAAAAGCTTTTACTCTCTAATATCGTACCTCAAGTTTTTTTTAGAATATTGCTGCATAATTTTGGATCCATTTTATGGCGTTAATTCTAAAAGAATTGGTTTGCAGTCCGTTCTCTAATCTAAAATATTCGTATCCCAAATTTTAAAATAAATTATCTACTTTTTGGAATCCTGTTAATGATATTATGCCCAATGCCCATGTGTTTTACCAAACTCAAGTTGCAGCTATTAACTTCTTCGCCGGCGGATTACTACCTTCTATTCAAGACTGTTTAATGCTCCTTTTGTGTCGCTTTGTCCTGTCGATTTCTTCTTAAGCATTATTTAGACAAATTTAATAGCCAGTATCTATGATCTACAAAATTATAAATTCCTCATATAAATCTGGGACTAAATTTAAAACTAGATTTCCGATCCTGACGTAAAAATTATTCTATAGACTTATAGGATTTGTTTCACAATTTCAGTTAAAGGTCTGATCAGCTTTATGCTATTATACCTTAAGATAAATAAGAATTTAAAGAACTTTTTGTTATGTAGCTATTGATAACATTCTCCGATTTGCCAGACAGATAAGTTTTAACCCTTAAATATATTTTAAACACATTTAAAAGTCATTTTGGTTAAAATTGTCTAAAAATGAAATGGCTATATTGCATTTAAAAAAGCAATCGAGGTAATCACGCTTAAGTGGCAAGCTTAAGAAAATCTTTTCAGCCGTTTACTCTATAAATCGACCTACAGACAGACATTCTCAATTGCAGGACCCACTTTGTTTTTGTTCTCTATCATCATAATTTCAAGTTTGATCACAATCTTGAGTTCGAATTTTTTGTTCAAGTGCAAAACTTTCCCTATTGTAGTTCCTTATCAAGTAAACTAGTAAAAATAAGAGTTCGAGGTTCTTAGGAGACGAAAACGTTGTTATTATTTGAAGTCGCACTAACAGAGATTTTATACTTTTAACTGCCAGTTACTTTGCTAACTGTTACTTGATATTGCCAGTGAAATATGCAACAACTTTGAATTTGGCGAACTTCTTAATTATCAACAATAAATTGTCATTTGTGAACACTTCCCACAGAGTGTTGAAATAATAAAAAAAGATAAATAAAAAAATGGTGAAAATTTAGCGGAAATGTTCATAGAGTCAAAAACTAATGACTTTATTGCATGAAAATTCCTGAAAAGGTGAATTTTCTAAATGAAGACTTCAATCTTGCGATACAACACCATTGAATTTTTTGTTAGTATTATGCTATACCAACAATTTAAGTAAACAACAAAAAATATATTGCGACATTCGGGATATGTTTTATTTTTTATTGGTAACTGCAGACCCTATTTAAATTTAAAAAATAAATAAATTGTTTAATGATTTATAATGAATATATAACACCCTATATTAAAGCGTCTGCAAACACGCCCTAAAATACAGATTAATCACTTACCATGTCTGAATAGATAATTTAAACATTTTCTTTATCAGAAGGCCAGGTGAAGTCAAATTTCAGCAGCCAAATATGGCCTCTGGTTTTCAGTGTAATCACGCGACGGTCTTCTGGCAATAATATATTTCTCGAATATCACCTGGGGCCTATAACACAGAACAACAAGTCAACTAGTCAATAATTACTTGTTCAACTATATTATGTTCAAGAAGTGAAAATCATTTCTTTACAATAAAAATCGTAACAATTGTCAATAGAAAAAATTTCCCTTCACTTATTGAATCAGTTGAACAAGTAAATCTACCAAGATGAGTATTAAAATTCCGAAGAAAAAAATTAAGTATTTTTTGCAAATGTGACTTCTTTGATACATCGGCAAGCGGTCATTTTGTGAACTCCATTAACATTTATTATAACATGGTATTGAGATTCAGTTCCAATTCAATGTAAGGCTATCAATATTTTCTGCCTTACACTTAGTGCTTTAGTGTTATTAGTGGGAGAACGTTATTTGTGGGAGACTCTTTCGGTAGGATAATCAACAACTTCTACGGCACACGAAATTTGTAAATAAACACATGGGGTTCTAGTTCAAAGTTTATTCTTTCCTTGAACACTTTTTCCTGTCCTTGGCTCTCACTATCACTGTCCAATTCCGAATAAAAAAAAAACTCCTTTTTTTACAAAACTCCAGACCGTCTCAAAATCCGTCCGATGTTATCACTTAGTTAATACTATTGTAAAGGTTTATTTCTAACTTGTTGACTTTGAACTAGTCCGGAACCGTCGGTTGAAATTTATTAACTATTCAACAAGTTTTTTCTCATTTTTCTTAACTCTTGTTGTTTCCAGTTACAGAAACGCTGAAATAGTAAAATTTCCCATTTGTTGAATGAAGCCAAAAAAAAATGTTATAGTTCTCCTAGACTTGTTGTTCCATGTTACACAAATTTTTAAAAGTTGTTCAATTTCACTTGTTCAACAAGCACTTTATGTATTGTGTTATAGGCCCCTGGGGCCTAGTCAACAGTTAATTGTTCAACAGGAATACAAAATAGAGCTCTTAGAATGATAGGCGATAGAACTATAATGGAATCAATTTCATCTCTAGAACTCCGTCGAAATATTTCATGTATTTCACTATTTGTACAAGTAATGTTCTACCGAAATAGCCAGTTGCATTCCTCCTCTTAAACTATTCAACCGTAATACTCGCGCTCCAATGAATGCTCATTAGTTAGCCCTTAAGCCCAATCTCGGACGTACTGTCAAATACAGAGATTCTTTCTTTAGTCGTACAACACGAATGTAGAATACCTTACCAGGCTCTATTTTTCCCTCTCATTTAGATATTCTGAACTTCAAAACCAGTGAACATAGGTATCTCCTTTTAAATCCTACTCTATCTTCCTAATGCTCGCATTGTGCTTGCTCATATTAAGGGCAGACTCCAAACCCCTTTAGTGCACGTTCAATTAAAAAATAAAAATAAAAATCATTTCTGTGACACAATAAGAACCGTAACAATTGTCAATAGAAAAAAATTCCCTTTACTTGTTGACTCAGTTGAACAAGTAAATCTACTAAATTTCCGAATAAAAAATAAAGTATTTAATGCAAATGTGACTTCTTTGATACATCGGCAAGCGGTCATTTTGTGAACACTATGAACGTTTACTATAACATGGTATTGAGATCCATTTCTTGGTATTGAGTTTATTTCTAACTTGTTGACTTTTAACTAGTCCGGAACCGTGCGTCGGTTGACAATTATCAACTATTCCTATTCTATTTTATTCTCTTTTTTTACATCTTGTTGTTTCTAGTTACAGAAAAGATGAAATAGTGAAATTTCCCACTTGTTAAACGAAGACAAAACAATTGTTACAGTTCTCCTAGACTTGTCCCGTGTTACACAAATTTTAAAAAGTTGTTGAATTTCACGTGTTCAACAAGCACTTTAGGTATTGTGTTATAAGCCCCTGATGGTTCCATGGTTAAGTTATTCTTGATAATCTATTTTTCACTAAGAAGAAGTCTTAATAATTTTTTAAGAGAATATTACAACAATATTAATTGGAATATCTAAAAAAAAATATTAACAAAAATTAGAAAAGTTGCGAGAGGAAAAGCACGAAGGAAATGATTTAGCGACGCTGTTAGAAAAATAATTTTCATAAAAACTATCATTATCAAATCCGTAATTCGTATTGAGAACATAGATGTTTTTCCTTAATAAGAGTAAAACGCATAAAATTCCGCTGTGCTTACCTAAGTCTGAAGACATTTAGTTGTTATTATAATAAATTGTATAATCCAATTTCTTCGGGCTTGAAAAAAAAGCACACATTATTATTACCGTGAATGCAAAATACTTTAATTCACTGATGCCAGGGGTTCACATTAAAGCTTAAACTTCTCTTCATCTGTTATAAATATCCCCAAATAAGCTATATGATTATAAAACATTTGACCTCGAAAACCTATACCTTCATAAATGAAAAAGATCAAAACATTTCGTTTGCGGATTATCTTTTATGTATAAACTTCTCTCTATAAACGTATGAAAAAAAAGAGCTTCTTCTTTAAATTGAGTGGGTATTAAGTGTCACAATAAATTGATTGCTATCAATTAATGTCAACTGTCACACAAAAGTCAAAATGAACCAGTAGACCAAAACCAGTAGACATAAAAATTCATCTATACACAACATAACAACCATAAAAAAAATGCTTAAACACGTTTCCTAAGCAATAAATCTCCGAAATCACAAGTTTAAGCAAATAATTATGTTAAATCAAATAGCCTCTCTTCGTTGATTGTTATATAGATTCCTATAGTTTACAGAACAACACACAAAAAAGAAACATCTTGCTGAACTAAAATACAATAACTCACCACAGTTTTGTTAACGACCAGACTTTGGTGGCTTGTGATTGTGGCTATAACTATCACAACTCACACTGGTCACCATATCGAACACGGAACACTGCTCCTTGAATACGGGACAAGTTCATTAAAGCGATTTGACGACACTTCTTCGAAATACCTATGTATAAAGTTAATCCATCAGCTTAAGATTCCGATTTAGTGTCATCTTCATCGATGGGAATTTTTATAAGAAAACAAAAAAAAATTGATACGATTTCCTCTAAAAGTCATAAGGCCCCATTCGAAGCAGCGAAAAAGTGATATTTTTATGTTAATCACGTGATACGCAGATAAGCTACGTCTTTATTTTCTTCGGCTGTTGAATTAAGTTGATTATTATCATCTCTCGGGCAGTTGTTCCGTTCATTCCATACACCATCATCATCGGCTTCATATGATCGTCAGTTCTTTTTGACATTTTCTTTAAACATTATTATATGGCCAGGGACTTAAGACTTAAAAAATCGCAAGCCTAGAGGGTTCTTTTTTTTTGTAATACCATGGAATAAGAAGCTGTTCTTTTGATTGTGTTTTTTTTTTTTTTTGAAGAGGATTTTTGCTTAATCAATTAATTCAACAGATTTTATCCATGATCTTTGGGTTTTATTGAATTGTTGTCTCAAAACCGGATCGATACATCGTTTGGTGTTGCTTATGGGAACAACCTTTCGGTTTTAGTTTTATGTGTTTTAAAAAGAGGCAAGCGAATAAAGGTCTAATTGATGGGCTATTTGTGGGTAACTTATGAGAGCGTGAGTTGTCAGCTAATTAGGTGATTAAGTGCGGCCATTTCTTGGGTATTTATTTGTTGGACAATGGCACCGACCGAGATGACACTGAATTTGCAACGTTGGTTTTAGTCACCGGAAATCGTTTTAGATATAACAAGCTATATCTTGATGCAAGCAGGAACAATAAAGATTTTATTTTAATGATAGTGTGAAAAATTAAAACTGTGCAATGTTCTTTGAAATTGCTTATAAATAAAAAGTACTTAAGGAATCGAGAAACTATTAAGTCAAAAACGGCTCACTACGTGGATTCGTGAAAGTTTACTGAATACTCCTGGAAGCAGCATGAAATGCCTGCCATGGGCTTGACGAATAGTCTTAAAACCCACTTTTAAGACTACCTACCTCTAAAAGCAAGATTATTATAGAGGAACTGAAGTTTAATCTGGTTTACCACAAGGAAGTGTACTAGCACCTAACATGTATTTACTATTTACTATAGGGATATTTCAGGGGAGATAAGACCTCTTATAGCCACTTTGCAGGTAAGACTGCAATATCGGTTAATGGATAATAAATGTGGTTTGAAGATTGCAGATAAGTTACAAAATACTGTCGATAGTGATTTAAAGCAACAATGGTGTATCGAAGTCAATGGAACGAAATCAGCTCAAAAATACGTTTTTCAAAAAAAAAAAAACACAAATTTGTTTCAATATTTTTTTATTTAATTTAATTTTAAAAAGCATTAAACAATATTCCATTTTCGAAGAATAGAATTTCTGGAATGCTTTTATTCGTTTTGAAGTGTTTAGTCTTCGTTTTCTATTGAGTTGAATTTAGGGTAGCTAATTGTCTAGTTCACATTTCTCAGATTTCGGAAGTCTCCTCAATCAATCTCAAAAATGTAAGCCCAATTCCCTATAAAAATTTGTCTGACAAACAGCTCAGACTGAATTCTGTGCCAATTATTCAAAAGAGATAAAGAGTGCTCTTGAATTCTTCCATAGAAATGTGGTTACAGTTACTCCTCTTGGCTTGTCAAATTGATTCATAGGAAAATCTCATAGATCAATTTTTGGGATATATGAGCTGTCAGAATTTTCTTCACATTTATTGATGTCTTAATAAATTGAGGTGTAATATTTGGCAGCCAGTTTAATATTTGGACTTGCAGGATCGCCATGTAATATTTCGTGACTTTCAGGTTCTTTAGCCAACGTTAAATAATCAGACCTTAACCTAAAAGCAATTCTGCTCTGTAGGGCGTCTAAGTAATAAATAACTGAAAATAACTGAATCTCCAGCGAGTTGTTATATCAAGAAAATAGTTTGGTTTGGCTTCAGAATTAGAAGTGAGTAAGGGGTTCCATACGTTTTCTTCGACCTTAGCAAGTAGTGAAATAGCTTTATCTCAGCCAAAAAAATTAAGAGAAAAAACTTGGTGGTATCACGCTCAAGTTGTTGTTATTCATTCAAAAACCTTGAAAATAGTTCTTTTGCATTTTAGTTTAAAAATAATGCGTTCTTTTTATTTGGACCTCAAAAGGTAGGACCCACCGCCGACGTTAAAAATAAAATTTGGCCGATACATTCATGTATTGTATTGGATGTTTTTAATAAGCACCAATTTATTGTATTTTAATTAGATGTTGGATATTTTAAAAGTAATAAAATGAAAAGGAAATACATAATAGAATAAATTAATTTTCGTTATTTTTAATATTCTTCAAAGGAACAGGAGATTTGAGTTTTAGTAGACGCATTGAATTTCAAAACGTACGTACAATTTTGAAAAACATTACTTTGAAATCTAAGAAAAAATTTTAAGTTTTAAAATAAATGTTTCTAAAAGTTTCAAATGTTTCCAACTTTGTTAAGTGACAAAATTAAAGTACAGAATTCGAGCTTTACGAAAAGGTATAGAATGGCATTATAGATAGATAATACACTTATTTTTTAATATATTGGTAATCTTGGATTTTAAACTCATTCGTGCGCGAACAATATATTCGTTACATTGTGGATGGTATGTGGAACGTGAACTTTAGTTTCACAGTTCGTAGAAATAAGACTGCAATTCGCAATGACTCATTTGTTATCCCAAATCTTATTATTTTATTTTGACAGTTGAAAAACTAATAATAGTTTCTAAATATTAATATATGTATAGGTCTGATCCACACTCTGCCATTTCGCACAAATTGGCATCAATTTGGTATAGTTTTGGGCAGAAGAAAGCGCTCTTGAGAGACTAAAATATTTCCCCTTCCTGAAAATTTCTTGCCAATTGTTGCCCAATAAATATTTGTAGTCAGTACTTTGTGGGCAGAATATTTACATTTGTCAGCTTGACGTTTGTCATAAATAATAAAAAAAAAACATAACTTGGTTGTTGTGAGAAAAGATTTGTTGAACAAATAAATTAATTTTGATCCACTAATATCCAAAATTAATGCTTTGAAGACAAAAAAAATGTGAATTTTGAACCGACAAAAATATAAAAAACAAATATTGTGTTGACGTTTAAAAATTGGCAAAAATTGTGCTCAAGCTGTTCCAGACTTTTTCGGCCTTTATTTTTTATTGCGAGCATTTTATACCGACTCTTCAAAATTGTATAAGCTGCCAATTTCTGCCCAAAAAAAAGTCTGGATCAGACCGTATATATATATATTTTTTTTTATTCGATGGAAATCTTATATATATATATTTTTTTTTATGTGATGGAAATCTTCAAAAGACACTCGGTAAGAATCGGTACCGTGTAGTGTGGGACTCTTATCGCACTAAAACCACCGGTGAAATCAGGACCAATCTATGAAAGATCGACAAATGATTTTACTATCTTAATTTATATGTAAATCGCATTGGGAGAAGCTTAAAGTTATTACACTTTCCCATAGCTTTTAGACCATCAGCTCATGAGGCTTGGTGGAACATTGTCTCGTACATTTAAGACGGTCTCCATTCCGGAGTTGGTATGACTTTGCAGTCGCTGGTTGTGTGATACAGCGTGTTTTTAACCACTTATGTAACCATTTCAATTTGAAGGTCACGATGTAGATCGCTATTTCTTTTATACCAAGGGACATTTATTATTCCACGAAGCACCTTGCTTTGGAATTTTTGGATGGGTTCAGCATTTGTTTTCTTTGTGCAGCCCCATAGTTGGATGCCATATGTCCAAACGGGTTTCAGTACTTGCTTATATAACATTAGCTTGTTCTGGATAGATAGGTCAGAGTTCTTTCCTAGTAACCAGTACATTTTTCTGTACTTCAAGTTTAGTTCTTCTCGTTTCTTTTTGATGTGCTCTTTCCATTTAAGCTTTGCATCCAAAGTCATTCCAAGGTATTTGGCGGTATTGGAGTAAGGTACTGCTGTATTGTTTATAAATATTGGAAATTGTTTATGTTTTTGTTAGTAAAGTTTACATGCGTCGATTTTGTTTCGTTTAATTTGATACGCCATTTCTGCGTCCAATCACTAACTTTATCGACAGCAGTTTGCAATTTTAGTGTAGCCTTCGTAATGGATTTATCTGGCACCAATATTGCCGTATCATCAGCAAAGGTGGCCATGATAGCGTCGATGTCCACTGGAATATCCCTTGTATATAACAGATACAGGGTTGGTCCTAGGACACTTCCTTGTGGTACACCGGCTTCAATTTTCTTTAGTTCCGAGTAATGTTGGTCGTACCGTACTCTAAAGAGTCGGTTCGTAACGTAAGATTTCAGTATTTCGTAGTACTGCCTGGGAAGGACCCTATGCAGTTTGTACTCAAGTCCCAAGTGCCAAACCTTGTCAAAGGCTTGAGCAACATCTAAGAATATAGCCGAGCATACTTGTTTTTCTACAAGTGCCTTTTTCACGACATCCGTTATTCGATGTATTTGGTCTATCGTGGAATGTTTATTTCTAAATCCAAACTGATGGCTAGGAATTAGTCTTCTTTCTTTTATTATTTTGTTAAGCCTTTTCAGTAAAAGTTTTTCAAAAAATTTTGCCATGATTAGTATAAGCGATATTGGTCTGTAAGATGTTACTTCTGTTGGTGGCTTACCTTGCTTAGGTATAACAATGACTTCTGCAATTTTCCAATGATGTGGAACATATCTTAGTTTAAGGCATGCGTTAATTGTAAATTGGAGTTTCATCCATAAATTATATTTTTACCCAAGCGGTCCGGGCTCCGGCCACAATTTTTAATTAATATTTTTCATCTTGAACAGCACTTATAACTATCTGTATACATTTACACTTGGTAAAAATTCAATAAGGTTAAGAACTAAACCCTTTCTATATTTGAATACTACACAGAGGTACGCAGATTGCAAGATGTATTTAAAAACCAAGTTACTTTTTGAATTTTGTTTCCTGATGGAAATGAAAATGAGTACTTATTTTTCGACAGTCTACTATTTGACACGTCATGCAATGCAAACTTTTCACATTTTCATTTCTTCGAGCATTGTCTGTACTATTATTTCAAACCACACCTCATGGTTGCAAGTTGCGAACCTATAACTGTAAGTACTAATTTGATTAAGCCTGTCATTACAACAAGCTATAATGAATACAATATACACAATGTAGAGAAATCTATTCACGCAAGACTTTTACCAAACATTTTACCATGATCTTCCAAATGGAACAACAAATTATTTATTTTTAAGATTTTTTTAATCCATGATGCCTCCTATTCTAGCCAAATTCTCATTTCAAGCAGCAGATTATCGTACAACAACTTACAATTTTCTATTCCACCTTTGAACGAAATATCCATCAATCATTATTTCGAGAGGGTCGAACATAAATTTCTTCAAAATAACCATTTACGCTGAATTTAATTTGCATTTTGTTGAGTGACCCACGGGTTATATATTGAATGTAGTCTTAGCCACTATATACGATTACCAGAAACAACGAAGCTAACTAAGTTCTTTTTAGCCATTTGAGTTTGCAACATTGTATAGAGTTTGTCTTTCGATCCATCGCTAAATAGCTCTTTAAAAATTGATGGGTTTTATGGGCAATTTAACCAGAGAACATGAGACATATGTACGTGGTCGTGGTGTATCTGTTTAGTCGTTCCATATTCCTTAACCATAAGCCATAGCAATAACAACAACAAACAATAAACCAAATGAATTGACCATCAATTGCAACAATGTTGCAACAAAACTACTGATGCTGTTATGGTTCTTCAAAGTTCAGCATATAGGCAGGTTAGTGCGCGGTGTGGTTCTTAAATATTTGCAATATCTGTGCTTATCTCTTTGAGACCAATGAAATGTGTTTGGTGTATTCTGTGTAGTTTGCCTTCAATGTGCGCTTGAATTGCCATAAAGGGACCTCTTTTACGGCCTACTCGAGTAATCTTCGTCGTCGTGGTGCGGCGCGCTGTAAATTAGCCATAAAAATGTTAGGTTTTTAAGTTTAGGACTTGTTTCTGTCTGTTTGTCCCTTCGACAACCATCTTCCAGACTTCCTTGATGGATTCTCATCTAAAGAGTATGGAAAATACACTATCTTCGATGATTTATTTTCCTATGTCCAATAAGATCGGCATATATAATATTCCACCACCAACGTGAGCACTTAAGCCCGCTGGAGACTCACGCATTTCTCATCTGGGCGCATCCTTTGCCACTCGTTTAATTACGGACAAAAGTGTGCGTTTTTATTGCTACAGTTAAATACGTTATGCACAAATTTACGATTATGATTGCAGAATCCACAGATTGCACTTTGTTTGCTTGCGTCCTTAACAACTATACGAAAACTTCTTGCAACATTGTTGCAATACACACTAAGCAATTTGGCTTAAGTATGTAAAATTGTTGCAAAGTATACGGTCATAATCTGGATGTAAATAACTTTTGGAGAGAGTATAACGTGCCAGTGAGATGATATAAAAATCAAAGGTGAAAAGATCAAGAAACGATAAAAGAGGTGCAGGTGCGGAAGATGTGATCAAAGATTTTTAAAACCGATTTTGTACTAATTGGCAGGACACTATCGCACTGGTTGACAGTCAGTGGACTTGGAACATTACCTTTTTATTGGAAAAGGGTAGGCGAAATCTATGAATTTTACAACCTACACAGTTGAATCTCATTATATGTGCGCATTTAACGCCCAAAATAAATGTATGCATTTGTACAAGTACTGCTTAAAGGTATGTCCCTTCGCCGGACATTTAAAAATAAATTTTCGCAGTTATTATTCCAGTCGATTTTAGTATCGTACTATTGTTACTTAAATCTAATTGTTATTATGCGTTTTATTTCCCTTTATTGCAGAACTAAAAATATGTATAGAACGTCATTCGAAAGTTTTACCTCATTGATATATTAATGCGCTATAATAATGATTTTTGCAAATGTCTTCAATGGACATGTTCAGAAATTTTTTCAGAAATATTTCCTTCCAATTAAGGGGATATTTAGTGGAAAACTAGTGAAAGGTTACTATTTTCCTCAAACTGTCACAGATTTTTCTATAATGTCAAGGATTGTAAAGAAGTCTTTGAACGTGTATGGAATTCTAAGAAATTCAACGAAAATGACATTTCATTAGTATTAAAATTCTTCTTATTTTTTCTGGACTAGAACACCTAACCACAGATGAGCAATACTAAGATGGGATATTTCGGCAGCTATTTTGTTTGGTGTGCCAAAATGCTTTTAGCGTTATGAAACTGATATTTTTACAACTGTCTAGTTTCACTACTACACTTGTTGTTGGATTTCACACCTTTTAATAGATAGAACGTCAAATTTACAAATACAGCAATGTAAGCTAATGGGTTTTGGAGGGTGAAGCGTTTCTTACCTTGGTATTATTAATCTGTGCAATTTTTGTAACTGTTTTAATTGAGTTACTGCTGTATTATATAAAACGATGACATTATAAAACTATCCACTTATTTCGTTGATTGAAATGCTTCTGAGTTTTATGTAAATTAAGTATTCTTATAGTACTTTTAAGCCCAATTTATAATTCAAATCCAATTTCTAAATAAAATGCACGACTGGATTGCACGTACTTGTTCTTATGTTCGATTACATTATATACAAAATATTCTTAATAGAAACGGCTAAATGTATTTTTAAAGTCGTTTTTCACTTAATTTTTTTATACATAAAAATTCTTAATTTTTTTTCTAAAAAAAATTGGTATGACAATCTTAAATATTTACTAATATAAACTTAAAAACAAAAGATTAAATTGGCTAGTCAAAGAAAAAATAATTCAAAATTTTGAAATAAATACTTAAGCTCAAAAAAAATGTACGCCATTTTATTTCTTGTATAAATCTGAATTTATGATATTATGAGAAAAAAATTTAAAAATCTGAGAAGCAATTTTTGAGAAAAAAGGTTTTTTTTTAAACTTAAATAATTTAAAAAAAAAACGTCAATTCATAGGTATTAAGTAAATACATATAACTATAATTTTTCAAAAAAAAAATTATTGAGCAGTTTCCAAAATATATGTTTTAAATATTTCTGTTTTTAATGCATTTTAAATTAAAAATATTGATACGCAGTATAAATTGGGCAACATAAACCTATATATGTGTGAAATTTCGAAAGAATCGGTCGAGCGATTTATGAGATAGTCGAAATAAAAAAAAAACGGTCCTTTCGAATGTACCGTTCTTAGACATTTTTAAAATTTCTTTTTTTCAATCATATGATCGGTCGTACTGAAAACGCTGCATTGAATTTTTTTAATCAAAATCGTTAGAGCCGTTTCCGAGAAAAATAGGCTTAACGGTTATATAAAAAATATTCAATTTCTCCTCTGTACAATACCTAAAAAACTATATATACCAAGTTTGAATCAAATCGGCCCACACGTTTGGGCTGTAGGTGTGTCTATACATATGTACATACAGACAGACAGACGGAATTTTTAGACCATCTATTTTCGTCTTTCTAATGTCAGGTTTGATTGTTATCTCAAAAATTTTTCTTGTCGACGAATGCATAACTGGACTTATAGTACCTATAATCGCAATTAAAAAAGTGAAAAGTGTTATTTAGAATAAAATGTAAAATTTTATTTATTGGAGTTATTTTTTTGTAAATGAAAATGGTTTCTGGGTGTTTTTCAAACAAATCAATCTTTTTCTATATAGAAAGATATTTTTTCAAGTATTTGGTGCAACATTTTTTTAGCCAACATTAGTTGCGAACAATTCTACTGGTTTTTGACAGAGAACATGTTGCCTTGACATGTCACTGACAGCTCCATAGAACATTTTTATCCATACTCCGTAAATGAAGTCTTATATCAAAAATGCTAGATGTCAACTAAAGGTAAATGTTTGTCTTCCAACTATTACTTTTAGCAATTTTTACGAACTTCTCTAAATATAATCAAAAGTAGTGCCTAGATTGATAGTAATCTTATAACGGATGTCAGTTCTATAGAAAAATGTTTACACTGTTATGTAGGTACGTAGGCGTGAAAGACAATAAGTGTATTGATGCAATGGCGGTAAACCCGTAAAAACCATATAATTTATTTGAAATTATCTGGTTTCTGACATCCCAAACCTTGACATGATGATGGAAATTATTTCGAAATGCGTTGCTAAGTAATTAATATTTAAGTTGTGTAAATTTTGTATTTTAAAAATTTTAATTAAAACATATTTTAGTAATTAAAAATGTTAATGCAAATAATATTGGTTTCTGAGGTTTATATGGGGTTTCAGCCGTTTCATGAATACCCTTACTGTCAAAGTGACAGCTAGCTGAACGCCACCAATTAAGCATTTTCTCTTCTGACTTCGAGCATAGCGAACAAAGCGATCTCCGAACACTTTGATTTGTATTTGAATTTGTGTCCACACAATAAGGAAATGTTTTTGAAACACATTTTACATGTTTCTGAAATATTTTTACGTTTCTGAAATGTTTCTTTGTTTCCCATTCCGAACGGAAGACTTTCTTTATTTCTCAAGCATTTATTAAGTCAGAGAGAGAGAGTTCATCGCTTCAAGCTCAAAACTGGATAAATAAAATTGACAAAAAAGCGACATTTTAGAAACTTTTTTTAAGCAATGTTTAATGAAATGATTCTTTAGTGTGGAAACACCTTTCGACACACTAGATGTCTTAGTTGTCATAAATTGACATTTCTTAATTAATTTCCGTCATACCTTATTATTTCTTATTATTTCTTTAACAATGGCTTCATTCAATAACAGAACTATAGCATCCGGATAGGTTGGCGTCGTTGTATTCACATATAAGATTTTTTTTTGGCACCAGTTGTTTTGTCATCAGCTGTGTTCTTACATGGGAACCAAAATCTTTCACCATTTTAATTTTTTTGAGTTTTTTCTTGACGTTTCGTGTCCGCCTCGTTAACAAAATGTCAAAATTTGTATGGCAAATCTTCTACAAGAAATTCTAAATATTTTCCGTTTCGAATCATGATTTTTTTGATATACAATTTTTAAGAGAGCAAAATTAGTAGGGTTGCCACCTGCAGTCCGTTGTCTTATTCATCTGATTTATTTAACCTAGCCCATTACAACCAATGCCAAGTTCGATAGTAAATAGCCAAAGTAGTCCGGATTTGTTGGTGCTGTTGTAATGTCTTTGAAAAAATAGCTATTAAACAAAACTCAAATTTCAAGCTATCCTTAAATTATTAGATTCATTTCGAAATTTGAGGAACAGCTGAATCAAAGCGACTCCAGATATATTAATTTATAATACTTACTACTACTTTTAATACTATTCATCAAAAGTACAGCTTATGCTCGCTGCAGGGTCAGAAAGACATTCGATTTTCGAAAATTAGTCATTTGATCCAGAAGCCAACCAATATAATAATATATTGGTGTGGAATATTTCACACTTTTAATGGCGGTCTTTTACTCTCACTTTTAATACACGGTCAACACGTTGACTCTCCGACTTAAAAAACCACCAAAATCTATGCTAATAGTGCCACGTCTTGTGATTGTCAACGAAAACTATTTTCAATGTGTTAACGAAAAAGTTTACAGCTACGTTGACATCACCAATTTTTCGATCAAAGTATTGGCGGTATGTTGACAGAGTGAAAATAAATTTTGTGATGACATCAAAAAGTCAACTGGATGACCGGTTACGTTGACCTTGTAATTCTACCTTTATAAAATGGCATTTCACTAATCTCATCCTTGCAGAAATTGTTCCGATCCTTCAAACATAGCCCCCTACTAAGGTATCACTTGGATAGCGTAGCGGCGTCGTACTCAAACGCGAGAATTTGTAGGGACGTTTCATGATTTTTTTGTAGGAAATTTTACGATTTTACACTGTCGTAAATTATACGACCTATTCTCATTGAATTTATGTTTTACATGCTTAATAAATATATAACGAATGATTTCAATGGTTTTCCATTGACACAAATTAACACCTACCAGTGTTGGTCTTGAAGTGTAAGAGCTGAAGGTTCAAAGGACACAGAAAGAAATTGAAAAGCCGTTTGTAGATTCAAATTGATACTATATAGTAAAACCTGTCAAATTGGACCACTCTTGGGACCGAAGAAAAGTGGTCCAATTAAGAGGTGGTCCGATTATAGAGGTTCCTTCTTAATCGGAGCGGTACACTTGGAAAGGTTTTCTCATGCATACATTTCCATAAAAATACGGCTGCCAGTGCATGTACGACCTATAAATTTCCAAGAAATATGCAATAAATTAGATTTGTTAGTATATAGACAGTGCTTTTGCTTGGAGAACTGTAGGTTCCATAAATTGGCACATTCTTTTGCCTTGCTATGCAAAACCATTTGAATGTCAAGAAAGACATCAATTTCGGCAAAAGATATGAATGCTTTCATACGTTTTCTTTGCAATCCAACGAATTTTTCAAATCACAGTTTGATGTCCTCATTCTCGCTCGAAATTCTTTGGATTTTCTTTGCAAGGTCTCTCTGAGATAAATATGTATTTTCGAAACAATTAATAAATTCAACCTTATTTTCTAGATCACGATCACTGAAATTTCGTTTACTCATTGTTCTTTAACTTTTTTTTTTAAACTTAGTAGCTTTTTTAAAAACCAAAACCAAACACCTTTAACAAATCAATTACTTATAGCACTGACTTACCTGAAACATCGGCCAATACGCAATATAAAAAATTAGAATTGTTTCATTTGCCAACTAACGAAAGCTAACATTACAAACTTATTGGGAAAACACCAAATAAGTCTAAAGTAACCTGCGGCGGCGGTACCAACAATTAACAAAAAAATGCGATGCTTACATATTTTGCATTTCCTACACCTACGCTTGACCCTATTAGACAGGTGAATACATTAAGCAACGAATGTTATCTTAGTGGTCCATGCTCCGATTAACAGGTGCCCCGATTATAAGGGGGAATTTGTATTAAAAGGGAATACATAATGTTGGGTTCGATTATGAGGTGGTCCGATTATAGAGTGTCCCGATTAGCAGGTTTTACTGTACTTACGTTCAGGCTTTAATGAAATTTAAGAATTACATGCCTTTGAAGACCATACCACTCCTTTATCTGTCCAAGCACAAAAATCAACAAACCATAATCAATCGAATAGAATTTGAATTATTTTATTTTATAACTTTTAATTAAAACAGTTAACGAAAACACTCATTTAGGAGACAGATAGTTTGAGTGTCTTACACAGGAAAAAAATATAATTTTATTCTTAACATTATCTATATAAATTGCCTACAATCTTACCTATTTTTATCTAATAGGTATAATATTGATCTTAATCTAAATAAATCTAAATCTAAAATTAAAATTAAAAACACAAATTATACATTATTCATCTTTGAAGAATTCATATAATCAAATTATAATTTATATAATATTGCAAACTGATGATAGCCTTTATTCAGATTGTTTTTATTTTTAACAATTTTTAGCAAAATGTAAAACCCAAAACAAGACAGCTACTAACTTTGGCTTAAATAAAAATCTAATGAAAACTATCTCAATAGATTTCGAGATAAATTCTTGACGTTTTCTTTTGTGTTTTTTTTTTCAAAATAAAAAAATTACAAATTTACTTAAAAATTAATCACAAACATTCGATTACACTGGTAACTGGGTATATGTATAGGAAAATTGTATATGTACTGTACATCAAGACAAAAGTTATGAATACATTTAACTAACGGTCATGCTTGGTCAACTGGAGCGGTGCCTTGTGGTTGTGAGCGGTGTTGGCTGCCGCCGCCGTTGCGGACGTGGAATCGTTATCCGAATCATCGTGCACGTTGATTTCTTCATCGGAATCAGAGTCTTCGGCCTGATGATGGTTGTGATGTTGAAGCTGCTGCTGGGATAGCGACGCAGCGACGGCATATTGTCGGGCTAGGCCGAGGGCAAACGCCGCAGCTGAGGGAGACCCAGCGACCAGGGACCGGAACGCACTGCGCTCACCGCCCATTGATAATGGAGCTGATGCTGTGCCTGATGATTGGCTGGGCGGTTTCTCGGTTGCTGGCGCCGTCTGCGGAGATGGTGGCGCTGCTGTCGGTGACTTCGGACTGAGACTGGATGCCCTGGCCGACGCTGATGGATGAGGATAATGCTGATGTGGATAGTGGTGAGGATTGAGGAGCAATGGTTGAGAAGGGGACGGATGATGGTGATGCGACTGCATGGGGTGATTCAGCGATGATCGCATGCTGGCCGTAGCTTCGGAGGGGGCCACCTGGTGGTGCTGCTGCTGATGGGATGTTAAGGCACCATGCTGATGGTGGTCCTCGTTGCCGGAAGTACGGATGGTATGCTGCTGTGGGTGCTGATTGCCGTTGTTGGTGTTGAGGGGTGGCGAATCGGCGAGAGATCGCTGCTGCTGTTGCTGTTGACCCATGGTTGGACTGGAACGTCGCTTCAACAGATTCATTCGTTGGTGCCGGCGCCATTTCGCTCTTCTGTTGGAAAACCAAACCTAATTCGATCAATATGAAAGGATGTTTGGTTAGTTCGCAAAAAAAGTTGACACTAGCAATGTGTGCGCAAGAGCAAAGCAAAGCAAAAAAGGCTTCATTTAAAAAGAAGCCTTACCGATTATAAGGTTAGAAACATGAAACAGAAGCAGATGAGAGAGAGAGAGAAGATATGCGTGTTCCGAACTACTTTTTAACATATATAGACGCTTACCTGGACACGAGCTTCACTAAGGGAGGTTCGGCTAGAGAGCCTTTCTCGAGTACTGACGCAAGGATAGTGTGACTTATCGAACTCTTTCTCAAGCTCTTCCAGTTGCTCTGGGCTGAATGTAGTGCGATTTCTTCGAAACTTCGGCTCATCATCGTCATCCAAATAATCCGAATCTACAAATTTCACAAACGGTTTGATTGGTAATTTTGGGTTTTTTGAGATTTTCTGCATAACTTACCAATCAGACGATTTTCATCAGGTGACTCCAACGTGTCGTGACTTCCCGAACCCGGAGAAATCGGCCTTGACACAGTAAGAGGAGATCCACCCACTGGTACCGAAGACAAACTTGGTGGACCAGCTGTCGACCAGAAGTGCTGTTGGCTCGAAGCAGCAGCTGCTGCTGCTGCCGCTGGATGCCACGGGAAACCGCCATAAGGATGCGGCGAATACAATCCATAAGCTGCTGTTCGGGCAAACTCACTTGCTACACGTTCCGCAGCCCTATTTCGCAGGATTCGATTGATGGATGATACCGACGGAGCTGTTGCGTTCGTACAAACACCTGATGAAGATCAAACATTCTGGTTCAGTCGCCTGATCATCTCAAATCAATCAAATTTCATATCGAAATTACTCACCTTCTGAGATCAAACGTTCGCGTATTTCCCAAGCAAAAATTGTCGGATTCTCCCGTTTGTATTGCTCGATCTTGGATACCACAGTTGGTGTTGCTACTTTTGGCTTCGAGCCACCAATTAGACCAGGTGGTCGTAAGGAACCTGCAATCAGACACAAGAACATTTATAAACTGGGCAAAAACAAAAGGAAGCAAAATAATAGCTTTATCAAGTGATTGCCATCGAAAGATTAATACAGTAAAGGAAGGTTAGCTACATATATATTAAAGACTAAGAGAGGGAGCTTGGGCTACTAATGATGGGGCCAGAGACCTCTCTGTTAAAATTACGTAAACAAAACGTCCTTGTTTCAGTTTGTTTATTATAAATATTTCATTCATCATTTATTTTATTATTTTTTTGTTTGTCTTCAACTCGCTGCGCTGGCGCTGGCTTGCAAGACAAGAAGAGGTCATAAATTTCACGCTTGACACCAGAAAAATTATGACGCAAATTATATAGGTAAAGACTCAGACTCCTCAAGGGTGGTATTTAGTTAAGGTTAAGTGCTATGTGTTTGTGTTATGGTTGAGGGATTTGTTGGCGATTTAAAAGCAAAAGACAAAAACGAAAAAAAAAGGGTACGAGTATAATGTAACTTACCAAGTAATTTAGAAACAGCACCTTGTTGTGTAAGCATATGCTGGGCAATATCATAACCTCTTAGACCAAAGCGGGATAGTTCGAGTAAACGTTGCTGAGATACAAATGCGTTGAACGTTGTAGACGATGGAGATCCTCCGGGAAAGATGGCAGATCCAGGCATTTGCACTGATGGTGTGAGACCAACTAAAAAAAAAAACAGAAATAATAAAGAAAATTAAAAATTAGCTCAATCAAATTTATTTTGAAATTTGCAAGATTGTAAATATTCCGGGAATTTCAACTCTGAAATAAAGACGAAAAGAAAAGGGCTACTAAGATATCCGTCGGTATATCTATTACTTCTCCTTCTTCGAAGAAAATTAAGCAGTAAAAGCTTTGAAAAATGACATTTTCATAGCATTTAGATGTTCTTTTTCTTATGTTCCTTTATAGAGAAAATTTATTATATACCTATTATTACATGTTTTTACATGTTTTTCAAACATTTTCCATCTAATTAGAAAGTCTTATCATTAAGTCTTGTGATTATACATCTAATTGTCACTATTTTCATGAGAAGAATTATTGTTGAAGGGTTAAGCGCTTAGAATTCAATAAAGTCACACAAAAATAGAAGAAATAATGCCAATTTATAGATCACCATGTAACTGCAGCACAATTTAACAACGTAAAACACACATGGCCACTGATTATTTTTTTTTATTTATAAATTGTTGAATGTTTGCTTATAATATATTTATTAGTTATGGCTCCTTCTGTGTTTTCTGTCTTTTCTTTCTTTTTTTAAACAGAATGCATAGTCAACTTTATGCAGATACCGACAAAATTGACCGTAGGTACTCCGTCAAAAACCAAGTACAGTGGTGGTCCAGTATAACGAATGCCGATATAACGAATGATCGATATTACGAACACTTTTTTCGAGTCCATTAGGTATTCTATATAACGAACAAATAACGAATTTCAGAAACTGAAAAAAAAATGTTTACAAACATTAATGAAAATTGTGAATTCCGAAAAGGGCATAATCATTGCTCTAAAAGATATTGATTTTTACGATGATATATCACTCATTGCCTCTTATGAAAAATATTTTCTCACAATTTTCAATTACCAAAACTGTTTTGTAAGCTATGAGGTCTTATAGGCTTTTCACACCAAACCCAAAACCGGGGTTTCAGCTAAAAGTTTACGAAAACTCGAAAGCCGTTCACACTGAACATTTACAATTTTTCGTTGACATTTCAATTATTTTGGCACCACAGATAATAACAAATACCTTGTGAAATAAAATTATGACGATTAATTGAGCACTGAATGTTTCACAAGGTGTTTTTGTTTAGTTGATCTTACGAATCCAACATGTTTTCGATAGGTTTTATTTAAAACTTGTAGTTTATCAAAACGAGTGGTTTGTCAAAAATGTATGGGAAAACTTGTGTTTCCGGTTTATGTTTTCAGCCAAAACCGGTAATTTCGCGAAAACCGTGTTTTGGGTTTGGTGTGAAAAGGTTATTACATCATTTTTTCAGACTGATTTGGAGTCCTGAATAATGCAGTTGTATTATTATTTATTCGATATAACAAATTTTCGATATAACGAATTGACTCTGGACATTATATCATTCGTTATACTCTACCACCACTGTATTTTGTTTTTTTTTGTAATTATTCTTGATTTTCTTTTCGGTTTTATTTTTTTTAAAGAAATTGTAATATGCAAAAGAATGTATTAAAATAATAAAAAAGAGAGTTAAAATTAAAAAAAAAAACTAAAACATTAGCCGTGTTTTTTTGGCAAGAACCTGCTTTCGACAAGAGTAAATGCAAAAGTCTGCTTTGGATAGATTTGTTAAATTTATTAGAGTATCGAATGATATAGTTATTTAGTTGGTATATTTCGATGACTTATATGAATCTCGAAGTCTGTGTTCTTAGGATTTCATCTTTTTGTCAATGGCCACGTTCACCCATTTGATAGATACGTTTTTTTTATATAATTGAGCGCGCACTAAAGGGGGCTTTGACTACCCTTAATATATCAAGCACAGTTCGAGCTTGAGAAAAATTGGGAAGGATTTAAAAAGAGATACCGATGTACATTGGTTTTGAAGTTCAGACTCTCAAAATGGGAAAGAAAAATAGAACCTGGTAAAGAATTCCACATTCGTGTTGTACGATAAAGGAAAGAATCTCCATATCGATCTCTCCGAAGTTGGACTCAAGGGTAAATTAATGAGCATTCCTAGAAGCGCGAGTATTACGGTTGAATATTTTAAGGGGAGGAATGCAACTGGCTATATTTTGCTAAAACATTGTTTATAAAAATAGCGATAAAATAATAAAAGACATGAAACATTTCGATGGTGCTCGAGAGATGTAAATGTTTCCATTATAGTTCTATCGCCTATCAATCTTAGAGCTCTATTTTGAATTCTATCCAAAAGGCTCAAATGAGTTTTGGGAGCTCCTGCCCAAATGTGCGAGTAATACTCCATATTTGGACGGATGAAGGCCTATAGATAACAGCAAGATCAGACGAGGAAAAGAATTTCTTGCATCTACGAAGGAAGCCCAAATATTTGGCAGCTTTTTTGGCGACATCAAATATGTGTTCATTCGACAAGAGGTGGTCTGTGATGCACATGCCAAGGACTGAAAGCTGATCGGTTTATTGAGGGCAAGTACCGCTCTTGGATAACGACATTGGGGGTGGGTTCTCCTTCAACAATAAAAAACAGCACTGAGTTTTTGAAGCATTAAATTCTACTCAGTTTTTTATTCCCCATTGGACAATGCTGTCAACATCAGAATTTAATGAGCATATCATACTCTGCTGTTGCAGTTCCACATCCGAAGAACAATTGAGTGAATCTGCAAACGAATATGAAAATCTGAGGGAACTATCATCAGCAAAACAATTTACTGGATTAGAAGTTCCAGATAAGAGATCACTAATAAAACTGAGAAAAGGGTCGGAGACAATACGGAGCCCTAGGGCACACCATCATTTATTTTGTGAATATCAGACTTGAAACCGCCGTCCAATACAACTTGTATTGAACGGTCCGAAAGGTTATTTCTAATACAACGAATAAGAGATAGATTCATCGATAACAAATGCACGCATTTTCGATAGTAGAGCATGATGCCAAACTCTATCAAATGCTTTTCAAATTTCCAGCGCAATAATCTTACTTTCTCCAAAACGATGTAAAGATTTGTGGCACTGTTCGGTAAGATATACCATCAGATCACCAGTGGACCTATTGCTACGAAAGCCATACTGCCGGTCATTAAGGAGCTTCCGTTCTTCAAGATATTTCTTAAGCTGATAATCAATCAGCGTTTCCATGACCTTGGAAAGAAGCGACGTAAGTGCAAGTGGGCGGTAACTAGAGGGTGAGGAAGATTCGCCCTTTTCAGGGGCAGGCTGGACAAATGCTATTTTCCATCCACTCGGAAAGAGACCAGTAGAATGGAAAAGCTTCCGCAGTGGTTTTACCAGCCTTGAAGAACACCTCTGGGTGTTCCGGAGGGATATTATCCCGACCAGCGGATTTGTGTATATAAAGATCTTTGAGGACTCTGATAATGTACGAGTGCGAAAGTAGATTCGTCCTATGAAATCGATTACGCTCTCAAGTACTGGAGGAGTCATACCACTTTCTGGCAGCGTCGCGAACTGCGCTACAAGCAAATTGGCTTTTTTACGATATCTGACAAAAGGGGTGTCATTAAAGTTATCTCCGATACTAAGCTCTACGAATATATTTGTTAACAATTCAGATAGGTTAGTTGAAAGCATTCAGAAATCAATAATTTTTGGTTAAGTATGTGTTCATTTCTCTAAAAAAATTGTTTCACGTACAGGAAATAAAAATTACTAACGCAACGAACTAGGCAAAAAAATTGCTTTATAAATTAATAATACGCATCTTTTGGATTTAATTTATTAAGCAATTTTATTGTTTACATTTTCTTTGCTTAGGTATGTAGTATTGGCTTATATTTTGTTGTTGCTTCATGCCATTTAAGTGTTCGAAGAAACTATATTCGAACTTACTCATTTCACTTAAATTGTGGTGCCTGAAGTATAGGTAGAGGGCGCTCTTGCTCTCTTAGTAACAGTTAAGTTAGCTTATTTGTGCGAAACTCCCAGATGAAATATACTTTAATAAAAGACATTTTAGTTTCTTTGTGTCAGCTGATATCAAATAGCATACAAAATTAACTAAAACTTGAGCAGCGCCCTCTAGCGAAGCTTTAAAATTGGAATAGCAAAAAGAATGTCAGTGCGTATCTTTTATTTAGTAATAAATAAGCACTCATTAGCAGTATGTAAGTGTGTGTTATCGATAGAGCACTTATAACAAAATAAGAAAATATATAAGCTTGCATCACAATGAAGATCATTTTCTGAAATAGGTGAAATCGTCGTGCGAATCAATTCTAGTGAAAAAAAAATCAATTTGAAGGCTCTTCACTATAAAGCTGGAAAAGAGTACACACAATTTTTTTTTTCTCTTTTTCTCATGATAACAGCAATTCACATACCCCGTTTTTTTCTGTTTGGTGAACGTTCTCAATTTTAGGATTAACTGTACATTGTTTACTGTAGGGTAAGCACTTCCTATGTTTAAATTAAAATAAAACAAAGCAATTTTGTATTAATTTGAAAAGCCTATCGATGTCACTATGTATGGAGTTGGAGCGTAACATCTTTCAAATGTACGTCGCAGCTTCTCTGGGTGGGGCACTTTCCAAATGTCCAATTTTCCAATTTCCAGACTCTGGCGCCTACATAAGGATGAATTTGACCATTGACATGGGACATGTAAACTTTGATGGCCGCTGTTGCTTGTGACTCATTCGCATTAACATGAGACTTCAAAAACCCAACACAGAAGTTGGTCATTGCCGACCTATAGCGCTTGCCGTTGACAGTTATGTCTTGTCCAAAATCGTTTTAAAAAAAATATGGACCGAGGATAATGCCAGCCCAAAATCCACACCAAACAGTGACTTTTTAGGGATGCATGCATTGAACTCTGTTGGGTCTGGTGTGGATCGGTATTTTTCCAAATTCTACAGTTTTGTTTGTTGATGTACCAATATTTATCCAGAAATGGGCATCATCGCTGAAGATCATATTTCAATGAAAATCAGGGTCAGTTTCCATTTCCAGCTGCCGTTGCCCGAATAACACCCATTTTAATTAGACAATTTAAACACTATTTTTGGAACGTCATATTCATCCATGGTGATTTGTCAAAACAAACTGATTTAATGACAGGCAATTTGATAGATGTAGTCTCAACAATATGGCAGCTATCACTTGTCAAATTTCGGAAGCCCCTTTTGATAGACCCTTATTTATTTGGAATGTTCCATGGACGGTGTTCACCCTCTCAACGACAGATTTATTTTGACGAAAGACCAATCCACCTTGTTCATATAAAATGTATAGTGTGAACAAACCAATTTCACACGTGTAACTATTTGAATTAATATGTATCAAGGTACTAAATGTCAAAACAAAATTCAGTAAGTTAAAAAAAACTCATAAACGGTGAAGTGTGCCTAATAGCCGAGTTCAGAAAAATTAGATGTCAGCAATCTATTTCAAGTGAACAGGATTCTTTTGCTAAGTTTCTCAATTTTGCTGACAAATACTGAGCGAAAAATATTTTAGATTCGCCTTCTAAGCTTATTACAGAGGAACATTTGTGAGATCTCATAGATTACTGAACTGGTGAACAACATCGTGAGGTGCTCTTTGACGTTTGATTTTGAGGAACGATTTTTTAAAAGTTCTGTTTGATTATTTTATCTTGAATTATAACTAAGCTTAAAGAGGATTTGTCATAGATATTGTTATTTTTCGCTGAAACAACCTTTAAGTTTGGTATCGACAAAAATTCAATACAAATCTATATATATATATATACCTTATGTTTATGTATATAAAAGAGACTATCGTCCGTGTGCGAACAAATAACTCGATAACGGATTGTTCGATTTTCACAATTTTGGGCTTGATGGATTCGTATTGGAAAAATCCTGGACGATCCGTTTTTAGTATTACCATTTGGCGTAGTTGATACACTCGGCACTCTAAAAAAAATCGTGTAATTTTACTATCATAAAGCGAGGAAGCTTGTTACCTACCATAATTGCAGTATTTTTACACACGTATTAATCCTACATATTTAATGTGTAAATATTAAATCTTTTATGTGTAATTTCAAATAAAGATTGAAAGTAAAAATTTGTATTTCTACACCTAAGATGTTTAAACTTAATGTACATATACATAATTTATGTCTAAAATTTAACAGAATTTAAGCAAAAATTTTTAATATATAAGCATAAAATGTGTAAATTTAAACTTTTTTGTTCACAATTATAGCGAAATTACCATTACCAACTAAATTTAGTATGAACACGCTTAAAATTAGACCTTATTTATGTGATGTTGCTATAAAAAGAGCTTATAGTATTAAATATCAGCATAAAATGTGTACTACTACCTACTTGGGTTGGAGATGCTTGTTCCAAAAACGCAATTCTAAAAAAAATAACACCTAAGAAAAAATCCCCAAATAAATATGGAGCAAAGACAAAATCCCCAAGAGACAATCTCAAAAAAAAAAAAAATCCCCAAGATGCAATGCTTATTTGGGGTCAAGCTTAACAACATTTATTGCTTTATGTAATAATTATATAATTATATTCTTCATCCTTCTTTTTTTCAAATTTACACATAAAATATGTATCTTACATTAAATTATAGTAAATATAAGCTTTGATTGCTTAATTACAAACACTTTATGTGTAGTTTTCATAAGGTGTTTGAATTTAAACAATATTTGTTTGATTATAAACATTGAGGGTGTAATGTTTAAACATTATTAGTTTAATACTGAACAATAGTGATTGAAAGGTAGACAGAGGGTGAACATTTGCAACAAATGCTTGGGTTTTATTTTTTGTTTATCGTTTGTCGTGTGTATAAATACGCAACTTGCCTACTTTTACACTAAAAATTACACACAATTTCGTGGTAAATTTACCCGCAGTTTTTAGAGTGGGTATTGCGGATTGTGATACTTTTCATTTCGTTTTCATCATTCCAATTTAAAATTGAATTCGATAAAATGAAATTTTATTTATTTTATTTCAATTTCCATTTAGTTCACAACATTTATGAACGATTATTTCAAGTTTATCACCAGTGAGATTTATTGTGATTTCCATGAATTGCATTGATTTCGTTCCGATACAATTGGATTTGGGTAAAATTTACATTAGTGGAAATTTTGTAAATTTTTTAAGTTAAATACAACCAACTGATTTGGATTTCGTCCTTCAAAATCAAATCGCCGGTCAGTTACATTTAGACAACTCCGTCGTCTCCGTCCTCGTCTACAGCGGAATTTTAGAACTCTTTAGATGTTCCGAACTTTCCGCTATACAATTAAAAATTGAAAGTCGGCTAAATTATTATTTTTCTTTCTAAGACCTCAATGCACTAAAATATTTGTAATGGAATTCGTTTGATTATGAAGAATCTCAAATCAAATGTCATTCAATTGTGCGACGATTTGAGAGGCAAATTCAAAATGGTCCCTTTTCGCGGATTCTACTTATTCCGAATTACAACAGCAACGGAATGGAATGGAATGGAATGGAATTATTATTTTCATAACAACAACGAATATTTTTCAAACCCATTAAACAAAAACCCAGAAATAACTTTCACATTATAAACTTTGACAGCATTATTTATATTTAATAGTTTTTAGTTTACCTACCTACTCACGTTCCACATGTCAAAAATTGTCCTATTTCTGGGGCAGCTGATTGTGATGAACAAAATTTTAATCCAAGATAAGTGAGTATGAGAAAATAAACGAGTATACGCACCCGGCAACTTTAAGAAAATATCATGATTAAATTATTTTCATTTACAACTTCGATCCAATACTTAATTTTATTTATTCAAAACGTGTTCATACATTAAAACAATATTGACATTTACATAAACCCTGATTAAAGCGACATTTATAGTTTTTCTGTAGCCTTATTCTTTCTTAATATTTAAAGGCCTCAAATTGTATATAAAGCTCATTCATTTTTAATTCGTTTGTTTTATCCAAGATGGCACGTGTTGCCATTGCCTTTCCCCTTTACAACCGCTTTTGTCTTTATTGCTTACAAAGAAAATATAAAGATCAAATTAATTAAAAATATTATAGCAGAGTACTATAACTCACGATAACGTTAACAAATAAATGCAAAGAAATCTCCGTTTGTCCATTTTTTTAATTTTTTTTTTAATTAAACAAAGGAATCATATCAAATCAAACAACGGTTTTTGGATACTTCTTTTAACCAATAGCGTTTGTACTTACGGGTCAGTATGGGTGTGGAGGGGGGTGCGGAAATTGGTGTGCCCAACACACTCTAACAACATTTAGAGTAGGTATAGGAATCTTTTTAAACATAAACACAATTTAGATGCTGAGTAAAGTTACAATGCCTCTAAATGCGGAAATGTTATTCATAAGGGTTATGCAACATTAAATAAAGGTATTTTAAGCTATCTACCATAAACAAAAGCATTATGTGATTAAAATTGATTAGAGACTGTTTTATTTACGAAATGTTAAATGCAGCATTATTAAATTGCTTATTCACTATGTAATTGTTTAGCCGTTGAAATCTATTTTAGTGAATTCTGTTGAATACGCCAGTAAATGTGCTACGAAAACCACATTGAAATACAAACTCTGAGAAGCAAGCTGTGAAAAAATAGTCTTTTGTTTGCCTTTAAATTATTATTTACTTTAACCTGCTTGTTGATTAATGTCGAATCTTTTCCCAAATTATACCAATACCCAATACTATAAATAATTTGTTTGCAAAAAAAAAAACTGTTGAAACCCCTGAAAATTAATAAAAACATGGAAAAAGTAAATTAATAAATTTAATCGGCTACTGTCATTAGTCACATGGTCAAAAAAATGATATAGACATTTTTCAAATTCTCCAATTGTTTGAGTAAATCTTCAAAAAAAATTGTCTTTTGACACATTGAACTGTCATCGATTAGTATATCTATTATCGTTAGGGCTCGGAATATTGATTAAAATCAATTTAACAATGATATCATATTTAAAAATAGCTTATGCCACAGGTAGGATTTTTTTTTGGAAAGTCATTTGAAAATATAATTTGTGCGTGCGATCATAAATTAGTCATCCAGGCAATGACACTATCAGCGGAAGGCGATCAGATTTTAGTTAGATTAGATAATTTGGATTCTATTGAATACACTCCGTTATGTCAAAGAGAAAAAAACCAACACACCTAACGAGCACTGCACGGAATCAAATCAAAACAAGGGAACACCCCCTGTGGTGTTTAGTTTTTTTGGATCATAGTAAGTGATGCGTTCATTTATTTGGAAATCGGGTGGAGAGATTAGATGTGAGTTTAAGGAAAAATATTGTCAATTTACAATAGTGTCATGCGGTGAGGTGAATATCTAATTGCTTAATTAACTAGGTGACAATGTTTTGTGATTTGTTCCTAATTTAAATTATAAAATGTTATTATAATTAACTTTTAATTGAGAATATAATATTAAATTAAAATATTCAGTGTCATGTGGCGATGTGAGGTTTGTTGTCAGACTGGAATTTGAGGCAATGGTATGCTTGTTATGTGGGGGATCTAAGAACTAAAAAGTGACAGAAGAGAATATTTTTAATATATGGGAATTTTAAATAAATGAGTTAAAAAATTTGTTATCTACACAAAAAACTTACTTTTAAATGTAAAAGTTTTTTAATAGGGACGGATAGATTTTGCCAGTAAACGGCGACTATGTTCCTTTATCTGATGTCAATTCTTTTTGTTTATTTTTTTTTCTTTACTGAAAACAATTGAAAATTAAAGCACCAAGAAAAATACCGTATTTTGTGGAATGTGGACTAACATTAAATAACTGTCTGTGATATATGTTTTCCAGTCGAGTTGCGCAATGGATATAGTTTTTCTTAAATCACCCCATCAACGTAAAAGATCTCAAGGCCCGAATTATTGAGGAATTTAACGCTAATATTCAAGAAACATGAATGAAATCGCCTGAAACAAATTAAGAGAACAAAACTGCAAGAATCCTAGGACCTAGGTCCCAGTACACACGATACAAAAAATTAATAGAGTTCAGAAAAATGAGATATCAGAGAGATATCTCAGCAATCTCTTTGGAAACAACTGAAACAAAATTACAAACACATACACGTTATCCGAAGTAACGCATACTTAAGCAAAAATGTTTCTCACATTTTTGCTTAAGTATGCGTTACTTTTGTTTGTTTCAATTTTTTTAGTTTTCTTACTGATTTTTTCTTGACTAATTGCAAGTCTTAAATCCGTAAATAAAATTAAACTCGAGATTTTGATCAAATTTAAAATTACGATGAAAGCGAAGACGAAAAAAGGGGGTCGCACAATTCTGTCTATCTGTCTGTACGAGAGCCTACAATATATTAATATGCTCCAACGATTTTTCTAAAAAAAAAAATTTAATTAATAAAGGCAAAGGGTACTTTTTGGTAAATTTTTTTATGGAAAATATGGTTATTTTTGGTATACCTGTAGCAAATCCATATTATTAGTTTTCGATTTTCTGAAAAGCTATATACCTTCATACATACGTATATCCTTTTATGTATGTATATAGCAAGTTTTGCATTTAAAAAAAATAAGCTCGAGATTTTAATGAAACTTGGCATTTAGATGATAGATCGGATGAAGCGATTTCCTTTAAACTTGGTACTTAAGCGTTTTAGGTGCCTTGCTCGATTCCATTTTTAAATCTTTTTTTTTAACTCCAAAAATAACGGTATCTGCCATAAACAAATTTGGCACAAAAATGGTAAATCTCAATTATTATTAAAAAATTCAGTGCACCATTATTTTTATCTATTGTTAACATTTTGGTCAATACAAATTTTGAATTCAAGTGTTATTAACGGTACCTGCCAAATTTTCGTAAAATATTTTTTGGGATTTAAAAAAAAAAAAAATATTTTGTTTTGTTTGGAAAATTCAATATTTCGAAAGTGAATGTAAGCATTTTTTTTAGAAAAAATTTTACGAAATTTTGTATATAAAAAATTAATGTTTTTTATGCTCTAAACATAATATTTAATTGTTTCTACTAAGAATCTTCTGCTTCATAAATATAAGAGCAAGCACGTGCAACCCAGTCGTACCTTTAACTTTTAATTCGTTTAAGGAGAAGCATCTAACAAATTTAAACAATATTATACACGAACATTTTTCATAAACTTTCTTTTGAAATTAAAAAACTCATATATCTGAAACGACTTAATCGATTTCTACAAAACTCTGTATTTAGTAGTTTTTTTTTAAATTCTCTTGAATTCTTGCAAGAACCCTTGTCTTAAAACATAAAACAACGTTACCTAGCATACATATGTTAAACAACCATTGAGAACAAATGTTGACATCAATATTCTTGGAGCCGCGTGCATTGTTAAATTAGTGCATTTTATTTTTAAATAAGAAAATATTTCATTTACGTCCTTATAACCGGTATACTTCCCACATAACCACTTTTCATATTGGCGACTTTTTCGCTATTAGGTGAACTAATAAAAAATATTTTTATTGCAAGAGTATTATTATTAAGAGTATGAATAATATTGCATTTTCAAATTTCCAAAAACATTTTTTTTTTTAATTTCTAAAAATTAATATTTTTTTTTTGAAAAATCGATAGTTCAATAACGAGTCACTGTTTGTGTTTTTTTTCTTTTTTGTTAAATTAAAATTAAACATAAAATAATTACTTGAAATTGGCAAAGCAAATTTTGTTTGCCTAAAAATGATTTCAAAACTTTATACATAAAAATTATATTTTTTAAAGACCGCACCAATTTTTTTTTAATTTTCTTTTTTTTTATGTTTAATTTGTCCAAGAATTCAAATTGCATCCTTTTTCCCTCAAATTATAACAGCTAAGCAATCTAAAGAAATTTATTATGTGTTTCATCATTTATTTCTACCTAATATCATTAAAGTTCTTTTACTTAAAATCAATTAAGCTTGTTTCATTTAACTGAATACAAAGCTGTGCTAGTTAAACAGGAAAATTTTGAACGACACAATGTTTTTGGTCAAATAGCCGAAGTGCAATTAAGATGGAAATTCTGCACAAGAAACATACTAAATTAAATCTTTACTAACTAAATTAAATCTTTACTTCTGAGCTTTCCGATCAAAGTTGTTTTGGGCATTTATGTACATAATATTTATTACTATTGCAAGGATTTCCATGAAAATGCATATTTTTTTTGAGAAAATTTAGAATCACGGGAATAAAATACAAACACGAATCAATCAATTGGCTTTAAAATGGCATTTAATCGTTAGTGCATATTTTTGCATATTTTATTATAAATGCATATTTTACTTTTAATTGCACATTTTCAAGAATAAATGCATATTTGTGCATACACGTGCCTTTCAATGTTTACTTTTATCAGTTTCTAAGGACAACTTTCACGACAGCTGTTGTCCATATTCCAGTAGCTATTCCATATTACACGAGTTAGTGTATGCCTGTTTGGTAATTTGAAATAATTTTAAGTTTCCCAAACTTGTTTTTTTTTTCATGCGTATTGACAGGAAAATGTGAAAATTTGTACAAATTGTTACGAATTTTCACGTTACTAAATTCACGTAGTTTAAGTTGTGTATTATCCCAGCAAACATTCTAATTCAGAAATGAAGGATAATTAATTCATAAAAGTGAAGAAACCGGCCGAAAAAGAATTTACTTTTGATGCAATTTTTACCTGGGCTCTTAGACACCAATTTGAATCATTGTAATGATTCATTTATGATCTGAAAATTCGTCATTTAAATGAACGTATATAAGAGCTCCATATATTCATTTAAATGATTAATGCCTGAATCTTTTCTAAATCATAAAAATAATTCTAATAAAATTCAATTAAGTGAAGGATTTCTAAGTATATACTTAATTAATCGTACAGGAATCATTTTTGCGATTCAGAAAAGGTTCAGGGATTAATCATTTAAAGGAATATATGGAACGGTTATATACGTTCATTTAATTGCGGAATTTTCAGATCATAAATGAATCATTAAAATGATTCAAATCGGTGTCTAAGAGCCCAGGTAAAAGGATTTAAATTGCATCATAAGTGAATTCATTATTTCTTATTCATTTATGATTGACTATTTCATCGGTGAGCCTCTGGAGCATTTTTTGATTTGCCTCTTGTTTGGCTTTTATAGCTTCCAGGACTTCTTAATTGTTACACGATGCTATAATTAAAGAAATGATTTTTATATTTCTAAGAAAATTTAGCACCAATTTGTACATACCTTTATGTTTTATCATTTGCTTTTTTATATATATTTTTTGTTAAGTAAGATGGTACCCATTTATTATTAAAACACAAGCTGATGGTTATATACCTATCTAAACCGATCTTTCGAAAAACTTTTCCGAACTGATAATCGACTATGCAAATGAAACTTTTGTTATTACAATGACCCGTCATGATTACCCCTTGGTAAAAAGAAAAATAAAAGGATGAACAAAAACGGATCTCCATATGAAGGATCCAACAACAAAATTGTTTGTTGTTTTGTTGTTTTTTTTTTGACACAGAACACATATCTCTTTGTGGCACTCTGGTAAGAATTTATAGGATCTTTGTATATATTCATAATGCATTCAAAAAACTGAAGGTTTTCTGAATAGTATTCTTCATTTTTGGTGATTAGAATCTGAACCTTCAGATAAATGATTGCTGGGATATGACAGCAGTTGTTTTTGTTCACTTTTGCATTCACATATACACTCTCCCAAATCGTAATTTTTCTTAGTTTTACTTTTCAATTTGTTTCTGGGTGAGTAACTTGAAAGAAGTAATTTTGTGGTCTATCTATGTTTTGAGTTTTTCTTTACAGTTTTTTTTTTGTTCTATCTAAAGTTCCTGGATTTACTTTCATGTCGATGATCTTTTGTTAATGGTTGTATTTTTGTATATAAAAGTTCAAAAATTTAGGATTTACTTTATCAAGCGATTAATTTGAGATCTGTAGTTATTTGAAAAATAATGCCGAAAGCGAAGACGTCTGTAAATGTAAATCTGAAAAATATGTTTTGGAAAACGTACACTTTCACAACCGATGCAACAATTCATTTTTATAAAATTTGTAGCAAATGTGTCTCCTTCGAGAAAAAAAAAAAGAAATAGAAATTGACCAAAACGCAAATTTGTTAAATATACGGAACTGAAAAAACAATCTAGTTCTGCAAAATCGCAATCAAAACTCCTTTCGTTTAGAAAAAACAAAAATAATTTAAATATGGATTTATGTAACGCTTGTTGCAGCTGATAAATTCTCTTAGCAACCTCAATAATCGTAATTTTAAAAAGTGTTAGATCCGATTCATTGTGGCCAATATTGATTTTTCAGTTTTAATTGAAATAAAAACTTATTTTTCGGTTTTTTTTGTAATTTTGTGTTACTCGATAATAAAGGGTGTTTTTGTTATATAAACCTAAATACTACTTAATAAAAATACCATACAAATGGGATGTGGTTTTAAATGCATATTTTAGGCGCAAATTTTGCATTTTTAAGTGCATGAAAATCCTAGCCCTAATTATTACAAAATAATTTGGTCAAATGCAATCTCTTCGAAAAGCTCCTTAAAAACGACATCTCAGATTTTCTTGTAAACATGAAGTTTCTTATATCACATACCTACTGTAAAGATATGAACTCGTTTAAAATTGACACTTTATAATAACCACATATATGTGTAAATGTCATTTAAATATTATTAAGTATTTAAATGACATTCGAATTGTAGATAATTTTACAATATTCTAAACAAAAAAATCACAATCATTAGACATCAAAGTCATGAAATAATTGGTTAAGCTTTCAATAATAATTTAATGTAAAAAAATATCAATTTATTTTGCACAGCAGCACCAGCTAAAGCAAGACGTCAACACGCCTGACAGATTCAATTATATTCAATTAATTGAATTCAAACATGAATTTAATATTTATTATATTATATTAAATTAATACAACAAAGTAGGTTTTGTGGTGACAAAGTGTATTCGGTTATGCACAGCATATGTGTTTCATTTTTTTATTATTGATTAAGTATACAATTTTTATATTCATTGATTATATGGGTATACTATAAACATATGTATGTATGTATATGGCATATTAAGATATCAATTACTTGGTAATTAGATTTCAATTATTAAATTAAATAAATCCAATCTTAAACCAGTGGGATTTATAATAAATTATTCACAAACCTGTGTTTTAGAGCTTTCTAAAATTAAATTAACTTCCTGTCAAAGTTCCGTAATCAATAATACACTGGTATGTAATTTACCAGTAGCTTTTTTTAAATGTCATAAATATGATATTGAAGTTTAATTAAGAGTCTTTTTGATATTGAAGAAAACAAAAACAATATACATAAATATTATTTTTGTTTTTTTTTGTGGACTGTCTGACTTAAAGCCAAATTGAAAATATTTATGACCTGTATTGCAAAATGCGTTTCGCCCAAGCACGATAGTTGGGTTCATCAATTAACTGATGAGCAACTATCGTGCCTGGGCGAAACGCATTTTGGTCTACAGATCATAAATAACTTCAATTTGTCATAAATATGTACATATAATGAAGATAGGTAATTATATGTTATAAAGCGTTTTTATTTTGTAGTATATGTGATTCTGCAAGGATGTGATTCATTTTTTGACAAATTGATTCATCCACATGAGACCCTTACTCTGAATTTCTAAATTGTGTTTGTTTTTTTTTTGTATAAAAAGTCGTTCCCGTATATTCAGAAAATTTGTAGTTTCGCGCACGTAGAACTAAAGAGAGCGTTAAAAATTTCTCCTAATCGTTATTTTGTGTCAAAAAAAATCGCGTATACACAGAAATTCATAGTTTAACCAAAGGTTTGATTTAGACAATTTTTGGCCAGAAATTGACAGTTCATATTTTTTTTAAGAGTGGGAATGAAATTCTCTCAGAGAGAAATAAAATGGAAAAAAGTCTGGAACGGGTTGAGTACAATTTTAAACAATTTTTAACCATTTTTAAACGCCAAAAACATATGCCGAAATTATATATCTTATTTAAATGTAATTTTTATTTTTTTTTTGTCTTAAATTAATTTTGTTATATTTTGTTTGTTTAACAAAACTACGACAACGAGCCAGAAATTTTTTTTCTTTTATAAGAAATGTCAATATGATATTTGGTAAATTTGCTGCATCTAAAACAATCGTTCTATGGAAAATACCGGTTAATAAAATTTTATGTACAAACAATTTTGACTCAAATTGTAGACTATACATAAAATAGTGGACAAAATAGTTGTATCAAAATTGTTAGAGCTGTCTTCGAGATAATTAAGATTTACAATTTAACAAAAAAATACTTGGCAGTTGCCATTCTTTTTGGGGCTATAAGAAAGATTTGAAAAAAGAATTGAGCCAATAACCTAAGAAGCTTAAGTACCAAGTTTGAAGAACATCGCTTAAGCGGCTTAAGCTGTATAGATCGACATATAGACAGACAGACGGAATTTCGGGACCCACTTTGTTTTGTGTTCTCTCTCTGTCATCGCAATGCCAAGTAAGATTAAAATCTCGAGCTCGACTTTTTTATCAAATGCAAAACAAAACGTACCCTAGTACTAGTACATAAAGGTTACGCATGTACAAAATACCACATTGTGTTCCCAGCATTATTCAGACAAAAACTGTCGGACTGTCAAAATTTAAGGAGTCCCGATAAGAATGCTGTCGCTTAGAGCAAAACTGCCAAAATGTCTGGACAGGGCTTAGCAATAAGCCTGCCTAATTTATAACCAACATTCTACTGCTGCAAGATTTCTCTGTTAGAAGTCGAAAACACTCTACATATACATACATTTTATAAATCGATCAACTGACATATAGCTACCTAAATTAACGGAAAACGCATCAACCTATCAACTTTTTGACAGCAAAATTGCGAATTTTTTTCAGAAGAAATATCGGATAAGCATCGTCATATAAGGCAGACACGTTAACACATTATTCATCTTGAATGAAAATCGTCATTGGGTCAAACACAAAACCATATAATTTATATAGTACGAGTTTTTGTGCATTCTTGCGATTCACACTGCCTTATTACCGCTAATATAACAAGAGGAGATGAAATGTATGGACATACATGGAAAAGGATGAAATACTGCATTTAGTGTACGTACCAATCTAGCGTACGTAAGGGAAGTGCTGAGAAACGCACGGCAGAGTGCGTGGTGCACTAAGAAAAGTTTCACAATTTTCGGCCTCGTGTCGTAAATTTTGTGACTTAGCTTCGACTAGCACCGGGGACTCTACCTTAACTTACATTATATGACATACCGTGTTGGATTATTTAAAAAAAAATTATTGTAAAGTATATCAGACCAAAAACGTAAATGTTACGAAAACGAGCCAAGTTCTAATATACAAAACCCTCTATGTAACAAGTCAGACGTGAAAAGTAGTAACATCTAAAAGTACGCCAAGTTCTTACTTCATGAAAAAAATATTTAAAGTTGAATTATATTAGAACAACTAAAAATTACGAGATAGTTTTTATTATTTAATGAATACTTACTAAATTTTGGTGGGTCCACTCGTCGAGTTTTTAAAACCTTTCGATTTGAACACAATAAAAAGAAAGTTTGTTTTATGTTTTTGGTCCGATATCACTCCTTTTTTCATTATTCTACAGAAATCGGAAGCTCTCCATATAATTGATAACAATTCTGAGAAAGTGAGCGGATACCACGCCCCCTAAATTAAAAAATTCAAATTTTCGAATTATTCCTTTGTTTGCATCACAAGATCTACCGTAGTACAAGATTCTATGATGTCGGGAAGGGCTTTAAATTTTGATGATCTGTTAGTCAGTGAGTCAGTTACAGTTTTTGTGATTTTTTAGTCCTTAATAACCGACAATTCCACTGGTGATCTGATGATATTACCTCACTGAACAGTGGCACAAATCATTACATCGTTTTGGAGAAAATAAGATTATTGAAATTGATATTTCAAAAGCATTTGACAGAGTTTGGCATCAAGATCTCTTATCGAAAATGCATGCATTTTGTATCGATGAATATCTTCTTCTTTGGATTCGAAATTAATTTTTCGACCGTTTCATGCCAGTTGTATTGGATGGCTTCAAGTCGGATATTCACAAGATAAATGCTGGTGTGCCCCAGGGCTCCGTTCTGTTTCTGACTCTCTTTCCTATATTCATCAATGATCTCTTTTCTAAAACTTATAATCGAATACATATATTATTTGGATGACGACAGTACCCTCACCATGGCCCATGTTCTGTAACTTTCGAATCGATAAAAGTAGTCGAGAAATAAAAAAAAATATGTTTGTTTTGTTTGTTAAGATGCCACAATAACTTTTTCATTTTATCGCCTTCAATTGGAAAATCCCAGTCAAACAAATTAAAAATTTGAGGTATCGCCTCAACTTACAGAAACCCATTTTTTCAGAGGCGTCAATTGAGGAAAAGTTAGCGCCTTAATTACAGAACATGGGCCCAGAGTTTCATATTCGTTTTTAGATGTACACCCCTGTTCTTCGGATGAACTTCAACGGCAGCGGATAAGCTCAAAAATTCTGATCTTGACAGCATTAAGCAATAGAGAATTTAATGCTACAAAAACTGAATGCTATCTCCTGCCGTTAAAGGGCGACCCTCCCCTAATGCCGTTGTCTGAAACCCAATAAATTTCAGTTCTCGGTTCCTATAAAAGGTGCCAGAACTTAGCTGGATACTGCCGTGCCCTTTAAAGAATTACCTTTGTTAAAGTTTTAGTAATGGAAACTTTTGTAATAACAACATTCAAATAAACATTAGTAGTTAATTGGAGCTCTAATCTCTTCACGAACAGAGTTTCATTGATTTATTCGGTCGGCGAAAAAGGCAGCTAACCTAAAGTAGCATCATAATATTTCTGAAAAATTTGCTTGTCAGAAAACTATTGAAATAAATCAATAAAAAGAGATGTAGTTTTGCCATCTCAATTTCGATATATGAAATGCCGATTTTCATTTTGCAGCACATTAATTTCGACTTTGACAATTGAAAGAACAAGTTGTTAATATTTATTTTCAGGAATACTTCGTGCATTTTAACTCAGCTACTGAAAAACTGGATATTAGTTTATGAAATGATCTCGTTTCTGTACTTAGTTGTGTGCGGCAAATTGAGTCTCCTTCACACTAAGAAGTTCAGAACGATATCTAATGCTCAAGCGTCTTACTGAATCAATTTACACAAAATTATAAGCACATATTCGCTTGTGCCAAATGGAAATCTCCTTAAAAGTCTCTGAATTAGATTCAATCAACAACGTATAAAATTAGATAAATAATAAAGATAGTTTCCATATTTTTTTTTAAATTGTACCACGGTTGTTTTTTGTAAACCACCTATTAAAATTTAATTCTACATTATTTTTGCATTACCAAAAATATTTTTTGTATTATTTATCGCCAAATAAATTCGGTAAATATGGCAACAAAAATTAAGGTCAAAGCGCTGATGTTATATTCAGAACCCGGTGACATTTTAACAAATATCGTGCTAAACCGGTTTTTTGTGTTGTTTACATTAAACTGCAGCTGAACACGCCCTCAAGACAGTGACTGTTCGTGCACAATACTCAGCAAACACACCTACTTTGACATTTTATATAAATACCAAAGTGGTAGGTAGGAATATATTAGTTGATTTAAACATTAATAGATTGTTCATAGATTAGTATCACATTAAAATTACTTTAGTAGGTATTGTTCTAAAATTTTGCTCAATAGCTGAGTATCTAAAAGGTCAAAACAAAAAACATTACAATCAAGGTGTCTTCTAGATTCGTTTGTTTCATGCAATTCATTCAATAAAAAACCTACAAATGTTTCCATTTGAATCGCTTAATGTCAAAGCTAACAACACACATACACACATGCCTACAATTAAACCAGAAAAGTTAAATAAGGTCAATAAAAGCAGCAGATACTCGTTTTTATTGTTTTTCAACTCCAAAAAAAACAACCGTAATTTGAGTAAAATGATCGGTGGGATCAAAGGTGATAAATAATCATTTATCAATTTTGTGTTATTTACCTCCATTTGAATTATTAAACACATAGGTTTGACATCTGATAGTTGTCATTGTACATTGTGCCTATACAGATTCCATTCAACACACTTCCAGTGTAAACCTGGCTACGTGACATTTGACTTACACAAATGCTACTACACTTTTTTGAATCTTAGTTGACATTCAAATGTTATTTCTAGAAATTGATAGAATACCATACGCGTTCTTTTTTATTTGACTATCGTACCAACGTCATCATTTGACGTAAGGAAATTTACCAATTGTAGGTTTACACCTATTACACCTTCTATAGTTCCTAGAAACCTTTACGCCATGTTTGTTAAATCGGTAAAGTTAAAAGATAATACAAACAAGTGTATACAGTAATGTCATATTATGTCTCATATGTATGGCTGTTATACAATTTTGAATTTATTCCAAAAATGTCAATATACCTAAAAACATTTTTGTTTTTTTATAAATTTAAATTGTAATCCAATCTAATATACAATCTACATATGATTAGCAAGCAAGGTAGCTGAAGTGGATACACATATCTGCACCAAATAATTTCAAAGATCAATTAAATTCTGTTTGATACTTGCGTTCGTATGTGTGTATGATTGAACATCTGTTTATACATACAATAACCCCTATGTGAGTTATAATACTGCGAATATATGTACATATATGTAGCTATCTATTGTTTCTTATGTTTAATATATAAATACAAAAAAAAGGAAAAACCAGAACTTTTGAAAGCTTATTAATCCTTCTTGTTTTTTTTTTCTTTCAATCAAACAGATGTTTTTTTTTATTTGTTTTTTTTTTTTTTTTTTTTCTTTAATTAAACTTGTGGCATACTTCATTTGATTTCTCTTTGATAATTTGGCATGTTGATTATGATTTGTCTTTGTCAAATTATTAACAATTGTCAATTTTGTTTTCCAGTCTGCAAGTGTATCTTAGAACAATAGACTATACTTTTTTTTTAAATCATCAACTTTGTATAGCGGGTTAATTGTATTCCCTACTAATTTATTTAACATTAAAGGTGTTTTTACAGGGAAAAAAACCAAAAGCATTTTACCTAGATATACTTAGGCCTTTAAAAGCACCAAGCTGGTTTTCTATAAATATATTTTACATATACATATGTCAGTATTTCAAAAATAAAAAAATATAGTAATATCTCTGGCGCAAAATTTTATACAACTATTATTAAGGCCTTATAACGATACTAGTTAGCAATTCACTATATACATAAACGGTGATTTTTTAAGAGCTTGGTTTTTGAAAATTCAAAAAAATACAGAAACTTGTAAAAAGTGAATGAAATTTTTATTTGGATCGATAAATCAATTTCTGCCATGTACTTTTTAAAAATAATTTCACTTAAATGTTGCCCGCGGCTACGCTTCAGGTGGTCCATTCTGAAGGTCCAATTTTGGCAAACTTTTTCACACATTTCGGCCGGAATCTCACCAATGACGCGTTCAATGTTGGCTTCCAAGGCAGCAATCGTGTTTGGCTTGACCCCATAGACAATAGACTTAACATAGCGCCATAAAAAATAGTCTAACGGGGTCAAATCACATGATCTTTGTGGCCAATTGACTGCGCCAAAACGTGAGATCAACTGCTCACCAAATTCGCCTCTCAATTGATGCATGGTTTCGCGTGCAGTGTGGCATGTGGTACCGTCCTGTCGGAACCACATGTCGACCGAGTTCAATTCTTGCATTTTCGGCAAAAAAAAATCTGTTATCATCGAACGGTACCTTTCTCCATTGACCGTAACCCTGCGGCCTTCATCGTCCTTGAAGAAGTACGGCCCAATGATGCCACCTGCCCATAAACCGCACCAAACAGTGCATTTTTCGGGATGCATTGGTAGCTGCTGAATTGCCTCTGGCTGCTCTTCAGTCCAAATACGGCAATTCTGCTTATTCACGTATCCATTTAGTCAAAAATGAGCCTCGTCGCTGAAGACAATTTGCGTGCGAAACACATTTTTCACAGAGCATGAATTTTGATAAAAAATTTCAATAATTTGCAAACGTTGTTCAGGCGTAAGTCTATTCATGATGAAATGGCAAACAATGCTGAATCGAAATGTCAAATGTTCGTGGAATTTGTCATGTGTGATCTGTCAAAAATATAAACGTCAAAAACCAAGTAGCAAAAAAATCACCCGTTAGTAGTCTACTAACTTTTTATAAATTTTAAACCTTTTGTTAACTTAGTACGCAGTTCGGGAAAAAAATTTTCTCCCATACAATTTTTTTCCTAGGACAAATTTTGTCTTCGAAATTTTTCCTGGCAGTAAGCAGCTCACGCGCAAATTTGTGACGTTTGTACCCGCTGCACTTTTAAAATGTATCCGCTGTACAAGAAATCTCTCCACATAATTTTTCCGGCAAAATAATGCTCTTCGCATTGTTTTGCAGGAAAAATTTTGAAAGCTCAGTCATTGTGGCAGAATTATATTGTGCTATACATTATTTGAAAGTTTTAATTTTCGCTACGGCAGGGCCAAACACAAAATTAAAGCCGAATCATTTATTTACTGGTATCTTACTTTGTTTTTAATAAAAAAAAAAAACAATATGAAAATCGAAGCAGAATCATTCACGCTTCAACTGAACACAGAAGGTTTTAAGATCGAGGAAAAAGATTACAATTACGTGCAGGTTAGGACTCAAATAAAAAGACATAATTATAACTATTTTACATTTTTCATTTTTAGTTAAAATGCTGGCGAAATGTTTGACTCACAACCAACTAAAAAAAAGATATGAATCCATATCATGAAGTTTAGACCGTCTAGAGCCATGATGTGATGCTGAATCCAATTCGATTGAAAATCGAAGAATTACCCGCGAAACATTTATGAAAAACCTTATAAAAACCCATTGTATTGCATTAATTTAATGTGTTTAATAAATAGAGTGCAACTCAGCAAATTTTGTTTCCTTTTTTGAAATTCTTGATTGACAGATATTTGACAGTTCCTCTTATTTCTCCAACTTCAAAATTTTGCGCGGCTTTTTCCAAGTGATTGTAGAGATTAAAATTGTAGAGATAAAATTTAGTTTTTCCCGATCTGCGTACTGGGCTTTAACTAGTAAAATGCTAATTAAGCAGATAGCAAGGCATTTGTAGGGTTTGAATTTTGATGAACACAATTATTGTGTTTATGCGTTGTAAATTGATTATATGTTGATAAAAAACCAACATGTGCTCTAAATAAGTATTCGATGTTTATATTTTCATCATTTTAACTTCATCTTTCTTCTCTTTCTTATATATAAAGAACAATCCAAATTATGTTTATGCGCTATCTTCTTTTTTTCGCCTTAATCGATTTGAATAAGATTTTCAGGAGATCTTAGGACATGTTTGGAGAGTGCATATAAGAAATCTGTTTGTTGTCCGATGTCTAGAACCGGAGTTATGACCAAAAATGCACTTACATATTTGTTATTGCTTTATTAGTATAAATAATGTGCTTTGCTTTGTAAATACAAACTTTTATTTCGGCTTCTCTTTGTTGCCGTGTGTATGAACACAACTACAGGATTTGATTCCCATTGATTAAATGGATTTTGATATTTTATTTTGTCGGTTGTCTAGAATGTTCCATGGATTTTTTGGACGACTTAAAGGTGAAAAATTCGTTGTGAAGCTTGGAAAATGTCGGTTAATTGTGAAATTCATTGTGATAGAAGACGTTTTGGGTGGAGAAGTTAATGAGATATATATTAGATGACGCTTTTCTGCGATCAATGCCACAACCTGATTGACTAAGGCTGTGCGCCCTTTTCACATTATAATTTTCTATTCAGAAAATGTCCTATTTTTCTTTCTGAAATTAATTCGAGTTTTGCGTATTATTACACGGAGTCCGATCTAACCTTGGTCGACGTACACGTCTTGCAGTAATTTTTCAGAATGTCCATGATAATCAAACGCAAGAGGAAGGTACGTACAGAAAATAAATGGAGACGTGCCCATATTGCACAGCTTTAAAGTGCACAATTCGACAAAAAGTTATTAAGGGAAGAAAAGTGGTAAATGTAGACTTCAATCGCGCTGCTTTGGAATACGATTCCGCAATCGGATTTACTTCCTCGATGCTCCCGGTGGGACATGCAAGACATTCGTCATTTAGTTGATTCTAGCAACAATTCGGTCAAGATCTCTTTCGTTGCCTATTGCATCCTATGGCATTGCTGCCACACTGTTTGAAAGCGGTCGAACTGCACATTCTGCTTTAAAGCTGGCGATGAATTTTATCACGGTTGACAAGCCAATAACGTACACAATGGACAAGAATTCGGCGACAGCGAAATTTATGCGAGAATGCAAAATCATAATTTTGGGTGAATGCATTATGGCGCATAAACAAGCTTTGGAGGCAGTTGTACTAACAATGAAAGATTTACAAGATGATTCGAAAAGATATTGTGGGGATATGATATTGCTCAGCGGAAATTTTCGTCAAACGATTCCCGTCATCCCGAATCTACTGCTGCCGATGAATTTAATGCATGCTTGAAATCGTCGGAAGTTGAAATTGACCACAAATATGAGAGTGGCATTGCACTCCGAAGACGACTGCTGGCGCTTGGCAATGGCCAATTTTCTGTTAATGTATCGACTGAATTGATATCATTCCCAGCAAATGTTTGCGTCGAAGGAGAAACTCATCACCAAAGTAAAGTGTTTCCCGGCATTGCAAAAAATTATAGGTAAAAATCTCTATTGGATTTATGAACGGCCAACACTAGCAGCGAAGAATAAGGACGTCGTCGTGTTAAATTGGAGGGAGGCGAAGTTCGCCTGGTCCGCTAGTTATTTATAAAAATTAAAAAAAAAATTGACACCAGCAGGACACGAACCTGGGCCTCCCGCGTGCAAAGCCGATATACTATCAGAATGACATGTGGATTTAGTACGATACTAAAAATTTTAAGTAGCCATTCGGTTTTAACTTTAGTACAATGTTAAGAAGATACGATACTAAACTCGTTTAAAATTAGCAAAATCCTCTTTTTAACCTAGTATCCTACAAAAATGATTTAACATATTACTAAATCGTTTAAAATTTTGCGCCTCTGGCACCAAATTAGATATTTTAACATTTTCCGCATTCGTTTATATAATTTTGTTTAAAAGATTATTTTTTTTTACTTGGGAATTTATTGACTTATGTACTTGCTTTCATTTTGGTAATAAATCAGTTATTGTTCGTCAATTTCGCATGTTTTTGCAATGCAGATTTTGATGCAAAAAACTTTGAAATAATATTTTTAAAAAAATATTTCAAACTACAGTGCGCACTCGATAAACGCAAAACTTTGGTATATTAGAGCAACACCCAAAATTTCACCATTAGTGACTCAGTAATAGCAACTTTTCAAAAAATTGTAACTCAGTAATCGCAACTTTCCAACTGTGATCTCTTTTTTCATTCATTCTGCGCTTATATTTTCTGGAATTTGGTAAAATTGGTAAAACTGTAACTGCCAGTTATTTTACAGCGTTTTTTCTTTGAATTTTGTACTTTTCTTGATCGTATGTGCATTGCATTTGGGATGTAGTTTTTTTAGTTAGGTGAAATTTTTTGTGTTCGGGTCGATAACTAATTGTAAGTCTTATTTAACAAACCGTGGCCATTGTTAAAACAGTTCACAAACTGTCAATTAAGCAGAAGGCCGAGATCTTAACTAAATTGAGTTATGGTGAATCAGTTCAATCCCTTTGTGAAACTTATAAATGCAACTAATCAACCGTTTGCAGAATGGTGGGCTGAAGAACAGTCAGTTTCACTTGAAGACATATTAACTCTGCAAAAACTCAGTGATGGCCATTCACAGGAGTTTATTTATTTCTCAATATTTCAAAAAAAAAAAAATGTTTTTTCGAGATTTTTTTTTGACAATACCATAAGTTATTTTACGTTAGTTTTTTTTAAACATTCTAACAGAAATAGGTCAATAAAATTAATTTTCTTTACTTGTATCTATACCTAAACAATTTTCTTTAATTTTGTATACCTTAATTTTCACGTCAAATTTTAATGCACGATTCAAAATTTTTGTGAATGACTCGGTTATTCCAACAAACTCAACTAACGCAACTGCTCGAATTTCTGTTAGTTGCCTTTACCGTGGGCGCACTTTAATAAAAACGTCATATTCATCTCTTGTGGGGAATACGTTGATACATAAAAATTGTAAGCTTAAGTTTCACCTGACTATTTGAATTTTAAAGCAATGCTGTAGATAAGCACAGTACACGTATCTTAAGGTAATATATTGCGCATGTTGTCAAAAATCTATTGTCATAATTCAAAAAATCGGTTGTCATATTTGAAAAAATGTCTCTGAGATTTGACACATATACTACATACTGATTTTTGGCACATCCACATACAAATAGAGATGGGTCGATATTTCAGTAAGAGTTATTCAGTAGCAGGTATTAGCAGAACGAAAATAACTGTTATTGAAATAAGACTTAAAATTTCTAAGTTTTTATTTTGATAATCTTTTCACATTAATAAAAACTTATTTCACTTTGATAACTGATTTTGCTTAACTCAGATTCTGGTTTTATTATTAATTTCAGTCTAGGAGCAAAAGTTGTTATTTTCTAATTACATATTTTGCTTGATCACGATTTTCGTAGTTCTTGGATTCCCAGTCATCGCATAAATTCGAAATCGTTCTAAATTAATTGAATCGTCAACCTAGTACTTCTGACAAAATAGTAGTAAGGATTTAACCATTTGTAAAAATAAAAACTAATGTGAACAATAAGAAAGAAAAACTGATGGAACAAGTCAATTAGGCCAATCGAAAAGTGGTGAATTAAGAAATTAATAATTAGTTTTAAAATTTTAGTGGAAAATAGTTTATTAAAATGGTTATTATACTGACAATTGTTAATCCATAATAGTTTATTTCAGTAACAGGAATTTATAACTATTATTTAAAAGTAGCAGTAACAGATAATGCAACTAGCAGTTTGGATCATGCCTAGCCTATGTCCACGAAAAATGTAACACGAGTGTCTCTGAATTTTGACACATTCTCGAACTTGAACGAACATGAAAACCGGAATATATTACCTTTAATATGTGTACTGTGGTAGATAGGTACGATTAAATACTTTGAGACTTTCACCACTCATTGTAATCCTATTTAAAACTGGGTAAACGGGGCGAAGGACCCAGAGGAAAAGTTACTTCCATTGGCAAAGAAGGTAAACTCATATCCAAGAAAACTGTTAAAATTTGAAAGAAAAAAAGTGTCCTCTACGGAGCGATGCTTATTAAAGTACAGTATACAGTTCTTTCGAACGAAAAAAATGGTGGTGAGAAAAGGATATTTTTTTCAAGAGAAAAATATCTGAGGTGAAAACCAAAATATAACAAGGTATTTTCATCTTGTTTCCCACACAACTAATATTGTTTTGCACAAACAAATATTCGTGTTGAGTTTTTTTTTCACATTTTGATATAGTAAAATTTAATTATGAAACATTTTTTTGGGACGACTTCTTTCCATTATGCAAAGGATTGATTTTGTTTACAGTGAGCTAGGGCAGCACTGCCCTTTTGAAAATTTGAATGGGAGTATTTCAGAGGATTAGAGGGGAGTATTTCGTGTTCGTAGGGAGTTCGCAAAAAGAAAAAAAACATAGACTATTGATATTACCAATATAACTTTATTAAAATATTTGTAAAATTAGTATATAATAAAAGAACCTGCTGAAAACAAAAGTATTAATAAGGAAAACACACTTCAGCAAAGAAAACTAATTTGTCTTAAATACCTTCAGTGTGAAAAATCGAAAAAAAAATCAGACTTTATTGTTACGCAATCTGCAATATCAGACTATCTTATAGATTATTTGTACTAATTATACACAAGAGCTTCTTTGCTGGCTACTTATTGTGATGCCAATAAAATTGCATTTACTGTGGCAATACTAAAGCAGGTTCTATATTGTTTGTTTTATTAAATAATGGGTTATCCATTTTGCGGTTACAAAAGTAAACGTACACATATAAAATATTTTTTTTCATGATATTTCTTTTTGATTATAAAGTCTGAACGTTGACATTATGTGTGAAACACTACATCATTTAAATGACCACCACGCGAATTGTTGCAAGCATCGATTCATTTGAGGTAATTTTCGACCACTTTTTGACACATATTGGGCGGTATCTCAGCCATAACTTGACTAATGTTGGTTTTCAAGTGCTCAAGAGTTAAAGGTTTATCTGCAAAAAACGGTCTTTAACGTAGCCCCACAAAAAAAAGTCCAGCGGTATCTAATCGCATGATCTTGGTGGCCAGTTGATATCGCCACGACGAGAAATTACGCGGCCAGGAAATGTCTCTTGCAATAAAGCCATATTCGCTCGAGTTGTGTGGCATGTGGCACGGTCTTGTTGAAACTACATACTCTCCAAGTCGTATTCTTCAATAGCAGGCAAAAAAAGTTGGTTCAACGCTCCGACTTGACGGTGACAGTCGTTTTCCCAGAACAGTGACTTTTTGAGGATGTAATGGCCTCTCTGCAATTACTTGAGGATTCTCAGAACCCCAAATATTATTAAAGAACCAATAAATGTTTTCAATGCGCTAAACATTTGTTCACCAAAAAACATTTTTGTTGAAAACAGATTTTGCAAGAACTCTTCCAAACTCAATTGAAGAATTCGCTGTAGTTCAAGAGCCTCCATTCTTCGCCTAGTTGCTAGTTCGTTAACATTATTACTCGTTAAAGATTTCGAAATATTTGTATAAAAGGAAGTAGTGAACATAGATACAATTTATTCACAAACGAAACTGAATGAAAAGAACTGCAAAGAATGCATCAGCGATTGTCAATTATAAGGATGTTTTTGTATTTTCATTCATGTCAGTGAATAAATATTCCGCATACTTTTCAAAAATGTAAACATTAGTAGTTTTTTCAATTTTGTATGCTAACAGAAATAACAGCCGAGCATTTATCAACTAACCTAACCCATTCTTTTACATGAATGAATACTTCAGACTATCACCGATATTCAGCTATTTGGCGAGTGAAGTGAAATGACTCGCCACTCACTGCTGAAATCTCAGGCGAGTAATCTGACATTTCATTTCATTCATTCACTCCCTCACTTTTACCAGCTGAATCGATTTTTAATAAAAAGTTACTCATCTCATCACTCACGGGTTGAACGCATCCGATGAAATCGGAAATCCGTCTTTAATGAACGTGTGAATATCATCGAGGGAGTACCTACAGGAGTACAGTGAATGGCAGGGGAGTACGAATACTCACTTTGTACTCACTTCGGCAGCGCTGGCTAGGGGTTTCTATATTAAAATATTTCGGTGCGGAAACACTGATAAATGTGATTAAAAAATATTTTTATTTTGTTTTCAGTTTTGGAGTTTTGTTTGTTGGCTTATATTTTCGTTTAATGCAAAATATTTCTTTTTCTATTTTTTAAAGTTAAACACGATATAGAATCTGCGGCTACGAAAAACTAATACTTCTCTATGGTTATATAGTGTTATGATATTTGTTTTGGATATATTTGTACTTTTATTGGGGAAATTTTAATAATATAAAACTACTTGTATGAAGAATTTTCCAATTAAGATCACGGCGTACAAAAAGCCCGGTTCGTAAGGGGTGGCCCATTATAGGATTTGGGGTGAAGGGAACAAGTTTGGATGTCATTTTTTTTTTTTATTGATTTTACAATTTTTTTTTTAAAGTCCACATCCCACTACACTTACCATACCGAATTATTGGTAAAAAAAACTGTCAAAATAAACAACAAAGCAAACATTTTGTTTGGTAAATAAAAAACTTTAAAAATTTATTAAAAATAGAAATAAAAGTTTCCTCACTTTTAAACTTTCCATTAAAGGAAACTTCAGCCTTTTTTTTAGCAAAGATTACTTCCATAAGAAATACACATGTAGCTTTTTTCTTCGACGAACTGTATACTAGACTTAAGCTTAAAAAGATTTGAAATAAAAAAATTACCCTGTCTAGTAAACTGGTTACTACATTACAACTTTTTAAATTTGAACAAAAAAAAAACCACGATTGAAATGCTCTTTAAGCGACAGTGATTGTTGTACCGTCCACTACTCTTTAAGTGACTGCATTATGACAGTTGCCATTCTTATACGTTTTATGATAATGATATTATTTTGGACTTCTGTGAACAGTGTTTAGTTAAGGTATGTAATGTTAAATAAGCGCTTTAATGGCCTTCCTTGGGAACTAATAGCTTTGTTTGTCAATGTCAAGGAAAGCGCGTTGGAACACTGAGGCTGCGATAAACTTACATAACTGTTATACACACTTTTCTTAATATTTTTAAACGTATTCCTTCTCTAACTCATCGAAGAATATGTTTGAGCAACGAATAAAGAATTTAAAATTGACAACAATTTAGACAACCAAAGAAAAGAATTCAAACTAATTGTACTAGATTTTTGTCATGTATTTTCGGAGGGACCCTTTATTTTCATTAATCGAACATCTTAGCTCGCGGATTAACTTCAAATTTATCATTTCGAAAATTCATGAATTATAGGTAGAATAAGATTAAGAATAAGAATATGACTTAATAAGACTGTTATAATGCGTTTATGAATACCACGAATAGCGCTTAGGTGGTAATCATTGTATAACTCTACGTGAACATGTTCTCTTTTTTATCCTCTTAAGGGAATTTGTGTTCTCCTTTTTATTTAAGGGCACTTTTATCTTTTATTTTACTAACATTAAATTCCAGTCTACAGTTCAGTTGCAAAAAGAAGTTTAAAATTTTCAAAATTGTATCATATTGTTTAATTTGAATAGGGATAGGCCCTTTAAGAATAATTACATCATAAGGGTCAATTAGACTGAAGACCTTAAAATTGAAATTTGTAAACAACTCTTTTTCGAAAGTTTTATCCAACCGCGGAAAACTTATATTTTTTATTTTTCACCAATCACCACACAGCATTTTGACCACCAATTGTCTTGCATGCAAATACAACTTTTAGCCATATTTCATTGATACCTATTAGTATTTGTACATGCATTGCATATATATCTGAACACGTAAAATTTCAGTGGAATTAATACAAATTATTTTTTTTTTATCATCTTTAAAGGATTTTGGCATGCGAGAATTTTTGCATAGCATTTAATATTTTGCACGTGAGCTCTGTAAACTCTGAGTCGATATCACAACCTATATAGGTATATGTTTGCTAAAAGTAAACAAACATTACTAATATGAACACGTCTATTGACATTATAATGTATAAATTATTATTTTTAACCACTGCACCTACAGTTATTTGCTTATTTTTTTTACAGATGCAGACTGGAAAGTCAGTTTTATATGTAAAACAAGCATTACAGCAAATCTAGTTATTAGAACTTGTTTTATTTCAACCGATTTTAAAGTTTAAGCAACATTTTGGTAAAATTAAACTGAATAACGTAAATAAAAATTGTTCGAAACATTGTCACTTTGCAACATGTTACTCATTATGTTAAAGTTGTACACTTTCCAATGGGTTTTTGTGCCAACAATTTGTGTTGGAAATTGTATGCAAATCAGAATCACAATAGGAAATGAAATAAGTTTCGAACTTTCTATCCGTCGGTGATTGATGTATGAAGATAATTATTATGATGTGAATGAAATAAAGTTCCGTTATAACACTCACCATTTGGTGGAGGTGGCGGTATTGAAGCGCCACCTGTCATTGGTATTCTCGGTGGCTCCATTTTCCACTGAGCTGATGATGGTAACGATCCAAATTCACGATTCACACCCGATTCAATCAACATGACCAGATACTGGTATCTTTTTCTTTTGTCAACATGCAGTTAGATTTCACACAACCAAAATAATTTTTTTTTTATTCAAAATTTTTCTTTAGTCACTTTATCCGGTAGAAACGAAAACAAAAGCCTATAACAACTGCTCTCTAGTTAAGTACAGTTTTAACAATTTTTTTTAAATTTAATTAGAATTTTTTTTTCAGTCACAGTCCCGACGACAAAACAAAAGATGGGAAATTATAATTTTTTTTTTTTTGATTTTTTATAATTCACAGAAAATTCCACTTGCGCGATCACAATAGTTAACAGTTTGAACGATCCATACAGGTAAACCACAGTTACTGCACTGAAATCACCAAGCGGCTCAAGTTTCACAGACGGACTTGACTGAACCAGAGTGGTGTGCGTTGTGTGTTGGGGGAGATACCCAACATTGATGATGATGGCGGACGAAAATCAAAGGTAAAGAGGAATTACCTTAGATCGAATAAAACATATAAACTACATTGGAAACGGGAAGCGAAGAGCATAGAAACAGTAGTTTGACTACTCTTGCGCATAACGATTGAACGATTAATCACAGTTACCTACCCAGTGACATTAAGGAGGCAGAGCTACGCGCCATCCGGTGAGCATATAGCTCAAAAGTGCCTATCTCTTTTTGAATGTATAAGTTGAAATGAAATAGAGATAGAGTTTGAATTCCTGGAAGTAATCACTGGAATAGGGAAAATTGGAAGTTAAAAAAACACTCATTAATGATTTGAGTGCACTCAAATGGTATGACAATAGTCACATGATTCATGTTGTCTCTTTCGCTTGCATTAGTAGTTGAATGAAAATGGTCGCTTGTCAGATCCATTAGTGCCTAATTAGAGTACTTGTCACGTTCCACTAGCAATATGGGACTAACGGGTATGTATAGTATTTAGATACCTGTATAGATATGTATCAATGTACATAAGTAGTATTTTGGTTGGTATTTTTAGGGTATGGTGTTGCCTAAGAGCATTTCATTAAATTAAATGGAGGGATTATAATTGTAGGCGTGGTTCATTCTTTCTCTGTTTGCTTCGCGTGGGCTTACAGCTGAATTGGTAATTAAGGAATGAGAAGGAAATACTTGTGGAGAACACTAGACGAAGAAAAAAACAATTATTATAATGAAAATGGCAATCAGGTTTGTTTGCTGGGAGATTGTTGGAACAAAAATGTTGGTGGTAGGCTGGTAAGTAAGACGATGGGGAGTGTTTGCGTTGCTTGTTGAGTACCTACCTAAATTATCTTAGGAATGTAGGTACATAGGTAATTTGCAGGTACGTAACTAATGTAAATAGGTAGGTACTTACCTATTTTTTTGTTTTGAAGAAGCTTTTCTTAGAGATAAGTAACCTACCTAACTATTAAATGTACATTCTGACACGATAAAACAATTCTCAATTTGCATTTAAGAAAATTTAACCAATAGATAGCTGCTGCCTACCTTTATACCTACATACCTCCTTCCTATATACCAAGAAATGTACTTAGTTCTAAATCTAATCTAAAGTTAATCAATATATGCAAGGCATAAACCTAAGTATACCTATAACAATATGGATTTGTAGGTAGGCATATCAACAAATAAATTTAGTTCTTTTATTTCCAGTTCTTTGGTAAGTAGGAACCTGCTGAAATACATGTAATTACATCGCTATTGTTAAACATCTATACGTACCTACCTACATAAATACAAATCATTGACAGTTTCCTGTAATTTTAAAATATTTTTATGTTGGTAATTTATGTTTCTGTATGATTTAAGATTAAACGTCATTTGGTCGGTCTAAGCTTTCACTCTAAATGTAAATACAATTGACTCCGAGTACCTAACTAAAACACCAAATTTGCCATTAAACCAGGCTACCTAAACATAGGCAGTTTATATTTTTGATATCTCAGATGTTAAGGTAATAATTTCTCAAAGAAAATTTATATGCATAATTTTCTGTCAAATTAAACAAATTAAAAGGTAAAAAAATTCTTATTAATAATTTCCATGCTCTTTACAAAGAAAAAATTATAAACTGACTTTTAAATGTTTCCAGGAAAATTATTTATTAAAAAACAAAACATTTAGGTACAAGCAACGGCCCGGGAAATAACGAAGCAGACACAATGAAATGTCAGTTTTAAAAATTGTTTAATTCTACAGTACATAACACATAATTAAGGTTATGTCTTCCCGTCTTCCGAGTTTTTATTTTCGGTCCAGTTTGCTCATCTGGGCCAAAAAATATTTTCAGAGACCCTGTCAGTTATTTTTTCTTTAATTTAAAAACTTTTGTTCGTATCAATTAAATTAACAAGGCATTCTTTTCTCATATTGTCTCTAAGTACTTCAAGTAAATTTTCGCATCCAACCCTGAGGAACGATGCAGTAAAGGAAGATCTAAGCTCAGATGGTGCACGTAAGTGGAAGGGGACCTCAACCCACTACGCTTTTTTCTTTTCTGTGAACAAATATTAAAAGAGAGTCTCTTTTATTTGCATCATTGTTTTTCTTCCAACTCGTAGCTTACTCGTTCGTTTTTAGTTTGATAGAGGAACGAGTGGCGGCGAGGGTAGACAAAATCGTTTGGGTGAAAAAATTACAAGAACGTTTCTACCACTGTTACCACTGGGACTCATTTGAGTCAAAAGGGACTCATTTTTTTTTAGGTTGGCTGAGGGTCTCTTTTTTTTAGATTTGACTCATTTTTTTAAGAACGAGTCAATTTATAGTTTAAAGCACTATTATTTCATTTCGCAGAAAATATTTTTCACTTCGAAAAAATTCCAACAAAGCTGAATTTTGGTGGAGAGCTTCATGTTTACGTCCTAAGCATTTTCTAAAAAGTACCCTAAATTTGGAGTGGAGCAAAAAATGTTAGAGGGGGAATGAGTTTTTTTTTTTTGAAAAAAGTTGTTGGTACGCATTGTAGATCATATCCTTCTACACGAAAAAGATTAAGACACTTTATATCGTACAATTGATAGATTTGGGGACAAATGGTGGAAAACATTTTGGTGCAGTACACTTTTTTCAACAAAATGTAATAAATGTATGTTTTTGAGTAGGAAATTTTTTTGTATTTAGTTATGTTTGGAAAAACATGTTCTATTAAAAAAAAAAACAAATTTTGAGTATGGAACCGGAAAGGAAATGCTGCCATCTTAAAAAAAGAACACCTTGTAGACAGTACAATCACCTACAAAATGACATCTCTGTGTCAATTCGTTCTAAAGTTATAGCGGACCAAAGTTAAATTGTTCATCAAAACGGATAGATTAAATTCATTCGTTAAAGCAACCTTGACCTAATATAGCTCCCATTTGTGTAGAATGACTTGATCTACAATGTGTATCAAAAACTTTTTTTCAAAAAAACATAATGTTTTCGAGTAATTTGGAAAAAAACTGATTTTACCCCCTCTAAATTTACTGGCCCCGTTCCAAATTTGGGGTACTTTTTAGAAAATGTAATGACGTAAACATGAAGCTCCCCACCAAAATTCAGCTTTATTCGAATTTTTTCGAAGTAATACCATTTTTTATCTAATTTTTCTGGACTATTATGAATTTGATACTTTTTATATGTTTTCAAAGTATTTACATATTTTAGCTATTTAAAAAAAAAGGTATTACTATAAACATAGAGATTTTTTATTGGGACTCATTTATTTTCAAAATGACTCATTTTTCCAGCCTCTGGGATTCATTAAAAATTAAACCTGTGGTAACACTGGTTTCTACTTATAAAAGCAAACATAGATATACATATATAATATAACTATCTTGAATTGAACGAAGTTTTGGATATTTTAACTTATTCACTTTATTCGAAATGCCTAGTATTCTTATTACATTTCAGATTTCACTAATAATCCCAATTCAATCCATTGTTCTAGTTTAAATTTTTTTATAGAAATGCTTTCTTGGTCTTAAAAAAGTGCTTCTCACTTTGGCCATTCGGGATTCTGCAAAATAAATTGTTAAAAAAAGATTAAAAAAAAACAGGTAACATTTAATATGGCAGTACCTTTTACAACTACCATGAAACAAATCAAAAGCTCGTAAGAATTCTTTCTAAAATATTTCTTCATCAAAAGGATTCCTACTTGATCTTTTAAACCTGAACCCAACCGAAAATTTATTTAATTTTGAGAAATATATTCTTCTCTTAACTTCCTCGCTTCAAAATAAAAATTCTTCCAGATACCAGGCACATATACATACCCTACCCACCTTTAACTTTGCGGGCATATCTATACCAAAATTATTATTATTTTTTTTTGGTAAATTGGGTTTCTTATGAAAAAGGAGGGAGAGAACGCAGGCTAAATATGGATAAGATACATTATACATTGTACACATTCATGGTGTTGGTTCTGCACTATAATTAACTAATATGTAATTACAGCCATTTCGGTGTCAAATATGTACAATTTATTAACCCTTTTTACAGCGCTGCGCTTTATTAATTTTCTCACGTTATAGCTACCTAGCTTTTTGGTTTAAATATGTGAATTGCAATGTGTTCGTTTTGTAGTGAAGAAATCGTTACAATACCTAGAGAAGTAATTAAAGGAAAAAAATATTGATGTGCTGAAAACTTGGTAGTCCTAATCAAGCATAGCAGAATGTACAATCTGTGCTCTAAATAATCGCAAATACTCGGAAATCATATGCCCAGACAATTTGTATGGCCCATACCTAAGGATTTGCAAGTAGTAAATACCTATACATCGTTGGAAAAACCCCGAAAGCTTTTAATTTAAAAGTTTTGATGCCGAAACCTGATCAAAAGCCTCAGAGTAATCTATATAAGATTTATTTACATTTAAAAACCTTAAAAAAAAATATTTTTTTGGAGGCCGAACCTTCTTATTTCGATTCAAAACTAGAACTGAAATACAATCATTTTACTTAAACCTAACTGCCCTACCCATCCCATGCTGAATGCTGCTTCCAACGGATGCTCCCACAGGTGGTGTTGGGTTACTCCAGTTGGTACGTGCTGGAATGCACTTTATTGTATTTTGCTTGTCTCCAGACGCCAGTGTCAGCGAAATCTAGTATGGGAACATTATTTATGCATCTCTACAGATTTCAATGTTTTTCGCCTTAACTTGTATACAGTCGATAACTTTTCCATGTTTAAAGCAGGTGATCACATATAGGGGTGACGAAACATTTAAAAAAAAATATCTGTACCTATTGCTTTGGATCGAATTAAAACCAAATATAATCGTTACAAAACAAAAGTCCGTTACCTACACCTTCTTGCATTTGCAGCCTTAGCTGTGAAATAGAAAGTATACCTACATACAGGGCCCGACCTAGGGTGGGGGGGGGGTGCGGTCCGGGTATTTGCACGTGGCGGCAAATTTCAAAAGCAGCAAATTTGAAAATTGAGGACTAAAAATATAACTATGCCTTCCCAAAATAATTTTACTTGTTTCTTTTTAATTAGGTAACAATATCAGACGAAAATATATAAATCAGAAAGAATCTTGATTTTTCGCACACAAGTGCGCTGTGTATGGGACGCTTAAGGAAAACTGCACTCAATCTCAACTCTCAAGCAATCGGAGAAACACGAAAAACACTTTATTCGTCATCATCATCGCTCATCAGAAATAAATATACCTTTACATCTTCCTCTACCTTCTCAGCTGCCAGCTCCCACATACATAAATATATGCATGGGTCATCCGATCCCACAAACCTAAATAAAAAAAGCTCTTCATGTCCAAAGTACACAGGTAATATATTCTGGTTTTTATTTTCGTTCAAGTTCGCGCATGTGCTAAACTCAGAAACACTCGTGTCACATTTGGCATGCGCATATGCTAAGACATGAGCCAAACTGCTAGTTGCAATATCTGTTACTGCTACTTTTAAATAACAGTTATAAATTCCTGTTACTGAAATAAAAATTATGGAGCAAAAATTGTCAGTGAAATAACAATTTTAATAAACTATTTTCCACTACCATTTTAAAATGAATTAGTCATTACTTTTTCATCTATATTCCGCTGTTTGGCTTGATCAAAATATAAATTTAGACATTTCAAATGTTATTTCAATAACAGTTATTTTTTATCTACTAAAATATTGACCAATTCCTATTTATAAGTGAAAATGTCAAAAATGAGAGTGCATGTGCGAAATCTCACAGACATTTTGCCAAATATGACAACCGAATTTTTTAATTATGACAACTGAATTTTGACAACATGCGCAATATATTACCTTATTATGTGTACTGTGGTTCATGATTATATGATATAGGTACATATTTTTTGTTCGTTGCATTTCCAAGACGAAAAAAATCGTAGATACATACCTACCTAGTCCTAATTATTAATTAATTAATTAATTATTTCTTCTCCATTTTATTTATTCACAATGTACATAGTATGATAGAAATATTATGGTAATTTATCCTCCAAAAAGGAAGCACGTGATTTGTGTTAAATAAAAATGTCCTATTTTTTTCTGTAAAGAATATAACAAATAAACTTAGGAATGAATTTGAGACACTAATATATGTATTTGACAATGACTCTGTACTAATAAATAACTTATTGAAAATTGGATATTAAATAAAACTAAAATAAATATGTGTGTTATATTTTTTTCATTATGTGCTACAATATTTGCATATATTTGGCAGATATTTACCAACAGTCAAAAATACAAGAACAAAGCAAACGAAACGAAGAAAAAATTTTATTCAATTTTCTTCACACTTATATAATTCTTCTTCACTTATATAAAACTTATTAAAACTTCAGAAAACTCTTAAGTGGATATCTTTTGAACGACTCAATCGGTTTTGATGAATTTAAACATCAATAAAAAAGATTATTTAAATCCTATCAGCAGCTTCTGAGAAATTTGTTTTCAAATATGTACCTGCACATAAGTAGGTACTACAAACATGACACATACACTCATGTAATTTGATATACTAGCTAAAAAGCACTTTCACTATAAGACTAACACATGGATGGGAATATACTATAATTCCAATAATATTACATTCATACGGGTCGGAATGATAAACTCCATTTTTTCAAAAGTCGGTCAAAAATCGCACCAACTCTGTAAAAACAATTTTATAGCTTAAGTTTTCATTGCAAAGGGCGACAAATTAAATGTTTGCGCAGGGCGGCGACAAGGCTGGATCGGGCCCTGCCTACATAAGTCTATAGAAACGTAAACGAATTGTGTGTACAATGTGACAAACGAAACGTTTGTTTGTTTCACACTAGGAATTGATTTCACAGGATGAATTGTAAGAAGGGCAAGCAATAAGGGGGGGGGGGGGGGGGGCTGGTGAACAAAATCTCCCCCGTCAACCATTTGAAGAGATTTTTTGACATTCGCTTTTAAACTACGCGTAGTGTACGTTCAAACCAAGAAACATTTAAGGACTTTTCACGTGAAAGCGACCAACGATTAAACAATGAATTACAATTAAAACAATTTACCAATAAATTCTTCACAAATTCTAATCAAAATTGCAGAAATAGAATTTATATTAATGTTTAGACACAAAAATTTACCTTTTAATCGCCAAAATAAGATATATTTGAGAAAACAATATTGGTTGTCGCGAATTTCATCTGATTGTTACGAACAGTCAAACTCTCTTCGCGTTTCAAATTACCATCCACCCTTCAACGAGTAATTTGGTCGCTCGCGTCTAACCTCTAAATCAGACTTTCAACTTATATTCGTGAGGAATAGAATAAGAGGCATGTGAAGAATGATACGTGAAAATGAACGAATGTTTGTTCTTTGTGCATAGTACTTAAAAGTCAACGAAAAAAATCCCCGGCGATTTTATTTCCTCGTGTGGAAATTACAGGAGACTTCTGAAAGCAATTAAAAGAAAACGTCAACAAACCTCCATCAGCAACTAATTGCCTTGTGTAAATAGGAACTTACTACAAGGCAATGAAATAATAACAGAAAGTGTAGTGATGCGCAATACTATCGATACTAGGTCTCCTCTCTCCTAAAAATGATTTCCACATTCCACCCGTTTTGACCTTAGATCAAAACTGAAACGTGTGACGGTATGACGAAAAACTAGTCTTAATGACAATCCACATAAGAGCTACCAACGAATTAATGAATATTCATCCAATTTGACACATCGTTCACATGACAGCCTATTTTATTCATCGTGAATGACGTTTTCTATTTGATAAATCTGTGATTTTGAGGTTATTGTTGCAAGCGGTAAAAATGTATGAAGTAAGTGTGGATGGTATGTGGAACGTGGATAGAGTTTGACAGTTCATATAGCAATTAGATTGCAATTCCCTAATTTATCTTATTTTGATAATTAAAATCATATTTCAGTGTCTAAATCTAAACATTAATATAATTTTGTTTAGAATTTGTGAAGAATTTAGGTTCATAAATTGTTTTAACTCACATTTATTCCTTCATCGGTCGTTGGTGGTAGGTAATCATGTCAATATTCTTTGATTAAAACTTTCAAATCTTATTTACACAGAACGAATAACTAATTGTCATATACCTTAGGCTATACAAAGAACACATTAGGTCTGATCCCGTACTTTCAAATGTCAAATCTCGAAGAGTGGTAATAAAATTCGCCCACAAAATCACAGCGCAAAAGTATGCGAACAATTTAAACCTTAAGAATATTAAATTGACATACCTACAAGAAAAATTAAAGTGACAGCCGCCCTTGCCCTTGACAGCAGCTTCGGTTTGTTGTGCTGGTAATTTTTTTTCCGAACAAATTTCATGTGCAGAAAATCCCAGCAAGGGAATTTTTTTACTCTCTCGTGTGCATTCGCTTACATATGTCAAAAACTGTGCAATTTTTGAGTACGGAAACGACTTAAGATTGAAAATCAAACAAATGCACATAAAATGACAGGAAATTAAAGTAGGTACGCGAAAGACCTATTTTTACACATCAGTCACAGCAAGAACTTTTATTACAATTTTTTGACACTAGTTTTGGAAGAGCTTAGTTTGTTTACTTTATGAATAATAAAAATTTCCTTTTGATTTTTGTTTCACAATTAATTATTTTATTTACTTATCACTAAAACTTCACGTGCTGTTTTGTCTGTTTCGTAAATTTTCTGACATTAAGTATACCCATTTGATTTCTCTACATTTCTATACACCACCTCGACCTCTGTTATTCTACCCCATAATAGGTATCATTTCGTAACCGTTGAGATGGTCAGTATTCGAATTCATATAAAAGCCGATATACCTACTTTTACGGATATCTATTTAACAATCCTAACCCAACCCAACCCAACCCGACTTAAGTGCCCTAATGAGATTTCAGGATAGATTCAACTGCCAAAGATAGATCGATTTGACTTTTGATGGTCTCTTTTTATATATCTATTATCAGAATTCCAATTGCAGAACTATCATTGCATTTGTTTCATGTCGCTTCTCGGTGTCTAAGCATGTTAGCATTCCAGTTGGGTTAGCAATTTCCAGCTCGTTGAATCCAATTAGGAACCCACCCTTTCCCAGAGCCTCCTCGCTATATACCGTATAAGTCTCAGTCATCGAAAACCACCCGAAACCTAACCAAAAGACACTAAAACTGCAATGTTGTGTCGGGGTTTTCGTCGTGGTGAAAGTCGTAAATCGAAAGAATGGCTCTTTATTTGCGATGTTAGTGCGACAGAGCGTGATAGGGCGGTTTTGGAGGGTTTGTTAGGGCTTTTGCAAATGAACAACCGTCAAAATGCTAATCAATGAGGTGTAGTGTCATGTTCAAATCGGATTTGTGCCAGCAACACTATTTCTTTCTATTACCTATCTATATTGAAAAAAAAACTGCACCTAAACGACTTTTCAACACTAGAGCGCAGAAAAAACTACAAAAGCGAATATGTCATTGTGCATTCAACGTGCGGCCGGCCACCACCGACCGTCATGTCAGTCGCGGAGTCTCCACTTTGTCTTTGATGTTATTCAAAATTAAAAAGGGGTATTCTTTTTGGTCTAATTGGGTTGCCAGGTGAATGAGAGTGCAAGGCTTATGTTGTCCGGTTGATAGAATAGATGTGGTCAGCAAATAGAAATTCCAATAAGTCAAATACAATATCAATATACATATAGTTTCTTGATAGATACATAGATAGATACACTAATGGTTTAAATAAAATGTTGCAAAAAAACAAAAAAAACTAAAACCTACAAGACTCGTCGGTGGCATAATAAGCTTTAAGGTGGAACAATATGTATGTATTATATATATTACCTTGACTTTGGCAACATTGATTCAAAAAATAAAAGAAGTCATTTCTGAACCTTAAGTAGGTATATGGGGATCTTTCGGTTTTTTTTTGTGTTCTCTTGTTTTTTGTACTTTGTTTCGAAACAATCTGCGTACCTATTATTGATTTATTTAGGTTGAAGTTGACCTATATTCAGGTACCTATTCTTTTATTTGCATCGTGTTTCCTTACACGGAACAGGAAATTGTTCTAAGCGATTTGGTTATAAGAAAGTGACTAAATAGATCGTGGAGATTTATAACAATATACTGATTCAGGTCATGTGGGGTCGACAAGACCGTGCTAAGTATGTGGGTACACGTATTTACAACCGTTATAAATAGGAATGTTTCTTGCATCATTTCTATTGCTTATACCTACAAAGTACACCTTAGAGAGGCTTATAGGTAATTCTAACAGCAATAAAAAATATTATTTGAATTGAAAAATAAAAAAAAACAGATTTCCATTTGTAAGTGGGTTAGGATAAGAGGTTTCCTACGTTTTCTATCTTAATATATATATTTTTTTAATAATTGAACGCACACTAAGAGGGTTTTGACTACCCTTAATATGTTTGAGCACAGTGCGAGTTTTGGAGAATAGGGGAGGATTTAAAAGGAGATACCGATATATATTGGTTTTAAAGTTCAAAATATTAAAATGAGAGTGAAAAATAGAGCCTGGTAAAGCATTCTACATTCGTGTTGTTCGACTAAAAAAAATTATCTCTGTACGTACCTACTTGACAGAACGTCCGAAGTTGGGCTCAAGGGTAAACTGACAAGCATTCGTAGAAGCGCGAGTATTACGCTGAATAATTTAAGGGGGGAAATGCAACTGGCTTTTTCGCTAGAACATTGTTTATAAAAATAGCGATGAAATAACGAATACATATGAAACATTTCGACGGTGTTCGAGGGATGAAAATGCTTCTGTTACAGTTCTATCGCCTATCAGTTTTAGACTAGGCGCGCACATGCAATTTTTCCGAAACGAAATAATTTAATCACTAGTTGAACGATTATCGCGCACATAAGCAACATAAAAATCAATTGACGATTGATGGCAATGGCGCAGTGGATAAAGTGCTTGATTGCTAACTTAGACGTGTGGGTTCGATCCCCAAGCTAGGCGCATTCTTTTCTATGCCTCCAATTTTAATTGGATGCCGCCCATGGATTAAAAAATGAGACAGTCAATACCTGGTTCTCAAATCCATTATGCCAAACTGGGGCCGTGAAATTCAGGTTACGTTTAAAAGACCGTAGGTCTTACAGGCATTTAGTTAAATTTAAAAAAATAAACCAACACAGTGTCAATATTTTGATTTAATGTGCGCGCAGTTACATATAGTTCGGTGTGATACAAACTGAAGAACTTATTTGGGGCGAACGTTCGAATTGTGCCAAAATACAAACTTTTAAGTTGCTCCAATCGCGGACTGAATAGTATTTTAATGTGCGCGCACTCTCATATAAGTCCATGATGTTCACTTTAGCAACCAAACTGTTGCAAAACTGAAAGTTGCATGTGCGCGCCTAGCCTTAGAGCTCTTTTTTTTTAATTCAATCCAAAAGATTCATATGAGTTTTGGGAGCTCCTGCCCAAATATGAGAGTTGTACTCCAGCTTTGTGCGAATGAAAGCCTTATACATTTCTACAGCCAGATCAGATAAGGAAAAAATGTATGGCATCTTCGAAGACGTCCCAAACACTTTGCAGAGTTTTTGGTGACATTGAATATGTGGTCATTCGACAAAAGGTGGTCTGTGATGCACATGACAAGGACTAAAAGCTGATTGGTTTCTTCAATACAATGTATTACACTTAAAATAAAAATTAAACAAAATTAAATGGCGCCCAATGAGAAAGAAATTGTCGTAGCGAATGGGTCTCAGAAATTACGCCAGAGAAAATTGCGCCAGCATTTTTTTTTTTTTGGAAAAAATGCCAGAAATTTTGTAAATTATTATGCCAGATAGGTGTGGAAAAAGAGTCTGAAAGCAAAGTGCAATTAAGCCCGAAAATTTGTATATTTTGTTTGAAAAATATTTTAAGGTATTTTCAAACAAGACGAAGAGGGTGCATTGCGCGTTCGGTCGGTGCGGGGCCACATTACATATTGTGAAATCTTTATTCAAAACAAAAAATTTGTCTGGCTTTTTTTCCAATTTTTTTTTTCTAGCCTTTTTCGCATTTTAGGAAAAAACACCAGAAATTTGGGAAAGACTATCAGAGAACTGTGGATTTTTTCCTAGGAAAGAAGACTAGAATTTTGTATGAAGAATTTTTTGACCCGGGCAGAATTTTGACACCATCCCAGTTTTTTTCCTGTTGTGTTGAATAATCACATGTCCTTATTTTATGAATATAACATTTGTATATTTTCTCAATAAATAAGGCAAATCCAGTACCAAGATGTTTTTTCGCACCTGCATATTTGGTCGTCTTACTTTATGACTCTGCTAGGCACAGCAATCGGATATTGTTTATTATATTACATATTTAGCTTAAGTCCAGAGCACAATACTATTATTATATTCTTGTCCAATAAAAATAGTCAGTACAGGTCTTATTTGAGAGATTTTTGAAATAAACTGTTGCTGAAATTCCCACTGAAAGTAATCACTAAGTTACATACAAATTGTTTTTGTAATCTTGCTAAAACCAGCGTATATTCCAAAATGACCTACGACCTACCCACTGTACATCCAAGAGCACACAACTGCTGCTTTTGTACTTTCAATATTCACTAAGCCCTCGTTGTGTGCTTTAAAATAAACACATTGAACCAGAGTTACCACTACCACGTTTGTGGAAATATAGTATTAAGTATACTACGGGACCCCTATAAAGCTTTAAAACAGTACGAACTTATTGGCATCTATTACAGTCAGAGTGAGAGGTAAGCGTCCTATCTTCCCTATACTGACTATTTTCTTTTGTTGTACATAGTATAGCTAATTCGTACCATAAAGTGTTTTTCTAAAATTTGCTAGTTTAAATATATTTAATTATTATATATATTATTAATTATAATATATATTATAAATAATTAAGAACTTTGTGAATAATTCGCCGAAGATACATTTTTTACATTCACTGGCGCCGTGAAAGAAAATGAAATGCCGTTTTCCATTATTTTCACCTTACGTATTCACTCATTCTGAAATCCAATGGAACACTTCTAATATCTTACTCAATTTGGAGGGTTTGTTTTTGTGTGTGTGTTTGAAGCTTACAATTATTAAAAATTCATAATCTGATGACGAGGAAGTCAAAGAACCAAATAGAAAGTCAGAGCTTTGATAGTTGCTTATGAATGGATTAGTGGTTCTTGAATTCTGATTTCAAATCAAGAAAAGAATTTTTCTTCTCAGAATTGTCAGAAAATGAGTTTTCGGAAATGATTTTAAAAGACCTCCGGACACTTTGGAACCCTTCTGCATATCCAATGGAAAACATATATATTTTAGTGATATTTAGATATGACGATTGGGATAATTTTTTGACAATAAGCTCACAGCTTATTTGATAGAGTAGACTCATAAATTTAACAAAATAGATATATTCAACCTTCTAATAGGGAATAGTAATTTAATAATAAAATCCTCACATCTTAGGGTCCAGTTATAGAGATCAGGTAAACGAATCAGGAAAAATGTTAAAATAAATAAATGATAATTTATGAATTTTCATATACGTTTTAATATACAAAAACGTTATGCTAGACGATGACAAATGAATCTAATAATAAAGAAACTTGCAACTTGCATTTTTCTTTAAAAAGAAATTTTTTTCCCTGATGAAAATTCGTTTTTCGTGTCATTTGCAAAAAATCAATTAAATGCATTAATTTTCTATTTCTCATGCTCCACTAACAAAATTTCGAACAAAAATGTTTGTCGTTTACATTTCAATGAGTTAAATTAGGTGACGTACTGGTTGTCAGGCTTTATGTGGCTTCCCAACTGACTGACATAATTTTCCTGTTCGCTATAAACGACCATCAAGAACAAATATTCACTTTCAAAGGGATCCAACGTGTCCCCTTTAGGTTTGTTTGCGATAAGTTTTCATAATTTCTAGTGTGATTTCGTAAGCCAAAATTACAATTCGCCATGTGACGACCAATTGATCCAAAGCACAATTCTGGTATTGTACAGAGCTGGCTCATTTGGAACTCCCATTATTTGATGACAGCTCCGTCACAGTCATCTTAAATACATGTAATCGAAAATGTATTGGCTGTGTTGAAAAAATTATTATAAAACACAAAATCGCCAACAAAAATTAAATGAAAAGGCCACTTTAAGAAGAATTTGGGAGAAAAATATCCAAGAAATTACATACAAACTTGTTGTCTATAAAAGATAGTATAGACTCTTAAAAAGGCCAATGAATACCACACAAAATGTGCAACGGAAACTTAATTTTTTTGTTATTTCTAAGACTGATAATTTACTATCAAATAAGCTGTGACCTGAAATTTTTAAGCGTTTTCAGTTTCTAATTGTTATGCTTCCAGAGAAGAATACATCTTTGACAGCTAAAAATACATCTTTTCACAGGGCTAGTGTCAAAAATGTATCCTCGGCTAATTTATTTGTCGCAATTGGAAATATGCCTAATTTTGCGTTGCCGAAAAAGACAATGACATTGTTTTGGAAATGAAAGGGCAACAAAATCTACAGTCTAGTGTATTTTGGCCAGCTCAATCAAACAATCATATTTGCAGGTCGATGTTCCAAAATGTATATCAATAAATCAATCAATTTATCCATCGACGAAACAACTGACATGAAGCTGAACACCACCGTCCAGAACTCTAACAATAGATTCTAAACAATAACTGATTGATGACAAAAGATAATAATCAAATCAACACTTAAATCACTTTGTTAATTTTTAACCCACGCGTGTTCATCACTGCCTCATTCACTGTCATGTCATTATTCCTCAATCGCACACCTTTCGAGTATCTGAAGCTCAAGTGGTCATAATCCAAATTGATGAAAACATCTGCAGGGTATTAATGAATTCCAAAATCAAATCTCCTTCAAATCGCATACCACCTTCAATATCGATCTGTGTTTCATATTTTCATCTGAATCTCTGTGGAAAAATAATGACCACCCATATAGATCAGCAAGTCGCTGACAATATGTTATTGTTGTGACGCAGGATTACCCAAGTCGATTCATAGAGGATCTATAAAAGCTGTCTGATTGCTCGAGAGCACCCCGAAGTGGCACCATAAGTGCTACTCGTAAGCCTACACACTTTATGATCGAAGACTGCACGTATACCGATCCCAACACAAGTCCCAAGTGGACACTTTACAATCAATCGACTCGTGGCTTGGCCTGGCCTGGTTAAATGTCTTGGTTATTTCTCGTTTTAATCAGTTTGTTCAATTTCGTCTGCCAAGAGACTTGAATCTGCTCTCAGACAGCAGTCAGTAAGTCTGTCATTCAATACCGCGTACTGTGACTGATTATCCGCAGACAGATTGTTACTGCAAGTGTGATTCTTCTCGTTTAAATATACATATATGGAATTAGTGAAATGAATTTCAATGGACGGAAATGTAATCAATCTGAAGGATGCTTCAAAAGATTGGAGTTTACGTCTGGCGTTTGCCTTTAGTATAGCTTCAAGAGCGGAATTTCAGAGTGCATATGTATCTTTGTGATCACACCTTCGTTATTATAGCAGTCCAGTGTCTATATGTACGCATTTGAGTTAGCAGAAGCCAATAGCTTTTAGAATGTCCAGTCATGACCTACCAGACCTGCCTTTTGAGTGTTTATGTGCTCATCAGTTGTAATAATATCAATTTTTTTTACCATTTAACTACAATTCTAAAAATCAGTGAAGGGTCTTCTTGAACTTGCATATAAAGAAATCATCTTAGTTGCAATATATATTGCACTTATAAATTCTTTTAATTGTTAGGCACCTACGCGATAAGTGCCTATATTTCTTGTTTCTTGAACAGCGCAAGTGAGCTCCTTTCAATAATTTGCTTATAGTCCTAGTTAAAAAGGGATGCCAAATTGCATAGTGCCATTCCTAAACCATTAATTGGCTCATGGAGTTCAAGATCAAAACCACATTCAACTTATCGATATTGACGACAGGGTTGTTCAAATTAAAATTATAGTGCCATATGTATTATGATATTGGCAACCCTATTTAACAATTATTGCTTTTCTACCATGACTACGCTCATGAAACTCAATGTTATTAAGAAAACACATTTCTATATTAAGAAAAAAATACACTAAGGGTTGCCTAATTTATTATTTCCATATGGATGGATTTGGCAACCCTAATAATTTAAAAATTATACTATTTTTCTATAGTCTATCTATCTTATGGTCGTGTAAATTCAAATTGGAACAATATAAATAGTAAAATTAAACAAAGAACCAAAATAAAATGTATTGGTCGCATATACAGTCATCGGCATAATTATTTTGACAGTACTGTGAACAGTCGTCTGAGTGAAAAATTGGTAACGGTAAATGTCATGTTGTTATGGCTTGTTAATGAGTTGAAATATATAACATTTGTTATTTATTGACAGTATAATATAAATCATTTGAATCGTGTCTTTCGAGAGTACGCACCAATTTGTAATAACAGTGCTCGTTTTTTATAGGCATAAGTATTTTGACTAGAAGTCTAGGTTGAATTTGGTAAGATTTTTTTGTTTTTTTTTTTTATAGAAAATTTATGATTTAATTTATTTTGAACTTCTCTTAAAAGAATATGGGTAAAAAATCAGAGTTAAGCGTAGAAACTAGAGCAACTATCGTGGCAAGGTATAACAGTGGTGAAAAGGTAAAACACATTTGTGCGGAGTTTAATTTACCGAGGCAAACAGTGCATTACACATAAACAAACATAAAAAAAACAAAATCTGTGCAAAATTTGAGGCGTACGGGAAGAAACAGAAAAACTACACCAAAAGATAGAAAGCTTCTGCGTGAATTTGTTAAAAACCCTGCACTAACACCAAAAGCTCTAGAGTTGCAAATGAAGAGATATACCCAAAATCCCATTAGTGAAAGAACAATACGTAGGCGTCTTGTTGAATCCAATTTTGGAACGTATTCCATAAGAAAAATACCCTGTATTGCCTCTGGGAACAAGGAAAAATGTTAACAATTTGCAAACAATATCTCCATAAGCCCCTGAGCTTAAATAGAATAGAGTTTATTCACTGATGAGAGTTCATTTGAGTTTCATGGCTCCCATAAAATAAATTGTGTTCGATTGCCAAAAGAACAACGTAAGAAAAAAGTTCCAGTTTTGCAAACATTGAGTCACGGTGGAGGTAAAGTTATGTTTTGGGGTTGTGTATCTTCAAGTGGTCAGGGAAACTTAGTCCCAATTAATGGAACAATGAACCAACATTAGTATTTGACCGTATTGAATGAGTACGCATTTCCAGCTGGTGACAGACTTATTGGGGAGTCGTTCATTTTTCAGCAGGATAATGCGCCATGCCACAAGAGCCGAATGATAACTAACTTTTTGCGGGACATCGAAGTAGAAACACTTGACTGGCCACCACAAAGTCCTGATTTAAATATCATCGAGAATGTGTGGGCGTATGTAAAGGGAAAAAAGGAGTTTTCTTTGAACCGAACCAGAGATGGCACGATTTTGGAAGTAAGAAGGCTTTGGGATGAAGTTCCTGTAGAAATGATTCAGAAACTTGTAGAATCCGTGCCAAAACGTCTGCTAAAAGTTATAGCAGCTAAGGGAGGATACACATTTTATTAGTAAGTGCTAATTTTATTTTTATTTTGTAAAGATATTTTTTTAGTAAGCATAAAATGAATTGTCAAAATAATTATGCCTTTAGGCAAGTGAATTTTTTATGTTATTTAAAAATCCAATAAATTATCCAAAGCAAAAAAACCAAAATATTTTTAAAAATTGACCTAACAACAATCTCCCATTTTCAATTTCTGAAACTCGAAATATGTAAATTTTTCATTTGTCAAAATAATTATGCCTATGACTGTAATACATATTTATTTATTTATTTATTTATTTACTTGTAACATACACATTAAGAAATTAAACTCTTATAATAAGTGATGTTTTACATTGAGGTTATAAATAAATTAATACAAAAGGTAATAAAGTTAATATTTAGAACAAACAAATTTAACAAATTTTTGAGAACAGGAAAAAATAATAAAAAAATTATTTTAATTATTCGATTTCAAAATTACAAAATTTTATAAACATATTCTATAAACATACGCCAATATAATACTTAAGAAAAGGAGACTAAGTATACATATAAATTATATGTAATCAAAATTAGCTAGCCAGAAGTTTGAATGAAAAGGGATCTCAGTTCGCTGCGAAAATACCGAGTGCCACCCGTCTCTCGAACATGCAATGGTAGAGAATTCCACAAACGGATGGAGTTAATGAAAAACTGCCGTTCCGATGTAAGGCAAGAGAAACGGGGGAGAATAAGTTATCGAGTTCGGATTGAATTACTAAAATTTAATTTATTGAAGAGAAAACTAGGTTTATTTGTTTGGATTACATTTGAAAGCAGGATAAGTGATCTATAACGAAGAAGATAATCAAATGACATATTATATAGTGTTCTAGAAAAATGGGAAATTCTGTCGGAAGGCCTTACGTTAAAAACATATCGTGAAATATTATTAAATGCAACGTTTAGTTTTCTCCTGCTAGAAGAATCACAGTTGCAGAAAACCTCACATCCGTAAATCAACCTGGGAACTAAGAGCGTTTTCCCTAGCAATAAACGCATTTTTAAGGGAGTAAAATGGTGGGATAGCCAAAGCTGGCGTAGAGTTCCATAAACTTTTCCGACGGCAGTGTTTATGTGTTTATCCCATATGGCAACCCCATTTAGACAAATTAAAAAAAAAATTAATAAAAGAATTATATAATTCTTTTTAATAAATTTCAAAGCGTTTAATAGAAATAAGAAAATAAAATACCTACTTTTTTTAAGTTAAAACATATAGAATATCTTTGGAGTAAAGTTAAAAACGGATTCGAATCCCCTTAATACAGAAAAAAAAATGCGCATATACTTGGCAACCCTGATTTATTCTAAATGAGAACAAAAATTAACCATGAAAAATATCAATTTTTAATTTTGGAGTATACAACACCGTGAAGTCTATTGTAAATTATCAACAACAGATAGTCAATGCCTTATTGACTTCACTAATTTCACATGATATACTATAAAAAATTGTTTTCGAAAAACTAATTAAAATACACCAATTTATTATGACTAAATTAGTCAGTAAAGTATATCTGAAGATGGCATTTACCATGTGCCGAAATGCATAATAAATTGGTGTATTTTAATTAGTTTTTCGAAAACAATTTTTTAAAGTATATCATATGAAATTAGTGAAGTCAATAAGGCGTTGACCATCTATTGTTAATAACCCTGATTTAGTAAAATTTTACACTACTCTTTTTTATATGATGACATTTATACAAATTTATAATGTGCATTTTGCTTATATAATAATAAATTTTACAAGTCAAACATTTCAAGGGACAAGTCATCCTGTGGCTAATGGTATAGCCCGTTGCCTAGTGGTTAGTGTCTGACTGTCACATCACAGGTCTAAGGTTAGAATTCCATATTTTGCAACCTAAAAAGAAAATGTAAGATAGGATTACATTTATGTTCGATCGCATCGCAAGCAAAAGATTCTGAATAGAAAACAGCTAAATATACTAAAGGGTCCCCCAAATAACTTTTTTTTTGAAAATGCTATAAAAAAATCTACTGAATATTTTCTCAAATTTCTTTTTTTATTTGAAAGTACTATCCTTCCGGTTAATAACGGAAAATAATTTCATTCAAATGGCTGCCTCGGCTGGCCAATCAGTAGCCTACACGATCGGTCCAATTTTTAAGCACATTATCGATTGTGTGCAGCTGTATTTCACCAATGGCTTCACGAATATTGTCCTTTAAAGCGTCAATTGTCTCTGGCTTGTCGGCGTAAAACTTATCTTTTACGGCACCCCACAAATAAAAGTCCAACGGTGTCAAATCGCAGCTCCGAGGTGGCCAAACGACATCAGCTCTGCGGCTGATAATGCGATCTTCAAAAACAGGGCGCAAAACATCGAGTGTAGCTTTGGCTGCGTGGGACGTAGCGCAGTCCTGTTGAAACCAAATATTGCCAATATCCTCCTCTTCAATTTTTGTGAACAAAAATTCGTTCAACATGGCCCGATAACGATCGTCATTGACTGTAACGGCCACTCCTTGCTCATTTTCGAAGAAAAATGTCCCAATTATTCCTGATGATGAAAGATGATTTTCTTGCCAAAATCGGCATCTTCTCTAAGTCGATCGCAGGCCCACTTAGCGAAGCGAAAACGCATTGGATGGTCAGTTGGCTTCAACTCCTGAACCAATTGGACTTTGTATGGCATCATACCAAGGTCTTTATGCAAAATTCGTCTCAATGATGTCTCCGAAATGTTCAATTATTGAGAACGACGGTGAATTGATGTTGATGGCGCTTCACGCACACTTTCTGCCACAGCAGCAATATTCTCCGGGGAATGAACTGTTTTTGGCTTTTCACGCTTTTATTTATCAATGAGGATGCCAGTTTCTTTCACTTTTTTCACAAGATAACGAACATACGGAGCTGACGGTGCTTCTCTTCTTCCAAAATCCGTACGCAATTTTCGCACACATTCTGCAACTTTACCATGATTTTCAAAGTAATGTAGCAATATTTCCCAGCGTTGTTCAAGCGTATACACAACCATATTCGTTCAGCGGAAGGATAAAGCTTATTATCTGTCAATTCAGACATGAGCTATGTGTTACCGTTTACGAAATAAGCACTAGTTGAAAAAAAAAGTTAAATGGCAGACCCTTTATTTTAAGTATATACATACAAAATTTCTTTATACTTTATTTTATTTTTTTTTATTTTTTTTAATTTTTTTTTTATTTGCGATTTTTATTTATATTTATTTTATACTTGCGATTATAGGTACTCTCAGGCAAGTTATGGATTCGTGCAAAAAAAATGTCTAACAATCAAACATGACATTAGATCAATTCCGTCTGTCTGTCTGTCTATCTGCACTCGAATCTGGAGCCTAAATGAGGCTTAACATGGATCTGCATCTGCAGACTTGAAGAAAAGTAGAACGGGACCATAATATAAAACAAGCATAAAAGTAAGACAGGGTACACGCTAATAACTTACTCGAACTCTGCTATAACTTTCTTGACACATCTCACAATCACATGTTCTTAGTGTTCAGGTATGTACATAGTCTTGAGAAGAAAATGTTCGCTATTTTCTTGGTTTTTAAACAAACTGAGGTGAAATGGTAAAAAAAAACTTGAAAAGTCGTTGCCTGAACGGAACAAATTATGGTGCAGATGAAAATGCTATAATGAAGATGAACATGTTCATCTTCACTATAATCTGCAATCTTCAGATTCATACTTCCTATAATCTTCATACATGAAGATGGTCTCCATTTTGGTCCTCGCTCTCTATCGCCCAAGTATGATTTTTTATTTTGTTTCCTCTTTTTTTTGCAGAAGACGATGTAGATGAAGATGAAGATACATGTTAAGTCTCCTTAAACGGTTGAATGGATTTGCTTCATACTTGGTAAATATTGTTTTTTTTTTCGATAATATGCCCAGATGATTTTTTAGTTTTTTTAAGACGGCAAATAACGGTAGCTCCCATACATTTTTCTTGTCAAAAAGGGTAAATCTTATTTTTCTCAAAAATGGCTCCAACGATTTTCATTAAAAAAAATAAGTGAATTAATTGAGAGAAAACACATTTCGGTATTTTTTTTTTTGGAAAAAAATTGTTATTTTTAGTGCCTCTAGTAGTACCATTTCTTTGGTTTTCGATTTTATGGGAAACGGTTATTTTGATTTTTTTGCAATTGTTTGCGCAGAAGCTCTTAAAAAGTTTCAACACTATTGTAAGCCAACATTTTGTTTTTGGAAATTAAAAATAAAAACTTTTTTTTTTGAAAACTCAAAATTTCAAAAACGATTAGATGGATTTTTTCAAAACTTTGTATTTTGTAGTTTTTTGATATTATCTTGAATAGTTAAAAAAAATATATTCCTAAAGTAAAAAAACAATGGTACCTGCCATACAAATGTTTTAAAAAAAACCGTTAAGAAAAAAATGTATTTCTCGAAGACGGCTCCAAGATTTTTTATAAAAAAATGTGTGTGTTCTTAGATAAGTTCAGTCCACTTTCAAGTATAAAAATATTTGTTTTTGCGTAATTATTAACGGTACTTCCCATAGAACCACTTTTCATATTTTCGACTTTCTCAACATTGGATGAACCGTTTTTTTACACAAATGCCCCCTAAAATTGTTAATAAAACTGCATACTTAAATTTTGAAAAAAAAAGTTTTTCGATTTTTAAAAAATAAATAATTTTTTTTTTGAAAAATCAATTTTTCAAAAACCAGTCGCTGCATATTTTTAAAATTTAAATTTTATATGTATATTAAAAATATCTTCAAAATGCTATCAAATTTTTATTTCTAAAAATGTTTTCAAAATGTTATACATAAAAAAATATTTTTTTTAAAAAACCGCTCCAACGATTTTCGATTTTTTTTATATCTTCTTATTTATTCACGAATTCAAATGGCATCTTTGTTTTCCCTCAATATATAACGAATAAGCAATATAAAAACATTTAATTATGTGTATTATACATTTACTTCTACCGAGGTACCAACTAAAAACGCCATAATTACGATGGAAAAGCGCCAACTCATCAATTTGCCAAACATTTTTATTCTACGTTAAAAGAATTTAATTTTCTTCATTACCCCTTTTGTCAACTTGATGAAGATATTGGTATTAAAATTGCAAAATATTTTGATATTTCAATTAAAGAGGACGTAGAATTGGAAATTCTTAATTTGACAAATAATGACATTGAATTAAAGTCATCATCACGAAGGAAGATATTGGAGTTTGGTTAACAATAATGTAACTACATTGTTAAGGTATTATTATGCTCTAAAATTGAGCTCTCTTAGCGCATCCACATATTTTTGCGAATGTGTGTTTTCAAATATGAAGTTAAAAATATCAAAATACTCTTTCGGATGCTCATTTGGATTGGACTAATATCTACGAACTGCTATTTGTAAAAATATAATGAATTAGCTGACCAGAGGCTGCAAAAGCGTTTGGTTTTCAGGTGTGGATAGGTATTTAATATCGATGAGTTTAGGAAACATTTTTGAAAATACAATTTTTTTCCGCCTTGATTTTTTTTCAAAAATCTTCAAAAGAATTAAATCGGCAAATTTTACATCAATGTAAAGGTCTATTCAATCCCTTTCAAGTGCTGAAAGCCGCAGCTTTTTCTGAGGCTTGTTTGCCGAGATATCAGCTTCCAAAGCAAATCAAATGCAGGTTGGTTGACAATCAAGGGAACAATTTTGGATTGCAATATCTCGAGAACCAGAGGCTGCAGAAGCGTTTGGTTTGGTCCATAGAAAATTTTCAAAATTATGGCAAATAGCATACACAAAAATATGTTATGGTTATGGTTAAACATCATTTACTGGGATAATAATAATTAGAATGAATATACATAGTTGTGTTGGTCTATTTAATATAGCTATTTTTATTTTATTTTATTTTATTTTTCCCTTTTAATCATATGTAAGACGTGAAATTTATTAAAGAAAGTTAACTCTACTATCGGACATCACTGACTCGAATTGCATTTTCAACTTTTTTCAATTTCTTATATTTTTGTATTTATGAAAATTTCTCGGGGGGGGGGGGGGGTATGACCCCATGACCTCCCCCCTGTATACGCCCATGTAGCTGACAACTTGCACTGTCAAAACTTTACTTTGAATTAGAGCCGATTTTTCAATCTCCAGATAAACAAACATCCGGTTAGTTGCCGGAGGAATAAACTTACCAGATAACAACATTGAATTATTCAATCAAGAAAAACCAATCTATAGAATAATTTAATTTCAACGTCAGTTTTATTTCGAGTCTCGAACTTTTCATAGCAATTAATATTTGTTTAATGTTTATTTCAAAGGAATGATTTTTCGAAATGTTTTTGACATCGAAAATAGCTTTTTATTTTATTGCTCAGATAACTCCTCATTCCATTCTAAAATGAGCAGATAACTTTATTCCTAGATTAAGTTGTATCTGACTGTTGAAAAACTGATTTTTGATCTATCTGGAGAATATGTGCTAACTGACTGCTTAACTGACTATTTAAAAATTGGCCCTTAAAATAATAAATGATATAAATTTTACTTGAATTGTGTATGTATACATATAAGTATGAAGATATATTATATATATTATTTGAATATTATTGTCATTTCAAAATATTGCTCAATTGGATGGTGCCCGCAGATTTTTTGAGTTTCAAAACTGTGCCCGACTACTTCAAAACGTTGCCGACGCCCGCTTTATATGTTTTAGATTGAAGAGACCGAAGAGGGCTCATCACACTACGTTTGTAAATGCTTTACTGCAAAGCAACCATTCCAGAATACTTTATCGAGAATCTGGTTGATTTCGCGAACTTCTCATTAAGGAATAAACTAAACCATTCCTAAACTTCAACTCTCTCTTTCTTTGTTTCTATTAGGTGAAAAGTAAATGGACCTATAGAAATCTGAATAGAATTATTCGCTACTTACCGTATACCACTTTTAACCTTACCTTGATCTAAAAAAAAAACCCAGCCAGGATGAAAAACCGCCGCCGTTTCTTATACAGACACACCCTTCTCTCGATCTAGCAAACCGATAATTATTTCGAACAATCCTTTGGAAAATGTTTAACAATAATTATTAACTAACTAAAAAGTAAAAAACTTTCTTCAATGCCTTGCAAAATATAACTCATTCTAAAGCCTATTAAAATATATCTTGAAAAAACATCTAAGGCAAGGTTTCCACATGCACCTTCGCTTCGTCCATTGTTTTAATTAATAATTGCAACAAATTTGCATACATTTTCTTATAATTACTAATTTTGCACTTCTCGCGGCGCGCAACGTGTACGCCGCGCCGTAATAGTGTAGACATACAAAAATAAGCCCGCACCATCAACAGCACCCGCTGACCCCATCATCGTTTCGGTTGCATGTGCATGATATGGGCTTTTAGTTTCGCTGTACCCATATTGATGAAGCCCACCTCTATAGCACCGCATTTAACCGCACTTTAATCGCAACCCTTAGAGCAAACGAAAAAAATAAAAATACAACAAAAGAAACAAGGAAAAAACCAAAAAAAAAAACAAGAGGAAAATGTTAACAGCAAAATGGCAGTGGTGTTAGGTGCACCTCTCTACCACCGCGTATAGCGTACAAGAAATAGCAGTGATGCCTTAACAAAGAGGAAAACAGCATAATTACCCCATTAAATCAGTGCAGCGCAGCGCCTGAAACTTGCAGCTCGCAAGCATTGTTACGTGTCGGTTGTTGGGTTGTTGGTCGACCGTCGACGTGTTGGTCGATCGATCTTCAGTCGTAGGTACTGGTACTGGCCAAGAAGATGGCATAGCCGCGCTTATAGACGCTGCTGCTACGATTCCTTTTGCCAATTTCACCGGTTGGCTGAGCTATAGCTACATATTTCTGTTTGTTTGCTGGTTTCTTCTGTATAGTTGTTTGGTTGGTTAGTCTGACGTTTTGCGTGCTGCAGATAATTAGATTAGATTACCATCGGGCAATTAATTTCAGATAATGGAAGGCGAGTCGTCCCGAAGGGTACCATTGGCTTCCGCCATTACATCCAGCGCGACTGGGGTGTTTGTAAATATTTTCGCGAAGCCGCTTATCTCTTCCAGGGGTATAGAGAGGTTACACATGCTTCCCGGAACCAAGAACACTGTGTTTCTCCTCCTTTGCATGTGGTTTTGGTCAGTTCAGTATACCTTTTAACTAAGTATATATGTATAGTATACACCAGAGAAGTCATTATTGCAATTTGCAGTAGCTACAGATATATACGAGTACCTACACACTTATTTCATGTAGAGTTCAAGGAAGAAGCGCAAATTTTCTTTCGTGCTACATGATAATGATGGTGCATATTTGAGTTTTTATTTGCTAGAGATTGGTCACGATTTAGGCAAAGATTATTGGTTTTTCCCACCGTGTATATGGAAGTAATATATATGTATATGCTTAAAGCTGTTATTTATGGGGAAATTGTTAGAACATAGGAAAGGCCTACATTAACGTATCTACCTTCTAAATATAGATATACATACGAGTCTGTAACAACTCAAAAGTGTTTGATTTATTTTTCACATTAGCTCTGCGAAATTAGGCCCATTAAACGAAAAAGAGTTAAAGTTATGCGACGACCCATTTTAAAAATAAAAAAATAATGCCCCAATGGAATTCAAATAAAAAATAATCAAGAAATAAAAATCTGTCACTTGAACAATGCAAAAAATGTTACGGCGGCGCGGCGCGGCGTTGCAATTTGCCAAAACATTGAAAATATTTGGTTTTACAGAGACAGTGAAAGTGAACAGTATCGGATATTTGGTCCTAGTCTTAAGCTCGACAGAATTACATCAAATAAACAATGATAATGATGTCAGTGTGGTAATAGTGTATAATAGTCTGGTAGTTTAAATAAGTGTGCTAATGTCACGGTCTAACAGTTTGACAGTGTGTATATTTTATAGTGTGATAGTTACTCATTTTTTATTTTAAAACGCTGGCTAAAGCAAGCGAATTTGACAGAACAACTTCAGAAATTTAGCTTATTGCATTGTGAAACTGTAAGCTTTTAACAGTGTAACACTGTACTCTTTATTTTGTAATAATTTAATTAAGTCGAAACTGAATAGAATCGTTAAACAAAAACAAATTGGTACTCCGGGACCAACTATGGACAGCACAGTGGGTTTGTTTAACGTGTACACCGGCCAGCTAAGGCATAATTTCACGTTGGGCCTACCCACATACGAACATTGCAACAGTACTTCGATCTATCGGAAATCCGATAGTATACACGAATTGTATAGCCACCACAGCCATTGCGGGCTCTCCGAAGAGTCCATCCCAAGACTTGTATTTTCGGGTATTAGCTGGAAAGTAGTAGGATACAAATCCCCGCAATACCGAATTACGGCATTACTGGAGTCTTTTCATTCACCTAAGTGAAGAATACACAACCAGGTTTTCTATGGTGAATGACTACCCAGGAACGATATTCCTACCCTATTTTTATGTTATGTTGATCAACTAAGGGAGAAGGGAACCCTATGTAGAAATTATTCCTCACCATCGGGATAACGGATCATCGTATTTCTACTAAAAGCAAGGTCATATAGACCATGCCACATGGCTATAGTAGCCCACAACTAGCCATATTTAACGTTCGGGCAGAAGTGCCTCCCCAAGTCAAGAATTGGTACGCACCTGCACTAAAAAACCATATATTGCGGAAATAAATCTCAAATGATGGCAAACGAGATCCATGAGCCGAAGCTCACTCAAAGATTACATATATTAAAGGAGATTAATATATACCCTTACTTGCGTAAGGCGATGATGACACAAGTGCCATTCATCTATCAATTTTCTCTTGGATTTGCAGTTTTAGCTACACATTCACTATACTGTGAATACAGAGCCACGTACTAAACTGCCGCAGCAACAACCATAAACACACTACCGTTGGTAATCACCTATGATCTACTAGCATCAACTATTTTGCCGGACGAATCAACCAGCTTCACCCAGCAATCTCGAACAATTTCACACGGTGGTGCTAATTTCGGGTTTACAGTACATCCCCCCTGAAGGGGGCACCACTCCACCTATAGCCTGATGCTCCTGGCATACTGTGAAGCAGTGTCGCCAATCACACCTACCTTTGTCCTGATCAGCCCACTCCCCTTCCAGGTGTTTTACCCCACCCTTTCAGTTCATGAAACTGACCTTTCTATCTCATCTTGGTAACAGGGGCTTCGCCTCCAATTCCTTAGAACCTTCCGCTTACCAACACCACCTCAGAGCTCGCCTTAACCAAATAGATTACCCGCCCAGTGCAGAATAGCCTCATTAAATTGATCTAATCATTCCTGAACGTTGACCGTCTTTCACTACGAGGAGGGATTGCAAAGCAACTTCCCATATATTTCCTTGAGGTCAATCGATCCGATTTCTCGAAAAACACCAGCTAAGGACAAACACCACGAATTGTATACTCTCGCCGAAAAGAGTATCTATGGAACAATACAAGATGATGCCAGATGTAGCCTACCCGGGAGCAGCCATTCTGATGTGGATATTGGAGCTGATGTAGCAACATATTGCTAGAGGACAACGGAGTACCGACCACATGACATTACTACAATTGGGTATCAATCGGCAGTTTTTTTACAAGGATTTTTTGGGGTGGCCGTGGCGCGATAGTTGTGTGCTCGGCTGTCAACCTCGTGGTCGCAGGTTCAATTCCTGCCGCTGTCTATGTATTCTTATATTCCATTAAAACCCAATTCTAAAAATTGTCATAAAATGAGTTGCTGGTTTACTCATTACATACTGTTCAGGCATAACACTAACAACTTGTGATTGAGTAAACCAGTATACCCATAAATATATGACAACGAAATAAATAAAATAATGCGAATTATAAGCGACATAAATAAATAAGACACGGTAATTTTCTCCGCATTAGCTCAGCCGCCACCCCTGGAGATAAATCTGAGACAACAACCAGCTCTAGTCTCAGAACATCGCGCCACACATCTTTCCTATCCTTCTTTCTCTTCTTTCTCCGGATGCCCGCGCTGTGTTAAAAACATTAAAAGGGTATTCGTAATCCCTTGAGCGCGTGCAAAATTATAAAAAAAAACTCAAATACACAGTATCAAGTGTTAGCTGTTGACCGCCTAGAGCGTGAAACATTCGCGTGATGACCCCAAAATGAGTCACACAGTCAGACGGCAATGCCATTGTCTTTAATTCATTATTATGTAAATAAAAAAATGCAAACCAACAAAATTGTAAAATAATAAATGAATCTATCTATCTAATCTATCCTTCGATTAAACCTCAATCATAAACCCATTTTCATTCTATCTGTCTGTCTGCCTGTCTGTCTGTATGTCTGTTCAACGAGCTCACTTGGTATTTAAGGGTTTTAGGTTAATTGTCTAAAATAGATTTTTGAATCGTTTTTTTTCTTAAAATAACGGCAACTACCACACAAATTTTTCTACCATCTTAATTACCTCGAAAACGGCTCCAACGATTTTAATAAAAAAAAGTATCTGCACTACACTACTATATGTATAGTCCACATTTTGGTTAAACCGTTTTTTTTTGGGCTAAGAAATATTTAATAAAATGCCTCTAGGAAATAACATAAGATGCTTAAGTATCAAGTTAGGGTGATCGATGGTTAGTGTTGCCGTTTAAAATACATTGTCTTGAATAAATCTGCGGTTAAAGGTTGCTATAGGTCATTGGATGATTGTGTTCTAATTTTTATTCCAAAAACTTAACCTTTTGAATAAAATATTACAAGACTGAAGAACATTGAATTTGTATTCCCATATCCCTGCCTCTACACAAAAACAAGTTCACAAGTTAAATAGGCCTTAAAGCGTATTCAGTTTAAATTTTAGCATCGGCAAACATGTTCTCTCCACCTGCGCCCACTTTACCTCCGTCACTGATAACCCAAATTAAATCAGTTACCATGTCCATCTTACAAGCACTCATAAAATCAAATCACTTGACTCGTTGATTAACATGACTCCTGGTGTCCATCATCCCAGTCTGAGTCAAATTTATGATCATGTTAACCACATTACTTATCCATAATGTTATACCCAGTGTTGTTAGGTTCAAAAACAATATCAACTTCTTTGGCGTTGCTGTGTATGTACCATCATCATCATCATCAAACATCGAAGTGTGTATCTCGCGATAAGACTATATACATAGAGTAGGTATTCGTATTAACGGGCCTCTGTTCAGTGGCTCTCTCATTTTGTCCCAAAACAACAGACAAAAGCTGTCTTTCACAAAGTTTAAAAATGCAAATTCATAGCTAGTCTCCATGGTGCGGCACACGATCAGCTAAATCATGTTCCAGCTCAAAATTTACGATCGCATAACTTACGATAAAATCTGAATTTTTATGACTTCATATCGAGTGAAACATACAGTAAACACATTTGCCTCTACCTCTTTTTCATGTTATATTCCTCTTTCAGTTTTAACTTCCTTAGACTCTTGCGTAAGTTTGGGATTTCTAAAAAAAAAAGTCCAAGTTCGATTTTTTTAGCTTAGAACTATAGAATTATTGCACACAGTTTATTGTTGTTTTCGATTGGTCGTTTGGAAGGCTGCCGAATTCTTCTGATAGTGTTCGATTGGTATCAAATGACAGTTCTTCTCCTGGAAAAGTGATTTAGTGATTTAACTGAAGTTAAAATTACCAAAAGGATATTCATTCTTTTTTTTTTGGCTTCATACTAAATTCATATCACACTTTGACGTTTGCTCACGCAAAAAAGATGTTCGTTTAGTTTCTTGCACTGTTTTAGGCACGTTCAGCTTGCGAAGGTAATATGTTTAGTATGGTGCTAGTTACAAAAAAAAATGAGAAAATGTTGATAAATTTTGATTTAATGTTAGCGTTAGATTTAATTGTTAATATAAATATCAAGCTAATGCTTTAGCATCAGGCTGTTTAAAATTTTTGTCAGAACTGCTAAGAAATATAGTGACATCTATTACATTGATGAAACTGACAGATGCAATATTTTTTCATTACATATTTTTTTTCCAATTGTTCACTATAATTTTTGTGAGCAAAGTAAAGAGTGGGGAAAGGTGAATCGTTTTCACTTACAAAAATTTAACATCTTTGAAATATCCCAGTGTTTAAATACTTTAAGCCATAAGAAAAAAGATTAAAAATCGCTATCGTGTGAAAGCAGTCTTTTTAAAACCATTGTTCAAATTCTTCTTATAAAGTTTGTAAGCGTTAAGAGCATGTTCATAAGTACAAATGTATTGACAAGGTTAAATAAAGTTAGTAAAATATAGTAGTTATAAAGAATACCAATAGATGGACTCAGTTTTGGTGACTTCATTCAAACGATTATGGAAACGCCATGTCTGCAAGAATGGTTGTTTCTTTATATGTTTTATCATTTTGCATCGGAAGAATCCTGCGAAATTAAATTAAAAAATTAATTTTTTTTTAAATTTATTTTTAATAGTTAGAGGATATAACTTGCTTTTTCTTGGTATTTTACCAAGATTTTTTATTGTTTTTAATAAACATTGATGTCTCTTGAGCATGTTTTGAAAATCGACCTGGGTCAATATACTGAACTAAGTTCAAAAAAACAACATACTATTCGAAAATACATATAATATTTGTTGTTGCTCAAATGTCAAAATTAGAAAGAGAAAAAAAACAGTTTCTGAAAATATCCAATTCCACACTAATTTAACATTTATTTTTTCCACAAAAATATAGTAGATTTTATTAATGTTTTCCATTTCAAATATAAGGTGAGGTGAGTATTAGAGAGGCTGATAATCTATACAAGCAAATAGATGCGACCCATTCGTATGCTTTGGGTTTTTTTTTTAATTATTAACTTCAACTCTTCTGTCGAATCATAAAATCATTGATCAGGTGGCTAGAGGTTAAGCAAGCCTGTTGACATGATTATACTTTTCTTTAGACCAAAGTGACGTGCGAGTATTTTTAATCGATTTTATCCAATAATAACCAACAACTCGTCCCTTACCTCAGCCTTGCTGGTGCTGCTGTAGGGCATATATGCAAAAAAAAATGTTAAAGAAATCCTTCGCCCATACTGGTACATGAACATGAATATGGGTGAAATATTAATTTCAATAAACGTTAAGATTATGAGCGAGCATCATAAATAAATATGTATATGTCATATTGATGGTATATTTTGTAAAAGCAGGTATTACTAATCTACATACTAATGATCTTTGCAATTTTGTGCAATCTTCATTTATTGAGAGCTTTGACGTCTTTATTGATGTTGTAAAGTGACGATGGGTGAATTCAGAAAGATAGTTAACTTCACCATAAAGTATATTTTTGAATTGTTATTCAGAAGGAAGTGGAAGTATGCAGGCATAGGCATACCTTTAGTTTTGTAGAACTGGAAGGAGTGGATTTTTTTTAAAATGATTTTTGGAACTTGTTTTTTTAGAATCTTGTAAGCTTCTCACGGAGGTTTTGTAGATTCTTTTATATTTACGGTGCATAGTTCTTTTTCAGTAACAGTAACGCAGGAGGGCCGGCAGCGGTTAGGGTTACGATAAAAACATAACACCTCCGTAGTAATAAATGACAGACTATAGGGGGATTTGAGTGGGTCTTAATTGATCCTCTTGAATGATATATGAATTCTCAGCCAGAAGCGCACTGCATTTTTTTATGAATCCGTTCAGATGCGAACCTTGTCGTTTATGATGAATTTTGAAAAAATAGTAAGGACAATACTTTGGCACTCTCAGGAAAATGCGAAAACTCTTTTATACTGAGAAGATTCTCAACTCCATAACACTAAGCTATAGAGATATATAATTTTTGAAGTAAAACTTCTTTTGCGGCGTTGGGAATAAAAATGTTTTATGGAGCTGTCAGTGACATGTCAAACCCTCACGTTTTCTGTCAAAAACAGATCAAATTCTTAGCGACATATTTTACCAAAAAAAAAAATTAACCACCAATTATTATTTTAAAAAATCATCTTTTTATACAGAAAATAATATTTTGTTTGCAAAAGAACCACATCAACCTCATTAAGGAACCACATGAAAGTAGTTTTTAATTGCGATTATAGGTACTAGGCAAGTAATGTATTCGAAAAAAAAAATGTCTAACAACCAAACATGACATTACGATCATAGAGAACACCAAAAAAGTGGATCCCCCAATTCCGTCTGTCTGTCAATCTGTCTGTCTGTCCTCGAGTCTACAGCCTAAACGGTTGGATATATTTGCGTCAAACTTGGTACATATTGTTTTTTCGATAATATGCTCCCATACATTTTTTTTTTTTTGGACGAAAAACGAAAATCTTATTTTTCTCAAAAACGGCTCCAAAAAGATACCTTTTGACACTTTTTTTGGAAAAAAATTATTATTTTTGGTACCTCTAGTAGAACCATTTTTTTGGTTTTCGATTTTCTCGGAAACGATTAATTTGATTTTATTGATTTTTTTACGCAGAAGCTACTAGAAATTTTAAACACTATTGTATACCAAAATTTTTCAAAAAAAAATTTTTTGGAAAATAAATTTTTTTGAAAATTCAAAATTTCGAAATCGACTCAATAGATTTTTTCGAAACTTCGTATTTAGTGGTTTTTTGACATTATCTTTAATAGTTAGAAAAAACTATTTTTCTTAAATAAAAAAACAACGGTACCTCCCATACAAATGTTAGGAAACCGTTAAGAAAAAATGTATTTCTCGAAAACGACTCCAAGTATTTTTATAAAAAAATGTTTGTGTTCTTAAATTGGTACAGCTCACTTTTAAGTATAAAAGTATTTCTTTTTGCGTACTTATTAACGGTACTTCCCATAGAACCACTTTCCATATTTTCGACTTTCTCACTATTGGATAAAGCGATTACAATAATTTTTTTTAAATTTAAAGAAGAAATGTAAAAACAATACAAACGCATGTGCATACGTAAGTATTGCTTTTGTTCTTTATTCGTGGACTCTGCTTTTAATTTTAATTTTTTTCTTTTGTGACCTTTAGTCCAAATTATGTGTTTCGCCCAGGTATTCTTTATACAAATGCTCCCTAAAATTGTTAATAAATCTGCATACTCAAATTTTCCAAGAAAAACTTTTTTTCGATTTTTAAAAAATAATTTTTTTTTTTTTTTTGAAGAATCGATTTTTCAAAAACCTGTCGAAGAATTTTTTTTAAATTTGATTTTAATATGTATATTAATAATATCTTCACAATGGCGTTTCTTTTTTTTTCCTAAAAATGTTTTCAAAATTTTATACATAAAAAATAATTTATTAAAAAACCGCTCCAACGATTTTTGAAATTTTTTTTATATATTCTTATTTATCAATGAATTCAAACTGCATCTTTGTTTTCCCTCAAACTATAACGACTAAGCAATATAAGAACTTTTAATTGTGTGTTTTATCCATTTATGTCTACATTATTATTATTCCCTTTTTACGAGTTTTTGCGTACGTCACTGAATACTAAATACAATATAGGCCCTAATACATTTATATGTGTCTTTAAAAATCACATGAATCTTATGTATGTATATTGCACCTAAATTATGAAGTTGTATGTATGTATATAGCTACCTACCCACCTTCATTTTCATTATGTACATGTTTATATACTTAGGTTCCATCAATATGTAGATACATTTTACTGTATTAACTTACATAATTAAAATCCATAACTTAGATTTAAATATACATTTGTAGGTAGGTACCTATGTCACCATTCCTTGAATCATCCACTCCACAATTCATTATACTAAGAATCAAGTTAACCTTACCTACATAGGCCTTTAACCTGCATAAGATAACTACACCTAACTAACTAAACCTCAATGGTTAGCTACATTAAAGTTGTTAGCTACAAGACCAAGTTCGTGCGATCCAGTCGTGCATTTTATTTTTATTTAAATCAATCAACACTTTATTCCAAATAACACTTTTCACTTTTTTATAATTTACTAAAAAAAAAAAAAAAACAAACAAAATAAACAAAACTATCTTCTTGAATATACGAGGAATCCTAAGTAAGCTGGACTAATCCAAAATAGCATTGCAATGCATTTGGAAAAATTCTTTAGTCTTGAACAGAATGGATACGATAAGAAAACGATACGTGAGTGTTGCCAGATCTCATCGTTCTAGTTTAATTATTGTCAAGCTTTGACGTGGATACACGTAATAAAATATTTCATGTTTTCCCGTTACTTTAAATTATTAGATTAGGGACCAGTTGCACAAATTTAACTTGCACTGAAACTTGAGTTATTTCTTGTTCAACTTCGAGTGGATTGGATAATTGCGAGTCAAGAGAGAGTTAACTGAGCTCAAGATCAAAACAGTCTATCTCCTCGGAATTTGAATATATGGCTTTCGTCACTGTCAGTTCTCCAGCTCATAGTTATTTTATTAATTCATACGTACGTACTTGAAAACTACTATGAAGATGGTAATTGTCGATTTATTGGAACTTTCCATTAAAATGTTTCAGACAATATATATTATTCCATATTTTACGTTTCATACTGAAATAAAAAAATAACATTATTGTTTATTTATTTTACGTACACGTTGTTCATACAATTAAACCAGTTCGCTTACGATTATTTATATATTAGGGGTATTCACGATCTGGTGTACCAAGTCTTGTAAAATTGTAAAATTTTATTTTTTTACAACAGACTGTGAATACACCTTTACTAATCTCTAGCAACACTGAAGCAAATGTCAAAATCTGTTTCATATTTGTTCTGAAGAAGGCTTAAATTTGTGTTAAAAATATCTTACACCCTTGTATTTGTCTGTTACAATAGGGTTCGGGTATTGTAAAAGTGTAAAAGTGTAAGATTTTGACATTCAGTATATTTTGTTGTTGTAGTGCAAAAAAATGCTACACTTTGACACTTTTACAATGATACAAGACCAGATACACCGGATCGTGAATACCCCTATTGTCTATTTAGCTGAACTGTCAAAAAAATTCGATTGGAGTGAGAAAGCATGTGTATGAAAATAAAATATTTTCCATACGAAGAGTTTGATCCCTAGCTGAACCTTGAGCTTGATCCCTAGCTGAACCTTGAGTTTTATTAAATCTCATTCCGTTTTCGGAGATTTCACTGAGGTAAATCGGTGAGTTTAAATCGTTGAGTTTAAATTGGTGAGTGAGTTGAAATTGATAAACCACGGATCAACATTTGCACCAACCTGACTTAATTCGCCGAAATCGGTGAACTGGAAGTGCTGAACCACGGATCAAAGTTTGAACTACGTGACGTGTGTACAATTGGAAGATGGGGTTGCTATGGGGGATGTGCATATATTTATGCGCTTGCCGGGACGGGTTCCAAAAATTTCAACTTCGTTTTCCCATTAACCGATTTTTTTGAAATTAAAACATAGTATAGGCGATATAGAATTAAAGAACAAAATAGCTTCAAATTAGGATGGGTCATAATTTTTTTCTAATTTTAATTTTTCAAGAAAATAATTAATACGTGTTCTACATGCAAATTTTTATAAAGTCTTGTTTGAATTAGAAATAGAATACTAAATTTAAACTTACCAACGCTTCAATCGACAAAAGTAAATACTGTTCTAAATTTAAAATTAAATGCTCTTAGTGGTAGGAACCGACAAATTAAAATAAAAAGAATTTTTACTTAAACACACCATCTTCTTTTTTGAATTATTATGTATTCATATTTCTTTGAAATATTTAGATATTTCTTTTGATTTTTATCTGATCAATGACATTTCTTTCAATCCGGTCAGTCTTTGAATTTCAATGATGACAACCACAAAACTTCTTTCTATCCTACCTAATGAAATTTGAAAGTATTTTCCCTTTGACTGTTGTAAATATTTTACTTCAACTGCCCTTCGATCTTTTATTAAAAGGAAAATGATTGAAATTAAAGCCAATTACCACAACTACTCTACCAACCATCCCCATCTATCCAATTATTAACCACTAAAGTGTTCGTAAACCTTAAATTAAAGCAACTACGACGACAACGTATTCAAGTATAAAACTATATATCCTACATTCCATTGACAAAGCCCATCATTGTAGCATCTGTTCAACATATCCATGCATATGCATTGCACATGAATATCCACCCAGTTTCTATATGAGACATGAAACAAGGACAACAGAAGCAGGACATGCCACCAAAGCTATATAATAACAAAATACAAAAAAAAAAAACATACTATCATCCAATCGATTTCTATTGAATTGATCACAAAGGATGTATGCACTCGCCTAGCTTACGCTTGCCTATAGGTATCCACTCTTTGAACACATCTCTATCTACATGCATATGTGAGTCCTTTTTTAACATGCAAATGAGTTCCGTAAAACGTATTCTTTTAATGCATTACTGGCACATACTGGATACACCCTCTCTGCCCATGTAATTGCACCAGGAGCCTTAGAAAATAAGAACGCTATAGGCCTCGTATACTGACCGACGTCAGACAGGACACAATAACTGGTTACCATCAAGGATGCATTATTCAGCATGGACATTGGCCAGCCAGCAGAGTGTTTCTCTATCTCCTGTTAAGCGGCGAGGACTTATAATCTATTAATGCTGGTGGGCGATATAAATCGTCGTCGGCCGGTTGTTATTGTACCGTGTTAGTGAATGTTCTTGGGCTTGGACAGGACCCTTTAAGCTGATGGCCACATTCGCACGCACTCCTGACCAGCAGCAAAAGTATCAACGTTTAGCCATTCATTGTTATCGTGTATAGAAACAATTGGTTGAACTTATACTAACCAATGTATACATAGAAAAATGGACGACGGCGACGAGTTTCAGAGCTCATATGATTGTCAGGACTTATTTCACAACCAGGCATAATATAGACAAGGGTAATTTTACATACAAAAACAACACAAAAAGAGGAGGGTTGAGAAATATAATCGGAAGCCTGTCGCATTTACATTTTAACTCTTTTTAGTTGGCCGCACTATATCTGGATGGATGGAGAGAAAGAGTATTAAAAGCAGCAGGTTCTCGCTACCGAACATAAGCCGCCATATGTGTGTGAGTTTAATTCAACAAAAGAATGGGAGTGGAATGTAACTTATATTAACTATATTTTTAGAATAATTGGAAGGGCGTCGTCAAACTACCCAGTCGACGGTCGTTACATCAGTTTAAAGTGAAGGCTTGTAATTTTTAAATCAACCCTAATATCTATTGGCTGCAGTTAGAGTCGAGTATAAGGGTTTTGTAAATTTTTTGGTTATTTTGAAAATTTCCAAGAGTTTAGTTAATAATAGATAGAACTTTAGGTGCCAAATGAATGTATAGATACATAGAATGTTTAAAGGGCGATGTACCTTAGGAGGAAAACCGTAAAGCCTGCCTATCTGACTTTTGGATTGTATTTTAATTACTGAATGAATAAATAATTATGAGAAGAATTTATATATGTGTTTATGGAAGAGTGATAGTCAAAAGTATAAACTTTTTCAAACTCGAAAATGTTTCTGAATTAACAGACGGTCTAAGTTTTAATGCTTGTGGCATTCAGATTATTTTAGCTGAAGATTGATAGGGTTTAACATCTAAATAGGTATGTAGCATAGTTTTGTTAAAGTTCTTGGAAATTCACCAATTAATTCCATTTAAATTCGGTGGGAAGTCCAAGTTCAGCAAGTTTGAAGATAATTGCTTTTAACTTCGAAGGCTTTTCAAGTCCTTATCCGGTTAGAAAAAAAAAAACGCTGTTAAAAAATTTTAATGAGGGTTTTTCTTTCAGAATTAGTTTAATGCAAGGTCATACCAACATTTTTGTTAAAAATTCTTTATCGATTTGAAACTACGCTAGACTAATTAAACAAAGTTATAATTAGTTTTATATGTAAGAAGCTTAATGGACAATTATCAGACACATGTTTGAGAAAACACACCTTCTTGGAATGGTTCCGTTATTGTTATTATAATTAAACGCAAATACTTAAAATTAAAAATGATCAAACACAGTACAAGCGTTAGGGACAGATTTGAAGGAATTAGCGATTTACTTTATTTTTTTTTTAAATCTAAATATCATTATGTGAGGGATAGAACAGAACTGGCAAAACATTCCACATTCGTCTTGTACGATTAAAGAAAGAATCTCTGTGTTTGACAGTACATCGATGTACTTGTTTTTATGGAAATGCAATTGAAATCAACACGGGATCCACTTGAATTTACCTGATGGAAGTTTACAAAATAAATGATTTTCTTATGAAATTAAGCGGGTTCTTTTAAAAATGAACTATTATGCACATAAAGTTCATTAAAGTGATATTACCACTTATTTTCAGTTGGAAGTCAGCTTGACAAAAAACCATATAGAAATCCACTTAATTTTACACAGATTCTATTTGTTTTTAGCATTTCTTTTTTCTCCGTGTCCGAATATTGGCTGATGAACATTCCTATAAGCACGAGTATTATGATTGAATTGTTTAACTTGATGAATGCAACTCGCTATTTCGCTAGAAAATAATGAAAGACATGTAACATATTGACGGTATGTTCGGGAGACTTATATTCTTCTTTTATAGTTCAACTGCTATTTTTAGAGTTCAATTTTGAATTCTATTTATGAGTTTTGGCGTCTCAGCTCTGTAAATTACAGCCATATCAGGAGGGAGAAAAATGTCTTGCAATCCCGAAGAAAAAATAGACTGTCTAGATCAGAATTTAATAAGCTTGTAATAAGTTGCCACATTATAGTTACAAATCCATAAAGAACAAATAGATGAATCAGAACACAAATATGGAAAACTGAAAGGACTGTCGCCAGCAAAACAATTTAGAGGATTTGAAGAAGAAAAAATTGCAAAAAGAAAAGGGGAGACAAAACGGAGCCTTGGGGCAGCGATAACACTTTACTTCAATTGAAGTAGATTTACTTCAATTTAAAAAAAAAAAAAAAATCTGCTCCCTACTTAGCACTATTGTTAAATTCTTTATATCTACTTCACTTTAAGAAATCCCTTTTTAATCCACTTCAATTTAAACAAAAAAAAAACTTAAATCTACTTCAAAAAAAAAAATATTTAAAAAATGTCTTACACCCTTTCATGCCCAGATTCACATTTCAAAAGAATAAATTTAATAATTAATTAAATTTAATTTTTTAATTTTACTTTAAACAAAAAAGTTGTTACAATTTTCTGAAGTTTATTACTGTTTTACTTTTAATTTTCTTTAAAACAAAATTAGGAAACAGGTAATGCGTTTGGTCATACGTTCGAAAAATACGCTATTAAAATATATTTCGAAGTAATCAAGAATGTGGATAAAGAGAATCGTAGGCAAAAATTTAATTTAAAATTAAAAAAGGTCTGGAAAATAAAGATTTCCCAAAAGTAGTACAAATGAAGTATATGTGGTGACTTCAGTGGACATTGAAGAACAATATGTGCATATTTCGACAAGGTTATTCTTATTACATTTTCATTCCCCTTTCAAGGTTCTGTTCTTGCTGATAAGACTAATTGGGAATTAAATATATTATTAAAATTATGAATTTTTGAAAACTACTTCCCTTCTCTTGAATCTACTTCACTTTTTGGGTCAAATCTACTTCGCAAGTAGAGCTGCCTTGGGGCACATTAGTGCTTTACTGCAATCTGTGGGAGTGATTTTGTAGGGGAATACGAAAAAATTGGGTCCCACACTGTCGTCTATATCTCGTCTGTTATGTCTGCTTATCAGTAGGTCGATCTACAGCCTAAACAAGCAAACTCTTCAAATTCTAAATAATACTGCATACCAACATTTTCCAAAACTGGTTGACGATTTTTAATAGTGCTAGAAAATAATTAAAAATTTAATAAAGCATTGTGTTTTTTTTTAAATATCTTCATAAATAACTTATACATTTTTCGAGATATTAAGAAAATTCTTTTACCACATTTTATTTATGTTTATGATGGCGCAGGGACATAAGTCCCCCGGAAATAAGTCCCAATTTTGCTTTTTGGGACTTATGATTATATATGATATTATAGATGAGACATAAATCTCTGTGGTTGTTTTATATTAAAATCGAACGTCAGATGTCCTAAAGCAATTTCGTGTTATTAAGAAAGGATATTAAGTTCTTAATCTTCTATTCTGACAGTTTACTGATGTTATTGTATAAAGTCTTTGCGGGTGATTGCTGCCTTTTACAGGCCAGAGCGGGATAATTGCAGAGGAAGTGAACAACAGATTCTTTTTTCCTTGATCTGTAGATCGATAAGTAAAAGGTTCAGGAAAACACTAAGTGCATCCGTTTGGGCAAGATCGCAAAACCCATATGAGATGTCAGATGTAACACATCATAATGCGAATAATGTAAGGCTTCCTCCAAACATATTTACTACACTTGCAACATTATAGTATTTTTTCCCTTAATTTTTGTCATTCAAATGTGTGGTTCTCTGAATATGAAAGTTTCAAGAACCATTAATTTTATGAAGCATTTGCGACTATTCGGAAAAAAACTTCTCACCCTGGAAAGAATTGAATTTGTTATCAGGCGGTGGAGTCTACGTCACTATCGAGAAAGCATATAGTGACTCAGATAAGGTTCCTGAAATAATCATTGAAATCGTCCCAATTTTCTTTCTCATTGTACCAAATGGTTGTTTTTGGTGATATTTTCTTTAACTGATATGTGTTGGCATACAAAATTTGCAAATACAGGATGGCACACAAATCGTGCTACAAAAATAAAAATAAAACGTTATTTTTCAGTGTGAGTAATCGGCTTATTTTTTGTTTTTATTTTATAGGATACTATTTAGATTTATCAAAATGAATGCTTGGGATACTGAAAAAAGGATTTGGATTGTGCAGCGATACCATTCTTTGCAGTCCATCATTTCCGTCCAAAGGGAATTTAGGCTGGAGTTTGGCGGTACTCCCCCGGGTAGATGGACCATTATGAGGCTGGTGAACAGGTTTGCCGAATCTGGAAGCATCGAACGAAGACCGTATCATCGAGATCCCAATGTTCGGGTTCAGGACACAATGTGGCTGTTGCATCGGCAATACAGGTAAATCCAAGTGTTTCGACTCGAAACTTATCGGGCCAAATTGGAGTTAGCAGGCGGTCATTACAACGGATACTTCATAATGACTTAAACTTGTTTCCGTACAAAGTCCAAATCACAAGCAAGTTAAACCCTCAGGAATGTTCGCCTGGAATTTTGCCGAAAAATGATTGCAATGGCCGAAGAAGACAACACATTGATAAATTGTTTGTTCATGTGTGATGAGGCCCATTTTGACTTGATAGGAAATGTTAACAAGCAACATTGCTGTATATGGAGAGAATCTAATCCAGAAATGCTCCATGAGACGGAACTGCACCCAGAACGAGTCACTGTGTGGTGCGCAGTCACGTCAAGGTGTATTGTCGGGCCATACTTCTTTGAAGAAAACGGTGTAACACAAACTGTCAATGGGGACAGTTATTTAAAGATGTTGAAGGAGTTTTTTTTTACCCAGAAGACGTATCCCTTTGAGCAGGATTTGGTGTCAACAAGATGGAGCAAGTGCACACGTAGCCACACAAGTTATGGCGGAGCTCCAACGAAAATTCCCAAATAAATTGATATCCAGAAACTGCACTTTCCACTAGCCCCCAAGGTTACCTGACCCGACTGCACCAGACTTTTTTTTATGGGCTTATGTGAAGCAGGAAGTGTACAAAACTAAACCCAGGAATTTGGATGAATTTAAGCAGTCCATTAAGTTTAATTGAGGCGATCCCAATTTCAACCATTCAGGCCGCAATGAAAAATTTTCTAAACAGGTGCCGCATATGCGTGGATGAGCGTGGAGGTCATTTGCAGTCTATCATCTTTAAAAACCATTAGTTATTTAAAATAAAATTTAATTTTTAGTCCAATAACAAAAAAATTAATGAAATACATCGATTAAAATAAAAGTTATTTAAATTTCTTATTGTAGCACGATTCGTGCGCCACCCTGTATTACACAATGGTCTGGGGGTCAATTCCCGATCTGTGAAGCTGTGAAGTGATAAATTTTATCACGCTTCACGTCTAATTCGATTTGCGATGCGTAAAAAACTGAAGTTAAATGCCAAACATTTTTCATACGATAATTTTTTATCACTTTCAATTGTTCTGTGAAGTAAATATTTCTAATCAAATATTTAGAAGAAAGACAGGATTTGGCTCATAAGATTTTTCATTTAGCACTTTTTAGTACCAACTTTATTGCAATGAGTTTGAGAATCGTAAAGATATTTTTGATTTCACTTCAAAACTTCACAGGTCGGGATTTGACCCCCTGCTGTGTCTTGAAGCGATAATACATTTACATTTAGTTTGACGAACAACGTCAAGGATTTAAGTTGGCTCATCTAGAAGCTGAGTCAATTGATTTAACTCAGCAAATACCTTAACATACCTTCCTTCGAGTGTTGTCTGGCTCGAAAACTGGATTATGTGATAATCCAGTGCCCTATCAAATTTCATCCAAATTCCTTAAGTCATTGATGCTTTACACGGGAACCATATATTCTACCGGCATAAAAACCTATGTATTATTCCAGACTAAAATCTATCTCTGTGCCAAATATCATCCAGGTCTGTTCAGCCGTTCTGGCGTTATTGAGCAACAAACATCCATCCATTAAAACTTACATATTTATAATATTACTAGGATTATAAAACCTTAATCTTTTAGTAAATAAATATAATTGTACAAAGTTATAGGCTTCTCAAACCCGCGTTTTATTTGTTTTCTTCAGGACACCCTGGATATTAGAGAACTTACATCAGCATCTTGCTGAAAAGATATCGTCTTTGATTAATATTTCCGCTGTAAATTCGCATTACCACTTTCTATCAGCCGCACTATAATGGTGGGCTTATCTGTTGTCTAAGAGCAACAGAGTACAAGTAAATGCTAGGTTACAAGAGGAAACAACATTCATCTACTGCAAAGTCTGATATATTGGCCTAAATCTCTTAATTTCATTTCGTTTCTATGATGTATGCAGAACTAGCCAAACACAAAAAAAATGTATTTCTTCAAATCAGCTAAACAACATGTGTGATAAATGCTAAAACGGATTACGTATTCTACAAGAAATGGAGGTACATAATGTATGCTGCAACGCGCACTTAGGTGCGTTAAGCTTTCTTATTGAAATGTATAATATATACTTTGGGTATACCGCTCTCACGTTCACAAAATATCGCTGCCGTTTATTTGTTCCTGATCCTCTACACATTTTGAATATTAATTTTTTTTTTCATTTCACAAAGTTAATATTTGCCACCTCATTTGCACTTGCAAAGTATCTCGGAGCTAGTTTATCTCAATGGAAACGCAACTCTTTATAACTTGTCGCTCTTTGCCAGCAAAATTGCTTTTTACTTGCGTGACAGTCATCGTCAACATCATCGTCGAGACGACCAAAATTGTCACTTATTTATGTCAAATTGTTATTCCTTTCATTAGACCGCCATATTGTGTCAGCAATACCTTAATATATATTAATGACAAAAAACACAGTTTCTCTCGAATAATACACCTAACGGCTATTATGTGGTGTACTCATACGTATAAGAAATCCAAAGTTATTTGTTCAGCATCTAGATAAATGTGCCATTTTGTGGCTTCCTGTCTTCATCATCATTTAAATTCAAGGCAGCATCTTCAGAGAGTGATGCGTGATCTCCGATGAATAGTGACCACAAAACCTAATGGTAAATCAAATCCTCGTATCCATCGACACAAAAACCAAACCAAACCCCAACACAATACCAGAAGCTACAGGTTTATGCTTCCAGGGTAACCTGTGTGTAAACCAGCCGTGATTATCATTATCCTGTCAAATATGAATAACAATTGAAGAGATTTCGTGCATCAGATCATTCACCTGTGATGGCAGCACCAGCACCCTATAGATAGTTTCATTCGCCTGATTATTATACGGGACTGGGATGCGAGAGCCTTGTCTAATGGCCATTCAAAATACAACAAAAACAATTATTTTATTGTGTGTGTTGTGCCACCAGCATTTTAACATTACAGGAGGAAAATTGCAAACATCCTTTCGGCGTTTCATGTCTGATCAATGGGAATCCAAATGTGTGCATGTGCATGCGTCAACTTCTCCCCTGCTGATGGCGAAGCGATATCGAGATCATGCGAAATCTCTAGAAAATGACATTTTAATGAGCCTTTGATTGTTTGTTTCTGGCTCATGTTGTTATGTTATTATATGCATCATAGTGCTATAGTGTTTTTTTTCTGCCAAGCACAGTAGCAAATTCCTTTCGGTTAAAAATTAAACGAAATGCGATCGGAGTTGAGCTGCGATCTCGGAATTGATCTCGTCCAACACATCTGATCTGATCTGATAAAAATAAAACCGTGGGACGTTCGAACTATTTGAGCAGGCCGGCAGTCATGCATCAGAAAGTGGTTTTAATTGCTAATTTGGATTTGTAGCGAGACACGAAAGAGTAATTATTGTGTTTCCTTCTAAGTGAAATTATACGCTGCTCTGCTGGATGCACAACGATTGAGCCTGAAAATCTGGAATTAGTTTTTTTTAACACATAAACCTCCTTCCAATTGTGTAGGATTATAATATGAAGAAAGAGTTTGCGTAAGATAATTACAGGAAAGACTTTCTGCAAACGGCGATGTCAAAAATTAACTTTCGCTTTAGGTGAGATGCGGTCTTTTTGATGATTTAATTGTAAATCAAGCTATAAATATATTAGTCAAAATAAGTAAAAGTTTTTTTTTTATTCAATATGTAACTTATGCATATACTTATGGGTCATAAGACTATAGCGCCTAAATTAATAAACATGGACTAGGGATGGCTTAGGACTTATTCCGTGGACTAATTCCGAAATGCTATCAATAAAACAGAATTTCTGATGTTTGACATTTACAAACTTAGTCCTTCGCCAAACCATCGAAGACGGTGGTTAAGTGAAGGACTAAGGATTGACATTAACAGCAAAATTTACATAGAATAAAATGAGATAGAGTAGATTTTGCTCCTGGATTTTCGATTTTTAATTAATTGAAAATTTTAATCCGCTTCGCAGACTAACTTTTAGTCTTTGGTTTAGTAAGTCATGAACTAGCGGTGGACTAAGCATTTTTTATATGTTGTGCTGTAAGTCTGTAATCTGTAATATATTTCGCGATAAGTACACTTAACTCGAGATTTTGATCCAACTTGACATTACGAACCACGAAAAAAGTCGGTCCCGTAATTATGCCAGTCTGTATATTAGTTTGATCTACAGCCTAAACCGCTTAAGCGTTTTTCTCCAAAATTAGCAACAACATTAGCTTGATTCGAAGTTTGATAGCTTGATTTTGAAGTTTAACGGTAATCAAATAGCTTTTGCTGATGATATCACTTTCACTTATGCGGAAAAAACACCTTTCGAATGCATAGTTAGGATGAATGAGGACCTTCAAATGCTCAGAATCTGGTTTTCAGCTCACAAACTAATAATGAGTGAAAAAACTAAAATGATGCATTTTGAGACATCAGGATACACTTCTGATGACTACGAAGTTTTCTATCATTCATATGATTGTAAAAAATTTAGTTTACCGCTACATATTTGTGGAAGAGACAATTTCAAAGGTTCTAATCTTTGCTCGAAAACCTGTTTTAAAATTAATTCTGTTGATTCTTTTAAATATTTAGGGGTACACATCGACAAAAAACTGAACTGGAAGTGTCATATTGAAACAGTAAGAACCTACTTGAATTTAGTAACTCGGAAGATGTATCTTTTAAAACCTTACTGTTCACGTAGTGTTTTGTCAATGATTTATTACGGACTTGTTAACTCAAAACTGCAATACGGTATAGTTAATTGGGGAGGCGTTTACATGAACACTTTTGAGTCCCTCTTGGTTGCTCAAAAACATATCGTACGAATCATATGCGGTAGAAATCGATTCACTCATAGCTGGCCTCTTTTTTGTGATCTGCGTATCCTGCCTCTTAGACATCTTTATGTTTTCAAAGTTTTGAGAGAATTCTTTATACAAAGCGGCAATGTACCATCTAGAAATTCGTCCGTATTTAACTTACGAGTAAATAATTTAGCACTCTTCAATGTTCCGTTTGCACGTAGATCACTTTTCACAAACTTTTATCTAACCACCTCCGCCAAACTGTTCAATAAGCTTCCCTTATTTATCAGAACTAATAGCAATTTTAACCAATTTCTTAAAAAAGTCAGATCATGGCTTTTTACTATTGACCTTAATGATGTTGAGTTACTGTTTAGAGTTACTTCCTAGAACCTAATAATATACATATACATATAAATAAATAAAACATACAAACACAACAAAGATTCTTCTCTGTTCCTACAAAATACTAAATTATAATAAAATACTAAATTATTTTTCATTATTGAATAAAAATAAAAAAAAAATAAAAAAAAAACTTATGAAAAGCTGATAGTACCCCATGTCAGTTATTCTCAGTTAAAAATTATATGTTAGATCAATCAACACTAACTTTATAGTTATAGATTGATTTTATTGTATTCTTTTTTCCATCTTTTAATTATGTAATTATATATTTGTTAATTAGATTTAAGTGAAATGAATGCAAAATAAATTGAAATTGAAAATTGAAATTGAAAAATAAAAAAAAAAAAAAAATTCTTTTTTATAATTTTTTTAGTTTAGCCCCAAAAATACCGGTACCTTCCAGTACAATTTTTTGCAGCGAAAAGGGTAAATCGAAAACGGCTTTAACGATTTTAATAAAAAATAAAATGCATGACTGGATCGAACTTGCTCTTGTAGCCAAAACTTTAATGTAGATTATTGACGTAGATATAACACATACATGCTTATGTAGTTTAGTTAAGACAAAAACTAAATATAATTATTGGTAAAAAAATGTATAATACACATATCTAATAAAGTAAAGCAGCTATTTACGAAAATGGATCGCTTAACTATCGCACAACGCATAAAAACTGTTAAAACCTACTACAAAATTGGTAATTCTGCAACAGCCACTTATCATGCTTTAAGAGGAGATTATGGTTTACACAATCGTCCAACTAGACAAGCAATTGGCAAAATTGTGAAGAAATTTGAGGAGGCTGGATTGGTTACAGATATTGTAAGGCCTGTGCATCATCGTTTCGCTCGTACCACTGAGAATATCGCTGATGTAAGTGAAAGTGTTGCCGAAGACCCGAATGTGTCGATTGCTCATCGTTATCAGGAATTAGGACTGTCTTACGGAACATTACGGCGGATTTTCCATTTGGATCTACACCTACATCCATACGAAGTCCAGCTCACACAACAACTGAAGCCAGCTGACCATTCACAATGTCGTAGATACGTGGAATGGGTGCTTGAACAACAGGAGGTGGACGGCGATTTTTCGAACAAAATTTTCTTCAGCGACGAAGCACATTTCTCACTCGGTGGGTATGTTAATAAACAAAATTGTCGTATTTGGTGTTCTGAGAATCCTCAAGTAATTGAAGAGAGGTAATTACACCCAGAAAAAGTCACTGTTTGGCTCGCTCTTTGGTCCGGAGGTGTGATTGGACCTTACTTCTTTGAAAACGACGATGGAACGACTGTCACCGTCAATTCGGAGCGTTATGGTCATATGATAATCGACTTTATTTTGCCTGCTATTGAAGAATATGACGTGGTGTCAACAAGACGGTGCCACATGCCACACAACACGAGCGAATATGGCTTTATTGCAAGAGACATATCCTGGCCGCGTAATTTCTCGTCGTGGCGATATCAACTGGCCACCAAGATCATGCGATTTGACACCGCTGGACTTTTTTTTGTGGGGCTACGCGAAATACCGTGTTTATGTAAATAAACCTTTAACTCTTGAGCACTTGAAAACCAACATTCGTCAAGTTATGGCTGAAATAGCACCCTATATGTGTCAAAAAGTGGTCGAAAATTACCTCGAAAGGATCGATGTTTGCAACAATTCGCGTGGTGGTCATTTAGATGATGTAGTTTTTCACACATAATGTCAAAGTTCAAAATTTATAATAAAAAATAAATATCATGAAAAAAAAATATTTTATATGTGTTTTATTTACCTTTACTTTTGAAACCGTAAAATGGATAACCCATTATTTTTAATTTGCTTAGTTGTTAGAAAAAAAGGTTCCATTTGAATTCTTGGACAAATATATGAATATAACCAAAACAAAATTCAAAAATCGTTGAAAAATATTTTGTATGTGTAAAATTTTGAAAACATTTTAAGTAAAACAAATTAAAACGCATTTTATTATTAATAAAGTGACTCGTTTTTGAAAAATCGTTTAAAAAAAATTATTAATTTTTTAAAAATCGAAAAAAAACATTTTTTTATAATTTTGAATATGCAGTATTATAGTCGAACTTCGATAAAACGAACTTCGATAAGTCAAATATTTGATAACTCGAATGAAATGGCAATAGCGCGAAGCCTGAAGTTTACATGTATGTAATTTTTGTTTGATAACTCGAACTTCTATAACTCGAAAATATTATTTGGCGTCACCTTCGATAAGTCGAGTTTTTTAGGGAAATTATCGAATTCAGTGGATTTTTACAAGTTAATTTCATAATGCATTGTGGGCACTGCGTGTTTGTATGTTCTATGACCTTGTATGCATAATATTGTGTCGAAAATTATGATTCCGTTATGTGTGAGTAAAAGCTGTTATGTTCCGGTGCTAGAACACACATAATTAGGTTGATTTAATGTATGTACATATGTATTATGATACGAATTCAAAGTTTTATTTGAAAATTTTTAAAAAAGTCGAAATAAAAAGTGTAAAGAAACTGACGTAGATATTAAAAATGCAGTGAGAAAATTCTATTAAATTAAAGCTAACGTGGATATGTCGTTAAAGCGAAATTTAAAAACATCGTTTGAAAATAAAATTTAATTATTAAAAGTGGTGGAAAGTAGGTCAAGAAAGAAGGATGTGGCTTTTAAATATAGCATTCCGGCAATCCATTCGTCAGTCAAGTATAACAGAATATTTTAAATAATCACAACAACTGTACTTTTTTTATTCGCAAATAAATATTACGTAATTTACATATATTTTCTATTTTACTTCATAACTGGAAGTCTTGATAACTCGAATTATTTTATTTGCTCTTTCGAATTATCGAAGTTCGTCTGTATTTAGACTATTAGGTAGAATTTACATTAAAACAAAATTTTAATCGGTTCGTCCAATAATGAGAGTGAGAAGGTCGAGAATATGAAAAGTTGTTTTTTAGGCAGTGCCGTTAATAAGATCGAAAAATCAAATATTTTTGTATTTAAAAGTGGAAAGTACTAATCTAAGAACACACACATTTTTTTTTATCAAAATTCTTGGAGCCGGTTTTTGAGAAAAAAATGTTTTCAAAAATTCGAAAAAATCCATTAAGTCGTTTTCAAAATACAGAGTTTTCAAAAAAAATGTTTTTTTTTCTATTTCATAAAAACAAAACAAAATTTGAAAATGTTTGTCTTGCAATACTGATTAAGCTTTATAGGAGCTTCTCTAGAAAAAAAACCAAATGAACCGCTTTCCATAAAATCGAAAATCAAAAAAATGTTTCTACTAGAAGTATAACAAAAATCACTATAAAAATAAGATTAGCCCTTTTGGCCAAAAGAAAAATGTATGGACATGCCGTTTTTTTTGGTCTTTAAAAAAAATGAAGAAAAAAAGTGTGTGCATATTACACAAAAAAACATGTTTAAAGAAAACCATCCACCCGCTTAGGCTGTAGACTCTCTGACAAGCAGACAGACAACGGAATTGATAGATCCACTTTTTTCGTATTATATATTACGTAGTGTCAAGTTTAATCACAATCTTGGGTTTTTATTTTTTCTTACGAATCAATAGTATCTACCTATACATAAATGTACCTATATATATCGCAAGTAAAAATGCATTTCTCCAGAAAATGTTATCTTCAACTTCCCGTATTTCAGTATTGTGTCTATCCTATCATTTCTCTATTCATGATTTTGGTGACGGTGACACAGTGATCTTATTATTTCAAAAGTAAATTCATTGGGTTTATTAAACAATAGTCAAAAGAATATTCTAATCCCACGATTACAAAATAGGCCAATCCAATATGAAAGTCAGGTATGATCTTCCAAGAAGATTCCTTCGATTCGTTTTATGCAATCTGATCCCCTTATTAAAATTATTTCAATTGATTGACCACCTGTTTATCACTGATCTCATTGACTCTCCTGACTTGCTCAAAGTAATAAATTTTAACACCAATCCTGGAAACTTAATAAATATCTGATCCTTTCTAACGCCTTCCTACTCACCGCACCAAATACGCCCTTTTCAACCCAATTTGTAGAATGCTACGTTGAGCTAATTATGTGCATGATATCCATGATTTCTCTCTTAGTTCTCTATCCCTCAGAAGAATTCTATTCAACATCGCTGCCAAACCCATTCAACTAGTTGTATTATTATTATTAAGTTAGTATAGTATATTATTTGTTTATGTAAATGCTTGTATTAAGCCAAATTCAACTAAAATAAAATTAAAAAATGCATGTGTGCTTAAGATTTCTCGCTTTACAGATACATATACTCACAGTAAAATTTAGAACCTTACTATTAAATTGTTCGAATAAGATCCCGCATCGGAAAGTTCTTCCGAATTACCAATCGATATGAAATGAAAATTTTAGTAAGATTGACTTTCATATAATTCTTAGTGTTACACCGTGATGATTCCACATGCAGGACTGCTAAGCTTGATAGATTTCAAAGTTTCTTTCTAAGATTTTATCATGTACCTATACTTACCATAGAAAATGATAAACCATTACTACCATATTTTACTAGGTGGTTATAGTGTTCATCTGGAAACAATTTACAGACATTTAGTAAAATTCTCCAAGGATAATATATTATTCTTAGTCCCAATCACTGCTAGTATAGAGCATTTATTACATTTAGGGTCATTTAAAATGAATTTTCGTTAAGGTTCTTACGTCAACTCTTTCGTTTATGAATTTACGAAAATTAGATTTACTTTTTCTTAACTGAATTATGTGTATAATTGTATCACAAAAAAAATAAGGAAGGAAAACTAAACTAAATACATAATGTATTATTCAATTATTAAATATATCTTAATAATGTTACTATCGGAAAACCATCTGAAATAAAAAAAAATAATCCTGACTTTCTCTCTTACCGCATACAACCAAAAATTTTCCAAAATTTTTGAAAGGCTTACTTTCTTTACTTGCTGCATACATATATATTATATACTCTCATAACACCAATGCCCATTAATCAAGACTATCTACTCATTAAAATACTGAACAATTAAAATGACTAAAGTCTTTATTCCTGGCGTCACATTCGGCATATACAAGAAGGACGATACAATCACATTAAAAAACAAAAGAAATGAAATAAAAACTTAATTAAATGCAAGTCCTTTCAGCGGTTGTTCTTATCTGGTCAACACAATTTGTCTTGGCAAGCAGGTATTTTATTTTTTTTTTTTTTTGCTATCGCGTTACGAAAGTTGTTAACATTTTGTTGGGTCAATGTGTGGTTACTAGATTACCAACTTAGTTCATCGGCGCCCATTTGCATAGGTATTCGCTTGTTTTTTTTTTTAATTATAAATTTGATATGTAGATTGTAGAATCCTTTGGTAGCACATTGTGGTAGCCAATTAGATTTTTTGAACGAAAAACACCTGAGGTCGGGTTCTTAGCTGGAGTCTATATCAAAATATTTAATTAATTAGCTAGCATTGAACCAGAAACGCAACTGGAGCGCGGGATGAACCCTTTTTTAGTTTTTTTCTGTACTTTTCTCGATAAATATTTTAGATATAAACGTAAAGAAATAGTTTCTATTTGTTGTATTTTTTAAACGGAGATCTTGAAATAAAATATCGGCACTTTTTTATTTATAGGTGCAATAAATATACCTATCTCTGGAAAATATTATAATTTTTGATTGCCAGATTTAGTAAATTTTAATTTTACTCTTTTGTGTTAATTGACATCTAAAAAGTGATAGGTAGAAAATTAGTCAAATGTATGTCGAATTCCAAACAACAAACATTCGATTTGTTTCTGAACACAATCGAATTATTTCTTTAAAAAATCTGTGAAAACAAATCTTGCGCTTTTTGCAAGACTTCATTCACTTTACACGCACACTATTTGTTGCAAGTTCCTTACAACAAAAAAAAATCGATTTTAAATCGATTTGAAATGGTTGTTTTGAATTGGAAATAAGGTAGGTGTGGCTAGCCTATATGCTTCTCATTCGCTTTGTTTAACGTTTGTGGTAAAAAATGTCTGAAGAGTTAACAATTAATTCATTATAAAATAACTCACCAACAAACTCATAAAAAGTGCAATGTTTTGCTGATTGAATCCTGAAAATATGCAATATATTAGGAACAATTACAGCAATTTTTTAACTGTCTAAAATTATACTCCAAAGGAAGCACTGTTTTTTGTTATTTAATTTGAATTTTAAAAAAATACTAATATTCTAGCGAGTTTCATTTCTAAAAGATTTGCTCTTTCTGTCAAATGATTGGATATTTTTGAATTTTGAGAGTTTCATTGCTGCTAAAAGAGCAATACTTGATCAAATCTTAACACGAAAGTTCGATATCTGATGGGTTGGCAGATTTGATTTGAATGCACACATGCATGTAAAAATTCTTTTCTGTCAAACGTCAAATGGAAAATATTTTGTTATTAATAAATAACAAAATAAATATTTTGTAAAAATAAAAAATAAAATAGTGGAGTTTTTGATTGAAGATCTGGAAACAAAGTTTCATTGAAAAGATCAAATATTAATTTTGAGAGATCTTTGAAAATTGAATGAAACCAAACAACCATCTTAAATCGATTGCAGATCGATTTTTTTTTATTGTTGGAAGGAATTTGCAAAATATTGTATGTGTGTAAAGTCTATGAAATCTTACTAACAACGCAAGATCTGTTTCGACAGATTTTTTTTTAGAAATAATTCGTTGTTCAGAAAAAAATCGAATGTTTTGTTGTTTGGAATTCGACATTAGTTTTGTGGAGAAGAGATGGTACTAAAAGAGGCGAATGTTCCTTTCTCTCAAGAGACAAGATCTTCTGACCTGAACATGGTTATTCAAAGAAATTGACGAAATTTACTCGACGAATAAAATGCTTTCAAAAGTATTGTGTTCGAATCATTTTTTATGTGTTAAAGAACAATATATGCATTCATCTTGGAAAACCGAATACAAATGGCTAAAATCACTGAATGAAAATCCAAATCCAAAATATATGCCGCCAATAAGCAGCAAGCGACCAGCGCCCTAAAAGAAAACATAGGCTTGGATGACATTCTGCATCACACAAGCGATCAAACATTTTCATGCGTGCAAACGATTTGCTTCATGTAACTGCAAAAAGGTAATATTTATTCGCACCTGCGAAAGAAATAAGACGACAGAAAATTACTTGACGTTTTTTTTATATTAGGTATAGTAAAATTCGATGATTTGGGTGAAACAGACATAACAAAATTCATGTAAATTAAATCTGAAATGAATATTAATAAAAACCGAGTTATGAAACGTGTTAGTTTTTAAATATCAGGGGCCTAGAAATGGACGCCTTTTTTTACACACTTCTCCCCTTATGAAATGCAACCGCATATAAAATAAATAACGATTAGTTTGTATTAATACAACTATATTAGGTTCGAAAATGAAACTTAATTATTTTATAAATTTATTATTATTTATTATCTTCCACCCCTTCTCTGTGTTTCGCTATTCACCATCCCAGTATAGCTCATCCGTAACCCAATTCCTTAATTAAAGTTTCCAATGTACAATAGAGGCTCTAAAACCTAATCGAATGAAATAAAATAAACGAAATGCGATACTGAATGAGAACTTTGGCTTTCGCACAATTTCTTTCTTTTTTTTGAAAAAAGAAAGATCGCTTCAGTTTCGATTAAATTATAGAATCTGTCCCCTGTGATATCGCCAAAATTCAGCGTGGTCTAACCAGTCATTGAAAATTGGACAACTCGGATACACACTTACATCAACAACCGAAGCAGCCATACTGTTTTCATGAGAATTTCGTATTCATTCAATTTGATTTATTTTTTCAGAGATTCAGAGATTCAGAAATTACAGAAAAAAATCGGAGGCATAACAAAATTCCCCTGATTCCTGATCCGGAAAGGGTTTATTATATAAATATGTACCTACTTCTTGATTATCAAGCCTAGTACTCAGTTCGGGAAAAATATTATTTCTCATACAAATCTGCTTTTTATTACCCAATAGTCCTTGGAATAGTAAAAGATATACCTCATATGACCAGAACAAATTTGAAAAAAGTGTGTAGTTAAATTAGTTACGAGAATTAAATCAATTCAACAGCTGATTTCAGTTCATCAATAGCGTATCTGATGGGAAAGAGGACAATGAGGACATATTTTAGATAAAAGTATGAAAATATTACTGACGGTTAGTTGGTAACTTCTTATACAAGTATAGATTTGCATTGTATTTGAATAGAAGGGAATTATAAATTAGGGAAAATCAATTAACCATAAGACCAATAAAATTAGAGGTGACAACATCGAGCAATGCACCCAGTAAAAAAAAATGTATCGAAACAGGGCAACGCAATAAATTTGAATATTTATATTTAATTGACATTGCAACTAATTGAAATACTCAATCAAACTTGAGATATTTTTGTAACATTCTGTTTACTATTTAGCATTATTTTTCCCATTTACTATAAATGCTTTCACTTTTTTTTAAAATACATAAATCAACATGTAATTTATAGCCGAACAAGTTAGATAATTTACATACAGTTTTTTTAAATAATCTTGAACATTAATATAATCAGTGGATCTATTATTGTCCCTACTTAAAATTTCGTAGATACTCTACTGTTCTCTTTTGAATTGCACGTTTATCTTACATCTTCAAAATTTGGCTTGAGAAAAAATATATAAACATAAAATTTGTTAGGCTTGAAGTGTTTTATTAATTCAATCAAAATTAAAGTATATAGAGTTAATTTTCTTTTATTGTATTCAAAATTAAGAAATTGCATTCATTCATTCGATTAAGCTTGAAATTTTAAGCCAGGATGTCCCTTTGGACCAAGTGTCGTTTCAATTTTTGTTTATACATTTTTCACGTACATATTGTATGTGTATATTTAAAAATTGTAATGTTTTTTTTCAATACTCTCTTAAATAAAACTAAAATATCAATTATTTTTTTCTATGAACACTTACATTATATTTATTATTGTTCCATTTGCATATACAGGCATAACATTATGCGTAAGGTACAACTTTTTTGTAAACAATCCAATTGTTTTTTTTTAACCGCATTTTACTTAAAATCCTCTAGTATCTCTTTTATTTTGTTGAGAAGAACAATTAATAAAAACTTGTTTTTTTTAACGATGAAAATTAACTAATCAATTACACTAAACAAAAACAAATAAAGTCGTTGTTTAACAATGAATTTGCAAAGAGAAGGCGTGAGGTCTTGTGTTTATGTTGAATGATATACCTGAACCAGGATAACAGTTAGAGCTACAGTTACAAACCAGCACCAAGAACTGGGCGAGAAAAAATATGTTTACAATTCTTATGACAATTTACTATGAATCTCATCTTGCGCACACTTCATCACTTCCAGAGCACCTTTGCTAATCAAATCATCAGCTAGAGCTTGTCCTAGTTTTTCACTTTTCGCATACAATTCGTAGTCGTAGCATTTGTGACGAAACAGTCCGCAGAATAGATTTATTGTGTCATCGCTTAGCACTGGAAGCACCTCTGTCGATTGAGGTTTCTGTTCATCACCATAATCGAACATTTTGATTGTCTTTTGTAGGAACGGACAACTGTCATGGCCTGGCAGTGTGGTTATAGTTTGTTTCGCTCCGCTGAATGGGCATTTACTCGAACTGGGAGCACAGTCCGAAATATCCGCGGGCGGAGTGTGTCCCGTAACTGGGCATAATTCCGCTGCATTTACTTTCACATCTGTGTCTACATACGGACATTGACCCATAAAGTCCTGACCAACTGGAATTTTCAAAGGACACTCGTCTTTGAGCGGTTTCGTTGATGTGGAATTGCCATTTTCTTCGCGATTCTTCAGGTGTATCGCACTAAAGGGGCACTTTTTGAAAAGTTCCCCATGGATATTTATCAGCTGCTGGATGTCGGTGAATTTCTCTAGTAGACCAGCGTTTAAATCATCATTTATCACCTTTGGACTCGCTCGTTTGCTTTCCGGGCTTTCACTTCCATCTTTTCTTGCACGTTTCGACGGCGGTGAGCCATCGTTATTAGCATTTATGTCGTACTTATGTCGTTCTAATTCTAGAGAGCAGGACAGTTCATTTCGAATTTCTGTCGCCCCATCTAAACTCCATACAGCCCCGAGGACCTTCAGACATGCCCCAGTATTGTCATCATTGAGGCAACCATTCAAAGTTGAACAAACGGCAACTGGGGCACTGCAGCCACCGCCGAGAGTCTTAAGAAAACTGCGTTCAGCCAAAATACGGCAAGTTGTTGGTAAACAAACCAGAGCTTGCAACATTTTTAGAATCTCTTCGTCACTTGATCGACACTCTACAGCCAGAGCTCCTTGACCAACAGCATATAATAAGTCAGAGGGTTCGAGGATCTGACTTATACGATTCATCCATCCCATTCGAACAAGACCAGCTTGAGCAAGTATAATGCCAGCGAACTTCGATCCGGGGGCGTCCAATTTCGCCAAACGGGTATTAAGATTGCCACGAATATCGCACACAACCAAATGCGGGTATTCTCGTCGAATTTGTGCGGTTCGTCGAAGGGAAGATGTTCCTTTAAAAAAAAAAAAACAACGTTATTATCTGATGGTTATTTTTTGTATAAATTTCTCTCTTACCTATTATACTTCCTTTGGGCAGTGTTTTGATGGTGAGCCCTTCGAATTTTTCATTCAATACAAGAGCATCGCGGGCATCTTCTCTCTCTAGGACAGCACCGATTGCCATTCCTGTGGGCAGTGCCGTCGGTAAATCCTTCAGTGAATGGACAACAAAGTCCACACCACCATTGCGAAGAGCATCCTCCAAATCACGAGTAAAGAGAGATTTTTCGCCAATTTTTGGCAAGGATATGTTCAATACTCGGTCGCCAATTGTTGACATTGTATCTATAAGAGATAATTAAATTTGAGTAAAATTTAAGATAAATAAAAAAAAAAACAATCGATTTTGCGTGTTTTGTTTGTAATAAATTAAATCAATTAAATGTTGGACACGATTGTGAAAACTAAACAAATTTCGTGCAAATGGTTAAACGTAAATGGCAAGAGATAATTAATTAATATTTGGATAGTCTTAACAATTAATTTACTTATCTCAATTGGACTATGAGTTAAAATATTGAATGCACGCAATGTGATGTCATAAAAATGATTACCTTCACTAAAACTCTGTTTTGGCCTAATTGCCTATTTGGTCATCAAAATTATTGCATGAGCCTTTTTAGGCAACATTTTATCACAATAATTTGATGATTGGGTTTTTTTTGTCAGCTGAAGGTCAAATAAGCAAATTCTTGTGCTAGTATCCCGGAGATTTTAATCAATTTTAAATACTAAATACAATAAAGATCTAATTGGGTTTCCTATTTTTAATAAATGAAGATTAGCAGGTTAAGAACTTTTTTCTATTTTTGAATTATCACGAGAACTATTTCATTTCACATAAAATATGAAAGAAAGAAAATAAGAATCCATATTTTAATTCAATAAATTAATCAAAAAAGTTCGATGAAAAAAAGCATTTTTTCATTATAGATAGGTAAAGACCAAACAGCATTAAACAATTACCTACATATTTTAAACGATTACTTTCTAATTAGAAAATTAGTTTAATCTAGAAAATGTCGTTTAAAGTTGTATAGGTCAAAAGTTCTACATATTTTTATACATTCATATTTTTTAATAATTTTTTTTTTAGATCTTAGAGAATGTTTTTGATGTCTCTTTAGATTGCCAATTATCGATTGATCAACAGATATAAAGAATCACTCACGTTATAAACAAATTGAGCAACTATTCAATAATAATTATCTACTAAGAATTCTCACTTTTTTTCTAAAATAAAATAAAGAGATAAAGAATCTCTGGCTGTTTCGCTAGAACATTGTTTAAATAGCTATAAAATAATAGGTTTGTTCGTTGAGCCCTGAAGTTGCCCTAGGGTCGACCTAAAGCGTTTTTTGAAAAACCTAGTCACCCTGATAAACAAGTTATGTGGTTTTTAAAACCTAGGGTCGCCCTCAACTCGCCCTAAAGTAGAACTATAGGGATATTCACGATCCGATGCAACAAAATCGTGAACGCACCTTTTCTATTCTATTGCAACTCTTGAGTAGCATTTTTGCAAAATCAATTTGAACACAACCATTTCTGACAGAAAATAACAGCTGGCAAACTGTCAACGACACCAGACAAATTTTGCACCATTGTATTTTGTTGTTGCAATGGGGTTAGGGTATAGCAAAAGTGCAAGGGTTGTAAAATCTTAGTCAGTAAGTTGTTGTTGTGATGCAAAAAAAAGTTGCACTTTTGCATTTTTACATTGATATTAGACCAGTTGCACCGGATCGTGAATTTCCCTTATGTTTTTAGCAGGGGCAACTTGAGGTAAATGAATAAATGTCAAAGTCACATGAGATCTGAGGTAGGAATGGGCGATATTGAGGAGAATATCGAGTACTCATCATCGATGTTAATAGTTATCGAATCGAAAACATCGATGTGTTGAAGGGTTTTCCCTTATTCTTCCTTCAACATCGATATTTAATCATCGATTTTTTTGTTTTAATATCGATGTTTCAATAGCATAGATGGACTTATCCATCATCCCTAATCTGAAGCATTTGTTTTGTTTTGAATTCTCGTTTTGTATGCAAATTGTTATTTTTAAAATGGAAATAAAACAATACTCAAATTAATTTTCAGACACAGACATGAAAAATGGAAAGCTTTGAAGTTGAGGATTGTGCATAGGGTCACAAAAATGTACTAAGAACTTAAATTTAACATATTTTAAGTTTTAATTATTAAATGACATAATTTGCTTTTCTATTTAATGACTTTGAATGCCCAACAACAACTTGAGTGTGCTACCACATTGGGCATTCAAAGTCATTAAATGATACGAAAAAGTGCTTTAAATGCAAGTATGTAATCATAGAAAAACTGAATGTAATTTGCTTTTCTGCAACATAAATTTAATCGCCCTCGGGTGTTTTTGAGAACCGAAAACCACAGGTTTATTTGACAACTCTTGGGGTTGTCAAGAAAACCTGGGTCGACCCTAGGTAAAGTTCAACGAACGAACCTAATGATACATATAACATTTCGCAAAACTTGTCTTATATGTAGTACACATACATATATATGTATCGCAAGTTAAAAAGTCAAAAATCTATAAATGATATAGCAACATATGTCGTTTTTATTTGGCAAGAGGGCGACTTCAGGGCTCAACGAACAAACCTATTTGTTCAACAAACAGTTTTTTGAATTTGAATCTTTCCACGTACACTATTATTTTCACACATACAATCTCAATAAAATTCAGAATCGTCAGAATCACACAAAAGTGTTCAGTTGGAATCCCGGATCGAAAAAGAATTCCGGATTGTCAAATAAAAACGCCATTAGTGTTGTATTTTTGTGAGACTACTCAACTTGTCGATTTCTTTACAACGAAAAAATTGATTCGCGAAGGATATGTAGCAATATTTTCTCCCTTAAATGAATTCCATAGACAAAGAAATTGAATTTTTTTCTGAAAAAATTGAATTTTTTTCTGGAAAAATTGAATTTGTTCGAATCTATTTTTGAAGATGGATTTACACAGATTCTCACACGGATTTTACCACACACCACTTTCATTTTTTTTTTTCATTTCATTTCATTTATTTATTTATAGTAATTCCTTACACATTAAGATACAACATCTTTTAAACTAGTGCAAAGTTCAGTAATAGTATACTATGTATTTATATAAAATTGAATGATAAAAAGTTAAAACAAAAAAAGCTGATAATTAAAAAAAAAGAATAAGTAATTGAAAGATTTTGTACCGATTTTAAAGGAAAAGAAAAATAAAAAAGAAAAGAAAATAGTTGCATTTAATAAAGAAGATTTAAAGATCAAAATAATCAAGTAAGCTAAAAGAATCATCGAAGAGCCTCAAAATATTGCCTTAGTCTCGTCTTGAACCGAGTGCTACATCCCATCATCCTTATGACCAGGGGTAAGGAATTCCACAACCGAATCGCGTGTACAAAAAATTGACACCACAAATTTGAAATTTCGGAGATGTCAATTCTTGTGATTATTTGCAAAATGTTTTGATGCAAGTTCAATTGGTTAAAAAATTATAATTGTGAAAAAATATACATATATAAATTGATATAAATATTAATAACGCAACAAAATGTGATTTAAGGTAGTATGCACACAAACTTGAAAAATTTTGAAAGAGCCCAAAAAAAATTCATAAAAAGATCTTATTATTTAGAATCCGAAGGACCTCAAGTATAAATTTTTACTTGCGATAGGTACTATAGGACAAGTTTTGCATTTGGAAAAAAATCGAACTTAAGATTTTAATCAAACTTGACATTACGATAATAAGAGAACACCAAAAAAGTGGGTCCTGCAATTCCGCCTATCTGTATGTACAACGATCTACGGCTGAAGTGATTTTCTTCAAACTCGGTATTTAAGCGTTTTATGATTGTCTAAAATAGATTTTTGAATCGTTGTTTTAGGCCCAAAACTAACGGTACCTGCCATACAATTTTTTCTACAATTTTACTTATCTCGAAAACGGCTCTAGCGATTATGAAAAAAACATGTGCACTACTATGGGTATAGTCTAAGTTTTGGTTAAAAAGTTTTCTAAAATATTTTGTTATTAACGGTACCTGCCTTATACAACCATTTTCTTGATTTTGGACTTTCTCATAAGCCGCTCAACGGATTTCGATAAAATTGTTTATGTAGGAGGGCTTTTGATTTCTAAATAATACTGCATACCATAATTTTCGAAAAATATTTTTTTTTAGATTTTTGAAAAAAAAATATTTTTTTTTGAAAATTCGAAAATGAAAGTACGATTTTATTTTTTTTTTTTTGAAATTCAGTTCTTAAATTTATATTATTAAATACATAAAGTTGTCATACTAAAAAACTACGAAATTTAGTAATTAAAAAATTAAGTAAAAATACTTAAAACACATTCAGTTGCTTCTACTAAAATCTTGTGCTTAAGATGTGATCTAACATTAGAGCAAGTACGTGCGATCCAGTCGTGCATTTTATTTTATATCGAAATCCGGTTAATGAGAAAATCGAAAATAAAAAAAAACTGTTATGGAAGGGACCGTTAATAACATTTTATTCAAAAAAAATGTTAACCAAAATGTAGACTACTTCTATAATAGATTCTTTAGAGCCGTTTTCGATATAAACTAGATTTACCAGTTTTCCCCCAAAAAATGTATGGCAGGCACCGTTATTTTGGAGCAAAGAAAAATGGCAATGGCGCAGTGGATAAAGTGCTTGATTGCTAACTTAGAAGTGTGGGTTCGATCCCCACGCTAGGCGCATTCTTTTTTACACCTCCAATTTTAATTGGATGCTGCCCATTGATTAAAATGAGACAGTCAATACCTGGTTCTCAAATCCACTGTGCCAAAATTGTGCCGTAAAATTCAGGTTGCATTTAAAAGACCTTAGGTCTTCCAGACATATAGTTACATTAAAAAAAAAACAATCTAGCCAATCACCTAAATACAAAATTTGAAGAAAATCGTTTTAGCCGTTTAGGCTGTAGATCGACTTACAGACAGACAGCGGGACCCACTTTTTCATGTTTTCTATCATAGTAATGTCAAGTTTGATTAAAATCTCGAGTTCGATGTTTTTTTCAAATGCAAAACTTGTATGTATTTCGCAAGTAAAAAAAATTAAAAGTTTATCAGGTGATATACAAAATTATAGACATTCATTTTATGTGTTATGGATTAATTTTTTTTTTCAATTTATCAATTAGAAGTCCTATCAAAAATAATTAATAAGTAAAAAGCTTCAGAAACTCATAATTTTGTAACTTTTACAACTTCTAAAGGTACAAGTGCATTTGATAATTTAATGTTATTATTTAGTATTCAAGTCTTTACTTTTTTATCGTACACGTATATAATGTTGTTAATTTATTATTAGTGCCTTATCATATTTCTTTTTGTATTCTATTAAATTCCAGTACTATTTCTATATCATGAATACCTATTCATATACAATATGTAGAATGTAGTATATTTAATATTTTTTTTTCTTTGGTAAAAAAGCATCTAGTTTGGCGAAACCTAAATTGATAATAGATACGTTTTTTTAATCAAATAAGAATATAAAAACGTATCTTATCCTTCTACTGATTTTACCTAACACTATATGTCATAAGTTATTTATACATATATGTAAACGGTGATTTTTTAAGAGCTTGGTTTTTGAAAATTCAAAAAAACACAGAAACTTGTAAAAAGTGAATGAAATTTTTATTTGGATCGATAAATCAATTTCTGCCATTTACTTTTTAGATATAATTTCACTTAAATGTTGCCCGCGGCTACGCTTCAGGTGGTCCATTCTGAAGGTCCAATTTTGGCAAACTTTTTCACACATTTCGGCCGGAATCTCACCAATGACGCGTTCAATGTTGGCTTCCAAGGCAGCAATCGTGTTTGGCTTGTCCCCATAGACAATAGACTTAACATAGCCCCACAAAAAATAGTCTAACGGGGTCAAATCACATGATCTTGGTGGCCAATTGACTGCGCCAAAACGTGAGATCAACTGCTCACCATAAAACGGACGTAGCTTGCGAAACACATTTTTCACAGAGCACGAATTTTGATAATAAATTTCAATAATTTGCAAACGTTGTTCAGGCGTAAGTCTATTCATGATGAAATGGCAAACAATACTGAATCGAAATGTCAAATGTTCGTGGAATTTGTCATGTGTGATCTGTCAAAAATATAAACGTCAAAAACCAAGTAGCAAAAAAATCACCCGTTACATATATAGGTAAGTTCATTATTAAAATTCTCGCTTGAGAGAGAAACCACAAAAAATATTGTATTATTTGTTTGCCGAATAAGAATAAGCTTGCATAATAATTTAATCATTAAGGTGTTCGCTTACAAACAAAATCTGTTCCACGATCAAGATGTTTGCAGATTTTTATTATATTTTTTTTTATTTATTTTATCAAAACCATCATCGTTGGGCTTGGGTGAGCTTTTGCTTATTAAACAATTGTTATCAATTGTATCATACACTGATTTAATTAACCCTGTCATAATCGGGAAGTCGCGTTTTCACTTTTCGAGACGTGAAAGTGGACGAAAATTACTACAAGTTCGTAAGATTAAATTTATAAATAAATTCAAGCTATCTATGTTTAGTGTCACTTGACAGATAAGAAGAGAACGTTTTCCTAATTAGAAAAAGTAATAAAATAATTAAGTACTTCTGTGTTTACTTTTGTAAATTTATGTTAAGAATGGAGAAATACAATGTGTTGTAATGTGCAGTAATTAAATTGATTACAATTTTATGTACATACACTAATGGAAAACAAAATCTGCGAATATAAAGATGAAAAAACACGTCTAGTAAATTTAATATTAGATAACATTTATTTGATAGAGTGGACTGATGTACATATATACATAAATAGTGTTGTAATATGTGAAAAAAGGGGTGGCTGTAAGTAAACATCAAGGGATAAACTTCGCCAACAAAATTCCCCCCATTTTTATACACGAATTTACTTATTTATTTTAATCTACGATAGTTAAATCCACAGATTTGTTTAATTCTAAATTTACTAGTAATTACAAGTAATAGTATTATGTACAATATAATTAAAATGTAATAAAAAAAACAGATTTAAATTGATATATTGCTAAATATACATCGAGATCATTGTAATACATATTAAAAAATTTACAACAATGAGAAAAAGGCTCCCGCTGTCCATAGTTTGTGCAATGGGAATATTTAAAAATGAAATGTCTCGTTCTCAAACATCTACTTGGCACGTAAATACTAATTAAAGAGAGCAAAAACTCACAGTCAATATCATTTGCAATTTGATTGCATTCCTTAATAATAAGCATTCCAAACAATAAGCATCTACTACGAGTATTATAATTAAGATGTAAAGGGTTGTCCATTTTGCGGTTTCAAAAGTATAGGGCTGGAATTCGACATCTGTCAAACTAAGTTGTTAAACCAATTTTTTTGTTCGGTTGAAAGTCTGACATTTACGAAAATGGATCGCTTAACTATCGCACAACGCATACAAATTGTTTAAACCTACTACAAAAATGTTGATTCTGCCACAGCCACATATCGTGCTTTAAGAGGAGATTATCGTTTACATAATCGTGCAATTACGCAAGCAATTGGCAAAATTGTGAAGAAATTTGAAGAGACTGGATTGGTTACAGCTATTGTAATGCCTGTGCATCATCGTTTCGCTCGTACCACTGAAAATATGGCTGCTGTAAGTGAAACTGTTGCCGAAGACCCGAATGTGTCGATTCCTCGTCGTTCTCAGGAATTAGGACTATCTTACGGCACATTATGGCGTATTTTGCATTTGGATCTACACCTACACCCATATAAAGTCCAGCTAACAAAGCAACTGAAGCCAGATGACCATTCACAACCTCGTAGATACGTCGAATGGGTGCTTGAACAACAGGCGATGGTCGGCGATTTTTCAAACAAAATTTTCTTCAGCGACGAAGCACATTTCTCACTCGGTGGGTATGTTAATAAACAAAATTGTCGTACTTGAAGTTCTGATAATCCTCAAATAAGTGAAGAGAGGCCATTACATCCACAAAAAGTCACTGTTTGGGCGCTCTTTGGTCCGGAGGTGTGATTGGACCTTACTTTTTCGAAAACGACGATGGAACGACTGTCACCGTCAATGTTTTTGCCTGCTATTGAAGAATACGACTTGGAGAATATGTGGTTTCAACAACACAACTCGAGCGAATTTGGCTTTATTGCAAGACATTTCCTGGCCGCGTAATTTCTCGTCGTGGCGATATCAACTGGCCACCAAGATCATGCGATTTGACACCGCTGGACTTTTTTTTTTATGGGGCTACGTGAAAGACCGTGTTTATGAAGATAATCCTTTAACTCTAGACCACTTGAAAACCAACATTCGTTAAGTTATGGCTGATCCTCAAAATTACCTCAAAAGAATCGATGCTTGCAACAATTCGCGTGGTGGTCATTTAAGTGATGTAGTGTTTCACTCATAATGTCAACGTTCAAACTTTATAATAAAAAAGAAATATCATGAAAAAAAAATATTTTATATGTGTTTTATTTACGTTTACTTTTGAAACCGGCAAAATGTATAACACGTTACATTAACATTTGTTTTGGATATTTTTTTTGAATATTCTCAATTCTTACTATAAGTTTTTTATTATCCGGATTCAAAATGATGGAGCAATATTCCAATAATGGTCGAACAATAGTACAAACAATTCTTTTCAAAGTGTACTGATCTTTAAGATCTGCGGAATTTCGTTTAAGAAAACCTAATATGTGACTCAAAATTTAGTTTACCATCAAAAACTACGCCTAGATCTTTAATTTCACGTAGTCGGGATATTTTGTATCCTTCTTTGAATAGTCAAAAATTATTTGGCTCGATAAATGACTGTAAGTCAAAACAGAGCATTTTGATAAGTTAAGCTGAAGGTCATTTAGTTTACACCAAGACACGAAGTTTGAAATATCATGTTGAAACGCAACACAATCATTAAAATAATTTATGACTTTGAAACATTTTTATGTCGTCAGCGAAAATTAAGCGCTCAGACCTAGATAAGACTGACGGAAAATCATTGATAAATAAATCAAACAACGGTGAACCTAGGGCAAAATATTTTAAAAGAATTTGTTTAAGACACTTTAGTTCAAGAAGAAATTTTACTTTTGGCTTTTTTTAAACAACTATGAAAATGAAATTTTGTACACAGATCCAAAAGAATACATTTCGTCATATTTGTGTTATTATTTCAAAAATCTACTAAAATCTTCATATCTACTCTATTAATCTTCTATGTTACTTTTTAATTAAACGATTTTAAATTCTAAACGTTAAATTTCTTATAAAATAAATATTTACCCGAATTTAAACAGACGTCGTTATAAATCCACCCACATATCTATTAGATATAACAAAAAACAAGTTCTGTAATGCTAACTATTTAGATATGTTTTTACCTTGATGATGACAGTAATACCATTTTATAAATAATTTTGTGTATCGTTGTATAAACCTACAAGATTTATATCAGCATTTATTTTAAAAAGATGCAATGTCATCAATTGCTATTTAAAACTATAAATTAGTTCAATTTTAAGTACGACTGATAAAAGCAAGAGGTACCTATTGTTAAGTACTAATCACCGTAAATACTAAAGTAGATATATATGTACATATATATTAATATTCTTAGACGATTAAAAAATATAATTGTATATTCATTTAAACTGTTTCATCATTTCTTTCCGGAAATATTTAAATCCTTACAAATTAAATAATAGAGTAAGCAAAAAGTAAAAAAAAAGCATTTTGAAGAGCATATAACCCATTTACAAAATTAGAATGACACTGAGTGAAACCGCATTAAGAATTTGTATTGAGAAAAACTGATCTAGACATTGTCAAATCCGCTCAGAGTTATGCTGTGGGAAAATTTCCTCCATCTACCATTGTGTTAATCTAACCATTTTGCTTTTTTAGTGGACACAGTCTATTATTACTATAATAGCCATTTTCGGATCGCATGTTCTGCTTACTCGACCGACTTGTCCCAAAAATACTACATGTCAAGAACACCTTGAACCCCAGTTTAACATTAATAATATTTCCCAACGCTGGCTGTTTAGCTTAACTTTAAATCTACTCCTTCAATTTGTGTTGTTAACTTAATTTATCTACATTGGTATTTAAACTTTTATTACGTACTTTAAAATGATTTAATTTTTTTTTTAAATTAAAAAAAAATACCTAAGCCACAGGTTATTAACTATAATCACGATTTATCGCATTCATGTGACGTAGCAATTATTTAAATGTATGCATTTTTCAACCTTTAAAATGGGTTCCAGACCTAAATACAATGAAATAAAAAAAAAACTAACTTTATATAAACAATCTTAATGAGTTTTATAGTATTACATATATATGTATACCAAAATCTAACTACCAATTTAATATCCGACAAGAAACGACACAAAACCCCACTATTTCTTTAATTACATACATTAGTCATATTCATTGAACCGGATTTCGGGAAAATCTCATTATACCAAAACTTGATATCAATGACGCTAAAAATATTTCCAAATATGCAAGTCTGTTGGATTCCCGATTTAAAAACAAATGCTTCCTATTCCATAAGTTAAATCGTTTTTGGGTGTTAATAAAACATTTTACTAGTCAAACCATTGTACCTATTAGCATTTATCTCGAATAAAAGTAAAAACTCAATAAAAAAAAAAAAAACAAATGAAACTATCCATATATGTGCGTTAAAATTGCTTCAATAAAAAAAATATATAAACAAAACAAAAAGCGAAAAAGTCTGACCAGCATTTGGAATTTCAAATTAATTCAAATTTTATAATAATATGCAAAGGGTCTTAGGCTATATGAAGTTGTTTTATATTGTCCCCACACGACCGACTCTGTGTGTATCTGTATTATTTTGAAAATAACAATTAAAAACAAGATACCATATATACAAGAAGCACATAGATCACGAGTTCAAATCTGTGACAAGGTCAAGTCTCATGTGTTATTTGGTAATACAAAGACTACTTTTTGTAAAAAAAAAAAATATTCGCGAGACAAGAAGAACTAATCAATAAAGCAAAATAATCTAAATTAGCTGTTTGTGAAATAAACAAAAAAATGTAATTCCTAAGCTAACGACAAACCTTGAAAATTTGCTAAAAAGAATTCAATAATTAAAAATACGAGTATGTTTCGCAAATTACTTTCTAATTTGACAATAAGTACCTTCAGATTTACGTAGACATTGTACTAGGGATTTTGATGCAATATAGTGGGACAAATTACACATCAAACGGGCTTAAAATTTATTTTTATGTCATTGTTAGTGCCACAACTACTATCGTATTCCATTTCAAATTCATATTTTAAACTATTCAAATGACTGTGCATTAAAGAAAATATATATAATTTGCTTTTGTTCTTTTTTACTTATAGGCACTATATATGCCAAGTTTTGCATTGAAAAAAAAAATTGACATTAAAAAAATGACATTACGATGATAGAGAATTCCGTAATTTCGTCTATCTGAATGTAGGTCGGCCTAAGCCGCTGAAGAGAGTTTCTTCTAACTTGGCACCTAAGCTGCTCATCTTGGGTGATTCCATCGTTTTTTTTTATCTTATTTTTAGACCTAAAAATAAGGATACGCCCCATATAATTTTTTGGAGCAAAAATGCTAAATCTCTGTTATCTCGAAAACGGATCTAAATAGGTATTGTCTACATTTTGGGATATAAAAAATTGAACACATAATCAATTGGCGATACCTGTCGTAGAAATGCTTTTTTTACTGAAGCCTCGCTTATTAACGGCTCCACTGATTTCATTCAAAATAATACGGCATATCAAAATTTACCAAACAAAATATTTTTTGGATTTTTAAAAAAATCATTTTTTCATTATTTTGCTATTGTTAATATTAAAATTGCCATACCAACGTTTTTTTTAGAAAAAAATGTAGGGATTTTTGTATAAAATAGCTTAGTAAAAAAGTGACTAAAAATACATGTATGTAGCTATTTCTACTAAGAATCTTGGGCATAAACTTTGGTCGAACATAAGAGCAAGTACGTGCGATCCATTCGTAGATTTTATTTTATTTTAAATTCAAGATTGTATTAAAATATCAAATATTTTGTTTTAATTTTTATTTCCAAATTTGACAAAATAATACCTTTAAAATATAAGAAATAAGCATAATTGCGTTGACAATCTGACGTCACCACAAAGTTCATTTGCACGGTGTTGACCGTCAATGCGTTGTCTGAAAAATTAGTCTTAACACAGGTGTCAAAGTTCTCTCTTTTTCTTCTTCTTTTTGTTGAAAATCAAACGGCATGGTCCTTTAGATCAGAATTTAACATCATTTTTACTTAAGAGTCAACGAGTTGACTATTATATTCATGTTGACGGTCTAATTGTAGCTTAAGTATGTTAGAATAAATATAACAAAGCTTGTCAGCAACCTTTTTATAGCTTTAAAAAAAATCACTTTTAGAAGAATTAATAGTGATTAAATTAAAACAAAAAAAACAATACAAATTGCTAACCCGTTAATTGTAATATTTTTGAAACCCAATATACAATAATTTTATTGATAATATAGATTTTAATTTTTTGTTCATAAATACATAATTAATTAGAGGTAATATAGAAGTGCATTCATTATCCGTAGTTTATTAAAAATCACGACTATATGGCACAAGATTCCTCTTGTTGTCCAATGCAAAAAGTAGAAAGTGTGAGATAATACGAACAAAAAATAAACAACTTAGAAGACATCGGCTTTGTAAAATGATGTTTCAAAAAATATTCGAACCCCTAGAGACTCAATCGCTCTTTAATACCTTTGTTATACCTCTCAAGTTTAGTAATCATAACATACAATTATTCATGATTGAAAGTATATTGCTACGTTTCCTTCAATTTGCCCTTTAAGACCTATCGTGGCGATACTTTGATCCTACCTCCTTATCAAGAACAGCTTCAATTAACAGCCCGATTCTCTCCAATATCACTCACAAGTCACAAGCAGAGGTGAAATTAATTTTGTGACTATTTCGGATTCTCCCCCAAAGTCACAACTTGTGAGAGTCATAAAACCAATCCAAATTGTTATCTGCTTCAGAGCAGGTCACTACTCACAAATAGTTTAAGTTTCGAAATTTCGATGCGACATTCGATATAATATTATGTGAAACAATTTCTTTTATATTACAACATGAATTAAACGTAAATGTGAAACTTTAATTTGAGATGAAAACTTCACTATCGACTACCAGAGAGAAGGAAAAAGGGTGAGAGCATCCTACATAAAATCTTTATCAGTAAGCACACAATAGTGTGATTATCTGTAGGTTATTCATTCTAGATCAAATATAAATCCTTTTACATTTTTCTTTTTGAAAAATAAAAAAAAATAAACTCATTTAAACATATTTAAACATATTTGCTTATCTTCATTATTACTTCTATAATAAATAATCCACATCAATTTTAATTTTGTATTCTGTTTCTAATATTCAGCTGTTCCAATAATGCCACTACACTACGCAATTCACGTTTAGCTGTGGTGAGCTTCGTTGTGAATTTCTTGTGATGATTGGGGGGATAAATGTTATCGAGTAACAATAAACCTGACAAGGAATAGTCACAAGGGCTTTAATTATGTAAATAACTTAAAAAAGTTAACAGAACGAATAGAAATAGCAGACATTCTCTTTATTCATCGCCTCATTTCAGGTTCCGTTGACTACCTAGAACTTTATAACTCCAGCTCTTTTTACACTAGCCCACATCCTTTGCGAAGTCTTCACCTCTTCTATCTCACTCACCGGAACTACTATGAATGCAATGCACCCTTTACTAGCATGATTATTTTATTGTGGTTTGAATTAAGCTGGGGGTATTACCATAACTAATAAATTTAAAAAAAATTAAATAAACGCTTTGAAAACAAATTTTAATAAATTCTGTTTAACTGTTAAAAAAATGTTTGAAGCGTTATCCTTACTTTTTTTTAATTTTAAGATCATTAGTTTAGTTTTAATGAATATACCTAAACTAAAATTGAAGCAATTTTCTTAAAAATAAAATGACTGGATCGCATGTACTTGCTCTTATGTTCGATCACATCGTAAGCACAAGTTTCTTAGTAGAAATGTTAAATACATTTGTAAGTCTTTTTTTTACAAGATTTTTATATACTACAAAATTTCTATAATTTTTTCTAAAAAAAAAATTGGTATGACAATTTTATGTTTTTAATAATATAAGCTTAAAAATATAATTTTGAAAATCAATCGTAATCCATTTTCAAAATATTGAATTTTCAATTTTTTTTTTCAAAAATTCAAAAAAATATTTTTTCGAAAAATTTGGTATGCAATATTATTTAGAATTTTATAGATCTCCTATATATAAAATTTTGATCTTAATCCATCCACCCGTTTATGAGAAAGTCAAAAAACAAAAAAACTTAATAACAAAATATTTAAAAAAAATGTAGACCAAAATGTAGGATATGCCTATAGTAGTGCACATATTTTTTTTAAATCAAAAACGTTTGTGCCGTTTTCGAGATATTTATGATGGTAGAAAAAATTGTATAGCTGGTACCGTTTGGGTATAAGAATATGATTCAAAATTCTATTTGAGATATATGCGATTGTCTCAAATAGAATTTTGAATTATATTCAAAAACGCTTAAATACCAAGTTTGAAGAAAATCGGTTCAGACGGTGTGGGATGCAGTGTTGTAGCCACTTTTTTGGTTTTCTCTATCATCGTAATTTCAAGTTTGATTAAAGTCTATAGTTCAATTTTTTTCCAAATGCAAAACTTATGTTTTTGTTGTTCTGTAGTGCAATCTTTATAGAAAATTATTATACTAACGCGATCAGTATTAAACATACAAAAATTCACTTTTAAAAATTTGTAATCAATTTGAGGTTGGTTATCAATGTTTTTTCGATGTACGATGTCCTAATAATATTCATTATTTTTCAGCTTTAAATATCTAGAAATTTAGGCGACTTTAGTCTTTCTTGAAATTGTCCATTTTTATTTTCCAAGATTTTGAATGAGTTAGTCCACTGTCTATACATCACGGTAATGTCAACACATTAAGCTATCGGCTTTTGATCTTTTATATCCACAAGCCGATTAAAAAAATATATACCTATTTCAAGGATTTAAAAATAAAAATACCTAAAGTCCTAATGAAATCAAAATAAATAAATATTGGTATTTACTTAAAAGAACTTCAAAAGAATTTACTTACGAATTTCAAATTTTCTATGAGAAAAGATCTTCTGCAATCGAGCGATCACATGTTTGGTTTGAATCAGAGCCAACTGAAAGTATGAATGGGAAAGCAAAATACGTCAACAATTTCGTCTACATAAATCCATAAATTACAAATTTAAAATATGATAATAGGTAACAGATACATAATAACATCATTCGTCCAAATTCAAGTTCACCATTATCTAAAGTCTTCTTCTGTATGTCTTCTCTTTTTGTATTTATTATTAGAGAGACGGTTATTCAACTATTTAAGGAGTGATATAACAAATGACACACGCAACTTTAGAGCGGATTTTGAGTTATTGCTTTAACATTTTTTAAAAACATTTTTCTACCACCAATGAACACAGTGCAAAATTAATTATTCAAAAGAATTGCGAATATTGCAATTGAATGCAAATAATGTACCTATAAATGTTATTCAAGACTTACTTCACTTTTTCTAGATCCAACACGGATTATTTTGTCGTCAGCACTCATTTTTTCTTCTTTTTTGAAACTTTCCTGTATAGGTTGGTTTTAGTTTTCAGTTTTGATAGTGAATTTGGTGTATTTTGTGTAATAAGATTTTTTTTTTGGAAGGAAGGGAGAAAGTTGGCAGTGGGGCGGAAAATGTCGAAATGCTTTTGATTTTTAAGTAAAACACTTCGTGAGATGTTGATGAATTAGTAAGGGAACACTGAAGTGAGTTAAATTGATTGCATTTTGTGGAAATTATTGAATATTAATTAGTTTATTTGATAATTTTCACTTTGTGTTCCACTTGTTGGAGGAGGAAAAGTTCATAGTGGAAAATGGAAATCCATGCACTTGCTCGTATGGGTAATGAATGGCAGACAGAACGTGAGTATTTTATTTACGTAATTTTTTTGCTTTTGGGTTAATGTGTCAAAACGTAATGTAAAGAGGAGGATAATTGCGTTATGTTGTGACATGTGAAAGACCGTTAAGGTTATGCCACAATAAATAAGGGAATTTCATAAATGTTTAAATCAGCCAGATTCCACAATTCACAATATGAGTTGAATTAGATTTGCTGACTTTCGGATTCTCGTCCATGGTTAAAACTTATGAGAGCCAACTGAATAGTCGATATTAACCTTTTAGCAGGTCATAACTAAAAATTTGTAAATATGATTCATATATTCACATATAAACAAAATGGTTGTTTATATTTCCGATTGCATTCTTTTTTAATAGATCAGTTGTACAAATCTCAAATACTTAAGATGGTTTATCAATTTTAATTTCCGATTTCGCAGATTCATAAGATTCAACAATGGATCAAGGTAGTTATGTGATAGAAGTAAAAAAAACATGGTTGACCCATCGCTGACCCCAGTTAACCCACTGGAATCGTTGAGTTAAAATTGCCGAACCATCCGCGGATCAAATATTTATTACAACTGGGGCTAATTAGAGTAAATACACAAACTTTAAATAATATAGTTCTATTCTGCAAAATTGTGAAACACATTATGGAAATATTTTTTTAATAGCGTGTAATATACTTGAGCTTCGAAAATCTGAACCTCACATAAATTCGATTAAAAATCAAAAGACGTGTCTGAACGAATTCATTCCCGAAGAGAATTTACCTTGTCGTGCATTTTTTTCACTTATGGCTACATTTTTATTTTATTTAAGGCTTATAGTCACTAGAGTGCTGAAGTACCTCAAATATAAACAGTTATACCTCATAAAACTAATGTCGATTTAGTTTTAAAAAAACAGCGATCTGCCGTCGATCCGCCGTCAATTTTTTTCTGAAAATCAGATTCGTTTCAAATTTAAACCAATTTTTTTTTGGAAAAACAGATCCGTATTGAATCTTTTTTTGGAGAAGGATTCAAACCGGATTTGTACACAGATTCGTACACTAACTATAATATTTGTTTTGAAGTTTCTCAATTGTTGTGTTGTCAATAATTATTATTTTTTGGCAGTGTACAGAAAGAACAAATTAATATTTAAAAAAAAAAAATATTGGAAACAAATATTAAAAAAGTGCAAGTGGATTTAGGAATTTCCCTGAGGTGGAATCAGCAAATAAAAACGAAATATTGATGTATATACGAATTGAAGATTTATTTTCTTAAAGCTGCCAATCAACAACACAGCCACAAATGAACATTAGATCCGTAATCGTTCTTTTCAAAACCAAAAAGTATTGGTTTTAGTAGCAAATCCTATTTATTGAAACGAAACCGCCTAATTTTAATAAAATTTACGGAGACATTTTTTTTGAAAAATAAAATAATTAAATGGCAGAAGTGATAGGGCACACTGATCTCTATAATACACTGGATAGTGTATTCACACAAAAAAATCGACCCCAATAGAAAACTGTAATAATTGTAGTGGGTCCATGTCAGTATAACTGTATAACATTTTTGTTGCCAAAGTGACATTTCAATATGGTTGTATATGCTTCAAAATAAACAATATTAAAATTCTTCATTTAATTTCATTTTAATCAATATAAAAATAAATTGTCAGCACAAAAAGGAACAATGGTTATAAGTTTGAGTAAGTACATCTTTTTCTTAATAAAAAAAAAACATAATAATGTTATGTTCGATTGTTTTCAGTGTGCTTTAATCAATTTGGCTATATTGGTCGGTATAAAATGCATTCTTACAGATTTATTTTGAATTCTATCCATAAGATTCAAATGATTTTTGGTATCTTCTGCCCAAATCTGAGAGTTATACTTCAGTTTTGGACGAATGAAGGCCTTATGGATTACAACCAGATCAGATGGGGATTAGAATTTCTTGCATCTTTTAAAAAACCCCAAGCACTTAGCAGCATTTTTGGCGACATCGAATATGTGGTCTTTCCTCAATTGGTTTTCTGATGCACAAACCAAGGACTTAACGCTGATCATTTTCTTCAATGCAAGTGCCGCTCATGAATACACGGGACGTGGGTTCTGCTTTAACGACAAAGGACAGCATTGAATTTTTGAAGCATTAAATTCACGCGGTTTTGTATTCCCCATTGCACAATGCTGTCAAGATCAGAATTTAATGAGCAGTAGAAATTTCTAGGGATTATGGCCTGGGTCCAATTGCGTTTGGCCAGCCTTTAACTACAACCCGTATGACATGTATACGAATGAAGCTATCCAAAACTGAAATCGCCACAAGTGTTGTATTGTGGATTTATAGGTATGTATTTTGATTCTGTTTGATTTAATTTGTCTGCATACAATATTCGGTTTTCAGACCTAAAGACAGTTAATGACTCACTGGTCAGGACAAGTGTCGGATGGACTCGAATTTTGGCTAGACGTTATACGGTGACGGGAAATTATGTCGGAAACTAAACTTTCAAAGGCTATTGTCGGAGCTTCCTCGAAATTTTCTGTATATATTTGTATATGAGGGACAAGATTCAAATTTTGCTCGTTTGGATTCTAAAATTAAGACAAAATTTCAATAATCGTTCCATACGATATACCGATCCACAAAGTGGATTTGTCAAAGTAACAGCTTCAATTTTATGGTGTGTGTAATTGTATCCCTAATCTAGCGGATTAATAACCAATGATACATTCGAGGCATGCTTATATTGGATTGATACTCTAGATAATGACCAACCGCTAAAAGTTGCGTTTGATTGCTTGCTTTGTTCGATGTGTTGTATTAAATCAGAATTGTTTACTCAATGGCTAATTAAATGTGATGTTTCTCTCATGGTACATGATGCATTCGAAAATAAAACTGCTATATCAGATGAATTGTCATCTAGTGTTACAGATGACAATGAACAAGCAAGTGGCAGTGAATGGTTCAATAATGTTGCCGGAGATAACTTGTTCACACTGCTTTGAAATCCATCATACTTAACTACTATTGCCATGTCGTGCCAATCTCCGCTACCTATATATGAACTTTTATATTCTGGGCTTCATAAACTGCTTGCACAATGTTTATACAATTTAAATAATCGATTTCGATTTTAAATAAATCGGATTTAAAAATCGATGATAAAAAAACAAAAATATTCATCAACGACACTAGAGCAATCTTTATCCAATCGTTGTTTGATTCAGTACGTTTTTCGAATAAACGGACAACAAAGTTCCAATGTGTAATCGACGTCAAAGGCTACTTTTTGTACTTTTCCAATAATTGCTGTTTTGAACGGAAAGAACTGTGGTCTGACTATGTAATTCGATTCTAAAATAAAGTTGTTCGAATTCGCAAAATTGCAACCGAATCTATTTTTTCCCAAAATAAAGAGATCTCTTTAGTAGCATTCTATGGAAAAACATGTATTTAAACTAACACAAAATTGCTGCATTTAAATAAAATTTAATTATAAAATCAATACATTCTTATAAAGTTGTCTATAGTATAGTATAGTAAATACTAAGCGGCGACACAATGTCGTATTTAGTATAAAACATAATTTGCCCATGCTGGCTAACCCACATTAACAAAATGTATCAATTTTCAATATAAATACCTATCAATATTTTGTTCTTTTGAAATTCAAATAGAGCATTATTTAAAAAAAAACAATGGAAATTAAGTTTGCTAATTTTTGCGTGGCCTGCGCTTTCGAGGCGTTGTTCGTTCCTGTAATTTAATTTAAATTGCTTCTTAGTAAGTTTCTTTAAAAAAAAGTATTTATATTACTTCAGTCTCTTCGGCAACTCCGAAACTTGGATTCCCAGCTTCCCCTTCTCTCTCCAAAACTAGCTCCGCCTATTCTTCACTACTAACCGCACTATTAGACGGTGATGGTTCTGGTGTGTCCTTATAACTTCTTAATCAGCCTTCTTCGCTTTGGGACTAGATGGTTTCTTGTTTTCTTCAGCATGGGTTTCGGTACCTTTAGTTTACTCCTCATCGTCTCGAGCAACTTCATCGGTTTTCTTTTTTTCAGATTCCTTTTTTCATGGAAAAAAATATACAAATATAAAAAATCTAACTATATCCATGAATTGACAAAAGCAGATTTTATTACCTCCTTCGAGCCACTAATGAGGCGCTATTCCTATAAGACCAATACTTATTTGCCAAACCCAAGGATTTTCATACAAATACTGCATCATTTTGTTCAAAAATTTCTCCTGTAAGGAAATACAACTTTATGTAAAAAATTAACATTTCTACAAAAACAAAATAAATAAAACTAAAACTAAAAACAATAAAGTTGTGAAAAGCTATACTGTTGGATCATGGGATTGAATATTTTTTTGTTGGTTGATTTCTGTACATCTTCTTTGACTTGCTTTGAAAGGTAGTAAAAATAGCAAACAAATGGAATTGCTATATAACAGAAATACAAACCTCACCATCCGGGCTTGTAATTTATTCGTAGCAGAATTCGGTGGAATAAAGTTTTCTTATCGGAAAATATGTTAAGTCTGTTTTTTCGATTCTGAATTATATTTTTAATTTGTGATTTTACTTACCGATCCTTTATCAATGTACTTTCGCTTTAAATCGAAGGTCTAAGAAGCAAATTCCATTGTAACCTCAACATCATCTGTTATCAAGTTGTCAAACAAAATATCACTGAACATTTACCACAGTTCAATTCATACAGCAGACTGAAATAAAGAAATAAAATTAAAGAAAGCAAGGAATATAAATTAAATGTGCTTACAATTGCGGTCGCATTGCAATTTGACTAACATCTTCGAAGAAATCTTTTAACTCTGGGGGAATTACACAAAAATAAATGTCAAATGAAAATAATACCTGCATTATGTGTGTTCAATGAGGCTGTTCGGAATAGGTTAGCACATTTTAGGACAGAAAAGTGCAGGATTTTCCTGTTCAATGAGAAATTTTCTGTTCTAAACTGTTCTGGTTTGGTGTTCAATGAGTCTGTTTGGAGCAGTTTGGAACACTTTAAAACAGAATTTTCTGCACATGCTTTTTAGGTGGAACAGGTTAGAACCACTGATCTCTATAATCAATGCCATGTTGGAAATCAGACTTTTACCCTGGGTAAGCTTAGAGAATGCTGGCAGGGGGAATGGGTTTACTGCTTTCCCTTCGATACCTCTGCGTTTTTTTGCTTCGAGAAGAGCCTTTTGGATAGCTTCATCGATCTCCTGCTTATTCATAGCATGCTGGGCGGGACTGGGACTGCAACTAGCATTCCAGATTCAAGTTCCAGATCAACCAATGATTGAATAAGTTTGGCTGCATCTTCGGGGGAGTCTGCATTGTAAGGAACCGTACAACCACTATCTATGGTGTAAAAGTCTGGAAAACGCCCTCCAGGACTGCCAAAGGTAGTTACATACACCCCTTGGATTTCAAGATACTCCAAGGTTCTGGGAATATCCAAAATCGATTTAACGCCACTGGAAACAATACAAACAGGGGTTCTACCAAGTTCGACTAAATCTGCGGGCACACCCATTGTGTTCTAACCTTCTCGATCCGATACTACCTGTTGAGAAGATTCGAATGCCCACCATATTGGCAATAATCATTGTACCCGCTACAGTTGTTCCTCCTGATATTAAGTTACCAACGACAAATGGCAAGTCTCGTCGAGAACATTTGAGGACATTTTTTGGATCTGAGGAAGCGAGTTCCTTAAGGTCTAGAGAGCTCAGGCCTACTTTTATTCGTCCGTTAAGGATTGCAATGGTGGCGGGAGTTACTCCCTCTGAACGAATAATTTCCTCGACTTCAAGAGCGGTTTCTAGGTTTTGTGGATATGGCATTCCATGGGTGATTCGAGAGCAACGATTGGTTGATTTCTGCTGAGGGCAATCTGAACACAAGGATGAATATCTATTAACGAATTATGGGTTGTGAACGAACGGCGAAAATGGTGGAGTGAATATTTAACGTGACGGTATGGGAAGACATTCTAGATATTAAGCACGTTTAATAAAAATAAATAATAAATGAGCTTTACAAAAAACAAAAAAAATATTTAAGTGCACCACCATCAATTCAATCATTCACATTAAAAATAAATTGTTTACGTCAATTTTTTTTGTTGAAAACATAGAAAAAGGCAGTAGAATCTGTCTCTTTTTTTCTTTCTATTTAAACACGAGATAGGCAATTGCAATGGTGCTACTGTCAAATTCAAATGGAGTCAAAAAAACTGTTATACTTTGTAGGGAATACACTATCCAGTGTATTATAGAGATCAGTGATAGGGCAACGAATGCGTAAGCTTTGACATCTATTATGTTTTAACCCCAAGAATTAACCCTTGAAAAATTTCTAGAATGTGAGTGCGAAAGAGAAAGATACAAAACAAAAAAATCCGCTACCCGGAGAACCAAAAAAAGATGACGTAAAAGCTTAACTTTTTTTTTGTAAACAATCTGTTTATTTTTTCCTAATTTAATGTGAATTGTAAATTATTTTAATCGCATTTCACAAACGCCAAGTGAATGAATAAGTCACAAGATATCCTCTATTTCAAATCATAGTGAATAATCCCCGTGAATGCTGTTCCAGCTGTGGAATCGACCGCTGGCAGCTGCAACTAGAGCTGCTAGAACCAAAGAACGCCTTGGCGATGATTTGATCGATAAACTGGATAGACTGCACGATGGAGCCCTGCGGACGGGTGTCGTCACAGAGTCTGATTTGCGAATGGCATATCGTAAGTCACTCGAACAAGAACAACGTAATCATTTGAATCCATGGTATGCCATCGGAATCCTTTTGTTCATAATGCTGGCCACGCCTGTGTTCTTTGGAACGATACATTTCATCTTAGGTGTTCGATGTTTTCTTCCAAATAATTACCTCGTCTGGGAGGCGACTCGTCCCATTAGTGATTGCGGGTTTTGCAGGTAAATTAACATTTATTCTGATTTTAATGATAATGACCTAGATAATATTGAATTTCCAATTGCAGCTCTGTTCAGGGACCATTGATATTACAGAATCTCACACGTGAAGAATTTGCTCCCTATGCATACTCCTCTCAGCCAATTATTATTAAAAATGCTGTTGCTCATTGGCCAGCAGCGAAAAGTCTGAATTTTACGTATCTGAAAGATTTATACGAACGAATTGCAGGTGCTCTGGAAGAAGACTGCCAATTCCTGCACTTTAGATCCGATTTTAAGTCACTCAAAGAAGTCTTCATGATGTCTGATCAGAGGGCTAACTTTGTTGGTGGCAATCACCCGTGGTATGTGGGTTGGAGTAATTGCCACCCAACTGTTTTGGAAGAACTTCGAACATTATATCCTAGACCACATTTTCTGCCCGAAGATGCAGAAATGCCCAATACGGATTATATCTTCCTCGGATATGAACAGGGTGCTTTTATGCATGTAAGTATTGATGTTGATTTCCTAAAAATGCGGTGAGTCAATTGATTTCACATGGTAAGACTTGCGGAATTATGAATCACATCATGTTAAAAAATTATATTACAAAATTCATTCATTGTGTTAGGTTTTTTAAACGTAAATTGATTGGCCAAGTTGTTTTGGGGATTTTTTTTTAGATTAAACAATTGACTAGTTAGACCGTAGGCACACAATCACCCCCCATATTTTACTAAAGGCCACATTCAGAAGGCCGTAGTAAAATTGAAGGCTAGTAAAATTTCTGGTTTCTGATTGGCTAACTGTCAAACAACAAGGATTTTTCTTTGACAGCTGACCAATCAGAAACCAGAAACTTAACTAGCTCTTAAGTCGACTAATGGCGTTTTTATTTAGCTATCTGGACTCTTCTGAAAGTCAAAATAGCGTCTTGTTTAGTGGACGTATTAAATTAATAAATCGAAAAAGATAAAGTCTTAAAAATATAAATTTGTTTCAAGAACATAAAAAATATTGAATAGTGTAATAAGTTGTTTAGCCAGGCCAATTCTAAGTCGGCAAATTGTAATAATAATATAAGTTACTATGGAACCATAGTATTTAAGAAACTTAAATTTGTGTTAAAAGAAAAATCTCAATAAATACTACTACTACTACTCTTCTGAAAGTGTTCACTAGAGAAAAAATGAAACTTCTGATTCTGAAAATGGATTTGAAATCGTAATCGAAACCAGAAGCACTCATACATGCATATACTTAGTAGACGTTTGTTGTAATTGTAGTTACACAATTAGCAACAGATATTATTTTTGATTTTGATTATTTTCACATATACCATCACACCAAACTTCAGAATCAAAAAAAGGGTTCAGTTGGTATCCCGGATCGGAGAAAGATTCCGGATTGCAAAATAAAAACGCAAAAAGACTTGAACGTGGCCAATGATACAAGGGTTCCTTAATAGAAATATAATTTTTGTTTACGATTCAAAATTGTCTGGTTGCCCTCGAGTCTAGATGGATTTTTTAAAACTTGGTACATAATGTTTTTTCGGAAATATGACCATGTTTTTTTCATTTTCTTAAGACCAAAAATATCTGTTCTCTTACACATTTTTTAGCCATGTAAATTTTATTTTACGGCCTTAACGATTCTCATAAAAAAAATCAATTCATTAATGAAGGGAAAAGGTACTTTTTGTAATTTATTTTTAAAAAAGCTTATAATTAAATTTTTTTAAGTAGATGCTTCTAATAAGGTTAAGCAGTAACCAAAATAATACAAAAAAATTAAAGAAAGAACAATTTTTGAGGAAGGTTTTTACAATACAAATTTTATATACTACTGAATTAATCAGCCAAGTAGAAGACTCATTAATCGGACTTGTTTAATTTTTGATTTAAAATAGCTTTTTAAGGCCTTTACTCCACAAAATTTTGGGTTTCGTCCCGGCGATCTCACTTCGACTCATCAGTTGACTAGTGACGGTTTCAGGCCAGGAAAGTCCACAGTCGATCAAATGCTTACGCTACGGCAGATTATGGAAACTACCCAAGAACTCCAAATCGATACTCACCTTCTCTTTATCGATTTTAAGGCCGAGTACGATAGCATTTATAGAGGCGAGTTATACAAAGCAATGTCTGGTTTTGGCATCCCCACAAAGCTCGTCCGACTGTGTGGGATTACGATGGAGAACACGCTGCTCCATCTAGGTTGGTACTGACCTTACATAAGCTTTTGCTGTCAAAAAAGGATTCCGACAAGGTGATGCGCTTTCGTGCTATCAAACTAATACTTGAAAAAATTGTAAGAAATTCCAAAGTAAACTCTACCTGCACATTTTGTTTAAAGTCTGAGCGTTTGTTAAAATTGAAGCTGAAGCGGCTAAGATGCGACTAGCTGTCAATGAGGCCAAAATGAGTTACCTGCTGTCCAAAAAAGGGGCACACAACACCGGCGGATTGGACAAACCGTCACAATAGACAGGTACAACTTGGAGGTAGTTAGGGACTTTCAATCGTTACAACATCTCGTTAGAAATAAAGCGAATAATAATTCTTGCCAATCGCTGTTCCTAAGGGCTAGGGAGGCAATTGAGTAGTAAAGCCCCCTCTGGAAAAACAAAGGAGACTATAAGACTATGACTCTATCGAAAGCCGGATGAAGATATCCTTAGAGGTTTCGAGCGTAAGGTTCTTCGCAAGATTTTCAGCCCTCTCTGCGTTAACAGGCTTTCGAGGAGAAGATTCAACCACGAACTATTCGAGCTGTACAGCGACATTCAGCTGTTACAAAAAAATACGTATATTACGTTTAAGATGGCTAGGTCATGTAGTGTATGGACAACAATGCTCCCAACCCAGAGGAAAGACGCAGTAAAGGAAGACCCCGCCTAAGGTCGCGCGTTCAAGAGGAAGATGACTTCAACCAACTTGGAGTTTGAAACTGGAGGCAGCTATCTAATAACAGAGCTCGCTGGAGAGGCATGTTGGTTGAGGCCCAGGTTGAGGCCCAGGTTGGCCCCGAACTGTAGCGCCACCTAAGTAAGTAAAATTGAAAGATTTTGTCCATTGGCAGGCACTAGTCAAATGATGATTATAAAGTGAGATCGCCGAGACGAAACGGAGTTGCAGGTCTGCTCATCCATGCTGTTTAACATTAACAGCATGTGATTGAGTAAACTAGTATACCCATACAATATGACAACGTAATAAATAAAATAATAATGCGAATTAAGAGACATAGATAAATAGAACACGGTAAATTCTCCGCATTAGTAGAGGCGCCATCGCTGTAGATAAATTTGAGACAACAACCAGCTTTAGTCTCAGAACATCGCGCCACACATCTTTCCTATCCTTCTATCTCTGCTCTCTCACGCCCGCGCCTTGTTAAAAAGCATACAAAGGTTAAAATCCTAATCCCTTGAGCGCGTGTAAATTATAAAAAAAAATGTGTGTTCTTAAATGCATTCCACTTTTAAGTTAAAAAAAAAATATTTTTGTTCGCGTTTTCTTAACGTTACTTCCCAGAGGACCACTTTTCAAATTTTCGGCTTTCTCAATATTGGATGAACTGACTAAAATGCTTTTTTTTGTGAAGATAAATAATGTTTCAGTCAAACTTTACACACTATTATCTTGTATAAAAAAAAATATTAATTTATTTAGGCCCGTTTGCTGATACACAACTTTAAGTTTTACTTAAGAACTTATGTGACAGTTTACGCAGAGGAAAAAGTAGCCCTTATGCTGGTCTTCCACTAAGTGCGGAACAAGCTCAACCAACTTCATTCAACTTTTCATTCAACTCCATCGTTGGATGTCAAAATTTACACACTGCACCAATTTTCAAGTTGATGTCAACACAATACTTCAACTCATGCACGGACACACATTTTGTCTCGTCCAACGCAACGCACAACAAATATTTTCACGTCAACGGCAACCAACACCAAACAAAATTAAGAAAGTTGATCAACGAGTTGAACAAATAATGTGCAACACATTATCTTGAAAACGTTGCTCAACGCGTTGAACCACCATTTTCAACGAGCAACACGGGCTCGTACACTAGCCGTACACTTGTTGAACAATTCGTTGAGCAACGATCTCCAACCGGATTAAACTCGTTGGTTGAATGGAATTGAGGACATAGTACATTAGAGTTGAATGTTTTGAACTTGAAATTTGTGCGTTGAATGCCTAGTGGACGACCGGCATTAAGCGTTTTAAGTTGAACATAAATATTTATGATTCGTATCAACAAACGGGCCTTAATTAATAAGCAAAATATATATTGTTAGCAAGATTAATAAATAATAAAAAAAAACTAAATTGTAAAAATAAAACATGAACAGAGATGTAGTTTGTGAAAATATGAGCCAATATATATATTTTTTTTATTTCGAGTTTTATTTTATATATTACAGTTAGATTACATTCCACGCCTTATGTGGCAAGCTCAATTAAAGGGCAATAAAAGTTGGATCCTTGCACCTACACCAGAATGTGATCATTTATGTCATTCCTTTTCATTCTATGTAGAACCTGGCGATGCTGGTAAGCTGACAATATTTTTTTTTCACTACTTTGTTTTTAACATATCTTCTTCCACATTCATAGTTCTTGTCGACACTCGTATATGGTACCATGGAACGTCAATACCAAAGGGTCAATTTGCTCTGACCATACAATCTGAGTACGGTTAATCGAAAGTTTCTTACAAACAAAAAAAACTATAATCTATGTAATGTATTTAAATTATTTATCCGAAATTATTCCATAATTCGTACGTATTTAATATTAAGAATAAAAAACGATGATTTAGTTTAGCTTTTACCAAAAATCTTGCCACAAAATAAACTGGTAACTAATTTTATATTCAATTTGAAATAAAATAATTTTAAAATATATATATCTTAACTCACACACTAAAAAGTTTAGTAGTTAATATAGAAGTCCGAGCCACACTGTTTAAAATAAAACAAATATTTATGATTCTCAATTTTCGATCTAAAATAGAAAATTTTTTCGTATTTTATGCAAATAGTATTATGCAATCACTTATGATATTCCAATTAGATATGTTTTATTACGTTCTTTGTAAACATTCTACATTTTCTATATATACATAGGCATAGAATGTTTAATTAGTTATTACCATAAAATTCAATTAATACAAAATTGCGTGTGTTAAAATAAGAAAATCACTTGCAAATCATTGAATCAAAAGACTGTTTGAAAACTAAATCATTTTCAATTAAAATTAAAACTTTTTACCTAAAAATTAATATGTTATGTACATATAAGAAAAATTTATAACCAAATTCTTGTCGAAATCTCAATTTAAAAAAAAAAATATTTGAGCACTATTTGAACTAAAAAGCCAAAGTAGTAGCTTTGGAGTAAAAAATTATTAGCTTTGATTTGTTTAGAAAAATATATTTTATTTATTTATACATAACATACACTACACTACCACTACACTTAAGAAAAACAAAAAATAAAATTGTATATAATTTATTAACATTCGCAAGAGTAAAGTCTTTCTTTTTTTTGTATGAAAACAAACTAGATATCTGTATATACATTTGTCTGCATAACAAATTGTGATTCTTTAGTTTTTTGCACTGAATTTTTGTTGTTGTTTTTTGGATTAATTTGCTCCGGCTTATGAAATTATAAGAGTTTTACATTTCAATTATTTTTTAAAATAGGTTAAGTGAAAAATAAATAAGACGAAAGTACATGAAATATACATACAGTACATTTTTAAAGTTATGTTCTAATTTTCAGATATAATTTTATTTTTTTAAAGATTAAGATTCAACGAAAAATGTTCATCGCAGTTATTTGCTTATTGAGTATTATAAAAAACTTATTAATTATTTACCTAAGTATACAAATGTTTTATTTTTGTTCAAAATAAATTATATATTTCATTTAATAAAAATGTTTTATTTTAGAAATTTAAGGCAACGATAAAAACTCTGGCTATTTTGTTTAGGTCTCTAAAGACCTCTGATATACATTTTTGAAACAAAAAAAAAACTGTTTTCAACTTTGCTGTTCTAGGTTTGAAAGTGATTTATTTTAGGATTCGATGATACCTATGTTTTTCTTGATTAGGCTGCAGTGATTTAATTCAAAAAACAATTGGTTCAGCTTTGAATAGGTGAAAAAACATAAAATTGTGACCCGACAGTTCAAGGTGAATCACGTCCCAGTGGCGTACAACTCTCAAACATTAAATGCATGCGTGATCTTAATAGACAGATTAGTTGTGTAAGCGTTGTAAGCAAGAAAACATTCTTAGAATATTCAGTCTAAATAGTTTTGAAACTACAATAAAATGTCCGATTTGGAACTTTGGTATAACTAACTTCTATAAAACGAAGCTCTCCCTATTAAGAATTAATTTAATGCAAACAACTTTATAATGAATTTTTCATAAAATGGATTTTTCTCTACAACGAACAACTATTACTGCTAGAAATTGAACTGTAATGCATTTTCTAACACATTGGAAATGTCCCGATGTAACCTTTCTTTTGAAAAATAAGTCATTGGTCGCTATTGGGAATCTTTCAGGGAATTTGCGTTTTCCCACGGAATATTTAATTCCCTACAAATGTTTCCTGTGATAAATTTCCCTCGAACAAAAACTCGTATGAAATAACGGAAAAACTCCCTGGGAAAATTTATTTGCGATACCAATAAATTCCAGAGGAAACTTTTGAGCATCATTCCCAAACTTGGAATGAGAGAAGCATTTACAGCAAAAGTTCCTGTCGATGCAGAAATGTTTTCAGTCTCTGAAGCTCTTTAGAACATTCTGACTTTGATAGTATCTTTCAAGCTCGAAGTTCTAGCTATAAGAGAAGCATGCAAAACTCTTCAATTAAAACTAACTCATAATCTAAAATAGGTAATAATCACAGATAGCAAAGCGGCTATCAAAACCGAAAATTCGACAAAACTATCCTCTAAAATGAGCGTGATAACCAGGACATTAATCAAGAATCATTTTAATATGGGTTCCAATTTTCAATTCAATTTTCCCTCGGAATCAAACGGTGGTGTTATCTAACCAATTGTACCATATCTAGAACGATGATATGGCCTACCTACAATAAATCTCATGACAAGGCAGAGCAAAGGTATTCACTACTTGCACTGGATACTGGCAGCTTTGCTGCGTATTCCCCATCATAACATTTTACTGCCGCACCTGTAAAAATTTATTGTAAAAAGACACAGTGCTTCATTTTCTCTGCAAGTGTTTGTCTTGGCAAAACTGAAATGCAATCTTTTGGGAAGAGCTTTCTTTTCATATCTAAGCGAACTTTCTGATACAAAAATCAAAAACCTAATCTCTTTCTTCAACGCTACGAAATGGTTCCAGCGACGTTCCAGTTGAGTGATTCCCTCTCTCCTTTTCGGTGTCGGCTAAAAATTGTCTTTTTATTCAGGTCTGTACGGTGCATTCCAGCGCTATTTGGGTATAAGTTGCGAGTTCACCTTTTACCTCCATTTTTACCTACCTACGAAGATATTTTAACAAACATAGCCCTTCATTATAAAAATTCGTCCACCCGTTTTTAAAATATTGAATTTGCAAAAATAAAAAAAAGCCATTTTAGTGCGGTTAAAAAAAATATAAAAGAATCGAGCCAATCACAACCCGTTTGAGTACCAAGTTTAAAGAAAATCGCCTCAACCGACAGACAGGCGGAATTGCATGACCCAGAGGATAGATGTTACACATCTTAAATGATTTTGATAAGAACTTTATAATTCCTTCCAGTAGCTATTTCACGATCTAGAAAAACTGTGCATGGATTTAAAATAAAATGCACAACTGGGTAGCACGAACTTGCTCTTATTTTCGATCCCATCGTATGCAAAAGGTTTCTATTTAAGAATCTAAATATATATTCAAAGTCGTTTTTACTTAATTTTTTATATACCTACACATTTTTTTAAATTTTTTTTCTAAAAAAAAACTTTGTATGACGATTTTAAATATTTATTAATAAACTTAAGAACAAAATTTCAAAAATCCAAAAAAAAAATATTTTTTGAAAATTTTGGTATGCTGTATCATTTATAATTTGAAGGATCTCCTATATAAAAAATTTGTTCGAAATCCGTTGAGCCATTTATGAGAAATTTCAAAGTCGATAAAATGGTTGTACGGCAGGTAAGGTACCGTTAACAATAAAATATTTAAAGACAATTTTAAACCAAAATGTAAAATGCACTTAAATAGAGCACAAATTAATTTTTTATCGTTAGATCCGTTTTCGAGATAATTGATATGGTAGGGAAAATTGTATGGCAGTTACCGTTAGTTTTGGACCTAAAAAAAAGATTCAAAAACCTATTTTAGACAATCAACTAAAACACTTAAATACCAAAGTTTGAAGAAAATCGCTTCAGCCGTTAAGGCTGTAGAGCGTTGTACAGTCAGCCAGACGGAATTGCGGGACCCACTTTTTTTGTGTTCTCTATCATCGTAATGTCAAGTTTGATTAAAATCTCCAGTTCGATTTTTGTTTTCCAAATGCAAAACTTGCACTATATAGTATACCTATACCGTAAGTAAAAAAATAGACAATAGACCGCCACTTCTATATAGTATACCTACGTGTTAATAGCCGTGTTTTATTTTCGACAATAACCCATATGGTTCACCCCGTAAAATCAAACGATCTGAGTTATTTACTGATATGTACACTCGGTTCGCCGATTTAATACTAATATTTGCAAACCCAGATAGAAACCTGAATCTCGTGTTGTTTTTGTAATACGTGTTAAAAAATAACCTTGACGCAGCTAATGTTGTTGCTCCTAATCACCTTTTTCATCGCTCAACCGAGCTACTCGCTTCATTTTAAAGTTTACTAAACTACCTACCTACCTAAAATATGTCTATGAAAAAATATCTATCCATAAATTTCTATGCTTACGACTTCTTCGAATCGTGCCAGATTACTTCTTATAAGGATAGGTGGGTACATAAATATTTTCATTTTACATTACTAATCCAGTCGAATAAGTAAATAAATTATACCTTGCACACTAATTACACCACCTACATACATACATACCTACATCAGTAGGTACTATTCTATTTCTTGGTGCCGTTATGTCGAATCATGCATGAGTTTTCTATATTAATAAAACATCTATCCAGTTAACATAGCATTATATTTAACTACCAAAACCAAATAAATCAAATCTATAAAAAGAACTTGGCAAAGGTTAACTAATAAATCGATTTCGGTTGTCCGTGTATCCAACAAAAAAAAAGTTTCGATTTGATTTCATTTTCAACACAGTCCACAAAAACCTACTTATTAATAAATAAATTATGAATAAAAGAATAGTATGTATGTACTATTTTAATTAATCCTACACTTCGATAGTTGGTAGCTACATCTTCCAATTCATGTCTTTTTCTAATTAGAATGATTACCTATGTGTATGTACTAAAATTGAAAATTTACTGCTGTACAGGAATATTAATCAATATTCTATTCTCATGTTAATAATATAAAAAATAGAACAGCAATCATTTTTACCATTAGAGGCAATCAAATTAACATTTTATTCTACCAAGCAGTTTTTATTGACAAGGAAATCTTCCCAAAACCAATTCTTAACCTCACTTTACCATGTCACAAATCTAATCAGCACACACCACAAATTGCACCCTCCGAAGTCCGAATATCATCGCCCGTACATATACATATCTATCTAATTGAAATTACATGTTATGTAAATAAACAAAAAGCATTGAACCCGCTGTCGCATTTATATAATAATTTTCCGATTTTCTATTACAAAATCCCTTCCTCGAGCCAAATTATGTATGGCTGTTGCCTGCCCACCCTTTTTCGTCAATCAACACATTCACATTCTAGGTTATGTATCTTTGCATAACATCACCTCGTCGCCAATAAAGAAGTTACGTAACAAGGAACAAAAAAAAAAACAGAAAATTATTTCTTTTTCGCCAAAAATTCAGATTTTATTTATTCACTTTTGGCCTCATCTATTTTTAAATGCCTAATTATTAGGAAGGAAAAGAAAAAGAACTGTTTTTGTTTTTAATTACTTAAGATACGAAAGAACTCCCTCCTTTTTCAGTGTAGGTGTGGCAGGTAGGTAGTTTTATGTTACTCCTTAAGCAGCAGCTTCCTTGGCCAAACGTTCGGCCTTCTCGACAACCTCCTCAATTGGTCCAACCATATAGAAAGCAACCTCTGGCAAATGATCGTACTCGCCAGCCAAAATCTGTGTGAATCCTTTGATGGTTTCCTCCAAGGGAACCAATTTGCCGGCGTGACCGGTGAACACCTCAGCCACCTGGAAGGGCTGTGACAAGAAACGTTGGATCTTCCTGGCACGGGCGACAGTCAACTTGTCTTCCTCAGACAATTCATCCATACCCAAGATAGCAATGATATCCTGGAGGGACTTGTAATCCTGCAAGATCTTTTGCACGCCACGAGCGACGTTGTAATGCTCGTTGCCAATGATGTTGGGATCCATGATACGGGAAGTGGAATCGAGGGGATCCACGGCTGGGTAGATACCCAATTCGGCGATGGCACGGGACAACACAGTGGTGGCGTCCAAGTGAGCGAATGTTGTAGCTGGAGCGGGATCAGTCAAATCATCAGCGGGCACATAGATAGCCTGCACGGAAGTGATGGAACCCTTCTTGGTGGTGGTAATACGTTCCTGCATGGAACCCATGTCAGTGGCCAATGTTGGTTGGTAACCGACAGCAGAGGGGATACGACCCAAAAGGGCAGACACCTCGGAACCGGCCTGGGTGAAACGGAAAATGTTGTCAATGAAAAGAAGTACATCCTGACCTTCTTGATCACGGAAATATTCAGCAACGGTCAATCCAGTCAAAGCGACACGGGCACGTGCGCCTGGGGGTTCGTTCATTTGACCGTAGACAAGTGCTACCTTGGAGGTCTTGTCCTTCAAGGAAATAACACCTCCCTCAATCATTTCATTGTAGAGATCGTTTCCTTCACGGGTACGTTCTCCTACTCCAGCGAACACGGAGTAACCACCATGGGCCTTGGCGACGTTGTTAATCAACTCCATGATAAGTACGGTCTTGCCGACTCCGGCACCACCGAACAGACCAATCTTACCTCCCTTTGCGTAGGGGGCGAGCAAGTCTACGACCTTGATTCCTGTAACCAAAATCTCCTGTTCGACACTCATCTCTACGAATTCGGGGGCTTCGGCGTGGATGGGGGCGGTCTTGTCGGTTGGAATTGGACCACGTTCATCAATGGGTTCTCCGATGACGTTGATGATGCGACCCAAAGTTTCAGCACCGACTGGGATACGGATGGGGAAGCCAGTGTCGACGACTTTTTGACCACGCACCAAACCCTCAGTACCGTCCATGGCAATGGTACGGACGGTGTTTTCTCCCAAATGCTGGGCGACTTCCAGCACCAGACGGGGAGTCCTCTTGTCTACTTCTAGGGCATTTAGAATTGGGGGCAAGTCCTGGTCGAATTGGACATCGACGACGGCACCAATAACGGCAACAATTTTACCGTTGCTTACACCAGCAGCTGCGGCTTTAGCAGCATATTCGCGATTGACTTGCTGGAGGAGTGATATAACTTTCTTGTCCGAAGACTTGGTCACGGCCGATCGTACAGCAGCGAACATTTTAGGGTAGATATTCGCAAAATTCTCTGGGAAAATTTAAAAATTCTTATTAGTGACACCTAAATGAGGAAGAAATCGTTATTTTTTGTAAGATTTATGCAATTTTTCCAAGAAAATTTAATGAGTGAAAAAAAGGAAAAATTTTTTTCCATTCTTACCGATTACGAAACCACAATTTGCGAGCAGGGTGACCGAAGAAGTAGAAGTGTCACTTAATTTTAATACATCGCCATGCCGTTCGCTGTAAAAGCTGAACCGAAAAAACCCAGTATTTTGTTGCAGCACAAAATGGTGGACACAATGACAGTTCGATGAAAAAGCTTGAATTGAAGTTGGAAATGCATTGGATGTTAATACAGTTCTTATCAAAAATTGTAAAAGTAGAAATTTATTATCATGGGTTGCCGGGTTGGATATGTAAGGCACAAGGCAGGCTCGCCTGCTGTATCAAAAGTTTACTTGGATGGACAACAATAGCCTTGTCCATATGTAAGTTATATCACCAATTAGTCAGTTCGCTCCCTAAACCTAACCTAAAATATATTGATCCTAGAAAAAAGTTTGTTTTCTTATGGAATAATTCTAATAAATAAGTTGGAATTTTTAAGGGTTGTGAGTGCAAACGTTGTTTAAATATTAAATACGTAGCTTAGCAATTTTCACTCTCGATTTTAGTGGATTAACGTTCAACATAATGGTTCAAAGTTCAAGTTTGTGATAAAAAACAAAAACATGCTTAACCCATCGTCGAACCTTTGTTAAATTTAGCCAAAATCGGGATGCAAAATTACTAAAACAACTGGGCCTTCAACACTCGGGTTTTTCAATATATGTCATTGCTTATTATTATGTCTATATCTCTTACAACAATTGTTTTTTATACTATGTTCCCACCAAACCAATATCCGAGATTTCAGCAAGAAGCTTTCGAGATTTCAAATTGGTGTTCACACCGCCAAAACCACGCTTACGTCTCTCAGAAGCACAAACAATAATCTCCTTATCGATAGAGTGAAAGATCGTAATTTGCACATAAAAAGCTTATCACCTAAGTATGGTGAAGTTTACATTACATTACATATTATACTACTCCGTAGATAAATCTACGAAGTAGAGACACTGAAGCACTGGCAACGAGACCATTGGCGTGAAGTGAAGTTTAAAATGGACTCTTTAACTATGAATGGCCCCCGTCGACAATGGGATTTTCATTGTGTTTTCATAGAAATCTCGGATTTCGAAATCCCAAAACTATATGGTGAAATGCGTAGATTTGGACTGAAATCTACGAAAACCTAGATTTCGCTTCAGTGGGCACATAGTATTAAGACCAAAATAAATGGTTTTAAGCACATTTTTATAAGTTTCAAGTCGTGAGAACAATAACTAAACATTAGTTTGAATTTATTTACTTTTCCAATTTTGCGAAAATAGCTTCTGTAGTTATTGGAAATAAAATTTTATTGAAGTTTACAAAGTTTGTTATTTTATTTTCACAAATGTTCATGAAAATTTACGTCGTTTTCTCCTCAACAAAAAAAAATAAACGATCCCTCTATAGATCCCGGACCATATTTCACGTTCATTTGAACCAGAACGATCAATTTTTTTGATCCCCGATTCTCAGATAATTTTCACGTAGTTACACAAAACACTCACTTGCAGCACAAACACCAACGTAAAAGTACATTTTCTTACATCAAACATTTTTGTTTACTCTAAAAATGGGGCAAATGCATATAGAATTACAGGGACACATTTTCCGATTCCGCAATTTGTATCAAAATCCCAATTGTCAAATTAATAAACGACATCAAATTGAAAAAAAAACAATCACCCTGTTAAGATTTAGTTTTTTCATCCCCTTATTTCACTCAAACTGTACAATATAATCCAACAGAACTGTACCAATTGGGGATTTTTTTCATCTCCAACGAAAAACATAAAATTCCCATTGTTCCACTCATCATTTGAAAATATAAAATTTCTTTAATTTTCTAAAAATAAAAATGGATAACATAAACTCATCAAAAAAGATAGATTTCGACGAAGTTGCCAGAATTATTAACTCTGATTTTGATGCGCACAAGAAAATTATTCACAAATGTTGCGTAAAGGCGTCCATCATTCCCCTCAGCGAGTACTATGAAGCACTTCAAAAAGAATACCAAACTATCGAGAATTGTACAACTCCCCGTAAAAATAAACCGGATCCATTGGAATACATAGATCTTTTCAAGGCTTTTGAGGAGTATCCTGCAAATCTACCCAAGCCGAAGAAACAAACAGCTAGAGAAAATGCTCGTTTCCACACCACAATCAAATCTAAAGCGAATTCCTCCTCGTCTTCTATCAATTCTTCAAAGATAATTGAAGATCAACCATCAGCAGCGGCAATTTGTAATGAATTTTCCAAATTCACCGAGAAACTTGAAACCTTCAAGAAGGAAATTGAAGACCAATCGAGTTCAAAGCAGTACAATGACAAACTGGAGTGTATAAACACGTTTGCCAGGGAATTGAACAAGCTTTCGCAGGCAGAGGAGGTTGGCAATGATGCATTTACCGAGGAAGAAGAGGCTAAGATAAAACAGATTTCCGAGAACGTGGAGCACTTTGCATTTATTCAAGAAAATCAGGATCTCTACAGCAATACTTCAACATCAAACGAGGTGAACACCGCCCGGCTAAATGATTTGGTTGATATAGTCACCGATGCCCTTTTGGCAGTAAATTGTTATAAACCTTAATAAATAATCGTTATGTATATAATTGTAAATCTAATTGTTTTTATTCGCTAGTATTGGACTCATCAGCGTCTGTTGAGTACAATTCTAAATCGCTATCGTGTCGAAGTTCACTGCCAATTTGATTGACTGAATCGTTCAGGGCCAATAGCTTGCGTAATCCACTCGATAGGACGTCAATCTTTGCCCTAGTAGTAGTAATGTATGTCTCAAAGTCAATTCCAGGTGACTGGTGTAGAGTTTGTGCATTCAGTTTCAAGATACGGTCAAAAGTTTCAATAGTTTTGGCCAAGGCGTGCAGTGTTTCTTTGCGATATCTTAAACGAGCAGCTGTAGCATTTGCAGGAGCAGCTTTTGCTCTTTGTGATGCTTCAATCTGGAGAAGGATATGGTTGGATTTCTCACAAATGTCCGAAATGTATCCTATCTGCTTTTGCTTTGTGATACGAACGCGATCTGAAACCAAAATGGGGAAAATAAAGTTGCGACTAGTCTCAACTTGAAATTGTTAATATTTACCAAGTTCATCAATCATTTCATCAATTAATTCTGATTTGTGTGTTGTATTCATTTTGGAAAAAAAACTATTCGGAATTTTTGCCTCCAACTTTCAAATTTAAAAAAACGGGATAGAAATGTCAAATTTCGCTCAAACAAAAAAGGAAATTTTTATGTTAACTTCTGGTAAATTATAGGGTGATATTGAAAACTGCGTGTAGTTTTTTTTTGTTGAACATTCGATCTTAATTTTACAGGCTTCTGTAATAATTTATTACAGTTTAAAGTGATGCAAAAAATTCGTGTGCTAGTTTGACGACCTGCTGTTATGTATTTATGAACATAAATATTGTTCTCCATTAGTAGAATTATAATAGTCGAAAGATATTAAAGCCTATTCTAATTCTCTTAGGGCGAGTTATACACTCGAGGTTCAAATATCTGATCCATTGTTCAGCAATTTTAATTCTTGGTTCAACGGTGATTCAAGGCTTAGGTTTCTAATAATAGCCAAATCCATGCTTGACCTATCGTGTTGAACCTAATGGCAGTTTATCCACAGGAATCGACAAGTTAAACTTGCTGATCCACATTTTGGTATGTGGTATGCCAAAATAAGTTTTCAGCATGCCGAGATCTGTTCTGAATTATTATTAAGGCACATCAGAAAATTGAATATACGAAAAAATGTCTTAACTACACATAATTTACATATGTCAAATATAATAACAATCTCTTCGGGCTTAACTAAAGTGCAGTGAATTATTTGCTTATTCCGAAAAAAATGTGATGTCGGCGGGAGTTTCCTAAATTTTCTATTAATAGATCGTATATGGAAATGACAATGACTATAAATCCTTAAAGAAAAAAGATCAAGTAACTTTAGGGTGGATGAAGTACCCAATAAAGCAGGTAACTGCCTGTTAACAGAATGAAAAGTACTGAAGAGCACCGATATTTGAAATTTTCTTTTTTATTTAAATGGATGTCCGTTTTGATACATTAGATGATATATCCGATGAGCTCTTTTTCCACGTTATGGGGCCATTAAGAAACCTCGTATTCCGAAGTCGAAGTCGATTTTAGAGCGCATTTTCGTTTGAAAAATGAAGCTGTGAGCTATGTATTATCTCTAATACAATATTTTATATTGTTTTAAAAATCCAAGTTTGAAATTTAAAGTACAAACGCCAGACACAATGAACGATATTTTACGTTTTTTTTCTTAACACCATTTTGTTTTCATTTTTCTAATTGGAAAATTGGAATAACTAACAAGTAGTTACCCAACACATAAATGTATGAGAAGGATGGATATGATGGATAGATTTAACTGGGAAGTAATTTAAGTGGTGGGTAACTACTCAGAACTTTACTTTTACGTTGTGAAACAGACCCTTAATATAACAACGCATAAATATAATTTTATTCAACAATCAGGGTGACGAGTAAGCAAAAGTGAAGAAAAATATTTCAAAAATGTTGATGTTTTGATGGAATGAATGCATTCCAGTTTAAATGAAGTCAGCTGTTTATATTTGTTTCGTAGAAAGTTAATGTAAAAGTGATTTACACTAAACAACTCGCGCTAAAATTTCAGCTCCCATACAATTTTTTTTTTCAAAACATATAGCCTAGCATTTAAGCGGAGTGGCACGCAACTTTTTTGTTTTGCACGCTGTCCTACACACTATCTGTCAGAATTTAGTGCAGAAAATAAATGTCCGACCAATTAATTCTCAAGTTTAATTTTTAACAGATTAATTTTTTGCTGGATTTGTGTCACGTGAAACCGATCATTTTTGACATTTATTACTTATTGATATTGTTTTAAACAAAAGTTGTGGACCCGACTGGAATGTTTGAGGAGCCAACATTCATCTCAGGACAAACATCTAAATTCGAAGTAGGTACTTTGCTGCTGAAGCAACACTAAGTATATGGTTCCTGGAAGAAAAAACCATACAAATTTCGTTGTCATAAATAAATAATACAGCAGCGACAACTTCTTAAATCACTTCAATTGTTAGTTCTTAAAACTTCAACTTTCATTATTTGAATGTTTTTTTTTTAGGGAACAGCTACTCTTGTCATATTCTTTATAGAACTCTTGGGTCATAATTCAAATTCATCTCTACAATGTCAAATTTTAGCTGATGTTTGGAGGAACTAAATTTTAATCGTTTATAAAACTACCAGGTTATACAATTTTTGAAATGTGATATCATTATAACCCTCGGTCATAATCTAGTGTAACGATTGACATCTGTCAATACCAAAAAAGAAAAAACAGCTGTCAGTCACTACACTACTAGTACAGTGAATCAGATTAAGAACATTTTTGTGATTCTTTAAATGCTAACGCTAAGAGCGTTTTTGTTTTTCTAATAAAAATCTACTCAAAACTATGAACAAACTTAATAAAATTAATACCAACTATATAATACGCGTCGAAGGCAAAAACGCCTTCCGCCGAGGTGATACATTCGACAATTTCGAGCAAGTAGCCGAACGTTTGCGGGCACACACTCAGGAATCTCTGGTCTACTATTGGACACGCGATAGTCGTCTAGTAAAGTTTGCTCATCGAAAGGTGTCTCGTAAATTAAACGAAGCGATACAATACTACAGCATACGATTTTCTTGTATATTCGGTGGCCAGCGTTTTAAATCCAAAGCCAATGGTTTGCGTCCTTGTAAGCGACAAACTCGCCAGATTGATTGTCCAGCTTTCATTTCATTGCGTGCAACAAAATGCGGTCGTAAGCTAGAAGTGATTGATGTATGCAATGATCATTCTCATGAAATCACAGAGCAAGCCGTCAAGGAGTTGCCACAGAAGCGAAGACCATCACAAAAATTGTTGGAGGAGGTAAGATGAGTGTGATATAAAAAAAAAAGTGGGCGGGATGCTAATTTTTTATTCTTTGCAAAGATTTACGAATTACTTCACTTGAACATAGAAAAAAAGATGATAATCGACTATGTCAAGCAGAAGGAGAACAAAACTATATTGAAAAAGGATCTCTTTAACATGACAACTCATTTGGGTTTGTCAAGAACGCGAAATGAAGATGAACAAAAAACAATTCTCCAAAGAATTCATCGTAAGTTAAATTAAATGTGTTAGAAATTTCATTAAAGTCGTTACAAACTTTTAGAGACTGCAACCCAAGATGCTATCCAACATGCTGTCATAAATAGATTCTTCCAATTTGAATCAAGTTACTCCCTCAACTCAGAAACATTTCAAGATTTAAAGCCAAAGCCAGATTCACTTGATATATTTGAAAGCAGGTCTTCTCCATCATCGATGGATTTTTCATCTCTCACACCTCAAGTTGATTTGCTCAACTCAACCAACAACTCAAACCAGGAGTATGATGAACTTTTGAGTAATCGCATAATCATCGATTACGAGGAAGAATCTGAGGCCCTCGAGGAAAAGTCTAATTTGGAAACAAATACAGGTCCCATTTCGGAGCATAGTTGGAATGAGGTGGGAGAAAGTAGGCCGACTATTATCTATGAAGACCTCATTTGTGGGGATGTTTATGACGAACTGAATCTTGGTACAGAAATCAGAGAACAAGTAGAAAATCCTGTTGAAGCACCCAATTCGCCTAATCATCAAAGTGACTTGGACGATAAAGAAGAATTCTTTAATGATTTTATTCTAATGAGTCCAGGTGGGTGTCTAAATGAAATGACCCTAAATGACCAAAGTAAACCAATCGCAATTAAGAACGAAAATATACAACCAACTGCTTCAACAGTCCAGACTTCCGCACCAGCCACTGAAGTTCATGAAACAAAAAAATTATTTAGAACCGCTTCTTTGCAAACACGCCGAAGAATTATGAGATGTCGTAGTTGTGGAACGAATGCTAGACTAATCAAAATGCAGATGTCATTCCTCAGACAACAAAGGTTAAAACTTTTTGAAGAAACCAAAGTATTGAGGCTTCAGAAGCTTAAACTGAAGGCAGAGATTGATGCTATTAATAGTGGGTTACTGTGATTTAGTATATGAGTAGACATTTTAGTTTAGTTGCTCGTGATAGAATTTTGTTGATGATATAGAACTTAATTAAGAAATAATAAAACAAACACCAATACCTACACGAAAATTATAATTCTTTTTCAAGATGGAAACAAATTTGCATAACACATTGTAAGTTGTAAGACATATTTGCAAGTTTGACTTTTTTTAGATGGTGGATAAAATAGGAGGGACTACAAAAATAGACTTTCTACAGTAAAGAGGTCAGGAACCAGAAAAATCTGAAAATTTAATCTCTGATTCCATAATTTTGTGATTCACACCATGAAAAGTTGATATTGGCCAAATTCCTAAGCGCCAGATTTGCAAAGTCAGTCTCATACAGCAAATGCACAAACCGTTAAAAGTGAAAAGGAAGTTAAGTGCGCAACAGAGTTTTAAAGTTATACTTGCACAAATTTACTGGATTTTGCGCAAGAAAAAACAATAAAATGCGTTTTGGGACCATCTGCCAGGTATTTTTTTTAAATTTAACTATATGCCTGTAAGACCTAAGGTCTTTTAAATACAACCTAAATTGCACGGCACTAGTTTGGCACAGTGGATTTGAGAACCAGGTATTGACTGTCTCATCCATGGACGGCATCCAATTAAAATTGGAGCTATAGAAAAGAAAGCGTTAAGGCAGACAATGTTGGTAAATACAAAATTCGAATGATATACTGCACTATTGAATTGTAATAATGGCATTTGTTACGGCAGCAGCCTGAGGATAGCGAGGCGCCTCTATCTGGGCGGGCACGTGATTCGCCTGGCAACGCACTCCCTCAATGCTGGCTGATAACCAGGTACAGTCAACAACGATACAACCGTTTCTTTTTAATCAGTATATGTGTATTTAGTAATAAAATAAACGTTTAAATTACAACTTACGGTTGGAGTGCTTCCATTGGGCTTTCTGTCGACATGCAGATTGTTCTAACAAATACGGAATTATAGCAAAAACATGAAGAGCAAAAATGACTGGAATACATTCATAATTTGAAAGATGAAAAGCAGCATCTGAAGTGATTGTGCAAATGCGACTTGACTTGATGTCCTCAAGGACAAGGTCTATGTCGAGGGTCAATGACTAGTATAATCGTTTTGTAAAGGTTCTGAAATCACTTTATGATAAATCCTTTTTATCATTAATTATAACATCCCTATTACCAGCCCATACTACTCCCTGGTCCTCATCCTTTTGCCCCGTTACACATTATAGCACCAAAATATACTTCATTTTTAAAGCGTCTAGTCGAGCTCTTTTTGTTCATCGAGCTAAAAAGGCCGATTCCTTACGCGCGGGGATCAAGCGATACCTTAATTTCGAGTACTTTCGCATTAGGTTATTCTCAAAATCTATTTCCAACTTGTATTCTTTTTCAATTTATTCATTATTAATGCAATTTGCCACTCAACCGCCAACCGCTGGCGGAGAGAAAGGGAATCGCGATTTTTGGAAACGACCTGCAGCGCCTATAATATCTCCCCAAGTTGTTTGTCCAGAGAAAGCATTTTATTTCTTTGTTTAATAAATCTTATATTACCTATCGGAAGTTTTACTGTAATGATGAATTTATTGTTAATGAGCTGTTCGATTTGTAGTTCAAACCGTCTACTTTTTCCATTTCGTAATCAAATTTGCAAAAAAAGCTTTTCTGTTTGTTTTGAGATGTTTATTTTTTTCATGCCTATTACATCGCAACAATAATCAATCTATAGAAGCTTTACGGATTCACGGCAGTTTTAAAGATAAAAGCAAATAATAATAATTATATTTCCTTAAATGTTTCAATCAATATTCCTTTCTTGTTCAAAAAAATATTTTTTTTTTGGTATTTGTTCAACATGTTGTTTTTAAGTTATTTTATTTTGTTTTTTTGATTAATTTACATTATTTTTTATTCATAAACATCTTCTTTGTCGGCAACATATCGAATGATATCGCCAGGTCTCAATAGCTTCTCAGCATCAGCATCGGGAATTTCAAAACCGAATTCATCTTCCATTGCCATAATCACTTCTACATGATCCAATGAATCCAGACCAAGATCAGTAAGGAAATGTGAGTCGACGGAAAGCTTTATAAAAAAAAAGAAAACATTTCTTTTATTAGTTAAACATTTTTATTAACTTTAATGTGCATGTTTTTAGATTTGGCAATTGCAATCGATATTCATAAATGGATATGAAAATAAAATTCTTTAACCTCTACTCTCACCTTTTTAGGATCAATCTTATCGTACAAGTTCAATACCAGTAGAACCCGTTCTTTGATTAATTTCAGAGAAAGTGGTGGTAAGCCCGAATAAAAGCGTATCGATTGCGACTGCCAAAGACTCCTTCTGTCCTAAGGACAAAAAAATGAAAAAAAAAACGAAAACATGCATTAGAATGGGTGAATATTGGAAATTACCTTGTCAGCTGTGACTTTGTCGTATGCAGCTATAACTTTAAGAACACGTTCACGAATGTCTTCTTTTGTTAATTTCGAAGAAAATGATCGTTTGAGTGTAAGTTTATGCTTGAAAATATAACAATACGAAATGCATGTGATTAAACACAAATAAAAGAAAAAAAAATATCTTTTTAATAAATGTTCATCGCATATATCCAGAATAGCTACATTATCACACATTTTCTGCATTCCGAGTGAAAATGAATTCAAAACAAATTTCAATTTCACTTAAAATGAAATAACGTGTTATGCATTTCGAGTGGATTCAACTCCTTTCAATTCACATCGAATTCATTTTCGAATTGTTAAAATCACCTGTTACAGACAATTTCACATTCGAAATGAGTTATTTACAAACTTTATTTTAAGTGGAATACAGAACACCTAAATTCACTTTCGTTCCTCAAATTCACAAAAAGTTGTTTGGTTGGAATCTCGTACATAATAAAAACGAACCTACAATAAAGCTGATTGACAGAATACTGTTATCATAGATTAATACCAATTTAAAGTAAAAATGATTTCGGATCATATATATGTAAATAATTTTCTCGAAGCAGTTAGGAATTCCCTTTACTAAAAAGTAGTAGTATCCATTTTATCAACAAAAATTGGAGTTTAATCCCGGAAACCTTACATGGAATCAGCAATTGACTATAGAGGATCTTCTCAATTATTTTGACTTCTGAAGGAAATATTCAGCCTTATTCTGTAAAAAAAAAAACGACAATGTAAATTTGGTATTACGTAAGGCGTTCAGCGCCAAATAAACGTCAATTTGTCAATTCTCTCTTGTGAAACGCGTTGACTATATTTTTTTTCGTATTCCGCTAGTCGTTCTATAGAAAAAACCGCCTGTTAAAACGGCGAAATCTGCCGTCGAGAAATTTGTTGACGACAGGAGTAAAAATGTAATATTTTTTGAGCTGATTTTAGTTTTTATGATTTAAAATTCTTTGCTTAGGGTAAAAATATCAACCTAAATTCATATACGACGACTGATCGAGCTCATGGACGAGAATGAGCACCTCGACAAAAGTTTTATGAGATTATGGAACGAATATTTTATGGACGGATGGGATTTTTGCTTAGATTAGGCTGGGCTTGTTCCCGAAAAGTCGTTCCCAACCACTTTTTGGTAGCTCCTTTTAGCAAAAATGTAAGAGTAGCGGTTAGTTTTAAAACCATTGGAATTGCCACATAACGTTGCTGAGGAAAATGTTTTCTATCAAAGGTAAAAGGTATATTTAAAAACTTCTTTGTCCAGATAAAAGAACATTTGAATCTGTTAACAATTTCGATGAAATTAACAGTCAAAACCATTGTTAGAATACCTACTGCATTATATTTTTTCATCAATTATGTAGGTACATACTTTATGCCAAGCAAATCAAAAGGATCGAATGCATCTGCTGCAGTATCAAATCTTTCTTTTTTTCTTCCTCTTTGTCGTCACTGGTGCTCCAACAAAAATAACTTGCTAAACTATATATTTTTCTTATCATTTGATGACTTTGAATGCCCAACAACAACTTGAGTTTGCTACCACCAAGTTTTTTTCTCAATTATTTTTGGCTGAAATTATAGCTATTTCACGACCTGCCAAGGTCGATCATCAGATATTTTTCTGTTTTCTTTCTTGTGTTTAAAACAAATTTACACAAATATAGTTTTCAAAAACCAAATAAATCAATTTGTAAACATTTTGAAATTTCAAATGTCAGCTGTTTTGGTGGATTGCACTGTGGAATGTAAAAGCTAGAAAAATGTTGGCGTTTTAGTTACTGAATGCCAATAAAAAAACGACACGACATTAGAAAAACGTCTATCAGAATAAGGGTGATTTATACTTTTGAAGAACTTCTAGTTTTAAAATCCAAATTTGAAAACAAATTGGATTCGTCTGTTCTAGGTACTCACATTATTACGTAATATTTCAAATAAATAATAATAATGAAGAACTAATTTTTCCTGTCCGCTTCGCTGGGCTACACTCGCTTTATGTTCTATTTAATGTTGTGTGTAGTTAAAATCACCAAGTGTGAATCAAGTACGAGTATATTCTGCACACCTACGCGACTAATGTTTTCCAACCATTTCAATTTATTGGAATAATGGTACTTATGAGCCTATTTTTATACAATGTATCTTACAATTTACTGGACCCGCAACTTTTACGACTTATTCTCTATAAGTTTTTTTCTTTCTAGAATAACTTTATAGCTCATCATATAATTAATAATAAGTAACATTTATGTCGACCTAGTTGCGAAATAAAAGATGCATAAGAAAATGGTAATTTCACTCCTGGATATGCATGAAGAGAAGACGCATGCAATGTTAATCTTTCGACGTCACCATTTTGCTTGATGGATGCTAGGAAAAAAGAATCGATTTTTAATCAAGCATTCTATTTTTCGATAAATCACAATAGCTGCGTTTTATTATCAACGGATGTGGGCCTGGGTTATTTCTTAGCACATATTGCTAAACTGTCCTTTTGATGATGTTTCTCTCTATCGTTCCCTATAGATATGATTGAGATAGCTATCGTTAAAACGACTATCAAAAAAATGAGAATCAACTATCACCTTAGCGAATATTAGTATTAAGTTTGGCGAACAGAGGGTACATAACCCTGACCGTTTTATTCACGGGGTGAACCATATGGGTTATTAGCGATAGTAAAACACGGCTAATATTAGTTGGACGGCCAAACATTCAAGATCAAATTATAGAAAATATTGACCTTCGAGTTCCTGCATATGAGTAGGTATAATCATTCATTATTAAACCAAAAAAGGCTACGCAATTTCGCCTTTTTGCATAAATATATTCATAGATTTGCTGGAGTGGATGTTTAATTATTAGGTAGGTACCCCTTCGAAATAATAAAATGTATAATTTTGTAATACTCCAGGAACTATGCATTATGATCTTAATTCAATTCATACAAAGGAACCATAACCAATACAGGCATTATATGCATTATCGAAAAACTGTTGGTACCTCATACTATTTCCTATTTTTCTAGAGTTCTCTTAAACTTGAAAGTTTAAGAATTCTTTTGTATTTTTTTGTCAAGGAAACAAAACGGTATTATCTCCGATAGATCAGTCTACACCAAAAAAAAAACCTGAAACCTTTTTTTCCAGCAGATAGTAGGTATTACTATCTGTTGGAAAAAAAACTAAACAATTTTTTTACAAATCTGTAGTCAGTTTCAGAAATAGTGTAGGTACAATTTAAAGCAAATATAAACAGTCCATAAAGGAGTACTCAGCATTAAAGAAGGATAATGAACCTATCTTACATATTTATATTTAACTAGTCTACTAAAGTTTAAGTGAGGTTAGAAAAAATAATCTATCTATAACTTTTGATAACTCTTGGGAGGTCAGACCTTCTACCATAAATAACCAATTCAAAATGATTATTATAATTGATAATTAAAAAAATTTACTTGATTGATTTTAGTGCAAATCGCCGGTGCAGGATTCATGTGTATCTTGCGAATGGCAGGAACAATTGCTGGTGCAATACGCCGACCATTGGCACGAACAGCATTGGTCACAACATTGAATCCATTGCTACAGCTTCGAACAACTTGAGTCAGTGACATGGTTTTAGCCTATAATAATTTAAATAAATCACTTTTTATTTTAATCGAAATTAATTAAATTTCTAAAAAAAATTACACTGATTTTTTCGTTCTCAGTTGAATTATGTAAAAACTTTTGCTCAGCAGTCTGTCGAGTTCGACGTGAAAAAAGACAAAAGAGCAGGATAGCATTCTGTTGGCTGTCAAAAAATGTCCCAAATGTTATTCGTCACAAAATTAACCGGGCTGTTATACGAATTTAGAGTTAAGTGTATATGCTACTTTTTCCAAAAAAAAAAAGAAAAAAAAATTTTATTTTTTTAGCGCCGTTTGTTTGGTGGATAAAAGTATGACAGTTGCTCTTAAGACGAAAATTTAAGGATACTTAAACATTTTTGAAAGTTTTCTACTACTATTTCAAAATAAATTTAAAAATTTGTACTTTTGCACTTTTTGCAAAGCTAACTTATAGGCGTTTTTCTTTTTTAGTTCAGAGCAGAGTCTGAGTTGTCAAAAAATTTGTTTTTTATTTCTTTTTTACTCAGACAATGCAGAGCTCCAAAAGGCGTTTGTCTTTTTTGGTTCAGAGCAGAGTCTGAGGTGTCAAAAAATTTGTTTGTGTTTCTTTTTCCAAATGTGTGTTTCTTTTTTCGTTCTGAACATGTGTAGATAGCACTCGACGTGCTCGAACATATTTGACTGAGCATGTGAGTAAATTGCTGAACGCACCAAATGCCATGTGTGCCAAGAAGGAAAATGTGACGAAAAAAATAATTAGATACATAAGTTGGCGAAAGAAGTTGATCGCTTGCTGATTTTCTGTATCTGATGTGTGTCAGTGTACAAAAACGGGTAGGTATTGCTTTTTATGGTTAGAAATGAAAATGTATTCTGACTTGTATGGTTCAATTGTGTTTAAAAAAACATATCAGTGTTCTGAGCTCGCTCTGTTTGGAATAAGTTCAGTGCATATTCTATGTGTTCGTACTCTGTTCAGTGCTCTGCTCTGAACGAAAAAAGAAAAACGCCTTATGTAATTATAGGTCCGATCCACACTCTGCCAATTGGCAGAAATTGAAACCAATTTCTTAAAGTTGTTTCAGAGTTTTTCGGACTTTATTTTTTAATGAGAATATTTTATCCCCACTCTTCAAAATTTTATAAACTGCCAATTTCTGCCCAAAAAAAGCCTGGATAAGATCTTATAATTATAGATGGAAAAAAATCAAAAAAAAATAGTAAGAATAATTTGATACTGGAGATTCTTAACGTGTTTTTTATTATAAATTAAAGATTTTATTTTTTTTGTTTAGAGTTGATGAAATAAAATCTTTAATTAATTATAAGATCGCTTTCACATGAATAAACTGAGTTGATCTCCCTGGTCGACGATTTAAAGAGTCTTTTTTTGACGTTTATACTGCGTAGTGGTGTGCGATTAGACCAAACAATATTTAAAGTAAGCGACAAACATCTTTGGCAATTTTTCCTCGTGTGAACAGAATAAGAGATTCTTAAAGCAATTAAAAGAAAATGTCAAAAATATATTGAGCAAGTGGTTGACCAGTGTGAAAGAGGAATAAGGCTTTGTTCACTTATCAGAAACGAATAGCATATGATAGAACATATTAAAATAGAAAAGTCAGAAGAAGAAAGAACCGTCAGTTAGGAAAACAATAACAAGCAAAATTATACAAGTTTTTTTTTTTTTATTGATAATGATTATTTAAACAAAATGAGTTGCTTACTTCTAACCACACGCCTATGCTCTTCTGTCGTAGAAATCATACCTGAACAATGCTTCAGCATATTATAAGAAAAAACGATCTAAGCCATTAATGTTATATGGAACAACTTAGTTCCATTATTCATCACGCTTAGGTGATGCATACCAACTCCCATCAACATTATGTAAACGGTGCGAATTACATACGATAGCTGATATCTCGGGTACCAAGCCTCAGAAAAAGATGCGGTTTTAGCACTTGAAAGGGATTGAACAGACCTTTGCATTGGTGTAACATTTGCCGATTTAATTTTTTTTGAAGATTTTTGAAAACAAAAATAAAGCACCCCTTGCGCAAAAAAATTGTATTTTCAAAAATGTTTCCCAAGCCCATCGATATATACATGAAAAGAAAGGTCCGTTAAATACCTATCCATACCTGGAAACCAAACACATCTACAACTTCTGGTTGTCGAGATATTGCAGTCCAAAATTGTTTCCCTGATTGTCAACCCAACTGCATTTGATTTGCTTTGGAAGGTGATATCTCGACAATCAAGCCTCAAAAAAAGCTGCGGTTTTCAGCACTTAAAAGGGATTGAAAAGACTTTTGCATTGGTGTAAAATTTGACGATTTAATTTTTTTGAAGATTTTTGAAAAAAAAATCAAGGCTAACTAACCCCTGCGGGAAAAAATTGTATTTTCAAAAATGTTTCACAAACCCATCGATATATACATGAAAAGAAAGGTCTATTAAATACCTATCCACACATGAAAACCAAACGCATCTGCAGCCTCTGGTTCTCGAGATATTGCAATTCAAAATTGTTCCCCTCATTGTCAACCCAACTTCATTTGATTTGTTTTTGGAAGCTGATATCTCGGGTACCAAGCCTCAGAAAAATGTTTCCCAAACCCATCGATATAAACATGAAAAGAAAGGTCTATTAAATACCAATCCACACCTGAAAACCTCAGAAAAAGCTGCGGTTTTCAGCTTGAAAGGGATTGAACAGACCTTTGCAGTGGTGTAAAATTTGACGATTTAATTTTTTTGGAGATTTTAACAAAAAAAACCAAAGCAATTCCCCTGATTGTCAACCCAACAGCATTTGATTTGCTTTGGAAGCTAAAATACAAGTATTTATTTTTCACAGTTTGAATGAAAATATAAAATTATTCTGTATTTGCCAATAATTACGGATAACGTTTTCTCGTCCAATGGCCTTAGAATTAATTGATTTAGGATAGTTGATTGACAATTTTCGTTTACTTACTAAATAGTCGTTTTTTGTGAAGCAAATAATTATCAAAACGACAGTCAATTAATTGAGCGACATGGTCTCAATTTTCGCCGGCAGGACTTATATTTCTTAAAATCTTGTGTCAATTTGCGAGTACCGCTTTGTACTTTAACCGTTTTTGTACTTAACTTCAATAAAAACTAACCAACATTAAACGTCAATTTATATAATTTTATTAATTTTATTACAAAATTCTTTATATTAATAATTAACATTAAAAATATATACTGATGTAATTAATTTTATAAATAAGTCAAACAAATTAAAATCGAAGAAATGGAAATTTCCATAAAAAAAATTAAATACGTAAATATTTAATATCGCATTAATGTGGAATAAAAATAAACTTATTAAATATTATATGCACCACATTTTGACATTCAAAAAAAAAAAAAAAAACTAAATAAAAATGAATTGCAGTAATAATACACAAATTCTACCAACCACGCATATTACTCAATAATGGCACACAAAAAGTACACAATATGTATTTCTCCATTTTTTTTTATTTATTTATTTCTGTTAAGTGTGCTGTTTTTTTTTCTTATTTTAATTTTAATTGTTTTATTAATACTTAAAGAAAAAAATTGTCTTCGTTGTATAAATTCTGTTTTTTAAACACAAAAATATTATAGTTAAAGCCATCTTTAAGAGGTCTCTCCTTGGTTAGGTTTGGTAGTAATAGTTTTATAAACAATTACAAGTTGATTATTGTCCAGCAATCTGAGAATAAGAAAAAACATTAAACTTTGAATGACGGTATTATTATTATTTTAGTTTCTTTATTTAGAAAAATTATTTTTATTTTATAGGCCAATTTTTAACCCTTTGAGTTTGAAACCCTCAAGTGTTTTCTATAGGAAAAATGTTGATTAATACTCAGTTTATTAAATTTATTAATGTTGTCACTGCAGTAATACGAAAATGAAATAAATAAACTATAAAGTATTTGATGTGGAATCAAAACCCCAGAATCTATTCAGTATTTGGACAATTGATTGGTATGCACTTTCAACATTTTTTAGTTGTAAATTATTGGAAACTTACAATTTTCTCCAGCATCAACTAAAATTTTGTGACTGGCAGATTTTATTTACACATTGAAAAATGGTTGTTAAAAATTAACATTCACAAGTCTATATGGATTTGGAATCAAAAAGATTAATTCACAATAGGTCTTTCAAAAATATTGATAACATTGGGGTGTTCACTTAATTATAAGATATGTTATGTCAGATACCAAACTACCCCGAGTATATTTGTGAATGAATCAGATAGGTTAGCTGAAAGCTGTCAAAAAACAAGAACAAAACTTAAGCCAAATAGTCAATATTCAATCTAAGATTGGGTAGGTACATTCAAAAATCGAATTCTAGTTATCCGGTAGGCTGGTGTGACCACAGCTGATGACAAACCAGCTGCTGCTAACAAACAAATCTCAGGCTATCCGAAAAACTTTAGTAAACTTTTGTATCGCATGATAAATGTCAAAAACATATGCACACGCCCATACAAATATAACCTATTCGATTTTAGTTGTTGAGGGACTTATGTAAGGGACCAGTTATAGCGATCAGGAAAACGAATCAGGAAAAATGTTCTAATGGATACATGATAATTTCACGCGTTTTAAATTACAAATGCTACACTAATGGATGACGAATAACTCAGAATTTTTTTTTTTGCAAAAAATATTTGCAATAGGACAATTATTTTTTGTGAAAAATGTATTTAATTATTTTCCTGATGAAAATTCATTTTTCGAGCCAGCTGATTGCCATTTGACACAAAATGGAACAAATCATTCCAATTATTTGGGTCCCAATTTCTCTCGTTCCACTGAAAGAATTGTGGACGAAAAACTTTCGCGTGTGTTTCAATCAGGAAATCTTGATGGCAGACTAGAAGTGAGGCTTGCCAACTGACATAATTTTCCTGTTTGCTATAAACGACCATTCGGAAAAAATATTCAATTTCATATTATTCCAACTTTTCCTGATACGTTTTCCTAATCGCTATAACTGGCCCCTAAGTGGATACTAACCTATCTTGTATAGTTTTCCTTTCAACGAAGATGGATTTTCGCTACTAATAGCGAGCTTAATTCAAATTTCAAAGATCTCCTCTCAAAATCGAGATTTGATCTTTTCAATGAAACTTTATGTCCAGATTTATTTGTAGTATTGGTTAATTACTGATGCACACATTTTTGAAATAAAAACATATCTTCATCATCTCTGATGATGAGGAAGACGAATCAATCAAAAACTCCACTAAATTTATAAAATTAAAATTCTTAACTTCTTCGTCCATTATTTGTTTAATTTTTTAGCACGGACTGGCACAATTTCAAAACAAACTAATAACAAAATATTTTCCACTTCATGTTTGACAGGAAAGACGTTTTACATGTATATATGCATTCAGATCAAATCTTCCAACCCATCAGAGATCAAATCTTTCGTGTTGAGATCTGATCTAGATTTGCTCCTTTTGTTGGAATGAAACTCTGAAAATTCAAAAAGATCCGATCTTTTGATAGCAAGAACCAACCCTTTCTTGAATGAAACTCGCTATAAGATTTTATTGTTTTTGAGTTCAAAGAAATTTGAATGTGTGTGTGAAACTTTCAAACTAAATTGAAATAATTTTGATGTTGTCCTAGATTATGAATAAAATTCAACAATTCAAGGGCTCTACGAAACGATTGTATTGGTACTACCTTAAAACACAGTTCGTTACTTTATTAATATTATATCAATTTATATATTTTTCTCACAATTATAATGTATTAACGAATTGAACTTGCATAATAATCAAAATATCTCCGCATCTCCGCAATGTCAAATTTGTGGTGTGTGTGAAAATCCGTGTAAGAGTCTGTATTAATCCGTCTTCAAAAAGAGATTCGAGAATTCAATTTTTTCAGAAAAAAAAACATCAATTTCTCTGTCTATGGAATTCGTTTAAGGGAAAAAAATGCTACAGATACGTCGCCAATCAATTTTTGTATTGTAAGGAAATCGACATTAGATAGGTTATCGTACCGACATTTAAAAATATACCCTGACAACACAATACGTTCGTTCGTTGAACTTTGCCCAGGGTCGACTTAGGTTTTTTTTCACAACCCCAAAAATTGTCAAAAGACTGGGTTTTTCCGTTCTCAAAAAACACCCGACGGCCATTAATTTTATTTTGCAGAAAAGCAAGTTATAAAATTTAATAATTAAACTTGAGATATGTTTAATTTAAGTTCTTATAGTAATTTTCTTTGGCACTAAGTACAATCCACAGCTTCAAAGGTTTCAATTTTGCATGCTTGTGTCTGAACATTAATTCATTTACCTCCACTTGCCCAGCTAAAAACTTAAATCTACTTCATGGCGAGTTGAGGGCGACACTATAGGTATAGAATTTGTTTATCAGGGTGACTGGAGGTTTATCAAAAAACCGTTTGCGACTTCAGGGCTCAACAAACAAACCTAATATGTACAACGTGAATTTCAAAATTTTCAAAAAAAAAATTTGTCTGTTTAAAAGTTTTGCCTATTTTAAATAGATACATATATGTTTTTTTCGTTTACTATAAAAAAAACACTATTAAATAAAACTTTGTTCTTTTCATACTAACCACAACTAGATGTCCATTTTTGTCTCGATTTATACCAGGCTGTCCCCCTGTTTGAATGTCTATAACACCTGACTTGCCTTTGACAACATTGTGCTCCAATCTAAAAACGAAAAACATCGAATTCAGTTTCTTAATGTAAGGAAATGACATTTTAACTTACGAATCTCTGTCCACAATACTGATTATGTTCGCTGTGCCCACTGTATGAATAATATATGTGCAGCACTCAATTATCGCAGGAATCTCTAAAATAAGATCACCTTTGTCCTTCTTTAAGTCTAAGGGAATTCGAACCAACATCAGATGATCACTGTGATTCGTCAGAACAAAATCTATTTTGTCCAATGGCAGTCGATGCTTTTGTTTGTAGGTCTTTGCGTCAAGAAGGTAGATAGCTTTGTTGCTGAGTAGAATGAATCTGTCTCTTGGTTTATAGCCATGTCTATCGAATTTGACGCAAGGTGAGGAATATTTAAGTTCTTCAGAGCCAAATGTTGTTGTCACAAAATTACTGACTTGCGTTGAATGTTCCTTTGGAATGTGGTCTTCTTTGAACCATTTGGCAATACTTTGAGGGTAGTTTTTCTTTTTATCTATGTAAAGGCATGTATACATATAGAAAATATAATGTGCATATAATGACTAACAATCTTACCTTTAAAAACTTTTTCAGCTGTGACTTTGAGTTCGAATTGCTGCTTCTTTTCATTACTTAGCTGCTGACGATAATTTCTCGCTAGGTGAAGCCTATGAACTCTATGGAGATATTTTGAGGCTTCCTGGCAATGTTTTGGGGCTGAAGGCCAACTTATGTCCAGCACTTCAGTTGGCAACTCCCTAGACAATCTCATAAGCCATGATCTCTTAGCATTTGCAATGAATGCTTCATTCAAACCATTTGGTGGATCTTCTCTGGTGATGAAACCCTTAATGAATGCCCGAATTTTCTCGGCAGCTTCTCGTCGTCTTCTGGCAGCTTGAATCGCCAGATATCGTCGACAAAACGATTGGAGAATAATTGTATTCTCACGAAGTTTAAGATAGACAAGTCGTTGTTTTCGTCCCTTCCAGTGTGACTGAATAATGGCAGCGACTTCGTGCTTCTTGGCTTGGAAAGAATCTTCTGTATCGAAAAGCGTTTTAGGGAATCGAATGAAAATCTTAGTCTGCCCCAATCGGAAATCATCTGTCCCGAAGCCGATTTCCTTAACCAGGCTTTCTACTCCATTCTTTGCTGGGCCTTTGTAGTTTGGCCAGGTTTTCTTGCTTAAGCACTTGTACCGTTGAAGGAACATCTCATAAGTTCTGCGGTATGCGAAACCAGCCCTGCGAACTCTCAAATTTTCCATCAAGCCAAGATATTTCACCTGATGTAGCACCAAACTATCATTAAAGATTCCAGGTGCTTGTTGATCATTTGGTTTGATGCAACGAATATACGATGGCTCCTTGCACATTAGAATATCCATAAGATTGTTGAGTGAGATCCTAAACTGAGTCACAGCAGTATCAGGTCTCTTCTTTGATAGATATTCCTGTTCTGGGAAGCAAGCTCGGATAATTAGGTTCTGGGCCTTGCTCATGGTTTCTTTAAGATCTCTGAACAAAAGATCGTTGTTCTTATCTAAAAATCCAACTACATTATAAGTAACATCTCCTGCGTAGTGTACTAAGCGGAATTCATCTCGACCCATGGTCTTTTGAACTTGAGTCGGAGCCTTGTGATGGCATATATAGTGCGGATGATTGCCCAGCTGGTTAGTTAGCTTAGCCAAAAATGTCAAATCCGTTGGCTCACCTGGTCGTAAGCACTCTTCATCCAAAATTGAAATAATTCCCTTGTACTTTTCTTCGATTAGGTTGCAAATAACTTTATTATCAAAATACTCCACGGGAACCCATTCGATTCCCTCGCGATTATACTCTTCTTGTTCGGACTTCAAAGTGAGTTCGATAAATAATTGTTGCAGTTTTTCATTACAGAAATTGATACAAAATTGTTCGAAGTTGTTCTTTTGGAAAATTTCGAAACCATAGATATCGAGGATACCCATGACATTTTTCCTTGCTGCGCGAACGTCTTTTGCTTGAAGAGAGACATTGAGTCGATGGACCAACCAAGTGAATAGACGGTCATACACAGCCTTGGCTAGGGCATCCCGGGCATAGATAGCCATTTCCCGACTTAGCGGGGATGTAACTACATCCCCTTGAGCATCGATTGTCCTATGAGTCATTGCAGATGAGAGCTCCTCAACATTACATCCAAGAAGCTATAGAAAATATCATACAGTTATCATGGGTGTAATAGAAGGAGTCGGATTTGAAAGACTCACCTTAGCTACAGCTGCAACTGATTCAGGTTTCAATATCTTGGCATGACCTTCCTCTTCAGTGAAACCTACGTTACCCATATGCAAGACACTTCCAATTATATTAAAGATCTCCCTTTGCTCCTCATCGGTAAAATCAATAACACTCATTGCTTCTTTGATAATTTTGAAATTTTCTTTATCATTAATACGCGGAACAGCACCTTTTTGCTAAAAAAAATATCAAAAACTTAAGATTCTTCCTTATAGAAACGAAATGAATATTATTGCAATTCCTTACTCCATCACTCAAATAATAATAACTATCCAAATTCCTTTTCAGTTGCAAATCCTTTAACTGCTCATCACTAGCTCCTGCCAAAAGTTGATAGAAAATGTGGAAATTTCTTTCACCATTGTTCTGATGCACAACTCTAGACTTTTCGAGAAGATAATTCAAAATATTGCCACCAATTGGAACTCCTGTGAAGTCGAATTGTACATCCATGTATTTTCCGAAACGGGAAGAATTGTCATTGCGATTGGTCTTGGCATTTCCAAAAGCTTCTAAGACTGGATTACTCTTAAGAAGTTTGTCCTTAACACCTTCGATGGTTGTCTGATGACCGGAAGCTGCAGCTATGTATTGGAGTACTTTTTTTGAGGCTTCGGTTTTGCCAGATCCACTTTCACCTGAAATAAAATTTATCAACGATACAATTATTAAATATTATTGTAAATAATTATTAAGAGAAATTGATTTTCAATTTTAATCAATGTATTCAAAAACAACGACGATGGAAAGTTTCTCCAAATACTTTTTCTGACAAACTGATTTCGTAAGTTAATAGACAGGTTGCTGCGCCTGTGTTTTAGGCAATATTTCTATAATTTATAAGTACTACTGTTGATTGACCTCAATATTTAATTTTAGTGGTTCCTTAATCTCTTTTTTAGAAAATAATATATTTAATAAATTAGCACAATCAAATCCCTTACACAAAATTTATTTTTAAAATGTGCGTAAATGCAATACAATTAATTAAGATTGTTAAGTAAAAAAAACAGATTTTATCATTTTTTTCGAATTAAAATTAATAACTATTATCGGATATATTAACTGGCATCGATTAGCCATTTCAATGATTATTACTGATTTAACATGAAATAAGATAAGACTACAGGTTCTTGCAAACCATCGTGCGTCAATATAGTACTTATTTTATTTTCAAATACGGTGTGAATAAGTCACAGTATTATACTTTTATGAATTCATAAAAAAATAAAATGCACGACTCGATCGTACGAACTTGCTCTTGTAACTAACAACTTAAGTGTAGCTAACTACTGACGTTGTTAGTAGGTATCGGTTGTCTAGTTATCCCTTGCAGGATTAAAGCCGACGTAGGTAAGATAACCCTGATTGTTATTATAATGAATTGTGGAATACATATGATTCAAGGAATGGTTACATAGGTGTACCTACCTACAAATGTATATTTAAAGTGATTTAAATTATGAAAATTAGGAGGGTATTATGTACCCACCTATAGATAGAGAACCTAGGTATGTAGTTATGTACATATGTATAAATGAAAGTGAATGCTGTATAGGTGGGTAAAAATCGTTTTTAAAACTTATAAAAACTGCCAAAACCTTCACTTTAATCGGTTTCTCGAAAAAACCGAAGAAAATCATTAGATGCCACCGATCAATGAACATTTTATAAATAAGTATCTCGAAAATTGTAGGACGGATTTTGATGAAATCCGGTTTTTCATTTTTAGTTTTTTGAAAACAATTTGTTTTTTGAAATTTTTGTATGCAGTTTTTTAGAGTTTATTAATATTCACGTGATCATAAAATTTAAAATTATTTTTTTGATTAGTTTTAAAAATATTTTTTTTTTCAAAATAAAAAATTCAAAAATTAATTTTAATTATAAAAAAAAAGTTATTTAAAATTTTAATATGCAGAATTGGTTTGGCTACCTATTCTCAGATATAAAATTTGACAGAAATCTAATGTACAGTTACCGAGAAAGACAAAAATTTAAAAAACCGTTATATGAAAAGTACCGTTAATAGGTATCAAATGATACCTATTATCAACAAAAAATCTCAAAATTTTTTATTAAAATCGTTGGTGCCGTTTTCGATAAAATAAAATTTTCCTTCAAGATCATATGGCAGGTACCGTTATTTTTAGGTCTAAAAATAAAATTTCAATTTCCCCTCTGAGGAATGCTAAAATAATCACACATACCAAATTTTAAGGCAATCGCTTAAGCCGTTTAGGCTGTAGCTCGTTATACAGCCAGACTGACAGACAGACAGACATTTTTGCCGATCACTTTTTAAGGCTTCTCTATGATCGTAATGTCATGTTTGATCGTAAATTTTTTTTTTACGAAATCATAACTTGCCTTTTATTATCTATAATCGCAAGTAAAATTAATCGAAGCGAAGACGAAAAAAGTGGGTCTCACAATTCTGTACGTCTGTCTCAAAAAGGACCGAACGATTTTTATTTAAAAAATTGATTATTAAATAAAGGGAAAGGGTACTTTATTATTTATTTTTAAAAAATCAATAGGCGCGTTTGCTGATACGAATCATAAATATTAATGTTCAACTTAAAACGCTTAAGGTCGAAATGCTTAAGTTGTGTATCAGCAAAAGGGCCTTAGGCATGCAGTTTTATTCAAAATTTGATGGACCTCCTGTAGAAATTGCGATCAAAATCTGTGGAGCCGTTAATATAAGAGATTCGAAAATAAAAAATGAACACATTTTATGTTAACATTTTTTTAAACCAAAATGAAGACTATACCTATAATAGTGTTCCTTCCTACTGAAAAAAAAACGGTTAGACAGGATTTGCTTCAAACTTTGTACATATTGTTTGTTCGGTAATATTCCCACACGTTTTTTTTCATTTTTTTAAGACGACAAATAACAGTAGCTCCCATACATTTTTTTCTGGTCAAGAATACAAATCTTATTTTTCTCAAAAACGGCTCCAACGATTTTTATAAAAAATAAAATGCACTATTGGATCGCACTTACTTGCTCCTATGTTCCATCACATTATATATGCAAAAGGTTCTTAATAGAAGCGGCTAAATGTATTTTTAAAGTCGTTTTTCACTTAATTTTTTATATATAAAAATTCTTAAATTGTTTCCACAAAAAAATTGGTTTGAGCATTTTATATATTTAATAATATAAATTTAAAAACAAAATGTCAGAAAAAATCATTCACCCGTTTTCGAAATATTGAATTTTCAAAAACAAAAAAAACATTTTTTTTCCAAAATTAAAAAAAAATATTTTTCGAAAATTTTGCAGTACAGTATTATTTAGAATTCGAAGGAGCTTCTGTATAAATATTTTAATCGAAATCCATTGGACCGTTTGTAAGAAAGTCGAAAATCAATAAAATGATTGTATGGCATGAACCGTTAATAACAAAATATTTTTTAAAAAAATTTGACCAAATGAATACCATACCCAAGGTACCAAGTTTGAACAAAATCGGTTCAGCCGTTTAGGCTGTAGATCGTCCAACAGATAGACAGACAGACGGAATTGCGGGACCCACTTTTTTGGTGTTCTCTATCATCGTATTGTCAACTTTGATTAAAATCTCGAGTTCGATTTTTTTCCAAGTGCAAAACTTGCCTTATAGTGTCTATATCGCAAGTAAAAATCAGTTTATTAATGAATGGAAAGGGAACATTTTGTTAACTTTTTTTTGGAAACAAATTGTTATTCCTGGTACCTCTATTAGTACTGTTTTTTTGGTTTTTAATTTTCTGAAAAAAAACGGTTAATTTGATTTTTTCACATTTTTTATGCAGACGTCCCTTAAAAGTCTAAACACCATGTAAACCAATTTTTTTTTTCAAAAAAAAAAATTTTTTTAATTTAAAAAAAAAATTTTGTTTAAAAACTCAAAATTTCGAAAACGAATTAATGGAAACTTCCTATTTAATAATTTTTTCACATTATCATGAATAGTTAAAAAAAACTATTCCTAAAACAAAAAACAACAAATATTAAAAAACTGATTAAATAAAAATATATTTTGCGAAAACTGCTCCAAGAATTTTTATAAAAAATTGTTTGTGCCCTTGAATAAGTACAATCCACTTTTAAGTATAAAAATATTTTATTTTGCGTACTTATTAACGGTACTTCTCACTATTGGATGAACCGATTCAAATTATTTTTTTTTATTCAAATGATCCCTAAAAGTGTTAATAAAAACTGCATACTGAAATTTTCAAAAAATTTCGATTTTTAAAAAATTAATAATTTTTTTTTTGAAAAATTGATTTTTCAAAAACCAGTCACCGATTTCTTTTGAAATTTGAATTTTATGTGTACATATATTATTAAAATCTTCAAAATGGCGTTTCAAATTTTTTTTCTAGAACTGTTTTCAAAATTTTATACATAAAAAATTAATCCTTTAAAAAACATAAATATTCTTATTTATCCATGAATTCAAATTGCATCTTTGTTTTCCCTCAAACTATAACGACTAAGTAATATAAAAGCATTTAAATATGTGTATTATCCATTTATTTCTACCTTCATATTTTTCCCTTTTTATGAATTTTGCCTACGTTACTGTCGCGCCGAAATAAAAGAAGAAGAATCGAAATTTAACCAGTGTGTTTATTTCTGTGGGATAAATTCATTATGAGCAGTTTAGGCATATAAATTATTCTTACCGCAGTTTTACTTCCTCTTCTTTTAGGCTTCAGCTCGACAGTGACAAAAATAAATTATAAAAAGGAAATACATCGAAACTCAAAATGGCTGTCAATAGAAGCGACACTCGATATCTACTAAGAGTCGAAACACGGATGACGTAAGGAAGAGGAAAGTAAAGGCTGCGTTCACATTATTTATCAAGACGATTATTCGATTGAGGCCCGTTCCGCAACATCCCCAACCCCGTGAATCAACCCGATTCACCAATCAGATCGAGAACGGCTAGCTTCGATACGGGTCGTCGTAAAATGCCCTTAGACGTTCGGACATCGGCTCTTCGGATTTCCCCGTCAACTCCTCTGTATACTTCCTCCACTCGGCCACGACACCACTGCTTCCGCTGTATATTGGGATCACAGATGAAAACCAGGTCTCCTTTTGTTATTGGCTTCGATCTCTGACACCACTTCGTTCGTCGTGTCAATGTGGGAAGATATTCTGCCACCCAACGCTTCCACATTCGATCTCTCAACTCACGCGCGATCCTCCACTGCTTTCTTAAAGAAGGTATTTGTTCATCCGTCTCGGTTGCACTTGGAGTTTGTGCTGTGTTTGCCGTTCCCAACAAGAAATGATTTGGCGTAAGAGGCTCTTCTTGATTTGGACCGACAGGCAAATGTGTAAGCGGCCGGGAATTCACTACGTTTTCAGCTTCTATAAGAAAACACTGAAGGGTATACTCACGCGGGGCTACTTCTTTGAGCGTCTGAGCCAAGACCCGCTTCACACATTGTACCATCCGTTCCCATACACCTCCTTCAGATGGATTGGCTGGACAGTTGAACACCCATTCAACTCGTTTCGAAGACATCTCGGCTTGAACACGTTCGCAGTCGAAAACCTCTGAGAATCGTCTTGCTTCTTGGTTAGCGCCGACAAAGCACGTCCCATTGTCAGAACGAATTCTTACTGGAACGCCACGACGATTGATGAAGTTGCGGATTGCCATGATGCATGCGTCAGTAGACAGGTCATGAGCGATTTCCAAATGAATAGCACGGACCGTGAGGCATGTAAATAGTGCTATCCATCGTTTTTCTCTGTGACGTCCAATTGTCACATCAAGTGGGCCGAAATAGTCCAAACCAGTATAACTGAATGGTCTCACAAACGGCTTCAATCGATCTTCAGGTAATGAACCCATTAGAGGTGCAACTGGTTTGGCTTTGATAGCTTTACATACGAAGCAGTTCTTAATAACTTTCTTCATGAGTTGGCGTAGCTTGGGAACCCAATATGTTCGTCTAACTTCACAAATCGTCGCCTCAAAGTTTTGATGCTTCATCTTGATATGTACGGATGTAACTACGAGTACTGTAAACGTGTGGTTTGGTGGCAATATAATGGGATGTTTAGTTTCGAATGGAAGCCAGCTGGCGGAACCAAGTCGCCCATAAACTCGGAGGACACCATCATTGCTGACGTATGGAGAAAGTTTGTACAGCACACTATCTTTTGGGACAGCCTTCTGATGCTCAATCTGTTCAAGCTCCGAAAAATATATCTCGCGTTGTGTAATGCGGCAAAGTAAGACCTCAGCAGCAGTAAGCTCCAGCGACGTAAGACCATTGTGTTCTAGATGATTTGACTGCTTCCGACATCGACTTAAAAATCTACGCACCCAAGCGATAGTCCTTACAAGCCTGCTCAACGAAGAAAAACGATTAAATTCAATGAAATTAATACTCACGATAGCTAAGGCATATTACGAGGGGAGTTCTTCTTCATCCTGTTCAGTATACTGGCGAAAGGTATTTGTTGGCCAACTGTTTTCATTCTCCAGTAAGAATGTGGGTCCCGTCAGCCAAGTTGAAGAAGGGCGAAGGTCAATGTGGCTGTTTGACCGAGTAGCCATATCAGCTGTGTTAGCATGGGTTGGAACCCATCTCCAGTTTGAAGAATCAGTTGATGAAAGTATTTCCGCGATCCTATGCGCGACAAATGGTTTGTATCGACGATGTTTGCTTTGAATCCAGTTAATAACCGTCGATGAGTCACTCCAAAGCAATCGTCGATCGATTTTGACGGAGTGTTCTTCGATGATTACCTTCATTAGCCTTGTTCCTAAGATGGCCGCCTGGAGCTCAAGACGTGGAATTGTAAGCGGTTTTAGAGGTGCACATTTCGTCTTTGCGCAAATGAACGAGAGCTCAACATTGCCGCTGTCGTTCATGGCCCTCCAGTACGCCACTGCAGCAAACGCATCCTCGCTTGAGTCAACGAAGACGTGAAGCTGGAGCTCATTTGGCAGTCCATTCCGAAAATAGAATCGTGGCACGCTGAAAAAAGGTATGCCCGACAATTGCTGACGCCAAGCGTTCCAAGGAACAAGTATCTCGTTTGGCAAGGTATCGTCCCATCGTACATCATGGCGCCAGACTTCCCTCATCAAGAGCTTGGCAGCAACCATAAAGTGGCTTAAAAAACCCAACGGGTCGAAGACGGACATAATGATGCTTAGAAGTTGTCTTTTTGTAGGTGATTTCTCTCCTGTAATAATGTCATTATCAACCTGGTGAAATTGAAGTTGAAAAACGAAATCATCACTTTCTGGCTGCCATTTCATACCGAGAACTTTCTCTGTTCCAAGGTTGCCCTTTTCGGCAACTGAGACAATCGATTTGCTTCCATCCAGCGCTTTTAGAACCGTTGATGAATTCGACGTAAAATTTCGAAGATCAAACCCACCATTAGCATGAATTTCTCGGACGTGCTTGGATATTTCAATAGCTGTGTCTTCGGTTTGGAAACTATCCACGAAGTCGTCAACATAGTGATGATCTGTTATAGATTTGATCGCGCGAGGATGATGGTGTTGGTGTTCCAAGGCGTTTTTAGTCTTTACGTATTGTGCTGCACAGGGGGAGCAAGCGGCACCAAACGTCATAACCATCATTTCGTACACATCTGGCGGCCTATCATCGTCACCATCACGCCAAAGGAACCTCTGAGCACATCGATCCTCGCGTCGAATAACAATTTGGTGAAACATCTGTGCGATGTCTGCACATACAGCAACTGCTCCTTGGCGGAAATTATACAACACGGATGGCAGCAGCTTGTGTTCTTGAGGGCCCTTCAGTAGGTATGAGTTGAGAGAAATGTCATTGACTTTGGCAGCAGCATCGAAAACGAGTCGTATCTTCTGCGGTTTGTTTGGATTGACGACACCAAAATGCGGCAAATACCATGTCCTAGGTCCGTGAATGCTGGCCTCTTCTAGATGTAATTTTCGAACATAGTTTTTTCTGACGTATTCCTGTATAATCGAGCTATACGCGGCAGCGAAGTGTTCATCACGTTTCATCTTTCGCTCAATACCAATTAAACGCCTGAGTGCCATTTGATAGCTGTTAGGCAGATTTACGTCATCGGAGGACCACAATAGCCCTGTTTGAAACCTACCATTTACTCTTTTTGTTGTTAATTCTAAAGTTTTTCTAGCTCGTGTGTCCTCTTCGCTTTCAACAGGAGGTGAAGGTCTTACTCCAAAATTTTCTGTCTCAAAATAATCAGCGACTAGAGCATGTAAGGATTCATCTGGAGATGCATTCACCATAAGGCAAGTTCTTGCAACATTGGTTTCGCTGTTCTTTATAGCGGGGCCAAAAACCACCCACCCCAGTTCTGTATTTGAAGCAAATGGACCACTCTCATTCAATTTCATAGAACTCGTTGGTAATCCTAAGTGACAATGGTCAAGCCCGATTAAAAGCTTAGGTCGAACGCTCGAGTATGGCTGTAGCTTCAACCTTTGAAGCTGACCGTCCTTTCGATCGAGTTCTTGTTGAGTTAGAGTTTGCGTTGGAAGACTGAGATTGGATACGCCATATACGTTGCGTAGAATATGTTTTTTCTTCATACCAAGACCACTAATGTACAGACTAACGACCACTGTCGGTTCCTGTACCATTCTACCTCCAACCCATTGTATACCTAGCTGATGCTGATGACCCTTAAGGCCTAGTTCATCTACCAGGGTGTTATCCAACATGGTCACTGAAGAACCCTCATCTAGCAGAGCATACGTATCGATGGCTTTATTTTGTCCATAAAGAGTTACTGGCAGCACGCGGAAAAGGATTTGATCACTTGTTGCTCTATTAGTTGCGCAATTAAGAACTGGATCGCCTTCGGACCCATTTTGGGTTTGATGGGGTTGATGTACACTTGATTCTGTTGTCACTTCATGAAGCAGCTCATGATGTCTTCTTTGGCAGCCTGTATTGGGACACTTTGCCTTACTGCGGCAGTAGCGTGTCGTATGTCCGAACTTTAAACATGTGAAGCACAGTCGGTGACGTTTTACCAAAGCCCATCTCTCTGAAGTTGTGGCATCAATTATCTTTTTGCATTCAGTTACAATGTGCTGGCCTTGGCATAATGAACATTTGAATGGCTGCGTACGTTGGTTTTCAATTGTGTGCAGGACCACACGACGTCTTGGTTCTTTGGCCTCGTCACTCATAACTGAATGTAATAGATTCGCAACTCGATTTATCCAATCACTAAAATGCACAATTGTTGGATACGGCAATATTTGTGCTGCATATCCAGCCCATTCTAATTTTTTACTCATTGGCAGTTTGGAAATGAGCTCATCCAGTAAAGTGGGATTGGCTAGGTGTCGTTCGCCGTTCGCTGCCTGGAGAAATGCAACGAGATTTCTTGTTTTGGTTGCAAATGGAATCAAAAGGCTGAGCGAGTCTTCGGTAATCGGCTTAATAACTTGAACTTGACTGAGCTGACATCGTATAAGCTGCTCAGGCCGACCAAACCGAGAACCCAGTAGATCCATGATAGCATTGACGTTATCTGGAAATATCAAAAGTGATTTAACCGAGTCCAAAGCCGGACCTGTGAGGCTCTTCTGGAGTCGTTGGTGGTTTTCTAATCGAGTATAATTATATGCTGCAGTTGTTTGCGTATACGATGCAAAAAAAAGTGGCCAGTCTTCGGGGTGTCCACTGAATGTTGGTAGATCTTGAAGTTTTCGAGGTAAATATAATGCTTGTGCGACATTCGAAGGGTTAGCGTTCGTATTCAAGTATGCGACGTCATCGTGTATGCTTGAAGAACGAAGGTTCATATTTGCATGCAAGTCGCTTGCTGATGACATTGAAGTGCCTGAATTATTGCTGTTGGCTGCCGATGTCGTGAGTACAGATGACTTTGCTTGCATGTTAGCGGGTATAACGGAAGAGGTTTCACAGCCCGTTGGCAAGGGAACTGTTATAGTGGCGTGAGTATTTACCGTAGGCGTTATGAGTGGGGGTGTGAAAGCGATAGAAGATGATGTGACTGATGCTTTGAAAGCTGTAAATTCCTTCAGCTGTATTTCTGTGGTTAATATTTTATTTTCCAAGATGGCTATTTGTCTCTGCAGAACTACGAGCGCATCCTCATTGGCTGTTGGAGAAGCGGTAGCATGGACTGGTCGAGCAGCCAATGTTGCTTCGGCAACTGGAGCTGGTACTACTAGGAATGGTGACGAATTTTTAGCAGCTGGATTTTCTTGAAAAGCAATCGGTACTTGGGCAGCTGGAACTGCTTGGGCAATTGGAACTGGGCGGGCTGTAGTCGGTGCTTGGGAAGCTGGTACTACATGTGCAGCAAGTGCTGCTTGGGCATCTAATGAAACTGGTTGAGAAGGTAACGGTGCGTTGGCGACTGGGACTAAAGAAGCAAAAAATGCTGCTTGGGCGGCAGTAACAGCTTTTGAATTTGAAGCCATCAGATTGATGTCGACCAGATCATTGATTGTGGCGGCATGGGCAACGGTTTCTGAACTCGAGCTGGCATCTGACTCAGCAATGAACTCCACTTCGGCGCTGTGAGCAGCGGTTGTCTTACTCATACTTGATGTGGATTGAGAATTATGATTGAATTCTCGGTCTATGGGTTCGTCGGCAGTGAAGCGTGGACTTCTTCGAGGCGGTGTACGTTCCATATATGGCAATGGATATTGATATAAATGGCGGCTCAATTCAATATCTGGCAATCGCAAAATGCGAAATAAAAAATGTCGCGCCGAAATAAAAGAAGAAGAATCGAAATTTAACCAGTGTGTTTATTTCTGTGGGATAAATTCATTATGAGCAGTTTAGGCATATAAATTATTCTTACCGCAGTTTTACTTCCTCTTCTTTTAGGCTTCAGCTCGACAGTGACAAAAATAAATTATAAAAAGGAAATACATCGAAACTTAAAATGGCTGTCAATAGAAGCGACACTCGATATCTACTAAGAGTCGAAACACGGATGACGTAAGGAAGAGGAAAGTAAAGGCTGCGTTCACATTATTTATCAAGACGATTATTCGATTGAGGCCCGTTCCGCAACAGTTACTGAATACTATTTATGTATAGATAGTACATTATGTGACTTTAAAAATCACATGAATCTCATGTATGCATATTGCACCTAAATTATAAGGGCTTATGCATATACATAGCTGACTGTTAGGTACATCCTTCATTTTCATTATCATAAGTACATATTTACATACCTAAGTTCCATCCATGTATGTAGGTACATATTTCCCTCCTAACTTACATAATTAAAATCCATAACCTAGATTTGAATATACATAGGTAGGTACCTACGACAATTCATTATATGTATCAAGGTAATCTTATCTACATAGGCTTCAAACCTGCATAGGATAACTAAACTACCTACCTACTAAACAGCGTCAATGTTTAGCTACATTAAAGTTGTTAGCTACAAGAGCAAGTTTATACGATCCAGTCGTACATTTTATTTTTTATCAAAATCGTTTAAGCCAATTTCGATACAATTAAGATTTAAAATTTTTGCTCAGGAAAATTGTATGGCAGGAACCGTTGGCGTTGGTTTGAAGAAAATCGACGTACTAAATAGACAGACGGAATTGCCGGATACATTTCGTTCGCGATTTCTATCATCGTAATGTCAAATTTAGTTAAAATCTCTAGTTGGATTATTTTCCCAAATACAAAACTTGACCTATAGTATCTATATACATAATATAAATCGTATTATTATGCTACGCTGTATTTTTTGAAAGAAAATAAATGTTTAATAACATACCTGAGATAAGTACGCATTGTGCTTTATTCTCTTCGATGAGCGATCTGAATGCATTGTCAGTTACTGCAAACCTGTAAAATAATATAAATACATTTTAGTTAATTAGGTAACTGCATGCATGTACAACTTATTTATTTAATTTCTAAGTTAAAGAATATATAGACAAAGAGTTATAGAACAAGTATGATTAAATATTATTCATTATTCTTTAACTTTCTACTTAATGAAATAAACAAATCTCTTGACAGATAAATGACGTTAACTAAAAAAATTAAAATAAAACAGTTTTCTATCTTAGGCTTTCCAAAACATAAAGAAAAAATATTAAATTTTGCGTTATATTTATGGCAATACAAGTAACTAATATGTGTGTTAAAAAATTTAATTTTTTAATTTTATTAAAAAAATAATTTTTTCAACTTTATTTTGACAAAAGCCCGAGGTATAGTTCAAAACTAAGAACCAGAGTCAATTCCTTTTTTTGCTTTATAAAAATCACAAGAATGTTATTGGCGCACTACTAAATTGAAAAGTGTCACAAAGATCACTATTCTTAGGTTCACAATGTCAAATTCGAATTCACTTCCTCATTTTTTGGAACTTGTCAATTATCAAAATCGTACTTCTACCAAACATCGCGTGCACAATGTAATGGAATATGATTATTTATCAGTTGTTTAGATTCATCATAGCTCTGCTAAATTTGACACAAGCACTTCAATGCCAGATTAGAAAATCATGTTTTATTTTTTTAGAAACTTAACGTAAATTAAGAGAAAAAGACTTACACATGTGGAGGTGCTTCAAAGAAGTGTCTGTTTCTATATTCCTTGATTTCATTTTCTGAATAAATTGGCAGCTCTTTGTAAGGATTCACAGAAACCAACACCTGGCCGATGTACGTCTGGAATAAAAAAAAAATATTTTTATTTATCAGTTAAACTGTACGAAATTAGCTAGTTAACAAGTCTTGAAGTGCATTTAGGTGCAAAGTGATATAAGTTTATGTACAAAATACAGTATACATTTTTAAAGAGTCATGATTTCTTACACAGTTCATAGTCTTTTTTTTTAATAACAACATTAGCCAAATTGTAGCGAGTTTTCAAAAAGGTATGAAGTAAATTATTTAATCATTAACCAACAAATTAATTAAAAAAAACTTACATAAATTAAGTTCTCTTGAAAACGTTTCCTTAAATTATCAATGAATGCGTCTTCACTTTGATAGTTTTCCAGCAAAACAGAATCCTGTACACCAACACGATCCCGATCGTGAAGTCCTTTCTCCATTGCGCCGTGTTTAGCGGGTGAATTTGTGCTGTAAAAATAAATGAAAGATTAATTTAAATAATAGTTGAGGGAATATTTAACTTTTTAATTCTATTTAATCATGATAATTTAATATTTTATTTTAACTGAAAGTACTTGAATTTTTAAGACATTTTTATTTATTGAATATACATACATACTACTTGACAGTTAAACTCAGATTTGAAGTGTTGATGATTACATATCTAAAATGTTATTTAGCTCAGGTGTAAATGTATATAACATTATTCTCTATTTTGAAGCAACAGTTACAAAAAGATTATTATAAGACTATTACACATTCCACGCATTTACTTACATGGCAGCATATTATAATAATCAATGTCTATTAGGCGTTCGCACTATATGGCGAAGAGGAAGACATGCTATAAAATTGTTTGGTGATGCAATGTTGAAAGTAATTAACAAAAGCGCACATAGATAGCAGAATAGAAGATAATAAAATGCATGAAGGCATCGCACGTACTTACTCTTATAGTTTAAATTTGCTTTTGACTTAAAAGATTGTACATATGTAGGTACCTATATTGTAGATATAAGAACAAAGATGTAATCAGAAAAACAACAAGTTGAGCAGAAAAATGCCATTTTAGTTCTTGATAATTATTAATTTATGCAAGAAAAAATTCAAAACATGTAAGGAGTAGTTTTGTTTATTTAAAAAAAGATCAGAACACAATAGCATAGAACATCATAGGGGAGAACAGATTAAAGCAAAAAAGACAGAACAAGAACAGAACAAGAACAGTCAATTTAACGTCAGTTGTCAAAACAACACCAAACAACAAATTATAGAATTTGTGTGAGTTCTTTCTTGTTGATAATGCATTTTTTTGTATTTATTTCTAGCCATGTTCGTTTGGAGGTGATTAATAAGAAAACACCAGAGGGCATTTCTTAATATTGAGAACATTTTTATTCAAATTTTCTTTCATACTTTTAATTTGTTATTTTTTCGGAAAGAAAGAATCTCAAAAAAAACCTGCCACCAAAAAATTAACAATAATAATAATTTCATGGCAAAATGTTATCAAAGTACTCACGAATAGTTTGTCATCCCAACGAAACACGGCTATTAACAAATAAATATTAAAACAAAAGAGTACTCGATTAACTCTAATCATAAACCAAAATGTAAGCAAACCACCAAGTTAACAAAACAAATAAGAATATGCTTTAAAAGAATATGGTTTAGTTTAATCTTATCTACTCAAAACTTTAGAGCAGAAAATCCTACTCTTTTCTGTTCTAGAATACATTTTCACTGAACTGACTACTAAACCGAAATTTAAGTAAATTCAACAAAATCTTGAAAATGAACCATACAAATATAGGAAGATTTAAAATAAATCTCATTTAAATGTTCACAAATCGAACTAACATTCACATATCAAAATGAGCCCATTCATCGGAAAAGTGGACACTTTACTGCGGGTGACACAGACGAAGCTGGCTGTCTCATTTCAGAGATAGGCATTTCAAATAGTCCTTACAAAATTAGTCAAATTGTCAAGAAAATATTTTATTTGCTGTACCACTTTCTTGTAAATTCATTTTTTGATTTTTCAATGATGTAAGCTGTTAATTGAAAACGCTTTCCATCATTGAAAAATCAAAAGTGAATTTACAAGAAAGTGATAGAGCAAATAAAATATTTGTTTGACAAAAAATATTTTTCGTATTACCTTCGTTTTGGTACCAAACGACATCAGTTTTATTTGTTTAAGTGCATCAAAATTGATAGTCAAAATTTTCAATGATGAATTTCAATGAAAGAGCGGTGAAAACACTATTTGAAATTTAGTAAATTTACAAGAGATTAACTCTCGGTGAAAACGTATAGTATTAATCAGTTTCAAAAGAATTCACACAACATTAAATAAGAGTAATTTAGAACAGAAACTTCTTACAGAAAAAATATCTACTTTTCTATTTAGAATAGTTCAAAATACGTCACTGAACAAAGCTAATATAACTTTGTTGATTTTAAGATCTGTTTTTGAAGAACATTATATTCTTTGTATGAATATTTTGAGAACACTATAGGTCATTTAATTAGTGGTGTCAATATAGATTAATCTTAAATTTTTGAATATCACAATAAGAGAGAAAGGAAGAGTTGGGTAGAGCATTTCACATCCGTATAGTTCGGTTGAAAAATGAATCTCTGTATTTGACAAATGAATCACTGTAAATGAAAATTCTCTTCTTTTGAATTTCTACCCAGTATCAAATAAGTTGCATGCCCAACTTTGAAGTAATGGTAGCCAGACACATGAGGAGTGAAATTTCTTGCATCGCTAGATTAGGAAGCGGCCCTTATTATGAATTCCTGAGAAAGGAAATTCATGGTGTAGATCAATAATGAGAAACGGAAATGAAATCAAGAAAATTTTGCAGACAGAATTGAAAAATTATATTTTTCATAAACCCCAACTAACTTCACAACTATTTATAAATTTCAAAATGTGAATGTTGGAACGACATCTGAAAGGAATTTGTAACTTCAAATACGAGTATCGTTCTTTTTACGATTCTCGTTTCTCGTAATGGCAATCTAACAAAAAATCCGACTTGCTTTTTTTAGGAACTGGGTTGAGAAATGCTATTTTCCATTTACTCGCAACGAAACCAGAAGGGAAGGACAGAACAGATTGAAAAGCTTACACAATTATTGTACCAGCATGGAAGATCTCCTTTTCAGAAAAAGGCTAGCAGATTTATATTAATTAGATCTGTTAGAACTCATTAAATCATTTACACTCTCAAATCTGGCCCCATCGACCACACTTTTCAAGTCATTGGTGATATTGTTTCTGATATTGTTTATCAGTCTTAATCTGACCATAGACAAGGTAAGTCGGTCAGGTCATCATTAGCTTACTTGCTCGAGGCTTCCCCCCACCCGTGGTAAGGGGTTTCGTAATTGCCACCAGGGGCTTCGGTACCTCATGATCTACCAGAGCTTCGGCCTGCTGTGTCGAGTGCCACCAGGGGCCTTATACCTACTGATCTACCAGACCTTCGGCCTGCTGTGTCGAGTGCCACCAGGGGCCTTATACCTGCTGATCTACCAGCGCTTCGGCCTGCTGGGTCGAGTGCCGCCAGGGGCCTTATACCTGTTGAGCTGCCAGAGCTTCGGCCTGCTGTGTCGAGTGCACCAGGGGCCTTATACCAGTTGAGCTACCCGAGCTTCGGACTGCTGTGTCGAGTGCCGCCAGGGGCCTAGTACCTGATTCTTTCCAATCTAACCCGTAGTACCTAACCTGACAAGCAAGTGCTTGATAAAACTACCACGGGCGAACGTCAATAGAAATCCAGGAATCCATAAAGCAATACCAGATCCAGAAGCCATGCTTAGGCCTACTTAAGGCTAGGATATAAATACATCTTTAACGAGGAAGTACCTCCACCGCCGCAATATAACCAGAATACCAGTATACCAGACCGTATACCCGCCGTAACCAGATTTTGTGTGAACTACATATCATATGTTGTGAATTATAGAGTTGTTTTTAATAAAGATTTTTGCAAACAGGTTTGAAAGACCTTCATTTGGAGTTTCGTGTTTTTCTTCATTTCGACCCTGGCGACCCGACGAGCAAAACCTCTGCTGGAAACCAAAAAGCACATCATAAATTGGCAGCGTAGCGTAGGTTGAGCAGTAAACTGCCCTGCAAACAGCCAGCTAACGAAATGAGGTATCATTAACAACAAGCGTTTGAACCAAGTAAGATGGTGTATTTCGAATACTTTTTTACTTTTTCTATAGAGTACAATTTGTTTCCCTAATGTTTGGTCATACAAAAATTTGTTTTTTTAGAATATGGGCTGTTATCCGATTTTCGTCAAGTGGGTTGGCTCTGTAACATTAAACGTCTCCTTCATTCCCGCAAGAATCATCCACGGATTAACCACTATTTGGCGCTACTATTACAGAGAGAATGTGACCCACTTGTTTGAGTTTTCTATCATCATAAAGCCAGGTTCGAAACAAATTTCGAGTTTGAGTTCTTTGTATAAATTCAAAACCTTCGTGTCATACAGAATTCTGAGGTAATTCCATAAGGACTTACTGGTCAATCCAATACGATTTACTATAATACGTACGGAACATGATGTATTCATTTGTTTTTTAAATCAAACGCTCAAAGCGAAAAAGTCTACATTCTCCATCTTCCGAGTGAACAAGGTCGACGTACATAAGTGTAAAAAAAACATATTCAACAATCTAAGAGTAGATACATTTTTTGTTATTTTCGGCTGACGTCATTTCTACATAAATGTGGTATAATCTAGCTACACTATTGGCTAATTTTTACTCTCATATCATTTCAAGTGTTAAAAAAAGATAAGTTATTATTCAATAAAATTTTGCCAATTCAATTCAAATGTTTATATGGAAGCTCTTATGGAAAAATAATGTATATTACTACAAAACTACCGTTCGCAGTTGTTGTCTATAAACTATAGTCTATTGATAATAATAGACGTAAGAACAATAACTTTAGTCGAGCGTTGAAAATATCAGGAAATACCAAATCTTTAAGCACGCTAAGTATAGAAAAATGTATATCACTTCACACAATTTTTCGGAACTCACACCCATCATGAGCAATACTGTTCTATGCGTATTTGAGATTTACGACTAAAAAAATCGCAAACTTATAATGACAGTTTTTCCCATAATGATTCATTATAGTATAGAGATTGTTTATTTATAAGGGGCTCTTTAACAAAGGGCAATTAATATTATGAAGCTGCAACTGATAATACAAATACATCATCCTCGCATCAATTAAGATTACTGCGACACTTTGCATACAAAGATTAATATACTATGACTGTACGTATAGTCTAGTTCCAAAACAAAAATAACTGTTGTAAAAAAATAAAATGCACGACTGGATCGCACGTACTTGCTTCTATGTTCGATCACATTATAGCAAAAGATTCTTAATGGAAACGGCTAAATGTACTTTTAAAGTCGTTTTTCACTTAATTTTTTATATATAAAAATTTTCAATTTTTTTCTAAAAAAAATTGGTGTAAACATTTTAAATATTTAATAATATAAATTTAAAAACAAAATTTCAGAAAAAATCGTCCACCCGTTTTTGAAATATTGAAATTTCAAAAAAAAAAAATATTTTTTTTCAAGAATCCAAAAAAACAACTTTTCGAAAATTTTTAAATGCGTATTGCTTAGGATTCAAAAGAGATCTTGCATAAAAAAAAATTGACCGAAATCCGTTGAGCTGTTTATGAGAAAGTCGAAAGTCAATAAATTGGTTGTATGGCAGGTACCGTTAATAACAAAATATTTTAAAATTGGTTTCCTCCAAAATGTAGACCATACTCAAGGCAGTACTCGTACCAAAACAAAATCAAAACAAAATCGGTTCAGCCGTTTAGGCTGTAGATCATTCTACAGACAGACAGACGGAATTGCCGGACCCACTTTTTTGGTGTTCTCTATCATCGTAGTGTCAACTTTGATTAAGCCTCGAGTTCGATTTTTTTTCCAAATGCAAAACTTGCCCTATAGTACCTATATCGCAAGTAAAAACGAACAATGATAAGTTCAAATAGTGTATAAAAAGCTATAAAATAACGACTATTGACTACGATAATACGAGTATGAATGTATAAATGCAATCTTATGTATCAAACAAAACCGCATAAGAACTTGACTGGCTTCGAAAACATGAGTTGTAAATCATATATCCGTTGTTCTAATTTTACAAGAAAAAAATAAAAATATTTACTTAAAGTTGTGGTAGAATCATAAAAATAATGTTCATGAATGACAGTTGAATATTAAGTTACAATCAAATTGACAGAACAGAAAAAACAATTGGGAGTGATTAAAAAAAGCTACATATGTTTTCTTTTATCATTTTTGACATTTATTGATTTCTTGATAAGTTAATAATAAAGGTGCAATTTCTGCCAAATGTATTATTAAAACAGGCCGGATTTCGTATAATAATCTTTATCAGTAGGTATATTAAAGCTTATTGTTTCGTGCTCGATTAAGCTAAGGATAAAAAGAGATAATGATAAGAGAGATATATAACAAGTATTTGCAAGTTTATGGTAACAACTCAATTACTGCGAATTTGAACGTAAACTCAAAGAGACTTATAAGAATGTCATTATGAGCGTAAAAAAATGATGGCCTGCCATTCAAAAGTATTAGGGGTAATCCCGTTCTTTCTGTACAGAAACTCACAAAATTTCAAATATCGAAGAGTGGGGATGAAATTCTCTCAAAAAAGTATTTACACAAGATGACAAGATACAGCGCAACACGTACGGGAACGCTTAAGCCTTCAAAAAATAAATCCACATACAAAAACAATTTAAGTGACAGCCCTCCTCGTTAGGTGCTTGATTTTGCTGTGCTGTAATTTCCTGTCTTAGCAAATTTCTTGGACATAAATTCACAGTAAAGGAGGCTTTACAGGATTCTGCATCTGCAGACTTGAAGAAAAGTAGAGCGGGCCCAAAATATAAAACAAACATAAAAGTAAGACAGGGTACACACTAATAACTTACTCGAACTCTTCTATAACTTTCTTGACACATCTCTCAATCAAATGTTCTTAGCGTTCAGGTATGTAGTTTTGATTAGAAAATTTTCGCTATTTTCGTTGTTTTTAAACAAACTGAGGTGAAATGATAAAAAAAAACTTGAAAATTCGTTACCTGAACGGAACAAATTATGGTGCAGTGCTATAATGAAGATGAACATGTTCATCTTCACTATAATCTGCAATCTTCAGATTCATACTTCCTATAATCTTTATACATGAAGATGATCTCCATTTTGGTCTTCGCTCTCTATTGCACAAGTATAATTTTTTTATTTTGTTTCCTCTTTTTTTGCAGATGAAGATGAAGCCTCCTTAAAGGGAATTTTTTTACTCTCCCGTGAGCATTTGCTTATGTCAAAAACTGTGCAATTTTTAGTACGGGAACGACTTTTGACTGAAAATCACACAAATACACAGAAAATTAAACTACGGCATCATACCTAATATTACTTGTGTTAATTTGGTTCCCGTACTTCTTGGCAGATTTCCATAATTGTTCTTTAAAATTGGACAGGTACGTGACTTCTTATGCACAAAGTAAAGGAACGAACCTTTTCCATTTAAATTTCAAATGAGGTTACTTCGCTTGGAATTAAAACATCTTTCGTTTTCATTTGAGCCTTCGGAGTGACTCTTATTCAACTCCTATTACTCGAAAGACGTTCGATTCGCCGTGTTCTAGATTTTACAAGGGAGTACACGAAATAGAACAATAATAAGGGTATTCCTGAAACCGCATAAACCTTATTACATCGGAAAATGGAAAAGTTTACAACGCACGTTTCATGAACGCACCTAAAAATCAACTTGCGTAAACGTGGTAAATGATTTTTATTTCTTCCTGTATTTTAACTTTAAACGTCAAAATTAAACATCAAAAGTTTCCCACATGTACCAAATTCAGATGGTAAGCTTTCCCACCCAAAATTATGCGGAAAAGTTTACCATTTTTTGGTAAATTTTTTCCATACAAATTTTGACAGCTCGTTTGCCACATTTACCATTTTCCACGTTTACCGCATTTACGCCGTTTCATGAAAATTGAAAAATATGTATACCGGTACGCATGTACGTATATAAGTTAACAAGCATTAACATGACGCGTCTGCATGACATATGACTTTAACAGAATCAACTGATTAAAAACAAATGAAGACTCATTCTGCAAGTAAGTGTAAATATTTGTAAGGTGGATTATGGGATAAATTCCCGATTGTTAAGACGAGCGCAGAAGTTTATTTTTTTTTAACTTGGAGGTTGATGGGACGCATGTTGCGGTGGTTAATGTATCTGCTTAATACAACATGCTAAATCGTAACACTAGTGCCCAAATAATCATTGCAAACACTATACACAAATTGCTATGCCTGAACTTCCGGGTTGAGAGAAAAATCTGCCAAAGCGACCCGTCTAACGCGGAATTGGAAGTCAGCCCTAAGTAATTTAACTTCTAATCGCGTTATGACGTTTAGCGTTTGTGTTTTTATAAAATTAGATTAATTTGAAAATACAAATTGGTCATCGCAAATTTAATTTTAACCTAATTTTAACGAACTGTCAAACTCTATTCACGTTCCACCTATACAATCCACTCTTAAGCGAATATGTTTTTTTTTGCACGATTAACTTCAAAATTAGAGATTATCAATTAATGACATACGAACGAATTAAAAAAAGCCATGAGAAAGAAATATCCTATTGGAAATGTGAACACGCTTTTAGACATGTAAATTGAAGTCGTTCCCTGTGAATGATTTTACCAGTAGATTCGATAAGTAAGCAAACCAACATCAAAAATAGTCCACGTAAACAGTTACACACGCAAAGTGTTAAAACTAATGTCAATAGTCAATTTCAGCAAATCATTATTCATTATAGCCTAACCAATTCTCAAGGGTTGTGGTATAAACCCTGAAAGCAGACCGAAATCAGACTTTAAAATGAAATGTAAAAAAAAATACCTAGGAACTGTCAGTTAAATGACTAGAATCGACAACTTAAAATTCATACCTCTTTAAATGGTTACTTAACTTACTAAAAAGATACAAATCAAAGTTTTATGTAAGCAACTTGTAGTTAAAAAAAACAAACAAAATAAATAAAATCTATAGATAGCGTAATATTACATATCAGTCAATACATTTAAAGAATTTTGAAGGATTGTTTTAGACTTCAATGCGAAATATTATCTTGAGTAGATATTATATAAGCGCTACACATTTTTTCCTTCAATTTGCAATCTCGCTCCACTTTAATTTTGTTATCTTAAAAGTTTCAATTAGTTATCGTATTAGAATAACCTTATGGAGAATATCCCTTAGCTGAAATTGAGAAAATATGTAGTTTTCTAATGACTAGATTCATATTTTGACATATTTTGGATTTAGACTAATAAGAAGTTCGAAATACATATATAATGATGGTTTGGATCGTATTGAATATTTAGGACTAGAAATTTACATTTAAGTGTTATATTAAAGGTCTACTGAAAATTAGAACTATTGAAGTATATGACTGTGTGCTCACGAAGTTGCTTTTTAATGCTAATGATTGCTTCATTATATATACTTTGCAGATTTAGCTAAGTACAGCAGCTAAATAGAAATTTGTCTGAATTATTACGGCTTGTTTCACAACGTCCGATTATTTATCCATTACATTTTTTTTTTTTAAGTGAGCACATCCACATAAAAGTCCACAAATTAATACATTTGGTAAGAAAATTAAAAAAAAAACGTCTGGGATAACTTTTCTCAGACATTATACATACATATCTACTTATATACTGAATTATAAATGTCAAAAGGTTGAAATCTTGTATTTAATATTTGTATCTAATTTTATATAAATGCTCCAGCAAAGTTTACTTTATACCGGTCGCTAAGCCGCTAATGATAACCGTCCGTTAACAGTAACCTTAATTTTGCATATATCAATTAACATATATCGAAATATAAAAGTTTATCTTATTAGGCCCGATAGTTTTAAATTTTAATGCCTTTAACTCATAAATTTAGTTGCTGGAGATATTTTTTTTCTTTAAATATGATAGAGCAAGAAGTTCGATGAGAACTTTTTTAAGAGATTTTTGACGTTTTCAAATATTTAAGTATTTCTTTCATTTTCATTTCAATGATTTAGGCCCGTTAGCTGATACACAACTTAAGCATTTAAGTTCTACTTGAGAACTTATGTGACGGTTTAAGCAGAGGAAAAAGTAGCCCTTAAGCGTTTTAAGTTGAACATAAATATTTATGATTCGTTTCAGCAAACGGGCCTTAAATAAAATGTTTAATTGGTTCAAAAACATCGTTTTAAGAATCGAAAATACTTCGCAAGGAAATTGTGTAAATTGTGTAAATACTTTGAACCAAAACGTCAAAAAATCATGTACAAAAGATCTTAAAAAAATAATGTTAATGTTTAAGCAAACAATCTTGAAATGTAGTATGTACAATTATTTATTAATTTCCACAGGGTTGGGCAGTGTCAAAAATAATAACTATCAACATAAGCCTCTGAGTTTTTTTAAGGGGCTTAGTTAAATTTAGCATTTTATGTAAAATTTAAATTATAAGATTCACTAAAACGAATCGCCCTTAATACTTGCAAAATAATAAATATTACTTATTAACTCTACACATACAATTTTAAATTTTAAATGACAAATATGTACCTTGTCATTTTCCGCAGAAATGTAGGTAGGTGCTATTTAAAAAAAATATTTGTAAGCCGATAGTAGATGTATGTATGTATCTATTGAAATACGTTTTTTTTTTTAATCAGCAGTGTTTGCTTGTTGTATAACTATTTTTCTTAAGAAACAGAACATCAAATGATAACAAAACGCACGATCATATGTTGCATAAGCAATTTCACATTTCACTTTGTCCGATCAATTTATTAACTTTTTTTCTTCCCTTTCCGATGTTTTTTTTTTAAATGTTTTTCCACAACCTGTGAGATGCGTTTTCCGAAAGACAAGAACACACACAAAAAAAAATGAAAAGAAAGTAAACAATCGAAGAAATATAAAAAAAAAACTGCCGCACTTGTTGCCAGCACAATTCCAAATGTGCAATTGAAGTCTCAATATTCGCACCTTGGGTGCCAATCGAACCACGATAAAATCGTTGTCAGCATTATTGGGTTGGCAGTTGTTGTTATTGTTTTTGTTACTTTTATTCGCATACGTAATCAGGTGGAGCAGAAGAAATCAAATTGAAATGAAAGATAATATAATTTATTGATAGGAATCATTTATTTATAAGTTTTTTTTCTTCAAAGTTCAAATCAGAAGCTGGCAAATTATTTGAAATAGAAAAAACTACCTATTCCAACAAAATAACAAGTATACGCCGTGGATAACTTTTGCACGATGCGATAAGTTATCGCGACTTCATCGATATTTTTAATTGTTTTTTTTATTTCTTCATGTGTTATCATTTAAAGCTCCCAGTGGAATCGGATTTTTGTTATCATTGTTTAATACGAAATATAAGTAAGTAGGTATGTTGCGAATAAGACTGTTTCAAACGATTACAAATTAAATTAATAAAAATATAAAAGAAGGAACAGTAATTGTTTTCTTTTTCACTGCACACAATATATTCCGTTTATGGTTCATTTTTGAAAAAGCTTTTCTATTTAATCATTTTCTTATCGCGGTCTCTGTTAATTTATTGTTAATTTTTGTTTGTGTTTTGTATTGAAAGTTATTGTGTACATATTGATACAATATATAGTAACAAGACAGACAGCAATTTGGAATACGTTTGTGCCATAAATTAGTTATTAGGCCGAATAAATAATCAAATTGAGACACACTTTATTTAAAGCCGAGACAAAGCGGCGATTTATAACGCATTATAGTTTTATAATGATGAGGGTGAATGGTTTTATTTATTTATATATTTTATAGGACATATTATAGTTGCAATACCTTTGAGCTAGAATATTGCATTAAAAACCATCAAATGTAAACCTTATGATCAGGTTTATTTTTAGTAATTCTGAATTCACAGCCGGACGTTGGTAAAGTTGATAAGAATTATTAAACATAAATGTTAACTTTGATTTTTTTTTTATATTTTGCCATTGGAGCAATGTTTAATATTATCGCAAACATAAGCATATGTATATGTCTAAATCTGAAGGTAGTAAAATTTATTATATCCATAAAATAAGGTTGATTTAAATTTTATTTTGTAAGGTAATGTATTTAAATGAGGAAGAGATTAAAAAAAGCGGACCTGTCTCATGCATTTTATTTAAAAAGGAAAGATTTAACATTTACAAGATGTAATCATAAACACTTTAAACTAAATTACAAACACTAAATTTAATTGTCAAATTCAATGCCTATCTGTTTTTTAGTACTATATACTACATATTAAATTATTAAAATTGACATTAAATACTAAAAAGGTTTTGTAGTTATTGAACAAATTATTAATAATTTTTAATTTAATTGCACTAAAGATTTTTGGATTTTTTACTTGCGATATTAATTTTTACTTGCGATATACATAGGTACTATAGAGCAAGTTTTGAATTTGGGGAAAAAAATCGAACTCGAGATTTTAATAAAAGTTGACATAACGATGAAAGAGAACACCAAAATAGTGGGTCCCGCAATTCTGTCTGTCTTTCTGTCTGTCTGTCTGTCTGTACAACTCTCTACAGCCTATACGGCTGATGCGACTTTCTTCAAACTTGATGTTTATGCGTTTTAGGTGATTGTCCAAAATAGATTTTTGAATCGTTGTTTTAGCCCCAAAAATAACGGTACTTGCCATACAAAATTTTTTACCATCTTAATTATCTCGAAAACGGCTCTAACGATTTTGGTAAAAATTGGTGTGTTCTACTTTGGGTATGGTCTACATTTTGGCTAAAAATATTTTTAAATATTTTGTTATTAACGGTACCTACCATAAAACCATTTTTTGATTTTGGACTTTTTCATAAACGGCTCAACAGATTTCGATAAAAAAATGTATACAGGAGCTTCTTCAAATTCTAAATAATACTGCATTTCAAAATTTTCGAAAAATAGTTTTTTTGGATTTTTGAAAAAAAAAAATTGAAAATTCAATATTTCGAAAATGGGTGGACGACTTTTTATGAAATTTTATTTTTAAATTTATATTATTATATATTTAAAATGTTCATACCAATTTGTTTTTAGAAAAAATTTCAGAATTTTTATGTATAAAAACTTAACTAAAAACGAATTTAAAAATACATTTAGCCTTTTCTATTAAGAATATTTTGCATATTTTAAGTTAAAATTTTATTGTATTGTTAATACCATATAAACGTTTTTTTTTTCGATTTTCTACTATCCCATTAACGGCTCAAAGAATTTCGAACAAAACTTTTATACAGGAGGTCTTAATTTTCTAATAATACTGCATATCAAAATATTTTTTTGGATTAAAAAAAAAAATATTTCGAAACGCATGGAAGATTTTTTTTTATAAAATTTCGTTTTTAAATTTATATTATTAAATAATTAAAATTATTATATAAATTTTTTTTTTGGAAAAAAATTAAATAAATTTTGTTTATAAGATATTAAATAAAAACAACGACAACGACTTTTAAAATATATTTAGCAGTTTCTACTAAAAATATTATGCATACAATGTGATAACACCATGTTCGTGCGACCCATTTGTGCATTTTATTTTGTTTTGAATTCATATGGTGATAAGTTTTGGATGAAACTACAGCCGCATATTAACAGATTAATTTGTTATTTTTTTTGTGGTCGTTTTAATGATTATCAGCTTTATTAAAAAACACAAACTTGTTTTTTTTTATTTTGTCAAAATTCCTTTTTGTTGACTTGCTTACCGGTACCGAGATAATATTTTTTTTATGAATTGTTTTATGTGGAAAGTATAGGTTTCGTGTAAAAAAATCACTAGTTTTTAATAGAAGAAAAAACAAATATTACCACGATGAATTCCTGTGAGTTGCATCGGCCCGCGTGCGTTCAGATAGACATACATAAGTACAAATGGTATTATAAAAATCAAGCTAAATGATTTGCTTTAAAGGTTTAGCTTTTTATTTATAACCCCATCAAAAATTGATTTTCCAACGGAGAATTTATTTCCATGCTGAAAAAATAATACTACAACGATGGTACATGTTTGTTGAGTACATTTTCTGAGTAATTTCACAATTAGATTAACATGTCTAAAATTTACATGTAGAACTGGAATATAAAATATGAAATTAAATTAATGGTTCAACATTTTTCATTTGTCATTATTGTCAATTTCAAAAAAATTGAGACATTGTTCATTCTAACAAGTTTTTAACGACTTTTAAGAGTCAATAACCGAATACATATATGTACATGGAATGTTTCATTCCGATCAATGATCTCACTTATTCCTATAAACTTTGTTACTTCAATTTTCGTAAAAAATAAAATACACGACTGGATCGCACGTACTTGCTCTTATAGTAGATCACATCGAACAAATATTTTTCAAAATGGCATGCAGTATTTTGGAACGAAGCACATGTGTTAGAAGTCTGTTGAGATGAAAAAGTGAAAAAATCAAAACAACATTTCTATGGTCATAACATTCAATATAAATATTTTTTTTTACCGAAATGTAGATTGCACCTACAATAGTGCAATTAATAATTAATATTTAACTTTTTTGCTACACGGAATTATATGGCAGGTACCGTTATTTAAAAAGAAGATAACAAAGAAATCGAGCCAATTATAGCGTTCAGGAAAACGAAACAGGAAAAAAGTTCTAATAGACAATTTATGGCGTTTTCACGCATTTTTTTTTTATAATATACACGCGCTCAAGGGATTATGATTAACCTTTAAATGTTTCAACACAGCGCGGGCGTGAGGTTAAGGAAGAGAAAGAAGGATAGGAAAGATGTGTGGCGCGATATTCGGTGGTTGTTGTCTCAGATTTTATCTCCAGGGATGGCGGCTAAACTAATGCGGAGAAATTTCCGTATCTTATTTATATATGTCCCTTATAATTCGCATTAATTTTTTTATTTTTTATCATATTTTATCGGTATACTAGTTTTACTCAATCACATGTTGTTAGTTCTATGCCTAAACAGCATGTAATGAGTAAACCAGCAACTTATTGTATGACATTTATTTTTGGAATTGGTTTTTAATGGAAAAATAAGAAGACATAGACTACGGCAGAGATCGAACCTGTGGCCATGAGGTTGACAGGCGAACACACAACTATCGCGCCACGGCCACCCCAAATTTTGAAATAGAAATGCTACACTGATCGATGACAAATAATTCGGAGATTTTTTTTGCAAAAAATATTCGCAATAGAACAATTATTTTTTTATTAAAAGTGTATTTATTTATTTTCCTGGTAAAAATCAGCTGATTGTCTTTTGAAACAAGATGGAAAAAATCATTCCGAGTATTTGAGTTCCAATTTCATTCATTTCACTGACAGAATTGTGGAAGAAAAACTTTTTGTGTGTGAAAAATTTGCGTTTTATCACTAGGATCTCACTTACACTCATCAGTTGGTTAGTGAGTGAGGGCCTTACCAAATTCGCACTTTTTGTTAAGTTCAGTTCATCTTACATGGATTTTTTGTATTTTTTTCCTCTTTGCTATAAGCGACCATCAAAAAAAAATATTCACTTTCATACTGTTTCAACTTTTCCTGATGCGTTTTCTTGATTGTTATAACTGGCTCCTAAGATGCTTAAGTATACTAAGTTTAATGAAAATTGCTTCCGTGATTTAGGCTGTATAGATACAAACTTAGAGAATTGCGGGACCCACTTGTTTTCGTCTTCTCTAATCGTAATGTCAAGTTTAATAAAAATTTCAAGTTCGATTTTTTTTGTTCAAATGAAAAATTTGTCCTATGTATATCGCAAGCAAAAATATTGATAATAAAAGTATTCATGTAACGACGGAAAACCCAGATAAACTTCAGAAACCTGATAATGTTTTTTTATAATTGTGCAGGGCGGGCATCCGCTGAAAGAAGAGAAAGAAGGATAGGAAAGATGTGTAGCGCGATGTTCTGAGACTAGAGCTGGTTGTTGTCTCAGATTTATCTCCAGGGATGGCAGCTGAACTAATGCGGAGAGAATTACCGTGTCTTATTTATTTATGTCCCTTATAATTAGCATTATTTTACTTATTTTGTTGTCATATTTATGGGTATGCTAGTTTACTCAATCACATGTTATTAGTGTTATGCCTAAACAGCATGTAATGAGTAAACCAACAACTCATTTTATGACAATTTTTAATGGAATATAAGAAGACGTAGACAAAGGCAGGAATCAAATTTGCAACCAGGACGTTGACAGGCGAGGACACAACTATCGCGCCACGGCCACCCCGCAGTCCGCAGAAATTAACTGTCAAAGTGTGTATAGGAAAAATATTCTACAAATCAGATAAAATTTTTTCACGAATTTGATGTAGAAAAAGAATAAATAAACCTCATACATTTATTTCAATGAACATCTGATTATTTCCCACATTTAACCAAGTATTTTAATGGGGTGTTCATGCAAACGTCTGGCGGAAAATTATATCTTTCTGCAAAGCGGAAAATTATCTCGTTGCATAGATACCCTTATTAAAAATTAAATTTAAATTCAAATAATTTGACTTTCCATCTCACAAAAGTATTCCACATTAAATTAAATACTACAGCCTGCGTATATGCAATGAAACACTATACCATCTAACAGAAAATTACGGAAGTGCTAGGCTGTAAATGAGTAAAATCGAGATTTTATATACAAACTACAATGGTAAATGAGGTGAAAAAGTGGTAAGTCTTAAGCCCAAACAATGCATACTTGTATTTTCATTTTCCAAACATTGTGTGTATTTTCGCATTTTTGGAAAGCTTATATTTAAATAACGCATGTATTTATGTATGATATTAAAAATAAATTTGAGGGGTCTTATCTATATAATTCTCGACCTCTGCATAGAAACAAAAAAGTCAAAAAATGTTCATTCAATTTGTTGATAAAAATTTTATTCCAAATTCCCCGGTTTTGTTTACTTCGTTTTTTTTCTTTTTGTGAACCATGATGACCAATCTTGGGTACTTCACTTTCTGTCATGCATCGATATTATTATTATGAAAAAAAATGGTGACATTTCGCTAATCGTTAAAATAAAATACTCATTTCATACAGTGAAACCTGGTTAAGTGGACCTGGATAAGTGAGAAACCTCTATTATTGAGAGTTGCAACGAGGTCCCAGTTCTTTTTCATCAAATTACCTCCGTTAATGGGACTTTTTGAACCTGGTAAAATCAGATTTGAATTCTAAGACTTGTTCGATGTTTACCTCTATAATTGAGACTATGTAGCTCAATTACCTGTATAATAGAGACAAATTAATTAGGTTTTAACACGTTTTGACATGTTTGTTTACATACAAAAAATGTAAATGAGACAACTATAATTTTAAACCCGCTTAATTGGAAAACTGGATTATTTGAAACCCTCAATAATTGATACATACATATGTCTTGGTCCCTTGAGATCCCAATTAACCAGGTTTCACTGCATAACCTACACTATATTATAAAAGTGATACTGTACATACATAATGTATGTATAGGTTAGGTAGGCACCTACGTTGGGAAACGTAAAAAGTTTAATTTCTGTGTAAAAAAACCCATGGTTAACTTTGTAATCTTATCATGTTTCTTTCACTGTTTATAAATAATTTCAGCCAAACATTTCCATTCTTATCATATTTCCTCCATAAAGTGGAGGCAAGCAAATCAAAACAACCAACAAAAATACTTCGAACGATGAATGAAATCATCATTAGCAGAACCGATTCGCCACATAGCCAAACACAAGAATGGATTCTTGGAATTGGCCAATTTTACCGTCAATTGGAGTTGCAATTTTCTTGTATTTGATTAATATACACTCTTTGTCACAAGTAATGATTTTAGTTTGGATTAAGATTTTTATTTTGCATAAATCATTCATCAAATTGTTTAAAAATGCCTGGCACAAACAAAGATTCGATTTCGTGATCATATATATTTATTCTGTCATCAAACTCCTTTTTTCTTATTTTTAAAATAGTCTGTATAGGAATTTACACAAAACTTTATGTCACACCATCTTATTTTCTATAAATTTTAAGTAATTTCAACAGATGTGATTATTTGGATCAGGGGTATTAAAATACAATGCTAACTTTGATCCAGCTCTTTAAATAAAGCAAATATAGTCAAAAGTTTCAGAAGGAGCAAAGTAACCCCACCCCTTGGACAACTTTGTTCCACTTTTCAACCACAAAAAAAGTATTTTAAATATTATCTAAATAGTTTTCAAGTAATATGTTCATATCATTAAAAAATTTCTTTTATTTTGTTCAAACATTCTATTGGAAAATTTAATTGCCTTATTGAATGTGCGAAATTTTTTCACGTGTCTTCTGGTCAATTTATAAGCAAATAATGAAACAAAGAGGAAGATGAGTTGAAGAAATTGGAATTAACTTGTAAACATAATAGGAATAGGAAGCTTATCTGAGGATTCATGTGGTATCACAATGGACCAATTCTGGTCTAAGTGTGTTAGCTACAACGCTGACAGCCACTTCAACTTAACCTAACCTAACTTGTAAACATAAAATTATCATTCAAATTAAAAGAAAAAATAGAAAAAAACTAAGTCAAGGAAAAATGAGTATATTTTCTTACAAAAATATTGGATCTATTTAAATGATCAGGTGTAGATTCCACGCAACAAAATTTAGGTAATAAAAGCTGGTTGCATGAAATAATATATCCGTTACTGTATTTATTTGTTATTATTAGTACAGTTATAAATATGAAATGGATTTACTGTTTATAGAATATGGTAACCACTTTTTTTCTGAAATCTAAATATTGAACTATATACATAAATGCACAATTAAGTTTTGCAAAGAATTTCACAGTGTCTTGATAATTGAAAAGAAACGAAGAAATTTAATAAAATACTGTCAGTCTAATGGTTTTCTATGGCAACAGTTTTAAATTTTCTTTCAACTTTCAAGTTGAAGTGCTTCGAGGTTTAATAAATAAATTTTGTTTGACAAATATTCACATCGGGATTTTCGTTATTTTGCAAAGCAAACCGTTTATGCAAGGCACTATAATAAGCAGGGAGGATCTCCCTCTATTTGGGCGATAAGGGCAATTTTTGAAATGGCAAAAAATATATAAAAATAACGGTAATACTTACAATTAAGTTTTGTACGTTTTAACTTGCGATATACATGGTCTATAAGGCAAGTTTTGCATTTGAAAAACAAAATCGAACTTGGGATTTTAATCAAACTTGACATTACGATGATAGAGAAAAGATTGCCGTAATTCCGTCTGCCTGTCTGTCTGCAGGATGATCTACAGCTTAAAAGAATGAACCGACTTTTTATAAAACTTGAAACATAAGTTTCTGGGGTGATTGACCCGATTGTTTTTTCTAATATATTTTTTTAGCTCCAAAACTCCAAAATAATAAAATATTTAACGATATTGATAAAAAAAATTAGGATCACTATTATAGGTACATAATATTCTACATACATTTGGGTTAATAAAAAATTTAAATTAAAATGATATTATCTGTACCTGCCATAACTTGTTTACGATTTTCGACTATCTTAACGTATTTTGATCAAAAATTTTATACACGAGGTCCTTCAAATTCTAAATGAATTTGCACACCAATATGACCAAAAACATTTTTTTGCAATTTTTTAAAATTCACTATTTCGTAAACGGGTTTTTTAAATAGTATGTTGTTAAATTGATATTATTAAATACTTAAAATAGACATACCTACCTACCATTTTTTTTTTGAAAAAAAAAATTTCGAAATTTAAATACTAATAACAAATAAGTACAAAAAAAATATTTTAAAATAGCTGCGTTTTATTATCTACGGGTCTGGGTCTAGGTTATATTTTAACACGTATTACAAAAACAACACGAGATCCAGGTTTCTATCGGGGTTTCTATTTGGGATTGCAAATATTAGTATTAAATTCGGCGAACAGAGGGTACATATCAGTACATAACCGAGATCGTTTTATTTTTACGGGGTGAACCATATGGTTTATTGGCGATAATAAAACACGGCTAATATTATTAGCTTTTTCTAGTAAGAATCTTTTGCCCAATTTTGTGTATTTGTTTATCCATTCCTTATCACCATTTTGGTAACAAAAAATGTTCAACATTTGTGTGGTAGGGGCCGCTCTTTTTGTTTTAAGGACATGTCTTCCTCAAGTATTCTAGAAAACGTCAACAAAACAATAAAATGCACGACTGGATCGCACGTACTTGCTAAAAAAAATTGGTATGAACATTTTAAATATTTATATTATTAACTTTACATTCAAAATTCAAAAACAAAATTTCAGAAAAAATCGTCCACCCGTTTTCGAAATATTGAATTTAAAAAAAAAATTATTTTTTTGAAAATCCACAAAAACAATTTTTCGAAAATTTTGAAATGCAGTATTATTTAGAATTTGAAGGAGCTCCTGTATAAAAATTTTGATCGAAATCCGTTGACCGGCTTATGCGAAAGTCGAAAATCAATAAAATGGTTGCATGCCAGGTACGTTTATAACAAAATATTTAAAAAAAAAATGTTTGGCCAAAATGTAGACCATACCCAAAGTAGTACACGCACTAATTTTTATCAAAATCGTTAGAGCCGTTTTCGAGATAATTAAGATGGTAAAAAAATTTGTATGGCAATAACGGTTCTATTTTTGGGGCTAAAACAACGATTCATAAATCTATTTTGGACAATCACCTAAAACGCCTAAGCACCAAGTTTGAACAAAATCGGTTTAGCCGTTTAGGCTGTAGATCGTTCTACAGACAGATAGACGGAATTGCGGAACCCACTTTTTTGGTATTCTCTATCATCGTAACGTCAACTTTGATTAAAATCTCGAGTTAAATTTGTTTCCAAATGCAAAACTTGCCCTATTGTGCCTATATCGCAAGTAAAAATTACTTTACAATTTTAAGAAAATCAAAAACTGAAAAAATGGTTTTACTAGATACGAACGGGTTTTTTGAATTAACTGAATTTTTTTATCAAGATCGGTGGAGCCGTTTTTGAGAAAAATTATGCTAGTAGCGTTATTTTCAGTCTTAAAAAAAGCCGTGTGGTTGTACACATTACTGAAAAAAAACAACATGTACTATACTAAGTTTGAAATAAATCCGTTTACCAAACAATTCGTTTTTTGTGGGTACATTTTGTATTGGTATAGCGTCGTTTTGTGTGTTCGTCCCAATGTCGAACTCTCATTTTGATAACAAAATTTATTCATTTGGAAAATCTGCTCAATCGTACGGTGATTTAGCTTCAATTACCGAATAATAATATGTATTTTACAGAGTTGTAAAAACTGTATTATTCTCAGAACTGCCGTTCATTGACTTAAAACATTTATTTTTTAAAATCTTTAAAATCTCTACAAAAGTTAAGCTAACTAACTGAGACTGAAGTGACTACATTACCAATTGACTTTACAGATTGCTAATCACATGTTATAACCAGATATCGGAAATTATAATGTCGATCTCTGGTTTCATAGTTTGGACTGCAATAAAAATAAAAGTTCGAATACTAGTAAATTTTCGATTGGCAATAGTTCTGGCATATTTAAGTGCACTTCCCGATGTAAATTTCGCAAAGCTGACAAATTTACTTGGTTAAGCGGGCTGCACGCTTATTCTCATGACGCACCACTTTAACGGGTACAATTCTCTTTAATTTTGATCATTATTTTGAGATAGTGGGACGGCAGCATTGAGCTTAATGTTCACATAAATACTTAGATTTGTGTCTCAACATTTTTGGGACAAGGTCAAATAACTGCAATTAGCCAACTCTTCCAGTATATAAAGAAATAAAATCTAGCCATTTCACTTTCCATTATATATATTTTTTTTTTCAAAAGTCTAATAACAGCTAATAAAAAAAGAATTATAAAAACAACAATGATGCAATTAAAATGCTTTTATTCAAGGTACAACATTCTTTGTTTTCTTGTTTTGTCTTTTAACGTCAAATCACAATGGTCTTCACTAAATCAACTTTAATCGCGTTTAAAAAAAAACCTAAACCACCTAAACATACATTTATTTTCTATTGTTATTCATTGGATAGTTCATCACAATTTTAGTTATTTATTTTTCTTTCCCATATTTCTTTGTATGGGCAAAAATTTTCTACTAAAATATGCTGATAATATAATAAAAATATAAGAACTTACCGTTAAATATGGAAATAGGGGCTGATGAAATGTATCTGAAAGAAAAGGAAAAAATTTAAATTAGTACCTAATTATATACAAAATATTTTTGTGTTTTTGCAAAATATTGTGAATAAGCATTTAAACTTGCATACATTCTTAATAAATAACAAAGCACGCTTGGCTAGTCAAATGCACATCAATTAATGCAAAAATGTTTCAACAAAGTGAAGCAACACTTTCGATTCCATAACAACTACCCATGGAATGTTTCCCGAGTATATTTATAATTTAATGAATGAATCAATTATTGTCCGAAAAAGAATAGATATTCTGTACTAATCCAGTAAAGGCATCTTATACTAGGTGGGGCAAACGAAATTTGATTATGTGAACGTTCCATCATTTTGGCAAATGGCTTCAAATGTCATAATGAAATACACAACAATGGCAGCCAATATCAATTATGACATTGCTTTGTCTCTACGAAAATCTCAATTTACCCTGTCAGAGATTGAAACCAAAGTGAAGCTATTCCAGGTGAACAGCATCATTTACTAATGGATTTGTCCCAAATAAACTAAGGTGTGGAAGAAATGCACCGAGAAAAAATAACAAAGCGTCGGTTTTCTACGAAAAAGTATTTTTAAAGTATCTACATAAGTGGGCTTTCCCGTCATCACTTGGCGAACAAAATAAAAAAAATTATTATCAACTGAAAGGAAAAGTACACCTCATATTCATGCATGTAAATGTAAGGCAAAACAAAATATACGAGCATCTTCTCAGACTTTTTGATATGTAGCCGCAAAATTGCACTTTGTGACCTCGAGTTGTAGTTCTATTTTTGGCAAAAATGTAAAAGATACACAACGAAGAGAAAGGGATGTAAGTGTAAGCATAATTATTTTTTTTTTGGGTAATTACTATTTTAAGAATTTAGGCCTTTAAGATATTTGTTTGCCGGTGTAAAAGTTGAATAAAAAATCGCTGACAGGATTTCATACACCTGCATTACTCATATAGCTAAAAATATAGGCGGACTATCAAATATGCAAAGTATACCGTTGTCTTGTCGGAACTTTCACAATCCAAACGCATTTCCTTAAACCAAAAATTAAAGTATTGTGAACTGTTATTGTGAAGTACAACTTCTTTTGCGGCGTGCGTTGTTGGGGTAAACATTTTCTATTGAGCTTTCAGTGACATCTCAAATCAACACGTTTAATGTCAAAGAAAGACAGAATTTTTTCCACAGATTTTGTTACACCAATAAATAATTAGTAAAAAAAAACATCCTTTTATACCGAAAAAGTATGTGTTTTTTATGCAAAAGAACCACAAATATTTAAGCACTTATTTTCAATAAAAAACACATAAAAGCAGATTTTTTTTAATCAAATCCAATGAAAAACAACCACCAGAAAAGAAGAGAATTTTCATTTACAAAAAAAAAAATTAACAGCCATCTTTTTTTATAATTTTGTATTTAAAAATCAATAGAAACTTAATTCTAAATACCACTTTTCACTTTGTAATAATTTACTTACAATCTAACTGCCTAAAATTAACAAATAAAATTTCTTAAAAAAAAAAAACCAGAAAATAAACAAATCTATCTTTTTAATTAGCCAGCTGACAGAGGAATCTTAAGTCAGCTGACAAATCTAAAATAGCATTGCCATACAATTGGAAGAGTTCTTTATTTTTAACAAAATGGATGCGATGAGAAAACGATACGTGAATGTGATCTCGTCGTTCTTGTTAAATTAGCGTCAAACAATTACGAGAATTCAAAATAATAAAGCATTTAATGTCGTCCCGTCACGTTACGTTAAATTATTGAACTATTAGTAGGTACTCGTACATATATTTAAAACCAGTTAGCTTCAATATTATTTTTATAAATTTCTTCGTGAAAAGTATCGTCCCATTGAATTGGGGAATGGTTTTATAATTACAAAATAGTACAGTGAATCATGTCACGCTGTCATCTCACTCTTTTGTTAATTCTCGCCCCGATTTCGGAAAAGTTACGACGATAAATCGAAAAGTTTAATTCGTTGCGTCGAAATCGTTGAACTAAAATTGCTGAAACACGGGTAAAATTTTGGACGACAAGTACGGGCCGGATTAGAAAATGTCAAGTTCGTTGTTATATGACCGATTTCCATGAAATTGAAATATGTTTTAGCTGATACACGGTGGCAATGGCGCAGTAGATAAAGTGCTTGATTGCTAACTAGGACTTGTGGGTTCGATCCCCACGCTAGGCGCATTCTTTACTATAACTCCAATTTTAATTGGATGCCGCCCAGGGGTTAAAATAAGACAGTCAATACCTGGTTCTCAAATCCACTGTGCCAAATTAGTGCCGTGCAATTCAGATTACATTTAAAAGACCTTAGGTCTTACAGTCATGTAGTTAAATAAAAAAAAATACAGAATTATGAAAGAAAAAGAATGTTGAAAATAGGTGGGTCAAAAAATGTGAGTTTTCAATAAAATAATGAAGTGTGTTTTATACATATATGTACAATGTACGAGTATAAGCAAATTTTTAGAATATTTTGTTTGAATTTGAAATTGTTTTTAAAAGCACTTAGGTTCAGTTTTTTTGAGTTAAACAAGTGCTAGCTTATCCTGCATATTAAATGATCGCCAGCTAACTCACCAAGCAATATTTTAGAGGAGTATGAATGCAGAAAGGTCGAACAAACTTACTTGATAAAAGACCACTGATTTTTTCAGTTAATCCAAGGCTGACCCAAGGAACAAGTTAACTCGGGTTTAACTTTAATCCCACACTGAAAAACTGTGCCTTATATTACTAAATTTAAAACTCACAAGCACTTCAATAACCAAAATGAAGTAAATAGTTTTGAAAGGTCAGAGTCTTGCGTATAACAGTTAAAAACATACGTATCACTTATATTTATTTAAGCATTTCTTTAATTGTGTTCGTTTTTATTAATACAATCAATATTTGAAATAATCTTCCCCTTGGTTGAATACAAATTCGACGGTAACAATTGTACTGAATTAGCTGAAGGAGCTGGCTTTGAATTAATCAACACAACTTCGTGGTTTCCACCAGTTACTGCGCCAATTTTACCAAACAAATTCCACAGATACTCGGTTCCTTGGTTTAACAAATCGCTTGGCTTGGGATAATTTTGGCCGATACTACTGGAAGTGGAACTAGTTTGAAGGATTGTAGCAGATGGTTTCATGGGGGGTGAATTGTAATAAATTGATGGTGGGTAATAGGGATACGGTGGTGGTGGGGGAATTGCAACGCCACCAGCGCCGGCGCCATAAGGTTGAGCCATCCGATGATAATATGGTGGATAATGGGGTGGATAATAACCTGGATAAGGTGGCGGATAATGGTGATGGTGCGGTGGAGGATGATGGTGATCGTAATTATGGTGCGCTGGTGGATGCATAGGTGGCGGATGATAATAGTCGTGCTCTTCATGTTCGCGATATCCATGATGGTCATGATATCCATGATCATGATGTCCTCCTCCTCCTGATTGGATAACGACTAATTCACGTTCATTGTTCTCTTTTATGTTCGGGAGGCCAAAGATTTTTGAGTTTTTTTCTGGAGTCGGTGGATTTTCAGGAAGTTTGATGATTTCTTGAGTTGAAACAGGTGAAGATGCGATAAGTTTTTCTGTTATATTATGGACAGGAGAAGAAACCTTTGGAGTGGTTACTGATGGAGGTGATTCGGTAGGTGTTTCTGGAGCAATATTAGCTACAACCAGGACTGCCCAAATACAGCCTAAAGAAAAATACAATTTTATAAAATGAAACTTAACTAAAAAAGAGAGGTTTTTCTTACCTAGAACAAACCGACCAACCAGCAGCTTCATTTTAATAGTTCTAATCGAAAATTCTTAACCGAACGACCTTTTATAGGGCCGATCAGGTCCAGTAAAAGAGGTTAGTCTGCCTACGCACACAGGGACCTAAACAAGTTTTAGCTTGCGGCAAATCAAGAGATCCAACAAAATGCATCTGAGGTATTATTCCATCGGTGCATCTAATATAATGGAGGGTATGTATAGATACCACCTTACAACTTTCTCCAGTTTTTGGGATGTTCTACTTCTTTGGGCCTTCCATTAGTTATTTTATTTTTATCGAATTATAAAATTTTGTTATTTTTGAGAAAAAAATGAAAATGTTTGTTCTGTTATCTTCAGGTATAAAAAAACCGCTTCATTTTGAAGATTTTCTTTTATCACGGAAAGAAGAATATAAAAGATATTTCAAACCTATTGATCGGGCGCCGCGCCGGCCGCACCGTTAGACGTCTTTAATTAGTTTATATGTATTTATTTTTTGTTGGAAATCTGTTTATAGGTATAAGTGGGTTTGGGTTTTCAGGCTGATTGACTGGAGTAAATTGGTTTGTATAATTATATGCTTGTTGTTGAGACGGCGCGAAGTGTACCAAAATATGTTACTTGACCTGACCGCATAGAAGGAATAAATTATATGTTTTAATGTAACGGTAAATAATTGTACTTTAAAAAATCAAAAATATAAATTCAGTTCGAATTTCGTGTAGACAAATTAAAACGGAAATACAACCAAAATACAAACTGGGGCAAAAAAAATGGTATTGCCTTAGTACAGGTGTAAACGTTTGTAAAATATTTTCAAATTGTGATTTAGCTAACAGGGTGAAATTTCCGTTTTTTAAACATCAGTATTTTACATTTCTAGAGTTGGCGATTTCTATTCTAATTCTCTAACCCAATTTTTACTTGCGATAGAGATACTATAAAGGCCAAGTTTTGCATTAAGAAAAAAAAATGAGTTGAGATCTTAATCAAACTAGACTTACGATGATAGATAACACCAAAGACGTGGGTCCCGCAATTCCGTCTGTCTGTCTATACATCGATATACAGCCTAAGCGGTTAACTAAATTTTTTTCAAACGATTAACGATAACGCTTTTCATAAAAAAAAGTATGTGGACTAATTTAGATATAGTCTTGGTTAATTTTTAGATAAATGTTTAAATTAATTAGAAAGTGGTCAAGAAGTTGATTGTGTATACACAGACTTTTCGAAAGCTTTTGATCAATTATATCTCATGAGATTATTAAGTTTAAACTTAATTCATATGGGTTTGCTCCATCTTTCATCAAGTGGATATCCTCGTATCTTGAAGATAGGTTATATCAAGTCAAATTCAGTTCAGAAATTTTTACTCAAGGCCCTTTATTGCCAAATCAGGTGTTCCGCAGGGAAGCTATCTTGGACCATTACCCTTTACATTGGCTATGAATGATGCTCCTCTTTGTGTACGCAATAGCGAAATTCTTATCTTTACATACGATATGAAGATTTATAAAAATATATCATCTCCAAAGGATCGAACTCTGTTGCAAGAGGATATTAACCACTTTGCCTTGTGGTGTGAAAAGAACAGTTTGAATCTTAACACGACAAAATATCAAACAATGACATTTTCAAAAAAACGTTCTCCTTCTTCTCATGACTATGTTATCTCACAGCACATTTTAACTCGTGTTATAACTGTAAGGGACCTTGGAGTTCTCTTTACGCCCAATTCATACTTTTCTGTCCATATTAATATCATCGTTAACAAAGCCAATTCAATGTTAGGTTTTATGAAGCGTTGGTCCAAAGAATTTGTTGATCCCAATGTTACCCGTGCTTTATACAACTGCTTGGTTCGTCCCCATCTTTTGTATGCATCGCAGGTTTGGACTCCTCTTTACGATATTCATATTGAGAGATTAGAATCTGTTCAAAGGAACTTTACTCGTTTCGCTTTGAAAGGGCTTCAGTGGAGTGATCCTTCTAATGCCCTCCCTTATGACCACTTGCACAGAGAAGAACTAACAATGAATTGGTATTCTTCCACCAAACAATAACTGACGTCACAGATGCACCAGACCTACTAGGTTCAGTTATTTTTTTTAATTATCGGGAAGGAGGTTATAATCTCCGTGACCTCGACTTGATTAAAGTCCCAACACTTAGGACCAACTATGGGATTCATGAGCCCTTGACTCGTATGGGTAGACTTTTAAATTGGAATTCGCACATTTTTGATTTCAGTATCAGTAAAATTAAATTAACGCTCCACGCTCCTAAATGTTTTTGTTTCATATTATGTTCTTGTTTTGTTTTTGACGTAATATTATTTGTTTATATTTTCATTTTGTACTTGTATAAGTGTTATTTGTAATAGAGTTTGCCTGCTACAACTGACACTGCACTAAATGATGAGCCGGTGGTATAACACAGTTTTCTGTGTTGGCAAACCATTGGTCGGAAGACGGAGCTTGCTATAAGCTCTCTTCGGCCAATTCTTCCATTTCAATACACAGGTCAATTGAAAAAAAAATGTTTTGGGGTCAGCAATCAGAAGCATGAAAATTAAACAGATTATAACTTCTTTTAAGGTCTTCAAACAAAGGATTTTTTATTTTTTTATTTGTTAGTTCCCAAAAATAATTACTTACCATGAGAAGTTCTTAGATATAACTAAAAATGCTTTTATCAATTTGACACCAGAAAAGCAATGAACTTTAATTTTTTTTTCACTTGAACCAAGCTGATGTTTGTGATTCTGTTAAACAGCAAATTCAATTTTCTTGTTTTTGTGTTTGGCATTCTATTGCTTGAGAGTTTACCTTTCATATGGTACCAATTTTCCTGCATATGGGAGACATTTATTTTTAATTAAAGTTCCGCTAGTTTGACAAAATTACACACTGTGCGATGTGATCGAATATAATACCATGTAAGGGCGAAGCAGTTATACATCACCTAGGTCAGATACTTAAAATCAAAATCACTGTCTTCTTTCTGTCTGGATTAGAATTCGTCGGGCAACAAAGAAAATTCAAAAGCTTTTGCACTGATATAGCTAGGAAAAACTATGATGATAAATACCCTCTATATGTACTTATTTAGCTGTTTCTATTTAAACATTGTCTAGACATTTGAGAAAATTCAACAAAACTGTTACGTGACTACTTCCTATTTTTATAAAACTTTTTTCTTTTAAAATTCCCCTTCTATAAAGTAAACTTATCAACAAGTTAATAAAGACATAAACCTGCAAATAAAAGAACAATGTAATCATGCAATATATTGTGCTTATATACTTTGCTATTGCCACTCCGATAAGAACTTCAAAGGGTTTGGTTAAGTGCATTGGTTGCCTTGCAGATATTCCCTTTAACAGGTCAATAACGTTGTAAATAAAATACTGAAAAGAAAAACTGAACCTCTGCTTCCACAATCTATTAATGTTAATTACATACGATTCGATAAAAATAAAATCTGTTTTGAACATTCCCTATTTGGTTTAATTGCTTCAATTGAACTAAGCGAGACATTTATTCAATCTGAATCTACCCGCGCAATTAATAAATTCTTAGAAGTTGTGCGTTTTTTTTTAACAAATTGTGGGTTGTAAGCTATATGATGACCTAATTTCTTTTTTCGGTACAACTTTCATTCCAATTTTAATGATATGAGCATGATATCTTAAGCCGATTATTACTTATTGTTATTACCCAGTCAAAACAATATATATACATACAAATGGTCATTAAATATGGTTTTTCGATTTCACAGAACCAAAGTCTTACAATACATATTTCTTAGCAATTGGGTGTTGTGTCGAAAATGATTTCTTGAATAAATTAATTAATCGGTTATTTTTCTTTCTTTCATAATTGTTGTTTTTGTATCTTCCCTTCACATTATTCATTATTGGGACTCAATCGTATTTCTTGTACATTTTGTAACATCAACAACATTTCTCAAGTCCGTCGCCTCAGAAATTAAAATCTCCGCCCACAGGAAGCCCACAATAATTAAAGAGTGATCATCGAACTTCGAAGGATAATTGGATTTTATCCGACCGTCCGGCCGACAACGCACGCACGGTTTCATATTCTTAATGCGTTCCGGGCCTCTTCGATCAATATAACCATATACAATCGTGTTGAAAGTCGTAAAGTTCAAAATTAAATTTCAAGTTCGGAAGATGTTAATATAAAATCATCAGGCCCGGATCGAGAAATTGAGTATAAGGGGGTGTTTGTCTTGAATTTCGATTTACAAGTAAATTGAATTTTGAAATTTTGCATCACTCTTCATTAGAGTGACGCCTCAAGATAACTATCGTTTCATTGTAAATATAAATAAGTAAATATATGACCTACCAATAGACCTTGACAACTGATAATTACAAGACTCAACAATGAATAAATAATATTAACAATAAATATTCCTACCAACCATGTTGACTCTATGTATACTTAATGAATGAAATCCATACAACGCATCCATACGAGTGTGAAGAAAGATGCAAATTGCAGGTGTTAATTGGAACTGCAACAACTTTTGCCTTAAACGTGCTTAGCCTGCTGCCTGCCTTATTATGCAGGTGAGTCACATCAATGAATCAACAATATTTTTATTTAAGGAGTTTTACGTGAACTTAATGTTTTTCTTTTTTTTGTTTGTTTAAATAATTTTCATGTGAAGTCATCAATAAATTAAAATGTTAACATTGACAATGACTAAGAGTTGATTTGATTTAAATAAAAACAATAAAAGTCACATATTTTAAACCCATGGCAATATTCTAGCCAAATAACTTAGGCGGATTAGTAATAAGCTAGTAGTCGATTATTATCGCAGAACACATATTACAAGGTATGCTCTTGCGCATGTTGTTAAATTTTTTGTCATATATGAAAGAAAGGCATCTGAGATTTGACATATCTACTGACATTTCAGTAAGAGGTGATCAATAGCAGATCGAAAATAGCTGTTTTTGGAATAACATTAAAACCGAATAGTGAAATATAGATGCCAAACTAATGAATAATTAATTTTGAAATTGGAGAATAAAATAGTTTATTAAAATTGTTATTTTGCTGACAATTAATTTTTGTTCTATAACTGTTATTTCAGTAACAAGTACTTATAACTGTTATTTTAAAGTAGGAATAACCGATATTGCAACTAGCAGTTTGATCAATGCCGACAGCATATGCTCATGTCATGTATGACACAATGGTCTCTGAGTTTTGACACATACGCAAACTAGAAAATTAACTAAACATAAGATAGTGTTTTCGCCACATAAGAAGCAGATTCTATTTGACGCTTTTCTAAAATCGAATGCTTCATTTTCATTTTATCATTTTCATTGACACATAGTCAAGGTCAAAGGTCACAAATATCGTTTTTCGCGATTATCTCCGTTTCTAAAGCTCCAATGATGTTAACATCTAAAAATTGTAGAGTGTAAAATTTCCGACAGATTTTGGCTTGAATATTTTTTCATGCGTTCAACCGCTTTTGAGATAGAGGGCGGTGAGAGCGCAGCGTTTAGTGATACATACTGTAATGCAAGGTCAACCGTGAACCACGGTGAACAATACCATGTATAAAGTTATTAAATCATTCAAACAAAATTAACAATGAATAATTTGTAATATATATTAGTTAATACATCGTATTTAGTAACATTTTACATATATATATAATATGTACATATACATTTTCAATTAATAATACTTAGCTAGTTTTTGTAATCAGAAACTTATCAAGTGAAATATTTGTATTATTGTATATATTCATTTTATATCTATTTATTTAAAATATATTTTAAGCAGAAATAAAACGAGTAAATACATATTTTTTAATTTTATCTATATTTAGCAGTTGTATATTTCTTTCAATTTAAATTGAAGTGAAGTGAAAATTTAAGAAATATTAATATTTTAAAGAATCAAAGTATTAATTTTGTTCATCATCGTCATATTCCGGGCGTTCGAAAATTTCTGTTTCACTGTCATTATTTTCGTTGTCCTGAATCGTTGTTTCTAGGCCTTGTAGAATTTCAGAGTCTAATGCACTCTCTTCCCATGGGTCGCTTTGCAATGAAAAATCATTGAGGCAAGCTGGCCCATTACACTGGCCACAAGCTAAAGTACATTCAAACCCCGATTTTCGGCACCCGCAGCGAGGGTAATATTGTTGTCATTGGCTCCAGGAATTCATTTTGCAGCACCCAACCCCATTCCTGGGGTTCGAAATTATGCCCTAACCATTTTTAAACTTGGCAATAGACACGGTTTATATGCTCATGGACTGCTGCACTTGTCGGTAAAAGATTAGACAATTGGACAGGTTTGTGAAGCTTTGTAGATTTAACGAACTGAGTACATCGAAGATGATCGATATTGTCCTCAGATTTAGGAGAATTGTATATCGCTAGCAAGATGCGTACTCCATTTTCGTATAATTGTTGTACAGGGCAGTTTTGTTGAAGAAAAACTTCAGCAATTTGGTCAAAATTTGCAAGTTTTTCTTGTAATTTTATGAAAGTTTTTCCCTTTTTTAAACAGCGTTTTTTGAAAGGGAATATTTGTCGAAACTTTTGAATAGATTTGTGTTTTGACATTGCCTTTTCCAACTTTTTTTAAGAAAATTTCTTCTTGTACATCAAGAGTGCGTTCAATTCGAATAACGAGCTAATCTATGTCTCCTCCTATAATGACGGGAGTCCTCTCATGTTTGGATTCTTCGATTGCTGTTTCTATGATAAGAACATCGGCATCGTCTCTCGGTTGTTTTGTTGTGATATTTACACTTTCTAACTTTTCAATGAGCATATCAATAAGTTTCTTTTTATTACGTCGGTCCGACAAAAACTTTTCTTGGCTGATTGGCACAATCATTGTTTCGTCGAAACAAACTTCATAAGATTTCGAAAAAGCAGTAGTTCTCCTTAGTAATTGTTCCATTGCGTCAAATACAACACCAATTTTTGAACCATGTTAAACAATGGAAAAAGTATCGTCTTTATTCCACCGAAGACTACCCCTACGACAGGATGCAGAAGAAATCCACCATCGATGATATACGTCACATTATTTTCATCAAGTTCGATATCGACTGGTGTCATTTTATCATATAATTTGACTTTCGTGGTTTTTCTCATGCCGTTCTCACCGCCCTCTATCTCAAAAGCGGTTGAACGCATGAAAAACTGTTTAAGGCAAAATCTGTCGGAAATTTTATGCTCTACACTTTTTACTTAGATCTTAACATCATTGGAGTTATAGAAAACGTTACAGACACGTGATTTTATGTGACTTTCCTAACAACTTTTAGAATGCCAATATGAAGGTGTATACGAGTTTCCAGCTAATTATCTCTCGTATACAGGTTGGACCCTAATTTGATTGGACTATTAGTTCGATTTCTAAACACCTATAGGCCCCATGAAGATTTAAATGAGATTATTATTTTAAATCTTCATTTGTGGATATTTAAGTTTTAATGGTATTCGAAATTTCAACAAGATTTAGACAAAATCTATGTAAATTTTAATTTATTGTTCGATGAGAACGCAGTATTTGTAATCGGTTCTTCATCGGTGGTTTAAAATTTTAAGCATAGACTGCAGCCTATTATCATAAATCAATTTATAATAAAAATCGATAAAATTGATTTGGTTGTTTTAATAAACTGCAGCACATTTCTCACGCGTATTCAGATATACGTACATTATCTGATGATTATTAAGCCTGAGATTTAAATTAATATTTCTGTTACTTGATAAACCTCATTCAAATTGATTTGTTTATAGATGAACATAAAATTTTAATTCATTAACTCTTATCGGTTAATGCTTGTGTTTCTGTCCATAACTTTCTCCTTTTTAATCGGAAATGAAGCTAATTTAACTTTTAAAATTTACTGTCTAGCAGTTCCAGTATGGTTTTTTAAATACCAATTAGTTTTTTTCTAATTTATTGAAATATTTATAATGAATATTCCAGCAAAAGGACAAGAAAATAACGACGATTCCATACCCTCCTTCAAACAAAAAAATGTGGATGTATATTTGTAAAACAATTTATATTATAAAAAAGTTCAGCGCTAGCAAAAGACTAGCTATCATACTTAACCTTAATACGAAACGTCACTTTGGCATTTGCCTGTTTGGTAAGTCGGCTTCGTTCAGTGTGTCAAAAGCAATTAAATGCAAGTTGTTGCCGCTATGCGTTCGCGCTTAGATCAAGCTGATGGGGGAGCCGGTAATGCAATATGGCAAAACAGCTCTGACCGGAAAAATATATAATGGATATGGGAATAGTGTGAAATGTAACCAGTTCAAAAGTATGCTTCGCAGAGTTATTCATATAATACAGTACACGAGAAGTCTCCACACATACCTACAACACATTATTTTACTCTCCATCTCCATTAACAAACGCGTGCACTTTTACTTTGAACTTGAGACTTATTGTTGTTGTGTTAGTTGTGTCGTTCGTTCTTCGTTCATCGATTGCACAACTGGGTCATTGTCCAATTAATTTACTAATAACAAATGTATGTATCATTTTAATGAATTTGAACAATGTTTTGTTGTACCAACTTAACATAAATAATGATGCGTGATTGTAGAGTCAGAATTGAAGAGTTGAGACCCAATACAAGTTATGAGTCATCGATATTTTGGTGATTATCGATGCAGTCTGTGTAAAAGAGAAATCTCAAAAAAATGACCTCATCGGAGATTTAAATCAACCTGGCATGTGCTCAGGGGATAGACCTTAACAAATTGGTCATACATTGGTTCTCAAGATACATTGGTATTATTTTTATTTTTTTTTTTTGTAATTTTGTTTATCTTTTGTGTATTTTGGTGTTGTTGAACTCGTTTTGAAAAAAAAAATTATATATGCACAAGCAAGTAGGTAGATGACAAAATTAGCCAGGTGAAATGGGTTTTCTTTTACGGGATACAAGATAAAACAAAATTATACATTTATATGACGCTGCAGCGTCTGAAAAAATAAGATGTTTTGTGTGTGTGAAGGTTAACGAAAACATACGATGAAGCAATTCGTTCAGATTACCTAGGTACCTACTTTTGCTGACAAAAGATTAAAATTTCCAAAAAGAATACTTGACTAGCCTGCAAATCTTTTTTAAATCGCAAGATCATTTTTAATACATAAAATGTATGGAAAAAGATTTTCCTTAATATCTCAAAATATGATAAAGTTACATAAATAAATATTTAAAAAAAAAACACACAAAAATTAAAATATTTTTCGAACATGATAGAAATCCGTTGGGGCGTTAACGAGAAAGCCGAAAATTAAAAAAAAACATTCTATGCCAGATACCATTTACAACATTTTATGTAGAAAATCTTTTAGAGCAAATGTATACCTACTACCCATATAGTGCACTATTTTTTTTAATCAAAATCGTTTTAGTTGATTTCGAGATAATTAAGATTTACAAATTTTGTATGGCATGTACCGTTATTTTTGGGGCTTAAAAAAAAGATTTAAAAAAAAAACAAACACACAAATACGGAATAGCGGAACCCATTTCGTTCGTATTTTCTTAAGAAATCATTTTAAAAGATTGCAGGAAAGCGAGAGGAAAGATGTTAAACATCAAAAACTTCAGAGATTTTCAGATATTTACTGTATATTATGTAATATGAGCTTTATAATGAAAGAAGTAAAATTTCATGGCTATTTCCAGTTTGAGACCTTACAATTTTCTAGGCAATCGAATTTTGTAATGACTTTACTGGAAACATTCCCTAATCTCGAAGTAGTATCTGACCTTTTCTAAGACCGTTTCATTGAAAAGTGATTTATTAATAATTATAATTTTTACTAATGTCTTTTAAATGCAACCTGAACTGCACAGCACTTGTTAGAAGGAATAGAAAAATAGGAAAAGTTTTTTGCCAATGTGGATTTGAGAGTAAGGTCTTTACTCTTATTATAACCTATGGGCGGCATCCAATTGAAATTGGAGGTATGGAAAAGAATGCTGCCGGGGATCGAACACACATGTCTATTTTATTTATTTTATTTTATTTATCGCAAATTTTAGTAATGTTATATATCTTATTTCAAATTTGACTTAAAAAATAATGTAAATAATTGTTTTAATTCGTCTATATATGAAAACTTAGTTAAACTTATAGTTATGACACTAAATACACCAATCAAGATATCAAAAACCATCACAGCTGTGATATTTGTTTTTTTTTTGTATGTGCTTAATTTAGTACCATGAGTACTTGAGTATTCTAAATTAATTGATTCCTCATATTATAGTCAAGTTCAAAACAACCCACGTATATTATATCGCTGCAAATTTAACACAACAGCAAAACAAATCACTTTCAAAAGTCAAGTTATGAAAATATAATTTCCTGAACAAAAATGGCCAACGGGCATATTAAAACACAAAATTGTAGGTTTAACGTTTAGTTATTATATCTTATATCCATACAATCAGTTAAAGTCCATTAATTTAAACGGTCGTAAAATTTGCAAATCAGCTTATCAATAAAAAAAAAAAAAACATAAATTTATTTATGCGTGTGCTGAAGTTATTTGTTGTTTATTCGCGTTCAAAAAAGCCCACATAAACACGAATACCTTACCTACTTACGAGTATATCGTGAATTTCAATTTAGGTCAAATCAATCTATAATCTTTTTGTATTAAATCTACTCGTACGTAGGTTTGTTTATATCCTTAAAATCGAAAAATGAGATTCCTTTTAATATTTTATTAGCAATGTCTTCCTGAAGTATACAACAAAATAAATATTTCAATCGTATGAACAAACAAAAAGGTTACATTTGGCGGAAGTTGCAAAATTTTATTTTATAGGTAAATTGAATTTAGAAATTGTTGATGATTTTTTTTTACCTTGATTGTGAATACGAAAAGCGTAATAAGAATTAATTTTGAAATAATTGCATTTTGTTGGACACATTACACGTGTCGTTATTTGAATGTGTAAATAAATATTTAAAATGTTTTTTTTTTCTGTCTATTTATTAATCAATGTTGAAGGAGACGTTTTTACACAGGAAATGTGAGCTGCTCAAAGATAATTCTTAATATAATACAGGTATGCAGTTGGTTATAGTCAAACTCACTAAACAGCAATCAGTAATACCTACATACAAGCAAATGGTGTTCACTCAACAAAGATAAAGTATTTACAACTCGATAAAGAGGTCTGCTATACTAAGTTTTATATAATCCATATCAAATATCTCAAACTTGAGCGAGTGCATTTTTGATATTTCTCTTGAATAACACATTAAAAAAAAATTAACAAAAAATTTAAATCTTTTCGCCAAGAAAACAAATTTTTTCTTCAATGGAAAACGTAATGATTCGCATGACGATGTTCATTTCGACTGTTATATGATTTAATTTATCTATGTATGTAGGTATTTACGTATTTATATTTGTTTTAAATCTTTACAGCTCCTTTCGCCGAAGTGTTCCTATATTCCCCCATCATTATTTAAACCGATAAGAATTATTTTATTTTTTTATTCAGGTGAAATTAAACAATTCTAAAAACAACGTATATATGTAGGTATACCAATATCTAACTTACTTTGACGGTAGATAAGTATAACATCTGCTGCCTTGTCGTTCTGTAAAATGACATCATTCCTTTTTTTATAGTTTCCTCTTTCTTTAAGACTTCAGAGTGAGTCAATTGATCGTCTAAGGAAGGAATATAATATTACGAGTAAGTGATGTAGTTCATAGGAAACTGTATTATACATAAATACATCGAAGTATACATATGTGTCAAGCTTAAAGAAGAAGCACATCATAAATCTAAAATGTCCCACTGGGTCGAAGATAATTGCTTTTATTGTACGTTTTAATCTGTTATTCTATTTTATTTTATTTTATTTTATTTTATTTTATTTTATTTTATTTTATTTTATTTTATTTTATTTTATTTTATTTTATTGTATTTTGTTTTATTTTATTTTATTTTATTTTATTTTATTTTATTTTATTTTATTTTATATACAAGGTATATAAAAAAATCCTTATTAACATGTGGTTGGGAAGGTCGATCTACCTTATCATTTCCAGTTGACTTCATGATTTTCAACTCACTATATACATAAAGCCGTGTTTTTTTTGGCAAAAGCTATCTGCAGCAAAGCAAATTTACACACATTGCAAGTACAAAAACCTGATTTCGATAAAAGTAAAAGCAAAAGTCTGCTTTGGATATATTTGTGATATTATACAGGGTGTCCGCCGGAAAGGTATACTACTTTGTTTGTTTATGATTTTTGATTAAATGAAAGAGAATGGATCTTACATTGATAAATGTTTTACTTAATGTCGGCACTTATGTATGGAACAAAATATCTGCTAAACTTCCGCCTCTGTTAGTCTCACAAATGCGAGCCCTTTTGAGCACATTTTTCATTACATTCTCACACATTTCACGCGGTTTTTTATTAGTTTCATGTTGTTTGAGTTGCTCAAGCGTTTCTGGTTTGTTTGCATAAGCCTTGCTTTTCAGATATCCTCACAAAAAGAAATCCAGAGCAGTCAAATCAGGCGACCGTGGAGGCCAATCAACATCACCATTTATTGAAATAACTTGTTGTGGAAAGAGGTCTCGCAGTAATTCCATTGTAATCCTGACTGTATGCGATGTGACACCATCTTGTTGATACCACATGTTAATCAAGCCCAAAACATGGAGTTGTGGCGCTAAAAAGTTTTCAATCATACCACGATATCGCTTCCCATTCACAGTTACCGTTACGCCGTTTTCATTTTCAAAAAAGAAAGGTCCAATGATTCCTCCTGACCAAATTTCACACGAGACTGTAACTTTCAATTGATGCAAAGGTGACTGATGAATAATTTGAGGGTTTTCCATTGCCCAGAACCGACTATTCTGTTTATTTACATATCCATTCAAATGAAAATGTGCCTCGTCACTCATTATGATTTTTTCATGAAAATCTAGGTTGTCATGGGCTAGCTGTAACATCCTATTGGCATATGTACGGCGGCGTAAATGATTTTGTGGAAGAAGCTGTTGTGTCAAATGAATCTTAAATGGAAACAAATGGAAATCCTTGTGCAAGATTGTGGCCAAAGTTGTTCTTTGAAGACCAAGCTCCTCAGTACGGCTTCGAATTGAGGTGGATGGATTGTTTTAAACACTTCCTTAAGCAGCAGTAATGTTTTCACCCGACCTTGCAGTACGTTGTGGTCCATGATTGGGCCTATCACCTACAGACCGTCTTTCTTCGAAATCATTCACTACGCTATAAATAGTGCGTTTTTGTGGAACGCTGTTTCTCCCAAAAATTTCACGTAATATTCTCATCGTCACAGTAATCAATGATTGATTTTAATTAAAATGCCCTAACGATTAAAACACGTTGGCTTATCGAATATTTTTTCATAATAAATTTGCCACGTGTCTGCTTCACGACTGCCAAATACGAACTGTCAAGACTAATGTTTACTAAAATGGCTGCAAAACAAAGTAGTATACCTTCCCGGCGGACACCCTGTATTATGTTGTTGAGTTGGTAGTTCCGATGACTTTCATGAATCTAGAAGTCTTTGTTCGTAAATAGTGGTCCTTTTTTAATGGCCACCCATTTATTAGGTAAGTTGTCTCGGATGCCAAACTATCCGAATATATTTGTGAATGATTCGGAAAGGTTTGGTGAAAGCATTAAAAAATCAAAACAAAATTCATCAAATATAATATTCAGTCACATTTGTCACATTTGTAGAACGCCAATATTCAATCCAATTACGAAATTCGTATTACTAAAATGTATGTTATTGATATTGTTGCTTGCTTGGTGGTCAATATTTTGTCTCAAATAATTTCCCTACTCCAACTCGATCTTTGGACCGCATTTAAACGAAGTTCATAAATACTTAATAGAAGGAAGCACTATGCGAACACACTCCTCTTTGGCAAAACATCTGATTTATTGAAAAAAACGTCAAACACATAAAATATTTTTAAAATTAACATTAGGACCAAAAAAATTCAACTTTTTGTTATTTCTTATTTCTTCATATATACTCCATTTTAACTGGATTTTTGAATTCAAGTTCTATTTGTTTATATACATTTAATCTGAAGAAATATAAAAATTAATTGTTGATTTTTTACATTTACATAGATATTTGACACATGGTCGATAATAGCAAACTTAAAAATAGAAAAAAAATCAGGACTCTGGGGATCATTTTTTTGCAAGATCCTGCTGTGCTGCCGATAGATTCCAAAAAAAAACGGCTAATGTACATCACCACTCACTCGCCACAGTTTGGTTTGTTATTTTCTACTTGGGATGTATAGGTATAATATGGGGCTAATTTAAAAAAAAAAAAAACAAATATAATTCGAGATTTTGATCAAACTTGACATTACGATAATAGATAAAATGAAAAAAATGGGTCCCCACTTCCATCTGTCTGTGTGTCTGTATGGCTTCTACAGCCTAAACGACTGAAGCTATTTTATTCAAACTTGGTAGTAAAGCGTTTTTTATATGAAATAGATTTTTGAATCGTTTTTTTTTACCCCAAAAATAAGTTTAACCCGCCATGCATTTTTTCTACCATCTTAATTATTTCGAAAACGGCTCCAACGATTTTGATTAAAAAAAATCTGTGCACTATTATAGGTATTTTTTATTTTTAAGTTATTGACCAATTGGTTAAATTATTATAGGTGTTCGAGATTTAAATATACCTCTTTTGGCTGTTTTGGTCGTAATATATTTTTAATGAAACAAATTCATTTCCTTTCCCGACGTTTCGACGGTGGTTGCCGTCTTCTTCAGGGGATCTTTTATTAACAAAAATTAAAAGAACATATTATACACATAAGAACATTTAGTGTAAAATTTGGCAAACTTACATTTAGTATGTATCACAGATAAACATAAATAATACAATAAAAGACAAATATAAAGCAATGATAAAAAAAGAAACACTTCGATTGAAGTTAAGTCGGCTTTAAATTGTCACGAATTCTGCTTAGTCACCAAAGAGCAGTAAGCTGATGAAATGTTCTGGCTGTCTTGTTTACGATTCATATTGTTTTTGTTGTTAATAATATGAAGCGTTTCAAGAGTATACCGCTTGGAGACATGTTTCTCCCTTTCCAGGATTTCCACTCTTTCAAAATCTGGTTTGTGTCCATGCTCAATGGAGTGTAAGGCCAATGCTGTCTTCCCAGTACTTTTTAAATTAATGTCGGATTTGTGGTTGGAAATTCGTTGACGAAGAAGTTGTTTCGTTGTACCCATATAGGAAAGATTGCAATTTTCTTCCGCATTGCCAAGACAGTTAATTTTATAGACTACGTCTGTGCACTTATCCTTTTCCGTTTTTGTTTTCATGTTGGTGAAAAGAGGAACCAGCGTCCTATTGGATTTATACGCTAAACTGACGTCATTAGTACTACTTTTAACGGTCTTTTTAAGGTTTTCTGACAGTTTGGGAACATAAACTATACTCTTATAAATACGTCTCTCTTTTTGCCGATTATCAACAGGAGCTTTGTGTTTTTGGCGAAGTATCAAGCTCCGTATGATTTCCATTGGATAGCCATTATCTAGGAGGATTTGTGTGACTATTTTCTCATTTGCGGCGTGAAATTCCCGGTCACTCAACGCAAAGACTTTTTGAACTAGATTAGAGGCTGTATTAATAAGAATATGTTTTGCTTGATTGGATCTAAAGTTGACAAGTCTTCCATATGATGTGTCTTTCTGATACCAAATGAAAGAGAGTCTATCATTAACGCGATGAATTTTGACGTCTAAGAACGTTATCGCTCTGTTTTGTTCCCTCTCAACGGTAAATTGTATTTTTTCATGATATGAATTAAGGCATCGTAAAACATTGTCGACGTCCCCTTCATTAACAACTGCAAATATATCATCTACATATTTAACGATTATCTTTGGTTTGTTACTATCGTCAAATTTATTGTCCAAAAGGTTGTCCAAAACTAAATCGGCAATGGTAGGAGAAAGTGGATTTCCCATTGGCATACCATGAATTTGTCTGTATAAGTTATCTTTATACTGTAGGTAATTGTTTTCTTTAAGACAAAAATCTAACAACTCTATGAATTTGGTTTGGCTCAACTGTGTATGTTTACTAATTGTATCCCATTTTTTCCTAATTATGGCTACTGCCAGTTGTACAGGAACATTAGTAAATAATGATACAACATCATAAGATACTAAAACATCAGTTTGTTCTAGAACCAGATTATTTACCTTATCTTTAAATTCATAAGAACTTTTAATTGAGTAGACCGAATCTCTTGTCACGCACTGTAAAATTTTCCCCAAGTATTTTGCAAGTTCATAACAAGGAATTCTCATTGATGATGTTATAGGTCTAAGAGGCATGTTTCGTTTGTGAATTTTCGGTAATCCATAAATTGCAGGTATTTGTGCTGTATATGTCGTCATCACTGTCTTTTGCCTATCATCAATCAACTTGTTTCCATGTAGCCATTTAACCAGTTCATTGTTTTTATTTTGCAGTGAAGAAAGGTATTGTCTTTATTTTTTTACATAGGTACATATTTTGTTTTTAATGGTACCTATAATAGAACTTTTTTTAATTTCGATTTTTTAATCAACGGCTCAACGGATTTCGATCAATTTTTTAAAATAATTCTAAATAATACTGAGTACCAACATTTTTGAAAATTATTAAATTGGATTTTTGAAAAAAACCATCTCTCCCATACCGGGACAATTTAAGTTAAGAATTATTGACTAAGTGTAAGGCTTTCCCAAGCCCGTGCGCACCACTTGCCCCACCTTGTATTTTTTTTCAGATAATTTTAACCAAACGCTTCTGCAGCTTCTGGTTCTCGTAATATTTCAATTCAAAAATGTTCCCATGATTGTCAACCCAACTGCATTTTATTTGCTTTGGGTGGCTGTGGCTTCTAGTGCTCGAAAGGGATCGAACAGAACTTTTTTTTGGTTTAACATTTCTAATGAACCAGTTTACACCGGTTATTAGGAAAGACGAGCATACAAACTCAACAAGTACTTATTTCTACTGAAGTATGATTTCAGACTTAATGAATCCTTCAACCGATTTGAACTAAAACTACATATTTGACTGCAATCTACAACACATTTCTTAAAAAAATATTCTTTTTATTGAGCAGGTAAAGTATGCCAAAATTCTTTAAAATAGCTTTAATAGTTAACAACATAATTTCTCTAATTTTAAAAGTAGCTGAGTAAAATTTTAGTTGAAAAAATTATAATTTACTATGAATCTGAAACTTGCCTTTAGTTACTTGTCTGGTATTCGCAGACAAAGAGGATCAAATCTCCAACAAAATTGTAAAATTACCATGGATTTGTTTTTTTTTTTATTGATGAATTAATTTATTAAATACTTTTAATTTACATTATGTAAGTACCTATGTACCTAGGTACAATATATACAAATATACCTGTTTCCTTAGAAAGTTCGTTGAAGTGAACCTACATAGCTTGGTATCTTTGTGCTTTACACTAAAGATGGGAAAGGTAACCTATGACTCATGTATTTTTTGATTTAGCACCAATTTCTTTGCACGTTTTTCGTTTTTTTTATGTGTGTTACTATCACGTTTTGGTTGTTTTTCAACAAAAAAAATAACTTACTTAAGTTACCCACTCCGTGACAGTATAATGATACGAACAGCACATTTTACATCAATGAACTGTACCAGAGGTTATTTTCATAATTTCATTTCCAAGAAATTAAAACTGGGCCAGCATTAAAAGCATGTGGCGTTAAATTATGCATATGTATGTCTACATATATAATGTTTTAGTAAGTTTTCATGCTAATGTCATCATAGATAAAACTAAGTTGAAGTTTCATTATAGAGTCATTGATAAGAACTTTTTTTGTTCTAAATTTGTTTTACTAGACTAAAAGCGTTGGATTTACTGATAAAGTGCTAATGATAACATACCTAAAAAAAGGGTTTTGTAAATTAAGATGATAAATTATTTAAGCATGGCTCTGAGAGATAAACATGTGTTTCTAGATCCAAATACAGCTGTCATACATCATTGTAAGAATTATTTATTTTTTTTAAATTAATTTGTTTGTGCCTAAGTGTTTCTTTTTAGGGAGTGACTCTATAGACATGCCAATTTATAACAGTTTTGCTTATGGAAGTCCCATAGGTCCAGGACCATGATAAAACTAAACAGATAGCTATTGCACATCATGGGCTTAGAATTACGCCATCGACGCATACAAATTTTATTTTTGAGAAACGTAAAACAAACATTTTCCGACTTTAATTTAATATGAAATGTTAGCCGTGTTTTATTATCGCTAATATCCCATATGGTTCACCCTGTGAAAATAAAACGATATGGGTTATGTACTTAAATGTACCCTATGTTCGGCAAACTTAAAATACTAATATGTGCAAACCCATATAGAAACCCGGATAGAAACGTGGATCTCGTGTTGTTTTTGCAATACGTGCTAAAAAATAACCCAGTCACACACACGAAGATAATAAAGCTTTTGATCCTTAAAAACATTAAACTATTTTTTGGAGCCCCACATCCATAGTAAACGTGGTGAATGTTTCATACTTTTATTGCGAATAACAGTTAAGAAACTGCTCTATAAATTGGCATTTTACTCGTCTCGCAATTTTTGTATTACACACTTTATACATATTCAGATTTTGTTTGTCTATTTCATCTTCTTCTTGAATCTTGAATGTGTTCAAATTCTTGCATGCTGTGTATCAACGAACAGAGCTAACAACCAAGTTGGAAGTGAGAGGAAAAAAACTATCACAAAAGTCCGGGAACGCATTGAACATCATTTTAACGTCAAAACAAGAACATATTGATGAATGTGTTTAATAAAAAAAGGTTTCTGTTGAGAAGTTTTTACAACAACTGACAGATTTTAAATTGTTTTTTTTTCGTTTTATTTGACAGTGATTACAATTTTGTCAAAAGAATTTTCTTGGGCTAACATTTGCAGCCTGAGAAAATATTTTACTCGCTGTGAAAAACTATGAAAATTTGGTTACGGGTATAATATTTGACAGCTTTTTATGTAGAAATTCATAGATGTGCACAGTTTGAAAAAGTATAGGAACACACCTTATATTTTTATCAGATACTGTATATTATTTTTGACATTATACTGCATATACTGCTTTTGCACATCATGCAATTTGAGCTTGACATTTGTAAGCGCATAGGTGAGAGACGTATGTTGTGGATGGGGTAGACAAAATTGCTGAGGTTGAAAAATTGCAGAGTTATACTGCTTTAACACAAGGAAACTGAGTTGCCGGCAACTGGGAGTTTGTGGGTGAGAAGGGCAAGAAGTAAGGGGAATGAAAAAAATCTCCCGGTCAACGATTTGAAGATTTTTTTGACGTTTTGCTTTGCATTCCAATAAGCCCAACGTAATCTTCCCAGTTTCCTCCTCAGTTTATTGGTGCCGGTTTTTAATGTGAAATCTACAAAGCAATTAAAGGAAAACGTCACAAAATAACCCAGCAACTGGTTTCCCTGTGTGAAAGGACACTTATTGCCCTTTATTCTTATCTAAATTAAGTGGAGTGAATAGTGCGGATATATGTGTGAAGAAAATTAAAATCGCAGTGTTTAAAAGTATCTCTGCAACCGAAAGGACTCCAAAACTGAAATATAGACAACAAATAATTGTGGTGTAAAAGCAGTATAATACATCACATTATTATATATGTAAGCCCTTTTTCGTTGTCTAATGTTTGCTTAATATGTTTGACAGCTCAATATAATTCTGAATCTGCGGTTCACACATAATGTATACACATATATACAGAAAATCGGGTACCTACAGAAACAAATATATTTACAATTACGTAAGCGCGAGATTAAGTTTTTTTGCCAAATAACGTGTTCACATCCACGTTATTTCTGTTTAAAAAAAACATATTGGTTGTCAAGTGTGTTTTTCATTCTTCAAATTTCAATTTCAAAAATAAGAAATTTCTTACAAAACGCAAATCCACAAAATACATGATTCAGCAAAATGACAATTGCCAGTTACCTCAATTCGCCACATCTAAAGCCTATATCTACCTACAAAAAAAACACACAAGGGGTATTCAGGATCCGATGTATCTGGTCTTGTATAATTGTAAAATTTTATTTTTTTAGAACAGACTGTGAACACACATTTACTAATCTGTAGCAACACTGAAGCAAATGTCAAAATCTGTTTCTTTCACATTTGTTCTGAAGAAGGCTTAGTTTGTGTTAAAAAAATCTTACACCCTTGTATTTTTCTGTTACAATAGGGTTCGGGTATTATAAAAGTGTAAAAGTTTAAGACATTGACATTCAGTATATTTTTTTGTTGTAGTGAAAAAAATGCTACACTTTTACACTTTTACAATGATACAAGACCAGATACATCGGATCGTGAATACCCCTACAGAATTTCATCACCAGAGTGAGTTCAGCTCTAGGGCGACATTGGCTTTCTACATCCAAAGCGGAACATTTTGACTTTTTCATTGCATTCATTTCATTTCTCGCCAACAAGCATTGTTTTCCGCAGGTTGAATTACTCCAGTGTGTGATAGCCCTTAAAAATTATAGTTTTAAACAATTACTAATTTAGAAAATTTAAACAATCCGATATAATTTACCTGAATTAGAAATACCATGACAGACCAGTTAAAACTAATATTTATATATTTAACAACAAACATAAATAAATAATAATAACACAGGATAAAAACTTAGCGCACAGAAAAACTACTCAAAGTAAATATTAAATAAACGACACCGCTTTTGGCAGCTTATTGCAAAGTATAAAAAAACACGATTAAGTCACTTAATAAAATCACTGAGTCTGAGTGAGATTGTATCAAAATGGCACATAAAATGAATCACTCAGACTCAAGTGCAGATCTTGATCAGCTTAAACCAGTTCGAGTATGTGACAAATGCCACAGTACAGATTGGTGTATTTTGTATTGGGATATTTTATGAAAAAAACTGGTCAAAATTGTTTTTATTGATAAATCTGTACATGTAAATACGTGTCTTTTGTATTTATGTACATTACAATACATACAGAAAACTGCAACTGAAAAAACCTTAAACAGTGACAGTTTAAAATAAAAATCTAAGCAAACACACCTTTGTAGGATTATTAAACATTTGAATTAGTCGTTGGTGATCTTAAATTTAATATAATAGCTGGATATTATATATGGGTGTGGGTCTGGTTTTAACACGCATTACAAAAACAACACAAGATCCAGGTTTCTATCGTGGTTTCTATCTGGGTTTGCAAATATTAGTATACAGTTCGTTTTATTTTCACGGGGTAAACCACATGGGTTATGAGCGATAATAAAAGACGTCTAATGTTACAGATAGTATATCGTAAACTGCATTATAATTTGCGTGAGGGCCGGGCAAAATTTTAAATTTCGTCATTGAAAAACTCCCATCCACTGCAATTCTAATTTTAGTAATTATTCTTAATTAATAGAAAATAACTGAAATATTCCCTATAAAAAAATCATAAGTAAATTATTAAAACAATTATCAACCAATTTCCCTCCTCCAGAATCTCACTAAACTTCTTCGAAATGCTGACACTCAATAAACTTCGCTTAGTGCAACATGACCAATTTTTGTTCCAAGCCCCCAACTCCTTTTTTAATCCGTTATTAAAGCTACTTGCTGACAAAACTATGGATCTCAATAGAACCGAAAGAATATTGATCTGTGTGGGAATATCTTCTCTTAATTACAACCACTGACACCACTCGGAATATCAACACATGAAAACTTCGGTAACTTCATTATGTTAAATGCAATAGAAAATCTCACAGATAAGTGAAACCATCATGGGCCTAACACATTTCAACCCTCAATCCACTCCACTGGCCAACGATTGTCAGTATTGCTCATGGGAACGGGGAAATATATGAATAATCAAAGCAAACAAGTTGTAAAAATAAGTGTGTTGCCTTACTTTCAGCATAAAAATGTGAAGACTGTAATTTTTCAAAGAGTGGGGCTGAAAATCTCTCAGAGAGCAACAAAGTTTTACAAAAGTAAGGGAACGCTTTGGACAACAATCTTAGCCATTTCTTAAACGTCAAAATAAGAGTGTATTTTTGATTTTTTTATAATTTAAGATTTACATGAAATTATTTCTTAAAATAATAAATTTGATATCACAAATTTCAATTTATTGCTCGAATAAGCCAGACCAGACTATATAAATTCCATTATTTTCAACTTTTGTAACGATACACATGGCAGCTGACAGCTCATGCATTGTTTTTTTTCTTTTTTCCTTCATTTGACATTCTTCATAATTGTGTGTAAAGAAATTTCTTGGACTAAAATTCGCAGCATGGGGAAATATTTTACTCTCTCATGAGCGCTGTCTTCTGTGAAAAACTACGAAAGTTTGGAGTACGGGAACAGGATTTGACTGTTTTTCGTAAGAATTCGTAGATTTTCGCAGTTTTAAGCAGTACGGGAACGGACCTAATAATAGGGAGGTTCATTTAAGAAAAGATTTGCTCTTTCTGTCAAAAGATTTGATCTTTTTCAATTTTGTGAGTTTCATTGCAACAAACAAAGAGCAAATATAGATCAAAGCTCAACACGAAAGATTTGATCTCTGATAGGTTGATCTGAATGCCATACACATGTAAAAAATATTTCTTGTCAAATGAAAAATGGAAAATGTTTTGTTAATAATGCCAGTCCGTTTGAAAAATAAAAAAAAAATTTAAAATTTAGATTTTATAAATTTAGTCTAGTTTTTGATTGCTTCATCTCCGTCTTCCTCGTTATCTGATGATAAAAATATGTTTTTTCAGTAATGTGTGTGTCAATCATTCACCAATACTACAAATAAATCTGGAAACAAGTTTCATTGAAAAGATCAAAACTCGATTTTGAGAGGATATCTTTGAAATTTGAATGAAAATCGCTAAGAGACACATTTTTTAATCAACAGTTTGTAAAACTTAAAACACCCTTCCTTTTTTTGCTCGAAGATTAGAAATGTTAGACAATGAATTCATTCATTATATATAGCAAACACTATAACTTTATAATAAAAATTAATAATGTCGTTTAAAAAATTGAACACAAAGTACATGATTTAGATTTATAAATATTTTTTTTCTTCAAATTTTACTATAGAAGTCTTTTATTGAATACATTCACGGATAATCTTAAATCAATGTCAATTGCAATGATACCATTTACATATGTACGGTTAGTCTAGTCGTCCATTGTATTTAATTGACTTTCAGCCAACTTCTAATATCAAATAAGCCCAATGTCCCAGCTTAAGGTGTGCGCCTAACTCTACACCTTTTTTAATAGGGCACGTTCCACTATTGTGTCCCACTGACTTGGAATATATCGCGGCAATATGGGAATGGGATATAAAACTGACAATGTGACAAGAGATATACATACATAAACTAAGTGTGTATCTATGCCAGCCAGCCATTGAGTCAGTCCAAGAACCTGATGTGCATACTTAACTATTTTTTTTTTCAATACTCAATTACATACTTACGTATACTTACGAGTTTATTATAAAAATAAATAAAATAAAGAAATACCCACAGGTAAAAGAATATTAATGAAGTAGAATTTTATTTGGTCACCAATTACATATCTGATGTCAAAATGTCAAGAAACCAGAGAAAGCTAAAAAACTTTAACGAAGTGATATTAAATTTTTAATCAATTCAAATCTCTACACACATGTTATTAATAATTCCAAGAAGATTTAATGATCAATGATCGAAAAAAAGGTTCTCCAATATTGATGTTATGCCTCCTGATGATGAAAAAAAAAGTATAGTCAATTTGCTAGGAAACGTGTTTAATTTATGATGCATGGGAATGCTTATGAAAAGAATTTCCCACCTGACTCGGGGAAAATTAAAAGTTTGTATATCAGGATTTCTAAAAATAAATATATATGAAAAAAAAAACAACAATATTAATTTTTAGCAGATTATACCTGTACTTATGTATATACATAGATATCCTACACCCAAAATCTCATTACGGTATGAAATTTCATATTTTTTTTTGTTTTACAGTTTTTCAGTCGGTCCTCTTGGACTTGAGCATACTATCTGACACAAGTTCAAGTTTATATGACACAAGGTGACGTTACCACAAAAACAACAAATGTATGTACATAATAATAAAACTAAACGAAAACCACTAACAGCTAAAATGTACATACATAGGTATATGTAATTTAATATTGTAAAGCATAAAAATAATAATATGTAAGACAAAAAAAAACAGGTGAGTTTTTTGTTTCAATTAGCAATAGCGAAACATCATACTGACCTAACCATATAAGGCATTAAGTTTCATTATGGATTTCATTGAATTCATGTTTTTGTAAATTTATTTATTAGCTGATGGAAGTTGACGTTGAGGTAGTCTACTGGTTTTTCCATTGTTTAGATGTTCACTTTTTATTTTTTTTTTTTGAATCAACAGAACATTTAATTCGACTAGGTCAATCGGATTCTTATAAGTCTGATGAAATAATGTAAAACAAATAATCCATTAATATGCATCACTTGGACAGAAATAATTACTCCGTTTTGGATCCGAAACCACTTCAAAAAAGGATCAGAAACGATTACAAATCGAATCAAATTAGTATGGAAATTGGAGTCACCGCGGAGCCATTATGTGAATGTATTGTGAGAGAGAGAGAGAGAGATTTCTTATTTCACCATACTCAGCGAAAACCGAACCTAAATGGAATCCAGATCGGACACATATTAAACACTTCTTTGTTTATTTGATAATAATACCGTTTTTCCATTTTAAAATACTATTTTATAAATTCTTTATGTTGTTATTATTTTGGTTTTCCTTGAAGATACATAGTTCCTTGTTGATTGTTTACTCTGGAAAATTGAAAAAAACAATAACTGTTTCTCTCTCTTTATTTTAATTTCTAGTCCGTAAAAACTAGTTCCCACTCGAATATCGACTACTCTATCTATTTCTCGGTCCATACAAAAATTATCACGATTCCCGTTCTTCTTTTTACATGCGTACACAGAAAATTTGAGAAAATGTGTGAGACACTCAATTTTTTTGGATTCACAAGTGATTCCCAAGTGAACCGAGAAGGGTTAGGTACTTATACAAAATGTCACTTTCACATTTACAAATGTTGAAAAGACCGCCATTTCCGACGTGCACAGCTGAAAAAACAGATTCAGCACGATATTAGTAAAAATATCGAGACTATTAAATAGGTCTAAAATGCTTCGCATTACTGGCTGAACACAATAGGCTAGGCGTTTTTCTTTTTTATCTCAGAGCATATCACTGAAGAGAGCCTGAGGAAAATGTTGATCAGAGCTCTCCGATAAAATTTTAAAATACACTTTAACGCTGAACTGTCATAAATTTCCTGACAAGTAATAGGGATGACGATATTGAGAAAACGTCTACATATATGTTCACATCGATGTCAACAATCGAATCGAAAACATCGATGTTTTTAAAATTAAAGCTTATCTACGTTCAGTTTTAATTAAGAAAATACAAAATTACTTGTATATTTGTTTACATAATTGAGTTTTAAGCCCAGAAAAACTATTGTTTTGATATTGCGAAATGATAAAACCTAAGCAACAAATTACGTGTAAACTGTGCCTTTCTATACATTGATAGGAAATATGATAATTTTATTGATTTACGATCTATGATACAATATTTTGCAGGGTTAAGAATTAATATAAATTCGGGAACATTGATCCCTTACAAGGTGACAAAAGCTGATGATTGTCAAAATATAATTATGCGTGAAGTAAGCCGCGCTCAGCTTACTGCTCCACTTGATCGGTCAGTTAGTACGTAGCTGGAATAGCTGTCAAAAACACAAATTCAATGTTGAATGCATGGAGCTGTATTCGGAGCTGGAAAAGTTGTCCGACTTTCAACTTTTCTGACTTTTCAAACTCACGTGCACATGCACAATCAAGTCGAACGAAACGTTTACATGGGATTGAAAGAGCTTCAAACTGTTTCCAATCCCGGAAAAAAGTCATAGCTGAAATCACGTAAGACTTTTTTGACAGCTATTCCGGCAACAACCCCAGCACGAGCACCAGTTGCAGCACGCCATGGTGTTCAGTCAGCTACTCTGTTTCTTAATAGTCAAATATCGGTAAAGGGTAGAATCTAAGAGAATTAATTATAATTGTTCACCTCCTCGAGCGTTTCCTGGAGGCCGACCGAGTCGTCCCACCTTTTTGTCTATATTTAAAACATTCTCCAAGAACTACATAGGAACTTCAAATCAATCTACATATTATTGACACACCCAATGTCACTCAAAACTGTATATTATGTTGTTTTCACCGGATATGTCTGCATACATTAACGCTTTGCCATACTTTAAACGGGTTAGCCACTATTTGTAAATTACAACACACCATCCGTGTCATCTTCCTGCACAAGCTTAACTAACAGCGTCAAATTTAATCACATTATATATGGGTAATTAAATGCAAAATACATAGAAACCTAGTGTTGATAGTTAAGTTTTCTTATCACGCAATGCAAACAGCAGTTATTTACAATGGCATAAAATGAGAGACACAGTAAACGCATTCAACTTGACGTTGAGAAAACATCAACTCAAGCAGACACAAAGTGCATCAACCATGGGCCAATAATTATACATATACTCGTACAACATTATTTCCTTTGTTTCTATGAAATATAATATTATTAATCAATAAAACGCAAGAGATTATTTTATATGTATTTATTTTTAAGGACAACAATCCTAAAAATTCAGCAAATATCTACATACGTTTGCTTGGATGTTTATTTTTCCAATCACATGGACGGATTCCAATTAAATTTGGCAAAGAAGTTGAATACTTTTATGCTAGGGTGTTGCTGCTAATATTAAGAAGAAGAAATTCATACTATACATTGACATTTTAGAAATAAGTCCAACACTTTTTTTTTTTTTTTTTTTTTTTGAATACAACTACTAATGTGGATCAAAGATTAAGATTTCTGAATTTCACCTTGTATCCAATTAACCACAGATTTAATTTATTAAAATTTTGATGTGTCATTAACATTTTGTAGAAATTTATGTTCGGGTATTTTATATCAAAACTCAGATGCAAATTTTAATGCAATTCACAATCAAATGCGAAGATACTTGACATAGATGTTTAAAATTCAGGTTTCTTTCATTCGTTCGTGTTCCGCTAGATATCAAATAAAATATGTTCGGATACAAATCTTGATGTAGGAACATTAATTTGCAATTAGGTAATATATTTTTTTATTAAGGGTAAGCTGTCCGTTAACTTTTGGTTTGCATTTATAACAAAAAAGGCTTGTGAAGGTTTTTGTTTTGTTTTCTCACTTGATGAAATTTCTTAAAAGACAGACAGTCAAATTATTGAAACATTTTCTACTGAGCTCAGGTAGAGGAGGATTGCGGTATAGAATATTTTGTGTCATCATTTATTTATTTTAAAAATTGAAATGTCGAAAAAATATTCACTTTATGGTAAATATACAATTCTTTGAACGAACAAAAAAATTGGTGGTGAGAAATTTTTTTTCCGACAGAAAAACATCTGAGGTTAAAACGAAAATGCAAATCTGTATTTTCATATTTTTTTCTCACAAGCACTGACAATGTCACAATCATTGGCCGTGGCGCGATAGTTGTGTTGCAGGTTCGATTCCTGCCGTTGTAAATGTCTTCTTATATTCCATTAAAAAACAATTCTAAAAATTGTCATAAAATAAGTTGTTGGTTTACTCATTACATGCTGTTTAGGCATAACACTAACAACATGTGATTGAGTAAACTAGCATACCCATAAAATATGACAACGAAGTAAATAAAATAATGCGAATTAAAAGGGACATACATAAATAAGACACGGTAATTCTCTCCGCATTAGTTCAGCCGCCATCCCTGGAGATAAATCTGAGAAAACAACAACCAGCTCTAATCACACATCTTTCCTATCCTTCTTTCTCTTCTTCCACCGGATGCCGCGCTGTGTTAAGAAAAACATATAAAGGGTATTCATACTCCCTTGAGCGCGTGCAAAGTTAAAAAAAAAAAAAACACCAACATTGTTTTTCACGAAAAATATTCGTACCTGCATTTTTTTTCAGGTAGTTCACATATCGATAGCAAAATTTAAAAGTCAAACATTTTTTTTTGCACAAAAATCACCCTTAAGCAATGCATGTAGTATTTTTTTTTCGAGGAACGGTATACTGGGTTTTACTTGATGGAACCAATACACGTTTCTAGGCGAGAACTAGAAAAATAAAATACACGACTGTATCGCACGTACTTGCTCTTGTGGTCAATCACATAATAGTAGAAACGGTTAAATATATTTTAAAGTCGTTTTTTTTACATTATTAATATTAAATAATATAAATTTAAAAACAAAATTAAAAAAAAAAACAAATCTTCCGTTAATTTTCAAAATGTTGAATTTTCAAAAAATCAAAACAAAAAAATATTTTTCGAAAATTTGTGTATGTAGAATTACTTAGAATTTGAATGACCTTCTGAATAATTTTTTTTATCGAAATTCGTTGAGCTGTTAACCGCTAATATGGCAGGTATTGTTAATTACATTATGTAATATTTTTTAAATGTAGACTCCAGTTATAATAGTGCACTGAATTTTTTTTTATCAGAAGATCCGTTTTCGAGATAATTAAAATTAATTGAAGATAATTGTATGGCCGGTACAGTTTGATTTTTTTTTTGAAATTTTGAGTTTAAAATTATAAAAAGTCCACCCGTTTTCGAGATATTAAATTTACAAAAAAAGTTTTTTTTTTCAAAAATTCAAAATATTACTTTTGTAAAATTTTCGTACCTAAATTCTGAGAGTCGTTTTTGAGAAAAATAAGCTTTACCTTTCTGGATAAAAAAAAAATTAATGACAGCGGGTAGGTACCGCTATTTTAGCTCCTTAAAAAATAAAAAAAAAAACATATGGTCATATTACGCAAAAAACAATATGTTCCAAGTTTGAAGAAAATCCATCCACACTCTTTGATCGCGTACAGACAAACGGACGGAATTGCAGGGCACACTTTTCTCGTGTTATTCTCTCTAGTTCGATTTTATTTACGAATTCATAGCCATATAGTACCTAATCGCAAGTAGAAATAGAATTTTTTTATATGACATTTTTTCCTTACGATGTTCAAAAATACCAAAAACTGTAAATAAGGATATTTAGAAAACTTGAGGAATTCCCATGTCGAGCTCGAATTTAAGATATCAAATCATTCGAAAATATAGTTTAATTCCGGGAAAAACTGTGTTGATGGTTGTTATAAATAATATTATCACGATCACCTTTATTTATAGGAGTGGATGAGTTTTAATTGCTCCAAAGAAACATTTGTTTAACTGAATTGTTTGATAATGAATCCGAATTAAATTTCAAGTTGATTGCGTTCAAAATCCATAAAACAGACATAAGTAGAAAAAACAACATTATTCCCGTGACCGCTAATTGATCTAATCGCACATTCTTGACTTATCACACAGTTATTTTAAGTGCAACTTGCAGAACAAAAAAAAACATATTTTACAAGCTTTAATCAAATAAAATAAAACACCTTATTATTTCCTTATCCCCTAATAATATAACAATAGCAAAAAATATTATTTATTGCCTCTTATCATTTGGCACTTTTATAAATGAAAATTACCCAACTCAATCAATCAGTCAATTTAATTCGCCATATTGTCACTTGATATAAATGAATGTGAAATAATAAAACCACACAATTTTATTTAAAAAAAAATAGATCTCTTTTTCTAAACTTATAAATATACATTATATGCTCCATTAATTGAGGTCATCAATGTTTAAAACAAAAGTTCATTTGAAATAAATTGCGACAGTTAATTTGAAATTTTGAAAAAAAAAACATGAAAACATTTCAAGTTTTAGTAAAAATGCTTGTACATATAAGAAAAGAAATATGTCACGCTAAGCACTCGATGTGATCTTACTATACATTTTATCACGCTTGGTTTACATCCAAGAGATCAAATAACACTTCGCTACCCGAAAAACTTAATTGTCAGATGAGAATTGTTGTCAATTTTATGTCTGTGCCTTTGTGCATGGTGCATTGTGGTTTTTCTATACAAATGCGTAAATGTAGATTTAGGTAGATATTATGTGTGACAATTCGATACATGAAATAATTATGACAATAATTGTAGACATCTTATTCTCGAATTATGTATTACGACGACCACAAGACATGATAATAATACCATCGTCATTGTCGATTAAAACGAACAACAAATGCAAGTGTACCTAACCCATATTGGTCAAGAGAAAAAGTCGCTATGATAACAATTATGTACACAATTCGATTTTACACATTACATTACAAAAAGAAATTTTTGCTTGCACAAAAAAAAATTACATAATGCAATGTAAATTATTACATGAGTAAATCGAAACTTCTTTATGGAGAGACCCAATGGTGTTAAGATACATACATGATACATGTATGTACATATCTAATAAATCTATCTGTTTCAGCTTTCAATAACAATCAGGAAATTAGCTTATTTGAATTATGTTTTATGTAACAATTCAATTATTTTGAATGCATGATCAATCAGATGTTACGCAAATTCTGTGCAAGTGTAAACAATTTCTAGTTATGCACTTCCCCGGGCGCCAGTTAGTTAAATCGAGTGAACTATTAGAAAGTGTTTATCTTACGCATATTCTGTTAAATAAAAATATGCACATATCGTTTAAAACTAATGAGTAATAAGCTTTGTTCTTATTTTCTTATAAATGAAATATAATAAATATGATGACGCAATTTTTTTTTAATAAATGTGCGCGCACTAAAGGCATTTTTACAACCCGTAATATGTTCAAGCATAGTGTGAGCGTTACGAAAGTAGGGAAGGGTGTAACAGGAGATACCGATGCACATTGGTTTTCCATGTTTGAATTTGATAAACAAAAAAAAAGATTTTTCTTTTTCATGATCCCCCAGCACTGTTTGGTACAATTAGTTGATTTTTTTGTATTAATGTCATTTCAATTGATTTTAATTTTGTATGATTATTTGAAAAACTTTTTGAATCAAAACTTCCTTTAACGTTTTAAATGAAGTTATCAATTTTGTGGTTACCGTTATATCGATTAGTATTTTTCAGTTTCATAAATAACACTGGTATACAATGAACACCACCAGAATATCGCAAACATGGAAAACAATAAGCCGGATTACAGAATCCGATGAGTGAATATCAGGGCAAGTTCAACATTTCAAATTTGGTGCTACATTACTGGAGTATTTGTGGGGATGTTCCAGAAGCAAAATACAAGAGCGCAGCTAAAAAAACACATCTTAGTTCTGCTTCTGTGTTAAAATATTGTACGATTTGTGGTTAATTTTTGAAAATAAGAAGCTAAATTTTTCGAAAACCTAAAATAATTTTGTAGAAGAAATTCCCTTTAGTGGAACACACGCGGATACATTTGTTCAGTAGTTTTATGGTTAAAGGTAATGAAATTACAATTTTGAAGTGAGGAAACTTTTATTTCCATTTTTAATTACTTTTTAAAGTTTTCATTTTCCATACAAAATGTATGCAATTTATGACTACAAGCAACTGCGTTTGTTTTTGTTGACAATTACTTAATTCTGTATGTTAAGTGTTTTGGTATGCGGATTTTGGGACTTTTTAAGAAGAAATATTCAAATCTAAGAAAACTTTACATACACCGGAACTTGTACCCACTCCAAATAATATTTTATTGATTTAATCAGGGTTGCAGCATCTCTCCCATTACTTGCCGAGTTTTTTGTACGCTGTGAATTTAATTACAAGGAAACTTCATATAAGAAGTTCTTTGTCATTGAAATTTCCCAAATAAATATAAGTAGGTACCAAACAAGAAAACCAAATATGATAACACTAATCATATTGAAGTACTAGTTGTTCGTAGACGCAGCTTTGTTTATCATGTTGAAAACTTTAAACAAAATATTGTAAAAATAGAAAAACAAATATTTTTACATTTAAACTGTTTTATTTATTACTTGCAACGATTACTTTACCGAAATTTACTCCCGCCATTTTGTTATTTCACATGTTAGTAGTCAAATTTAATTTCTGCACTTGTGACCTTAGATTTGTTAATTTTTTAACTCAATAAGCTGAAACTAACTTATTTGATTATATAAAAAAAAAATTAATAAAGTAACTGGCGCCCAACGTGGGCTTTAGTATTGCATTGTTGGTTCGTAAGAACAAATAGGTAGGTAGGTAAGTAATATTAAAAATCATAAGTAATAAATAAACTTACCAGATTCGGAAGAAGTTCTTGTTATCCTTCAAGTCCGTCAACAAGTTTACAAAATTAAGTACGTATTAAATTTACACAAAACACCAATATTGATCACTTTTCGAATTTAAAAGAAATACAAACACTATATCCACTGCAATGAATTATAACCAATTATTAAAATGTGTAAATAACCAACTTAAACAAAATAATAATTTTATATACAAATTTGTAGCTATGTAGGTAGGTACAAAAATATGAAAAAAGTAGTAAGCAAAATAAATAAGAAAAGTGTCAGATGCACATGTTATCTAAACGAGATAAAAACACACACAACTATAGGCAGGTATGATGGTAAACAGAGATCTTCAACTCCGAGTAGGCAGATGGATAGGTATGCCATTTTCACTTTTACAACCGACAATACACGGCAAACTTGAATTATAGGTAATTCCCATCAAGCGATATCACACTCGAGTTAGTCAGTAACTAGTTTATAGTAAAAGATCTTCAGTAGTTAGAATGCCAATGTGTATCTAATTAAATTCCAATAAATCTTCTTCCAACGCGACAGATTAACCGTTTTTTTTGTATTCTCTTTTAATTTTTCACGAAATGCTTTTCCTTTTCAATCATCCTCCGCAAAAAATGTGCGGACTGTCAGAAGAAAACCTGAATTCAAACCAAATTCGTATTTGCAAGTCACAAATAGCTGCTGCTGTTGAATGACAACAACAACAACCTAACAAATGTTAGATTAAAAAACCTGACCCGCCAATAAAAAGCAACATCAGCCATCAGCCAGAAGATCGAAAGGCTCTTTCTCTTAAAATAAAAAAGAAATAAAATAAGACAAACCTAAGAAAGAAGCACCAAAGCACCACCGAAATGAAAACAAGAATATCTACGTAGACGAAGCACGAAAATGATAAAACAACAACAAAATATATCAACAAAAAACCGGCCTAGCAGGCTCCGTCCTCTTTGAACTTCAAAAAGGAGAACAGCCTGATGACTTGAAGACACGAATGCACATGAAATAATAAATGTATGCTTGTGAATCCTCTTTCAAAAAAATAAAAATAAAGGATCAATTTAGAGGTTGATTTGCGTTGCGAGGTGGAATGATATTAACAAAACAAACTGTTTTTTACTAGGTATAAAAAATTAATACGCAAAAAAGTGTATCAAATCCTTTTCATTCGAATGTCCTTTTTATTTTTGCGTTTTAAATACTTTTTACGATTTATGTTAGATAGGTACCTAGATTTGTATTTATGATGATACTATAAGTATGTACCTAGCCGGTGTTTTTATTATTTTCCGCGGATTTCAATTATTTGTGATTCGGAACGATTTATCACAAGCGAACACGCTAGCACTAGCACTCGATTCGAAAGGCAAACGGTGACTGGCAAATGTGTGGCTGGCTAAACGATAATTTACACACGACAAAGTCTACCATCACCAACAATGACAGAGAGCCAGCCTTGCCTTGCTTTGCCTACCTAGTGAGTGCCTAACTAACTAACAGTAACAGAACAGGAACAGCAGTTTGCTGACGTAAAACCATAAAAGATTCGATATGCCCTACCATGCACTCCACATAGCCGTACCACCAGAGAAGGGAATGACTAAATTTATACAGAACAGAGATGACGAAGAGCGAAACACCGAAGAATGAAAGACGTTGCGAGGTCTAAGGTGTACAGTGGAGCCAAAACAATTGTGAACATTTTTTAGGTTTTTTAAACTTTGAAAAAAGCAATACCCGCAATATTATTGTGGACTTACAGATTTTGTTCGGACAATATTATTAATTGATAGAATATAGTAGGTTATAAGAATGAGAGACTGAGTCACTCTTGATCTTGATTTTATTATTCAAAGTCAAAAATTTCGTCTTTCTGTTGGTCTTCTCACTTCAAACTCAGTACTTTATCGTCTTGGTGAATCCCGAAATTTTACTTTAAAATATTTTTTTTTAGGTCCAAAAATAACGGTACTTGTAGTGCAAACCGTTAAATAAAAGCTTAAATATAACCAGAACGGATCTAACAATTTTGAATTAAAACAGTTCTAAGTAACTATAGTAGGTATGGTTTACAATTTGGCGGAAACAATAAAATATAATGTTATAAGAGGTACTTGTCATAGATCTGTTTTTTTTTTTTTTTTATTTTCGACTTTACCAAATTTTAAATAATACTGTATATTAAATATATAAACAACACATATTTTTCAATTCAATAGCTTAAAAACGAGTGCACGATTTTGTTTTAAATTTATATTGTTAAATATTTAAAATTACCATACCAACATTTTTTTATAATTAACTTAAAGGCAAATTTTTATATAACAAATTAATTAAAAAACATCTTTAGAATATATTTAGCTGTATCTACTAAGAATCTTGTGGTCACGATATTATCGAAGATAAGAGCAAGTACGTGCGACGCAGCCATGTATTTGATGTAATAGTTTTCCAAGTAGATATTTTTTAAACAAAAAAAAACTGATCGAAATCGTTTAACCATTTTCCTAAAAAGTTAAAAAATTAAGTAAAGGCGGTATTGTTATTATCGGTTTATTGAAGAAAAAATAGTATTGTGAATATAATAATAAACTGATTTGGTTTTTAAAAAAATCATCGTGAACGATTTCGACAAAAAAAAATATTTCTTAGCCGCTTAACAAAAATACTTGCATATACCGTTAACTTTATTCCTTAGGATATACAAAAGGCTCTACTAACATTTAAGCTTCGATAAGGTTTCGGTTAGTCGTTTTGGCTTCTATGAGAACTTACCGAAATCATATAGATGCTGTTATGTTAGCAAAGAGTAAAAACCATAAGTTTCAAACTTAAAGAAAATCGATCCTCCCCTTAAGACGTGAGTAAAGACGTATGTTTATTTAGGATATCCATTTTTTTTGCATTTTCAAAGTTAGTGAAATTTAAAGAGTTGGTGCTACTCCTACTGATAAGTTGATGTAATTTTTATTCAGAATTTTTTGCAAAATAGATTTAAGATATGGTCCATACCATTTTCAATATTAATACGATAAAATATTTTCACATAAGATAAAGACGGGGGCGAGAGAGTTTCTCGTTTAATAATATTGTATCGTGTCGAGATTTGTATCCGTAGCAGAACTACATACATTAGTAGTTCTGGAGTAAAGAATTATACCTATTCATTTAAAATTTTCTTTTTATAATAATTAATATATATATATTAATAATAATAATTATTATAATTATATAATTTTGGGATACACAAATACCTATCTGCCACTTTTTGACTTTACTGTGCCTTATGGATGTGACGTCATAAAGTCAGAATGTTTGATGCTCACCTAACCTAGATTCCATTGTACTCATTTACTATCCATTTCTTTTGAGTATTCGCCCAACAAAAGTTGTATGTACTTTAAATTTCATAGAAACTTTTGCCATTAGCCACCTACATATGTATGTATATGGGTCATGAAAATGATTTTTTAATACCGCAACTTCGCTAGGTGTTTGGCACAATTGCAAAACCTAAACTGTGACAAACTGGAACCGAAAACTGTAATGTATGCAGGTAGGTTCATAGGTATGTACGTTGTACATACATACATACATATATAATTTCAGGTCGCACTGAAGTAAGATTGGGATAGACAAACAGTCGAAATAACTGGGCCACCACTAAATCTGTATCTTTCAAAAACAAAACTAGATCCAGTGGAAAGGGATGATTGCATCGATGTCAAGGTTAGTACCTATGCTGCGGCTTCAAATAATCATCTGTTTCCGATTAGGTAATGCGACTATAGGCCTGGAACTGCCATGTGCGCAGGATTTTTGTATGAATGTCAAAAAACACATAGGTATGCAAAATAATCTTGTCGATTGCCTATATTGACTATTTTTCTTTTGATTTTCAGGATGCTACCTATACGTTATGTACATAATATGTACCTATATGATTGCAGGTAAAATGAAACATGATATTATTGTAAGGAAACGTCTGAGTTTGTTTTGATAATCACAAGGTGTAGGTATATAGGTGCGTTCTATTTATTATGGGTTGTTGCATTATATTCTTGTAAGTAAATTTTGAACTATAGGTATACCCTTGTACGGTGTACAGATTTTTTTCGTTTGGTAAATACCTATCTACATAATGCAGATTATGTATTAACATAGCAGGTATGCATGTATACCTATTGTATATTGTATATCAGAGACTGTTTTAAGGAAAAATCTGAATTACTAACAAATTACAAGTCATTATTCAAAGGTAATGAAACAGCAAATTTTCGTGTTTATTTAAAATCTTCTTTTCTATTTGAAGAATACGAGCATAATATTTTTTTTAATTCATTGGACTAGATCGAATTGAATATTCCCTTGAAATGCGGTTGTTTCCTGGCGGTACCTTTGTATATGAAACCTATAGTACTACTACGAGACTGAATTTTTTAGCTAGTAGTTCCGTCGATGAGGGCGCTAGTTTCTCTTTTCTTGATATTGAATTGTTTATGTGGACGAAGTAAATGTAGAGGCAAATACGAAAAAAAGCAAGGGAGACGGTCAAAACTTATTAGTTCTGACAACAATATAGAGGGTAAGGGAGAAAACCGATTAAGCTGTTTTTGCCATGGCAACCTTCAAAATATGGTAGGTATAAATAAATTATATCAAGGCTATTGGCGTATACATGAATTTGAAATAAGAATGTATATGGATACACATGCATGAATAGGTTATTATAGAATTTATTTTAAATTTTTCTTTCAAATTTTAGATATTTGGTGGATTTTAGGATTTTGAATTGTAGCAACGTTGCTACTTTTCACTTTTTCTATGCGAAAATAACAAAGCAATGTTGAGATATTTCAATATGTCTTGTTTAGGTAGGTACATGTGTACCCAGATACCCATCTACATACAATATGTATGTACATACATAGGTACTTTTTGTTCTTTTTCAAATATAATATCTATTGAGAATAATTTAATTTTTTCTCTAGACAGTTTTATTAGGAAATAAAGTAGGTATACCTAGGCAGTATTTTTTTTATTTTTTTTTTGACTAGCGATATTATATATGTATGTAGGTTCTATATTACAAGTTATGGATTCGAAAAAAATCGAACTCGAGATTTTGATCAAACTTGACATTACGATGATAGCGAAGACGAAAAAATGGGTCCGCGATTCCGTCTCTCTGTCTGTCTGTCCTCATGTTTATAGCCTAAACGTTTTTTTCATAAACATGTCCCCAGTTTTTTTATCAGATTTTTTAAGACGAAAGATGACAGTACCCACCTAGGTACCTGCCAAACTTTCTTTTTGACCAAAAAAGATAAATATTATTTTTCTCAAAATTTTTTTTTTCTGACAATCAAATATGATATTACGATCATAGAGAACACCAAAAGAGTGGGTCCCCTAATTCCGTCTGTCTGTCTGTCCTCGAGTCTACAGCCTAAACGCTTTGATAAATTGTTTTCAAACTTGGTACATATTGTTTCTTTTTCGGTTTTTTAATTTTTTTCTAAGACGACAAATAACAGTAGCTCCCATACATTTTGTTTGGCCAAAAAGAAAAATCTTATTTTTCTCAGAAACGGCTCCAACGATTTTTATAAAAAAATGAGTTATTTAATGAAGGGAAAGGGTACCTTTTAATAATTTTTTTTTGGAAAAAAATTGTTTTTTTTTGGTACCTCTAGTAGAACCATGGTTTTGTTTTCGATTTTCTCGGAAACGGTTAATCTGATTTTTTTTAAATTTTTTACGCAGAAGCTCCTAGAAAGTTTAAACACTATTGTATACCAAAGTTTTTCAAAACAAATTATTGTGGAAATTATTTTTTTTTATTTTAAAATTTACTTAATAGATTTTTTCGAAACTTCGTATTTAGTAGTTTTTAGACATTATCTTGAATAGTTAAAAAAACTATTTTTCTAAAATAAAAAACAACGGTACCTCCCATACAAATTTTAAAAACCGTTAAGAAAAAAATTTATTTCTCAAAAACGGCTCCAAGAATTTTCAAAAAAAATTGTTATTAAATTTTATTTTATTTTTTGGATTTTGAAAAAAACAATATTTTGCAAATAAATATTAAATGTTTTGAAGATTTTTTTAAATAATATTTTCAAATGTATATGTACATATATTGCTAAATACTCATTTAAAAAAAATAAGTAAAAAACGACTTGAAAAAATACATAAAACCTATTAATAAATAATTCTTATTTGAAAATTCGTCAACTCCATTTTTTACGAAATTACTTATCAAACCTGAATTTTAAAAAAATAATATTTTTTTTTCAAAATCCAAAAAAAATATTAATATAAAATAAAAAAAAAAGTTGTCACAAGAAAAATTTTTTTTTGCACAACGATTAACAGAAATCTCAAATTTTAACTCTTAAATTATTATCATGTTTGTTCATTTGGTACAAAAGTTTATTTTACTGAGTAGTGACCGTTGCACACAAGTGTATACCTAAATATTTAAATATTCCCTACAGCCATCAAACAATTTTCATTCTATCTGCCCGTAGAATAAAAAAAACACACACACAACCAGTTCCTACTCAACAAAAAAATCCTCATAAAAAAAAACAAAAAAACCTATGAAATAAATTGTTTTCCGTTCCTCCTCTAACTTATAATAAATTTTTTATATATTTCTCTCATCAATTTATTATCACACTATTTCCCTTCATACGCATTTTCTTAACACACCAACACCACCTAACCGCCGATTTGGTAGTGGAACCCATGATGAGTAGTAGAACTTATTCCAGGCTGGATGAATTTCGTCGTCATGATAGTACTATAAATATCTATATACAATGGCGGTACCTACTTGTCTTTGTATCGGTGAACGATTTCGACTCAACGACAGCCATCTCGGTTTCCAATTTTCCAGGTCGGGTAGATTGAAATAAATATATAAATAATTGTTCTCAGTATCGATGCACAATAATTGTGCTCTCATTTTTTATTTTCAAGAGATTATTAGCAGTTATGGTTATGCATCTTTCCAAATTGGCAGAATTGTCTAGGTTGAATTTTATTGTAGAGTATCCCACCCCAAGAAGAAGCTTAAGGTGGAAAATTCCATAATATACCTGTAACAGTAGTTTCATAGAACAAACATTTCTAAGTGAGTAAAAACGTCTTAAGGTACCACGATAATAATTCCTAAGATTTTCAGTGTGGTTTAAAAAACTCATCTTGGAGTCAATGATAAGACCAAAATATTTGAATTCATTTAGAATCTCATAGCGACAACACCTTTCGCTACAGATGGTATTACTAGAGAAGGTGGTGGAGTTATCATATGTTTCACACGTGCAATTAGGAAATTTTAATTTCTGGCAACCAGTGGCATGAAAAATGGAATTAGCACCAAAATTCGAAATCCCGGATAAAGAAAAACACATTAATTTTGTTTTCGGGCTAATAACTAGTTTATGCAGAGCATACCAAGTTCTTAACAGACTTAAATTCCATTAATGTTAGATGTAAGATCCAAGCAACTGTTTGCATTAAAACTAAACCCGACTTCATCAGCAAAAGCTGTTTGCTTATCTTTAAAAGGTAGCTTAAACAGAGAATTAATATATGGCCGTGGTGGCCATATAACAAAATCATATTGAAATAAAAATTACAAAAAGTTATCTTTCAAATAAAGTCAACTTTATGGCAATTGATATAATGTATCTATGTATGTTTTATTTCATTTTATATAGGTCTATACCTCTACAAAAAAACACCCTTTTTGTATAATGTCAAAGCTTTGGGGTATGCAGTTATCGCTTCAGATGTATGTGAAGAGGCAAATGGTTGCTTTTTTTAACTTAAAATTTTTTTTTATAAGAATATCATTAGTCAATTTTCTTTTTAAAAAATAATAGGGGTATTCACGATCCGTTGTTACTGGTCTAGTATCATTGTAAGAGTGCAAAAGTGCAACTTTTTCTTGCACCACAACAACAACTTACACTGACTAAGATTTTACAACACTTTTGCTATACCCTAACCCTACGGATGTAGCGCAAATATAAAACCAAATAATAACGTATGTTTTACATTAAAAACAGACAAATAAAATGCATTTGCAACTGCATTGCAAAAGTAGATGACCATTTCTATCTACAATGCATTCCTAGCGAACAATTCTCTTCAAGTTGGCTGACTTAGAGAGAACTGAACCACTGCTTAATAGAAATAGAAATTACTTTAATAACTATCTGTCCGCCTACCAAATGAGTATACCATATTCAAAGGAAGAGTCGAAATCGTAGGACTTAACTCCAAACAGGCCACACACAAGCCAGAAATTTCACCAATTTGTAATCTATGTAATAGAAATTAAAAAGAAGACATGTATCAATTCTTAGCTATCTGTCCCATTCGGCAAGAATTGAGAAGGATTTACTTTCAAAAGACTTATTATCTTTTTCTGAAATCAAAGATACTTTAAACGGTAATGATGGTTGGAGCATAATTTTTAGATATCGAAATAGTTTTGATTTGTAATCTCACTATTAAATTTTCTTGTTAGCCATCCTTAATGATAACCTAATTTATATCAAATTTGAATTTATTTAACAAAATATTCAATGCAAATTGGTATACAAATTAAAATTTTGTACAAAAATTTAAATTATCAAAAAAAAAATGCATAAATAGTTCTTTTAATATGAATAAAATATGAAATTCATTGCTTCTAATAACACCGTAAAGGACAATTTTATTGAAAAGTATCATATATGATATAATTTTTACTCACTTCTGATGCAACTGACAAATCACATCAGTGATCATCTTGTTTCGTAAATCATTAAGTTATCGTGCAAACCGAAGCGGTAGCGTTGGTGTTTGGTATTGGCGATAACTAAACTAAAAATATATTTTTTCTTATTTGCCTGTTACAGCAATAAAAAATCATTCTGTAACAAGAAAATAAGTCAGTCGTACTCTCTTACAGCTTATATAGTACAAGAAACACATAAGAACTATGCTTTGGAATATTTTATTAAACAAACAAAAGTGTAAGATTACTCGTTATCCCCTGGACAACGTTAACATGACCAAGGGGATCCACATGCAATATTTAAGGCAATAAATTGCCTCATATATTGCCATTGTCTTCAATATTGCCAATGGAAGCACTTTGGCAATGGCAATGTCAATATTGCTCGATCGATGAAAGGCAATATTTCACTCTTCGGGGCAATATATTGACGCATTTCAAAATGACTTCCCTTCAAATTGACTGCATTCCCATTATTTTAAAGAGTTTCGTGCGTGAAAACATTTAGGGGAAAATTGCTTACAGTGAGGCAATTCATTTGTCTCTATAGTGAAAGCATGTACAGACATTTCAGTATTGGTTAAAACGTTTATTCTGCCCTCCGCGTGTTTGTATTTTGTTGCACACGAATTAAACTTGAGCGTTAACCTCCACCGAGTAAACATTACAAAAAATCCTTTCGAAGTATTTTTCCAAGTGTATTTAAATTTAGCACAGTACCGGGAAATAATCAGGTAAATACACAGAATTTTTGTTACATATAACATTTATATGTGTTCTGTTATAATAAAACAACAAAATCTTAGAATTCTTTGTCATTTTAATCGTAAGGCATGTCTCACTGTTTGCACTTAAATTGTTTTTTTTTTTAATTTTTTAGTTTATTACTCTTTGTTACTTTTCTTTGAAGAAAAATATTTAAGTTACTTAAAGCCGATTTTTCAATCTCCAGATAAACATCCAGTTAGTTGTCAGAGGAATAAGCTTACTGAACTGTTAAACAACCGGATAACAGCATCGAATTTTTCAATCAAGAAAAAACAATATAGAATAATTTAATTTGAACGTCACTTTTATTTCGAGTATCGAACTTTTCATAGAAATTGATTTTTGTTTAACGTTTATTTCAAAGAAATAATTTTTCAGTGTTTTTGACATCGAAAATAGCTATTTATTCTATTCCTCAGATAATTCCTTATTCCGTTCTAAGATGAGCAGATAACTTTATTCCTAGATTAAGTTGTATCTGACTGATGAAAAACTAATTTTTGCTCTATCTGGAAAATATGTACTAACTGACTGCTTAACTGACTATTAAAAAATAGGCCCTTAATTAAAAACGTTTTATATATTTTTTTTTCGTTCATCTTTCTGTCCGCCTTACACTGTCTCATTGTTCGCACTGCTCGCAAACAGTGAGACAGTTTAACTTTTGCTAAGTTTCAGTTTGTTGTATGACTCTCATGGGCCTTTTCATTAAAATTTCTTTTGGAACAATAATGCAAAATATACCTTAAAATATGCTCCAAATTTGGTTTAGATTGCTTGAAAACTTTTAGAGGTACACCAATTTAACTGACTGGAAAAAACGGAAAAAAATAAATAAATTTGCCCAAATAATACAAAAATTTAAAATTAGTGAGCTTAAATCAACAAAAATAAAAACAATAAAGTTTATTGAAATTCAAATTGCCATCAATGAAATGCTCACCAAATATCTTTATCGACATTGTTATTCCCATTGCATGAAATATTGCTAGTGGAGCCACAGTGTAAGTTGTTCAGATAACAACATAGCCTTATTTATTCCCAAGGTCTTTCTATCCTCTATATTAAGAAATCCATCTTATTGGCAAACAGCTGTCATTTTCGAACATCTATGACAGTTCATCGTTTCTTCTCCTTTCGCACTCAAAATGGTGTCCTAAGAAAGAAAGAGTCAACAACACCTCTATCCAGCTGATTTGTTGAACTCTTCTCAGCTGTTCTCTTGTTTTTCGACCAACCGGTCGAAAAAAGCTTACCATCTCTCCTACCTTTTACATCAAGAAAAAAGTCAACCAAGATCCCAAAAGCCCATCCAATGAATCTATCATTTCACATTTGCATTTAGTTGCCGGTGTTAGTTCATTGTTTTCTTGTTTAATTTTTAAATCACCCAAATCAAAACATTTTCATCGTTGATTCACTCAATTACCATCATTGGTTTTTTTAATTTTAATCAAATAAACAAACAAAGTAAGTTTAATTTAAACCAATAAAAAAATATATTAATTAATTCATAAATATGTATATACAATCCCATTGTACCTACATTTTAAAGTTTATTACCATAAGCTCAATCTACCCCTCCAGCTTCCTATCTTCGAAAAAGCTCCATTATTTTTTGACATTTCGCAACTTGTTTTTTTTTCATCCAAATCCAAGTCAGAGACGTCAGGCCAGAGAGTGGATTTTTTTGTTCGTTTTCACAGAAGGGCGACGTTTTTCAACTCCCATCAAAAAATAAAAAAAAATCCTCTAATTTTTGTGTTGCAAAAGTACCAAAAAAAAAACAAATTTAATCATTTTTTTGTTTGTTTAAAAAATAATTCCATTTCAATTTTTGATTTTCGTGTCGACAAGAGTGAAGGAAAAAAAATTACCTAAACGCCTGACGACAAAGACCACTTCTCTCAAAAGTTCTCCTCAGCAAGACCAAGACATTTCTTTTTGTCTAGCAATTTATTAATTAATAAACGAAAAAACATCGTTTTCGAACTTTTCTTTTATTGTTTTAATTCCTTTCCTTCAACAAATTTAAGTGTGTTTGTGCCCGTGAAAACGAATTTGGAAAAACCATCATTATTATTCGAGGTGGTGTTTGGAAAAACCAGAAAATTCCGAAAAGTAAGTGTTGTTCTTTAAAATTATGGAAGTATGGTAGATAAAGGGGGTTGAAGTTGGGTGGTGGTGAGACAACGGAATTATAGTGGAACATTTTGTTTTAAAGAAAATCAATTAAAGTTTTTTTTTTTTTTTAAATCGAGTGTCGACCGACTGAGTGAAAGAAACAAAGAAAATTTTCCTGCCTAAAGTTGTAAACTTAAACGACTACTAAGAACGGTATGTCCAATTTTCTTATGGAGCAGAGGAGAAGATGAAATAGAGGAAAACCACAGGCAGGAACGACAAACGAACAAACATTTTGTTCCGATTTTTTTTTTGTCTTTAATTTTTTGCACCGAGACTGCGTTGTCACAAGTCAATTGCAATTTGTACTCTTTTTTTTCATATATTTTTTTTATTGCTGTTCCTCCTGCCTTCATGATGAAAAATGCACTTGGAAACAGCAGAAACAGCAACGGAGCTGGCTCTGGCTGATGTACGAAAAATGAAATATTGTTGCCAACCTGCCAGTGATTGCATTTGGCAGCGTCTTTCACCGCACCCGTTTTCTCCTGTTCTGTTCGTATATCCCCAAGAAGGGAATGCTGCGGCTATATAGAAGAAAAAAGAAGCCCCACAAAATTAACAGAAACAGATTGTCGTATGTTGAAAGATTTATACAGTGAGTCAGTCGATTTTATGAAATTTATTCTCTTCGTTGTATACCTATTTATTTGTTTGAGGAACAATTTTATTTTTGAATTGAAGTTAAGATGACGAGACAAGGATATTTAGATAGTTTTTAAGATTTTTGGATTTTCAAATCTAAATTTCCATGGTCAATCAAGAAGATGAGTGAAATAAGCTTGCTTTGAATTGTTAAATTGACAAAATCGGCTCGATTTGATATGCTAAGGAATATTTTGTTTAATATTATTGTTTTTTTTTCGATTTTCGAGCTCATGACCTCGCATTTGATCAGTTTCAAATTTTTACTTATGGGACAACCTATATAGAGTGGATCAAAATTCTATTTTATGTACCTAATCGCTCAAAAACGTACAGACTAGAGAAATATCAATTTATAACGGTTTTATAAAATATGTTCCCATTAAAAGTGTAAAATATTCACCGCTTTTTGAACGGTAGGAGGGCTGCTGAATAAACAACAATTTCAGGAAGTCGAATGCCCTATTACTTTGCGACGCAGCATAAACAGTACTTTTATAAACAGAACTGTTTAATGTGCCATTTCTATTTAAAAAATAACTGCTAGAATCAATAGAATATTTTAAAAAATGGAATAAGGAAAATATGTGCAACATTACGTACACTTATGTAATTTATATTATATTTACAGACTTAGAATCAATGAAATGTTCATAGTTTTAACAATTCTTAAACCAATTCTAATGCATATATTTCTTATTAGATCCTAAAATCAATTACATAATTTCTATTCTCTGACTTACCAACGAATAAACCTTTTTTATTCCAAGTTCAATGCAGAATTCGACACGGGCTCGTGATAATAAATCATGTTGCAAGCAAAATGAAAACGATTTTGTTTCCAATCTCTGTCGATGTATTATACTTACAATGTTTATCACTTTGGTTCAAAAACTGATAGAAGAGGTCAACAAATGTTCATGGCCAGGATTTATGGTAGTCGAAAACATTTAAAACATGAACATTCAAATAAACTTTCAACGAAGTCGCACAAAGTAGCTCGTATTGTTATGGACTAGATATACATATATAATGTAATTTAATATTGTTAAAAAAAATATTAATGCGGTGAAATCTTGGTTAGAGAAATAATAGACGGCTTTCAACTCCAAACCATTTTTGTGTGCGTGTTGTTAATCTAAGAGACCTAGAATTTGTTTACTTCCTCAATCCAGGTATTTCTTCCATGGATTTTTACGATCGTAAGAAAAATTTCGAGAGAATAAAGTGTTCCGTGGGATGGGTATTCTATCTGCTTTATTTCAAGCTTGAAAACAGAATGTTAGCGTTGTACCAAAAGTTGCTCATTACATTTTTACTTCTGATATATATATGTATCTATGTGTACATATGTAGGTACTACTATATGGCAAGTTTTGGATTCGTAAAAAAAAATTGAACTCGAAATTTTGGTCAAACTTGACATTACGATGATAGCAAAGACGAAAATATACATATTTATGTAATTGTTTTTTCCTGTAATAGGTTATAAAATCCAAATTATACTAGCGAAACAGTTAAACGTGGAAGTGGATCTGTTATGGCCTGAGGCTGCTTCTCTGGTCAAGGAATCGGTCCTATTCGACGAATAGAAGACATTATGATGTCTGATCAATATGTTGACAGTTTAAGAAACACCGTGCTTCACTATGGGGATTGGAAAATGCCAGTTATTTGGAGGTTCCAACATGACAATGACCCCAAGCACAAGTCGAGGTTGGTCAGAAATAGCTTCTGACTTTTTTCTGAAAATATTATAACGATCTTGAAATAGCCGCCGCAGTCCCCAGACCTAAACTCAATAGAGAATTCGATGGAGATAGTACAAAGAAGAATTGGATGTCAAATCTTCCAGCGGAAATATTAGCTTTATGCCGAAATCCGGAGCACTGCCTCTGATGACATACCAGAAACTGTTATCAACAACCTCATTGCCTCAATGTCTGGAATATGTGCAAGTGTTATAAACAATAAAGATTATGTTGTTAAATATTAGTAATTTTTATTTAAAAAATAAAATTTGTAGCGCATTGTTTTTAGTTGCAAATGTCTTGCACAGCACTGTATGTACTTACTATAAGGTAAGCGATCGCCAAAAAATGTCTATCTGTCTGTCTGTCAGTGTGCCCGTCTGTATGTATAACAAGCTACAGCCTAAACGGCTTAAGCGATTACCTTCAAATTTGAATGTGTGATTCTTTTGGCATTCCGCAGAGGGGAAATTGATATTTTACTTTTAGGCCTAAAAATAACGGTACCTCCCATATAACCGTTAAGGAAAATCTTATTTTTCTCAAAAACGGCTCCAACGATTTTGGTAAAAAAAATTTGAGAATTTATTTGTTTGTTCTAGCTTACATTCAATCTAAACTAAATTTACGGGAATTAATTTTAATTTTTGGCTTTTTCGGTAACGTAACATATTGTATTTCTAAGAAGATCAAGGTAGCCGAACTGCATATCAAAATTTTGAATAACTTTTTTCTCATTGCAATTAATGTTTGAACATTTTTTTTTTGAAAAATCAATATTTTTAAAACTAACAAAAAATAAAATGCATGACTGGATCGCACGTACTTGCTCCTATGTTCGATCACATCATATGCAAAAGATTCAAACGGCTAAATGTATTTTCAAAGTCGTTTTTCACTTAATTTTTTATATATAAAAATTTTCAAATTTTTGCCAAAAAAAATTGGTATGGAAATTTTAAATATTTAATAATATAAATTCAAAGACAAAATTTCGGGAAAAAATCGTCCCCCGTTTTCAAAATTTTGTATTTTCAAAAACAAAAAATATTTTTTTTTTCAAAAATCCAAAAAAATTATTTTTCGAAAATTTTGAAATGTAGTATTGTTTAGAATTTGAAGAAACTCCTGTATAAAAATTTTGATCGAAATCCGTTGAGCCGTTTATGAAAAATTCGAAAATCATTAAAATGGTCGTATGGCATATTTGAAAAAAAAAAAAAAAAAAATTGGCCAAAATGTAGACCATATCCGAAGTAGTAAACACACCAATTTTTATTAAAATCGTTAGAGCCGTTTTCGAGATAATTAAGATGGTAGAACAATTTGTATGGCAAGTACCGTTATTTTTGGGCTAAAACGACGACATCTATTTTGGACAATCACCTAAAACGCCTAAGCACCAAGTTTGAACAAAATCGGTTCAGCGGTTTAGGCTGTGATCGTTCTACAGACAGACAGACAGATAGACGGAATTGCGGGGCCCACTTTTTTGGTATTCTCTATGATCGTAATGTCATGTTTGATTGTTAGAAAAAAAAAAAAAACAATTTAAATCTTACAATCACATGTATATTAATAAACTCTAAGAAACTGCATACTAAAATTTCAAATAAAAATTGTTTTCAAAAAACTAAAAATAAACAGGATTTCACCAAAATTAGTCCTACAATTTTCGAGATACTTTTTAATAAAATTTTCATTGAATCGTGGCATCTAATTGTGCTCTCGCTTTCGAAACCGATTAAAGTGAAGGTTTTGGCAGTTTGTATAAGTTTAAAAATCGATTTTTAGCCACCAATTTCATTATATGTACATACATACATAATGTACTAATGTATGTACATATATCAAGTTTAATCTATATAGGTAGGTATATATTACACTCTTAGTTTACATAATTCAAATCCATTTAAATATACATTTGTAGGTGGTAATCTTACCTACCACGGTTTTAAATCTGCATACGATAACTACTAACAGCGTCAATGTTAAGCTACATTGAAGTTTTTAGCTACAAGCGCAAGTTCGTAGGATCCATTCGTGCATTTTATTAATTTATAAATCAGAATTTGCCAAATATATTAAGTTTTAGCAAAATCTGCGAAACCTCAAAATCGTATCAAACCGAAATTAGTTACACATGCTGTTGGATTTCATTTCCATAAGGTAGTTATTTTTTATTTACTTATCAGTTCATTTTTTTGCAAACATATAACTTGCCTTTAATCGTTTAATTTTAAAAAAATACAAACTAAACTACCATATAGTAATCTTTTCAGATTAGGACCAGTTTCAGTGTTACCGACCAGTCGAGTGGAATATTTTTTTCCCGAAATCATTACGAATACAAACAATCAACCAAAAAAAAAAAAAAAAGAAAAACAAATCTGAATTTAATTCTAATTCTTTCATTGCGTCCCGCCCTAATCGGTCTCGTAGTCAGAGTAGCTTTGGTCATGGAACGATGACAGCATTTCAGATGCATAACAATAAAGTAAAACAGATTTTTGTATATTATGTACCAATTACATTTGCCGGTTGCAAGTTTGCAAGTTTGAAAGAAGAGCTAATAAAATCGAGAGCGTTAATACTTACTTACCTACTTGTTCAACTACACTATGTCTGATTGATGCAGTTTGTGTAATTTATTTAACTCGATGAGTCATTTTTCGTTTTTTTTTTTTTTTTATTGAAATAAAAAGATTAAATAAAAACAAATACTGCTTTTGTCTCAGAACATGACTCCGATTTCGTTTGTCTCCAAAGCACCAATTTTTGTTTTGTTTTACTATGTATTGGTTATTACGTATTTATATTATTGTTCCTTTTGTGTTTTTTTTTTTAAATTGTTTTTGTTTTGTTAATTTACATTCTACAATTATTCATCATCACTATGAAAAGCGAAAACAATATCATAATATTTACAACCTCTTAATTGAAGCAGTTTTTAAATGAATGAATAAAAAAAAACCAAATCTATACTAATTTATTTTGTCTTATCGAGTCTCTGACTAATATATTGTTTCATCACACAACTTTCTGTTGATAAATAATAATTAAATAGTCATATATGTACACTTCGTCTAGTTTGCTCCCTTGTTATTTGTGATGTAAGAGGTCTAATGTTAGATTTGATAAGAAACTAGATCTGTGATCTGTACACTTTATTTTTTACTTGATCTATAGTAGTCTAATGAAAATGAATGGACGACTAAGTAACACGTTATTGTAGATCAATTCGCTTATAACAAGTAAGATTAAATGTATAACATATATAATGCACAGCTATGTTCATAAAATAGTAATGCGCTTCAAAGAAAAATTAAAAAAAAAAAACTTACTAAATAGAAACGAAAATTCAAATAGTAGTTTTCGAAAGATTTAAAGAAAAAGCAATTAATGTGGTTATCGTTTGGTAACACAAATCAATTTATTTTTGATTTAGATCTGTCAAAAAACTGATTTTGACAATTTTTAACTTCGATTGGCCAAATAAATTGATTTATTTTTTGATTTTAAATCAATTTTGCAAATCTGGATTTTTCGGCAGATCTACCCCTCTTTTACTAACACCACTATGCATTATAATTGAGAGCTATCAATTTGACAAGACAGCTGATACCGATAGCTGGTTCAAAGACACAAATATAAGCAAATACTATAGCAAATAAAAATCAATCTGAAAAGGTATTCGAATCGTTGCGAAAAAAATCAATTTATAGATCAAAATTTAAATTTACCAAACGAAAACCCCATACGAATTCTCAAAATTAAAAAAAAAACGTATTTTGACATTGAATTTACTTAAATATTTTCTGGTGTAACCTTCATTATTAATAACAGCTCTGCATTAATTCTACCAAACACACAACTCTAGATTGGTATTTTTTCCGAAGATGCCTTCACTTCGTTTCATTCGTAGGCTTAGCTTTAGCCGGTCGATTAGTATGTTTCAAATTGTTGTCTTGTTGCAAGACCGATTTTATTTGTCATTTCATATGCAGCGTAAGGCAGCATAGTTCTGTCTATAATGTCAACATAGGCACGCTGAAACATGTTTTACCATCTTGGTCGTATACTTTGGTAAATATTCAGTACCACCAAGTAGGACAATTTTGCTCTCATCAGTGCACAATATATTTCGGCATTTTCATCTAAAGAGTCCACGATCAATTTTTATTTTACAATAACTTGTTCAATGAATATTGATCGTTTATATTCTCTTCAATGTCATTGTAAATTGATATTGAAGACATTGAATGCGATCAAATTCGGTTTGGTTTTGAATTTGATTGTATGATAGTATCTTCAATTTTTATGTCAACGTTGAAGTTTCGTTTGTATAAAAAAATTAAGACCGAACAATTAAAAGACTGACTTATGGCGTTATCGATTGGTCGTCCGGAAGGCTTCCGAAGTTTTCCGAATGCTTCTGAAACTGTTCGATTGGTATCAAATGACGGTTCTTCGCCTGGATAGAAGAGAAATTTCCTTCTGGATTTGAAGTCAGAATCAAAACCAGAAGAACGCAAACACTCACACCCACTAAATTTCAAATTCAAATTAATTTATTCACGTCATTGTTTTGTTTTGGTTTGTCTGTATTTTTGTAGTTTCAATTTCTTCTCTTTAGAGAATTAAAATTATGGATATCTGTTCCGAAGACAAATTTTCCCTTCAATAACTGTAATTTCGCATTTTCATCAGAAATAACTTCGAAATCTTCAACATTTGTGTCAGCCATGTTTACAAAAAAATAATCACACATGAGCGTTTGACATTTTCCGTCTTACTCTAGTGTTTAATTGTTCGATTGGAATCCCGGATCGGAGAGTTCTTCCGTTTTACCAATCGAAAAGGACATTACTTATAAAAACAAATTACAGCTTCAAATCATAGTTGTTTGCAGCTAATTCAATTGATAAATGTTCCCCCATATTTTGGAAGAATGTTGCTATTAAACTTGAGACTTGTGAAATGTCAAAGAAAATTGATCGTTTCATTAACATTGATCGTGAGTAGGGCACTTAAGAGTCATCTCCGAACAACCACTTTACTTGATATACAAATTTAAGGGTTTTTTGGATTACAATTACAAACGAAGACGCAGAAGGATCAACTTGGCTCATCCGGAAAATGCGCGCGTCTGTTGTCCACAACGTTTCTTATTTGCCAAACAAAAAAACGAAAAACAAATACATAGTTAAATTTGTCAAACGTTTTTAAATTCTAATAAATTCAGTTTCATTAATATTATTTTGAACAGGTCCTCTAATTGAACTGAAACCTCAAAGATGACTGGCAACACTATTGTAGTACATTCATTTTCTTTTTCAAACTATCATATATTTTTTTATAGTTAACCGTTAAAACATTGACATGAAAAAAAAATTAATTTTGAACTTAGAGAGACCGTTTAGGCTACCATTATTTTTAACACAAATACCTCCTAAGTTGTTTTAATCACAAACAAATAAACACCAACTGGTTTCTTGACTCTTATACATTACATATAAGAACAAAATTTAAAGATCGTTAGAGTAAATATTAAAGGAAAGAATTGTTACGACATGTAGATAAAAAGCAATCAAAAATATAATAAAAACTAAAGAAAATTTCACAACTTTAGAAGAATTCCCGAAGCTAAGACAGAAGCAACAAAAACGTTTCGGATTCTACCTATATACATGATTTTATTTTAGGAAAAGCGTTGAGCTTATTGCATTTTGTTTGTGCTATGATAGGCTTAAGCTGTTCTATTAATTTAATTGCACTAAGATTTTGTATGCTTTAAAAGTTGGTATTTAAAATAGGTGTCATCCAAATAAATGCATATTATTTCAAATAGGGCACTAAAGTGAGCAGTTTTTAATAATTTTACTATCTATAAAGAATAGGATTTTGTTTATCAGACTTTTATTATGGATAGAAGCGTCCACTGCTCTCTTGAATAAATAAGGCTAGTTTTACGATTAAGAAATAGAGGTAAAACAAAAGTAGAACCTCTTAAAGCCAGATATGTGTGCGAAAATCGGGAAAGGCTGAAAAAACCACAGTTAGCACTGTCCATCTTGTCATCAACAAAATCAAACCCTTTTGATTCATCAAGGGTTATATATGTATTCAATTTACGTGGAATAGATGCCAGGAAAGTTCGATTACTCAGAATTAGCAATATAAGGTCCTGAAAAGAATTTGGCTCAAGCCATAAAAGTTCGGATTCTGGCCGTACTGTCAGCCGACAAAAAGTAAAGGGCTACCAACCCTCGCTATACCCAAAAACCGATTAAACACGGAGGAGGAAATATTACAGGCTGAGGCTGTTTCTCCTGGTATGGTGTGGGTCCTATGTTCCATTTTAATAACATCTTGACTAAATACGGGTATAGGGATATTTTGGAAGATGTAATGCTTAATTTTTTGAGAAAAACATGCCTCTCCGATGGAACTTTCAGCAAGATAAATATCCGAAACATACGCCGAGTCTTTTAAAAGATTATTTTAGAGAGATAGGAGTTTTAATTGTTTCATGGCCAGTTCAATCGCCAGATGTCAGCCCAATTAAGAACTTGTGGAGTGAGCTTAAACGAAAACTAGTAGGCCAATATTTTCCAAATGGTGACCGATTGTGGGATGCTGTTCAGTAAGAATGGTATTATATATCACAGGAAACATGCCGAAAGTTTGTAGAGGCAATGCCACACCGATTTCAAAAAGTTTTGGATAATAATGGCGGATGTTCGGGTTATTAAAGATAAGTAAGACATATGTACAAACGATCATTATTGAAAAATTAGGAACACACCTATTTTTTGCCCAAGCGCAAATGTCTAAATCAACGATTTTACCCTAAAAAATGTATAATAACTAAACTGTTAATATTTAGTGTTTGATAGTCTTCTAAAAAATAATATTAAGATAATATGTAAATAAAAAAAATATTTAAAAAATCGACCTTATATGAAAAAAAAAACAATTACTACTTTTTTGACCAGATTGTTATATCAGCTTAAATTGGGAAAATTCTACGAATCATAAGTGATCACTGTAAGTTAAGAAGGTATTAACACCTTTTTGACTTAATTACCAGTGCTTCTTGCAATCTATATCAAATCATAATAATTGTATATTAGGTAGATGTTGATGCATTCATCCGGAAAATGCACACACACAAAACTGTATTTTGTCTTTACTAGGTCTTTCTTTATTTCAACCAAGTGTAAAAGCCATTACGTTTAGTCTTAATAGCTTCTTCCATTATTTTCAAATGAGAATTGAATCGTTATAATTAAAAAAAAAAATTCATCGAGAACTAATTTTACCACATTTAAATTTTTCTCTAGATAATCATCAATAAATCAAAAAAAAATTGCCACCCGAGTTGCAAGTATCCCACCACGAACTGAAAGAATCTGAATTTAGAAACCGTAACACTAGGCCGAATAGCAATCATGGCTCGAAATTTAAACAATCCGGCTTTGCATAGGGATTATGGGGCAACATCATCAACGAGCACCTCAGCCATCACCAGTATACCCGATGTCAACTTTTCTGGCTTCAGTCCAACAGAGTTTATGTCTTTGAGCGATAATATTGGTTACAATATCAATTCTGTGATCTCAAGTTGGAAGCAATTGGATAAAGCTCTCAAATTAATTGGAACCCCAAGGGACACTCAGGCATCTCGTGATAAGGTGCATCACCTTCAATCACAGACCAATATACGAATTCAAACGACCAGCAAGGATCTGCAGCGTCTGACAGCGGTAGTTAGGCATGCTGATAAACAGCAAAAACTCAAACAAGAAAAGTTGACCAACGAATTTCGCCAGGTGGTGGAAAAATACTCGGAGAGCCAGCAAAAAATAGCAGCCGCCATGAAGCAAGTTGTTTTGCTATCGGTTCAACAGCAAGACGAAGAATCGTCGGCGAACATGAGAGACGGTGAGGATAGTTTAATTCAGCGACAAAGGAACGCCGAAGCAAGCTTACAATTCGAACAAAATATGTTGATGGATCAAGAGAAAAGAATCAGAGAAATAGAGGCTGATGTATTGGATGTTAATTCAATATTTCGGGTATTAAGTAGCTTAGTTCAAGAACAAGGGGAACAAGTTGGTAAGTTAAATTTAAATTTTATCTAAACACATACATACATATAATCTAATTGATGTTTTTTTTTTCTTCTTTTATAGATTTAGTAGAAAACAGTATTGATATGACCAATGCTGCAGTGATAGACGGCGCTGCCGAACTAAGGAAAGCCGCTGAATATCGAGCACGTTATCGTCGAAAAATTTTAATACTACTAGCGATCGCTGTGATAATAGGTTTAATTGTGACTGGAATTATAGTAGGAAAGTTAAACAGTTAAATTAATACATATATATATATATATTACAAAATAACAACAACAACAAATGAGCATATGTTTTACTTTCTTAATTATTATTATTATTATTAAACAAACAAACAAAAAATAAGAAGAGGAAACAAACATTATTACACACATTCTTAGTAAGTCTTTATACATATACCATGCATATATATTATATAACTATAATTAATTATTATTCATTATATTATTAGAAAAGTAAAAAAAAATTAAACACAGAAAGAAAATGTTATTCATCATCACTTTCATTTCTATTTAAATATTGTTAAATAATCTCTACATCAATTGTTTAAAAATAAAACCCTAAAAATGTGTCGTAAAAACATACATATAAATTCGATAGGCGTTTGTTATTCGTTATTAATTATAATTAGTATTATTATTACCAGTCAATGTAAAATTTCTCTTTCTTTTTTGTTTAAACAAAATTTTAAATATTGTTAAAAGTGTGCCAATGTATGTGCACTACTTTATTTTTTTTTTTGTAAATTAAATTAATTTTCATGTAAAAAAACGCAAATGCACAGTAACGAAAGTTCGCCATAAATTCATTTAATAAATGATTCATTTTGCTTTTACAGAAATATGGATAAGCAAAAATACTGAAAATATAATATATATGTACCTACATACATATGTATATATTTACTATCGTTATTTTTTGTGTTTTTAAAATAATTAAATGTTTAAACAACCAAAATTTTTAAACTAAAAAAAAACGATACAAAATTAATCACATACATTATATTAGGAAAATAAATTTATAAGAAATTTTATTTTTTTATACATAAACCATTGTGCATTTTTTTTTAATTTGGATACATTTTACATTGATTCGTCTTTTTTTGTTTGTTTTAAATTGCATTCTGGAAAAATCGGTTATAGTATGAAGAGATAGTGTGCATCTGTGGAATTTAAAAAAGTTCTTAATAGTCCGGTTAATATAGACCGAAAATGAATTTGTATTTAATGTGAAGTATGTAAATGTGAATTTTAGGGAACAAAACACATTGCAATGCTGTTATCGCTACATAATGGGAACTTTTGCTAATATTTTTATCTATTTTGTCCATATTTGTGATAAAAACATTCAACCAATTGGAAACGATAGAATACGCATTCATAAAGATCTATAAATCTAGAGGTCTTAAATTAGGCGATACAAATAGTTAAGTTAGGAATTTCTCTCTTAAACCTTACTATTTATCAGTGTTTCTAAATGTGTACTCGTATCAATACTTGGCAAACAGTGTTACTAAATCAATGCAAATTGTTTATCCGGAAGAAAACCTCTTAAAAGCCATAAACCTCAATTTTTGTATGGGTACAAAAAATTTTATTTTATTTTTTTGAACGTCTCTTAATTTATTTTATTGTCAGAAGATCAATGTGATATTGATAAAATTTATGAATTGTTCTCTTTATAAGAGAAGTATAATTTGAAGGTGAATAACATAAAATTCACAACTGAATCTCAAATTATTTGTCTAAGAAAGACATTAAAGAATTGATTTTTTGTTTATAAAATTTCCAATTGCAATATTAAGTGAGCTACTATACAGTACCGTTAAGGCAAATAAGAAAAAAACACACAATTTCTAAAAAAGCTCTTTTTCGATTCAATGCTCTATTGAGCCAGTTGCATTCCTCCCCTAAAACTATTTAACCGTAATACTCGCGTTTCTGGGAATACCAGAAACCATTTACCATTCAGCCCAACCTCGACTTGGAGCACTTTACCGGGTCCTAATTTTCCCTCCCATTATGATATTCAAACATTCAAAACTAATGTGCATCGGTATATCCTCATAAATCCTCTCCTATTTTCCTAATCGCTCGCGCTGTGCTTTTACCATATGTTAGTCAAAAGTCCTTGAGTGCTCGTACAACATAAACAAAAAATTGTGAAAAAATGGTTAAACGAAATCGTTCTACATGAACTCACAAAAATTCGAATTTGTTCTTAGGGAAATCAATGGAAATGTTCCATACCAAATTTTAAGAAAATCCTTGGCCCGATTGCGGTTGTCGATTTCCTGACAGATGATCGAATTTTTTCGAGAATCAATCGTCGGTTTCTGTATTTCATATTATGACTGTGGTTTTTGATCGAAATCTGTCGATTCTAATTATTATCTGATCGATGAGATATAATGGCACCCGACGGTTCTGGGTTCGAATCCCGCTGGTACCCACATTTTGTTTGTTGTTGTAAAAAATGAATTTAAAATGATAAAACATTACCATTAAATACTTGTTTGCATCACATGTTGGGTTTCTATAAAAAAAATATATACACCACACATAAACAATAATAATATTGTGTTTATCAGGTTCAAAGTTCAAACCCTACAATTGTTATTGCGATTTATTTGATTGCGTGAAATACCAAACGAATAATCCAATCGACAAATAGGGAGTCGATTACTTGCCGACAACCACAATAGGGCATTTAACAGTTAGGGCCTAGTTAGTTGTAGATTGTAGTTAATCGGCGCTATCACGAATTCCATCGTAATCGGAAAGTTTTACGAATTGCGAAAAAAATGTAATCCAGAATCCGTTCGTAATGGCAATTTATATGTAATTTTCCATTACGATGGATTCTGTGATAGAATTTTTCGGGATTCGGAACAAGTTACCGATTACGGTGGAATTCGTGATAGACATGAATATATTTCTACCTCGAAGTACAAGCTGGCCGACTTGTCTATCATTTTAATGATTTTTTTGTGTAAAACCGCGAATTGTTTATTTATACGAAATCTGAACTTGCACTATGAGCAGTAACACCACAATAAGGAGGGGTCTTTCTACGGCTAAAAGAGTGTAGGAATTGGAAAATGGGCCATTACGGTCACAGCTGAAGAAAAACCGGGTCATCAACAAAAATCATATTTCGGTCTTTACGCACGGACCTAGGTCATAAATGGGAATAGGGTCAGGAATCTGTTCAAAAAAAATCCTCCCTTACCCAACTCATAATTTCTCAGTATTTCAGATGGAGGTGCTCGCAATAAGTGAGGCGGCTAAACCCCTTATAAACTAACTTAAGGTGTGGTCTTGCTTATAATTGGGCTATTTTCGGCGACAAATTTTTAAACTGATCACATTAAAAATGGAATACGCATTATAAAAACGAAATTTTATGTTTTTTTTAACGTTTTCAAGAGTTCGTGAACCCACATTTTTTAAATCGAGTCAGTTTTATTATATTGTGTCTGGGTGTTTCGTACCTATTGTTTTATTGGTGAACTGAGTATCATTATTAATTGTTTTGTCCAATGAGAGCAAAATGCTGGTTGGTATAACCACATACTTTCTTTCAAATGTTCAAATAAAAGCGCCATTTTTTTTTCAAATATTATAATTTTGTTTTCTCACTATCGTCATAACCAAATTCGCACTATAACATCAAAACGTTGTTTCCTTTTTATTGGAAATAAGAAAGGAAGTGATTAAAGACATGAATTTGTAACAGATCTGTTTATAAAGGAACTGGTTATGTACCTCCGCAGGGACCTCCGCTGGTGGGCTTACTTCAGGAATACAGTCTTTTGCGAATACTTTTAATTGCGATGACTGTTATAAATAGGTATGTCTCTAGTCTCGTCTAAAAAAAATATCAAAAATAATAATAAATAATTAACCCATCTTACAAAAAAAAAAACATTTAAGAAAAAAATACTTGACTAAAACAAAGAAACGAAACAATTTTTGAAATTATAATTATTTTTTTTTGTAAATTAAAAGATAAGTAAACTTTTAATAAATAAAGCATTATAGGTACTATAATTATATTACTCAAACAAAAAAAATTAAAAAAAGATCTTAACAAAATCAATTCAAACAAAAATGGCATGTGATAAAACATATTTAAAAAAAATATAAAAGTTTTAACAAAAATTTAAATGTAAAAGTAGAAATTTGTTTGTTTCAGTTAAGATATAAAAAGTAATAATAAAAAAAAAATACAAAATGGTATAAAGTTATATATATACGAACCAAATTAACTTTCACTTAACAAAAAAAAAACTTAGTTTAGATAAATTAATAAAATGAACAAAATATAACTAATGTGAGATAGATGATTTTTATTTAATTTTAAATTTCTAATTGCGAAGATCTTTCAAGTACAATATTAAGAATATTGCAAAATCATGTTAAATGACAATTATCACAATAAACAAAAGAAATCTATATTAATACGAATACATACAAACACAAAATTAAAATAAACTTGGGTTGTCACCTATTTGGCGATGTTTTTAAGGAAAATAAATGAAGAAATTTGAATAGAAACTATAAATATATTATTTTATTTCTGTTATTTAAAAAGTGAATATTTGTATTCTGCTATCCGACGAATTATTCCAAAAAGTATATAAATTTCGATCGAAAATAAATTTTAACAAACAATTAGATTCTCTTAAGAATTAAACAAAAAAAAAATATTAGTAAAGCTTTGTACTCAAAAGATAGAAGACATTTGAAAATAAATAGTGAAAAATTGAGTGAAATATTCTCTTGAATAGAAAGATTCGATCGGATCGTATAGCAGAATAGGACTGATAGATGATTGTGTCAGAGTAAATCGTGTACAGATTGGGAATCACTCTATTCTTATACGTGACTAATAATTCTTGTTAAGTTCTGTATCAGCAAGCGGGCGTAAAGTAGCTACATAGATATTGATATTATAGTAGGTGTTCAGTTAGGTTTGTTATTTGGTGCTCCTATTGAAGATGGTAGAAAATGCTTTAATAAATAGAAGAAGAAAACGCAAATAATACCTACATATTATTTTTGTTTTTGGTTTAGTGGACTGTGTGGGTTAAATATAATATGTAGGTATTATTTGCGTTTTCTTCTTCTATTTATTTACCACTAGCCAGACCACGGGCGTAACATACATATATTTCTGGGTGCATGAATTTGACCAAATTCCCCTAGAAAAATATAATTTTCAGCATGTATGTGCTGAAAATTTTATTAAGAGTTGGTAGTCATCGACCGAAAAATAGTGCGTCTTAGAGCGACACGATAGCATCTAACTGATGAGCCCAACTATCGTGTCCGGGCGAAACGCATTTTGGACTAAAAGTCATAAAGTATTTCAATTAGAAAATGCTTTAATACATTGATTATTGTACCAATTCTTCTTTAAAATAAATTAAAAAGGTTGCAACTTTGAATTATGTAAGGAAGTATACGTCTCATTGCCGTATATTCTGTTTTAATTTGTTTAGTTGCTTAAGGCGTTTAGGTGTATAGAGACACCATCATTCTGCCCTATCGAGGTAACCGTCGGAGCGGAATTCTCTCCGATTTACTACGAATCAGAGACATTTTGCTTTGAGGAAATTCTCCGATCGTCTGATCGGAAATTCTTTTCGACGAAATCAACGCATGCCGTTGGCCTTATTCAATAACCGAACTATAGCTATCCGGAAGGTTGGTGTTGTTGTATTCTTATGTAATAGATACAGCAATACAGCTGATGACAAAACAACTGTTGTCGAAAAAAAAAATCTTAAGTTATCCGAAAAACTTTAGTATACTTTTGTATCTCATGAACTTCAGTGGATACTAACATATCTTAGTCTATCGTACCGACATCTTAATGTACCCATTTGTATGAGATGAAGTACTTTTAATGGTTTTATTTATGACAGATATAAACAAAATTTCTCCGAAGTGCTCTTACAAGTTCTCGTTGGGCGAAGTGTTTTCTTTTTAAAGAAATTGTTAATTAAAATGTAAGTAATAAAAAAATTAACCATTTTTACGTTAACTTATGCACTTTTTGTTTATAGGCAGAACGAAAAAACAAGTTCACATCAATATGAGCGGATGATGAATCTGCTCAGCGAATATCACCATATTGCATATCTAAAATTACACAAGAAGGACACCAGAAGTTGTGGCTGTGTTTTAGTTTTGAATACATCATATATTTTTTAAAGGTTTGGATTGACACCATCAGACCGATAATTTGTTTTGTATTTGTGTTGAATCTGCTCCAAAACAAAAGCAAACGTATTTTTATTTAGGCGAAAGTTATTCTTCAATCTTGAAGGGAATTATAGAATTAGAGCTGCGTCAGGTAGTCAGCGTATATTGTGTTCTTTCTTGCAATGTTCTTTTATTTTCTAAATAAATAATTTGAATTTCAATTTTTTTTTTTAAATTATTCTTTTGTTGATAGTTCAAAAGCAAACAAAACATGTGTTTGGAAATAGGGAGGGGACTTTATTCGATAGTTTAGATTTTAAAATCGATGCATCTAATTATATTTCTTTAAAACGCTAGAGCATTAGAATTGAAAAAAAAAACTACTTTCTATAAACAATAAATTACACACTTTCGTCAATTTTTCATGGTTTTAAACGTTTGTAGTGTGTATTTAATAAAAAAAAAAACAATCGAAAATATATCGCCTTTTCGATATATCAGTTAAGTTGAACATCTCTTATATATCCATCGCAATGCGTCGTAGTATTTCTTCAAATATTCTTCCGAAGAAAGCTACTTCGAACTGAAATTGAATTTCCGACGAAGATGTGCTGCGTAGAAAACTCCGCTCCGACGGTTACCTGGATAGGGCAGATTAACTCACTCGAATGCAGAGTTTATTTTCTTCACATAACTATTTCGCCGGGTCAATCTCCCGTTACCATAACATTGTATATAAAACCTAGGAATATATATGACCATAATTATGCTGGATCAATTACAGTCCTATACAGAAAGCGGCAATTTTGTAGATCAACTCCAAGTCAAAAATAATAAAAAGAAACACCGATTTTTGAAACATTAAGTGTGCGTTCGGCTGACGCTATACGGATAGATTTGTGTTGTATTCATTTACAATGCACATAACCAGAGTTTATTTTCTTCAAATAACTATTTATTTCGCCGGGTCAATCTCCCGTTACCATAACATTGTATATAAAACCTAGGAATATATATGACCATAATTATGCTGGATCAATTACAGTCCTATACAGAAAGCGGCAATTTTGTAGATCAACTCCAAGTCAAAAATAATAAAAAGAAACACCGATTTTTGAAACATTAAGTGTGCGTTCGGCTGACGCTATACGGATAGATTTGTGTTGTATTCATTTACAATGCACATAACCAGAGTTTATTTTCTTCAAATAACTATTTATTTCGCCGGGTCAATCTCCCGTTACCATAACATTGTATATAAAACCTAGGAATATATATGACCATAATTATGCTGGATCAATTACAGTCCTATACAGAAAGCGGCAATTTTGTAGATCAACTCCAAGTCAAAAATAATAAAAAGAAACACCGATTTTTGAAACATTAAGTGTGCGTTCGGCTGACGCTATACGGATAGATTTGTGTTGTATTCATTTACAATGCACATAACCAGAGTTTATTTTCTTCAAATAACTATTTATTTCGCCGGGTCAATCTCCCGTTACCATAACATTGTATATAAAACCTAGGAATATATATGACCATAATTATGCTGGATCAATTACAGTCCTATACAGAAAGCGGCAATTTTGTAGATCAACACCAAGTCAAAAATAATCAAAAGAAACACCGATTTTTGAAACATTGAGTGTGCGTTCGGCTGACGCTATAAGGATAGATTTGTGTTGTATTCATTTACAATGCACATAACCATAACTGGATATTGTAACCATTTACCCTATTCGCCTATCGTCCGAACGCAATCACAATATTTTATTTTCAAATTTCTTTATAAAATATTCTTTTAATTAAGCTTATAGTAGGTTTGAATTAATAGCTGTGAAAAAAGAAGACAAATTCTTATTAATTACTCTTCACTTGGTGCAGCAGTACTCTTGCTCGGAAGGGATTTATGATGCGTTGCAACTGCTTCCTGTGCTTTACTCAAACTTATATTGCCTTCGGTAGCTCTTCCTCTTAGTTCATGTTCAACAGATTTATTAACATTCTTTGTAATGACTTGTTTAATTTTCTGACTTTCATTGAATTTGTTTTTCTTTGGTTGGATTGGGGCATCTGCAAGATAAATACATATTGTTTCATCCTTGTTTTATTTTATTTCGAGACTTTTTAATTACTTGAACGCCTTGTAAATGCCGGCGAGTTCTTTTGTTTTTGCTTTTTTTGGATACCTACTGGCAATTTTGCCTTTTTAAATTTACCTTGGGCCATAATTTTGTTTTGTATTTTTTGTTTTTCAGTACGATTTGTAAAGAAATAAGCACGTTTATTTTTATTTTTTATGCTGTTTTGCTAGACGTCTAAAATGTCAAAATATTGGATTCAGCGTTGCCGTCGGAAATATAAGGTAGCTATTACACCCAGATTATACTAGAGCTATTTCAGTTAGACCATTTCTACCAATTATTTTTAATTTAATGTCTGTGATTCTAGTGCGCCTTGTCTGGATTTTTTGTTGGCAATTTTACCAAATACGTTTTAAATGTTGCACGAATTCTCAACCATTTGATTATTAATTCATTTACGTCTACTACTTCAATGTTGAGCAAATCCATGACAATAATTATATTTCATATATGCGAAAATTGTGTCTGTAGGGCGCCAGTGATAGCATTCATTGAAACTCATCATTGAAAACTTTGTCTATCAATTTCTGAGGCAATAAATAAAACAGATGTCTTACAAAAGAAGACACCGATTGCATAAAACAAAGCTATGCTGTAGCACTTTAAATTACCTGAAAATCTGAGCTGTGATATATGTTTCTTACAAAAGAAGACACCGATTGCATAAAACAAAGCTATGCTGTAGCACTTTAAAGTACCTGAAAATCTGAGCTGTGATATAAATGTCATTATTGTTTAATTAGTTCGTTTCTATTTTTGTTTTATATCGTGATTATATTTATTACTTATTTTCAATTTGTGTCAGTGCCGCCAACGGGAAGATGCAATAGTGGGAGTTAGTATTTCGTATAATGTGATTTACAACAAAAATTGAATAAATAAAAAACCCCTGATGAAGTAAGGAAATTTTAGGAAACGTCGCCTTTCAAAAATCGTGGCGGATTTACTTAACTTTTGTGTGTAAGGTTGTGTATTTATATGGAAATCTGGAGCCCCATTCCGTAACCGTGAATGTTTTTCCGTGCAAACAATTTATTCACCCTCTAAATATGCTTGAATAATTTTGCATATCATAGTGTAGTGTTGCGGAATCAGAAATGTGTACAAAACTTTCTGTGTACACAGAGAAAACTCACGCATGTGGAATCTGGCCTCTGTGAGAAAATTGGCATTTTGACAGATTCAAATAAAACATAAATTTACCAATAATTAAACACTCAAGTTGTTGTTCTTTTTTACAGATAATAATAATAATGCAAATGCAACATTTCCGCAAGTATATTCTTAATTATTTTACAGTGGAAATAGGTTTGGGCACACATCTGAACGTGAAAAAAATATTTTGTTTGAATTGCCCATCTCTAGTAGATTTTGAAATTACGTAATAAAAACTTCAAACTCAACTTGTCAACAAAGTTTATGCATGCTTCTTTTTTTTTGGTCGATGAATTGTTTTATTTATTTTATAAAAAAAAATAAATTTAAATGGATATAATTGTCGGGAAGAACTTTCGACATCAATATAGTGAAAACATTAGATGATATATCAAAATAATGTATGTGGATGGACATAAATACTGGCTTGCGTACAAGACTGGTTCTGTGAGGTAGGTGAATGATTTTTAGTTTAAACATTAGTAAAAAACAACCAAAAAAATCTCCTTAATTTAGTTATTATCGCTGCCACCGACACAAGAGTACCAAGTGTCCCGGTCGTCTAACCAGCGAAAATGGCAAAGCGAAAATTATTGTCGAGCACGACCATGCCCCTGCCCCAAATCAATTATCAGTAGACGCATTCCGTAAAGTACTAACTCAAAGAGCTATTGACGAAACGACTGACTTGAATGTGATTTATTGTGATGAAGCAACCAATCGGCACGCTGACGCAGCTCTGCTCTACCCGTTTACCTCGGCAGAAAGTGCAATGCGAAAAGCTCGGCGGAAACAACTACCCAAGGAATCGGCAACCAAAATAGCTGACATAGTGAGCATTCTTGATGGGGGAAAGGATTTCCTCCAGGTCAATAGTGGTTCGCAAAAGGAACGCATCTATCAAAAGACAATCAGTTTGCCCGATGCAACATGCATGATATTTATGCATCGGAAAACATTCGAACTGTTGCCTCGGATTGACGAAATCCATATGGACGGGTCGTTTGAGTTTGTTTGTCCAAATCAGCCTGATTATTATCTCCTTACCTTCCATGCTGTGAATGGACATTTGGTAAGTCTTAAGTGTTAGAATCTTTGAGAAGATTTCTATAAATAAATCATTGCGTTTCTTGCAGACAGCTCCGATAATTTTCTGTATGATAACGGCAAAAACCAAGTCAGCTTATTCGGCTATTTTTTCTTATATCCGACAAGATCTAAAGGTCACTCCGAATATCATAGTCTCCGATTTCGATAACGTTGTCCAATCGGAGTTGGCATTCATTTTTCCCGAGGCGATTATCAAAGGTTCTTGGTACCAGTATACCGATGCAGTTCTCAACAAAATGAAGCAACTTGTCTTGCAACGCGAAACTGCAAAGGGCGTAGGAGCAAGTGCCTTGAGAATGTTACTGGTGCTGCCTTTACTCCCTCCTGAATATATGGTGCCGGGATTAGAAGCACTTCGTAAATGGATGCGAGAAAAAAGTATTTTCTCGTCTGGGCTTTCAAATCTTTGCGATTATGTAGAAAACACTTGGTTACGTGCTGTAGGAACAGAGAAGATGTCTATATTCGGAACGAATCGTATCGCTTCGAATCACATAAAAGTGTTCAATAAAGACTTAACCGACAGAATAGGTCAAAACCCAGTCATATGGACAATCTTGGATTCTATTCGGCAGCTGGCTACAAAATTTTATGTTAATCTCAAACGAAAACATGGTAAATTTTCAAAGTCTAAAAATTTAACTTCGGCCATGAGACAGAAACGAAGTGAAATGGTCGCTGAGAAAATTGTTGAAAGCGCCACGCAATTATGGATAAAAACTCCAGTTCATTTGAGAAATCCGTTGCAGTTCTTGCAACTCAGCAGTCATTGTATTACTGATTCTATGTACCTCGCAAATTTGTCCAACATTAAAGACCGCAACTACACAATGGCGACATATCCGAAAACTGCTAACGTTTCAACTACCACAATTAACCCATCGTCGGGTCTAAAAAGTTGGGCGATGATAGATTCTAATACATTACAACTTGCGAATTCCAACTCAGATAAGATTGTAACAAACTCTCAACCAGAATCGAATTCACCTGCATCTGAATTTATTCCAACTTCACATATTCCACAGGATTCATATAATTGTGGCGATATAGTGATAAGCGACGATGGTGCAGGAAATATTTATCCTAGCTGTTTTGCTCAATGTTCTAGCATGAAGAGTTGTCCCGTAGATAGCAGCAGTAATGAACAAGGTTTACAATCACATAAATCTTCTAGTCAAACAGCACTAGAATCAACAACAGAAACTACAGATAGAGAAATCCAACCTGCCCAAAGTAGCATGATGGAGGCAAAAAATCTTGCAAGTCCACCGCCCTTAGTATTTTTGCCACACGTTAAAAAGCTAAAAAACAAAAGACTATTACCTGTGCTCTCAGAGCCCCCACCATTGGTACTGATAGGTTCTAAATTACAAAGGATGAGCTAAGCTCCATGTTTAATTCCATTTTTATACGACTAAGAATTTTTGTAATATCTTATATATGTATGTACTTGTTTTTTGGTCTGATTTTTCACTCAAATTTGTCATCAAAAGCTGTCCATACCAATGTCGAGATTGATTTTGGAATCGTTTGAATATTTTATTTAGTAAATATTTAAATGTTAGTACATAACATAGTACCTACTTAAAAATACAAACATAAAATAAATAAAAGTTTCTGTTTGTGCGAGAAAATAATTTTGAATCGAAATACCTTATGTACAAGATGTGCAATAATTGCCACAAGAAATTATGTACCTTATATATTATTATTATTTACAGTTGGGTCTTTATATTTTAATAATTTAGATTAATTTTTTTTAAGTCTGTCACAAATCTATAGTGTATCTAAACCTAATAAAGTAATTTAAATACACCAAGATCTCTTTATATTTAGCGATGAGCGTACGAAGCATCCCAATTCCTTCTGCTGTCTGGATCGGGGGAATTTTCACTATTCTGCTGTTCATTCGAAGTGAATCTAGTATACATTGTAGTCGGAAATATTGTACGGTATTCTAATATTCATGTGTACTCACTCACTCCATACAATTCAAATCCGCATGTTAAATGTTGCGCATATGTGATTTGTTTTATGTCTCGCTGAGTCTTAAAAGGTTAGCAATTATTGAAATCTAATAAATTTGCCAGAAAACTTTCGGTCCTATCCGGAATTTACCAGAGAATTTCGTTTCCTACGAAATATTATATTCCCTGGAAATTTTTCGTGCGATCGTAAATCTTCCACGGAAAGTTTCACTCGAACAAAAAATAGTATGAAATGACAGTAAAACCTTCTGGGAAAGTTTATTCCTGACACCAATAAATTACGCCGAAAACTTATGAGCATCATTCACGTTTCTACGTTCGAATTAGAGAAACATTTCCAGGGAATTTTTTATTCACGATAATCCTCTTGATTGAGTTGTTTATAAATAAACAAATAACAAATTGTCTATTTAAAATTTGAAAAAAAGTCATTAAATATCCAAACTTTATATGATTTTCGCTTTAGCATCTATTAACAGATGTCAAAATGAACTTGGGGTTATGTAGTTCAAGCGACGGATATAAGAATGGAGTGGTAAAGCGTAAAGGGATCGAATGGGTGAATCCAATTCATAGTTCACGTGAATAGTACAATAGAGCAGTTTATTTTCCTTATGTTGTAAACTAGATATTTCACTTTTGGTGAAATCGTCAACACAAATTGTTATCAGTCGCAAAATTTTAAACAGCCTGATGTTAAGGTATTAGCATGATACTTAATAATTTGCTAATATTAAAGATATTTACTAAAATATACCTAATTTTTAAATAACATCATACTAAACCTATTTTCTTCATAACCTGTATCTGAACACACATAAGAGTGAAAAAATAAAAATTAAGCAAACATAGGGTGCTTTCATAAATGCATGGTTGCGAAAGTCCGACGAATGCATAGTATTCATAAATGCAAATAATGAATGTCAGAGTTTCATAAATGTAAAATGCAAATATTTGCAGGGCAAATAGACAGTATGATGTAAACGGTGGTACACCTTCCCTTACTGTTCACATCTGTCCAAATTTCCGCTAGGAAATTCAAAGTTGAACTCAAAATTAAAAATACACATCAGAATTTTTTCTGGTCTACAGAAAAATGAGCAAATCAGAGTATTCATAAATGCATATTAAAATGCATGTGTAAATAGTTTTTCTGACGTTAATATGATGAATTTATGAAAGCACCCACAACTGTTTGTCTATGTCATTATTCATTTTTAAAGATAAGCCCCGTTATAAATGATAAATATTTAACGAGTTCAATACCGTACTCAATCCGAAGTTTCGCTTCATTTTTCTTTCAGCGTGGTCAGCGGGAAAGTGACATTAAGATTTTATGACCGATGTTGGCTACGTAGGTTGTAGCAGATTCTGTAGGTTTGTTCGTTAAGCACTGAAGTCGACCTAAGGCGTTTTTTGAAAAACCTAAAGTCACCTGATAAACAAATTCTGTGTTTTTTGAAACCTAGGGTCGCCCTCAACTAGCCCTGAAGTTGAACTAGGTTTTTAGCAGGGACAACTTGAAGTAAATGAATAAACGTCGAAGTCACATGAGATCTGAAGTAGGAATGGGCGATATTGAGGAGAATATCGAGTGTTAATAGTCATCGAATCGAAAACGAACGAACCTTGTATAGGGTTTTCCAATAAGAGGTGTTATTTTGATATTCAAAAAAAAGAAATGCGTTGTTGAAGCGTGTATCGTTCCATTTTTATTAATAGCGTAGTTTCTACTTGTCAAATGTCAAAAAATGACAGCTTCAAAAGTGACAGCTACCGAATTAGCGGGCTATTCAAAATAACATCTCTGATTGGAAAACCCCTTATCTTGCTGTAGTTGTTGTAAAAACACAAGTCAGGAGCAAATCGAACTCACTGTATTACTTTTTGAATAAAGCGGCAATTGGATCGACCGTGAAGAATTTAAAGTGGGATCTCAAGTTCGCTACAGTTTGAAACTGTCGTCCCGATTGAAATTTTGGTGGTGTTTAATATTATTCACTTCGCGTACCAGACGAGTGATGTAATGCGACTCGTTAGCTAGAATCTTTGCTTGATATAAATGAATCCTGTGGTGTTCATCTGAATAGTATATCTATGGCAATATCCCCTTTTTAGCCTAGTATCATACTAAAAATGTTTTAACATCGTAAAACATTTACATAATGCTCAAATGTCTTTTAAGAAGAGATCAAGTAGCAGCGCTGCCAGATTTTTTTCTAGCAAATCGCGATTTTGGAAACTTTTGAGAAAAGAAAATCGTGATTGTCATGTCGAAATCGGGACATACAAAAAAAGTATAAAATAAGTTTTTTATTACAGATATATCTGACTTTTTGAGGGCTGTAAATCAAAAATTGAAGATGTTATTATTAAGTTTGCAACGTTTCGAGCATGTTTATGCTCTTCATCAGGCAAACAATTTTCAAGGAATTCAAGTAAGGCAAGAAAATTACACATTATACACAAAAATCTCACGCAACAAAATTGGTAGTCAGGAGAAAACGTCCATTACTATACACAATCACCTATACTAGGTGATATAAGGTATACAATTTTCAAGGAATTCAAGTAAGAGCAAGAAAATTACACATTATACACAAAAATCTCGAGCAACAACACCTATACTAGGTGTATAGGTGATTGTGTATAGTAATGGACGATTTCTCCTGTATACCAATTTTGTTGCTCGAGATTTTTGTGTATAATGTGTAATTTTCTTGATCTTACTTGAATTCCTTGAAAATTGTTTGCCTGATGTAGAGCATAAACATGCTCGAAACGTTGCAAACAACATCTTCAATTTATTGACCTTCAGACCACAAAAACTTACATATATCTTTAACGATATAGGGTCACAAAAATTATTTTATTTTTATATAATTTTATTAAGTTTTTTATTACTTTTATTTGAAATCCAAATTCAGGGAAAAATGATGATAAACAGATATTCTTTAAAAGTTAATTATTTATAAGTGCACGTTTAATTACTTAGCTATATATATCTCTCTGAAGGTTTGACTTTTTGTCGATAATATTTGAAGAACTTTTCACAAGTGTGCTCCAGATTGAATTGGATTAGTAGTTCTGCTTTCATTGCATTTATGGAGCATTTCTTACCATTTTTTGGGAATTGTTTAAAGAGCTAGTGCCATTTCTGTAAGGTGTTATTTTTAGAATTTCTTGCTATTACGCCCAACGATGATTTCGTCAAGTTGATTTCTTCATATAAGTCATTAATTGAAACATCGCCTGACTATTTTAACTGGAAAAAACAACACTCTCATCCATTTAATAAAACTAAACTTATCAAATAAATTCAATAAAAAAGAAAAGTACCTATTCCTCAGGGACTGAGCTTGTCCCGAATGGTACATTTAATTTTTGACCTAAAAATCGGGACGCCTGGCAAGTCCGGTACATAGCCTTTCAATGTTCAAGTATAAAGCAAATGTTGCAGATATTTGAAAGTGAAGCTATTTCCAAAGCTATTTTAAATTTAAGCCTAACATAAATTTCAACCATCGAAGCTTGGCACCCTTAATTTTCTACTGGTTTTATATTATTTTTCGAAATGGATCGAAATAATTAAAACATTTACATTTGTGCGACTGTAAGTAAAACAAATAAAGAAAAAATCAATATATTTATTGATAATATAATAGTTTTATTGATCTGCTTTTATCTGTTAATTTATCTTTAGAAATATACATGATGTTACTTTCAATACAATCTAAATTAAACAATTATGTATAAATGAAAGTATTGTAAAATTCCTATTCTATTTTTTTTATTTATTGAATTACATGTTGTATGAATTTAATAATAACTATTATTTAAAAATTGTATCCTTTTCTGCAGCTTTTGTATACACTTTCATTTGTGTATTATTTTTTTTGTTATTCATGAATTGATCTTATTTTAAATAATCCAAATAAAATATTTGTTAGTTTATTTGGCATACGAATATATATTATAAATACTTTTTTATTTATAAATCTTATGTTGTACAATTATTTTTTTTTAATTTTGTGTTTAATACAAATAGATAAAAATGACGGCCATTTAATTTCCCATTATTGTTCTGTTCAGTAGGTTGTTACAAAACTTATAAGAGTTCGTATAAAAAAGAACAATCCGATCTTTTTTCGATAAATGCCAATTAATATAAAAAAATAATATGCCTGAGTTTTGTTCGAAGGTCGTTTCTTTTACTATTTTGAATTAATTGGTTGTAATAATGTCCGAATTGGGGGTAGTTTGTAAATCAAATAAATTTTGTTTGTGATAAAAAACATAAAATTCAGTTGGTTAATGAACAGCAATTTTTTATGACGTAATACATAGTTAAAAATATAAATAAATTATTTTTAATTAAATTATAAAATACTGCCAAAATTAAAAATAAAACAATATTTGAATTTTTCTATAATCCAGTCATGTAGTATAAGAACAAGAGCTGGGAGAATATTGTGGGAATAGATGTAGGTATAACCTCATAAGTTAATCTAATCAATACACTTTGTGATATCAAATATAGTAGGTATAGCAATAGTTATTTCTTAACTAGTATGATGTGTTAAAATTTGGATATATATATGTACTTCGTTTAAGAAATGAATACTTTAATGTTTGTATTAATCTGATATTCAAAGTTAAAGACATACATTTGTATATGTCTGTTTTCCCGTGTAACGTTTGCCCACCAAATACTATTTTTTTAACATTATGACATGCTGCCCCGTTCAACCCCCTGCTTGCCAAATATAGGATTGAAGAAGCTTTGCATATAGTATTTTAACTCCCTCTTAATACAGACATGAATATTCTTGTGGATGCGCTGTATATTATAAAATACAGTAAAAAACAGTTATAACGACATAGGTTATTACGAAATATCGGTTATTGCGAACTAATCTCTAAGTCCCGACCAAGGTTTATACAAATTGTACTAACCAAATATCGGTTTTAACTATATCGCCTATAACGAACTATCCCTTATAACGAACAGTTTTAAATTGAAAATTCAAAAAATCTATCGTTTATGACGAATATTAAAAAAAAAATAAGTAGGCATTGGAAATTTTGTGCATTTCAAATAATAAATTATAGGGATTTCCCTTTTTCTGAGATTCGTATTCTGTTTCTGAGAGGAACTGGGATAATCATATTTTATATAAAGAAAGGTTAAGTGTGTTACTGTTAATTTTATTTTCTTCAAAATGAGTTCAAAACGTAGAGCTTTTACGACTGCAGAAAATCTGCAATAAATTCAAGGCTCGAAGCTGTTGATTCCAATAGTTTGGCAGCAGAGTTTTTATGTATCGGCTTCAACAATCTCTACCATTTTCAAACACCGAGATAAAATTAAGAATAATTTCGAAGAATCCAACTTAAAAATAAAAAAAGATCGATGCAGTCACCATCCCGATATAATAGAAGAAGAATTCATAAAACAAAAATGTCGACTGTAAAATCACACATTACTTAAATATGTAAATAAAATTTTTGCTAAAATAAAAAAGTGTGTCCACTTGGTAATAAAAAACAAAAATGGAAAATCGGTTATAACGAAACACCGGATATAACAAACAAATTCTTCAGTCCTGTCGATTTCATTATAACCGATTTTGACTGTATGTCCATAAGTACCAAAACGTACTTTTTAAACGTATTAAATAGTACTGCCTTATCCCGCCACCAAATATTAGTGAAATTTTCATAAATCGGCGAGTAAACGTAAAGCGGGCAGCTATGTTGCGAGAAAATATACCGATTCCGCTTGTAGCCTTAACCAAATCCAGAGAAAAAAAGCTTTATCAACAGATATATAACAGTCTATTTTCATGGAAAGCACTATCTACCTGCATAATCTTATTTAATGGACAAGACTAGAGAAATGCCAAATTATAACAGTTTTATGATAGTTGTTCGCCCTTAACTGTTAAATATTCCCCGCGCTTAGCGCGGTTGGGGGCTGTTAAACCAAACAACTAATTTCTGGAAGTCGAATACCCTCTTAACCCTACGTGGCCGAATAAACTCTAACTTTCTGTAACCCTGTTGCCATGTCTCGAGGCAAGTCCTTATTTAATACTTAAATCGAAATGGTGATGCAATGAATGAAAGACTGAATTATCAAAAGCAGAACTGCTAAAGTACTACAAATTCAACTATTACGTAAGGTGTTAATAATGTAGGTAATGATTTTTTGATATTTGGGATTTTAGTCAAAATTATAAATAAATACTTTGAAGGACATGCTCAGAATTTGATGTTATATCGGACAAAAATGTCTGCATTCTCATTCTCATAGATACATTTTGCAGTATTTTTTTAGAAATCCCTAAATTTCTTTGGGAATATTCTCCTGTGAATGTCTCGGATCGGCTATAACTTCACAGGATTTTTTTGTTCGAGGGAAATTTATTCTCTGGAAATATTCACGATAGCAGATAAAGATTCAGGGATCAAATATTTTGGGGTGAGGGGGAACAAAGGACTTAATATCAAATGGGGATTTCCCTCAATGCAATACTTTTCCATTTCTACTGCTACTATTAGAAAAGTGTTTATTGTGAAGATGGTTCTCGTAATTGAAAGCTATTGCTGCCATACCATTTGATTTTTTTTCAAAAAAAATTCGTTGAGTTCTGAAGTCACCTAACATCACCATGGTGAACAAATTCAGGGGTGGAATCGGCTAAGGTGATTTGTGATAGTTGATAGTCACAAAAAATAAATTTGGGATGAGTAAGGTGACTGTCACATGTGATAATCACATTTTTGTGACTTTTTCTTGTGACAGCTATTTTGGTGTCATTTTCATATAAAATTCATTTGTTTTCTAATTTTGTAAATTTGTAAAATTGATTTTATGATTTCACAAATTCCGAAAATAGAAACCATATATGTACATGTGCACACCCATATACATTATGCTACGTTTTCACCTAAAGATAATCCGGTTTAAATTGAGAAGATTAAAAATTAATCTTCAAGTGTTTTCACCAGTGAAAAAAAGATTAGTTTGACGTTTTCACTACGAATTGCCATTCAAAAGTCAATACAACAAGACAAAAACAAAATAATTGTGAAGAAGAATAATAATTTCGGTGCAGTGAACAAATTTAATTTCAATAAATAAAAATGAGTATTAACTTTAAAATATTGTTATCCCACCATCTTGCAGCATATAGATATATTTACAAAAATACTATAATCGCCTTTGCACGGTTTTCGTTTTTATATATTTGGGAAAGAACAATTTCAAAGTATTACTGTAGGATAGCTAAAACATTTTCCATTACAAATTCGAGGCACCGACCACTTTGCGATCTTTGTAGCTTTATTGCATTTTTTATGTTTATACTTATTTATAAACAAAAACAGAATTTGAAGGCAACGACAAATTATACCAGACAAAAACAAATTAAGGCCGTGTGTGAATTGCGTTAAAATGTTGGTTAAATGTTCTACCTTGGTTAAATTTTGAAGTTTGGTTTGTGGTGGGATCAAATTTAGCTTTTTGCTGTGTGAATTGCGTTAAAAGGGATTTATTAAAACACTATTTTGGCTAAAATTCCTTCAAGATTTAAGAAATTTCCCTAAAAACATTTTTTTTTGTTTAAGTTAATTAATTTCTTTCCCAAAATCCGACTTAGAAGATATAAAGTTAATAATTTGGCACGAAAAAAGTAACGAATTCTCAGTTTTACTAATATATTTCGGTTTTACATCGTTCATTTAATATTTTAAAACAACAATTCCAAATCTTTTCAAAACAATTCCCATTATGGTTAGTTTGTTGATTTAGTATATAAACACTAGTTTTCACAGCTGAAGAATTTGACAAGCTGACAAATCAATCTATTTGTATTCAATTTGCAAAATGATATACAATGAGTATTTTAATTAATTATTTTATATTTGTTAAAATATCAACAGATTATAATATTTGTTTTTTCCTCTTGAGAGCCTACACAAACAAAAATAATATTGTAATTTAATTTTTCAATTGAATAAATTAAAACTTACATTTATTATATGGCTTCCCAGTAGATCTGAACTTTTTGGAATTCATCTTTCTTTTCGGTTATCGTTTACAGTTTCATATTTCTCTGTCTTGAGAAACGTTAAATTTTAACGCAAATTTAGCCTGCTCCACAGCTGCCTACATTTTAACCCAGTGTCAAAATTTAACCAAGTTACAAAATTTAACCAACATTTTAACGCAATTCACACACGGCCTAAATAATGTTGGACAGTTTTTTTTTTTTGAATGTGAATGGATAAAATAGGCGCGTTCTATGAAATAAGGTTTTTCTTTTGAGAATCTTCTACTTGGAAGAAGATTTCAATGAGATTAATTTCTAATCTTCATTTAAGGAGATTAAAATTTGTATGGGAAATCTTCAAGATTTAGAAGATTTCAAACAGGATTTATGGTTAATCCACTTAAATCTGGATTAAGTGGTAGGTGAAAACGTAGTATTACATTCAACAAAGTATATCCGATAAAATAGAAGTATGTACATGTAATTGGGTAAATGCACTGTTTTTCTCACACATATTTATTTCAACTTTCAATTTATTTTGTTATTAATTGGCATTTAGAATAAATTAATAGTAGGTACAAATTAAAAAACTTTTGGCATACGAGCGAAACATTTTTATTTTCTCAGTTTGTAGAACAAAATTGGAAATATCCTAATTTAATCTCGCGAACTCAATGACTAGATTCTACTTTTTATTTTAACTTTTTTTTGGATTGTGAGATAATTATAACATTTTTTTAATATTTAAAGGTTAATAACGTTTGGGCACTCAACATTGCATGAAAAAAAAAACAAATAAAACAATTTGCACACAAACAAAACCAAACATAAGCATATGGATTTATGTCAAATTTTAATACTTCTCTTAAAGTGGTGCCAAGTTTTGCGTAATTTTTTGTGATCACCTTACACAGACGAACATTGTTATATGATCACATGTGATTGTCGGAAATGTGACAATCACAAATCACCAATCACCTTAGCCGATTCCACCCCAGTGTTTTTTAAGCTTGTAGCCAAATTATGCAAGCGTGAGTTTTCTCTGTGTACACATAATGGCATGTACACATACATATTTTCGATATGAGGTAACAAATAAAGTGTGAATCTCATGTGATATATGAAACTTTTGTTTTGTCGTGTGCATTTTTTTATTTTTAAATTGGAAATTAAAAGAATAATCTAATTTAGAAAATGGGAACCTTTGAAGTTGTACATCGAGTCAACCCCCCCCCCCCCCTCCAAACCAAATGCATAAACATATTTTAAATTTTAATTATTAGAGGGCATAACTTGTTTTTTCTTGTTATGTTAATTACATAAAGTTTTATAGCCTTTCGGTCTTTTTTAAAGAACCGAAAAAACTGGATTTTTAGAATTGTCAAGAAAACCTAAGGAGATTTCAACAAACGAAGCTTCTATCTGGTTTGATTCGACTTAATATAGCTTATCATATAAAGATGTTCCAAAATCAATAAATGAAAAGTTAAAGCTGAAATTCTGTCTCAAGCAAAACATTTAAATGAAAAAAGCTGACAAAAAAAGCTCACTGAAGATAATACAAGTCGAAGCTCATAAGTTTCAAAGTAAAACAAAAAATTACCCATACCATCACACTACGTATCGCGTTTTTATTTGGCAATCAGGAATCTCTCTCATATCTGGGATCCCAACTGAACACTTTTTTTCTAATTCTGACGATTCTGAATTTTAATGTGATTAGGTTTGTTCGTTGAGCCCTGAAGTCAGGTTTTTGAAAAACCTAGTCACCCTGATAAACAAATTCTGTGTTTTTTGAAACCTAGGGTCGCCCTCAACTCGACCTGAACTAAAACTAGGTTTTTTAGCTGGGGCAATTTGAGGTAAATGAATAAACGTCAAAGTCACATGAGATCGGATTTGATTTGTTATTTTTAAAACAGAAATAAAAGAATATTCAAATTCATTTTCAGACACAGACATGCAAAATGGAAACCTTTGAAGTTGTGGATTGTTTTTACTAAGAACTTAAATTTAACATATTTCAAGTTTTAATTATTAAATGACATAACTTGCTTTTCTGCAACAAAAAATTGAGAACCAAAACACTCAGGTTTTTTTGACAACCCCGAGATTTAAGTTCAACGAACGAACCTATTGATGTGTGAAAATAATTGTGTACGTGATAATAATCCAGATTAAAAATAATGTTTGTTGCACAATTATGATACAAAAAATGACAACAGTCGATATGAATGGCTGAGTGCTTCTGGTTCCGATTCTGATTTCAAATCCAGAAGCAAAATTCTCTTCTCTTCAGAATCAGAAATGTCATTCTTGCCCAAGTGAACACTTTCTGAAGAGTCCAGAAGGGATCCGGATTTCCAAATAAAACCGACAAAATCATATAAAAAAAAAAAAAACAAATCAAGCGATGAGGAAGAACAAGTCATGTTGCAAGTCAATAACATTTACGAAATTATCTGAATTTATTTTGTTTGTCAGAAAAAAATTAATGTCCACGAAAAAAAAAACTCAAAGCCAATCTTTGTTCTTTTCCAAAGCCAATCCTTTGTTTTTTTTTTTTTTTTTCTAAATAGTGGCTTTCAATTCGTTTAACAATTTACACTAAGCTGACTGGACTACAACAACTGTAGAATATTTTTTACCCCTCATTTTATATAGACTAAGATCCCACATCAATTTTTGGGTGTGATTGATAACACAAAATAATTAGTATAATTAGGAAGTACTTAAGTAGTTTTTTTTTTTTTTTTACAAATGTGGACGTCTTGCATTCTCAAGTGGGAGTAATAGTGCATCAAATATGCAAGAGGTCAGAGGGAGCTTACCTCTACATTTTGAAGTTATGCTAAGTTGTTATCACAATTATGTAGACTTTGAAAAAAACTGCATATATGATGCAGTATTACTCACTATTGCTCCCACTTGAGAATGCAACACGCCCACATTTGTAAATAACTACTTCAGTACTTTCTAATTATACTAATTTTTTTTTATATTGAAGAAAACGCAAATAATAAGTTAATATTATTTTTGTTTTTGTGGACTGTGTGGATTAAGGCCAAATTGAAGATTTTTATGACCAGTAGTCCAAAATATTGAAGAGAACTAATTATTTTTTGTTATCAATCACACCCATAAATTGATGTGAGCTCTCTGTCTGATACAAAATAAGAACAAAAATGTGTTTAAATTCAACGTTTATATATTTTTTTTTATTGTTTGTAATAATAAAAAAAAACGAAGATTAATACATGATATGGTTTAAGTTTTAATTAGTATTTGGTCCTATTTATGTATGTTGTATTTCACAAAACGTAAAATAAAACTGAAATAAACTTTAATAAAATATGTAAGAAAATATTTTGTTTTTTTTTGGAAATGAATATTTTATTTTTGCTTCTATACAGATACATACTTATATAATTTTAAACAAACAAAAATATTTTTTGCATAATTATTATATTTAATAATAGGAAAACATAAACACACGTATAATAGTTCTGTCAAAAAAAGCATATTCTACTTTTGTGTATGATGGTTCGTGCGTTAATTTAAAAATGTTTTTTTTTTTTGTTTTATCATTAATATTGTTAAGTGTATCTTTTTTTTTATCTCGACATAATAACACTTTGTTTTTTTTTTCTGAATTGTGTTATGTTTTTTTTTTGTATTATTCTAAACATTCAGTAAAACTGGGGAAAGAACTTATTTCTCTTTCTTCGCTTGATAATTAAATATTCTTCATCTTTCTCTAAATCACTAGATTTCAACATATTAAAATTATTTCTGATCTGTTTGGTAGCTGTGGGGAAAAAGAGAAAATTTATAAAAAAAAATAATAATCATCAATTTTTTTTTGTAGTTTGGTATGTTGAGTGAAAGTTGAGCTTGAGTAGATTAGAATTAAGCTTTAAAAAAAATATTTTAGAATCGAATCTAAGATTTTTTTAGTTTGAATACTTATTTTAACGAAAATTTAACGGCCAGAAGGGTTCAGTTGCCGAATGGAAAAAAAGGATTAGAAAAAAATTTTATTTCTTTTAGAAAGTCATTGGTCTACTTCAAAACTAATAATGATTTAAATCAAATTTAAGTTTTTTTTTGTCATTGCAAAATAAATAAAAATACATTTTTCTGCTTTTGTTTTAAACTAAAGTTCTACGAATAATAGGTAATAAGAATGATTGCAAACAATTTCTATTCGGTTTTTATTCTCTCCGAATGAATATTTCAATAAAGATAAGAAAAAAAACCTTTAGAAATATATTATATATGTATGCATAATAATATATAAATAATATACTTTGTATGTTTTTTTTGAATATATATTTCAAATTTAAATCTATTTTTAATCATAACTTAAAAATAATAACTATTAATTTTATAATTAATTAACCTGTACAAACTTCCGAGTGATCATCCCACGCTGTTACCTGTAAGAAAGGAAAACGTAAAAGATGTGGCATTTACAATGATATAAAAAAAAAACAATTTTACATATTCATAAAAATAAATAATTCCTTGCAAACGTCTATCTCCTGATTTTAAAGTACTGTTTAAACAGATGAATTGTTATACTTTTAAATAACCGAATGAATGATCAATCGTTTGTTGCATTATAATTTATTTTATATGAAATAATTAAATTATATAATAAAATGCACGATTTGATCGCACGTACTTGCTCTTATGATTGATCACATCGTATGCAAAAGATTCTTAGTTGAAAGGCCTAAATATATTTTTAATGTTGTTTTATTTATTTAATTTTTGAAGTAAAACTTCTTTTCATTCATTTTCAAATAATGTGTACCCACAATATTGTTCTTATTGATTTGTGTAATGTTTAAGTCGATGGTCTCGTAGCTATGCTTCAGTGTATCTACTTCGTAGATTTACATATACGAAGTAGTATAGTGGGATATATTGGGAATCTCCAAGAAAATTTCGTTTCCCACGGTAAAATTCCCCCTAAATTTTTCGGGCGATCGTGAATCTCACACGGAATAAATTTCCCTCGAATAAAAAAAATTTATGAAATGACAGTAAAATTCCTTGGGAAAGTTTATTCCCGATACCAATAAATTCCGAGGGAAACTTTTCAGCATCATTCACGTTCCCATTTTCGAATGAGAGAAAAATTCCCAGGGAAATTTTTATTCACGATAAGCCCCAATGTGTAATGTAATGAATTATTGCTGAGCCATGAAACAAAGTCCAAACAACGTTGACTTTTGTACAATTGGAAGAAGGGGTCGTTATGGAGGATGTATTTATGTAACTACGTGGCCGATATGAAAGAATGTAAACTTCATTGTTCTTTGTCCGGTTCCATGAAATTGAAATGTTGTAGCTGACTTAGAATTACGAAGTAGGCAGTAAGCGGACAAACTGGCAGCCACAATCAAGAGACCCATTTTTATATTGTGTGAACGAATAAGAAAATAGAAAATACCGATGCACATTAGTTTTGAATGTTTGAATATCATAATGGAAGGGAAAAATAGGAACTGGTAAAGAGTTCCATATTCGTGAAGTTCGGCTAAAGAAGGAATCTCTATACTTGATAGTACGTCCGAAGTTGAGTTCAAGGAAATATGATGAGGATCGTGAGTAATACGGTTGAATAGAAGCAGAAGCAGAGAAATATTTCGTACATCGTCTTAGAAAACCTGAGCACCTTGCATCGTTTTTGGCGACATCAAACATGTGGTAATTCCACAAGGCGGTCGGTGATGTAAATACCCTAAAAAATTGTTTTGCAGATACCGTTATTTCTGGCGCTTAAAAAAGATGTTAAGAAGGAATCGAGCCAATCACTTAAATGGCTCAAGTGCGAAGTTTGAAGAAAATCGTTTTAGCAGTTTAGACTGCGATGACCCTACAGACAGACGGAAATGCGGGTTCTTTTGGCTAAATGGTTGAGTGTAGATAAAACTAATCTATTTCATCTTTTTTCCCAAAAAAATGTATGACGTTAATTTTGGATGTACAAAACTTGTGGGGTCCAAACACTAAACACCAAGTTTGAAGAAAAAACACTTCTGACTTTTCTGATTGAATTGTTATTGTAAAAAAAAAATATGATTAGACCAAATCACTTGACCATTCTACTATGAAGCTCTAATCAAATTTCTTTGATCATGTCTTTAATTTTGGAAGATAAATACAATAACCTCCCAAGGATGCAGTTTATTTACACGAGCCGTAACCGTGGTTTATTGTGCAGTTTTAAAAAAGAATTTAATCACTGGCATTCTACTCATTAAAGAAACATCGGGCAATTGCTGACATTCCCTTCATACACCAACTTTGCGCACGTGCCATCGACTCTCCGTCTCTTCTTGAATGAATTTCCCTTAATACTAATCCTCGTACACTTAGATCTGTTCCCTTCTTCCACCTTCCTAACTACCGCACCAACTATGGTCATTTTAATCCCATCACTAGAATGTTACGATTGGCAAACAGTGTTCAACGCATCCTTGACTTCTGTTCAAGTTTTTCTTCAATTCGTAAAAACTTTACTCCCATTATTCATAACATAGTTTTTAAGTTAGTTTGAACTTATATTGTTTAAGTACGTTTTATGTATATACATATATAAATATGTTATTATTATGCTTGTATTAAGCTACCTATAAATTAAATCTCTTGCGCACCATTTTTGTTCTCGTGAATCCTCTCTCTGCGCAAACGACCTTCGGCCAAGTGATTTGGTTCAAGCTATAACAATCTCTCTAGCCAGTAAGCGGACAAACTGGCAGCCATAATCAAGAGACCCATTTTTATATTGTGTGAACGAATAAGAAAATAGGAAATACCGATGCACATTAGTTTTGAATGTTTAAATATCATAATGGGAGTGAAAAATAGGAACTGGTAAAGCGTTCCATATTCGTGAAGTTCGGCTAAAGAAGGAATCTCTATACTTGATATTACGTCCAAAGTTGAGTTCAAGGAAAACTGATGAGGATCGTGAGTAATACAGTTGAATAGAAGTAGAAGCGGGGAAATATTTTGTGCATCGTCTTAGAAAACCTAAGCACCTTGCAGCGTTTTTGGCGACATCGAATATGTGGTAATTCCACTAAGGGCGGTCGGTTCGGTTTCCTCGGTGCAAGCGCTGCTTATAGGCAACGGCAGTATGGGAGGGTCCCGCTTTAACTACACGATACAGCATATGTAGCATCTGAAGCATTAAATACTACGCTATTTTTGTATTCCCCATTGGACAATGATGTCGAAATCAGAATTTAATGAGCTTATCATACGCTGCGTTTAAGTTCCACACCCGAAAGACATGGGTGTGAATCTAAAAACCAATATGAAAAGCTGGCTGAGGGTACTGTCGTCAGCAAAGCAATAGATTGGATTAGAAGTTTCAGACAAAAGATATTATCCGTTTTCAATGCCATATGTAAGAATTGATCAAAATATCAAGTTTAACTTAGTTCAAGAAGGAATAACTTGGCATATATTATACCTACGTACTTATTGCAAGTAAAAACTACAAAATAAAGGAATGCGATAGCGAATATGCTTATTAACTCACCTGACACTCTCGACTGCAATACCATTGATTACCACAACCGGCACATACAAATTGAGCTTCGTGCTTCTTACATCCTTGACAAACAGGAACTTCGTTCTCATTGAACTCTTGTCCAATGGCATGCGGTGCGATTCGCTGATGTTCTTCACCTCCCGCGTTCATTAAATCACCTTCATCAATAACCAACCGATCAACACTATCCTCGGCATCGTCATCATTATTAGGAGCAGATGGCGCTGCAAACGATGACTAATCGCAGCAAAAAACAAACAAAGAAGAAAGGAAAAAAGAAAACAAATAAAAGAAAATACAAAAGCGATAGAGAAAAGCAAAGAAGATCGAACATATTATAAGAGTCAATAAATTTAAACAATGAATAAAAAAAACTTATTTATGTGTAAACAAATTCTTACCAGTTTAATGAAATGCTCATCCTTGACACTGTTATTGGCACCAACAGCAGCAGCGGCTCGTGTTAGTACATCCTTGATTTGTTGTTGTTGTAACTGTTGTTGTAATATCGACTGTTGGTGCATGGAATTCATAACCGGTGTAATTGTAATTTCACTATTGTGACCAACCACCTTGGATAGGTTCACGCCAAAACCGGGCATAGAGTGGTGAGCATTGCTACTATTGATATTGTTCCCGCCATCTCCGCCGACCCCAATTGAAGAGTTGTGGTGACCTTGAATCTGTCCAGATCCACTTCCACTAGGAGAGATGCGTTCTGGGGCTGTCAATAGCCTGGCGAGAGTTGGCGAAAAATTACTTATGTAATTTGCCGAAGCTAGATTAGCAGCAGATTTGGCATTGGCGGACTCACTCGGCCTAGAGAACTATATTGACAAAAAAAAAACAAGATTATTGATTTAATGAGAATTTACATTCTGGAAAACATACTTTTGTAAGAATTCCATGAAGAAGAGACCCAGTAGGTTGGTCTTGTCCCCCAGACGCATTTAATGGTGTTGAGACGGGGTGCAATGTCACTTCTGGATACGGTGGATTCTGCTGTTGTCCGCCAGCTGATCGAACTGCTCCTTGAGATTTGGAGAACGGTGCTAAAACATCTTTAAAGGAATTCACACTATTGTGATTTGTGTTCACTTGATTTGTGTTGCTCATGCTTTGCGAAGAGGAATCATTACTCGAGGGGCGGGAATTCTGTGAACGAGAAGAAAAAAACATTCGTTATATGCCTCGCTCCGTATAGTAATCCCATTCCCACCGTATCAGATTTCAAAGCGTTCCCCAGAATCGTATTGGAATCCGATAAGTTGGAATTGTTATTAGTCTTTACTCTTCGGCCTCGGCGTGGCACCACCTCTGGATGCTGCTGTCTAAAATCTGCAATAATGCTGCGTACATCTTTGAAAGGTCCCTGGCGACCGACCATAGCTGCTGACTGGCTATTGTTTGCTGAGTTGCCACCGTTATGTAGTCCACTGTGATTGTGATGTCCATTCATCATATCGACAAGCTGCTGGACACTATCTGTTGCTGTTAAGTAACTGTTGAGAATTGGCTGATTGCTAGCGTTCGGTTGTACCGATGTTGGACCATTTGTTGAAGGGCTCTGCTGTTGGTGTTGACTGCTGTTAGTAGCAGAAGAAGTTGAAGTGTTGGGCTTCGGAAGAATATTTCTAGAAACAAGAAGGCTGTTTTTTAAGAAAAACAGGAGGAGGTGCAGGTTAATTTTTACAAGACAAAAATTAATGTGGCGATGAGTTAAATTATAAGTGGGATGAAATTAAAAAGAAAATATATATATATAATTTTGTTTAACTAAATAATTTTTTATAAGCTTTCAGTCTTAAGAATGAGTTATTTCATGGAATTATTAGTTGACTAATAAGACAATTATTTGTCAATATGTAGTTATTTGGGTTTGTTCAGCATCTATAAATGAAAACATAAAATACTGGATAACTTCCGAGCGTTGCTAGATTTTATACTTCAGGCCATTTATTGTTGATGCATAGACAGAACTTTTGACCAATCGAATATCAAACAAATCGCGTTTCAGCACTCCACTGTATGAAAAAGCAGAACATATACTAAAATTGGAACGATTGGGAGTGAAATAAGACGTTACTGTTCCGTCGGCTTGGCTGATGACATTGTTTAAACTCAAGCTCAAGGGAAGTTCAAGGAAACTCTGTGATATAATTCAAAGACGACTGATCATACCAGCACATGGTATCTTTCAGTGGGATTAAACATACATCCCACGAAAACAACAATAATACCATTTATTAGAAAAAGGCTCCTACCACTAATGAAATCGATTCGGTTAGCTGGGAAGTAATCGACATCCAGAAGGAGGTAAAATATCTAGAAATCACACTAGATAGAAAACTCTTATGGAACAAACATGTCAAAGTAACATACATGATATGCCTTATCCAGTTTTGAAGGGCGACACAATCTATTGTGTTCATAGTGATCGCAAGGTCACAGTGCATCAATACCTTAAATATATTCATCCATACGACAAAATAAAAATTTTATGAATTATGCTTTACGCATTGTGGTGGTAAAAATAAATTCAATTCTTCTGACCATATCGCAACTAAATTGAATGAATTGTAACTTTTTGAGAGACAGGACTCTGTTTGATGTACCCCAACGTCACGTACAAGTACGTCGCGTCAAAATAATCTACAAAGACATTTATATCGTTTTCGATTGGTGGTCGGTCTGGAAGGCATGCGAATGTCTCTGAAAGTGTTCGATTGGTATCAAATGGGAGTTTTTCTTCTGGAAAGAATTGCAATCTGATTCTGGTTTTGAAGTCAGAATTAAAACCAAAAGCATGTACGAGTACATCCATTTAATGTTAAACTGAAAGTTAATGTTGCGTGTCTGTAATGTTTACAAAATAAAATAATCACAAATGTGCGTTTGAAATTTGCCGCCTTACACATACACTGACATAATCCTTCAGAATCGATAATCTAGTTTTGACTTGTGTAATCGGATCCCCGAATCTGAGAGTACATACTTCCGGATTACCAATCGAAAACAAAATTAGTTTCTATAACGTTGAGCTTGGTAGCCGATGTCATATTTCAATCGGAAGGATTAGACGCAAGTTTTTTTTTTAATCTACAGAGGTCTTAATTGAAAAAAAAAGTTTAAGCTAATGACGTTATTAGAATAAGTAGTTAGTAGAATGTTAGTTACCAATTGCAGAAAATAAGTAATAAAAGCTTTTAAATACAAATAAGAGAAGGAAAAAATATAAATAAAAATGTGATCGCCACTTGGTTATTTTTGTCACTAAGATTTCAAACTAGTAAATACAAAAAAAAGGATATCTACCGTCTAACAATTAGGCATTCCATTCCAAAATGAAAAAAAAATGTACCAAGCATAGGAGGAAAATCAACACAAAATTGAAAAAAAAACTACTTACCGATGCAGCCTCAATGTATTCGCCTTCTCTTTAACCAAATCTGAACTTTTCATATTGGCTCTATTCTGAATTATTAGCTGGGCGGTTGTGGGAGCAGTCGAAGATGAACTACTCACTGCTGTAAAATTACATATATTGCTGCTTAAAGAGCTAATAGCAGCTTGAATTGGTGTCGATGACAGTTGGATACTTTGTTTGGCTGCTGGTGTACTTTTGGCCAAAATTATTGCAGATTCATTGCCTGCATAATCTTCATCCAGTCCCGCTGAACGACCGGTTTCACCAACTTTAGTTGACATTATCTCTAGGCATTGCTTTCGTCTTGTTAGCCGGAAGCAAATCTCTTCCTTAACCTTTTTTAGATGTAACATATTATTCCATTCGAGTTCTTTGGCTTTGATCATGTCATTGAGCGTATGAATCTCGGTTACCATTTGATCGATATGTCTCTGTATATTATCGATAGAATCGTTGGAAGTTTTCTCAATGTATTCATTGAGAATGCGGTCATGAACGGGGTATGCGTTTTGTAGTTCTTCACGAAGTTTTTTTGTAGGATGAATGTACTCGTCGTCATCGTCTGGGTTACCTTCAGCAGTACTGGCAGCAGGTTTGGATGTCTTGGATTTATCAACAGCAAGAGAGGTCGACGACCGACGACGTTTATTGGCGACTCCTCCTACTGGCACTGGATGCGGGGACGAACTTATTTCTTTCTCTGGCACATCTTCGATTGTCACTTTTGATGCTGCGGAAGCTAACGTAGGAGATGTAGTTTCTTTGTCAACCTTCTCTTCTTTAATATCAACTTTCAGAGATGTCACTGATGAAATGGCCAAACTTGTGGCCTTTATTGTGCTTTCGTTGGTATCGTGTTCACTTGTATCCATATGTTCAGCTGAAGTAGTTGCATCTTTAGCATCTGTTTCGACTTTTGTAACCACTTCATCGCTATCCTTTTTGAGTACTTCATTGCTCTGAAGGTTTTCTTTGTTTTGTTCACATTTCAAACGATCTACTACTGCTGTCTTGACTTCTTCTACATCTTCGGTGGATTTTTGTATGCTATCACGAACTTTGTCGGTTTGTTGCATTTTTGTAGGTTCTTCTTCTACGTGTTGTTCTTCTTTTATTTTTTTATTATCAGGTGGCTTTTTAACATCAAACTCTAATTTCTGTTGGTCATCACTTTGATATTGTCGAGGTATAACCTTATCTTGTGTCTTTTCAGGGGAAGAGTCTAAATCAATTACACATTCTTTCTTAGGTTTAGCCAGTTGTGTTTTAGATGCGGGACCTGGTCTGGATTCAACTCGTGATATAATAGGAGTTGAGGTGGATGTTTTAATTGAAGCCCTTGGACCAATCAGTGTGACTGCTGGAGAAGAAATTTTTAAATGCAACAATCCACCCGATTGATCACTTCGCATTGCAGCTTCGCGGAAAGTGCGAGGTTTTTGTTTTGGCAGAATCAATTTATAAGCTTCTCTTTTCTTTTTGTTGTATAACCTAAAAGATAAAAAAAAAATATGTTAACACATTGTCAATGATAAAATAAACTCAGTTTTTTCAATCTCGAAATAAAATACTTCATTCATTTTTTCTTGGGCGTAACAACGTACGCCGGGTAAGGCTAATACATAATAAAAGTGGCCGTGGTAGTGGGCGAATTTTACTTCTGAAAAGTTATCCAAATTATTTGAGTCGTCTAAAAAATGGAGCCATTTCCGAGGAATCAAACATATAGTTTAGCTCGTTTAAAGTAAAAATAAACAATTAACATTTATGTTTTTGGTGCTATTTACTACTTTTGCAGTTTTGTGAAAATCTAAAAAAAAAATGGAAAAAATCCTTCTTCGAAAATGTTTGATGGATAAGAATTCTGAAAAGTGGGTAGATACTACGCCCCCTGAATAAAAAATCAGAAGTATTTAGTTTATTCCTTTGTGTGTACCACTATAACTACCACTTTATCAAAGTTTTTATTCTTTTACAACAACAATCGGAACAATAAATTCCGCGAAATTAGACAGATACCAAGTTTCCTGAATGGAAATTCCAAACATTTAAAATGTTGTTCTTTGGTAGTATTTTAAGCCATAAGTTGTATTATTCTACGACAATTGAAAATGCTCCATATAATAAATATCCATTCTGTGAAAATGGGCGGATGACACGCCCAAATTTTAAAGGACCACAGGACCTTCCGGTGTGAGAAAGTACAAGATTAAACGGTGTCAGGAAGTGCTCTAAAATTTTAATGATCTACTCGTGAGTGAGTGGTTTTGCAATTTTTGGAGTACTATGTATCTCAGGAACTACTAAGGGCAATGAGTTGAAATTAAGTGTGGTATATGTGCTTTATGATCTTAGCAGTTACTGCGAACTTGAAGGCCATGACTTAATTGGTATTGAAATTTGACGGGGGACAGCAATCGCATAAAGGGTGTAGTGCTAATCGGCACTGCACTACAGTGTCCTTTACACAATTATTTAATTTAGAAACAGCTGTGGGTACACAATCTTTATTTTCGAAAAAAAAGGAAGGCCCAATGACACCACCAGTATAAATTAGGATTTCGTCTTTTAATTTTCAACTACATTCATGTGGTTTTTAATTGTATTATATTTCTTTGTTGGCGTATATACCGTATTTAAAATGAGCCTCAGGCTACCGAAACGTTTTCCCAATTTTATTAAACTTATTCACCCCATTAAGTAATTTTTTGAGAACTGGTTTGTTTCTGGAATCGGTCTACAGTAGATCTAGGATTTTAGCTGGAGCGAGTAACGAAAAAAAATAAACTGTCAAAGTGACATGATGGATTCGGGTTTTGTTATTTTTTGGAATACAAATTTTAATAACAATAAATACAAATTATTAAACCGAAATTGACGTCATTCAATAACCGAACTACAGCTATTACGATTGGTGGTGTTGTTGTATTCCAATGTAAGAACACAGCTGATGACAAATCAACTGCTGCCAAAAAAAATGTACATGGGAATACAACAACACTAACCTATTCGGATAGCTAAAAGTTCTGTTATTGAATGAGGCCAATGATAATGTTCCAAGTTGTGAAACGAAACATCAACTGTTCATTGGAAACGGTGTTGATTATTGAAATATTTAGTAAGGCGCCAGTTATAGCTTTCATTGAAAGTCATCATTGAAACACAAATCGGTGGAACCATTGGCAAGTCGGTTATAGCTATCTTTGAAACATGGTTGTCATTGAAAAGATCTTTTATAACCAAATGTAATTAATTTTGAGGTAAATTTTTGATCATTGAAAGAAAAACTGACGTATGAGAATAGGATAAAAAGGAAACACAAATCATTGGAACGATTGTGTTCCACTTTTGGGAAGAAAATGTCAGCTGTTCATTGAAAACGCTTTCCATCATTGAAAAATCAAAAGTGATTTTACAAGAAAGTGGTAGACCTAATAAAATATTTTTTTTGCCAAAAAAAATTATATCTCTTATTAGCTTCATTTTGGTAACAAAACGACATCAGTTATATTTGTTTAAGTGCGTCCGAATTGATAGACAGAGTTTTCAATTATGAGTTCCAATGTAAGCTATAACTGGCGCCTAAAAGTGATTTTGTTGTACAAAAGTAGAAATGATAATAAAATATTTTGTCGAGAAAAAAATTATGTACCTAGGTACATAATAAGCATCATGTCGGTACCGAAATAACAATAACAATGGGGGTTATCAGGAGTAAAAATGTCCCTAGAAATTGTTTCCCAATTCGAAATAGATGCACAAAAGTTTCAATCGGAATTCATTGGTATCGGGAATAAGATTTCCCAAATTTTTTCTCTCATTTCATACGATTTTTTGTTCGAGGGAAATTTATTCCGTTGGAGATTCAAGATCACAGGAAAAATTTCGAGCGAATAAAGTATTCCGTGGGAAAGGAAATTCCCTGGGATATATCCGATAGGGCCAATATATTTGTTTAAATTGCTCAAAATTGATAACAACATTTTCAAAGATGGTTTTCAATAAATTCTATAAATGGCGCCTAAGTGATTGTTCAAGATTTTGTGATAATATTGAATACCGATACCTATGTCATAGTGCTTCAAATACTATATCATATATTTTCGATGATAGTGCCTGATGCTAAACTCAAATGTATTTCCCCAAAATAATGTTTAGATTGATTGATTCCTACTTGGTGGGCTATAAGTCGATGAGAGAGGAACTTGGTCTCATTCAAAAAGTTGATGAGAAGAAGCTACACTAACACAGTTTGACATCATGTAGCCGGTGATGGGGTTGGGTTTAGATAGTGAACACAAGCGAATGTCCAAAAGTTTTGAATTGTTGAAAAAATCAACTTTCAAAATTTAACTAATTTTTCCTAAATAAAATAAAAAAAATTCTCATTTTCCAAAACAAGGTTGAAGGTATGTTTTTGTTACACCATATAGGTAGTAGAACAGACGTATTCGACAGCTCCTTAATTACAAGTAAATATAGATATTGATGCAGGTATGTATATATTCATACACTACATGTATAAGAGTGATTTTTATCTACCAACCCCTTAAAGAAAAACTTCAAATAAATATGGAAAAAGAAGACGTCCCTGATTAAACATCTGAATGCCACCATCATTGCCGAAGCCGGCTGCACCCCCCACCCACCATGCCGATTTCATACCGTTCAACAACACAACAAAAACAACAAAGATAAATAATAGTACCTTCGAGTACTTAACGATATATTTATTTACGTTTTAATGTAGATACCTACCTACAACAAAAATATTTTAAAGGCCATTTGTCAAATAAAAAAAAAATATTGAAAAAAAACTCACTCTCAACTCTTTCGATGTCTATATCGAGAAATTGGCGATGGTGTGCTTGCTTGCTGCTGATTAATATATTCAGTATTAGCACCTCATCCTCTCGCTTTTCAATTTTTCGTTATTGTCGTCCGGTTTTTTTTTTGTATGATGCAGTGGTGTCTTCGTTCTGCTAACTTATCTGCACCATCCCATCAAATATAGTATATGAATATCTAATGTCTAATAAAGCTTTTATTTTGTGTGTTTAAACGTGAGATTATGTCTCTATTTCATTTCACCGGTCGCCATTACACTTTGGAGTCTCCACTCCACCATTTGCATATCCAACAATCCAACAACAACAAAAAAGTTGGATTGTTAGTGTAAATATTTCACAAAACCTGCTGCTGCTGGATGAGTTGCATAATCACCATGTAGCTACTTTCAAGAGAAGACGTAAGTTTGAGTGTATTTGTGTTATTTTTTTTTGTCAAAGGGTGATGCGGATGAACATAAATGGTCGACCGAATGACACTATATACTCCTGATTGCAAAACACCCACCACCGGCAAAATTCGACGCTTCTTCTTCAGCTTGTGGGGTAATGTAATGGTATTATTTTTTTTTTTCAGATACAGAGGGATTAAAGTCCGCACTTTACTTCGAAGTTTCCAAACTGAAAAACCGAAAAGGGTGCAATGCAAGCAAAAAAAAATAATGACCTTAATCCGTTTTGGCTTGCACTTTCGCTTTCATAAAAAAATGAAAGAATTAATTTATTTTGTTTGTATTTTTTTTGTTTATTTATTTATTTTTGGCCAATCCCGGATGGCTTGTTTAATAAAAAGAGAAGCAAACAAAATTCCCCGATTTACAATTTTCCGTGTAACTGTAACGCGTTCAATGCCGCTCTGATGCAGACTGGCAGTGCCGAGTGCCAATTGAAGGTGAATTCTCCTTCATTCGCCGTCCAGCGATCTGTTGCAAATTGGACACATTTTCTATAGAGAGATGGAGCATGGAGCATAGAGAGCTTGCTAGAGCTTCTCTGCCATCTACTCTAGAGCAGAGGCAAAGCTAAAGCTTTAAAAAAACGAGAAAAGAGAGAAAATGAATGGAAAATTGAGAATAAATTTCGAGAGGAAAATGGAAAACTTTTTGAGACATGCGTTTTTAATCTTCTAGCTATATAGCTACCTACCTACTTTTGAGACGAAAAGCTTCTTTTATTATTTTTGTTTAAATAAAATTGCATTGAATATGGACATCGTCAAGAGGCAGAGTCACCTCGCCACTCTCATTTGAGTCTTGAGACTATGGGTAGTGGTGATTTTTTTTTTGTTGCAAGGTGCACAAAATTTATTTGGTTGGATATGTATGCGGTACGTACGTAAGGTACGGGTGTGCGGATGCACTTTTAAGTTGACTGAGTGTCGATGGCATTTTTATTTTGTCATTGACAAGTGCATTTGTGGAGGCTTTTTGTTTCTTGTGAATTTTTTTTTGGGAACAAGGCTATTTGGATATGAATTTTCTTCTTTTGTATTTTTAAGGTTTTGTATACACACATACTCTACTCATACATTCATATTATATAGTAGACTTTTTTGAAGCTACCTTATTTAATTATAAATTGTAGACAATTGAAAGTTGAAGATTTCAATTAAGTTCATTCGGCAAAATGTCCTTTAGCTTTTCAAAAAATTAATCAGTCAGACTTAAAGCGGATTTAAAATATTAATAACTACCGTCCCTTTAAAAAATAATTTGAGGTAAAATTATTTTTTACAATAAAGTCTCCGTATAGTTGTCATTTTAAGGTGTAAGACTCCAATTAAAGCTTTCATTGAAATTCATCATCGAAACGGTTGTTGGTCGTTTATAGCTATTATTGAAACTTGGTTGTCATGGAAAAGATCTTTCATAGCCAAATGTTATTTTGAGGTTAGCTTTGATTGTTGAAAAAAAAACTGACATACGACAATAGGATAGGAATGTAACACAAATCATTGGAACGATTGTGTTCCACTTTTGGGAACAAAATGTCAGCTGTTATCAATTTCCATCATTGAAAAATCAACTGATTTTACAAGAAAGTGCTTAAATAAATAAAATATCTTTTGATAAAAATTATGTATCCTATCAGCGACATCAGTTTTATTTGATTAAGTGCATCAGAATTGATAGAAAAAAATTTCAATGATGAGTTTCATTGAAAGCTATAACTGGCGGCTAAACTGCATAGTTTCCTTGGCAAAGTAAATTATTATTGACTTTAGAAAAGAACGAGTCTTTCTGAGAAATATCAAAAAGTTAAACACCCCGCTCAATCTACATATTAAAAACTAATAGACATTCATGGGATCACATACAAAAATAAAATGCATCACTTGATCGTACGAACTTGCTCTTGTAGCTAAGAACTTAAATCTAGCTAAACATTGACACTGTAAGTACTCTTAAATACTTAGTCTAGTTATCAGTAGATATAGGTTTAAGGTGGATATAGGTAAGATAAGGTTATGAAAGTAATAATTTTTCTGACTAATAGATCTACTTGTTTTTACCGACGAGGTCCTTCAAAGTACACAAGAGCATGTTTATGAAGAAGTCATTGCTCCAGAAAGTATAGTGCTGAGTAAATGAAAAAAAACTAAGAGGGGCACCGCAAGAGCAGAAAGCGTGTCCAACATTTTGATGAATGTGAACCCACAATCCGGCAGCGGAAGTGGATCAGGGGTGAGAGATACATCAATGTTAGAGGAACACATGTTCAAGCCAAAAGTTTCAATGAATCAATGAATTGCTCGTCCCGAAAAAAAGGTTTACAAAACACAAGTTTACTTGTGCTGTGCAGTTTATGTGATCAAACTAAAGGGTAAGGTACTGACATAAAGTGAAAGATAAAAAATAAAATTCCAACATCACCAACGCATAGCAGGGGAAAGCAGGTTAAAATAAAAAACAATAAGAAAAACGTGCGATGGTATTAGGAATTTTATAAATTTCACAAATGCTCAAACAGAATGTTTTTAGCCCCCAACTTAAGTCTTAGTAGTAGTAGTAGTAATTATTTTATAAAAATACATAAAGTACATTGTACTGATTTTTTTTTATCTAGTAAATCTTTTCGTTGAAAAGTAAAAAAAAAGTACGACAATAACATAAGTCGTCTGTCGGGTAAATTAAAATAACTACGTATATAAATTTTATCTCAGGTACATTAAGTATAAATCCTAATTTTGATTACTATAAATTAGAGGAATACAAGAAATGATCAAAATTGTTCATTATTTAAATTCTCTTAAGATTTGTTTCCTATAGGATATTGCAACATTTATATAGCTAGCTAATCTGTTCCAATCAGCCATGTTTCTTCCATTGAGTATAATGATGAGAACTTCTACATTTAAACATGCATTTTAGAAGTATCTTATTATTCTAAATTCCCTAAGCCCGGGGCATCTGTCTAAAAAGTGTTGAAGATATCTTCTCTCTTCTCTCAGGTTGCACAAGCTGCATTGTGTTGAACCGTTGTTTCCAAATCTGCTTCAATTAAGAAAGATAAGATCGCACCTGGCTTTAAAAATCAATGTTACTTTATTTGCTTCGAAATTATTGGTGATATATTGAGGTCCTATCGAGTAATCCAACAACTTAAAAATTCTCGCTCTGCTTAGTCTTAGTATAATGTACAAATTATATCGTGAGACTTTTGATGAATCAGCGTTTAAGCTTCGGAAAATATTTAACGACGAATTTAAATCTCTTTCAAATATCTATATATGGCTTTCTGTTTTTACTTGCAATATACAGGGTGTCCCAAAAGTCAACGTCGAAACGGAAACGGGTGATAGGGTAGGTGGTAATAGTTATCAGAAAAATAAGAAAATAAATCGTAGCCATGTATTTTGTGAGTTATAGGCATTCGAAAAAAAATCGACAAAATGGCCACCCTGTGACGGCCGTGAAAAAAATTACAGTGCCTGTCACACAATTGTTTTTACCAAAAATGGTAAAACTCAATTATTTCGAAAACGACTCTAACGATTTTGAAAAAAAAAAATCACTGCACCATTATATGCATATAGTCTACATTTTGTTCCATACATTTTTTGTATGTAAAATGTTACTAACGGTACCTGATCGATGTTCGACTATCTCATTAACGACAAAACGGATTTCGATCAAAGTTGTTGTACAGGAACTCCATTAAATTCTAAATAATACTGCATACCAAAATTTCCGAAAAATATTTTTCTGTGATATTTAAATTTTTTTTTTTTTTGAAAAATTCAATATTTCAAAAACGGATGGTCGATTCTTTTGAAATGATGTTTTTAAGTTCGTATTATTAAATACTTAAAATTGCGGTAAAAAAATTTTTTTAGAAAAAAAAGATTAAAGAAATTGTGTATATAAAAATAGGTAAAAATCGACTTAATTATATTTAGTGTTTTTTTTTACTAATAATCATTTGCATACTATGTGATCGAACATAAAAGCAAGTACGCGCGATCCAGTCGTGCATTTTTATATTTATGCAATAGTGGAGTATCTGATTTTAAAATCAGTTATAACGGTATTTTGAAAGATTATAATTTGAAAATTAAAATACTTTTATTTTTTATCAGAAAATCAAAACTATGATTTTTTTTATTTTCAAACTATGGGATTTAAAAAAAAAACATTTGTTATATATTTGCCCGAAAGACAGAAAATATAGAAAAATTTAGTTAGGTCACCATTGTACTCACGGTCTTACATTAGATTTAATTTTTTTTTTTACATAAAATTTTATGTGAAATAAAATAAAATAAAATTCACGACTGGGTTGCGTGAACTTGCTCTTATGTTCGATCACATCGAATGCAAAAGATTTTTGTTAAAAATCTAAATATATATTTAAAGCAGTTTTTTGCTTCATTTTCTATATATACAAATTATCTTAAATTTTTTTCTAAAGAACAAATTGGTATGACAGTCTTAAATATTATAATATAAACTTAAAAACAAAATATTATATTAAGCAGATTAATCAAAGAAAAAATAATTCAAAATTCTGAAATAAATACTTAAACTAATTTAAGCTCAAAAAAAGTACGCCATTTTATTTGTTAGATTAATTTGAATTTATGAGAAAAAAAATTTTAAAATCTGTGGAGCGGTTTTTGAGAAAAAGTTTTTTTTTTTAACTTTTTGAAAACATTTTTCAAAAAAAATACAAAAATGCCAATTCATATGTATTCAATAAATACATATAAATATAATTTTTGAAAAAAATTTAATGAGCAGCTTTTGAAATATAATTTTTTTAATTTTTTTTTAATGATTTTAAAAATACAAAAAAATACTAATTAAAAATATTGGTACGCGGTATAATTTGGGCAACCTAAACCTATATATGTGTGAAATTTCGAAAGAATCGGTTGAGCCGTTTATGAGATAGTCGAAAGCAAAAAAAAACGGTCTTATGGAAAGTACAGTTTTTAGACATTTTTCTATTTTTTTTTTCAACCATATGATCGGTCGTAGCTAAAAAGTCGCACTGATTTTTTTAAATCAAAATCGTTAGAGCCGTTTCCGAGAAAAATAGGTTTGAACGTAACGGTTATATGGCAGGGACCGTTATTTTTTGAGCTAAAAACAATTTCAATTTCCCCTCTGTACAATACTTAAAAAACTCTTATACCAAGTTTGAAGCAATTCGGCCCACCCGTTTGGGCTGTAGATGTCTATACATACATACAAACAGACAGACAGATAGACATACAGACGGACCGAATTTTTAGACCATCTTTTTTCGTCTTCGCTATCATCGTAATGTCATGTTTGATTGTTATCTCAAAACTTTTTTTTTCGACGAATGCATAACTTGCCTTATAGTACCTATAATCACAAGTAAAAAAATATTTTTAAGAAAATAAATAAAATGTGTACGGATACTTTTTTAATCGTTTTCCCTAATGTACAATGAACTAGTTTTAAATATTTTCAATTTTCAATAAAAGGTCGATTGATGTTTCTGAAAATTTAAGATTTTGTTTATTATTATCCCTTAATGGGCACTATCGGAAATTTCCAGTAAAATTCGATTCCCAAGAAATATTTAAAATTATTTTCCCGACCCCAAACCGAAAAATTTCCCTCGAACAAAAAATAATAGGAAATTAAATAACTGTCGATAACAATAAATTTCGAGAGCAGATTTGGAGCATGTGTCAAAAATTAGTGCCCAGCTTCGCCAAATTTGCTCAGAATTAACCCTCAATCTAAATTGACAATGATTTAACACTGAAAAATTGGATTTCAATGCACCGTACATTTGTGGATTTGAAGATCGTCTGGATTTCTAGCATTCTACGAGTATAAGCATATAGCGTTCGGTTAGAACAAATTTGCAGTCTATTAATTATAGTGGAATTTAAATTAGGACAAATTTGCACTCTATTAATTATAGTGGAATTTAAATTACCCATTTCGGAAATCTGAACTCTTAAGAAGCTGTTGTTATTGCTATTATTTTTTTTAAGAAGTAACATACAAATTTCGCCCTCCCACCCTCACTGTTGACTACTTTAAAATCGTACTTATTTCAATATACACAAATTTAAACCTACTAAATAAACGTGTTCATTTAAAAACAGATACATAAATGTATCTGCTCTAATTCTGCACTATTATTTTGTTAACCATTTCGGTTTGAGTTTTCCGTTCTATTCAATTAACTCTACAAACATTACAATGTTTTTTTTTTTTATTATTTTATGTTATATCATTCCGCAACCCTCCTTGTATCTGCCGTTGACTATTTTACATTTTATACAGCCCAATTTGAATAGTCGAGGTAAAGCTTTTGATTCACTTTACAATGGTCGGCTTATTCAAATAAAACAAAAAAAAAAATGATAGAAAACAGACAAACGCAAGGAGAAAAAAAAATGGTCATTGCACTTTTCGTTCGTGCTAATCTATGTCACTGATTTATAAATGCTCACTGTTTTTTTTTTATATCTTGTATGTCGGGAGGTCTGAGTTCCAAGGATTTTGTTTTGTCTAATCTAAAAAAGATATGCCAAGCATAAATCATGCAAAAAAACACATCAAGTAGGTACACTCATACTTTAAATGGAGCAGTATGAATAACTGCATATACAAAAAGATGAAGATGTTGAGTCCGCATAATACATATATGTACATGTACATATCATGTATATTATTTATTTATATCAAGTGTACTGGAGTACAAAATATTCTTTTGAATTTTTTTTTCAGATCAGGTGCCAGGAACTCGAATATTTATGCCTTCAAAATTTAGCGTTTTTATCTATAGAATATGGAACTACTTCAAGCAAACAGATATGAACATACCGAGTGAACTGATTTTACAGGAAATATTTCGAATAAAATTTAGGAAATATATTCAAAAATAAAGAAAGGAGAATGACGTTTATATGTGCAGGTACGTAGATATAGCTTGGGTCAAAATAATAGTAGTGTACTTCCTAACTAACATGTGAGTTCCCGTAAGGCTTCGCGGTAAGTAATTTTAGCTTCTAAAGGGTCCGCCAAAATAACTTTTTTTTTTGAAAATGCTATAAAAAAAACTACTGAATATTTTCTCAAATTTCTTTTTTTATTTGAAAGTACAATCCTTCCGGTTAATAATGGAAAATAATTTCATTCAAATGGCTGCCTCGGCTGGCCATGCAGTAGCATGCACGATCGGTCCAATTTTTAAGCACATTATCGATTGTGTGCAGCTGTATTTCACCAATGGCTTTACGAATATTGTCCTTTAAAGCGTCAATTGTCTCTGGCTTGTCGGCGTTACACTTATCTTTTACGGCACACCACAGATAATAGTCCAACGGTGTCAAACGACATCAGCTCTGCGGCTGATCTTCAAAAACAGGGCGCAAAACATCGAGTGTAGCTTCGGCTGTGTGGCACGTAGCGCCGTCCTGTTGAAACCAAATATTGCTAATATCCTCCTCTTCAATTTTTGTGAACAAAAATTCGTTCAACATGGCCCGATAACGATCGCCATTGACTGTAACGGCCACTCCTTGCTCATTTTCGAAGAAAAATGCCCAATTATGCCTCTGGACCAAAATCCGCACCAAACAGTGACTCGTTTTGGGTGTATCGGCTTTTCAATGTATGCGTGCGGGTTTTCTGTGCCCCAAATGCGACAATTTTGCTTGTTTACATACCCGCCAAAATCAAAATGAGCTTCATCTGAAAAGATGATTTTTTTTGGCAAAATCGGCATCTTCTCTAAGTCGATCGCAGGCCCACTTAGCGAAGCGAAAACGCATTGGATGGTCAGTTGGCTTTAACTCCTGAACCAATTGGACTTTGTATGGCGTCATACCAAGGTCTTTATGCAAAATTCGTCTCAATGATGTCTCCGAAATGTTCAATTGTTGAGAAAGACGGTGAATTGATGTTGATGGCGCTTCAAGCACACTTTCTGCCACAGCAGCAATATTCTCGGGTGAACGAACTGTTTTTGGCTTTTCACGCTTTGGTTTATCGGTGAGGATGCCAGTTTCTTTCACTTTTTTTCACAAGATAACGAACATACGGAGCTGACGGTGCTTCTCTTCTTCCAAAATCCGTACGAAATTTTCGCACACATTCTGCAACATTACCATGATTTTCAAAGTAATGTCGCAATATTTCCCAGCGTTGTTCAAGCGTATACACAACCATATTCGTTCAGCGGAAGGATAAAACTAATTATCTGTCAAATCAGATATGAGCTAAGTGTTACCATTCACGAAATAAACACTAGTTGAAAAAAAACGTTAGATGGCGGACCCTTTATAAGACCTTACCTGTGTAGAAACTAATATATGGTTGAATTAAATATATAATTAAATAAACTCGTACATTTTTAAGAAATATACGAGTGTTGGTCATGAAATTTTCAAATTAATATTTCTGAATTTCATGTTTCAGTGGATAATTTCAAATTTAATCCAATGTTTTCCAAAAATTGCGGTCAAAAACTAGTAGTGCAATAAAGGCCCACATTTATCTCTTAAAATGAAGCAAAGTGCATGGAAAATATGTATTATAAGAATTGGTTGTGTGTTGGAACTTTAGTTGCATGTTCGTTGTTGGAAATATCAACACGTTGCATCGAATTTATTAGGATTTCACATCTTTGTAAGGGTATCGCCTTTGCCATCCATGATGATTATTGTTCACAGGTTTGATACTTTTGACACAAAAGGTTGTCAATCGAGTGGAGGTTTGGAGACTGTGCGGCCCATTCCAAGACAGTAAGTAACACATTTTGCTTGTAGCCACAGATTCGGAAGTTTACTCCAATTTCAGCGGCATTTTAACAAAATGACCTCCTGCTTAATTATCTCATAGAGATGGTGATCCATGGACGCCATGAATCAACATCATCGAATAATGGATTCTCCATAAAAATTTAAATAATAGAAATATGTCGGAAAAATAATTGTATTTCTTCACACCACCCATCACTTCTTTTTTTACGGGAAGAATTAGGAGTTTTTATTATAACGGTTATTTATTTGTCATATTTACACATCACCAAAAATATTTACCTACATGATCGTTGACAATTATTGTTGGCAATACAAAGCAGCCAAATTAATCAAACGACTAGCTCGCACATTTCTGCTCTTATATTCGATCACATCGCAAATACAATCTTCTTAGCAGAAAAAGCTAAATACGAGTATATACATATTTACGTAATTTTTTATATAATGTCTTTAAAAATTTTCTAAAAACATAATTTAAAAAAAAATCGTCGCTTGTTATTGAAAATATGTATAGAATTAAAATAAAATGCACGACTGAATCGCCCGACCTTGCTCTTATGTTCGATCACACCGTATGCAAAAGATTTCTATTAAAAATCTAAATATCGTTTTTTACTTTATTTAATATATAAACGGTGATTTTTTAAGAGCTTGGTTTTTGAAAATTCAAAAAAACACAGAAACTTGTAAAAAGTGAATGAAATTTTTATTTGGATCGATAAATCAATTTCTGCCATTTACTTTTTAAAAATAATTTCACTTAAATGTTGCCCGCGGCTACGCTTCAGGTGGTCCATTCTGAAGGTCCAATTTTGGCAAACTTTTTCACACATTTCGGCCGGAATCTCACCAATGACGCGTTCAATGTTGGCTTCCAAGGCAGCAATCGTGTTTGGCTTGTACCCATAGACAATAGACTTAACATAGCCCCACAAAAAATAGTCTAACGGGGTCAAATCACACGATCTTGGTGGCCAATTGACTGCGCCAAAACGTGAGATCAACTGCTTACCAAATTCGCCTCTCAATTGATGCATGGTTTCGCGTGCAGTGTGGCATGTGGCACCGTCCTGTTGGAACCACATGTCGACCGAGTTCAATTATTGCATTTTCTGTTATTATTGCAAAACTGTTATCATCGAACGGTACCTTTCTCCATTGACCGTAACCCTGCGGCCTTCATCGTCCTTGAAGAAGTACGGCCCAATGATGCCGCCTGCCCATAAACCGCACCAAACAGTGCATTTTTCGGGATGCATTGGTAGCTGCTGAATTGCCTCTGGCTGCTCTTCACTTCAAATACGGCAATTCTGCTTATTCACGTATCCATTTAGCCAAAAATGAGCCTCGTCGCTGAAACGGACGTAGCTTGCGAAACACATTTTTCACAGAGCACGAATTTTGATAATAAATTTCAATAATTTGCAAACGTTGTTTAGGCGTAAGTCTATTCATGATGAAATGGCAAACAATATTGAATCGAAATGTCAAATGTTCGTGGAATTTGTCATGTGTGGTCTGTCAAAAATATAAACGTCAAAAACCAAGTAGCAAAAAAATCACTACATATATATATATAAAGTTTATTTATTTTTTTCCAAAAAAAAAATTGGTAAAACAATCTTAAATATTTAGTAATATAAACTTAAAAACAAAAGATTAAATCAGCTTAATCAAAGAAAAAAATAATTCAAAATTCTGAAATAAATACTTAAACTAATTTGAGCTCAAAAAAGCACGCCATTTTAAATTTGAATTTGAGCAGTTTTCAAAATATAAATTTAAAATTTTTTTCAAAAATACAAAAAAATATTTATATTAATTAAAAATATTGGTATGCAGTATAAATTGGGCAATCTAAACCTACATATAAATGTGTGAAATTTCGAATGAATCGCTTAAGGCATTTATGAGATAGTCGAAATAAAAAAAAACGGCCCTATGGAAAGTACCGTTTTTAGACATTTTTTTACATTTTTTTCAATCATATTATCAAAATCGTTAGAGCCGTTTCCGAGAAAAATAGGCTTTGATGTAACGGTTATATAGCAGGTACTGTTATTTTTTGAGCTAATAAAAATCAATTTCCCCTCTGTACAATACCATAAAAATTCTATATACCAAGTTTGAAGCAATTTGGCCCACACGTTTTTGCTGTAGGTGTCTATACATACATTCAGACAGACTGACATACATACGACACAATTTTTAGACCATATTTTTTCGTCTTCGCTATCATGTTGTAATGTCATGTTTGATTGTTATCTCAAAACTTTTTTTTTTCGACGAAAAAAAGCGGTTCCGTTGATACCATTTTATGTTAAAATTGTGTTTGAATAAAATTGAGACAATTGTTATACACATTTTAAGCACAATATTCTTATTAGAAACGGCTATTTTTTAAGTCGTTTTTTATACATATACTTATGTACGAGTATATGGGTGTATGTATGCACAAAATTTCTTCATTTCTTTTCTTTAAAAAAAAAATTGGTGTGGCAATTTTAAGTATTTAATAATAGAAACTTAAAAACATGATCTCAAAAAAAAATTCCATTCGTTTTCGATTTTTCGAAAATTTTGGAATGTAGTATTATTTAGAATTTGAAGGACCCTTCTGAATAAAAATTCTGATCGAAATTCGTTCAGCCCATTATGAGATAGTTGAAAATCGAAAAAAAAACGGTTATATGGCAGGTACCGTTATTAACAATTCAATTAAATATTTTTATTGACCAAAATGTAGACTACACTTAGTGGTGCATTGATTCTAGTTTTTATATTAGATTATAGGTACTATAAGGCAAGTTATGCATTCGTAAAACAAAAAAAGATCTAACAATCAAACATGACAGACATTACGATCGTAGATCCTAAAAAAGTGATCGCCAAAAAATATCTGTCCGTCTGTCTTTCGGTCTGTCCGTCTGCTTGTATAACGAGCTACAGCCTAAACGGCTTAAGCGATTGCCTTCAAATTTGTTATGTGTGATTATTTTGGCATTCCTCAGAGGGGAAATTGAAATTTTATTTTTAGGCCTAAAAATAACGGTACCTGCCATATGACCTTGAAGGAAAATCTTATTTTTCTCTAAAACAGCTCCAACGATTTTGATAAAAAAATTGAGAATTGTTTTGTTGGTAATAGCTATCATTTGATATGAACCAAGTTTACAGGAAAAGTCTATTAACGGTACCTTTCATATAACGGTTTTTGTAATTTTTGGCTTTCTCGGTAACGGTACATTGGATTTGTGTCAAATTTTATATCTGAGAAGATCTACGTAGCTAAATTAATTTTGCATATCAAAATTTTGAATAGCTTTTTTTTTTAAATTTAAATTAATAATTGAATTTTTTTTTGTTTGAAAAATCAATATTTTTAAAACTAATCAAACAAAATAATTTTAAATTTTATATTCACATGTACATTAATAGTCTCTAAAAAATTGCATTAAAAAAAAATTGTTTTCAAAAAACAAATAAAAAAACTGATTTCATCAAAACGTCCTACAATTTTCGAAAACCGATTAAAGTGATGGTTTAGACAGTTTAAATAAGTTTAAGGAACGATTTTTTCCCACCTACATATATACCATTCACTTTCATTATATACAGATGTACTTGTACATATTTACATTATTACCCTCCTAATTTACATAATAAAAATCTATTTAAATATACATTACCTATGTAACTATTCCTTGAATCATGCATTCGACAATTCATAAGAATCAAGGTAATATTACCTACATGGGCTTTAAATCTTTATAGGATAACTTTACAGGCTAGCTACCCACCAACAGCGTCAATGAGTAACACTAAAGTTGTTAGCTACAAGAGCAAGTTTGTACGATCCATTCGTGCATTTTATTTTTTTAAATCGTTGGTGCCGTTTATATAGAGATAATTAAGATTTATCATTTATGCAGCAAAAAATTGACTGGCAGGTACCGTTATTTTTGGAGCTAAAAAAAAAAATAAAAAAGATTCGAGCAAGTCACCTAAAACGCTTAAGTACCAAGTTTGAAGAAATTGTTTCAGCCGTTTAGGCTGTAGACCGACCTACGGGCAGACGGAATTGCGGAACCCACTTTTTCAAGTTTGAAAAGTCAAGTTTGATTAAAATCTCCAGTTCGATTTTTTTTGCAAACGCAAAACTTACCCTATAATACATATACCAAAAGTAAAAAGGAGTTTCAGTTACTATTATGTATTTTGGTCGGAATGGGAATCAATGATTTTTTTTACAAACAAACAAACTTATAAGTACACAAGTGGATGAAAGCTACACGCTGGTCAATTGTGTGAGAAACTTGGTTTAAAAATCAACAATAAAACATACAAACTTATTTCCTGAGAGGAAAGCTCATGTCAACAATAATTGGTACTTCTAAAAAAGAAGAATTCGCATTGGTGGTAGATATCCCCGCAGGTGGATTCGTCTATATTCTAAAGTTACATAGGTATATGATCTATAATTGAAACAGGGAATTTAAGGATATGAAAGAGATGTTATGTATTTGCTATTTTGCTGTCTATTTTAATTTAGTATTTTTTTGAAGAAAAAATAGTCATAGTTTTTAGAAAGTAATAAATATTTATTATTTTAAATATTGTTATTTGTAAGCTTTTAAAACCACAAATGTTTATTTTAAAAATATAATAAAAAATAAGATTTAAGCATATTTTATTAATTATATACCCAAAGCATATTCATATCCATAATATTTTTACACAATACATATGTATTATTGGTGTTAATTTTATTTAATTGAGGAAGCCAAACATTTTTGTAAATACAAAACCCTGTATCTATTTTAAGTTAAAATACCATAGTCCTTTGGTGTTTTCTTTTAAATTCCTATGAGAAAAAGCTTTTTATTATAATCGACTTTTATATGCAATGATATTTTCAGAACTCATCAGTGTAAGACTAATTCAAAACGCAAAAAAAAATAGGTACATTATTTATAAATTTTTAAAAATTAATTAATAATGTAATCAAATTTCCTGCCATAAATCAGGGTTTGTTTTCTTTAAACAAACCATGAGAAAAAAAATTTAACTAGATGCAAAAAAAAAAGAACCAATGCGCACAGAGTAAGCGAATAAAAAGCTCCTTACATCCACATCCCCATCTTAATCATAATGGAAGAACTTGCTGACAAAAAAAAAACACCAACTCATTTAATTTTGAGATAACAACAAACAAAAACTGAGGGATTATCAAATAGACAAACATAGCGAGAAGAGAGCAAGTTGTTGGCCGCAGAGTGCTGACTGCTGACGCTAGCTGATAGAAGATAGAGAGTAAACGATTGCTAACTAACGACTACAACAACAACAAGAAAAAGTTGAAAAAAAAAATAAACTGCAAAAAGTTCATTGGACTTTTCCGACAATAATCATTGCATTGCACATTATTTTCTGTATATATTATCTATCTTTATGTGTGTATAAATAAAGTTTGTTGTGTCTGTGTGTGGGTTTGGATTCTCATTGGTTGTTTCTTTTTTTTTAAGTATCGTTTAGTTTTTTTTTCTAAATTCATTTTGGTATTTACCTTTAGCTTATTATTTTGCTCAGTTTTTTTTTTTTATTTTTTATTGTTTGTTTATTTTTGATTGCAAAATAAAATTTAGTAGGTGAAATGTGTTGCAAAAGCTGTCTGTAGCAGCAAAGATTTCCAACAAAGATTATCTACTTTGCTGCAAGAAAAACTATAGAAAAACTTAATGTATGCTGGAGAAGGTTTTTTTTGTTTGTTTGCATACACTGCGGTCCAACTGATTAGGGATTGTAAAATAGTCTTACCTTTGCTCTATTGAACAAGTTTGTTTTGAATTCGCTGAAAAAAATCGAATTACGATGATGATGGCTTTTTCAAATTCTCTCGAATCAGCTCTAAAGATTTTGATGAATTTTTTTTTCTTCACTAGAGAAGAAAAGCGGACTTGTTGCTCTAAATTTGTTAATGAGAATTGCTTAACGGCTTAAAGTGAAAAAGAACTAACTGCACATTTGCAATTATTACAAAATAAGTATTATAATCTTTGAAAAAATCCAAAACAGTCCATATTATAAAATGTAAAAAAAAAACAAAATTGTAAATCATTTAAAATGTAGGTTGTTTTTAAAAACGCAGAAAATCTGCCCTAGTACAATCGCATTTCGTTTCTCATGTATTGTTAAACACGGACTCACACTGCAGTTAACACGAAGGCTTGTTTTAATACAAATTTTGTTCTTGCATTTGCGCTTTGTCTCTGTCTGATCCGAGCCAAATTCGAAGTAATTAGTCACTGTTTTTCAAAGCTGAGAAAAACAAATGGTTATCAAAAATGAATACAAATCTGTGGCAAGATCTCTAAAAAAAAAAAACAGAAAACGCACTCCAGCTAACCAGGCCTTAACTTATTCCTAATCTTAATGGGGAAAAATTCAATGGCAAATCAGCGGATCTAACTTGTGCAGATGGTGCCAGGATACAGAAACAGAAGAGGACTCTTCTCATTCTCTCTGTGCTCCAGCTTAGCAATGACTAGAAAATCAGTCTTAGGAGAATACTTTTTGACGATCTGACCTAACCTACTTTTTTTTATCATTTAATGATTTTGTATGACCAACAACAACTTGAGTGTGCTACCACCAAGTTTTTCTCATATTATTTTTGGCTGAAATTATAGCTATTTCACGACTTGCCAAGGTCGATCATCCAATTCCTTTGCTCTAGTGGTGCTGGTCTACTTTTTCATTTTAATTGAAAAACTTCTTGTGCATTCATCGTGTATTGAACCATGACCAGCTGCTTAGAAGCCTACGCCCTACGCATAACGCCACCGAGCCCACATGATCAGATCCAACCTAATGCAGGTTTTTCTGTTTATCAATTGGATTGAAACGACTAGCGATTTTATTAGCCACACAAGTTTGTTGTTGTTCGTTCGGGTTCTTTCTTATTTTCTCCTTAATCGTTTATAAGCCAACATTTTTGGTGTTCATATAAGGTGGGAGATTTTTATATGAACGATTTGACACTGGTCATTTTTATTTGTATTATATTCAATTTTTGTATGATTACATACTTTCTTTAAAAGCACTTTTTGTATCATTCAATGATTTTGAATGACCAACAACAACTTGAGTGTGTTGCCACACTGGAATTATAGCCATTCCAAAAAATGAAAAAGTAGACCAGCGCCACTAGATACAAAAATTGAATATAATACTACTTTTTTTATTACTAATAAACAAAATCGTGATTTTGAATTTAAAATAATCGGAAAATCATATTTGTTACACCTGGATTTATTACAAAACAATTTTAATTGATGCAGGATATTTACAAATAATTGATCCAATATTTTGTGAGATTGATCTACATTTATATAAAATCAGAACTTTTTAGAAAGAAATATACTATACAATTGTTTTTGTTGTTGTCTCAATGTTGCATTTAGTTTCAATTGAAAATATAACAAAGAAAATAAAAACAAAACTAAAATCTTAATCTTAATTTTAATTTTAAATTATTTAATTTTTGTTTTTTTAAGATTTTAACTTTTGAAAGTTCAAACGAAGTCTGCCCGACAATGGAGTTTACCGTTGTAAATATTAAATTAAAATTTAATGGTTTGCAAAAATTATAGATACCATTTTAATATAAACAATTTAAAATTAAATAAAATATTTTATATAAATTAAATAATATATTGAATAATTTAAAATTAAAATTAGTTATATTTTCATTTTCTCTGTTATATTTTCAATTGAATACGCTTTATCGAAACTTTATTGCACCATTTTGAAAAATAAAAATACAATAAAACAAAAATAGTGTAATACTATTTTATTACCCTGTCCTATCCAGGTAACCGTGCGTCGGAGCGGAATTCTCTCCAATTTACTACGAATCGGAGACATTGTGCTTCGAGGTAGTTGTCCGATCGGCTGATCAGAAATTCTGTCCGGCGAAATGCCATTTGCATGAGGTGAAGTACTTTTAATGGTTTTATTTATGACAGAAACAGACAAAATTTTCTCCGAAATCCTCCGACAAGTTCTGGTTGCGGAAAGTGTTTTCTTTTTAAAGAAATTGTTAATTAAAATTTAAGTTATAAAGAAATAAAACTTATTTACGTTAACTTGTGGACGTTTTTGTTTTTAGGAAGAACGAAAAAACAAGTTCACAGAAATATGAGCGGATGATGAATCTGCTCAGCGAATATTCCGATATTGCATAAAATTACACAAGTAGGACACCAGAAGTTGTGGCTGTGTTTTGGTTTTGCATACATCATATATTTTTTTAAAGGTTTGGAGAGACACCATCAGACCGATAATTTGTTTTGTATTTGTGTTGAATCTGCTCCAAAACAAAAGCAAACACATTCTCTTTTAAGCGGAAGATTTTATTGAATCTTGAAGAGAATTATAGAGAATTAGATTAGAAGATACGTTTAATTACGCCGCGTCAGGTAGTTCGCGTATATTGCTTTTGTTTTTCGCAGTTCTTTTATTTTCTAAATAAATATATTTCTTATTTCTTATATTTCTTAAAAACTCTAGCGCATTATTATTGAAAAAACTACTTTCTATAAACAATAAATTACACTCTTTCGCCAATTTTTCATGGTTTAAAACGTTTGTAGTGTTTATTTAATAAAAAAAAAAACTATCGAAAATATATCGCATTTTCGATATATCAGTTAAGTTGCACATCTCTGCCTGAAATTTATATCCATCGCAATGCATCGTCGTATTTCTTTAAAATTTCTTCCGATGAAAGCTACCTCAAACTGAAATTGAATTTCCGACGAAGATGAGTTTCGAAAAAATTTCCGCTCCGACGGTTACCTCCATAAGACAGACCATTTCGAAATGTTTACTATTTTAGTATTTCCCTAATGTTACGTTACATGCAGCACTAATATTTCAGGTCCCAATTAAGTTCTATACGCATACAAAAATCAACTGATATGTTTTCCAGAAAATCGAAAACCAACGAAAAAAATTTCTGCTAGAGTTACCAAAAATTACCATTTTTTTTTTTCAATACAATATTACCAAGGAGTACCTTTTCCCTTCATTAATAAACTGATTTTTTTTTGTATAAAAATCTTGGTGGAGCCATAAGATTTACCTTTTTGGCTAACAAAAAAAAATGTATCTGGTACCTGTACCGTTATTTTTGGTTTTGAAAAAATCAAAAAATCATTACGTAACAATTTGCTGTAAAATTGCTGACAGACAGACTGAGAGAATAGTGAGACCTATTTTGTTCGTCTTCGCTATCATCGTTATGTTAAGTTTAATCAAAATCTCGAGTTCGATAACAAACTTGCCACCTACATACAACATAACATATCGCGATTAAAAATTACGACTTGACTGATTTTTTGTAAGTTTGTATCTAATCTACTGAACCGCACTGTATGATTGTATGTTTTGTGTGGGGTATATGAAGGTAAACATGTATACCACAGTTCGATGAACTATTTCGCAAAGAGTTTAACGATCAACCAGTTAGACAAAAAAAAATTAAAGGCACAAAACTAGCAGTAACGTTGGGTAATCTCCTCTGAAATGCAACATTTTGAGTAAAATTTGCATTTTTTTAAACTGAAATATATGTACCTATTTCCAAATCAATAAAAATGTACATAGAAAGAGAAAGGAATTCCCTCAAATGGTTTTTTTGAATAAATATTCTAAGTTGAGGAAATTCGTTATCTTGAATATCTATTGAATGAATTATTTATGTAAATATTGTTAAAGTGACGTAAACAGATACTATTTCTAAAAAAAAAAAAAAAAAATACTTCCAATCGAAGGTTGCAGTCGATATTATGTGTAAATAAATAATAAAAAAAATCTGAAGAAGAAAATGATAAACCTTCGCATTTGTATTATTTTTTTTTTGTTGTTGTTGGTTTACGAATGGCATTGAACAGATGAACATAACCTAAAAAAGAGTCAACGCAATGACCTCGGTTATACTAGTGGCAGCAGCAGTAGCGCACTGGCGATGCGATGTGAGGTTGATTTTTTTTTTAAATAAGAAGGCTCTCTCGCATAATAGATTATTATATTTTTTTTGTATTATTTAATTTATTTCGAAAATCCATATCTGTTTAGCTCTCTGAGTCATAAGAGTTGGAACAAAGCTACTGCTGCAGTTATAGACGACTATGCAGTTTGCATATACATTTAGTTTTTTAGTAGTGTATCCCAGCTAATGTATTTAACAATTTTTTTTTATTTTTGTAAGAAAATATATTAAGCCCGTCCTTCAAGTTGACAATTATTGGAGAGAAGCGTTGAATTTCACATACATACAGCCATTATTGGATTATATAGTTGAGTTGGATGGACATCTGCTTTCAAGGAGAAATTGAAAAGTTCTATAGGGTACCTATACCTAACTACACACCTTCATAATTGTGATACCGACTCTATGAAACAAATCTATTCAAGGCGAACGACGACGCAAGATGACGACAGGCGTCAAAGGTCGATGTTGGGTTTATTTAAATTACAAGGTTATTGAACCAACAGCTCTATAGAAATACTGACTTGTGATAGTTTTTTTTTTTTTTTTTTTTTGAAACTAGGTCAACACATATATAACATAAAGGCGTGAATACGAAATAAAAATTTCTTATTTGTTTGAGATACTTTTTGAAAAAATAAAAAAAATAAAAAACTTTTGTTAATAAAATGTTCAAGGCATTTGTTTAGTCAGATGCGAAGGTTTAATATAGGAAACTTGCAAGGCCGCCGTTAAGTTCTAAAAAAAAACTAATAAACAATTCTCTGTTTAAGAAAAAATACAGTTTATACTCAGGTTTTTTTTCTTATTCTTAATTTTTTATTATAGCAAATATTAATTTCAATGCATGCATTCAGGCTGCTACATGAACATGATATACAGAAATGCTTATATAATTAGGTGCGTTCCACACTGACTTGGCAAGTGAAGAGATGCCATAATTTCTGCACGACAAAATGTATGCCAAAATAACAGTCGTGTCAATCATCATTTAAAAAAATTCCTTGTGGCTATTTCAAAAGTTAGTCTGTCAAATGGAAGATTGACGTATGTCAGATGTCAGCAACAAAAACCATGATGATATAATATTGAAAAGTACCTTATTCTTTATTTTGGTTTTGACAGATGTCAACATCTTTTAAGTAATCATTTAATTTTTTTATAATGCTTGTGCATTTGACAATTTAGTTGTTCAGTTTTATAATTTAATATATACATTTTTAATATTAATAACTTTTATTGGATTTAATATTATATTCTGTGTTAATATTAATTTTCATGGTATCTGATTCTCTATAAAATAAAATGCACGACTTTATCGTACGAACTTGATCTTGTAGCTAAAAACTTTTATGTAGCTAACCACTGACGCTGTTAGTAGGTATAGGTAGTCTAGTTATCTTATGTAGGTTTAAAGCCGATGTAGGTAAGAATACCTTGATTCTTAATAATAATGAATTGTGGAATACATGATTCAAGGAATGGTTACATAGATCCTACCTACAAATGTATATTTTAATGGATTTGAATTATGTAAATTAGGGGGGTTATATGTACCTACCTACATATAGTGAACCTAGGAATGTAAATATGTACATACATATTATGTGTATAATGAATGTGAATAATGTATAGGTTGGTAAAAATCGTTTTTTCAACCGATAAAAACTGACAAAACCATCAATTTAATCAGTTTTTCGAGAAACCGAAGAACGCCGTTAGATGCAACGGATCAATGAAAATTGTATAAAAAAGTATCTCAAAAAATTGAAGGGCGGATTTTGATGAAATCCTGTTTTTTATTTTTAGTTTTTTGAAAACAATTTTTTTTTGAAATTTTGGTATGCAGTCTTATAGAGTTTATTAATGTACATGTGATTATAGAATTTAAAATTATTTTCCTGTGTTTAGTTTTAAAATATTGATTTTTGAAAAAAAAGTTTTAAAAATTAATTTTATTAGAAAAAAAAGTTATTCAAAATTTGTATATGCAGAATTAGTTTGGCTACTTAGATCTTTTCAGATATAAAATTTGAAGGAAATACAATGTACCGTTATCGAGAAAATCAAAAATTAAAAAAACCGTTATATGAAAAGTACCGTTATTAGACCTTTCCCTTAAACTTGGTTCAGATTAAATAATATCTATTGCCAACAAAAAAATTCTCAAACATTTTTATCGAAATCGTTGGAGCCGTTTATGAGAAAAATAAGATTTTCCTAAACGGTTATATGGCAGGTACCGTTATTTTTAGGCCTAAAATAAAATTTCAATTTCCCCTCTGATGAATGCCAAAAAAATCAACATACCAAATTTGAAGGTAATCGTTTAAGCCGGTTAGGCTGTAGCACGTTATAACGGGTGATTTTTTTGCTACTTGGTTTTTGACGTTTATATTTTTGACAGATCACACATGACAAATTCCACGAACATTTGACATTTCGATTCAGTATTGTTTGCCATTTCATCATGAATAGACTTACGCCTGAACAACGTTTGCAAATTATTGAAATTTATTATCAAAATTCGTGCTCTGTGAAAAATGTGTTTCGCAAGCTACGTCCGTTTTTTTTTCCGCTCATTTTTGGCTAAATGGATACGTGAATAAGCAGAATTGCCGTATTTGGAGTGAAGAGCAGCCAGAGGCAATTCAGCAGCTACCAATGCATCCCGAAAAATGCACTGTTTGGCGCGGTTTATGGGCAGGCGGCATCATTGGGCCGTACTTCTTCAAGGACGATGAAAGCCGCAGGGTTACGGTCAATGGAGAAAGGTACCGTTCGATGATAACAGATTTTTTTTTGCCGAAAATGCAAGAATTGAACTCGGTCGACATGTGGTTCCAACAGGACGGTGCCACATGCCACACTGCACGCGAAACCATGCATCAATTGAGAGGCGAATTTGGTGAGCAGTTGATCTCACGTTTTGGCGCAGTCAATTGGCCACCAAGATCATGTGATTTGACCGCGTTAGACTATTTTTAGTGGGGCTATGTTAAGTCTATTGTCTATGGGGACAAGCCAAACACGATTGCTGCCTTGGAAGCCAACATTGAAAGCGTCATTGGTGAGATTCCGGCCGAAATGTGTGAAAAAGTTTGCCAAAATTGGACCTTCAGAATGGACCACCTGAAGCGTAGCCGCGGGTAACATTTAAGTGAAATTATTTTTAAAAAGTAAATGGCAGAAATTGATTTATCGATCCAAATACAAATTTCATTCACTTTTTACAAGTTTCTGTGTTTTTTTGAATTTTCAAAAACCAAGCTCTTAAAAAATCACCGTTTTCATACAGACTGACAGACAGACAGACATTTTTCCCGATTACTTTTTTAGACTTCTCTATGATCGTAATGTCATGTTTGATTGTCACATTTTTTTTTACGAATGCATAACTGCCTTATAGTACCTACAATCGCAAGTAAAAAGTTAAATGTATCACTGTTCTGCGGCAACTCTATTCGTGTATGATTTTAGACGTTTAGAAAGTGGTTAAATATTTGGCGAGTTCAGGAAAAATAAGATCTCAGCAACTCATTTAGGAATATGAACATGAATCCATGGCAACATTTCACAGTTTTGTTAACAGATAGTAATAGAAAAAAAATTGGAGGTGTGTCTTCAATTTTTGATGGTGAGGAATATGATATCTTAGTTTCCAGAGCTGGCCAATTAAGATTTAGTGCTAAGTCCGTTTCCGATATTTCGACGGCTTTTCCTATTTCTTCCAGAGCATATAATAACTAATAATCAAAAATTGACAGCTGACAATTTTACAAAAAAAAGTATCGTGTGGTAACGGAATTAAACAGCATATCATACATGATAGGTCTGATTCAGATTTTTTTTGGGCAGAAATTAACAGCTTATCAAATTTTGAAGATGAAATTCGAAATGAGGATGAAATTTTCTCATAAAGAATTGAAGTCAGAAAAAGTCTGGAACGCCTTCAGCATAATATTCTACCAATTTTTTAACGTCAACACAACATTTGTTTTTGTATATTTTTGTCTGTTTAATATTTTTAAAAATTTACATTCTTGTTCTCCTTGTAGTTTTGCATTTAAAGGCATTTAAATTTATATATTTGATCAACAAATCTTTTCCCACTACAAGCAGAATACGTTTTTTTTTTCTTTTATGACAATAGTCAATCTGACATTTGTAAATTTTCTGCCAAAAAATTGATTGGGCAGAAATTGTCAAGAAGGGGAATATTTTTCTCTCTCACGCGCGCTTTCTTCTACCCAAAACTATCAAATTTGTAATTTTTAATAAAGTCAAGGTTTAAAAGTAAAAATTATAAAATTATTTATTAAATACTGACTAAATTTTAGCGTGTTTACTGGTCAAGTTTTTAAAACCTTTCGAATTAGACACAATACCCGTGTTTTATTGGGAAATTTATCCGCCGTAAGTTTATCCCTCGTAGCAATTTACATACAATTCGCTACGGTCGATAAAAAGCTAAAGTAGAAGCTACGGTGGATGGCTGGTTGACGTTCAGTCGAGTCTCGATTCTGATTTTGTTAGTTTTGTTGGTACGATTGACAATTGAATTGAATCTCGATGGATGTGTTCATGGAGTGTTATTAAGTTATTAATTTCATTCGTAAGACAAATCGAACTTTTTGATTCTATTTTTTATTAGTTGGCCAGTTTATATTTCTCAAATCTTAGATAACTCCAGTTTTTAATAAATTATAAGCTGTTCTTCTGAAAAGTTTCTGACTTTTGCTATTAAAAACTGTATTCTTTGCTCAATTATTTTCTGAAGTACGTCTAAAATTGCACCTATATCTGCAATTTTCCATACCCCTAATGTCAATTAATCAATTTTTAACAAATTTTGATATCCATTTTGAAAAAGAAACCAATATTTATCGAATGCATCCCGTTCTACATTTATTTTTGACTAACCAAGCCCAATTTTCGTTTTGTGTTCAATTTTTATTGACAGTTGTAAATAAACGGAGTTTGGTGAAAAAAAATCATCTTTTTATTTAGATCTACAAATAAGCAATTCTAGAAGACAAACCGCATTGGGTGGAACTGCACTATAGAGGTATTGCCTGAGCTGCAAAATATTTATTCGTATAAAATTCTATGAGCTATGAGCAACTTTAAGTTTTGCAACAGTTTGGTTGCTAAATTCATCAATTGAATGATATCAAAATATTCCCCCTGCAGAACATAGTTATTCAGAATTACCATTATTATCCTATTTCTAATATGGCAGATAGTTTGTGTTTTGGTTGCTTATGTGCGCGATCATCGTTCAACTAGTGATTAAACTATTTCGTTTCGGCAAAATTGCATGTGCGCGCCTAGCCTAAACGCACTAAGCGGAAACTCAACTCACAAAGTGTGCTTTTTCTTCACTGTTTAATGGACTTTGGCCATGGGCGGTATTCGATTCACTACATGGACATGGACTGGGCATACATTTTTGTGTCCCAAAATGGTGAAATGGCAAACCAAATGTTAACTTTTTGTTACTTACTCCGCGTATTTTAAGTGCATACTCAGAAAATAAATTTGTAAATTGACTTGAAAAATAAGACTCTACCTATCGATAAGCTCAGAAAATAAATAAAAGCATGAAATATAAGGGGAGTGAACAATTTAAACTACGTTGTAGTGTGCGTTCCAAACCAAGAAACATTAAAAGGAAACAAGTAAATCACCTGCGCTTTTGTTTCCTCGTGTCAAATGCATAGACCATTTTTTAAGCAATACAAAAATTGGACTGTGTAAAAAGGGACTTGACCATAGTCTATGAACAAAGCCATTCACTTATTATTTCCATTCTATTGGTGCAAAATGAATGTTCGAATTTAAAACTACAATTGCAGAAAAAATGAAAACAAGAAATCGGTTTGTAACATAAATTAAATATTGGTACGATTTTCTACTTTTTATTTTATATGAATAAAAGCTAATTATTGTTCATAACTTTGATATTTTCTTAATTTTACTTTGCAAAAGACTATTTCATTACTTGTGACTACTGCGCAGGGGTACCAATTTTACAAAAATAAAAAAGCTACGGTCCATGCTACGGTCGATGCGTTTTTTTGGGAATTACTTACGGTACAATGGATAGATTCCCAATAAAACACACCTAATAAAGAGAAAACTTGCAAAGTAAACCTTAATATAATATAATAATCAAAATTTAGTCAGTATTAATAAAATGTAAATCTTAATTTATAGTTGTTTCAATATTATTCTACTTTAAATATTTGAAATTAAAACTTCACTCCTTTTTGCAATCAAAGATTTTAATAGTTTGCCATGTCAAAACTTTTGTGCACTCTACGTAAATCAACTCAGTTTATACCTTCAAATTTCTTTTGGTATATTTAGTTTCCTGAGTTTCCTATTTAAAATTCCTGGGAAAGTGGGCGAATACCATACCCCCTGAAGTGAAAACCTCAAATTTCATATTGTTTCCTATGTATGCAATTTAAGCCCTACCGATCTAGCAAATTTAATCATTCTGCAACAATCGGAAATGCTCCATTCACTAAGCATCAAGTCTTAGGAAGTGGGCGGATACCACTCCCCTTGAATGGAAGACCTCACATTTTCGATTTATTCATTTGCTTCCATCACAACTACCACAACTACCTATATCCGTAACCTACCGTTGTACAAAGTTACAAGATTCTACGATGTTGATGATCCATAATATTGATTGATGATCATGAAGTCAAGTACGGTCAGTCAAGTAAGTCATTCACGGTTTTTTGTGATCGTTAAGGCCTTATATCTCAGGAAATACTTATGCTGAAAAGTTGAAATTTGGTGAGGCGTCTGTGCTTGACGAGCTAAGCAAACATTCCGATTTATTTTTCTGAATTCATTAGTACTGAAGATAGAGGGGTATCGAAGAAAGCCAGAGTTTGTTCCTGTAAAAGGTTATAGTGCCAGAATTTGGCTGGGAACTACCATGCCTTTTGAAACTTTTTTATGAGGGAAATATTTTTGTTGGTATTGTGATTATTAAAAGATTATAAATTCTTTACCATTCATACTTTAATGTGATGATTATATTCAAATAATTAGAACCATGGATGCAATGCAATAAAGAAGCCAACTCGTTACGTTTAGAATTCTGTACTTTAATTGACACTCCCTACAGTCATCATCCAAATATTACATTCAAATACCTACCAATCCAACCGAAACTGTCAACATATCATAATGTCAATGAAAATCATAAATGAAATCATCAATAAGCTAACTAAAAAAATCAATTAACTTGGAATTATTGTAAGACCGGCTAGGTACCCTACCTATACATAAATGTATTTATCTGAGCTAAGAAGTGTCAAATTCATTATAGTAAAAAAAAAAGTTACAACTCACTGAATTTTTATCTTTAAAGAAGAAATCCAAGTATAGAAGGTACCTACCTATCTCTAAGACAAAATGCCAAGAACCCAACTTAACAATGATAAACGATCTAAAGCCGATCAGACATTGCATTTCATGTATACCTACCTACTCAATGACTATACAAATAATATATAGGTACACAAACACACTCACCATTTATCTAATGCAAAACCCAATATAAATATTAAATCTCTACACAAAACCAAGTTAAATAATACAAAAAAAAAATTGAAAATCATTCCAAGACTTCGTGAATCGCAAAAATATTATGGAATGCAACGAAAAACGATAGAAACAAAACTATTATTGACCACCTTCGGCGGCGGGTTGGACGACAGAAGTGGCGAAAATCTATTGCAAGTCTACGAAGTACGAGGTCTCCGTTGCTGTATACCAGGCAGCTAGTCAGCCAGCCAGCGGAGCACAGCGATTGGAGGAAAGAGCTTCTATTAGAGACAAGCTATGGCTGTATAAACACTAAAAAAAAAAAACCACACGGTATTATATGTATCTACAACAACAAAGCAAGCTGACAAACGAACGAACGAACGCAACGAACGAACCAACGTCGAGCAATTGTTCAACTCAAGATTTGAGGTTAATGGACTTTTACCCTCTGGATGACTCGGCATGAACGATTCGGGTGCAATATGAAGGTCATTTATTTTAATGCAACACTGTGCCAGAGCGAGTTAGGTGCAGACATTATGAGCCACATTTCATGTACAACAATACATTTATAACGAACAAATGACGTTTTTCTTCTAACAAAACAAAATGAACGGATGCAATTGGCATGTGCAATGTAAAGTGCTGTATGTATAAAAATGATATCAAACCATTTCAGTAATGGAATCGAACTGCTGCTGGGTAGTTTGATAATCATCATCATATAAAGAACTGGATATTTATTATGTCAACTGTCAATGAAAAATGTCCGACAGTTTGCAATTAAATGATGAAAGGATCATTTGACACATTTATCAGGTAATGGCGTCTATATTAAATATTCATACATTATATATCAATAGAACATCTTTTATCATATTTTATGTAGTTTCAAGGATATGAACTGAAGTCAAAAAGCTTGAGTTCTTGAGAGGTAATGATATTAATAAGCCTTTTCCCTTATGTACACATAGTTTCTCAAGTAATTGTGTCAATAAAAAAGAATCTTTTCGCCTTCATTTCTCGAAGTTCAGCACATAGGATATAAAGGAGAATTTCTTCAGGATAGTATGTGTCATATTTCGTAAAGAATAAAGAATCAGAAGAAATAAACCACAATATTTTACCGCTTACCCACTTTTTTGATGTTCTAATGGGTTATCCATTTTGCGGTTTCAAAAGTAAATGTAAATAAAGCATACAATATTTTTTTTTCATGATATTTCTTTTTTATTATTAAATCTGAACTTTGACATTATGTGTGAAACACTACTTCATTTAAATGACCACCACGAGAATTGTTGCAAGCATCGATTCTTTTGAGATAATTTTCGACCACTTTTTGACACATATTGGGCGGTATCTCAGCCATAACTTGACGAATGTTGGTTTTCAAGTGCTCAAGAGTTAACGGTTTATCGTTAAGTTATTGGCCAATTGGTTGAATTGTTATAGGTGTTCGAGATTTAAATGTATCTCTTTCGGCTCTTTTGGTCGTAATGTTTTTTTAATGAAACAATTTCATTTCCTTTCCCGACGTTTCGACGGTGGTTGCCGTCTCCTTCAGGGGATCTTTTATTAACAAAAATAAAATGAACATGAATTTGTCTGTATAAGTTATCTTTATACTGAAGGTAATTGTTTTCTTTAAGACAAAAATCCAACAACTCTATGAATTTGGTTTGGCTCAACTGTGTATGTTTACTAATTGTCTCCCATTTTTTCATAATGATGGCTACTGCCAATGATACAACATCATTAGATACTAAAACATCAGTTTGTTCTAGAACCAGATTATTTACCTTATCTTTAAATTCATAAGAACTTCTAATTGAGTAGACCGAATCTCTTATACAGACAAATTCATGGAATGCCAATGGGAAATCCACTTTCTCCTACCATTGCGATTTAGTTTTGGACAACCTTTTGGACAATAAATTGTATTCATTGTATTATTAATGTTTATCTGTAATACGTACTAAATGTAAGTTTGCCAACATTTTACACTAAATGTTCTTATGTGTATAATATGTTCATTTTATTTTTGTTAATAAAAGATCCCCTGAAGAAGACGGCAACCACCGTCGAAACGTCGGGAAAGGAAATGTTTCATGAAAAAAACATTACGACCAAAACAGCCGAAAGAGATATATTTAAATCTCGAACACCTATAATAACGGTTTATCTGCATAAAAACGGTCTTTCGCGTAGCCCCACAAAAAAAGTCCAGTGGTGTCAAATCGCTTGATCTTGGTGGCCAGTTGATATCGCCATGACGAGAAATTAAGCGGCCAGGAAATGTCTCTTGCAATAAAGCCATATTCGCTCGAGTTGTGTGGCATGTGGCACCGTATTGTTGAAACCACATATTCTCCAAGTCGTATTCTTCAATAGCAGTTAAAAAAAGTCGGTTATCATACATGAACATAACGCTCCGAATTGACGGTGACAGTCGTTTCATCGTCGTTTTCGAAGAAGTAAGGTCCAATCACACCTCCGGCCCCAATCATTGACTTTTTGTGGATGTAATGGCATCTCTTCAATTACTTGAGGATTCTCAGAACGACTGATACGACAATTTTGTTTATTAACATACACACCGAGTGAGAAATGTGCTTCGTCGCTGAAGAAAATTTTGTTCGAAAAATCGACGTCCACCGCCTGTTGTTCAAGCACCTATTCGACGTATCTACGACGTTGTGAATGGTCAGCTGGCTTCAGTTGTTGTGTGAGCTGGACCTTATATGGATGTAGGTGTAGATCCAAATGCAAAATCCGCCATAATCTGCCGTAAGACAGTCCTTATTCCTGAGAACGACGAGGAAGCGACACATTCACTTACAGCAGCGATATTTTCAGTGGTACGAGCGATGATGATGCACAGACCTTACAATATCTGTAACCAATCCAGTCTCTTCAAATTTCTTCACAATTTTGCCAATTGCTTGCGTAGTTGGACGATTATGCAAACCATAATCTCCTCTTAAAGCACGATATGTGGCTGTGGCAGAATAACCATTTTTATAGTAGGTTTTAACAATTTTTATGCGTTGTGCGATAGTTAATCGATCCATTTTCGTATATTTCAGACTTTCAACTGAAAAAAAAATTGGTTTAATAACTTAGTTTGACAGATGTCGAATTCCAGCCCTATACTTTTGAAACCGCTAAATGGATAACCCTTTATAATCATCGTAATGTCAATTTTGATCAAAATCCCGAGTTTGATTTTTTCCAAATTCAAAACTTGCTCTATAGACTAGTACATATCGGAATTAAAAATTCAGTACATTACATATTGTAGGTATTTTTGAATTTCGACTCACATTAACGGTTCAAGCGATTTCGATAAAAATTTGGAAAGTAGACTCTTGAAATTTAAAATAATACTGCATACTAAAATTTTCAAATTTTTTTTTTTTTTTTTGAAATTCAATATATCGAAAACGGTTTGACGATTTTTTTTGCAAAGGTAGTAAAAACTTAAGATTGACGACATACCAAATTATTTTTATGAAAAAAAAAAACAACAAAATTGTCTATATAAGTAAAAAATTATTTCTAAAATTATATTTAGTTTTTTGCTAATTATCTTGTGCTTACGATTTGATCGAACATAAGAGCAAGTACGTGCGATTCAGTCGTGCATTTTATTTTCATTGTATTTCGATTTGTAAAAGGATGTCTCCTAAAAGACACTTCCAAACTAAATCATCAAAGAAGCTTTAGTAAATTTACATAAGAGGGTTTACCTTTTTTTTCAGTGCAAAAGTTTGAGTTTATAAAAGTACATATTATACAGTTCGAGTTATGGAAGTTTGACTAACTTCAAAATTTGAAGAGAAATGGGAACGTGAAATTTACTAAAAACATTATTTTTGAATATATGTACATATCTTAAATTGTTTAAATTAAAAAAAAAAAAAAAAAAAATGAATGTACAGTGTATGTCATACTCATAAGTAATATATGATTTATTTATTGAATAACTTTTTATGTTTACGCATATTTTTTCAGAATTAACTTTGAAAAACTTGTGAAGTTTATGATGATCCAAAGTTGTTGTTCAATTTTATTTTGAAAATTCGCAATTTCTTATATGTTCGAAATGCGTTCGGTGCGTGGTCCAACAATTTACCGATTGGTTTAGCGTTTTTAGCAAAAAGGGGCTATCTGAAATTTGTCCCGTGTTGGAATAACTCCTGAAGTTAGAAATAATATGAACATTGCTGGGGTGCAAGCATGTATTCAGGAAAATATCCAAACTTCCACCAGGCGACGCACGTTCTCAACAGTTGATGGTGTCTAAGCGGAATTTGAAAAGAATTTTACGACAATAGATATTACCTTTTTAAAAAAACCTTGACCAACCATGACTCTTTTGATGTAAATTTTTGGTGATTTGAACTGGTCACTGCCTTCGCCCGATTTTACAGTTTCAGAGCCAATTAGTCAAGAATAATGCAACAACTTAAGGCTATTATATAAGAAGAAGTGAGTGCGCTGTGAGCTGAAATTCTAAGAAATAAAATGCACGACTGGATCGTACGAACTTGCTCTTGTAACTAACAACTTTAATGTAGCTAACTACTGATGCGGTTAGTAGGTATAGTTTGTCTAGTTATCCCTTGCAGGATTAAAGCCGATGTAAGTAAGATAACCCTGATTGTTAATAACGGGTGATTTTTTTGCTACTTGGTTCTTGACGTTTATATTTTTGACAGATCACACATGACAAATTCCACGAACATTTGACATTTCGATTCAGTATTGTTTGCCATTTCATCATGAATAGACTTACGCCTGAACAACGTTTGCAAATTATTGAAATTTATTATCAAAATTCGTGCTCTGTGAAAAATGTGTTTCGCAAGCTACGTCCGTTTTTTTCCGCTCATTTTTGGCTAAATGGATACGTGAATAAGCAGAATTGCCGTATTTGGAGTTAAGAGCAGCCAGAGGCAATTCAGCAGCTACCAATGCATCCCGAAAAATGCACTGTTTGGTGCGGTTTATGGGCAGGCGGCATCATTGGGCCGTACTTCTTCAAGGACGATGAAGGCCGCAGGGTTACGGTCAATGGAGAAAGGTACCGTTCGATGATAACAGATTTTTTTTTTGCCGAAAATGCAAGAATTGAACTCGGTCGACATGTGGTTCCAACAGGACGGTGCCACATACCACACTGCACGCGAAACCATGCATCAATTGAGAGGCGAATTTGGTGAGCAGTTGATCTCACGTTTTGGCGCAGTCAATTGGCCACCAAGATCATGTGATTTGACCCCGTTAGACTATTTTTTGTGGGGCTATGTTAAGTCTATTGTCTATGGAGACAAGCCAAACACGATTGCTGCCTTGGAAGCCAACATTGAACGCGTCATTGGTGAGATTCCGGCCGAAATGTGTGAAAAAGTTTACCAAAATTGGACCTTCAGAATGGACCACCTGAAGCGTAGCCGCGGGCAACATTTAAGTGAAATTATTTTTAGAAAGTAAATGGCAGAAATTGATTTATCGATCCAAATAAAAATTTCATTCACTTTTTACAAGTTTCTGTGTTTTTTTGAATTTTCAAAAACCAAGCTCTTAAAAAATCACCGTGTATAATGAATTGTGGAACACATATGATTCAAGGAATGGTTACATAGGTACCTACCTACAAATGTATATTTAAAGGGATTTGAATTATGAAAATTAGGAGGGTATTATGTACCTACTTATATATAGAGAACCTAGGTATGTAGATATGTACATACATATGTATAAATGAAAGTGAATGCTGTAAAGGTGGGTAAAAATCGTTTTTAAAACTGATAAAAACTGCCAAAACCCTCAATTTAATCAGTTTCTCGAAAAAAACAAGAAAATCATTAGATGCCACCGATCAATGAAAATTTTTATAAAAAAGTATCTCGAAAATTGTAGGACCGATTTTGATGAAATTCGTTTTTTTATTTTTTGTTTTTTGAAATTTTGGTATGCAGTTTTTTAAAGTTTATTAATATACACGTGACAATAAAATTTAAAATGATTTTCTTTTGATTAATTTTAAAATTATTGATTTTTCAAAATAAAAAAATCAAAAATTAATTTTAATTATAAATAAAAAGTTATTTAAAATTTTAATATGCAGAATTAGTTTGGCTACCTAGGTGTTCTCAGATATAAAATTTGACAGAAATCCAATGTACAGTTACCGAGAAAGCCTAAAATTTAAAAAACCGTTATATGAAAAGTTCCGTTAATAGACTTTTCCCGTAAATTTGGTTCATATCAAATGATAGCTATTACCAACAAAAAAATTCTCAAACATTTTTATCAAAATCGTTGGAGCCGTTTTTTTGGAGAAAAATAAGATTTTCCTTCAAGGTCATATGGCAGGTACAGTTATTTTTAGGCCTAAAAAGAAAATTTCAATTTCCCCTCTGAGGAATGCCAAAATAATCACACATACCAAATTTGAAGATAATCGCTTAAGCCGTCGTTATACATACAGACGGACAGACAGACATACATTTTTTGTCGATCACTTTTTTAGGCTTTTCTATGATCGTAATGTCATGTTTGATCGTTAGAATTTTTTTTTTACGAATGCATAACTTGCCTTATAGTACCTATAATCGCAATTAAAAATGTATAGGAAAATTATGTGGAAAGAGCACATTATGCCGAACAAAACAATGAGCACCATTTAAGTATATTGGCTCAAATATTTTAAACATTGTTCGTTTAAGGAAAAACCGGCTCTAGTTAATGTAGTTGTTTAAATCCGAATCCTTGTCCCTTGTCTATAATTTAAAAAAAAAAAAAACTTTTTACAAAACTTTTAACTAATATGGATAACGCAACGTAACGTAATAATTTTAAGTTCAACAAAAACAAATATGACAGATGAAGAGACAAACCACAACTCGAAAACAAACAAAAAATAAGTAGACATACAAAACAAATTCGAAACTAATACTGATTCTAAAAAAAATCAATTTGTTGTTCCTCCCCAGTGCGCGCAAATTTCTTAGATTTGCAAAAGTTTCATCTTTACAAAGTTTAAAATATTAAAACAAATTTCTTAAAATATTGGGGCGTATTCATAATCATTTTTAAACTGTGTCTAAGGTAAACCTAGGTTCAGTTGAATTTTTAAACGTTGATTCTATTTTTTTTAAGTTTATCATTCCAAAATATTTAAAGCTATTTGTGTAGTATAATAAGTTAATAATCTTGTAAAAATATAAAACCAACAATTTGTTTTGAAAAATCTGTCTGTATTCAATGAGCCAAAATTAACTGTAGTTTAGTAAAACTTGGGTTTATCAGCGACTACGAATATTCCACATTTTGTTTATTTTTGTAGGTTGTGAAATGACTAATTGTGAACTGAATAAAGTATACTTTTAAAAGGTAAAGAAGCGTTTAACTGCTTTTAAAGTTAGACGAATGCTTTAGCGTTAAGGTATACAACCTGTCATTTAAAATTGCAAAAGAATCGACTTCAGCTTTGATAAGAGTTTTAAGTGTGGATTCCTGTTTTAAAAGTGACTTAGTCACTCTGGCGAAATACCGAAGAAGGTGCAAAGTTTAATAGACAAACATAGGGAATAAAATATTAGATAGAGTGGCTGAATTCTTATAGGGAATGTAAATATGTACCTACATAATATATGTATGTACCTACCTTTCAGAAATCATCACTTTTTCATTTTTTCTTTCTTTCATACAAATATTATGTACATATTTTTCTAAAAGAGGGTTGGGTCGAAAATAACGCACGAATAGATACAGATAGATTTTTTTTGTGTTTATATGTAGGAAGTAGAAAAGTTCAAAGATCCTTACACATACATAAATGTATGTATTACATAATACTATAGTAGGACATCCACTTCATTGTACGTTGATATATAGAAAATTGAGGGCGTTGGGTGACAAAAGTCTTTATGTACAAATATAAATTCATGTCAGATGTGTCAAGGAACTCATCTGCAAAGCTTAGTTCCTTTATCCTTCTGACAGTATATGTTTTTGTTTTTTTTTTTGTTTGCAAATTTTATTATAAGTCCAACAAAGTTCAATCAACAACTGGATACTTATTAGATAAAAGTTTTAAGGATTTGCGAAAGCTGTTGGTCATCCGTATTTAATGATGTTGAAAAAGGAGACATTATTATTGATTGCTGAGCAAGTGTATAGTAATTAAGTTAAAATTAATCGTTAAGATACACAAGGTTTTATTCATAATTGACAATAGGTAGTGTTCTTTTGAATTCATCAAGAAATGTGTTGAATGAAATTGTCGAGAGATCTTAGGACATGTTTGGAGAGTGCAATAAAGAAATATGTTTGCCGTCCGATGTCTAAAACCGGAGTTATGACCAAAAATTCCACTCACATGTTTTTTATTGCTTTATTATTATATATAATGTGTTTTTGTTTTTTATACACACACTTCATTTTGGTTTCGCTTTGTTGCCGCATGTATGCACAGAACTAAAGCATTTGATTCCCATTAAATGGATTTTAATATTTTATTTTGTAGGTTTTCTAGAATTTTCTACGGATTTTTTGGAAGGCGTAAAGCTAGAAAATTCGTTGTGAAGCTTGGAAAAATTCGGTTAACTGTGAAATTCATTATGATAGAAGACGTTTTGTGTGTATTTTGGGTGGAGAAGTTTATGAGATATATATTAGATGATTCTGTGTTGCGATGAATGCAACAACCCGATAGACTGCGTTATACATTGACTTAGGCTGTGCGCGATTTGGCAGTTGTCCTTTTCACATTATCGTTTTCTATTCAGCAAATGTGCTATTTTTCTTGTTGCAATTGATTCGAGTTTTGCGTATTATTACACAGATTCCGATCTAACGCGTCTTGCAACAATTAATCGAATGTCCGTGATAATCAAACGCAAGATGTTCGTGCAGAAGAAATAAATAAAACACTACAAATTCGACAAAAAGTTATTAGAAGAAGAAAAGTGGTAAATGTAGACTTCAATCGAGCTGCTTTGGAATACGATTCCGCAATCGCATTTAATTTCTCGATGCTCCCGGTGGGACATGCAAGACATTCGTCATTAAGTTGATTCTAGCAACAATTCAGCCAAGATCTCTTTCGTTGCCTGTTGCATCCTATGGCATATATGGCATTGATACCACACTGTTTGAAGGCGGTCGAACTGCACATTCCGCTTTGAAACTGGCGATTATTTTTTTTCCCGGTTGACAAACCAATAACGTGGACAATGACCAAGAATTCGGCGACTGCGAAGTTTATGCGAGAATGCAAAACCATAATTTGGGATGAATGCACGGTGGCACATAAACGAGCTTTGGAGGCAGTTAACCTAACAGTGAAGGATTTACAAGGTGATTTGGTGGGGATATGATATTGCTCAGCGGAGATTTTCGTCAAACGCTTCCCGTCATCATGAAATCTACTGCTACCGATGAACTTAATGGATGCTTAAAATCGTCGTCTCTGTGCCGGCATGCCAATAAGTTGAAATTGACTACAAATATGAATGGCATTACAGAACGACCCATCGGCTGCTGAATTCGCAAGAAAACTGCTGGCGCTTGGCAATAGCCAAATTTCAGTTGATTTCTCGATTGGATTGATATCATTCACGACAAATTTTTGCGAGTTAACAACGTCGAAGGAGAAACTCATCACCATAGTAAAGTGTTCCCCGGCGTTCCAAAATATTAGAAAAATCTCGATTGGATTTGTGAACGGGCAATACTAGCAGCGAAGAAAAAGAACGTCGTCAATAGCTTTGTAAATGGTATTTGTTGTTTGTTTTTGCGCGGGAAAACAAATCGAAAAACATTGTTTATCATATAGCTCTCTCTTTATTTTTACTCATTTCAAATAAATCACATTGAAATTTGAACTACATTATCTGTATTTTATTATAGCTCTGCAGTTCATTTGAAGGCGATAAATTGGAACAAGACGAAGTTCGCCTGGTATGCTAGGTTTTTATACTTTCAAGTTACATTTGTATAAAAAAATACACGATAGGATCGCACGTACATACTTGCTCTTAGGTTCGATCACACGTATGCAAAAGATTCTTAGTAAAAACGGCTAAATATATTTGTAAAGTACGAGTAATTCACATATTACAAAAAATTCTTTCCTATCTTTCTATTTCTTCTACATAGTGCAGTGCAATTCAGGTTGCATTTAAAAGACCTTACATCCTACAGGCATACAGTTAAAAAAACAAAATGGATCGCACGAAGTTGCTCTTATGTTCGATCACATCGTATGCAAAAGATTTCTATTTAAAATCTAAATATATTTTTAAAGTCATTTTTTACTTTATTTTTTATACATAAAATAAAAAATTGGTATGACAATATTAAATATTTAATAATATAAACTTAAAAACAAAAAATTAAATCGGATTAATCAAAGAAAAAATAATTCAAAATTTTGAAATAAATATTTAAGCTAATTTGAGCTAAAAAGAGTACGCCATTTTGTTTCTTAGATAAATTTGAATTTATGAGAAAAAAATTCTAAAAATCTGTGAATTTTGAAAAAAATTTAATGAGCAGTTTTCAAAATATAAATTTTTTAAATTTTTTTCTTAAAAAACAAAAAAATATTAATTAAAAATATTGGTAGGTAGTATAAATTGGGCAACCTAAGGCTATATATGTGTGAAATTTCGAAAGAATCGGGTAAGCCGTTTATGAGATAGTCGAAATCCTATGGAAAATACCCTTTTTAGACATTTACATTTTTTTTTCAACCATATGATCGGTCGTATCGTTAGAGCCGTTTCCGAGAAACTTTAACGTAACGGTTATATGGCAGGTACCGTTATTTTTTGAGCAAAAAAAAATTAAATTTCCCCTCTAACATAATACCTAAAAAACTCCATAGACCAAGTTTGAAGCAATTCGGCCCACCCGTTTGGGCTGTAGGTTTCTATACATACATACAGACAGACTGACAGACATACAGACGGACAGAATTTTTAGACCATCTTTTTTCGTCTTCGCTATCATCGTAATGTCATGTTTGATTGTTATCTCAAAACTTTTTTTTCGACGAATGCATACCTTGTCTTATATAGGTACTATATATCGCAAGTAAAAATATTAGTACCAATTAGTAACAATTTAATTTTTACTTAATTTTTTTTAAAACAAAATTTCTTGAATTTGTTTAAAAAAAACATTGGTAATATAAACTTAAATAAATAATTTAAGAAAAATGGTCCATCCGTTCTCGAAATATTAAATCTTCAAAAAATCCAAACAATATTTTTCCAAAATTTTTGTATGCAGTCTTATTTAAAATTCGAAGTTCCATAAAAATGTTGATCTAAATCCTTTGGGTCGTTAATGAAAAAGTGGAAAATCAACGCTAATATTTTATGTAAATTTTTGTAAACCAAATATTGACTCCAACTATAATAGTGCACTGAATTTTGTTTTATCAAAATCGTTAGAGTCGCTCGAGATAATTGAGATTTGCCATTTTTGGTTAGCATTTGAGTTAAAAAAATTAAAAAAAGAATTGAGTCAATCACCTAAAACGCTTAAGTCTCAAGTTTAGAGTTTAAAGAAAAACGCTTAAGCGGTTTAGGCTGAAGGTTGACCAACAGACACTAATCTAAGTATAAATACATTTCTTATCAAAATTCTTAAAGCAGTTTTTAAGAAAAAAAAAATAGATCTTAAGGGTTTCTTAACATTTGTATGAGAGGTTCCGTTGTTTTTGGATTAATAGATTTTTCAAGTATTCAAGATAATGTCAAAGAACTACTAAATAAGAAATTTCGAAAAAATCTTTTGAGTCGTTGTCGAAATATTGAGTATTCAAAAAATTTGTTATGAAAAAATTTGGTTTGCATTAATGTTTAGACGCTGTAGGAGCTTCTGAATGAAAAAAAATTTAAAATCAAATGAACCCTTTTCCAGAAAATCGAAAAGCAAAAAAAGGTTGTATTCTAGAAGTACCAAAAACAACCATTTTCCAAAAAGAAATATTACCAAAAAGTAGGTGCCTACCTTTCTCTTCTTTAAAGCACAATTTTTTTTAGGAATTTAAGATAACTTCTAGAAAAAACAAAATAAAATGCACGACTGGAACGCACGTACTTGCTCTTATGTTCGGTCACGTGTATGCACACGATTCTTAGTTAAATATATTTTTAAAATGGGTTTTAACTAAATTTTGTATACTTATACAAAATTTCTGTAATTTTTTTTTTCTGAATAAAATTGGGAAAGGTAATTTTATGTAATAAATAATCCTTATACGTTTTCGAAATATTGAATTTTCAAAAAAAAAAAAACAAAAAATATTTTTCGAAAATTTTGGAATGCAATATTGCTTAGAATTTGAAGAGAATCCTACATACAAAATTTGATCGAAGTCTGTCAAGCCATTTATGAGAAAGTCAAAAATAAAAAAATGATTGTATGGCAGGTACCGTTAATAACAAAATATCTAAAAAAAAAAATTCAAAGTAGTTCACTGGTTTTTTTTTATCAAAATCGTTACGTTACAGCCGTTTTCGAGATAATTAAGATGATAAAAAAATTTGTATGACATGTACCGATATTTTTGGGGCTAAAACAACGATTCAAAAATCTATTTGAGACAATCACCTAAAATGCTTAAGTACTAAGTTTGAAAAAAATCGCTTCAGCCGTTCTACAGACAAACAGACAGACAGGAGGAATTGCGGGAACCACTTTTTTGGTGTTCTCTATCATTGTTATGTCAAATTTGATTTTTTTTCCAAATGCAAAACTTCCCCTATAGTACCTACATATGAATATGGCAATTAAAAATGTATGGCAGGCCGTAATGTTTGGCATTAAAAAAATTAAAAAAAAACCTGTGGGCATATTACACAAAAAGCAAAATATACCTGTAGACAACCAGAATTATGACCCCACTTTCATCGTAATGTCTAGTTTAATCAAAATCTGGAGCTCGATTTTTGTATGAATCCAAAAATTTACCTATGATCGCAAGTAAAAACACAAATCAAACGAAGAAATGTCCACGCCCTTTGCAGTCAATTTTACCCGATTTGTACTCATTGCTTAAAGAATATTAACAGATATACATAGATATGTATAATAATCAATAATATTCGTACTAGTAAAAAAATTACTCGAATTATAAAAGAAAAATTTTTATAAATTTTTCATACATACCTAAAATTCTGATAACTAACGATAAAAATGAATCAAATAGAAAAAAATGTCCTTTAAAGGTATTTGTGAGTGTTCCAACTTCGAACGCATTTTATATTGTATATAAATTGTAGCAGCATCATTCAAAACATACATACATTAAATACAACATATGTATGCACAAATAGGAAACAAAAAGAAATCTTATGAACACCAGCATCCATCGATAAATAGGAGCCAAACAAAGATCTAACGATAAAGAGAGGAGCATACGAAACGAATTCACTATATATGTATGTAAGTGCGGTGAGTGAATTGTTGCCCAGCAGAACCATGTCCACGTCCAGAACTGCGTTAAGCTTTCCAACTGCACCAACCACCCCCCTTCAACCAAGCTAGATAAATGAGCAAAAATGCAATAAAGCTTTAACGCGACGACATCAAAACACCACCAAACGCGTTTAGATTTTGTTTTTGTTATTGCTGTGCAGGTTTTGCTTTGAGAGTCATTGAACGATAGACACCACCGATACCGAGTCAAAGTATCTAGCGTCATTTTAGTTGCATGAAAATGCACGTTCTATGTATTTTGCACGATGAACTCAACTGGCGTCCACCTCCTTCTCCTCAACCAGCAAACCGTTTCGTTGCCTTATCGAGTTCGAGTCGTCGTCTTCTTTTATTCTCCTCTTTTACAGAAGAGCTGTTTTGCCTGATGTGCTTGCACTACGCTACTACTACAACAACTATAGGTAGGTTAGGTATACTCCTTTGGCACAAGCAGTTTCACAAGTCAATCCGAATCCGAAACCGAAGTCGTCCGCCACCGACGTCGTCGGTCGCAGTAGTCATCATCGTCGTCGTCGTCCAATTGCTCATCTCCGGGTCACTGAACTCAAAATAGCAAGCAATGGCAGCAACAGCAGCAGTTTTTCATATACATTATATGTTTTTTTCTGCTAACTTTAGTATTTTTTTTTTGGTATAGTTGTTGTTGTTGATATTTTGCTGCTGACTGCACAGGAATTGTGCAATTTTTTTTGTATATATTTAAATATTTTTTTTTTAAATTTCATTTGATAGGTTTTTATTCACATCAACTTTGGCTGCAAAAAAATGAGTACATTATATTCGGGTGGTTCGTAAAAAAAAAAAAACAAATAGAAACTAATTTTGTATATGAATTTATCTATAAGTACTGAAAATGCATTTGCCGAGCTTTAATATTTATGTAAGAGGCAATGGGAATGAGACGAGTTCATCGCATTAGAGAAAAATAGAACGAAATTATTTCCCAATTGCTCGCTACATTTTCCTACTTATCGTTTCGAAAACATGCAGGAGTGTATTTATTTTATTTTTGTAATTTGGGTTGATCACAGAATTCAGAATCTTTAGAAAATTAAATATAATTTGTTTTAATATATTCCGATTCCTCTATTTTCCTCAGATAAATAATTGCAGGGTGTATGTAGTTAAGTCCTTTATACATATATCCACATTAATGTGACAAGCTTTCCCTGAATTACTTCGAATGGCAATTCATTCTAGAACGATGTATGTATCGTCCGAAAATAACAGGAGTCGTCAGTACTCCAACCGTACAGTGACTCACAGTTTATTTGATACAGCACCTTGTTTAGAATTTAAGTTGCAAATAGTTGTAAGCAATGACAAAATTTCAATTCTTCTTGGAATGAAGACAAGTCCACTCCTAAAAAAGAACAATACACAATTTATTTTATAGAATTACAATTGAAAACAATTGAAGTTTAATTTCAGGTTGTAACTTACTTGATACAAAATTATCAGCCTTCGAAATAACTTCAAATTTAAGTGTTTGTGGCACTTTTAATATTTTGCGTGGTAATCTTTAGGGTTTTAAGAAGCCTGTAGTCTCGTTAACATCAACAAGCTTCTTTGTGACTTCTGGGTTTATTTTCTCCCATTCTTTTAGTAGGGGCATTTTTTTTTTTTGAAAATTTAGTATTTTCAACAAAGCCCACAAATTTTTGATCACATTCCTGGCCGGTAACTTCGGAGTTGTCATCAATGGTGTACAATTCTAAATGAACCAGGTCTGTAAAATAGAAGCAAATTGTGCTTCGGTTCATTTTCCTGGTAGAAGTGGACATTTGGACGAATACCTAACGAAACTTGTGCCGTAAAGTTTGAAGCAAATTATTTTATAATAACTATATTGGGGTACATGTTTCTGTCTAACGTACCTTCATTCACCTCTAAATGTCTTCTTTACTGAAGACGTACAGGCCTCTCCTCTTGCTTCACAGTTGCTTTCAGATTCTCTGTTTTAAACTCTGTGTTTGGCTTTAGCAAGACGACCAACTTTTTATAAGAAAAAAGACGCGAATTGTTATATTGGCTAAAAAAATAACATTAAAAATTATGAAAATTGATTGCAAACAAACCTAGTGACAATGAAACAAAAAATGGATCAAATAATCTGTGAGCCACTGTATCCCAATAGACGTCAAAAATGTTTCATAATTGACACAGCTAAATTCTACTTAAAGCTAAATTTTTTCACCGCGCTCATGAATGTCAAAAATGTATCGTCGGAAATTTTTTAAACCAATTGGAACACGGCCCAACAACAACATATAATATCTCGGGACAAGCATGACTATAGTTGAATTATACAGTGTTGCGTTAAGCTTAGTACGCTGCTGATGCGAAATGAAAATTTTTGGTGATCTACACTAGGATAGGGAAATGCTAACGAAAAAAATTTCAAAAAAAAAAACAAACCCAATCAGAAAAAATCAAATATGCGATGAAAGAAAGAAACAACAAAAAAGCAAGACATAAAACTGAAATGTGATTATCCGCACACAATTAATTGATCTGGGTAATAAATTGTCTGCAAAAAGTGAGTGGAAACTTTTTTAATTTCTTCATGGAACAGCGTACTGCAGAATGAAAAGCAGAACGAACATTTTCATCCATGACTTTGTTCTGTCATTTTTGTATGGAATTTTTCGCTTCGCATCAGCAGCGTATTAGGCTTAAGGTAAAATAAATATTGCTCATGGAGGATGTCACCATTGCTAAGGCAAATATGATATGATAAGACCATTGAATATTTAAAAAACAAACACTAACAATTACTCAACATTTAAAAAAAAACATCAACTTAAGAAAAAAAAAATAAAAATGAGATTTAGTTAACAAAATGTAGCATAAAATAACATATCATTGTATGTGCTTTTGTTGACTTTTTTTTATGTTTTTTTCCATTTTAAGTCAATTTTTTTTAAATTGCCTCCTCTAAGCGAGGTACAGATGAATTTTGACCACTTGATCTTAATTTATTATTATTGTTATAATAATAATTCTTAATTTTTTAAAAGCAAAATATTCGCCTTGGTCGGCCGTACTTGATTTTGTATTTATTATTAAGTCGTTTGTATGCGGAGAGTAAACTAAGTCTGAAAGTTAAAAAAAATGTATTTACAAATAACCTTTTTTTTCATCCCGCTTATCTGGAGACACCCTTCCATTATATTATATATATTTTCTGAGAGTGAGTCATTAAATCGCTGCATTTTTCAACATAGTCTCATTCTAAAAAGGACCTTTTATGTTCGATAAATGCGGCCGTTTTTGCTTCAAATCGGCTTGGAAACAATCAGCTCTGCGTAATATGCGCCGGTTTTACCATTTTGTAATGGATGTGAAAAAAATCGCGGCGCGCATTCCATACAAATCTATCGCTATGATCTTATTTCCTCGGCTAATCTATCACATAAGTGTTTATCTTGTACTTAAATGCTTAATTTCTTCATCAGCAAATGAGCCTTAAAAACCTAGCTTAAAAATACCATCTATCCGCTTTTGGAATATAGAATGTTTTAATGTGTTCGTTCTCTATCAGCGTAATTTAAGTTTTGATTAACATCACAAGTGTAAATTTGTTTTAATTAAAATGTAATCTTAGTACATCATTGGCAGAACCCAGCGAGCTGTCACTGGACAGTTTGTTATATCATTGAAGCTGAAGCGGCTAAGATGGGAGTCAATGAGGCAAAAACGTAGTACCTGCTGTCCACAAAAAGGGACGCATAACACCGGTGGATTGGACAAACCTTCACAATAGACAGGTACAACTTTGAGGTAGTTTGGGACTTTGCCTACGTCGGATTCACTATAACATCTAAAATCAACATCTCGTTAGAAATAAAGCGAAGAATAGGCTTTGCTAATCGCTGTTCCTGTGGGCTATGAAGGCAATTGAGAAGTAAAGCCCTTTCTCGAAAAGCAAAGGAGACTCTTTTAAGATTAAGATTTAAGATCTTTATAAGACTCTTATCATCCCAGTCCTGCTCTATGGCGCGGCGACATGGAATCTATCGAAAGCGGATAAAGACATCCTTAGTCGTTTCGAGCGTAATGTTCTTCGCAAGATTTTCGGCCCTATCTGCGTTAACGGGCTTTGGAGGAGAAGGATCAACCACGAATTATACGAGCTATACAGCGGCATTGATCTGGTACGAAAAAAACATATATCACGTGTATGGACAACAATGTTCCGGCTCGCAGGATCTTTCAACCCAGAGGGAAGACGTAGTCAAGGAAGACCTCGCCTTAGGTGGCTCTCTCAAGTAGAAGATGACCACAACCAACTTGGAGTGTGAAACTGGAGGCAGCTAGCCAAATATCGAGCTAGCTGGAGAGCCATGTTGGTTGAATCCCAGGTTCTCCCCTAACTGTAGCGCCACTTAAGTAAGTAAGTAATCTTAGTATCTACCGATGTACAGTACAATCTTGTAAGCCACAGTAAAAAAGGTTGCAAATGAGTTGTAAACGTGTTTTCTTAAATAAAATTACATCAAAAATCCTAAAAGAAAAGAAACAGAATCCATCTCTCCAGTTAACAAATCTTATGAACTGTTATTTTTAATAATATGAACAAAATAAATGAATTATACATATGTATACATATACAGATACATTCAATTGTGGTATATAATTAAATGCATATTCTCATATCCCTTGTGAGCTATTAATAAAAGTGCCCTTAGTTCATTGAACAATAAAATTGCTAAATCTAAGCTTATTTTTTGTTCCTTAATTAGGGAACATGCGTTTAACAACCCCAATTTTACCAGCATTTTAACCAACGGACATACTCGTCCATCAAATAAATTCTCTCACAAAATTGCTGTATTCACTTCATAGATATACCACCAACAAGAAACTCAGCATACTCTACTTGCATTGTTGTTCGGTAGTACAAAATAGGGGACCAGGCCACACAAAGTGCAAAAACGACGTTGTGTTTAATTAGATTTTGAAACCAAGCGCTTGATTTAGTAATAAAATTTATTTCAGTTTGGCAGACAACCACTAAAACAATTATTATTTTATTATTTGATACGATGTTTGTATATGTAGAGTACATGCCAGCGAGATGGAGAGGGAAGAATAACATGGGCTTCCCAAATAGTTTTTTTTTGTTTTTAATATTATTCGTGATATTTGCCATTTAATAAGATTTTTCATCTCTAGTCAAGGTTGCATCATTGTTCGGCCGCATGAACGTCAGCAGCAACTACAACACAGCTATAAGAGGTGCTGCGGTTCAGTTGCGCTGCATTAGACGAAAATGACGCCTTCGTTATAGTAATATCAATATGTATTTATAGTTATTTACATATACACATGTATATAGGTATCTAGATGTATGTACATGTAAAATATCTAGAACTGCTGCTACTTCTATCAATAATGTACATTATGAGTATGTATGAATATATTCTACATGAATGACGAGGTCATTGGAATTAATATTGATGCATTAACCTTGGAAAATTATTAACAACAACTCTTTTGAACAATACAAATAGTGTGCTCGTGCATACGATATTCTTAGGAACAGAACACGCGAATTATCGGAAGACTGTAACTAAATGATATGATTTCAATAAATAATACACTGGAAATATTATTTGAAAGGTGTTTAGAGAAGCCACAGTACTTTTGTATGTAGGTACATATGTATGAATGTACTTAGAAAATAATGATTCAAAAACTCGGGAAACGTAAAAAACACGATTAGATTCAGATGCTTATAACGGTTCGAAATAATTGGGAAAATTAACTAAGCATTTCCACGAAAAAAACTAACCACAAGTAAATAAAAATAAAATCCGACTAGATCGTGCAACTTGCTCTTGTAACTAACAACTTAATGTAGCTAAAAAATGACACTGTTAGTAGGTAGGTAGTATAGTTATCCTATTCAGGTTTAAATACTAAAATGAATAATTGTCTAATGGATGATTCAAGCTATAATTGGTTTTATTTAGACATGTGTTTTTCAAGAAGAAATTAAATGAATATATGTAATTTAATGTTTAAGCCAAGAATATAACTTTATTATAAAGAGTTTGCCATTATGTTTTAAAAATGATTTCGGGGAAGAGGCCAATGCGGCTGGCTCAAATAATAGACAAACGACTTTACATAACCCCACAAAAAATAGTTCAGCGGTGTTAAATCGCACGATCTTGGGGGCCACGCCACAGGCCCACGACGCGAGATAATGCGCTCACCAAAAGTTTCCTTCAATAAATTCACTGTTTCGTTGGCTGTATGGCATGTAGCGCCGTCTTGTTAGAACCAAAGCTCGCCCACATCAACATCCTCCAATTCAAGCACGAACAATTCATTACAATGGCTCAATAGCGTTCCGCATTGACTGTAACATTGTGGCTGGATTAATTTTTGAAGAAGTATAGACCAATGATTCCCTCTGCCCATAGAGCACACCAAACAGTGACTTTTTCAGGATTTAACGGCGGCTCAACAATGGCTTGTGGATTATGATCACTCCAAATACGGCAATTTTGTTTATTAACCTACCTATTTAACAAAAAGTGAGCTTCATTGCTGAACAAAATTTTATTGGGAAAATCGGGATTTGTGGCCATCTCGTTTTGGGCCCATTCACCGAACGTGCGACGCGCATGTTCCAATTCCAATTCCTGAAATGGCACACCAAACTGAGCATAAATCAAGTGACAGCTGTACCAACTCCGAAAAAAATATAGCCAGATTGAAAACCAAGCGTCTAAAATAAAACACCCGGTACATATAAAGGTTTTCGGGGGACTACTTGCCAAAAGCAATAATTGTGTGAAGAAGCCATTCTTTTTAGATGGCGGCGTTTGAGGGTGTATGCGTTTATTTCTGAATAAGACATTTTCATATTCAATTGGATTAAACAAACAGTAGAACACGCAAAAAATCGAATCGAAAACAATCTAAACTTTAAAAAAAAATTTCATCGAAATCGTTAGAGCCGTTTAAAAAAAATATAATGCACGACTGGATCGCACGTACTTGCTCTTATGTTCAATCACATCGTAAGCAGTATTATAAGCAGCTAAATATATTTTAAGTCAGTTCTTTCTTTTCTTTTTATACATAAAATTTTTTATTTTTTTTTTCAAGAAAAATATTAGTAGGTATTGAATTTTCAAAAAAAATTATTTTCATTTTAAAAAATATTTTTCGAAAATTTTAGTATGTAGATTATTTAGAACTCGAAGGAACTCATATATAATTTTTTTTATCGAAATCCGTAGAGACGTTTATGAGAAAGTCCAAAATAAAAAAAAAGTGTTACATGGCATAACAAAATATGTAAAATATTCGTCAAAGCCGTTATTGCCCTTTCATAAAAAAGAAACAAAAAATCATAAAAGTGGGCGTGGCAATAATAGTCGCACTTATTGTCTTTTTTTTTTTTGTTTATACAAATAAACACTCAAAACTTCATTCAAATCATTTGAGTCCTCTCCAAGAAATAGAGCCATTTCCGAGAAAACATGGTGGCTCGGCAGTGGGTTGATTTAACTTAATCTATTTTTTTTTATTTTTATATATTAATTTACCGTTCAAGAACTCTGAAAAATGTTATCCAAATTGTTGGATCCGTTTTCTAGAAACCAAACATATATAGCTCGTTGAGAATCATAAGATATTATTCATCATATTTTTTTTTGAGAAAGCTCAAAATCATAAACTTTACTGTGAAACCAAATTCATAGCATCAAGTACTAAAAGCTTTGAAAAATTGAACTTACAAAATGTTTACCTTTGTGTGAATACCAATACAAATACAAACAACAAAAAAAACGAAAAAACCTTGAGTGACTAAGTTAAATACTTGATGTCCTGCTGTGGGCCCGCACTAACCAGAGAACAAAACCAATTCATTTATAAACATAATACACTCAAATTCCCAAGCATTCAATTTGCTCTCTTAATGAGTATATTGTGTTGTGGTTGTAAGGATCTTCGAATCGATTATAAAAAAAAAAGATTACATAATACATAATAATTTTCGGGTTCAACCTGCTACTTATTTCATTATGTCTGCCGTGCTGCGTTTAATTAAATACAACCCAATCATATTCTTGTAATCAAACAATTATAACTGCCTGCTCGATTTTTTTATTTAGAGGAAAATGCATTCCGAACACAGTTTACAGGGTATCTTCCGTTTACAAAGTATCGTCATAAGCAAAAGATTAAATGTTGTGCACACCTTATTACGCATATTAACTGACAAAATATTCAGCATCTCCTCCTCAACTACAGCCACGATCGCTACAGAGAGCGATCACTCAAAGGTAAGTGGCAATCTGAAGCATCATCAAAAAGCGACGAACCAGTCTGAATGTGATCTCGTGTGTACGATACCTCGAACTCCTTATATACATACATACATATAAGTGTGTGAATGTGCGAAAGCGACCTCGTTTTTTTTTACTTAAATGATTAGTGTGTATAGAAGGTACCAACGACCTATCCTTGACCCATATCGCATGACAAGGCTGATGTAACTTCGAAACAAAAGCCCACACGTATATTGTGGATACGTCAGTTGAGTTGTTGAGAGACTGCAGCACAAAACACACCCTATGACGTGCATTGTTGGTCCGCGCGGTGCGCGTCTTATGATCTCACCGAGTGGTGGTAGCTTGTACATATAATATTATACAGCGATGGTCAGTTGCGGCGCAAAGTGCACTATACAAGTCTTGACTGTAGAGAAATTATTTGATTTATTTTAAATGGAAATATAAAGCTTCAAGGTTACTATGAATTACTTTGCGCTGTTATTGTACTACCTATGTGGCTGAGAACTGCAGTAGCAGTAGAAGTGGTGTGGAAATCGAGTAGCTTGAGCTTTTACATTTGCTCTGCTTTATGTTACTTTACTTTGATTTTTTTTGTTGTCTTTTTATTTTATATTAAAATTAAAAAGACCCTGAATTTTTGTGTCTGCTTTTTTTCTCTTTGTTGATGGATTGAATTACTCGTACATACTAATATTTTTTTTTTTAACAATTTATTTTTGAAAAGGGCATGGTAGAAGTGGTTGACACAAATTGGTAAATTTAAACTGCACTTTATTTCCCTTAATCCGGAAAGAAGCAAAACTCACAAAGCACGATGCCGTTCACCATGAGTTTATAAAAGTGTATGTACCGCTGCGGTAAAAAAAATAGCACCATTACAAAAACCAGATTTTGTTTAAAAATGCAGTTTAATATTTACTCCAAAAATTCACATTTAAAAAAGAATTCCAAATTTTTTTTCGAAAAACTCAAATAAATAAGCACCATTGCTTCATTATACAACTTAAAACTAAAACATCATAAAAATAAAAAATGTTTTTCTATGATTTTATTCTTTAGGAGTCCAGCAAAATTAGAATTCTGTTGAATAGCCTTTGTTGCTGCACAACGTCTGGTCATTGAATTTACCTAATTTTGGCCCTTTCTACCGGAATATTCTCCATGGAGACCTTTACTGCAGCCCATAGTTCTGTGTTACTAGTCGGTTTGGTTTCAGAGACTGCTTTCTTCACGTCAGTCCACGGCTTTAGGTCAGGCGATTGCACTGACCACCCCATCACATTAATTGAATGATCTCCAAACCATTTTGTAGCCTTCTTACTGGTGTGGTTGGAGTCATTGTCCTGTAGGAAGACCCACAAAAGGGGCATATCTTCCTCTGCATAAGGGAGCATGACGTTTTCGAATATATTAACATCTACGTGTTGATCCATGATGGGTTTAATCCAATATATGCGCCCAACTCCATAGTAGGAAAAACAAGCCCACATCATTGTGCTTGAAACTGCATGCTTAAAAACTTTATTTGTGTATTTGTATTATATTCCACTTTCGGAGGTCTTCTCACGTAGGAACGATATCTTTTACCGCCAACTATACGATTTTACTTTAATCTGTCCATAGAACGTTGCGCCATTTCTCTACTGGCAAATTCAAATCATGTCTTGCAAATATTAAACGCTTTTTATCATGTTTTGCAGTTAAAAGAGGGACTTTTCTTGTATTACAAGCAGTTAAATTATGTACCTTCAATCTGTGGGGAACGGTTCCCACCTAAGCTGTAATATTCAGCTCTCTTTTTTAGCTTAGTTGCAGGTTTACAGGGATTTTTATGGCTTTCTCGGACTAGGCGCCTGATGAGAGTTGTCGTCATAACAGGTTTTCGTCCACGAGATTCGGTTTTAGGTGTGTATGTTATTGCAATTCGAATCATTTTGTTGGAACACCTTCCGATATAATTTTTTTTTTAAATAATTTCCCGTTTTTCGTTGGTACAATGCTTTCCACGACCTATTTTCTTTGAAAAACTGCAGATTTTGTGTTTAAAATGAAGATACCCAATAAATATAAGCAAATTCTAACACTTGACCGCCTTACCTTGAAATATGCACAAGAAAAAATATTTCTTTTTGTAGCGAAAACTTCGAGCAGTGCTATTATTTTTACCGCACAAAAAATGTGATTTTCGCTATTATGGCCTCGTAAGAAAAGAACCGTTACTATTTTAATGCCAGAGATATATATAGATATTGATAAGCTGTCAATTTCTATCCAAAAAAAAGGATGGATGAGACCTCACGAGAGAGTAAAAAATTGTCCCTACCTGTGAATATCTATTCAATAATAAGTTTGTTCGGACAGAAATCGTTGATCGAAAAATTGGTTTAAAGTTTAAACGTAGGTTTTTACATTCTGTTCAACACATTGCGTGCATTCAAATGTCGGTAAGGTACTTAGTATCAATTTAAGTTCTTGAACAACCAAATTCGGATAGGTTAAATTTTTATAGATTTGACATTTTTCATGGATACAAAAGTAAACCAAAGTTTTTCGGATAACTTGAGATTTATTTTTTGGCATTAGCTGTTTTGTCAACACAGGTTTAACACGGGGTTACAACATCACCAACCTATGTGGATAGCCTTGGTTCGATTTTTGAATGCTAACGATGTATTGATTTTCTATTTCTCTCGTTCCACTGACAGAATTGTGGAAGAACAAATGTTTCGTGTTTTTTAGGCGCCAGTTATAGCTTTCATTGAAATTCATCATTGAAACACAAATCAGTGAAATCATCGACTTTTGTTGGCAAGTCGGCTATAGCTATTATTGAAACTTGGTTGTCATTGAAAAGGTCTTTCATATTCACATGTAATTCTGAGGTTAGATTTTATCATTTAATGAAAAACTGGCGCATGAGAACGGGAAAAAAGGAAACACAAATTATTGGAACGATTGGGTTCCACATTTGGAAACAAAATGCCTGCTGTTCCTTGAAAACACTTTTCTTTCTTGAAAATTCAAAAGTGATTTTACAAGAAATACACCTATATCTTATAAGCTTCATGTTGGTACCAAAACGATATCAGTTTTTTTTTTTTTTATTTTCAATGAAAGCTATAACCGGCTCCTTAATCGGAAAAACTTGGAGGCAGACTGGTAGTGAGGTTTTTCAACTGACATAATTTTACTGTTTGCTATTAAACGACCACGAGGAAAAAATATTCACTTTCATATTAAGGGTATTCATGCAACGAGATGATTTTCCGATTTTCCGCTTTGCAGAAAGATATAATTTTCCGCTAGACGTTTGCATGAACACCCTCCAAAAATACTTCCGTAAATGTGGGAAATAATCAGATGTTCTTTGAAATAAATTTATGAGGTTTATTTATTCTCTTTCTACATCAAATTCGTGATATAATTTTATATGATTTGCAGAATATTTTTCCCGTACAAACTTTGACAGTTCATTTCCCGTTACATGAATACCCTTGTTACAACTTAAGCCTAGTACGCCGCTGATGCGAAACGATAAATATGGGACATATGACAGAACGTAATCATAAACGAACATTTTCGCTCTGCAGTACGCTGTTCCATGACGAAGTTTAAAAAGTCTCCACTACCTTTTCGCAGACAATTTATTACCCAGGCCAATTAATTGTGTGCGGAAAATCCCATTTCAGTTTTTAGTGGTGCTGTTTTTGTTGTTTCTTCCATCCAAAGTTTGTTTATTTGTTATTTTTTTTTCTGATTGGGTTTGTTTTTTCCTATTGAATTTTTCGTTCATGTTTTCGTTAGTATTTCGCTTTCCTAGTGGAGACCATAGAAACTTTTCGATTCGCATCAGCAGCGTACTAGGCTTTAACGAAGAAGCATCAAACGAATGGCAATGGCGCAGTGGACGTGTGAGTACGATCCCCACGCTAGGCGCATTCTTTCCTATACCTCCAATTTTAATTGGATGTCGCCCATGGGTTAAAATGAGACAACCAATAGCCCTGTTCTTTTGGTAAATCTATCGGCAGCAAAGAAGGATTTCACATAAGAACGATCCGCAGCAGCCTCATTTTTTGTATCTTTAAGTTGGTATTACCGAACTTTGTGTCTAATAACTAGATGCAAAAAATTTACAATTGATTTGTTTTTATTTCCTAAGATTAAAGGCATTTAAGAAAAATAAAACTTGAATTAAAAGAAAGAAATAAAATGGAATATATATAAAGCAGTAAGAAATAACAAAAAGTTGAATTTTCTCTACATCTGTGTGTTCAAAAATGTTTGACGTTTCTTTTCAATAAATCATATCTTGTGGCAATAAAAGGGTATGTTTGCATTATGTTTCCGTGCAAAAATGATCGCATTCATTATTTAACTATTAAGTATTTTTAAACTTCGTTTACATGCGGCTCAAAAGCAGAGAGGTTAATTAAAAATTAGTTATATGAAATATGGACAGAAATTCCCGTTTTGAATCACATAATTGGGGTAAGTAGTCGTGTTTTGGTAAAAAATTATTAACGTCGCAACAAATAAACACTGAAAATAAACGAATATGTCCACTTTTTTATTCAATGGTTGGACAACAGCAAACTCGACTCTGAATTCAAAATGACGTAATATCGTGAATTTTAGGGTCAAGTTATTTATCTACGACATCCATTAATAAGATTTGACATTTTCTGACTAGACAATAAATAGCTTATATTTTGAAATATTTAGAATGTATTTCTTGCCAAAAAGCTCTAAAGTATCAGCCTTTTCCGCTGATGAAATTAAATCTGATAATTTCCAATTTTTTGTGTAACCAAATTGAGATGTTTTAGAAGAAATCTAAAAAATCTTCACAATCGAATTCGACAGTTTATGTCTTGCACGTGTTATAAGTGCTCTATCAATAACATACACTTACGTGCTGCTAATGAGTGATTATTTATTACTAACCAAAAATATGCACTGACTTGCTCCTCAAATGCTTGTTTCTATTCCAATTTTAGAGCCTTCTTAGGTGGCGCTGCTCAAGTTTTAGTTAGCTATTTTTATAGGCAATTTGATAGCAGCTGACATAAAGCCACTCAAACATCTTTTATTTAAGTATCTTTGATCTGGCAGTTTCGCACCAATAAGCTAACTTTAACTTTTACTTAAAGTTGAAGAGCTCCCCCTATCTATGCTTATTAATATAATTTATAAAGTCACAAAAATAAATAAAAAGCATTTTTGGCCCAGTTTATTGCGTTAGTAATATTTATTTACTGTACGTGAATATGTGTGAAACAATTTTTTAAAGAAAAGGATACATAATTACCTAAAAATTATTAATTTTTGACTGCTTTCAGCTAATTTTTCCGAATCGTTCAAAAATATATATTCGAATTGTTTGGTTTCCGAGATAACTTATCGAATAAATATGTAAACGTGCCCTTCGAGATTCATTAAAGTCATCGGAACTACCAACTAAACAACATAATAAAATTCGATACTCAAATAAATGTCACAGAACTTATCCAAAGCAGACTTCTTCTTTTAGTTTTATCGAAAGCAGGTTTGTATTTGTAATGTGTGTAAATTCTGCTTTGCTGTCGATGTCGTTTTGCCAAAAGAACAGCCCTAAAACCTGGTTCTCAAATCCACTGTGTTGCATTTAAATGACCTTAGGTCTTACAGGCGTATAGTTAAATTAAAAAAAAAAAAAAAAGAGAATTCGCTATGGATTTAACGAATTTATAAATATTAAAACGTACGTTATTTTTATCGAAACTTCTATATATTTGATGTACCCTTTACCCATTTCTCTTGCCTACATTTCTAATAAAAATTTTCTACTGGGGTCTACTTAGAACTAACATTCAAACGACTGGTTTTTATCCAATCTGATCACCTATAACTAACAGATAGTTTAAATATATCTGTGTACAGAGCCCAATATGTAGCTTATGTTGTTAATGTTTCACTTCGGATTGTATAGCATTTCACATCGATGTATACAACAAGGCAACTTATTGTAATTTGTAAATTGATTTCAAAACTGTTATTTGGTCAGTTATCCCTGGGATCTAACGACACCTCTTGTGCAGCTCTAAACTGTATTAAGTCAAATAAGTTTTAAGTTATTTTCTATATTCCAAAATTAACTAATATTCAATAAACCTACCAACATCATGTAAACAACTTAATTCATCTACCTATAAAGTATTTACCCGTCCGCCGTCCCCTACAATAACTGCATCCACAATGATTCCGATAAATTGTTTAGGAGCATATTTTGTTCGTGATGTAAGAATTTTTAGAGCTTAGGTATTTAAAAAAAATATTGAATTCGCACTAATGTTTCAGAATATGTAAGCCCTAAATAAAATTAAGCCAAACTCCTGTTTTTTAATTGGGATTTTGTTGATAAGAGGTTCACAATGAATTAGGTTCCAACTAAATATATTATAAACATATAAACAACACCCCACTTGTCAAATTTTAGCAACTCTTTTACAAGCTTTTTTGTAAACTGATTCATCTACTTTCGATTTTATGACTTTAAAAGATAATATTGAATTGTAAAACATGTATGAATTTTCAACGAAGCGCTATAAAATAAATGTGTGACCTTGGCTATAAATGAGTTTTATGTGCTAATTGTTTACATTCTCAAACATTACTATGAAGGCCTTGGATTTTGATTAGGTCGACAGATAGGTATGATGAGATTTTTAAATTTTCATACAATTCACGATATAGGTTTTGTTTTAAATCTTTGAAGGTCAATTATTATTCAAGGATATATAAATTCAAATCAATCACTTACCAATTTAATGACTTCTTCTTAGCGATGCGGCCATAGTTAATTCTTCTGGTAAGAACGCTAATCTGATGGGCCTCCCTTTGTCTAGCTTCAGCAACTGGTGTCACGGAACGTGGACGTTTTCTTGTTGGTGGTGATGGATTCTTAACTGCAGATGTGACAACATCATTCATTAGATCATCGTCATCGTATTCATCTTCGTCATCGTCGTCTTCCTCATCATCATAATCCAATTCAATGTCTTCAAAGTTTCCAGCAATTTCAGGTTCTTCAGCTAGATGTTGCCGTTGACGCGGCTCTAATAATACTTTTTTGGGTTGTTGCGGTGGCTTTTGAATTTCTTTGGGAATCGGCTTGGCAACTGGTTCGTCTTCGTCCGATGACCCGATTACTACTGCTCCCATACTGTCATCCTTCAAGTCAATCATATCATCGTCCTCGTCATCATCATCTTCATCATAATCATCGTCCACGTCTTCGGATTCCAGGACTTGCCGAGATGATTTAACTTCCCTTTTCACAGTCTCTTCGTCACCATACAGGTATTCATCATCATCATCCTCCTCGTCATCGTCGTTCAAGGCTTCGTTGCTCACGCCATCTACATCGTCATCTTCATCATCGTCTGGATCTTCGGAATCAGCGTCTCCCATTGCAAAACCATCTTCATCATCATCATCGTCGTCCAGAGCTACAACATCAGAAACCAGTTTACTGCCGCTGCTCACGACCTGCTGCTCCTGCTCAGGAACGAATGTAGTCAACTGCGTCAGAATTGGTTCCTCCTCTGATTTTTCAATTGGTGGCAGTGTTTCTGGCTCTTCCAGTCCCGGAATCAGAACAGCTGGAACCTCGTCACCTCCAGTGTCGCATTCTTCAATTGCTATGGGTGGTTCTTTGTCTTCTTCTTTTTTCTCATCTGTCACTGCGACTGCTTCTTTTTCCTGCACTTCGCAATCCTCTTCTGATTGATGGGATGTTTTTGCTAAATTTTCAATTACTTCCGGAATTTCTGGTTCAGACTCGACTTCAGTTTTTGGGACCGATTCCGCAGTTGCTGCCATTTCTTTAACAATTGCCTCGGCTTCGTTAGCCTTTTCTTTCAGTTTTTCTTTCTCCACGGGTTTTGTGTCTATTTCTTCGTCTTTTTCCGCAACAATTTTGACTTTTTCACTATCCTCCATTATTGTAAATTTTCTTTTTAATTAAATTTGAAGATAAGATGTACAAACAACCGCGCGGTTACAAGGAGGAAGAGAATTTCCCCCCACCACTTTAGCACAGGCACTTTTTGCTCAGTGATTCTGTTGCAGCTGTCAAAATTATGTACAAAGTGTCAAAGTTAATTCCAATGGAAACGGGAATTTTTTTTGTTATATTTCCAGCGGCAACCGATTACTAATTGATTGTGCAACAGAGCCAACTATACTACAATATTTTATTCCAATAAACAATAATCAAACGGAACCTGCAAAAAAATTTACAAGAAAACAATGAAAATGCAATTAATTAGAAAAAGACAAAAAAACGTATTCATTTACCATGAAATGCACTTATCAAAGAAGGACGGCAAGACATAAAATCTTGAAACTTTTATATATTCAAATTTACACGAATTTTTTTTTTCTCAACTCGGAACTCGGCTCAACTCATCTCATCAACGTGTGGAAGAAACAAAACACAAACGAGACGCCGGCGACTAATAAAAATTATTTAATTTTGGTTTGAACTGGAAAAACTTGTGAAATTACTTTATCTTTATGTGACACGAATATGTTATGCACTTTTTTCTAACAATAGCATTTAATTTTGTGCGATAATTTTTATGATAGTCGAAATTTAGCACAAATAAATTAAGGAACTCAGGGTGGCGAACTTTTGACAGCCATATTTAATTCGAATGGAAAGAATTAAATTGGCAAATGGAATAGATTTCTTATTGGGAAAATGGCGCGTAGGGATATTTCCAATACCCAATGGAATATGTGGGTTGATTTCGTTGAGCTCAAGACAGAAACGCGAACGCTTTGAAAATAATTTGCTAAAAATATGACCGCTTTTACACGTAAATCTAATTTGCCTATAACTTTTAGTTTGTCGGGCAGAATGGCAATTTGTATGAAAAGTTAAATGAAATCTCCCTTCATCTATTTTACATTTTCTTTTTAACTACGTGTAGTGTGCCTTCAAAGGTTACATTAGTAGAAAATGAATAAAATCTCCGGCAATTTTCTGTCCTCGTGTGAAAGGCAATGGAAACTAAAAGAAAACGGCAAAAAATGTGCAGATTAGCTGGTCTAATTTAAGATTAGGACATTCTGTTTCACATCCCATTTAAATCGGCTGCTTATCGCTTTTTAGATTTCATTTTCTTTTTCGATGTTCGAAATTTCAGCACGTCATTTGTAAAACAAGGGAGGCTTTACATGCGTCTTAATCTACATCGACATCTGCAAAACAAAAGAGGACACAAAATAAAAAATTATACTTGTACAATAGAGGGCGGATACCAAAATGCAGATCATCTTCATGTATGAAGATTAAGTCCCAATTCACATAGAACTGGCTTAGGGTTTTGGTGTGGTTCTGGCGTGGTGCTACATTTGCCACTTTGTGTAGTTTTCATGTTCTCTTATGGGACAATACACACACATATGAAGGGGCGAGTGTATGGTGTGCCCTGTTATTGCCACGCCGTATTGAAAACTCAGTGGCCTACGTAAACATCACGCCACAATGAAATCACCCATTCAAATGTCAAATCGAGGTAAAATGAAAATCCAATGCAAATGTTATTTTTTTAATTCCTTTATTTTTATTCTTTATAGAAGCCATTTTAGCAAAGTGTTTCTGTGAATAAAAATAAGCTAGATGATTATTGTTTTTTCTATGTTGTTTGTGTTTTTTTTGGTTTGTGTATTGAAATTGAAATTCTCTGTCATTTCTGTGTGAATTGAGTTGATCACACCCATATCCAGTTCTGTGTGAATCGCGCCTAAGGAGGCTTTACATGGATCTGGATCTGCAGACTTGAAGAAAAGTAGAGCGGGGCCATAATATAAAACAAACATAAAAGTAAGAAAGACAGGGTACACACTAACAACTTAATCTAACTCTACTATAACTTTCTTCACACATCTCACAATCACATTTTCTAAGCGTTCAGTAATGTAGTTTAGAGAAGAAAATTTTCGATTTTAGTTGTTTCTAATTAGTTTCTCTATGATTGGGTGCTTACTGATAGAGTTTATGTAGGATTCTCTGACCCTTCTTCTTCTCTCTGGTAGTCGCTGCTGAAGTTTTCATCTCAAATTAAAGTTTCATATTTCCGTTTACTTCATGTTGGAATATAAAAAAAATTGTTCAAAACTCAAACTATTTGTGAGTTGTGACCTGCTCCATAGAGAAACTATACTACAAACCACAAATAAGCCATAATAAGATTGGAAACTTTCGTACGTTTCACCCCCCAAAACCCATTTGTTTACATAATTGTATTTGTAGCTTTGAAACTCTATCCATGAGTAGATGGAAAATCGAAAAACAAATTACTAGGGCTGTGTTGTCTATGTGTCTATAGGAAGATGAACAGAAAAGATTCTTGTGTGCGTTTTTATCAATGTGTCTATTGGAAGAGGAACAGAAAAGTTATTTGTGTGCGTGTTTCAGCTTGTAGGCACATGTTCGGGTCTTTAAGTTATTAGTTTATGCTACAAACTAGTATAGTTTCTCCTTGACCTGCTCTAAGATAGATATGACAATTTCCAGTGGTTTTATGACTCACAAGTTTTTCACCTCTGCTTGTGACTTGTTAGGTATCAGTGATGTTGGGGAGAATCGGGCTCTAAGTGTAGTAAAGAGTGCGGATATATGTTTGAATAAAATTAAGATCTATTAAATATTGCAGTGTTCAAAATTGTCTTTCCAACCGAAAGATGTCCAAAACGGAAAATTGAATTTTTTAAAATCACGCAGGTGTAAAAGCAGTATTAGAAAAATTTCGGTAAAAGCAATATTTCCCTTTCCATTTTCCAATGCATCGAGTTTGGTATACTACAATCTACTACATTAGCCGCCCGTCGTCATTAATCGAAACGCTTGCTCCTGCTATGAAAAAACGCGCTTCTCATTTCGTGCGTACAAAAACAGAACTGTTAAAAATACATACAGCGGACAGCTTTATTTATTTACAAAACAAAGAAGAATACACAAATTTTGATTAAATTCTCAAATTATTTGAAACCAAAAATTATTTTTAATAAACAAATATGAGTAACGAAAAGATACTCACAAATATAGAACGATTTATACACGAAGTTTCAATCAGACCTTGCATTTGGAACACTCGCTGCCTCGATTATAAAAACAAAAACAAACGAAAAGAGACATGGGAGGATATTTGTAACGTTTTCTTTTCCAATTATAACAGCAAAAACAATGACAGAAAAGAACATCTATGTGAGTAAATTGTTTATATTTTTAATTTTATATTAATTAATTATTTTTTAAGTTTATATAGGAATGTTTCAGGGCAGTTTGTTACCATATACATCTTATATAATCTCAATCACTTCTATGGTATGTTCTAAATGCTCATCTCTGATAGAAGCTATCACCAAAAGAACTAGCAGATAATCTAAAAATTATTTTTCAATGACAGGAACTCAAAATGAAGAGCACAGTTTGAATTGCTCGTTTAAATTCGTAATAGGTATACCTATTTTTTTAACCATTGCTCACTCACTTATAAGATATGTTATCTCGGATACCAAGCTATCGGAGTAAATCTGTAAACGATTCAGATAGGTTAGCTGAAAGCTGTCAAAAAATCAGAACAAAACGCATACTAAATAAATTTTGGAGTCAGCTTTTCTATACATTTGTTCTCGGATAGTTAGTTATTCCAATTTGTTTGGGATAACTCAAGATAGCTTTCATGAGAACAGTTGTGTTTTCCTCAGATGTGCTTTTGCACGCATTACAACAACAGAAAGTTATTCTAGATCCTTACCCATTCTAAGGCGCCAGTTACCTATAGTTTTCATTGAAACTCTTCATTGAATTCTTGCCAGTCCATGCTTCTTAATAGTTGGTTGTAATTTTTTGTTTGCCTTAACAATACGTTCGCTTCTCTATGGTCTTGGTTTGTATTTGATTTCTTCTGCTCAAACTCGTCTTTTTTTTCTCTGGCTGACGACGATTCATTGAATTTTATTGCATCGTAGGCAACGAATGGAATGGAATTGATTTGAAATTTTCTAGTCTTTAGGCCCAAATAAGCGTTTATTTCTAATTTCCTTATTTGAGATGTAGTGAACCTAGGAACTCGTGTCGAGTTGTTGCGGTCAATGGTCAAAAACAAAGGCAGTTTTGGTGTTCCTCTTTTTTGAAAAGAAAAACTCAAAAAATCACTGAAGATAAATGTCACATGTTCGTCTCCTATTCCTTCTGATTACCTATTGTGCAATATAAACAACGAGTACTTGACAGAAACCAATTAGGTCCCTATTTTGAATTCTTTGAATTATTAGCCAAGCTATACATCTTATTCTATATTGGACATGTTTTTCTCCCCTTATCAATCAGAGCTTTACAAAAATCCAATAATTTGGTATTAAATTACTTGACGTCTCAGTAGTTTAACAGATTTTTTTTGAAATGCATCTAGTTCTGCTATCGCAGTACGTAGGTATCCTTCAAAAAAAAAAAATCCCAAAATTGGTTTAAAAATATTGCAATACTTCTTAACTGTATTCTCCTTAAAGTAATAACTTGCAGTCTTTCTTTCAATCTTTGAGCTGCATTTCAAATATTTTTTTTAGTTCAAAAGAATTTACATAGTCCAAAGACTTCTAGCAGTTAAAAGATTCCAAGAAATTAAAAGAAAACTTCAACTAATAAAATTACTGGGGTGAAATCGCCTGCGCAATTTATTAGAGCAAAGAGCTCGAGAGGTGAGCAAGGATGTAGGCTAGCCAGAGTGAGGAGCAAGAGCAAAGAAGAAGCCAACAAGCAAGAGATCATTCTTTTCTATTTAAATATTTTTTTTCTTGAATACAAGGAGCACGATTAGTTAAAAATCGCAGCGATGAGAGCGGAGAAATCAAACATGTTTGACGTCGTCGATTTGCTCTTTTATTGACTCATTGCTCCATCATCGAATGACGCTGCACTCTGTGTGCTATCTTTTCACTACACGTGTTTGATTTCGCCGCTTTGCTCTATGCATTTGCTCACTTTCCGCTCCACTCTGTTTGTACACTAATGGCGCTTTTCTTTTTTATCTCCGAGCAGATCTCTGAACAGACCCTGAGTAAACCGAGTCAGATCTGAGTAGAGTGGTCAGATATCTCCGATTAAATTTTGAAATAAACTTAAGCACAGAACTGTCATATATTATTATAATTGTTTTTATCAAAATTTATTTACCAGCAACTCCAAAGCTTTCATTTTCCGAATTCATTTTTGTTTTTAATTGGTTTTACTTTAGTGATTATTGGTAAAATTATGAGTAAAGTTAGCCGCGCCCAGCACTTTGCTCCGTTTGATCGGTCATTTTATTCTGAGCTAATGGTTCATGCCCCGATTTAGCTCTGATTTAAAAAAGAAACTCGAGTTAAGAGATTAAATGTGTCTGAGTTAAAAAAGAAACACTGATCTTTTCTTGACAGCTGAGTTCTTTACTCGGAGCTAAAAAAGAAAAACGCCATAAGTGTACAAACAGAGTGGATCGCAGATCAAAGCCTAGCCAGAGTGCGGAGCAGTGTTGCCGGAGAGAAATGTTCAAAAGGAGCACAGAAACCAAAACAGAGTAGTATTTTGAACAAAATAGTAGTACCTTTCGAGAATTGTAAAAGTTTTCAAATGAGAGCTTGTGAAAAAAAATTGTATTTTAAAACTTTATATTTCGAAAAAAAAAAACTATTATCTTTGTTGTCTAAGCATTATGGGACATTTATATATCAGTATTAAATACCTAGATCGAAAATAGCTAATGTGTTAAGGTATTTTGATTAATCAATATTATCATAATATTCAAAGGTTAGGAAAAGCTTTAAAAAAGAAGCAAAAACTATTTTTTATATGACTTCAAAAGGCTTTGAAGGATTCCATTAACTGCAATCAACTCTATTTAGTAATTCTTTTAAACTCATACTTGTGCTTAATGTGCTTACGTCAAATCTATTTCGTTTTTTATCCTTTATAAGGAAAAGTTGAGAAAAAACTTAATAATGCACTCACAAAATCCCGTGTTACAGGAAAAAGTGTTTCATTAACAGCATTTTTTTAAAATAAATATCTGACCAAAATTCTACGATATCAAATGAATTCGATACCATGCTTTGATTAAGAAATTTCGCCATTCCAAATCAAGGTTTTCAATAATGGTTTCATCTATCAAATAAGGCATAGATAAAATTATGGATGTTGTGCGTTTGCCCCAACATACACATGTTGGGGCAATTCTGCAAAAAGTAGTGTATCAATGCAGGCCACTGTTTCAATATACTTGCCCCAACCTGTTCAAGGGTTAACCACCGCATTCCGATTTTTTTCTTAAAAAAAGAGACAGTATGATGTAAACGGTGGTACACCTTCCCTTACTGTTCAAATCTGTACAAATTTCCGCTAAAAATTCAAAGTTAGTTCAACTCAAAATTAAAAACACACATCAGAATTGCTTCTGCTTCACAGGAAAATGAAGCAAATCAGATAAAGTATTCATAAATTTATATTAAAATGCATGCGCAAATAGTTTTTCTGACGTTAACATAATCGCAACTGATCGCATGTAAACAAAGCAACCATGCATTTGTGAAAGCACCCAAAGATGTCAGGAATGGGACACACAGCCTAACATAAACATATTTGGATTCTCCTTTAGAATAAAAGATCGAACTCCACGTTTTTGCCAACCTGACAGCAGCATTGTCAGGGCCAACGCAACTACAAAAAAAAATTAATAAAGAGAGGGGAATTCCCCTTTTAACGACTTTTTATATAAAATGCTGCCAAATTAGCATTAAATTTGAAAAGGGTGACGTTTCACTTTACTGCATGTGCAAGATCTGTCTGGCTTTTGAAAATAGTAGTACAAGTGTGAAAGGAGGAGTATGTTAGTACGGAGGTGTCGTAAGAAGTACAATACGACTATAGTAGTACTTTCGGCAACGCTGGTGCGGCAAATTAGAAATAAACAAGCCAGAGCTAATTTTTTCTATTGAAATATTTTTCTTTTCTTGAATACAACGCACACGTTTAGTTAAAAATCACAGCGATGAGAGCGGAGAAATCAAACATGTTTGAAATCTCCGCTTTGCTCCCTTGTTGACTCTATGTCACCTTTCACACAAGGAAACTGAGTTGCCGGCAACTGGGAGTGTGTCGGTGAAAAGGACAAGAAGTAAGGGGAATGAAAAAAATCTCCCCGGTCAACGATTTGAAGAGATTTTTTTGACGTTTTGCTTTGCATTCCAATTAGCCCAACAAAATCTTCCCAGTTTCCTCCTCAGTTTCTCGGTGCCAGTTTCTTCATGTGAAAGCTACAAGGCAATTAAAGGAAAACGTCAAAAAAATCTCCAGCAACTGGTTTCCCTGTGTGAAAGGGGACTATGCTTCATCTTCGAATGACGCTGCACTCTGTGTGCTATCCTTTCACTACACGTGTTTGTTTTCTCCGCTTTGCTCTTTGCTCAATGCTTTCGCTCACTCTCCGCTCCACTCTGTTTGTCAACTAAGTGCTGTGCAGCGGAAATGACTTCCGGGTTCAGTTTGCTACGTATGTAAATGTCCATTAGTCTTTTAAATGTCTTTAGAACAAATGATGTAAGACTTATGGGTCTGTATTCTTTGGCATCTCAGCCTTACCAGCTTTAGGTATCAAAACCACCTTAACTTGACGCCATGCCTTGGGTACATACCCCGATTTTATGCTACTCAGGAATATGCTGTTTAGATAAGGAATAACGTGGTCTTCATATTTTTGAAGCATCATAGGAAAGATGTCATCAAGCCCCGGTGACTTGTAAGGAGAGAAGGAGTTAATAGCCCATTTTATCTTCTCTTCCGTTATAATATCATGGGGTATTACATGTTCGAATTTGTTTGAGTTTTCTAACTCATTTATCACAAAAAAACACGAAGACGAAGCAATCAAAAACTACTGAATTTATAAATTAAAAATTATTAACTTCTTCGTCCATTATTATTTCTTTATTTTTTAGCACGGATTGGCACTAGTTCACAACAAATTAATTACAAAATATATTCCAGTTGTTGCATTCAGATCAAATCTGCCAACCCATCAGAGATCCTATCTTTCGTGCTAAGATTTGATATAGATTTGCTCTTTTTGTTGGAATGAAACTCAAAATTCAAAAAGATGAAATCTTTTGTCGGAAAGAGCAGATCTTTTCTTGAATGAAATTCGCTATTACAAAAAATCCAGGCAGTAAAAAAGTAGTGTATTCTCTTTTTACTGCCTGGATTTACCTTTACTTCTCAAAATGATTCTATTAGAAAAGCCTTCAAAATTAACTGGGATTTTTTTTTAAGTTAAAATACTTAGGTGAAGGCAAATTACTTAAAAAACTAGGGACCGAATTAGCCCATCAGTTTTCAAGTAATACGTGACTGAATTATACGGGTTTGGCATTCCATAGTCGTTAGTTATAGCTTTTTTTAATTTTGAGCGTTGTTGTAAACAGTTATTTTCTTTAACAGTTTTGTTTAATTTAGGTATTAATAATGATCGTGGTTCTCGCCCTCATATGGGTATGTTCGTCTGTGGGGATATTCTTAATAATCTGTTGCACTACGTATGTATAAGTATATCGCCTAAACGTTTGGGAGCGCTTATATGAAACCGTGAGCATGAATATGTTAGTTTCCGTATTTATTCCTGTTGGAATTCAACAGGCAGATCTCAGGGCACTCACTCGTTTGGAGTACCAACCACCTTGCAAAACATCTACATTGTGTCAAACTAGGTAGCGAGCAGACCATGCGAAAACTAATCCTTCCGAGTGATTATCCAGGAACTGTGCGTCAAAAACTCGGTCCACAACAATTGTGAGCTGCTTGCGAGCTTAGATATTGGAAGGACAGCACGGCCCAGGATCTACCTAAGTTTGTCTAGATTCATTTTGTTGAGCTTAAAAAGAAAATCAAATCTTTGATCTTCATAGAATTCACTAAAAAACTTCTCAATGATTGTATAGATACACAGTAAATAAGCTCTATATAACGTGGCATACATTGATACAGGATGTCCCTTAAGTCGGGGTGATTCTGGGATATATTCTAAAACAAAATTGTTCTACAGTAAGTCCTTATCTCCAATTTTGATATCTCTTATCCGGAATTTAAGAAAATTCTAACTTTGGTGTACCCTAACCCATGTTAACGGTAATTGCGCTGTAAGTTCACCCTGTATGCGTAAAACATTTTTCGACACCCTTTTTTACAATGCCCTTGAATATCAAATTACTTTACTTTACTTTAGATGGCGCTAACAATCCAGGATGGATCACGGCCTCAACCAGCAAACCTCTTCTGCTAGCCCGATCCCTAGCTAGCTGCCACCAGTTACGCACACCAGGTTGGTTGAGGTCGTTCACCACTTGATCGTGCGACCTAAGATAAGGCCTTCCTCTGTCGCGTTGTCCACCGGGGTTTGATACGAAGACTCGTCGGGCTGGTGCGTCGATCTGCATGCGCTCCAAGTGACCTAGCCATCTCAGTCGCTGTATTTTTAGCTTTTTGACCAGGTTGATATCGCTGTAGAGCCCGTAAAGTTCGTCGTTAAATCTTCTTCTCCGCTCACCACCGATGCACACTGGGCCAAACATAACTCGAAGAATCTTTCTCTCAAAGCAACCCAGCTGGTTTTCATCCGATTTTGTCAGTGTCCATGCCTCTGCCCTATACAGCAGGACTGGGATGATTAAAGTTTTATATAGGGTCTCTTTGGTTCTTTGAGAGAGGGCTTTACCACTCAAATGCTTTCTAAGCCCGAAGTAACAGCAATTTGCAAGTTCGATTCTTCGTTTGATCTCCGCACTGATATTGTTGTGCGATGTAATAGTGGATCCCAGGTAAACAAAGTCTCTGACTACTTTGAAGTTTATAACCACCATTCGTGACGTTTTGTCCCAGTCGATGGTGCTGGACTTCTCTTCTCGATGACAGCATATACTTAGTTTTCGTCTCGTTAACAGTCAAACCCATCTTCGCCGCTTCCGCTTCAATAATTGCAAATGCTCCACTTACAGCTCGTTTTGTTATGCCTATGATGTCAATGTCATCAGCATAAGCAAGGAGTTGAACGGACTTTTGAAAAATTGTGCCTCTGGTGTTGACATTTGAGTTGCGCACAATTGCTTCCAGCACGATGTTAAAGAGATTGGATGATAGCGCATCACTCTGTCTCAAACCTTTCTCGACATCAAAGTCGTCGGTGAAGTTCTTACCGACTCTGACGGAGCAGCGAGATTCCTTCATTGTCATTCTGCACAAGCGGACAAGTTTGGCAGGGATGCCGAGATGTGACAAGGCTCTGTATAACTCGTCTCTATCAACGCTATCAAAGGCGGTTTTAAAGTCGATGAACAGATGGTGCGTATCGGCTTGGAATTCTTGTTAGTTAGTTGATTTTCCTCGCCTAAAGCCACACTGATAAAATCCGATCAGGTCGTTGGTAAAAGGTTCTAAGCGGATACACAAAATAGCCGACATAATTTTGTATGCGATGTTGAGGAGACTTATACCTCTGTAGTTGGCGCAGTTCAGAGCATCTCCTTTTTTGTGGATAGGGCACACTATGCCGAGCTTCCATTCATTGGGCATACTTTCCTCCGACCAGGTTCTAGAAACGAGTTGGTGTATGCTCCTGAGCAAGTCATCTCCCGCTGCCTTAAACAGTTCAGCTGGCAGGCCATCTGAACCCGCGGCCTTGTGCGACTTAAGTTTGGATATCGCCGTTCTTACTTCTTCTAGGTCAGGTGGACGGATACGATTATTTTGACCATCATCGTCCAAGTTGAATGGGTTGTTCTGCATAGCAACGGATGGTTGGCAGTCTTTTCCGCTTAGCAGCTTGGAAAAGTGTTCCTTCCAAATTCTCAGCACCGTCTGCGTATCTCCTACGACATTACCATTTTTATCACGCCAGGCTTCTATTCTGGGCTGGAGTACTTGGGTAGATCGTTTCAACCTTTGATAGAACTTGAATATCAAATAATTAGCTTAAAATATCTCTATCATACCGTATCATAACTTTTTTGAATAACATTTCCGCGTTTAGAGGAATTGTAGCTTTATCCAGTTTCTAAAATGCCTTTATGTTCATATAAGTAAGCTGTGTACAATGATGTAATTCAAATTATTATTATTAAAAAGGGTTTAATATTTTTGTATATGCTCCTCTTAGGGAACAAGCCATCTGTTTGGATTTTTACATAAATCGTTATAAAATAACACCCCTTTCAGTATAGCAAAAATGAAAATTTAATTTTACTAAAAGCCGTAATACAGGATTTTCAAAAAAAAAAAAAAAAAAAAAATTAAAAGTTAAATGTATACGCCTATATTTTTAACAACTCCCAAGGGATTTGAACTTTTTGTATACAGTGGCGACAAAATAAATAGCATAGCTTTGTTAAGAAATTTGAAAAACCCTTAAATCATAAGTTCATTTCCAATGCCAATACTGTAAGAACTTTTTTGTTCTGGCTTTTGAGTGTAAAGTAACGGGATATTACTTCTCTCCAATTTATTTAATAAATAAAGTCAAATGTAAGCCAGGAGGTAAGCAAGGTGCATTCAAGTGATGACAATTTAAATAGCATTAACTGTTAATATGTAGTATGAGTCGTGGCAAGTATTCCACAGAGGTATTTATGATACGAATTCTCAATTTTAAAAATGATGGTCACCCAAATTCTTCAATAAATAGAGGAAAAAGTTTGATAATGCTCTTTACAATTGTCAAGAAGCAGGAAGTGTTCAAAACAAAATACGAAGAACCGAATTGATGTTGCCATCGCCCGCATGAGCAAACTAGATTCGTTCATGACTGCCCTAAAAATGAAAAAAAGCAAATAAAGATCTTGGTGTGAACGTGTCTGTAAGCACTATTAAAAACCGCCTGCGTGCAAAAAATTGTTTGGAAGAATTGCCAAAACATGTCTCCAAACGCAATTTGTAACGTCGTCGGTTGAAGTTTGCAAAGGAGCATATTTCAAAAGATCAAAATGGGTGGAAAAATATCTTGTGGATGTATAAGTTAAGTTTAATCGCTTTGGATCGGATGGCAAAAAACATGTACAATGCGGAAAAAATCAGAAATATTTATCCAAAGTATACCATCAAAAGTGTTGAGCATGGCGGAGGAAGCATTCTTCTTGGGTATGTTTTCCTGGTATGGTATGAGACCGCATAGAAGGTATTATGGATCAGATAAAATACAAATAAATCCTGAGGAATGCAATACTACTGTGTGCTGATAAAGAAATTCCCTTGAAGTGGAAATTTCAACAGGCCAACGACACAAGGTAGAACCGCTAGGTCTGGTAAGCAATGACCAGTTCAATCCCCAGATGTCAATCCTATTGAAAACTCGTGGAATGATGTGAATAAAGCAATTAATACATCCGCTAGTTCAAATTTGGACAAACTTTGGCAGGGAGCTTAGCTAGCCTTGTACTCGCTTCTCGGTACCTGTTGAACGATTTGAGAGTCCTGTCTTATATACGAGTATTAAACGTTGGTGTGTCGCTGTGATTAAAAATAAAGGTTATCTCACTTAATATTAACACATAATTTTCTTTGTATTACGATCAAATGTTATGTTATTTTACTTGTTTTTCCTTTTCTAATGAAGTGTGCTAATTTATTTTTTACCCTTCACTTGTTTCCATAATTTTGTTTATTTTTCTTTGTTTCAATTCAATATTCATTATTTTTTTCTTATTAAATCCAACAAGTCGTTGTTCTTACTACTTCATTAGTCAAACAGTTATTTAAAGTGTAACAAAGTACGTTCATATGGAATAGTCTTGATCACCGAGTTATTTAGGCCTTTTGACGACTCGAAAATTAATTAAAAATTCTAGAGAAGAGTTCTAGGATGAGGGGCATCTGAAATGACCATTGGCGCTTATTTTATTTGTTGAAAAATTACTTTTGATGCACTTTTTTCTCGATAGTGTTACCAACCTATACGTTTTTTATTTTTATTTGTAGTTGTGTTTTATTATATTTTAGATAAACTATATTAATTTTCTTTGTATGTATTTATAACAGGTAGAATGGTTCAAAAAAAATGGAAAGCCTTACGTGACACTTATGTGCGTAATATTCGGAAAAATAGACGAATGACATATGTATATGCGAATTCACTTAGCTTTTTAGGCGATAACATCAAAATTAAAAAGCCCTTTCATCCAAAACCTAACACTGATGGCAGTTCAGATTATAATCCAGATGAAGAAGAACAATGCATGAACGAAGAAGACGATGAGGAAAATTCGATTTTTAAAACTAACCCCTTACTAGATTTAAATGATACTAACCAAAGTATGAATAGTAATAGATTCACAGAGCATTTAGAAGTTCAAACGTTAATCGAACCAAATATACCTTCTTCATCTTCTGAACATTATACAAATGCAGATAAATATAAATCAGATGATAAATCAGATGAAGATCGATTGTTTTTGTTATCACTATTGAAGGATTTGAAAAAAGTTCCCGATTATAATAAACTTGAGGCAAAAAGTGAATTACTTTTAGTTCTCAATAAATGGAAGAAATCGAATGTTGAATTTTGGTGTTCGGATCAAAATAAATACGCATAGGTACCTAAACATAATGTATTTGAAAATAAATTTGCTTATTAGATTTTGGCAAATTTTGTAAATAAAAAAATTCTTACTATGTATATGTACACAATGTTTGAAATATATCTCTTAATAAATAAGGGCCTTAATTTTTTTTTAAATTTCAGTTTAATGCTGAAATAACTAAAAACTTTCTATTGCAAATCAGGTAAGCTACAACTTTATACAATAATAAATCTGTAAAAGTAGATTTATTTATGGTGTTTTGATTTTTTTTCGTGGCGAATGGAATACAATAGGTCCGTTCCCGTACTTCCTAAGACTGCGAAAATCTACGAATTTTTTACTAAAAGCAGTCAAATCCTGTTCCCGTACTCCAAATTTTCGTAGTTTTTCATAGAAGAGAGCGCTCATCAGAGAGTAAAATATAGCCCCAGGCTGCGAATTTTAGTCCAAGAAATTTCTTTGGACAAAATTATGAAGACTGTCAAATAAGGAAAAAAGAAAAAAAAACAATACATAGGTGAAGTTTATCGTTACAAAAGTTAAAAATAATGGAATGTATAGTCTGGTCGGGCTTATTCGTGCAATAAATTAAAATTTGTGATATCAAATTGGTTATTTTAAGAAATTATTTTACTTAAATCTTTAATAAACATTTTTTAAAATACTTGACGATTAAAAAAGGCAAAAATTGTTGTCCAAAGCGTTCCCGTACTTTTGTGAAACTTTGTTGCACTCTAATAGCGAGTTTCATTTAAATTTCAAAGAACTCCAATCAAAATGGAGATTTGATCTTTTAAATGAAACTCTGTGTCCAAATTTAATTGTATTATTGGCCGAGTTCGGTGGCATACCTAAAGCAATCCGAATTGCTTTGTGTTGTTGTAACGCCTAGGGAAAAACCAGCTGATGAACTAATCATATGTTGTCAAACACAAATCTCAAGCTACCTAAAAATTATTATTAATTTGAGGAACAGCTGATTCAAAACTTCAGATTTGTATGCAATACAACTGACTTAACAGAGAAAGCTACCTGGATCGTTCGAAAACAAACCCGCTACTAAGGTATCTTGGCTAGCCTATCGGCATTGCACCGAACGCGGCCAATGCTGAATGACTGACACACACATTTCTGAAAAATCAATCAGATGATGAGGAAGATGAAGACAAAGCAATAAAACACTCCACTAAATTTATAAAATTTAAATTATTAACTTCTTCGTCCTATATTGTTTTTTTTTTTAGTCTAATTTTTTAGCAGGGATTGGCACAATTTCACAATAAATTAATAACAAAATAGTTTCCATTTGATGTTTGACAGAAAAAACGTTTTACATGTGTGCATTCAGATCAAATCTGCCTACTCACCAAAGATGAGATCGTTCGTGTTGAGACCTGATCTAGATTTGCTCTTTTTGTTGAAATGAAACTCTCAAAATTCAAAAAGATGAAATCTTTTGTCAGAAAGATCAGATCTTTTCTTAAATGAAACTCGCTATAAGAAATTTTAACCCCCATTCTTGCAAAACTGACAGTCTTCATATTTTTATTAATGGGGTTTTCGTTTGGTAAATTTATATTTTGATCTATAAATTGATTTTTTCCGTAACGATTCGAATACGTTTAAGATTGATTTTTATTTGCTATAGCATTGGTGTATATTTGTGTCTGCGAACCAGCTATCGGTATCAGCTGTCTTGTCAAACTGATGGCTGTCAATTATAATGCATAGTGGTGTTAGTAAAAGAGGGATAGATCTGCCGAAAAATCCAGATCTGCAAAATTGATTTAAAATCAAAAAATAAATAAATTTATTTGGCCAATCGAAGGCAAATATTGTCAAAATCAGTTTTTTGATAGATCTAAATCAAAAATAAATTAATTTGTGTTACCAAACGATAACCACATAAGTACTGGAACACGCATTCGTGTCACAATTTCGTGTCTGTGGAACTAGTAACAGCTTATTTAAAACTGCTTCTAGTCGAAACAAATTACAAAACCGCATTTTGCAAGGAGGGGTAAATCTGCTGAAAAATCTAGATTTGCAAAAATGGTGTAGATCCAAAAATAAATCAATTTATTATGCCCAATGGTATACAAATAAGGGGAAAATCGGGTCTTTGACAGATCTAGATGTAAAATAAATTAATTTATTTTACCAATGGAAACCACATTAATGTATTCGATAATTCGCAATTTTACCAAACGAAAGAAAAAAGATCGTACGAACTTGCTCTCGTAGCTTAATGTAGCTGTAACCCCTGACGCTATTAGTCTTATTATTATAGGTTGATATCCATAAGCAGATTGCATATTCAGATCCGTAATTGGTGTCATAACTGGACACTGCCTTATAGCACACAACGAGGCTTGGCACTTATTTAAACGGTTTTTGCAGAAGCTGATGGACGAAGATGATGTGGAATCTATTCCTCATCTTATGTGTACATGGCTTGCTCTATCTCAGAGACGTAAGCTCTATCTTTTTCTTCAATGATCTAGGCCAGTGTTTTTAAAAGTGTGGGGTCGCGAAGAATTATTTAAGGGGTTGCAGTCGGAAGCTTAACTTAAAAAATGTATGACAGGTGCCGTTATTTTTGGTTTTAAAGAAAATGAAAAAAACGCGAAGGTATATTACCGAAAACCTATATGTAACAAGTTTGAAGAAAATCTTTCCACCCGTTTAGGCTTCATACTCGCGGTAATACACACTGACGAATTGTAAGATCCACTTTTTTCGTTTTCGATATTATCGTAAAGTAAAGCTTGATCAAAATCTAGAGGGCGATTTTTTTACGAATCGATTTTCTTACGAATCTAAAACTTGCCATTAGTACCTACATGTATGTATCTATATAAATATCGCAATTACAAAGAAGAAATGCTCTTGGCAAAAATGTAATCTGAGTTAAAAATTATTTTTCACTTGTTTTTGAAAGCAAAGCGAAAAAAAATTCGAAAACACAAATACGAATTTTTACTCCTATGCCTCGTTTTTCAAAAAGCAGTGCAGTTTGCTTAAGTCACATGTTCGAAAACATCAACTGCGGTTAATTTGTACAACTTCTTGCTTAAAAAAAAAAACAAAACTATCAGTTTTTAGGAGATAAATGAGATGACAGATGAACTTTTTAGTAAAGTCATAAAGAAATAAAATACCATTTTAACTTTGAGCTTAATTTCTTGTCTGACTAAACCGAATCATTTTCTTCGTCCTCCACATCAAACACCGCATTATAAGCCCAAGTAGGTGCAAAACTGGTGAAAGGTTCTAGTTCTATAAGAAATTAGCTGAGCTATTCATTTTCTTGTTCAAGTGCTTATACCGTGTGAAACGAAATGTTTGTAGTAGAATCTTTCTGTAAAGTGTTTTCAATCGGTATCCTATAGCTATAGATACTTCCTATGTTCCTCTATGAGCCAATCCGATTAAATGGTACCTATATGATGAGTACAGGTGGACACATTGCGAAGGTCCATTAACTTAAAAGTTTTACTAATATTGAATGAATAACTTTTAAAACTAAAAACAAATATCAAAGACCTTTTTTCCGTTGGTCATCTCACAAATGTATTTACCTACTTTTCCATTTACGTAATTAGAAAAAAGTTGGCATTTAAAAATTAATAAGGGCGGTACCAACTTGTTAAAAAATCCCATTAGCTTAATGTACCTATGCTTAATAAATTCATCGACCTACTTAATTCCAATATGTGTATCTAATACATTTATGACCATATTCATTTTATCCATAATAAATACTTAATCAATAGATGTACCTTCAAAGTTCAAACGGAGATAAATACACCTTACATACATTATGTATAAATATACCCACTGTACATAGCAAACATAAACAGCTATATATACAGCGGAAACATTTTTACCTATATGGGATTAGATACTAATATCTAGATAGTCACCGCACCGCTTAAGGCTAAAACTATAATAGCAATGAAATAGAAAAATAAAAAAAAAGTTTTTAACTCACATATTGAGGTCAGTGACCGTGCCATAGATAATTACCGCGTAACGCTTACCATTTTTATCTTCCAAAGAATTAAATACACATTTTTCATAAAATTGTTGAAGATACCACACAAAATGTATATAATGTACATTATGTAGGTTGGTACTTATATGTATGTTGCCAAAGCATCTGCGTGTTCTTTTTATACCTGTAACCTGTATATACAGCATACACTCTGCGTTGTTTGACTGAGATCATTATTATTAAAAACAAAAATACTAGGCTAAAAAAATCTAAACCAAGTGAATAACTGGATCAACTAAATAAGATTTGTATGAGGATTATAACGGGGCCAAGCATGAGTTCTACATTGCATAGATACACCAAATAAATAGAGTGCATATTTAAGAGTAATCGTATTTCGTATGCAATGATAACTAAAAAAATACAATAGTTACATGATTACCTCGAATGCATTAGCAGACTTATTCAATAACGTAACATAGCGAGTACATAATGTTGTGTTCCCTTTATAATTACTCTAAACTGAACGCAAACATCTGATTCATTGCCTTATGTAACGTTGCATAGTCACATCATAAAAGCTAAACTTATTAGAAGATTGTATAGATCCTTCATAAAAGTGACTTTGTATCGAAAAGTTAATTTATGTGAAATGACAGTACCTACACTTAGTAGGAGTTATTATCTTCCGAATATCCATATAATTTTTCCCTTCAAAGAATAATGCATATTTTTTTATTTTGAGTGGCTTGATTATACTCAAAATGATTAGAAATACCGATGGACACAACTTTGACATTCATATATATATACCTAAATACCGCATCAAAATGTGCAACCAATACCGCCATATTTGTATACGTTAAATGCTACCTATGTATATAAGTTTAGAGGAGAAGGAGATAACTTTGCATATTACTTTTTCGTCACGATAAACAGAAATAAGGTATGCTCATTAGATACACTCAATCTTGCTTATGCTGTGATGTTATCGTCATCTGCTAGTTTGACAAGCGAGGTAATTAATTGTAATTTTTCAATTGGTTTTTGTTATTTTATTTGTTTTCCCGTTTAAAAAGTGAATTTTAAAATGTTTGTTTGTGCTGTTTTGCACACACTGCACAGAACAAACAGTAAACAAATATTAAAATATCACTTTCCCCAAAGACGCTAAAGCGTGCAAATTATGGATTAGGGCTTGTGGGAATAAAAAGGATTATTAAAAAAAAGTGTCGTGTTTGCTCAGAACATTTTGTTGAGAGTGACTATGCACTTAAAGATATACATTGAAATAAACTGTCCTTTATTATAAATTTTACCATGTTTAACAACTATTGCTGTCGAAAACCCTCGACAAGTAACTTTTACCAACCGAAGAAGGGGAAGTAATTTCATCAGTTGAATTCGACGAGTTGAAAGAAAATGCAAATGAATACCTCGGAGGGTTCCTAATTTAAAAAATGTAAAGTGCCGAATGATCCTAATAGATAAAGCAGCTTTTTGGGTGGATGAAAATTCGAAAGGTCCACTTAAGAAAGCAAACGATACATTCCTTGAAAATAATAAGGAACATCTATATACAGAGGGAAAACATTTAAAAGTGCTAAAGCTTTGCCTCTATATATAAAATTAACTCTAAGGATAGATAAATAATAAAAACAATGCAATGAAATGGTATTGGTTTCTACCATTTTATATCCGCACCAGATGACGATGACATCACACTACATCTGTAAAAACGCAATGAGCATACCTTATATCTGTTTTTTCGCGCTTTTTCATATACTGGCATATATTCCAATGCGGGCGTTCACTGACTTATTAGATATGTTATCTCGGATACCAAGCTATTAGAGTAAATCTGTGGACGAATCAGATAGGTTAGCTGAAAGCTTTCAAAAAATCAGAACAAAACGCATACCAAATGAATTTTGCAGTCAGCTGTTCTATACATTTGTTCTCGGATAGCTGGTTATTCCAAATTGTTTGGGATAACTCAAGAAAGCTTTCATGAGATTGCTGAGAATAACTGAGTTAACGTCCCCAATTATTATGAAAACATGGCGGGTCGGCTTCACCTTGTATGTATACATATACATTTACAGCAATATCAATAAGAAACGCTTAGACCACCTTTAGTCCATGGAACATGGAATAAGAGTTGTGCCATGTACTAATAGGACTAAGGTGGTAAACGTCAAATAGAAGAAAGTCTGCTCTATTAATAGCATTTCGCACTTAGTCCATGGAATAAGTCGTAAACATTTCCTAGTTCATGTTTATTAATTTGGTTGTTAGTATCTATGTACTAGATACTAACTCTTACCCCGTTTACAACCAAGATCAAAAGCTTGAGTTGGAGCCAGGTTTATGTGAAACTGACTCCTCAACTAACGTTCTTTAACGTATTTTACTCCTGACGAGAAGTCGACGAGAGAAGATTTATAATTGCCGATCTAGCTTAATCTAGCTTAATAGGGTAGGCTAAAGAAAGAATCTTTGTGCATGACAGTATGTCCGAAAAAGGAATGCAACATGGTTTATTCACTAAAAAAGTGTTTAATAAAATCTCCAAAAATTTTGAAGAAACTATTCATCTAACATCGAAGACGCGACGGACAGTATGGATAAAAGAGCTTTTTCATTTATCGTAAGATTATTAATTGATGTGTAAGATCTTTCCGCTCGGTTTTCTGCAATCTATGGGAGGGATCTTTTTTTATAGTTCCAAACATATCGGTACCTGTATACAATTTTTTGGAGCATAAATGGTAAATCTAAATTTTTTTCGAAAACGGCGTTTACGATTTTGATAAATAAAAAATCAGTGCATTATTATAGGTAAAGTCTAAATGGTGGTCTAAGAAAATGTTATTAACGGTACCTGCCATAGAACGTTTTTTTTGACTGTCTTATCAACGGCTCAATGGATTTCGATCAAAACTTTTGTACAGGAGGTACTTCGAAGCCTGAAAAATACTGCATACCAATAAAAAATACTATAAATCAATACAGAACTTTATTTTTGAAACATATAGGCTCTTTTTTACTGTTCATTAGTTTCTGACAGTAAATATCATAAAACGTAGACTAATCTTCAAATAAGAAGTGTTTAAAATATGTTTTTTTTATATGTTTCAAACAAATGATTGTTATGTAACGGGTGATTTTTTTGCGACTTGGTTTTTGACGTTTATATTTTTGACAGATCATACATGACAAATTCCACGAACATTTGACATTTCGATTCAGTATTGTTTGCCATTTCATCATGAATAGACTTACGCCTGAACAACGTTTGCAAATTGTTGAAATTTATTATCAAAATTCGTGCTCTGTGAAAAATGTGTTTGGCAAGCTACTTCCGTTTTATGGTCGTCATAATCGACCCACCATTTTTGGCTAAATGGATACGTGAATAAGCAGAATTGCCGTATTTGGAGTGAAGAGCAGCCAGAGGCAATTCAGCAGCTACCAATGCATTCCGAAAAATTCACTGTTTGGTGCGGTTTATGGGCAGGCGGCATTATTGGGCCGTACTTCTTCAAGGACGATGAAGGCCGCAGGGTTACGGTCAATGGAGAAAGGTACCGTTCGATGATAACAGATTTTTTTTTGCCGAAAATGCAAGAATTGAACTCGGTCGACATGTGGTTCCAACAGGACGGTGCCACATGCCACACTGCACGCGAAACCATGCATCAATTGAAAGGCGAATTTGGTGAGCAGTTGATCTCACGTTCTTGCGCAGTCAATTGCCCACCAAGATCATGTAATTTGACCCCGTTAGACTATTTTTTGTGGGGCTATGTTAAGTCTATTGTATATGGGGACAAGCCAATCAATCAATCCAAATAAAAATTTCATTCACTTTTTACAAGTTTCTGTGTTTTTTTGAATTTTCAAAAACCAAGCTCTTAAAAAATCACCGTTTATATTAAAAATCTTAAAATTTAACGTTATGTAAGTCATATTTTGTTCGTTTACTTGTATCAATATGTACAACATTATATCTCTTTTTAATTTTGTAAATAAAGACACCCCTGAAGAAGACGGCAACCACCGTCGAAACGTTGGGAAAATAAAATGAAAATTGCTTTCATTTAATCATCATTACGACCAATAAAGTCGACGAGTAAAATATAATTGTTTACCAAACAACGACTTAGCTACATCGATTTATCCGGAGTGTTTATAATCTTAATTGTGTTAAATAGAATATTTTATACAAAACGACCTACAAAGAGAGTTGCTATAGGAGTGCATACGTCTGTTCGTTGTTTTTATTTTTCAATGTGCAACTTGCACCATTAAGGTGTTTTAGAATAAAAAAATAATTTAAACTATCATCGTCATACCTCTAGCTACAGGTACAAGTGCAATTCATGTGCAAATTTATTAAAAGTATCTATACATTATAGCTCTGATTATATGACTGGTCTGGTACATACTGACACAGCTGCACTTAAAACAAAACAAAAATTAAATAATAGTATCTACAAACAAAAAAGAAGGTAGGTACGCAAAACTTTTAATTGCTAATGCACAAAAAAAAAAATGCTTTGGTTTGGTACAATGAAAATAGCAATTTATATATGAAGACGGTAGAATGTATAGAGATGTAGGTATTCAGTATTCACTTATATATTATGTATATAATGTGTTATGTGAATGGTGTTATATACATACGTATAATAAAGTGCTTTAATGCATGCAGAAGCTCTTTGTGCAAATTCATATAATGTCTGTTTATGCAATCGTGGCAGAGAGGTCGAATAAGTTGACCTGGTTTACATTCTGACTGAATATGTATATGTATTGTGTATTGTAGGTATGTATATACATATGTATGTATATACTCTTATTATATACAATCATTTTAAATTAAATTGAGAGTCTGAAGCAGATTAACAAATTTCATCATCAACCAGCTATTTAAAGCTAATTGACTGAAATTGATTTCTTAAAAAGACTGAGAACTGACGGTAAGTGGAACGAAAGAGAGGTTTATGAATTTATTGATAGGTTTATGAATTTATTGATCATTGACAAAGTCATGAGTAATTTGTAATTGCTAAACAATATTTTCTTAAACTTTTTGAACGTGTCGATTTTTGAATAAGATTTTCTATCGATGAAATATAGATAACAATTATTTTGAAAATTGAAAAAAATTATATATATACATACATTTTTTGTCTAGGGAATTATTTTAAAATGAGATATAATACTCAGATACGTATGTACATACTCACTAAAATTCGGGCTTCTAGTGCTGAGTATAAGGACATTATTGCTGAATGAAAAGTTTGCAACTGAAATAACTAATAAATAAGAGACATGCCTTATTTGCTGGAAATTTATTTAACAAAATAGAAAAAAATACTGATGAGATAGGTATACGGGAACAGCACATTAACATTTTCTCGAAAATATTACACAAAAAATGATTTTTTTTTTCAAAATCCTAACCAATTATTTTTCGAAAACTTTGGAACTCCTATATAATACATTTTATTGAAACACGTTGAGCCGTTAATGGGAAGCAGGTATTTAATAACAATATTAATAATATAAAAAATTGTGGGCCAAAATGTGAATGTAGTATCTATGTATAGTGGTTCTTGGGTGAGAGGTTCTTTAAAGATGACTCAGCCCACTTTTATACGGATGGCTCAAAAATCGAAGAAGAAGTGGGTGGCGGTGTGTACTCGGACAGACTAAATCTTAGTCTCTCTTTTCGTCTCCCTGACCATTGTAGCGTTTTCCAAGCGGAAATTCTGGCGATTGAAGAAGTGTTATCCTGGCTAAGAGAAAACGTGATATCCACATAGGATATCCGCATATTCTCTGAAGGTCAAGCAGCCCTCAAATCACTTGGCACTGTTTCCACAAACTCTTTTACTACCCGCATCATCACTCAGGGAGATGGCAGAACAGTTTAACATTCACCTGATTTGGGTGCCGGGACATACAGATATTTTGGGAAATTGTAAAGCAGATGAACTAGCCAGAAAAGGAACCCTATGCTACCTAAAATGGAAACAATCGGTATGCCTATCGCTACAAGCAAACTCTTGTTACATCAAAACTCCATAAAACTAACAAATTTTAGATGGTCAACATCAACTTGCCTGGTTACCAGACAAATCTGGCCAGAAATAGACCCAGGATGCTTAAAAAGTCTACTTCTTTAAACAGGAAACATCTTGTTGTAACTGGACACTGTTTAATTGGCAGACACGCAAAAAGACTTGTTGTTTTCTCCAACGACTTTTGTAGAAACTGTATGGATGAGGAGGGAGAGGAGACTATCTCCCATCTTTTTTGCTCATGTCCTGCTCTCAACCAAGGACGCAGATTGCACCCTCGACGACACCAGTGATCTTAAACACATAGAGACGACTGGCTACTCCACTCCATTATAGGCTCCAATTGGTTTAATTAAAGAGTAAATATCTCTTTTTGTGGTATCATAATGGACATATTTAAGGTCTAAGTGTGTCAGTTGTTTTCCTAACGGCCACTCAACCTTACATAACCAAACCTATCTACGTATAATAGTGCACAGAATTTTATTAATCAAAATCGTTAAAGCCTTTTTCAAGATAATTAAAATTTACCATTTGTGATACAAAAAATTGTATGGCAGGTAGGTCCTGTTATTTTTGAAGCCAAACAAAAAGATTCGATCCAATTACCAAAGACGTTTAAGTAACAAGTTTGAAGAAAATCGCTTCAACCGTTTAGGCTGTAGATCGACATATAGACAGAAGGACCCAATTTTTAGGTGTTCTATATTATATAGTAATGTCTTGACAGCTGATAGCTGTCAATGCCACCTGGAAGTGAACGTGTGAACTTGTAATTGGGACGATTTTTTTTAGATTTGGTATTCAATGTATTTCCCATAAGAAAAAAACCAAAAAAGGGTTTAACAAAAATTAATTTTAATAATTATTTTTATATGAACGGGTACCCGGGTATTATATTAATAAAATGTTATAATTATATCAAAACTTAATTTGAATTTGTTTTATTTAACAGATAAAAAATGCAAACAAGCGCACATTATGTTTGTTGTTGTTGTTCTTAAAAATGAGCTAGGAAAGGGTGCTTAATATACTAAATTAACATAGGATTTTTAATTAATGTTCGCATATTTTTTAAGTAAAATCTCAATATGTCAAAATGTCCTTGCGTTAATATGTTTATAATATGGATGTAGTAATTTTTATTAATTTAAAGGTTACAGGTATGTCTTAATTTTTTTTATAAGCAGACAATTATTGAAATCATTTGATATTCCTGAAATTAATTAATGTAATATAACAATAACAAGAACACAGCTTATTGAATAAACATAAACATTTGATAATATTTAAATTATACATAAATACAAGAACCGGATTCTTACGTGGATCCAATAAGAATGTTGATTTATTTTCTTGCTAAATTTTGAAGCTTTTATTGATAAAAAACTTACGTATATATGCAATATAAAGAAAATATATCTCAGTTTATCCAAAAAATTTACTTTTAATTTAAATTATTATTCAAACCAAAAAAACAAAGGCGCAAAATTTTAAACAACCCATTGTTAAGGGCTTAACATTTTACTAGTTAGCAATTTCCTAAGTGCTTATTGATTGAATAACTATTTAAGAATTTTTAAACCTTTTCTAAACTAGTAAATTAAGCAGAAAACTGAGCATTTGTAGGGTTTGAATTTTGATGAACACAATTATTGTTGTTATGCGTTGTAAATTAATTATATGTTGATGAAAACCCAACATGTGCTCTAAAAAGGTATTGATTATTTCTATTTTCATCATTTTAACTTCATTATTTACAAAAAAAAAAAAACAAAACAAAATTGTGCACCAGCAGGACTCGAACCTGGGCACCCCCCGTGCAAGGCTGATATACTATCAGATTCCATATAGAATTTAGCAAATTGCTAAAAGTTAAAGTAGCCATTCTGTGATTTTAACTTTAGTAAAATGTTAAAATCGTTTAAAATTAGTTCAATCATCTTTTTAGCTTAGTAAATTGCTAAAAGTGGCTTTAAAATTTTACTAAATCGTTTAGAATTTTGCGCCAATGATTTTTTTTTAGTTTTAAAACTAAAAATTGTGTGTACGCACACAATAATTTGATTTTTTTTTTCATAATTTGTGTTAAAACATATTTATTCCCTAAACAAACTTTCAACTATTCGAAAAGCTTTATTAAAAAAAAAAACATACTTTGGGGAAAAGAATTCGTGATTTTAACAATGTTGGCTACGACCCTGTCTTGTTTTTTCGTAACCGATGATTTGTTATTGTTTCTCGTTGAAGAGTTGTTTTTTTGAACCATTTTCCATTTGCATGTGCCAATCGAACTTCCAATCATAAGTGAAAATAGTTTTTTGTAACCGATTTCGACTTTAAATTATGAATTTTAATCAAAAACCTGGTAGATAATTTCGTGAAAATATAAAAAAGGGACGGCCATACTGTTAGTTTTATTTCTCTACCAGCATAATGTTAGGTTTTATTTTGATTTTTTTTTTCAAGAAAAAAACCCGAAATATAGAAAGAATATTTGAAGGAAAGCGGCTAGTTCATCTAATGAACACCGCCATAACAGTAGCAAATTGGCACCTGCAAGAAATTGTTAGGTACTAGTAGTCCATATATACATATGTACCTATCAATACTGTTGTTCAAATGGTATTGGTTATTTTCTTTGTCATTTGAGCTTTGACGTTATCATTAAAAAAAAAAAGAAGCAAAATAGAGAATAGAAGCCAAATCATTGGAAAGAAAGTGCTCCACTTTGCAAAAAAAAAAATACAGGACGATTTCGATCATTGAAAAAATAAAATTAAAATTGAAAAATAAAAATTAATTATGTTTTTCCCGAATATAAATTAGGTAACTAATAACTTTCATTTTGGTCATTAATATTTTCTGCTTAACTATTTAAAAATCGAATGACAAACATTTTCAATGAAAACTATAGCTGGCGCCTTACTCTGCAGATAACCCTCTGATGCTGAAGTTATCTGATTACTTTAATTAATTAAGTTTCTTCACAATCATCAGCTATCTGATTACTCAAATGTTGTGGTTATTACAAATACCATCTAAACTATGTCGGCCAATTCTATTTATAAGAAAATCTCACATTAAAAAAAATGTTACGTATTCGCCACAGTGCGCCAAAAAATTTCTTTAATAATTAAGCAACTGCTATGTTAGGACTTTGTTATTGACAAATTTACATATAGTTCTGTACAAAAGCTTCATAGTTATCACATCAATTGATTTCTTTAAACATTATAAATTAAAAAGCCTCAGCTGCAAATAAATTGCAAATTGAATTTCTTCTATTTAATATGCTTATAGAATAAATTCCAACTGAAACTTGATTTATATCATTATTTACATAAGATTTTCTAAAGCTGACTGTTGAGGTAGGCAAGTCCACAATTTGCGAAGCCAAAAAGATTAAAATGTACAAAGTAAGGTAAACCAAAAAAGAAAATAAAACTGTCATGAAAAAGGTCATTTAGAAGGTGAGGCTGTTTACCATTTGCAAATAAATAAAACGACGATAACAACTGTGTGTTCGAGCGTGGGCTTGAAAGCATTAAAATAAATATTAATCAGATTTATATTTTCATTTTTTTTTTCTTCGTATATAGTATGTACATACTTTAAAATTTTCTAACCTTATTTAAGCAGATTTGGCGAACGAATAAATTTAAGCACACACTCTTTCAGCACAAAAAAAATACAAATTTGATAAATATACATACATACTATACATATGTATACAAATTTATTCTTAAATGCGTAATTCAGTAATTACGTTTGTTTACTATATCTTTGCTTAGTAAGTAAAAAAATTTACGAATATTTTCCTTAAAAAATTGAACTTCCCTTCGAGCCATGAGCTAAAATCAAAATAATCTCATAAATATTTGTAACTTAAGTAATTTAATAAAGAATTATTGTCCAATAGGGTAGGTAGGTGATTCTTGATCTTACGTTCAATTTTATCTTTTGTGAGTTTTCATGTTTTATTCACCCTTATTGCGAAGTTCAACTATCAGTTAATAATTGAAATTTATCAATCATTTTTATTAAACGGTATTGCGGCTGTCAACTGTCAATATTGTGGATATATTTTTTTAAAATCCATTGTGAATGAAAAAAATCGTTTTTTTTTCTTTCCATCATAAATTTGCAGTTGATGACTTCGTGGTAACTAAAAAAAATGTGTTTCGAACTACATAAGTGATAAATTTATAATTTCAAAAGGGTTCACAAGGTCGTAAGTAACAAAAAACAGTTATGCAGATTTGTCCAGTTGATGGAGGAGAACGTGGTACTCGCCAAGGAATTTTGTTCCAAATATGTGGGAAATAATTGCCCGAGAACTGAATAGCACACAACGAACTTCAGAAAAGTGGCAGTGTGGATCGATCTAAAATGCAAAATAAAAAAACACGCTTCACCATTTCATGTATTTATAGTTCAATTAAAGTCATTTTGTTGTTAATTTAATTGATTTTCTCCTTAATGATTTACTGTCTACGTTCTTAAAAAAAACATCTGTCAGGCGCACATTTCCATTCACAATGAAAGAAATATTTTGAAGTATTCACAATAGCACAATATTTTATCAATTCATTTTCACAATACCGTAATGTATATTATATTGATAAATTGTGTCAACCGACAATCGGTCGATAGTTGATCTTCGCAATAAGGGTGATTATTTCTTAGTCATTCATGAGAAATCACAATGGCAAGTTAGAGGGCCATGGTGGTTCAGTTGAACAGCAGACTGCAATTTTATGAAAATGACCCATAAATACGACAATGCAAAATTCTATAACCATTATATGAATTTTTAAGCAAAATCATGAAACCCAATTTTTGAAAAAAAATCCAAAGTCAATTTCGAAAAATTAAGGATATTAAATTTTTGTATTTATATTTTCAGAAAACATATAAGATTTAAGCAAAAGAACTATTATAAATATCAAATTGGTTTGTATTTGTGCTGGTATTTTTTTTTAAATTTTGATGAGCTTGGTGTTCAATTTTCTTAAAACTGTTTAAAAAAACATTTAGTTTTAAAAATCTAACCCAGAAAATATCTTAAAAGTACCCTAAAATATAAAAACCTCTGTTGGGACAAGAACCTTTGTCAACACACTAATTTTTGCCCTCTTCAGTAATAAATTCAAATAAATTTACAATGTACATATATTTCAAATTTCAAACATTTAAAAACTATTTTCAATTTTTATTCGCCGATTTATTTAAAACAATGTGTATATCGTACTTTTTCTGTAACAAGCAAAACAATAAGATGTGATAAAAGTCTGAAACGGTTTGAGAACAATTTTCTGACAATTTTGTTTTTTCTTTTTATATTTTTGTTTGTTTAACATTGACATTTTTTCATTTTTTCCAAAATGAATTATTTGTTCAGCAAAACTTTTTCATTTTATTATTTTCCACAACAACCATGAGTCTTTTTTTCTCTTATGACAAATGTCAATTTGACATTTGTAAATTTTCTACACACAACGTGCTGTGTACAAAATATTATTAGGCAAAAATTGTCAGCAATGTGAAATATTTATCTCTCTCACAGCACTCTATTCTGTTCTAAACTACCAAATTTGTAATATCTATATGGCCCATACACAGCGCACTTGTGTGCACACTTGGGTCGGTTAGCTAAATGTGTAATTTGTGTGGGGACGGGTGTGTCACACGGTGTGCGAACAAATCAAAATATTTTCATTTTTTTAATTCGTTGTCTCGATCGGTGTTGTGTGTATTGGGAGGTTTACACACTTGCAGGTTAAAAATCAGTTCCGCCCATAAGAAAAAGCTGAAAGAAATCAGTGATATCCTTGTAATTTTAAAAATATCAGCAACTCCCACCACCTAAAACCAAGGTGTCTTACTGCTAACCCTAACAGACACATTTTGAACTTGCTATTCTTTTATACTTTATTAAGCTCTCTTCAAATTTAACAAGTTGCGCGAGAAATCTAAGTCTAATCCAGACTTTTTTTTTGGCAGAAATTGGTAGGTTATAGATTTTTTTTAGATTAGATTTAGATTTATTAAAATTCAATATTTACAAAGTTTACCTTTTTGGCTTTTACAAATCTTATATGACATGGCAAAAGCCGTCTGCCAGATTGAATAATTGATTTACTAAGATAACAAGATAATGATAATATTTTACAGGGCATATAAATATTATTTTAGTTGGTGTGCATTAAGTTTAAAAGTCTTCTCTTAAAATTTGATTTCTATATCGGAGTACAGCTTTGACGAATTTATAAAGAGCTGTCCAGGATTCTCCATTTAAAAGGCTAAGAACTTATTCGGCTGAGAAAATAGCCTTACCCAGGTACAGTTTTCTAAGCTCCATAAGTATTGGGCAAACACCTACAAAATACAAAGTATCTTCTCTGGTGTTCATATTGCAAAGGCTGCATTCTATAAGTAGATCTGGGAGATGAGGTATGTAGTTGAGATGTAGTAATTCTCCACGTATTTTGAAGATGGTAGATATCTTATCCACTACAAAGTAAGCATAAATGTTCTTTCCTTGTGAGCGGTAGATATCAAATATAGTACTAAGCGTAAAGATGTGGTCAACAGTTGAGTATCCTCCGCCGAAACCGGCCTGGCATTCGCTCAGTAACTCGTTTCTATCCACCCAATTAGTAAGTCGCTTAAATAAGAGTCCTACAAAAATCTTTCGAACAGTGTTGAGCAATGAAATTCCCCTATAGTTTTCCATTATATTACGAATCATGAATCAAAACATGAAGGGGAAAAATCATTCGTATAGACAGCAGGCGAAATCCTGGGTGCAGTACTTGTAGAATTCATGTGGAATGAGATCCTCTCCTGGTGCTTTGGTTTCCTTCAACTCTACTAATACTGCTTTTAGATCTTCTAGTGACAAAGATTGATCCATGATCTGACCTTCTATATGATTTGGGCAGTATTGGAAGGGCAACGCTGTCTACGTCCAAAAGGGATTGAAATGTTTTTTTAGGTCAGCTGCTGGTATATTTATACCGATTCTTAACTTTGAACCATTTATGTACCAAAAAAACTGCTTTCCAAGACTCTTTTATATTCCTGCTAGCTATAATAATTAGCACTTTTTGTTCGTAAAACATTTTTTTCTTCTCAACCCATAGCACTTTGAAAGAAGTATTTGCTTTCTTGTATTCTTGTCTAAAGTAGGTAGTATTATATTTTCTAAAAAGCTTTAAGAACGCAAAGGCTTTGCTTCTAGCTCAACAGCACTCACTATCAAACCATTCTTTTGCGTGTATTACTTGTGTTTTTGTAGAAACCCTGGGTGCGATTTTACGAATAATTTCTTGCAAGCCTTCGATCGTAAGAGTTTCTTCATTTTGTTGCAGAATATTCAATTCCGAGTCCATGGCTAATTGATAAGCAGTTTTGTTGCTATTTCTCCACACCAGTCTGGGATAATTGATCTCTGTATCTACCAAACCTTCATTTCTTGGACTAGCTTTCAGCGTCACTGATACTGGCATATGGTCCGAAAAATTTTGTGAGTGGACAACGAAATCAGAAATATTGCCAAGCCAATCCTCCGATACAAGGCAGTAATCTATTACCGAACAGGCATTCCCTCTTACCAACGTAAATTCACCTCTGATGTCAGCTTTGGATCTTCCGTTTAGAACTATGAAATTAAATGATTCCGCAAAGTCTAATAAAATTCTTCCTTTGCTTTCCGTTTTGGTGTCTTCAGATCTTCGCTACCGAGTAGTTTGAAGATGTTGCCCCGTTTCGTTGTATGTACCTTGTTCACTTCCAATTCTCGCGTTAAGGTAGGTTATAAAATGTTGAAGAGTAGGGATGGAATTCTTTCAGAGGGAAATAAAATGGAAAAACTCCGGAACGGTTTGAGTACAATATTCTTCAATTTTTAAACTTCAAAAACTTATGGTAAAAATAAAAAGGTAGTAAATACATTTTGTTATTATTAAATTAATTTGTTTTTTTTTAACCACTTTTAAATTGATTAAGAACTCTTTCCAATAATCAGACAACGAAAACCAGACAGTCCAAACTTTTCAGAATCAATTTCACATTTACTTGATATTAATTCAAGAAAAATTCGAAAATGATTTACTAGCCCTGTTGTTTCAATTGTTATTTCTGGATTTCGAAAAACTTTCTTGGATTGTTGCCATCATTGCTGTTTCCAGCAATGAGTCTACGAGATTAGTTTCACTGTTAAATCCAGCAAAAATTGTAATTTTATTTGTGCAGACCAGACACATCAGTGTGACAGTTAATGCTTGTTCTGTAGAAGCAGTTTTTTTTGGAGTCTTGCACTAGGTAATATGTCAGGTAAACATTAGCATTAAGCACTTTCAGCAGCTGTTGCATAGCACGAGCACAAGGGCTTCTTCGGGTGAGATTATTTTGTTCCCATTTTCTTGACTTAATTTTACCTTCTTGATTTCTGTGGCTCTTTGAGGAGAACAATTTGCTAGCTGCTTTTCCCAGCTGACCTCATATTTATTTTATAAGTGCGATTTCATGTGGAGTTTTTGAGTCAGCGAATTCCTTAATTTTACGTTTTTGCTCCCTAAGTGTGCATTCTTCGAATACCTAGTTTAGAGGGTCTCCCCCTATTCGCACCTGAGGTGGTTGGTGGAACACTTTCTATAATACTTTTTGGTAGCTTTGGTTCCTTATACAATCATACTTCATTGGCTTTTTCAAGCTTTTTTTTCCAGATTTAGCCCACTACGATCCCACCTTTTCAGTAATTTGCTAATTATTGAGCTCACATACGTTTAAAATACTCGACAGAGACATTGTCTTTGTCTGCCAGACCGAATTCTTGGGGTTGGTGGCTAGAATTATAGAGCTAAATATAGGGCTAGATTTATAGGGCTAGAATTATGGAGCTACATCTAGGGCTAGATTTATAGACCTAGATCTAGGGCTAAATTTATAGAGCTAGATTTATAGACCTATATCTATATAGAGCTAAGTCTATTGCTAAACCTGTTGCGATCCTCCTTCCAAGAGGTTCTCCATATACCATAAATTGATTAATTTTCCATTTCACTACATAAGTCAATTGAAAAATAAATTGTATTGGGTCAGCAACCAGAAGCAGGATTCTAACGCAGAATACACCAACGGAGAATTTTGCCCAATAACACGATGGATACATGAGGATGCATTTTAAAAATCTTTACAAAGTTACAGAACAGAGTAAAAATTATTACTTTTAAGGTCTTCAAACAAAGGATTTTTTATTTTTTTATTTGTTAGTTCACAAATAAAATTAGTTACCTTATTCATTGGAATAATAAATGCTACAGAAACAGATACATAAAAACCATATTTTTTTATGACAAACGTCAACCTGACATTTGTAAATTTGCTCCCAACATATTGTTGCTTCAAAAATTTATTGGACAGAAATAATCAGGAAAGGAAATATTTTACTCTCTCATGAGCGATCTCTTCTACACAAAACTGCTGAATTCGTAAGTCTGGAATTAGAACGATTTGGTGTCATTTGGTGGGTATTGGCAGTTTTTGGAAGGGTGGGAAATGGTCCTTATATCTGTGCAGATTCTACCTAGAAGAAGAAAGGAACAAATGATTTCTATAAATCCCTAGCAACATAACAAATAATTATTTGTGTATTTATGATCCGGTGCAACAAAAAGGTGTAAAATGGCAATTTTTTTTTTGTTAATCATTATGCACTTTTCATTTCTATTGCAACTTTGGAGTAAAAATGACAAAATCAATGGCCCCGTTCGGTGGCGCAACCTAACCGATCCGGATTGCTTGGTGTTGTTGTAACGCCTAAGGTAAAAACGGCTGATGAACTAAACATATGTTGTCAAACACAAATCTCAAGCTACCCAAAAATTATTGGATTCGTTGAGATTTGGAAATGTAAGGAACAGCTGATTCAAAACTTCAGATGTGTATGCAATACAACTGACATAACGAGAAAGCTACCTGAATCGTTCGAAAATAAATCCGCTACAAAGGTATCTTGGATAGCCTATCGGCCGCGCACCGAACGAGGCCAATGTTTGACCACAAACATTTCTCACAGATAATAACAGCTGCCAAACTGTCAATGACACCAGGCAAATTTTGCACCGCTGAATTTTTCTGTTGCAATAGGGTTAATGTATAGCAAAAGTGCTAAAGTGTTGTCAGTTTAAGTTGTTGTTGTGGTGCAAAAAAAGTTGCACTTTTGCAATGATACTAAAAATGTTGCTCCGGATCTTGAATACCTACCACTATTATTTTAAAAACAAAAAAATTAAATATGCATATTGTAAGTTCCTTAGAATTAAATTTAATCGCTGTTTGTTTTATCTTGAAGCCACATCCGTCAAATAATACATATACATACGTACCTACATACTTTTTTCTGGAATTTGAAAATTCTTCAGAGCTTCAGACATCACAAACATTTATATGAATGTGTGTGTACATTAACATCAAACCACTTAGGTACTAATAAAATAATACAAATGTACAATATGCCTATGTACATTGCATGCGAGTACATATCTACCTATTAAATGAATATTTATATAAATTGCTTTGACATTTAAAAGTGGTTTGTGATGCGTGGTTATGTGGTGAGCCGCACCGCACATAAACTGATAAGAGTAAATACATTTATAGTTTCCGTTTTACGTACCCTCACAAGTACACATATCTGCCTATATATTAATTTATTTTTTTGTTTATTTTGATAATTTGTTTTTGTTTTCCCAATTGCCTGTGTGAAAAAAATACCTACATATGTGCCTTCCCAACCGCGTATTGAATCCTCTTGAATATTGAAACTTAACCGTGGATTGTTCACAACTCAGTGATATAAGCCCCTCAAAAAAACACCAACACAAAAAATACCTACTGCTTACCACTTTCATGTCAATCACTCAGTATTACAGCCAATGTCATGACATAAATAAAAATACAAAAAAAAAAACGTTAAAAATTCCACATCAACTTAATTGAAATCAATTAGCGCCAACGATGACGATGATGGCTATGACGGTAAATTGCAATCCATGTTCGGTTCGTCCATTTTATGTGTTTGTATTTGTCTGTCCGCCTATAAGTGTCAAAAAAATACAAAAAACATCCTCGAATGAACATTTAGAAATTAAAAAAAAAACTCTTTTTAGTTGATGCGACTACAACTACGAGTTTTGAAGTAGGCTTTGCTTCGTAGTTGTTCACTTCCCAATAAAATTTCTAAATTGACATTCTATCTGATGACAAAGCTTCATTTATACCTACAACATGGCGGCATGCGGAGAAGGCAGGAAGTTGAATATAACGAAGGACTGATAACTGTTGTTTTGTATGTGGTATACCCAGTTACAATGTCGTGCTGACAGAATTTCAGTTAGGTAGTATGTTTGTAATTAAAGTTAATTGAATTCAATTAATTTTTGTTTTCCATTCATACATACAAATATACATTGTACATTATGTATGGGAGAGTTTAAGAAAAAACAACTATAACTTTTGTTTAGGTTTAAGGGTAGCATGGCGTCTGTTTTTACCAATGTACAACCTTTTTTAAAGATCCTTATTTTATAGCTTGGCGGTTTTTTATTGGTTGGGATTTATGGAAGGACGCGGAATGGTTAACATTTTATTACCAGCTCTAAAGCATTGCACATATACAGCATAGGAGATAGTCGACTGTGTTGATTAATTTCAATAAAACAGTGGGCATTTCGGTAATTTTATAAAAAAAAACACGTCTTTCTAAATGTTGTATAATAAAAAGAATTGTATCTTCTTGAAGTTGAACTTTATACATTCGAATTGTTGCTCATAAAAATTATTATGAGTAAGGCCGAATTAGCACGACTGTGAATTTGCCATAATTTCTATAACACTTGAAAAACGCACAATAATAAATATGAACAATCATTCCATTAATGGGAAACATAAATGTATCCAAAGTAAAATAAATTACAGTATATACAGTTGAATCTTCACGAATTGTTCATTTTCCTATAAACATCAAAAATTAGAGAGGAACATAAAATAAATCATGAAAAAGTTAAACCGAGCTTCGGAAAGTATTGTTATCATAACGGAAGGCAAATAAATATTAAAAATATTTTAATTGTAATTAATCGTTCATTTTGTTCGAGTACCCAAATTTAAACCCGTTCATCTTTGGTGAAAAAAACGCATTTACATTCATTCCGCGTTCATGTTTCCGAGATTTTACTGTAGCTATTACCAAATAGCCAGATTTTGTAGCATTAAAAAGTTCAGTTTTAAACGCTTTATAGGGACAAGTGTTGGTTTCGTGTAAAAAAACACATTTTCAGCAGCTTCATTATAATTTGGGAATATACTGTCAACTCCGCTATTTAACAACTAATGTTTTACTGATAATAGTTGCGTTTTTTTGCAATCCCCGAGGGAATTGGTTGAAAAAAACGACCAAGGCGCTTAATGAAATACTTGGTAGCACTATTAATTTACAAGATGACATTTGAAGAACAGCTGTAATGCAAGAAAAAAACAAACATCACTGTTTGCCTCATCCTCATCCTTCTAAAAATCATCGGGTTGATATGTTATGTGTAATTTCGATATATTTATTGAATTTAAACTAATTTTGTTTAAAATAACATAAAAAGAACCAAGTTTATTTATACCAGAAAATGTGAATCAAGTAATTTGAAAATTGAAATCAAGTATTTTGGAAATTTTTTTTAGCCGATGTGATTTTCTTTTAATTTTAATTTTCACAAATACAGTGGTACATAGAATTCAACTACTTGAAAACTACCCCATTCGTCGGTCACTGGTGACATGATATTAGTGGACGAGTTGCTTATTCGGGACGGGATGCTCAGTTCCTATGTCATTAGGAATATAGGTCTGAGCAAGAGCGGACGACGATCAAGAAGATTGAAGTATGCCTCATAAACTAATAACTTAAGGACCAGAATCCTCTGATTTCATTTGACATTTGCCTACAAGCTGAAACACGAACACAAATAACATTTCTGTTCCTCTTCCTATAGCCACATAGAAAACACAGCCCTAGTAATTTGTTTTTGTTTTGCTTTTCGATTTCCCATCTATTCATGGATAGAGTTTCAAAGCTACAAATACAACAATGTAAACAAATGGGTTTTGGGGGGTGAAACGTACGAAGGTTTCCAATCTTTATTATGGCTTATTTGTGGTATGCCTAGGATGAAGCAGAGAATCTGTATTGGGTTGCTCCCGTGTACAACAAAATGCAGCCGAAAACAATTTTCTCAGAGAAACATTTGTTTTGTAGTTCATTCAATTCTTGTTAATTGAACGAATATCAACTTTAGGAAATACTTTTTTATTTAATAATAATTTCACAGTCAAGTTTTAATATACATATAATAAAAATGAACGCAAAAATGAAAATCGCTGTAGAAGGTTGTGCTAATGGCGAGGTGGAAAAAATCTACGACACCATAGAGGAAATACAAAAACGAAAAATGTTAAAATTGATTTGGTGTTGTGTTGCGGAATGTATATTAAAAGGTAGGTTAGGTTGGGTTGACATAGTCGTCAGGAAAACAACTGACACACTTAGACCAAAAGCTCAACCAAACCAAACAAAATTGATAATTATTTGACATGTCAAAATGTCAGTTTTGAAGTTTCTACACATTTTATCGATAACTTAGTGAAAAAGCTTTTGGTAGCACAGTTTTTATCCTCTCCAATAGCTAAGCCCCGATAATTCTCTGGGCTTAAGCTAAGCACCCCCGGGGATTAGTTGTTGTTGGATTTAGTATGCAAATTGTTAATCCTACTCATGGTTTTTTTTGTCCAATTTCCCCGGGGCTTAGAAAAAAACACGCCTAATATCGATTAACTGAAATCCAAAATTTATCACGGAGGATTTTTTTTACAATTACTTCGGTCAACTGAAACCCACTTTACTGAAAATATCTATTAACTGGAAAATATTTACGAAGAAAATCATTGTATAAACTAAAACAACTGAATGTTCATTATTAAAATAACTTTGATCTTTATTTGAACTTGTCCATTATACTTGACATTTCACTTTGGCCCATCTTTTGATTTTCACAGGTCTTTATTCCCCTAAGCAGGATTGTCACTTTGCTGCATTTTTTTCAAAAAAAAATCCTTCAATACGTAACGTAACCAACAAAATAAATTATTAGAATTAAATTAATTTTGTCATTGAATGCAGTCAGATACTGTCCAAAAACTGCCAATAGGCATCAATTAGCACCAATTCCTGCAGTTCTTGTTCAACACTTAGTGGCAAATACACATTACACCTGTGTACACGTACACTGATCTGACATTCAGAATACCGATTTGTGCACATATAAGTTGATCACTTGATTTTGAAGAGAAAAAAACAAAATGGATAGTGAGTCTGACACTGATGTCGTTTGTTTGACGATGATAATATTCTCACTACACCGGTTTTCATTTTCGTTCAACTTCGCGCATATGTCAAAACTCAGAGACACTCGTGTCACAGTTGGCATGGGCATATGCATAGACATGGGCCAAACTGCTAGCTGTAATAACTGTTACTGTAACTTTTAAATAACACTTATAAATACCTGTTACTGAAATAAACAAAATAAACAATTATGGACCAACAATTGTCAGTAAAATAACAATTTTAATAAACTTTTTTCCACTCCAATTTTAAAATTAATTATTGAACACTTTATCATCTGCATTCCGCTATTCAGTTCGATCAAAATAGTCGATTGGTACATTTGCTTTATTCCATTAGTTTTCCTTTTCAGAATAGTTGTTAGTTTTAAAAAAAGCTTAAAGCCTTGCTGCGTTATGAAGGAAGTACTAGGTAACTTTAAATTGTACCCGATGATAACGATTTCGGTTTTTTTAATTAATCTTTACCATTTTTCAACAAATGCGTAAACATAGAATGATAAACAAAGAATTACAAGCCTGGCAAATAGTGCCGTCTGCCGGAAGAAAGTGTCTGTTATTAAACAATACAAAGTAAAAAAAAAATACAAAAGGTTTAACGTTATTATTTTTAACGTAACATAACATAATTATAAATAACAAATCAAATTACTGAACAAAAACAAGTTAAATATTTTTATACATTAAATTTTGTTTTAATATACAATAAAGAAAAAAAGTAAGACCTTATTTATTCTTTGTACTCATTATACTCGTAGGTACTTAATTATTCAGAAAATCCATTTTATAAAGAACGTAGATATATGATATGATGATATAATTTTTTTTTATTTCTTATTTTTTTTAATTAATTAATCTCTTTAAATAATAAATATATAAAAGTAAAACTTTTAGTTAAAACGAAAAAAGGTCAACAGAAGTGAATAATTTAATTTCTTAATCGATTGCTAAGAGCCACAAAGGGCTACAGTATCAAATTAGAATGAGCTTTTAGTTTAGATTTAATTGATTGATCATTCAATTAATCTAAAAAATTGGCATATACACTTCTATATGAGATCGCGTGTGTAATAAACCGAATAAGTAACTTCCATCCCAGCTCCCCATTCAACAACGAGACACATTCATCTAACGAAAGAAAACTTGTTAAAGTATAACCTGCGGATTTCCTACAAAATTGGACACACAGCCAAGAAATATAAAATGTTTTCTGTTACCATAAAGTTGCAGAGTGCCAAATTTGGGCTTATATCTGGTCTATGAGGCTTATAGTTCAATTGTTTCGAATCACGATTACGCAAAATATGTAATTAAAAAATATAACTTTTGCTCGATGACTGAAATCAACAATATAATCAGAATCTGACTTAAGCAAAATCTGTAATCAAAGTTACATAAATAACTTTTTGTTAATGTGAACAGATTATCAAAATAAAAATTTAGAAATTTTAAATCTTATTATTTTCGATCTGCTAAGCAGCAGCTGTTGACTCTTACTGATATATCGACCCATCCTTATTTGTATGTGGATATGCATATGCAAACCTCAGAGACAATTATGACAACCGAATTTTGACAACATGTGTACTGTGTATAATTTATTGTACAATACTTGACTTCACTTTTTTCGACATTTTACAAAACACAGACACAGCTGAGAACAAAGGGCATCTGCGGCATATGGTCCTTGAAATATTTCAATCCAAAGTTATTAACATGATCTTCCACCCAACTGCATTTGACTTGTTTTGTATGGTGATATCTCCGCAACTAAACCCCGGCAAAAAGCTGCGGCTTGCATTGCTCGAAAGGGATTGAACAGACGTTTCGATTGGTGTACAATTTTTTGTTCAATTCTTGACTTCACTTTTTTCGAAATTTTAGAAAAAAATCAAGGCTAACCCCTTGCTAAAAAATATTACATTTTCATCAATATTCCCCAAACCCAGCGATATATGCATAAAAAGGAAGGTCTGTTCAATACCTATCCACGGCAGAGAACAAAAATCATATGCGGCATATGGTTCTAGAGATATTTCCATCCAAATTTATGCCCATGATTTCCCATCCAGCTGCATTTGACTTGTTTTGTATGGTGATATCTCCGCAACCAAACCCCGCATAAACCTACGGCTTTCATTGCTCGCAAGGGATTGAACAGACCTTTCCATTGGTGTACAATTTTTTGTTCAATTCTTGGCTTCACTTTTTTCGAAATTTTAGAAAAAAGTCAAAGCTAACCCCTTGCCAAAAAAATTACATTTTCATCAATGTTCCCCAAACCCATCGATATATGCATAAAAAGAAAGGTCTGTTCAATACCTATACACGGCAGAGAATAAAAAGCAACTGCGGCATATGGTTCCATAGATATTTCCATCCAAAGTTATTCCCATGGTTTTCCACCAAACTGCATTTGACTTGCTTTGTATGATGATACCTCCGCAACCAAACCCCGCAAAAAGCTGCGGCTGCCATTGCTCGAAAGGGATTGAAAAGACGGTTCGATTGGTGTACAAGTTTTTGTTCACTTTTTTCGGAATTTTAGAAAAAAATCAAGGCTAACCCCTTGCCAAAAAAAATTACATTTTCACCAATGTTCCCCAAGCCCCTCGATATATGCAAAAAAGGAAAAGCCTGTTCAATACCTATCCACAGCAGAGAATAAAAAGCATCTGCGGCATATGGTTCTTGAGATATTTAAATGCAAAGTTATTCCCACGATCTTCCACCTAACTGCATTTGACTTGCTTTGTATGGTGATATCTCCGGAACCAAACCCCGCATAAAGCTGCGGCTTCAATTGATCGAAAGTGATTGAACAGACCTTTCCATTAGTGTACAATTTTTTGTTCAAGTCTTGACTTCACTTTTTTCGGAATTTTAGAAAAAAATCAAGGCTAACCCCTTGCCAAAAAAAATACGTTTTCATCAATGTTCCCCAAACCATCGAAATATGCATAAAAATAAAGGTCTGTTCAATACCTATCCACAGCAGAGAATAAAAAGCAACTGCGGCATATGGTTCCATAGATATTTCCATCCAAAGTTATTCCCATGGTTTTCCACCCAACTGCATTTGACTTGCTTTGTATGGTGATATCTCCGCAACTAAACCCCGCAAAAAGCTGCTGCTTGGATCGCTCGAAAGGGATTGAACATTTGAATGGGATTGAACAGACGTTTCGATTGGTGTACAATTTTTTGTTCAATTCTTGACTTCACTTTTTTCGAAATTTTAGAAAAAAATCAAGGCTAACCCCTTGCTAAAAAATATTACATTTTCATCAATATTCCCCAAACCCAGCGATATATGCATAAAAAGGAAGGTCTGTTCAATACCTATCCACGGCAGAGAACAAAAATCATATGCGGCATATGGTTCTAGAGATATTTCCATCCAAATTTATGCCCATGATTTCCCATCCAGCTGCATTTGACTTGTTTTGTATGGTGATATCTCCGCAACCAACTTACTGATATATCGACCCATCCTTATTTGTATGTGGATATGCATATGCAAACCTCAGAGACAATTATGACAACCGAATTTTGACAACATGTGTACTGTGTATAATTTATTGTACAATACTTGACTTCACTTTTTTCGACATTTTACAAAACACAGACACAGCTGAGAACAAAGGGCATCTGCGGCATATGGTCCTTGAAATATTTCAATCCAAAGTTATTAACATGATCTTCCACCCAACTGCATTTGACTTGTTTTGTATGGTGATATCTCCGCAACTAAACCCCGGCAAAAAGCTGCGGCTTGCATTGCTCGAAAGGGATTGAACAGACGTTTCGATTGGTGTACAATTTTTTGTTCAATTCTTGACTTCACTTTTTTCGAAATTTTAGAAAAAAATCAAGGCTACCCTTGCCAAAAAAAATTACATTTTCATCAATGTTCCCCAAACCCATCGATATATGCATAAAAAGAAAGGTCAGTTCAATACATATCCACGGCAGAGAACAAAAATCATCTGCGGCATATGGTTCCACAGATATTTCCATCCAAAGTTATTCCCATGGTTTTCCACCCAACTGCATTTGACTTGCTTTGTATGGTGATATCTCCGCAACTAAACCCCGCAAAAAGCTGCTGCTTGGATCACTCGAAAGGGATTGAACATTTGAATGGGATTGAACAGACGTTTCGATTGGTGTACAATTTTTTGTTCAATTCTTGACTTCACTTTTTTCGAAATTTTAGAAAAAAATCAAAGCTAACCCCTTGCTAAAAAATATTACATTTTCATCAATATTCCCCAAACCCAGCGATATATGCATAAAAAGGAAGGTCTGTTCAATACCTATCCACGGCAGAGAACAAAAATCATATGCGGCATATGGTTCTAGAGATATTTCCATCCAAATTTATGCCCATGATTTCCCATCCAGCTGCATTTGACTTGTTTTGTATGGTGATATCTCCGCAACCAAACCCCGCATAAACCTACGGCTTTCATTGCTCGCAAGGGATTGAACAGACCTTTCCATTGGTGTACAATTTTTTGTTCAATTCTTGACTTCACTTTTATCGAAATTGCAAAAAAAAAATATATTTTCATCAATATTCCCCAAACCCAGCGATATTGCATAAAAAGAAAGGTCTGTTCAATACCTATCAACGGCAGAGAACAAAAAGCATCTGCTGCATGGTTCTAGAGATATTTCAATCCAAAATTATTCCCGTGATCTTACACCCAACGGCATTTGACTTGCTTTGTATGATGATATCTCCGCAACCAAACCCCGCAAAAAGCTGCGGCTGCCATTGCTCGAAAAGGATTGAACAGACGGTTCCATTGGTGTACAATTTTTTGTTCAATTCTTGTTGAAATTTTAGAAAAAAATCAAGGCTAACCCCTTGCCAAAAAAAATTACATTTTCATCAATGTTCCCCAAACCCATCGATATATGCATAAAAAGAAAGGTCTGTTCAATGCCTATCCACAGCAGAGAATAAAAAGCATCTGCGGCATATGGTTCTTGAGATATTTAAATGCAAAGTTATTCCCACGATCTTCCACCCAACTGCATTTGACTTGCCTTGTATGATAATATCTCCGCAACCAAACCCCGCAAAAAGCTGCGGCTTGCATTGCTCGAAAGGGATTGAACAGACGGTTCCATTGGTTTACAATTTTTTGTTCAATTCTTGACTTCACTTTTTTCGAAATTTTAGAAAAAAATCAAGGCTAACCCCTTGCTAAAAAATATTACATTTTCATCAATGTTCCCCAAACCCATCGATATATGCATAAAAAGAAAGGTCAGTTCAATACATATCCACGGCAGAGAACAAAAATCATCGGCGGCATATGGTTCTAGAGATATTTCAATCCAAAATTATTCCCGTGATTTTACACCCAACGGCATTTGACTTGCTTTGTATGATGATATCTCCCCAACCAAACCCCGCAAAAAGCTGCGGCTGCCATTGCTCGAAAGGGATTGAACAGACCTTTCCATTGGTGTACAATTTTTTGTTCAATTCTTGACTTAACTATTTTCGAAATTTTAGATAAAATCAAGGCTAACCCCTTGCCAAAAAAAATTGCATTTTCATCAATGTTCCCCAAACCCATCGAAATATGCATAAAAAGAAAGGTCTGTTCAATACCTATACACGGCAGAGAATAAAAAGCATCTGCGGCATATGGTTCTTGCGATATTTCAATCCAAAGTTATTCCCATGATTTTCCACCCAACTGCATTTGACTTGTTTTGTATGGTGATATCTGCGTAACCAAACCCCGCAAAAATCTGCGGCTTGCATTGCTCGAAAGGGATTGAACAGACGTTTCGATTTGTGAAAATTTTTTTGTTCAATTCTTGAATTCACTTTTTTCGAAATTTTAGAAAAAAATCAAGGCTAACCCCTATATATGCATAAAAAGAAAGGTCTGTTCAATACCTATCTACGGCAGAGAACAAATATCATCTGCGGCATATGGTTCTAGAGATATTTCAATCCAAAGTTATTCCCATGATTTTCCACCTAACTGCATTTGACTTATTTTGTATGGTGATATCTGCGTAACCAAACCCCGCAAAAATCTGCGGCTTGCATTGCTCGAAAGGGATTGAACAGACGTTTCGATAGGTGTACAATTTTTTGTTCAATTCTTGACTTCACTTTTTTCGAAATTTTAGAAAAAAATCAAGGATAACGCCTTGCTAAAAAATATTACATTTTCATCAATGTTCCCCAAACCCATCGATATATGCATAAAAAGAAAGGTCAGTTCAATACATATCCACGGCAGAGAACAAAAATCATCGGCGGCATATGGTTCTAGAGATATTTCAATCCAAAATTATTCCCATGATTTTCCACCCAACGGCATTTGACTTGCTTTGTATGGGGATATCTGCGTAACCGAACCCCGCAAAAATCTGGGCTTCCATTGCTCGAAAGAGATTGAACAGATGTTTCCATTCGTGTACAATTCTTTGTTCAATTCTTGACTTCACTTTTATCGAAATTGCAAAAAAAAAATATATTTTCATCAATATTCCCCAAACCCAGCGATATTGCATTAAAAGAAAGGTCTGTTCAATACCTATCTACGGCAGAGAACAAATATCATCTGCGGCATATGGTTCTAGAGATATTTCCATCCAAAGTTATTCCCATGATTTTCCACCCAACTGCATTTGACTTGTTTTGTATGGTGATATCTCCGCAACTAAACCCCGCAAAAAGCTGCTGCTTGGATCGCTCGAAAGGGATTGAACATTTGAATGGGATTGAACAGACGTTTCGATTGGTGTACAATTTTTTGTTCAATTCTTGACTTCACTTTTTTCGAAATTTTAGAAAAAAATCAAGGCTAACCCCTTGCTAAAAAATATTACATTTTCATCAATATTCCCCAAACCCAGCGATATATGCATAAAAAGAAAGGTCAGTTCAATACATATCCACGGCAGAGAACAAAAATCATCGGCGGCATATGGTTCTAGAGATATTTCAATCCAAAATTATTCCCATGATTTTCCACCCAACGGCATTTGACTTGCTTTGTATGGGGATATCTGCGTAGCCGAACCCCGCAAAAATCTGGGCTTCCATTGCTCGAAAGAGATTGAACAGATGTTTCCATTCGTGTACAATTCTTTGTTCAATTCTTGACTTCACTTTTATCGAAATTGCAAAAAAAAAATATATTTTCATCAATATTCCCCAAACCCAGCGATATTGCATTAAAAGAAAGGTCTGTTCAATACCTATACACGGCAGAGAACAAAAATCATCTGCGGCATATGGTTCTTGAGATATTTAAATGCAAATTTATTCCCACGATCTTCCACCCAACTGCATTTGACTTGCTTTGTATGATGATATCTCCGCAACCAAACCCCGAACAAAGCTGCGGCTGTCATTTCTCGAAAGGGATTGAACAGACGTTTCCATTGGTGTACAATTTTTTGTTCAATTCTTCACTTCACTTTCTTCGAAATTTTAGAAAAAAATCAAGGCTAACCCCTTGCCAAAAAAAATTACATTTTCATCAATGTTCCCCAAACCCATCGATATATGCATAAAAAGAAAGGTCTGTTCAATACCTATCCACGGCAGAGAACAAAAATCATCTGCGGCATATGGTTCTTGAGATATTTAAATGCAAAGTTATTCCCCCGATCTTCCACCCAACTGCATTTGACTTGCTTTGTATGGTGACATCTCCGCAACCAAGCCCCGCAAAAAGCTGCGACTTCCATTGCTTGAACGGGATTGAACAGACATTTCCAATGGTCTATGTACATACTGTAGATAATAATAGCTTCATGGTTGCAGGAAAAATAAAATTCATTGTAAACACTATAATCTTAAAGAAAGGGCTAAATATATTTTTAAATTCTTTAATTTTTTTTCTAAATAAATAATGTTGCTATGTATGCCAATTTTCAAGATTTAACAACATAATAAAAAAAATAAAAAAACGTCCACCTGTTTTCGAAACATTGAATTTTCAAAAAAAATATATATTTTTCTTAAATTAAAATTAAATTTGACCTCCTGTACAAACATTTCTATCGAAATCTGTTGAACCGTTAATGAGTGTTGAAAATAAAAAAAAATTATATTATATTTGTTTGAACCAAAATGTATAGTATACCTACCTAAACTAGTGTACAACATTTTTAAATCAAAATCGTTAGAGCCGTTTTCGAGATAATTAAGATTTACCATTTTTAAAAACAACAGCTTCTAAAAGCAACTTTGCAAATCGAATGGAAAAGAGACGCGAAGCTAAATTAATACTTAAATTCTACTACATAAATAGTTTTGTCGATGAAAGTATACAAATTTCGTTTTCCATTGGTGTCTCCACTTTGATCCCAACATGTGCGGTGTCTTTGAAAATTAATTTTTGTATATTTATATTCATACATTTCTCGGTTTTCTTTTGTCATTAGTATGTACCTAATATGTTCCTTTTTATGTGGCCGTCGTTATGGATGGATTCTATATTAACAGTTATTTGGAAACTAAATCCTTTTGGGGTTTGACAGCCATTATTTTGTTGAAACTGACATATGGCACATTAAAAACCGAAAATAAAAAGGGCGTTTTTTTATATTTAAAGAAGTCCCAAACTTTAATTTATATATTTAGTTATGATATTTATGTACTTTTAATATGTAAGTATATATTACACAATATTGCCATTGTTCCATTCATAAATAGATACACAAATGTCAGTTTCATCCCTGTCATGATTTTAACAACTGACCGAATAAACACATCCCTTCCTTATAATTAACCTCCATAGAACAAACCAATTTCCATCCAACACCACGCCTTTATATAACCTTCAACAAACAAAGGTCAAAGTAATCAACTTGCTTACTCACCCCTTAGGATATTATTTAACTCGTAAAAATTTATATTATTCTTTTTACATGCCAACAAAACAAAATTACTCTCACTACCATTTTTATAAAACAAACAAACCAACAAAAAAAACTCCACAAAATCAAATGTAAATAAACGTTAAATAACCTTTTTCACCTCCACGAATATTTTCAGTCACCCTTGAAATATGTATAGGTAGAATGATATTTTTTTCTTTTTAATTTTGACGGCAATTTTACTATAATCCTGCCAGGTACAGTACGTATCGTAAAACATGCTTCCATCACCCAAAAATCAGGACCTGGAGCACCTAGAACAAATATAAAGTAAAAAAAAATCTTTCCAAATATGTACCTACACGAATGAATGTAGATAAATCTGTATGTTTTCTGTCGAAAGCAGAAATAAAATATTACGCAATATCTGAGAAAAAAAAATAATAATAATAATATTGGTATTTGATAAGCTTTTGACCTCCCCTCAACCCCAAAGGACAAATGAGTCAAATGTCATTGATGCGAGCAACATGAAATAAACGGAAAGCTTTCTTTTCAATTCGTGTTTGTTTTATGTAGAATTGGCTTTTTGTTTTTGAATCCCAATGGGTCCTGATAGTTGAGGACTTTTTCCTCCTTTGCATTCCCCTATACCTACATACATACATACGAATATGTCTTCTATGAGATGTTTTATTTGAAAATAAACTATAAATCCATTAGAACAGGTACTTTGAGAACTAAAGAGGCAAGGGTGATGTGAGAAAAAGCTTTCATAGAATATAACACATAAGATGCATTGATATTGACGAGGATTTAACACAATTATTATTATTATACGAGTACATAGTATTTATTTACGAGTAAATACTAAAACGTTTTGTTGGGGTGGTCAACCTAACTCAATTCAAGTGGAAATTTTTGTGATCGAAAACCTTAATTTGGCAGATTTGTACATCGCTTATTTATAATGACTATAAGTGTGCTTGTCCATCTTATTATACCTTTGCCAATATAATTGAAGAAAAAAGGATTTTAAGTCCCATTTGGATCCTTCTTCCCTCTCACTTAACTCCGTGGATCCACTTAGATGTATGTTCAGTCGACTGATGACAGACATCTACTCTGTCATCAGTGCTGTTACAATCAAGAGTACTTCGGATGGACCCTTTGAATGATTGCGCAACAGTACTAGTACAAATATGATTGTGGGTACGTACACGCTTTAGAAAGAAAATCTATTCTTATTTTCCCTGTTCCCCAATTTAGAATTTTTCGTAACTGGAATGCACAAAATGTTAAATTTTAAAACTATATATTTAATTTATTTTATTGAGTTTTTAAAAAAAACTATTTCTAATTCAAACAAAATTTGCCTAACTTTCATTATTTTATTGAAAAATAAATTTTTTTTGACCCACCCTACTTTGAAACTTCTTTTTCTTTCAATTTCAAGGAAATCGGTCAAAGAACAACAAAGTTGAAATTTTTTGAATCATCGTTTAACAATTTTTGTTCACCGATTCCGGTGAGTTAAGTGCTAGGTTCAAATTTTGATCCCTGGTTTAGCAAATTCCAATTCACCGACTCTCAAATATTTAATCTCATCGATTTATCTCAGTAAAATCTTCGAAATCGGGACGACATTTAAGAAAAGAATGACTCACAATACGCAAAAACGAAACTAGGCTGTGACATATTAACTGTCACAATTTAGTAGTATGTAGTTATAAAATCGTTACCCGATTGACAATGGAATGAGATATATAACAAAGAAATTTAAAAATAAGAGATATTAAAGCTAACTGATATTTAGTTATTTATTTAATCTATTAATTTAATGGAATTTGACACTAATTTGACAAGAACAATGACATCACGTCACATTCACGTCCCGTTTTATTATTGCATCCATTCTCTTCAAGATTAATAAATTCTTCCAAATGCATGGCAATGCTATTTTAGATATATCAGCGGCCTTAGGATTCCTTGTAGCGGGCTTTCCAATAAGAGGTGTTATTTTGAATAGCCCGCTATTTCGGTAGCTGTCACTTTTGAAGCTGTCATTTTTTGACATTTGACAAGTAGAAACTACGCTATTAATAAAAATGGAACGATACACGCTTCAACAACGCATTGAAATTATTAAAATTCACTATAAAAATGGTGAAAATTTGGCAGAGACGGTTCGTAAAACTAAAACATTTTTGGGTCGTCGTGAAGCACCTTGTCGGACCGCAACACAGAAATTGGTGGACAAATTCGAGCTGTTGGGACAAGTTAGTGATGTGAAGAATAAAACCCGTGCACGTCGCTCAAGAACAACTGAGAATATTGCTGTTGTAGCCCAAAGTGTTGAAGAAAACCCAGGTTTGTCCATTCCTCGTCGTTCTTTGGAATTAGGCATTCCACAAACGTCATTACACCGTATTTTGCATAAAGACTTGGGTCTTAAGGCTTATAAAGTTCAGTTAACACAAGAACTCAAGCCGGCTGATCATCAACAACGTCGTGTCTTTGCTGATTGGGTCCTTGAAATGCATGAAAATGAATCGGAATTTCATCGAAAAATCATCTTGACTGATGAGGCCCATTTCCACCTCGGAGGCTACGTCAACAAGCAAAACTGTCGCATCTGGGGCTCGGAAAACCCAAGAGTTATTGTTGAAAAGCCTCTCCATCCTCAACGCGTGACTGTTTGGTGCGGTTTATGGTCCCGCGGGGTCATTGGACCTTACTTTTTCGAAAATGAGGCTGGAGCAACAGTTACGGTCAATGGATTGCGCTATCGAGAGATGATTAATGATTTTTTATGGCCTGAATTGGATGGTATTGATCTGGACAACGTTTACTTTCAACAAGACGGCGCTACGTGCCACACAAGCAATGAAACCATCGATCTTTTACGGGAAAAGTTTCCGGACCGTGTTATCTCTCGAAGAGGTGATCACAATTGGCCACCGAGATCTTGTGATTTAACACCTTGCGACTTCTTCCTTTGGGGCCACGTGAAAGATAAGGTCTACGCCAACAGCCCAGCGTCGATTCAAGACCTCAAAGATGAAATTCGTGAGGCTATCGAGGACATAGGGCAGCCACTTTGCGATTTGGTTATGGAAAATTTCATGAAAAGGATATGGTCCTGTAAGCGTGGTCTTGGCGGCCATTTGGCTGTTGTTGTGTTCCATTATTAACGGCATACCTTCCTCTTTATAATGAAATAAACATCCGATCATTTATCTCCAAAAATGCCATTTTGATTTGAATATCAAAATAACACCTCTTATTGGAAAACCCATATATGGCTGGTCTACGCGTTTCACAACAATATAGTGTTATTTATTTTCTGTTTTTTTTTATTTTAGGAATATTTATTTTTAATTAAAAGCGGTTATATTTTAAATAAATTATAAAGAAGTGAAAAGTGTTATTTAGAGTTTTGTGCTTATTGATTGAAATACAAAAATGCTTGACAATCACATCTTAAGCATAAGATTGTTAACAGAAACGGCTAAATATATTGTTAAGGTCGTTCTACTTTTTTTTATATACAATATTTTCAAATTTTTTTCTTAGCAAAAAATGTTGGTTTTTAATTTTTAATTTTTTAATTTTAAGTATGTATTTAACAAATAAATTTAAAATAAGAACTTCAAAAAAAATCGGCAAACCCATTAAATTTTCAAAAAAAATCAACATATTTTTCGAAAATTTTGCTATGCAGTATTATGTAGAATCTGAAGGACCTCCTGCACAAAAATTTGATCGAAATCCATTGAGCAGTTAATGGAAAAGTCGAAAATCAGAAAAACGGTTCTATGGCTGGGACCGTTAATAATATTTTATCTAAAAAAAAAATTTGAGCCAAAATGTGCCCTAAATTTTTTTTTATAAAATTGTTAGAGCTGTTTTTGAGATAATTAAAATTTGTCATTTTTGGTACAAGAAATTGCATGGTAGATACCGTTATTTCTGGGGAAAAAAAAAGAAAAAAGAATCGAGCCAATCACCTAACAAGCTTAGTGATACTAAGTTTGAAAGACCTATATTTAGCGGTTTGGGCTGTAGACCGGCTAATAGATAGACAGAATTGCGAGTCACACTTTTTAGTGTTCATCGTGAGCTCAAGTTTGATTAAAATCTCGACTTCGATTTTTTTTCCAAATGCAAAACTAACCCTATAGTATACCTACATTATGTAGTTATGTTTTTCGCAAGTAATAAATTACAAAAGATGTTTGTTGGTGTTTTTTTTTGTAAATGAAAATGGTTTTCCTTTCTGATTTTTGATCTTTGTTAGATTTAATTAAACAAAAAAAAAATGATCGTGATTATCCATTCGTTTTTGCCATCGTAAATTTGTCTGCCCTTTGGAAATTATGACTTACTTTAGTGTAGGTTTATAGTCCTCCAGTGGAGATTAACTCTTATAACTTAGTCAAATTAGTTAAAAGTAGGGATCCTTCTCCACAAAATATAAGGTGTGCCTGTGAACGATGTAAGAATGAAAATGAGATTTGTTAAGCTTAGTCAGTTTTTTTAGGATCAAGGCAACGATATACTGTGTATGTTCATTATTTGTGTATACCAAACATATTGTTGTTTTTAACCATTCATGCGAAAACAAATAAATATTATAAGGTTTTCTTCATTGCTGTTCAATATTTTTGTTAGCTAAAGGTTATTTACCTTTTTTATTTGCTTGTTTAAATACTTAGTTATCGCTTTTAGCTTTAGGAATAAAAGATTGTAAGCCGGCTTCCGTTCTACAAAGAATTCGACTTCGATATCGTAAACCTCGAAACATGAACGTGGACAAATTTGTGTAATGATTTCATTTAATTTTATGTGTTAGAAACAATTTCTAATTAGAGAAATTATTCGATTCGATAATAAATATAATCCAGAAACTAAAGTTCTAATATTCGAGGTTCTATTCATTTTGAAATAGAAGGAATAAAATGAACGTATTTTCTTTTCGGAACTTCGAATAAATTCCGTTTTGGCAAACGTCAAATTAAAGTCAATACAACAATTTTGTTGAAATTGAGTAATAATAGAAAGAAGACGTCAAATTTTGCGTTTTTAATTCACTTTAGCACACGGAACACTTGGATATGAAACACTCGAACATGCTTTTGCAAAACTGTATTATCGAACACAATGCTTACATTGGGACCAAGTAAGCACAAATAAGCCATACTAAGATCGGAAACCTTCGTACGTTTCACCCCCCAAAACCTATTTCTTTCCATTGATGTATTTGTACCTTTGAAACTCTATCCATGAATAGATGGGAAATCGAAAAGCAAAACAAAAACAAATTACTAGGGCTGTGTTTTCTATGTGTCTATAGGAAGAGGAACAGAAAAGATTCTTGTGTGCGTTTTTATCAATGTGTCTATTGGAAGAGGAACGGAAAAGTTACTTGTGTGCGTGTTTGAGCTTGTTGGCAAATGTCAAGAAACAGCAGAGGTTTCGGGTCTTATTAGTTTATGCTAGTAAGTTGCTTTTCACGCCACCTGGAACTCACCGCGTGAACTTGCAATTGGAGATAGATTTTTTTCGATTTGACGTTCAATGTATATCCCATACGAGGAAACCAAAAAGGGCCTGAAAAACATTAATTTTATTAATTAATTTTTTAAATGAAGTCATGTTGTCAGTCAAAGTGATATCACGTGCGTAGTATGAGAAGAGGGTTTAAGAAACTAAAGTAACAATGAATTTCTATGTTCGCAATTTTGTAACGCAAAAGATCAATTTGTCAAAATGAGGGAGATGGGGCTTGCTCAAATATGTTTATAATATTGATATATGTAGGTATTTCTATTAATTTAATGGTGAATTTTTTTTAGCAGAAAATTGATGAAATCATTTATCGTTGGTGAAATTAATTCATATAATTTGTTTTCTAAAAAGAATTAAAAAATATATCTTATTCAATAAACATAAGCATTTGTTGACTGTTCAAGATACAAATAATATAAGAATCGCTTCTTACGTTCATTAATTTTTTTGCTAAATTTTGACATGGAATCTTCAATTTTTGTATCAACAAAAGTTGATATAAAAATTAAATATATTAAATAAATTGTATATTAAAACAAAAATAAAATATCTTAGTTTATCAAAAAATTTTAGGCTTTCGATAAATTATTGTATCTACAAAGAAAGTTTTAAAAATGCTTAGATTTTTGTTTCCATAATTGGTATATGAACAAATTATTTATTCTCTAATCAAACTTTCAAATATTCAAAAAGATTCATTTTAAAAACAAACATACTTTACGGAAAAAACTCGTAATTTTTATAATCCTGGCTACGAAACTGTCTTATTTTTTCGTAACCGATGATTATTATTGTTTCTCGATGAAGCGTTGGTTTTCACAATTTTCCATTTTAGAAGTTAAGCATTAAATTTATCAATTTCGATTTATTTTTCGCTTGATTTAGAATTTTTCATTCCTTATTAGTCTATTAGAGTCAAAATATTTATACCTATTCATAAAAAATTAGTCAGAAAAAGCAATATTAATGAGACACTTTTTTGGTTTTCTCTATGTGAAATACATTGAACGTCAAATCGTAAAAAAAAAAATATATCTCCAATTGCAAAATTCGTGTTTGCCGTTTTCGCACAGTTAACTTTTGACGCAGATGACGTTTTCGAAAACTGTCAAAATAAGTAAAATTAATGCATTCGGCTGAACCGGGACGTCTGGCTACACTACTACTGAATGCATTCCACAATCTTCTAACGTTCAGTCTAGTTTTTTTTTCGTATGAGACAAAGCTGATGCAATTTTTGACAAACAGTGAGCATATGTCTTTGCTTTATCTAAAATATAATTAAAGTGTAAGGTCAAAACGCTAACCATGAAAAAAATTAAATTTTTACACAAAATCCATAAGAGTAAATACGTGCGACCTAGTTTTGCATTTTATTTAACAGCGGTCTTTGTTTAATTAATAATAATTGTGTGTGTATATTTGAATAATGAAATATTAATATTGTGCGCTGATATAAATTTTCCATTATTATAGGCTTTGAAAAAAGCGTTGTTATATACATTATAAAGGGTTATCCATTTTGCGGTTTCAAAAGTATAGCGCTGGAATTCGACATCTGTCAAACTAAGTTGTTAAACCAATTTTTTTTTTTCAGTTGAAATTCTGACATTTACGAAAATGGATCGCTTAACTATCGCACAACGCATAAAACTTGTTAAAACCTACTACAAAAATGGTGTTTCTGCCACAGCCACATATCGATCTTTAAAAGTAGATTATGGTTTACATAATCGTCCAACTACGCATTTGGCAAAATTGTGAAGAAATTTGGAGAGACTGGATTGTTTACAGATATTGTAAGGCCTGTGCATCATCGTTTTCGCTAAGTGAAAATGTTGCCGAAGACCCGAATGTGTCGATTCCTCGTCGTTCTCAGGAATATGGACTGTCTTACGGCACATTATGACGTATTTTGCATTTGGATCTACACCTACATCCACATAAAGTCCAGCTCACACAACAACTGAAGCCAGCTGACCATTCACAACGTCGTAGATACGTCGAATGGGTGCTTGAACAACAGGCGGTGGACGGCGATTTTTCGAACAAAATTTTCTTCAGCGACAAAGCACATTTCTCACTCGGTGGGTATGTTAATAAACAAAATTGTCGTATTAGGCGTTCTGAGAATCCTGAAGTAATTGAAGAGAGGCCATTACATCCACAAGAAGTCACTGTTTGGGACCGGCGGTGTGATTGGACCTTACTTCTTCGAAAATGACGATGGAACTACTGTCACCGTCAATTCGGAGCGTTATGGTCATATGATAACGGACTTTTTGCCTGCTATTGAAGAATACGACTTGGAGAATGTGTGGTTTCAACAAGACGGTGACACATGCCACACAACTCCAGCGAATATGGCTTTATTGCAAGAGACATTTCCTGGCCCCGTAATTTCTAGTCGTGGCGATATCAACTGGCCACCAAGATCATGCGATTTGACATCGCTGGTGTCAAATCGTGGAGCTACGCGAAAGACCGTGTTTATGCAGATAAAGCCTTAACTCTTGAACACTTGAAAACCAACATTCGTTAAGTTATGGCTGAGATACCGCCCTATATGTGTCAAAAAGTGGTCGAAAATTACCTCAAAAGAATCGATGCTTGCAACAATTCGCGTAGTGGTCATTTAAATGATGTTGCATTTCACACATAATGTCAACTTTATAATAAAAAAGAAATATCAGGAAAAAAAGTATTTTATATGTGTTTTATTTACGTTTACTTTTGAAACCGCAAAATGGATAACCCTTTACCTATAATGATGTGAGCAATTTATGTGCTGAGAAAGTTACGTATAATTTTGTAGGAAGCAATGACCTATAATATTAATATATAGCTATATTATTACCGTTGTGTAACTCCTTTTTTAAATAGTCAAATCTACAATATTATGTATCACTGGATAGGAATTTAAATATAGCGATGACATTGCACAAAAACTTTATGTTATACCACCTTATTTTCTATAAATGTCGGTAATTTCAAATTATTCAATAAACTAATAATTTGATATAAAGAATGCCTCACTTTTAACCTATTGAATGAAATTTTCGCACGCTTCTTTTGGTAATGATTTATTTAGATAATATTTTGTCACAATTTATATTAAATAATTATGGTTATTATATTAATTAGTAAAATTAGTGAAAAATGCTACATTTTAGCACATATTGAATGTGAACATTTACCAGAATATAATTATAAACTTATACCATGTAGCGCAAAATTAATAATTCTATAGGAAGATGCTATAATTTTTACAAATGGCGGTAAATGTCAATTCAACTTTGATATGATTGAAATAAATAGAAAACAAAACGAGAAATAATTGTTTCAATTGCCATCTACCAGCATTATCCGTCCGATAGGGTGATTATTTTGCGCCAACTGGTAGAAAAATAATCTATACATGGAATTTAAAATAAAGCTAAAATTTGTAAGCTTATCTGATTATATTTATCTTACATCAGCGGTTCCCAATCTTTTTTAGTCGTGGAGCACTTTTCAGGTGGAAAATTCCTTGCGGAGCACTTCGTAGCACTTATATGCTATTTGTCGCAGTTATGTTTATGTAGAAAATGCATTAACTGTTTTTTATGTATGTATTCTATCAAATTCAAGTAAAACAAGTAACTTTAAAATTAAAAAATTAATAATATTTTAAAATATATAATATACATATACGTAATTGTATTTCAATAAACAGCCAGGAAAGTTTCTTAGTGAGAATAATGTACCTGTTTTGTTCTGCATAATGCTGGTATAACTGGTTGAATTTGGGACTGCAACCGAATATCTGGCTCTGCATCGAGACGGGATGTTTTGTTTTGGTTCCAACATAGGCGGAGAATCCTAATTCGCACATGTATGTTGTCGCAAACGGCAGAAGAATTATTTTGGATTTATCAGTCTAAATTTTTAATTCTTCCTTCAGCATACACCAGAAGTCTGATTAAGACTTTTTCGTTTCAAAATGTGATTTCATCGAAGAATCTGATGCCAAATCAATCAAGCACTTAAACTGCAATGATGTCAGAGACGCTGGCTTGTTCAACGCGGCAGAGTATGCAACCCATAAAAATTAATTTTATTTTTAAATGTTTCTACTTTATCACTGGCATAGAAAACAGTGTTATTGAATTTCCCTGAAGTGATACACTCAAATCATTTCTTTATTTAAATACATCGGCTAGATATGCCAAACCTTATTACACCACCTGTCGCCCAAATCAAAGTTGTGGTTAATAAGGAAGGTTCTGACTTCAGCCCTCATTCCGAAAAGCGGCGTCAGGGTCTTAAGTACTATGCACATGAGAGTGACCAACAACCAACGAATTAAGTTGAAAGTCTGATTTTGAGATTAGACGCGACAAGCAAATTATTCGTTTTAGTGTGGATGGTATGTGGAACACGAACAGAGTTTGATTGTTCGTAAATATCAGTCGCAATTCTCGACGACCATACCTATAACAATTGTTCGCACTTAAAAGTTTTAAATATCCCCTGCATTTTGCGCGGTTAGAAGCTGCTCATAATAAAACCACTAATTTCTAGAAGTCCAATGCCTTTTTAACCCAATGCTGCCCCATCAATTCTAGTTTTCTGTCACACTGTTGGCATGTCCGAATCACGTCCAAAACTGGGTTAAAAATATGTAAGCCTTGTGTTTTGCTATTACGATGAACTACAGTAATACATTTCCAGCTTCTTTTTGTGTGAATAAAAAAAAAAGATTAGACTAAGTAGATTTAGCTGGAATAGTTTAACATACGTTTCATATTTTTAAGTTTCGTACCAAGTAGCTTTAACTGAAATTGATATTTTGTATAGCAATATGGTTTTAGATTTGTCTACTAAGACTTTAAGTTTTACATCTGTTGTTTACAATTACATGAAATTTGGTATTTTATGTCAAGGTGTGATTTCATTCCCAGAATCTCCAAGAATAATACCATTTTGCTTAAAATTCTCTTTTATTGTCGATATTGACGTATCGCTCACAAAGTGCTATAATAGAGATCTTCACATTGATTGAAGAACAGGCGAAACTTGTTGGCTTTGAAGTGAATTAAGACAAGACCAAGTATATGATATCAACAAACAAACAAACATCTATCCACTAAAAAATAACTTAGCCAACCGCTGCTTCTTCTGTTTGTCAAAGATTCGATTTCTACAAAATTTTAGTTTTCGTTTATCTACATGTCCATACTCGGCCATATTCGCACTTAACTAAAATAGCAACAAAACAAAGTTTTCTAGAAAGAAGAGCAAGAATCTTGTCAGCTGTGTAGCTTTTATTGTAATCTTTTAGCCTACATTTTTTTATATTCACACAAATAGAAGCTTTATCAGGAAATTCAAGCTGTAAAACTTCCTTTCACTGTTTTTAAAAAGTATTTACTTTAAAGTTACATAGATACCTAACCTAGATTAAGTCAATTGTTATACCACATACATTTGGAGATTAATTTCCTATACTCTATTGATGTTTGTTTTTCCCAAGGCACAGGATCATATCGTAGAAGAAGTCTTCCAAATGGGATCTTCATCTTTATTATAGTACAGAATACGTGCAGATAAGAAGCGATTTTTTTTTCTTTTTCCTCGTCTATCCACCTACGCATTGCGTGTCTAAGACAGCGTTCAGTTAGGAGCTGAGATGCATTCTTCTTAAAGATAATAAACAATTAGAGTGCCTCGATCCAGTTTTGGCCATATATGCTTTGTCTTTAAATACTCGTAGATTGTGATATTATTCTGTCTAACGTTTGATCTCATTAAAGTTTCTTGCTTAAGCAGAATCTTACATAGTAGCGACATGTATCCCAATATTTAGCTTGTCTGTTAAAATAGGTAGTGTTTTAGTGTTGTTTCACTTTTGGCGAATTCGTCAGCTTATCAGTTTCCTAGAATAGCACGACACCCATAAAAAAGGCTACGGTTTAGTGCCTTGTGCCATCTGCGTAAAGTCGACAGTTTATAATAAATTTATAACGTTTTTTTTTTGGTAAATGAAAGAAGTACACGCCTCCACCAACCCCTTCGTCAGGTCTTGAATCATTAATGTAAAAATGTATATTGATTTATCTTCCAAGAATGTCATCTCCTCCCAGACTTAAGTAGATCTAGTAATAATGACAACTTGAATTTTTTTAAGTTCACCTTTAGTGGGAAATAATTTCTTTTTTTTTTCGAATGAAATTGTTTCCCACTTAAGGTGAGAAATATCTCATCTCTAATTTAAATATCTTAAGAGATTCAACTATACTCTGTTCAATTTATATTTTCAGTACAGGGAAGATAGGATATTTGCATTTCACTCTGACTCTAATAGTTGCCAATAAGTTCGTACTGTTTTAAAGCTTTACAGTAGGGTTACAGTAGTAAGCATACTAAAATACCATAAACTTAGATGTGGTAACTCTGATTCATTAAGTTTATTTTAAAAGCACACAAGCAGCAGTGTGTTGTGTACTTGGATGTGCAATAGAGAGGTCATTGTGGGATATACGCTAGTTATTTTATCAAATCTGTTTTTTTGATATATTTAAGGTGATATTGTCTCAATCTTTATTTGACACTTGTCAAACACCTACAATGGGACGTTTCGTCTGGCGGATATCTTTAGGATAACATCTTCAATGTGTCTGCCAGACAAAACGCCCCACTGAAGGTGTTTGGCAGGTGTCAAACAAGGTTTGAGACTCTATCCCCTTAAACATATCAAAATATCAGCTTTGATAAAATAACGTAGTTGGGTATGCACTGTTAAAACTGCATATCTCCGAAAAGCCCCAGCTTTGAAAATTCGGAATGTCCATTCCTTCTTATCTACTTTGGTATCTACGAGTACACGCAGAAAAAAAATCAGCTATGATAAAATGACGTATATCTGCCGGCCCTGGGATCTTACTCTATTAGGCGCATTTAAAAAAACATTGTTTTCTTCGGTTTTGTTTAGCTTTGTTTGCTTGTTTTTTTTTTGTAATTTTTTTTTCATACTTAAATTTACATAATGGATTGTTTTGTTTTATTTTTGTTTTCCGTTTGCTATTGTAAATAAAAAAAGTGAATTAAAAATGTAAGAAAAATAAGCACAATTTTTTTCTTTTAGTTGAGGGAGAAGCAGAATTTTGAAAAGCAGACAAAATTGGAAAAAAGCAGTATTTTCATTTTGAAAGCAGAATTTTGAAAAACAGTATTTTGAAGCCAGAATTTTGACTCGCTCCTGTTTGAAAAAGCTGTGCTATAAGGCCTGTACCGAAATTATAAATTGAACAGAGTATAATCGAATGCAAACAAAAATTATAAATTGTGCAATTTATTAAAAAGAATAACATTTTAAAAAAAAGATAACAAAAAGTAAAACAATTCGTGATGTGTACCAATCTTCGTCAAAAAATGTCAACCAGACAAATATAAATTTCATCGACAGTTAAAATGTCGAATAACATTTAACCGGCCAAAAAAAAATGTCGACAATTGAAATACTGTCGGTAAAAATGTCGACTTTTATCCAAAATACAGTCAAATAAATCAAGAATGCTTAAGAATAACTAATAATTTTTTTTATTAATTCATTGTTATAAATTCAAAAAAAAATCCGGAAAATCCACAATTAAGGGGGGGGGGGGGGTTTCTCCACTGCAGCGTTTTGAATTTTCGGAAGTTAGGGTTTTCAAATGAAATTATTTCCCGCCCAAAAAAGTGAAATTAATTCTCACCTTAAGTGGGAAATAACTTCACTCCTTGTAAAAATGTATTTAATTAATAATAAATATTTATTGTAATTTAAATGAAATGAAATGAACTAAATAAATAAATAAAATATACAAAGGTAGATTTACTCTTTTAAGATGTTGAATTTATGAAACAGACCCGGTATGTATACAAAATCTGTTTTTTTCCTTTTATTTTTAGAAAAAAAATTATATTTCAGATAGGTAAATGAATTGCATTTAAACAAATTGCCAAAATGGATAATGTAAAGATGGAATAAGTTACGCAAATATCTTGATCGTGTATAATACGTAAAACTTTACTTTGCAAAGTAAAATAATTAAAACACTAAATTAAAAGTCCATTAACCCTTACTAGGTGCGCAAGTATGGGTAGGTAGGTATATTACTTTAGCGCCCGTTAACTATACGAAAATTGCTATGAACCTTAACCCGTCTCATATAAGTATTAGATAGATTATTCGAAATCCAATATACTATAGATAGCTACTGCCAAGAGAATAATTAATGACCCGTATGGTAATTAAACTGCAAAATAAACATTAAATGCGCATGTAAGTTAAATTTAAATGCGAAACCATACCATAATACAAAAAAGGTACATATATATAAATGTACGAAAATATATATATGTAGGTATGTAAGTAAAAATAAAAATCCCAATCTAATTCCGTACTTCCTCTTGTGTTTCCCGTTTTATCCGATTCTTTTTTATAAGAAACATGCGATGATACGAATACGATACCAGTCGTATTCACACACTAGCTTGTGTGAGTTAAATTTGGTGTCAGTATGGGTTCCAATATCAATCGTTCGTATCCAACAGCTTGTCAGTTCGATATCCATTCAGTCATCAATTTCTCCTTTGGTATCTATTCATCATCATGTCTTGAGTTTCAAACATATAAATATATACGAATATATCTATTTATAAATATATGAACATCTGTACCTCTATAAGTAGTATATTTTTATATATGTATGTATTTGCAAAATGTATCTACCTACAACACGATTCGATTTATAGTATACTCTTTTTGCAGATACATCGTCGTTCGTAATAAGATACATTGATGGTGGTGAACCCTTTTTTTCTGGATTTGTTCCTAGATGGTGGCTTAGAGTTGCAGTTACAGTACAAAAAAAAAGGAGGACACACTTTCCTAAAAGGAGAAACAAAATAAAAAAACATGAAAAAACAAATTAACGACAAAAAACCAACAACAATAAAAAGCGCCACCGATAAAATCAAATCCACGAATGGGTCGTAGGTACTTGCCTTTACTGGAGTCAACATTAAGATAACACATAAAAAATGTACCGGGATAACTAGAATTGGAACTAATGTAAAGTAAGAATGCTTTATCCTAAAACCCCCTTTCACAAAATAGCTTTCTATGACTTACTACACTTATTCGTCTCTCCACTCTCCAGTATATTAAAAATTGCTAGCAACCCAGTTCCTTCGTGTATCTTTAAACCTCATTATTGAATAAAAATAAAGTTCAAGGGCCTTCAACACAAACTGACAAGTCGACAAGTCTAAATTCAACTATCAAACTATACTTGCACGACAAGGACAAACGTATTCTGTAGCTGTTACAAGTGGCCCAATATAAAAGATGGCAGACATTCCGGAAGGAATCAAAATTTCTGTTTTAACAAAAATAACAGAAGAAACAAAAAATACTCTTTTTGGAGCATTTAGCGATAAGAAACAAAATGTGAAAAGTGAATATTTAATATTATTCCCCAAAGCAAAAACGGATAATTTTTCGGTAATATAGCTACTGTGCGGTTAATTTTGACATTCAAAATTTTTCAAAAAACAAATGATCGTCAACTTCAAAATTTATTTAAATAGGTATAGCTTAAACACTATGGGGCGTATTCATAGTGATTTTTAAACTGTGTATAAGTTAAACTTACGTTTAATTGAATTTTCGGACGTTGATTCAATTTTTTTTAGTTTATCATTCCAAAATATTTGAAGCTTTTTGTGTAGTAAGACAAGTTAATAATCTTATAAAAATATAAAACCAACAATTTGTAAGTAAAATCGGCCAGTATTCATTCAGCCAAAATTGTCTTAAGGTGTAGTTTAGTAAAACCTGGATTTATCAGTAACTATGAATATACCCCTATTAATCAAGATTCATTAGCGCAAAATGTTAAACATTTAAACCCTACTCTAAATGATTTTTTAAATGGGAGTCGACTCTAAAAATGAGTCTTAAAATGGGATTCGGTTTTTTGATAATTTTAAACGAAATAAAGTATACTTAAACGTTAAAGTGGTCGTCTAACTTTAAAAAGAACAAAACGCTTTTTTATCTTTCTCAAACTATACTTTTTCCAGTTAACGTTTGACATTTCATAACAAAAAATGAAAGAAAAATGTTTTCTGAAAAAGAATATATAATAATTTTGAAAATTTTGATTTTTAGAAAGTGAAAAATATATAAAGTTCGAGGAGCTTGAATTTTATTCAAGATATCAATTTGAAGAAACAAAAGTTCGATTATATTCGGTGGGAAAAATTATAAAATATACCTACCTCCAAATGTATAGCGAGTCTTTTTTTTTATAAATATGTGAATATATTTTTTGTGCTTATGTTTAATTTTCGTTCTGTTTCATTACTCTATCTTTAAAAGTAAGGTGTGTTCGACTTAAGTTTGACTAACGTAGCCCTAAAGATTTACTTTAATTAGAAGAGCTTTTTAGTGTGCTTAAAATTAAGATAAAGTTAGACAAGATCTGGCAACTAAACGATTGCCTTAACTAGAGCTGGCTTTATTCTCTAAACGAGGATTGATTAAAATTGTGCGCCATTGTTTTCATACTTTTTATCAAAATCATAAAACTATAAATTTTAAATTGAATATGTGTTGAAAACAAATTTAAAAATTATTTAAATTCCTTATTTTCAAATTGGTCCTACTCAGAAAACACAAACTTGTAAATTAAAGACAAGTCATACACTAGTAAATTTCTTGTGACACTTGTCACTTTCTGTTACAAAAGGAGGAACAATTTCCCCCTTGCCACATTTTCAAACTGACCATTGTCACAGAGCTTGTAGACTTGTCGTTTTGTAATACAATTTTTTCCAAGACATATAATTTTACTTGTCCTACAAGTACTTGTCGTGTTGTCCTATAGACCCCAGATGGTTATCAGATTACAGCAAATTACTACTTTGTTAGATATGTAAATGTAATTTTTGTTAGTAATGGCATCGCTAATCCCAGGCGTGCTTCGCAACACGAAATTGTCAGTTTACATGATAAACTTGTGCTTGTGTAAAAATTTTTCTCAGACTATTGCAAGACATTTGGGATATATTTTTTTGCGACAGATCTGTCAATTTGGTAAGATTTGACAAGCGTCTATAAAGGTCATAAGACAATTAAATTTATCAACAAAACTAAGATTTTTAACTTGACCATTATCCTTTTAAACAATAAAAGCGGGAAAGTTTTTAACAAAGACGATTTTAATACAAAAATGAACAATTTTTAGAATTGGTTTTTAATGGAATACAGGAAGACATAGACCACGACAGGAATCGAAACCGCAACCACGAGGTTGACAGGCGAGCACACAACTATCGCGCCACGGTTGTAAAGAATTCGCCATTAGTTGTGAGCTTTTAATCAGCAGATCACACTTTCGATTGTTTTTATGACTTTCATAATTTGTGCAGTTGTGGTGGAGATTCAGAAAAAATCACAAAACTAAATGATTCTTCTTTTGATTAAAACATTACCAATATGTCAGCCAAATCGTCTTCAAATGATTTTGATCTTTCTCCATCAGGTCTTAACAGAAATTTACATATGGAAGTGCACAGGCAAGCGAATTGAATACACACGAGATAACTTTCCCTTAATTTAATAAAGGTTCAGCAATCATGTGCAACTGAAAAAATTGAACCATTTTTGACATCTTTCTGTTAATAATTTTTGTTGAAAATAATAATATCAATTTTTCACTGACAGTAATCTTGACTGACGGTTTTAAAATATTTTTCTGTAATTAAGGAAAAAGATCGTACAGTTTTAGACTGTACAAAACTTTATATTTTACGTGAACCAGAGATCTCGAAATTAGAAATATAGGTTTTTTGCAGAATTAGCTAGTTCTCGAGTTTTATTTTTTTATTTATTGAAACCATAACAGACTTTAGTATCCCACATTTATCAAACAAAAAAAAAATTGTTTGAAAATTCGCTTGACATGCGCCTCAAGCAGTCGTATAATAGAGTTTTTCGTATTTTTTTTATACATATTTTTGTTTTATGTTTTTGAAAATAAATTTATGAAGACAGAGATATAAAAAAAATAGATGAGAGATAAATAACACAGGTAAAAAGAAACTGAAGAAGTTGTAAGTTATTACTTAGATGATTATGTTGGAATTTCTTGAAGTTTTCGTGTTGTTTTAACTTCTTGTGATGATAATGATGGTGGGTGGGTTGGGTATAGTTGGTTGGTAAAGGAAGACATTTAAGAATTGACATAGCATTTAGGAGGTGGTGTTCTGCCACGTGATTGGGAGAGACTCACATTATATAGGTACCTAACATAATTATACAATTGAGAGACTTAGATAAAATGTTAATTAATCAAAGCATAATATCAGTTTATTTTTTGTTTGTTTTCACTCAAAGTTTCGCTGGAAGTGTCAAAGGAGTCCTAATTTCGAATCAAAAGGAGAGGTTATTAATTAGGTAGCCCTTTTGTAGGCAGATTAGCCTAACTGAATAAACCCCAGTTTGTAACAAGACTGCATTAGGGACAAGGAAGCCTTAGTTGCTGGAAATACTTTGTGCAAATCTCAAAAAACTTAATAAATTTCTAAACGTAAAAATATATTAATTTTTTCCTTAAAAAAACAAACTCATCTGTTTTGTTCAACTTTTATTTGTGCAAAAATGCACAAAATGAGTTATATGTTGAATATGCCCTATTGTTTTAATAGGGCATATTCATTGTCGCTAATAAACCCAGATTTTGCTAAACTACAGTTTAAGACGATTTTGGTTCAATGACTACAGCCTGATCTTACTTACAATTTGTTGGTTTTATATTTTTATAATATTATTACCTTGTTTTACTACATAAATATTTTCAAATATTTTGGAATGATAAACGTAATCCGAAAATTCAACAAAACCTAGGTTTAACTTAGGCACAGTTTAAAAATGACTATGAATACGCCACAATATTTTGAATTATTTTACTCAATCATTTATAAAAATTGAAGAGTTTTTTGTCGTATAACAGGAAATATTTATTAAATATATATTCCAACAAATCTCAGAAGAACTAGCCATAAATGTTTATACACATATTTTTAAAATTACAGCTAGCAATTTTTATAGCAATTCAGGCCTTAAATCAGGCAATCAATTAGCAGTTTACTGTATTCAATTAGATGGCATGTGCAAATCTAATGAATTTATGACAGCAATTCTATAAAAAGTGGTGAATCCGAATAAACATTCATCCAAATCGGAACATATTTTATTCAGGAGACATTCAACTGATAGATGTAGTTACACTGCAGTGATGCAGAAATCTAGTTCTGAAATTCTCTGACGGATCGATAATAGCTGCCAAATAAAACGTGAAGGTTACACTTCAATGAGTTGCTAAGATTCAAGAAAGCCAGCTGTACCTTCCACGGTATACACTTGTTAATGAGGATAATGATCTACAAGAAACTCCTGCGGCTAGTGATCAGCTACTTATTTCCAGTCTATTATTCTCAATCTCAGAGACGGCTATGAAGGAACTTCAAGTATTCGAAAATATGATGATTCTCAGAAATTGCAGAAATAAAATTACTACAGGAACGAGAGTAAAAATGATCCCGCTAGATAAATACCTACTGATTTTTACAAAGGAGCTATACTATGTCCCAGAAAAATAGGCAGTACAGGCAAGATAGGACTTTTGTCTCTCATTCTCGCTACAGTGAATTGCATAAACTGTCACCCAAGAAAGCTCTCACAGGGTTTTCGTAGTGTGTATTTTAAATGGACTCAGATATGAAAGAATAGTATGTAGGGTTACCATCCTTTTTTATATAGGCATTTTTATTTAATCGTTTTGCTTATACAAACTTTATCTTTTTCCACACCATTATGAGATAAGATAAAAGATGCCAGTAGGCCAAATCCCTTTTAAATAAAAAACAAGCAAAAATAAAACATTTATTCATTAGGATTAATTATAAATTAAATAACAAAAATAAATATAAATTCATCTTTTACACAACTATATTTACAAAATATTTTATTCAGAAAAGTAGTTAGTGCTGCTGCCACTACTGCTACCTTCACCTAGGTTTATAACAAGATTTTCTACAGAGCGTTCCGAAAAACTGTACATTTACCACATTTTCGGCTCAACCACCTGCTCGACGTGTCGGACACGCCGGCCGATGCCATTTTTAATTCACTTCACATTAATTAACCGCGCGCTACGAAAATCTAAGCAAATAATGTTCTTCTTCAAAGAAAACAGCTTAAAATTTTGTAACTGCATTTTAACGTATTTTCCACACATTCAGAGAAGTGTAAAATATGAAAATACTCCACGATAACACCCATCATTCAAACTTTTTTTAAAGCTCTTAAATCATAAGCACATCAACAGAAACCTAAGGAAAAAAAACCGAACGAGTCAAAAAATCGACACGGGTAACTCTAAAAGCGCATCAATATTTTAATTGGGATTGAATAGCAGCAGCAGCCATAGACCACAGCAAATGCAATTCGGTCCACACTCAGATGTGCGCTGAGTAGGACGTTGGGTCTGCGTCAGATGCAATACAATTTTTTTATATTATTTTATATATTTACGGATGGACTTTTTATGGAGAAGTTCATTCAATTTAGTATGGTGCAAAAATATGACACCCTAATGATTTTGAAAAAGCTTTCCCATAAGACGTGTACTGCCTATTTTTCCAAGTATAGAACATCATTGACCACCCGAATCAGCTAATGAGATGGATAACCATGGAACAGCGACATCCCGAGCCCATGTACATCAGTGTGATGAAAATCCGACATGGCAATATTATCATAGACAATGATGCTATGCAGAGTCATTTTAAGAGGACATTGTGTCAGCCTATCACAGCCGCTAAGCGCCATCCACATTCCACAACCAACACTAAATCAACACTGACAACCAGGAGTGAACGCACCCTGAAGACGACGAAGCCAAACGATTTTAAATAAATATCTAAGGTACTATTCACATGAGAATGACCAACGAATTAACGAATATTTGTCTATTTTGACATTTGGCTCACATAGCTTTAATTTTGTTCGTCACGAATATAGGTTGAAAATCTGATTTTCTGGTTAGACGCGCGCGAACAAATAATTCGTTGAAGGGTGGATGGTATGTGGAACGCGAATAGAGTTTGACTTTTCGCAGATCTGTAACAATCAGATGCAGTTCGCGACGACCAATATTGTTTTCTCAAAATTATCTTATTTTGGCGATTAAAAAGTAAATTTTTCTGTCGTAAACATTAATATAAATTATACAATTTTGCTGAGAATTTGTGAAGAATTTAGGTTGGTAAATTGTTTCAAATGGAATTTATTCGTCGGTGGTTGGTCGCTCTCATGTGAATAATCCTTAATAGGTATAATTTGTATGAATGTATCTTAAGCCTGAAAATCGAACTACCAAATGACCAGCTCAGGTTTACTAGTCTTATGACGTAAGCACAGATTAAAATGGTGACTTTCTCGTGTTGGAGTACATCCTCTTATAGATATATCATGTAGATAGTGTCAACTGAATGGTGTCAAATGTAAATCATTATTTTTGTGTATGTAATAAATTCGGATGACAATTCTCGAGGAACTTCATAATATTCGGGCAGCTCGAGACTGCGGCTCAGGTTGCGGTTGCGACTGTGGTATTTAAATAAATAAAGATAGGCATGGCATGAATCGCTTCGTTACAAAATGTAAAGTTTAAAAATAAATGCAGTTAAAAGACAAAAATGAATTGACTTAATGGCTGCCAAAACTGTCTAACAGTTAAAAATGAATTGAAAATGATTGACAACATTTCAAAATTACAGCTCTATACTCTATATTGACTGCTAGTAAAGTCAGAAATCAATTGATGACTTTAGTCACAGTTGAACCATGTTTAAATCTAGATTCGATTTCGGCGGATAAATACATATATGTATGTTCAAAAATTATGGTTCAGTATTCAGTTAAAAAAGAGTCTATTTCAAGAATTTAAGACTTCCCAAAGAAGAAAAATTAATGAAATCGATAAGGTAGGTACTTACCCATTTTTATTTTAAAATTCTTAGGGCCAGTTGTACATACGTGGTTCAAATATATTGTTACGAAGTGTTACACACAATTTTAACCACCAAAGCTACCTACTCATTTTATTATTTAAATTGATAATTGCAGAGAGTTCTTCTTTACCCGAGTCTTACTTTGGTTTCTTCTGGAAAACCCTGGCATTCGAACGAGCTTACCTCAGTCTTTGGCGAAAAAGCATCACAATAGATCAGTGGTTCAGCTATTTTCATTCACCGATCTTGGCGGATGAACTAATTTCAGCAATGGTTCAAGTATTTTAATAGCCATTATCATTTGAAAGAATCTGGAATAATCACTGAACCATAGTGCAGCCGCCAAAATCGTTGAATTAAAATTCCAGAACCATACATCACACATTGAAGCCATTAGGACCAGTTGCACTTATTTAACTAATAAAGAGAGAGTTAACTGAACTCGAGTACAAAGTAGTCGATCTGCTCAAAATTCGAGTAGGTAAGGTACCTATGTGTATGGTGTTTTGTCACTGTCATTTGTCAGCGCATTTTTATTTTATAAATCCACCATGAATTATTTCACAAGGTAAAATAATTAAATATTTAAATATTTTGCGTACACGTTATTCATATGGTTGATTTGGTTATATATTGTAAAGAAGCGTTACATGCTATCTACTTTTTTTTTAGAAAGGAGAAGCTATAAGCTATAATAATCTATCACTGATTAGTGATTCAAGTAATATTACCTTCTAACTCGGTACGATTCGCCGTCATTGTAAGAAGGTGGCGTCACCGAGAAATACAGAAATTATTTTTTTTTTCGATTTTCGTTCATCATATTAAAATTCACACTCGGTTCTTACCGGAAATATTATATGAGGGCCTGCTATGCTGAACGAAAAAGATGGCCCCATCGACCATACTTTAAGTCATTAATGATATTGCTTATCAGTCTTAATCGGACCATAAACAAGGTAAGTCGGTCAGATCATCATAGCTTTGTAGGTCGAGGCTTTCGCCAACTCGTGGAAAGGGGCCTCGTTGCAAGTTAGGTAATTTCCACCAGCGGCTTCGGTACCTGCTGATCTACCAGAGATTCGGCTTGCCGTGTCGAGTGCCGCCAGAGGCCTTATACCTGTTGAGCTACCAGAGCTTCGGCCTGCTCTGTTGAGTACCGCCAGGGGACTTATACCTGTTGAGCTACCAGAGCTTCGGTCTGCTGTATCGAGTGCCACCAGGGGCCTTATACCTGCTGATCTACCAGAGCTTCGCCCTGCCGTGTCGATTGCCGCCAGGGGCATTATACCTGTTGAGCTACCAGAGATTCGGCCTGCCGTATCGACTGCCGCTAGGGGTCTTATACCTGTTGAGCTACCAGAGGTTCGGCCTGCTGTCTCGAGTGCCGCCAGGGGCCTAGTACCTACTGATTCGTTCCAGTGTAAACCATGGTGCCTCACCTGACAAACAAGGGCTTGATAAACAACCATGGGCGAACGTCATCAGAAAACCAGAATCCAGAAAGCAATGCCAGATCCAGAAGCCAAGTTAATGCATACTTAAGGCTAGGATATAAATACATCTTTATAGAGGAAGTACCACTTACTCCGCTATATAACCAGAATACCAGTATACCAGACCGTATACCCGCCATGACCAGAATTTATTTGGACTAAATATCATATGCTGTGAATTATAGAGTTGTTTTTAATAAAGATTTTTGCAATAACGTTTACAAGACCTTCATTTGGATTTTCATGTTTTTTTCATTACGATCCTGGCTATCCGACGAGCAAAACCTCGGCTGGAAACCAAAAAGCACATCACAATATTGACTGTTTAGCTGAACTGTCAAAATAATTTTGATTGAAGTGAGAAAGCATGCATGGAAAAAAGACATTTCCTGGGTAGGTACCATTAGTTAAATAATATCCGATCAAAGGCTTGAACCCAAACGGAGCCTTAATTTAATCTACCGATATCGGCGAGTTAAATTCTTTCATGTTCAGCGGTGAGTTACGTACTAAGCTTCAAATGTAGTGACAGCACTTCATAAGAGCTTAACCGAGTTCAAACCTTAAACCAAGGCTGAACCACGATTATAAATACAACTGGCACTTAATGATCCGACACATTTGTCGCTTACTTTTGTTATAGCTTCCAAAATGAATGATTAATTTAAAAAGTAAGTAGGTATATTTTACACAATGTTAAGTTAAAAAGCAAATTATAACATATTTTTCTAAAGATCCATTTATATAACCTATTCAATTTTTTTTTCAATTTTGTACTTTAACTTGCTTATCTATTCAGAAAACTTTTCAATCTACTTCATAGGTATACCTACCTGCCTTATTTAGTTATGTAATATTTTTACAAAAAAAAAAAACCTTTTGCCTTTTTTTTACCCTTTTGTTGTAAAAATAACATCTCAGCATCTCACCCAAAAATCGGTTTGTTGTTCTGTATCCTTAACCAAGTTCATTGTCCCTTAAATTCGTAGACTTCTTCCCCATACAAAAGTAGGAAAGTAGGTAAATCTTAAATCAAGTAGTAAGCTCCTTTCTCCCCACGAAGTTCCACTACATCTCGAAACGAAGAAAACAGAAGAAAATCTCAGTATTCCCCTTCCCATTCAATTCTCCATAATCGCTGTGCCACCATTTAGCATCACATCGAATGAAGTCAATATAGCCAACAACAGGATTACGAAAATAAAATAAAAAAAAGAACATACATACTCGTATTTATACCTACATACATATATCACAAAAGTAAGTGGAGTTGTAAGAGGCTTTCCATTTTCATCCACCCATGGACACGGCATTAAAAATAAAACGACATAACATTTTCGCAGGAAAACCATAGGACCCCAAGAAAAAATAAAAAAAAAACGTCAAAAGGACGAAGAAAAAACACACAATTCCCCCTCACAAAACCGCAAATAGTACAACATAATTTGAGTAAAGCACATAACATTTATGCGAACAATAAGCGTCTAACTGTGAACGGATTTTCTCACCCTTTCCTGATTCACCAGTATCCCGCAGTAGGTAGACTCACCCGTCTGCCTTCCACCCCCAAATCCCAGCTGCTGGCAAATGTCCTTAAAAAACGTCTTAAAGAAGAAACCAAAAATTGCTAAAGAAAGAGAAAACGCAAAAGACGCTTACTACATCAGAAAGAGCAGACAAGCGTTTTTTTTGTATATTTTTTTGTTGAGGAACTTTACTACATACTAAGAATTTTCATCATCCCGAAATTTATCGATTTTCCACAATTCATTCCACAAAATATGGCAAACGGAAATGGAAAAAGTTTCCGTGAGAAAAGGAATTGCCATAGAAGAGTAGAAACGTGTATATACGAGGAAAATGCGAGAAAAAAAAATCGCGAGAATAATGTGTGGTAATTCTTCATCGTCCTCGAGCCGTTCTCGTCCTTCGTTCTATCTTGTATGCTTTGACTGCTTGCTATTCACCCTTAAAACGTCCTTGTCGAGGCGAGATATTTTTGTTCTGCTTCGTTCTTCCTGACTGGTGACGTGGATACACATAATAAGGCCCCTGTACAGGGGGAGCGGGATGAGCTTAGCAGCCAAAACCAAATCCCAGATGGATTTTATCAAAACAGGAGTGAGCTGTGCAAATTGAATGAAATCAACTTTAACACCCAAAGCTTTCGCACGCATCAAATTTAAGTGCCACGAAAAAGGAAAAAAAAAATACAGAAAGACGAAAGAACAAAATGGATTTCGATGAAAAAAAATACTCTTTAAAGGCCTCTTACGACGAGTACGTTATATATTTTGATATCTCATACTTACACAAAAATTACGTTTTCATTCATGGTTTTAGGTGTGTTTGTTACGTGAAACGTAAACTTTTATTATTCCCAGGCATTGGGTGTTGATGCTCTATGTGTATGTGGGAAAGAGTGGGGCTAATCGGCCAAAGTTTTCCATTGATTAGTTAAAAGGATATAATTAAGAAAGTAAATTAACATTTTAGTCTTTCTCAATCCATGTTATTTCAAAAATTGAATTCGATATTTTTATTAAAGCAAGGACTTTTTTTTTATATAATTATATCTACATAAAAACATATCTAGCTGCGAAACATTAGTATCGAAGGACATACTTAGGCTTTTAAAAAAGCTTCCATTATGTCATTACGACACAAACATTTTTAAACATAAATATGTTGGTACCAACATGTTTAAAACAATAAGGCGCCTTGCCTTTGCCAATTCAATTAGAATATTCAACTACTAAACTCTCCACTTAAAGTAGATTAAATTTCCATATACATATGTAGAATAGATTTTTCTAGAAAACCATAATCGTGATATATGTACATAAACCGATTTATGATTTACGAGAATGGAGGCATACAAAACATTGAACCAACAAAACCAGAACCAACACCAAGCAACAAACGTAATAAAAAATATAAGACATCAGACTGCACATTACGATGATAGCGAAGACAATATGAAGGGGTCCCGCAATTCCGTCTGTCTGCGAGCCTAGAGCTCGCTTAAAATTTAGTTTTTTCGGTAATATGACCACACGTTCTTTTCATTTTGTTAAGACCAAAATAACGGTACCTGCCAACATTTATTTTTATCCAAAAAGTAAAATCTTATTTTTATCGAAAACGTCTCCAACGATTTTTATAAAGAAAAAGAGTGTGTACTTATGTACACGCGCCAGAAGTAAAACTTCCCTAATTTGAACGAAGTTGACATTTTTTTGATACCAGCCCTGTACTTGCATAAATACATCGCCCATAACGACACTATCTTTCTATTGTACAAACTTCACTGTCGTCGCGGCGTTCGAACTTTGACTTATAGTTCAGCAACTGTACATTACATACATATTATACTACTCTTAAATAAAAAAAAACAAAATAGTAATTTTTTAATTTAATACATATTTTGAAATCGATTCAATCGATTTCATCGAAACTTTGTATTTAGAGCCGATTTTTCAATCTCCAGATAAACATCCAGTTAGTTGCCAGAGGAATAAGCTTACTTGATTGTTAAACAACCGGATAAAAACATAGAATTTTTCAATCAATTTGAACGTCACTTTTATTTCGGATATCGAACTTTTCATAGAAATTAATTTTTGATTAACTTTTATTTCAAAGCAATAATTTTGCAAAGGGTTTTTGACATCGAAAATAGCTTTATATTTTATTCCTCAGATCACTCCTTATTCCGTTCTAAAATGATAAATTTATTCCTAGATTAAGTTGTATCTGACTGTTGGAAAACTGATTTATGATTTATCATTAGAATATGTAATAACTGACTGCTTAACTGACTATTGAAAAATTGGCCCTAAGTAGTATTTTGACATTATCTTGGAAAAAAATATTTTCCTAAGACCAAAAACAACGCTACTTTAAATACAAATGTAAAAAAAACCGTGAAGATTTGTTTATTAGGTGTCATCTAAATGGTGTCGGCCGGGCGAAACGGCCTACTGTTCGGGTTTGACAAGTGTCAAATAAAGTTTGGGACACTATCCCCTTAAAAATATCAAAAAATTAGCTTTGATAAAATAACGTAGTTGAGTATGCACTGTTAAAACTGCATATCTCCGAAAAGCCCCAGCTTAGAAAATTCGGAATGTCCATTCGTTCTTATCTACTTTGGTATCTATTCACAGAAAAAGATCAGCTATGATAAAATGACGCCAATATGTCAAATTCTGTTCCGGTACATAAAATGTTCGTAATTTTTTTCAGAAGAACAGCTTTCAGGAGAGAGTAAAATATTTTATTTATTTTTCTTCGGATAAATTTATGAACTGTCAAATAAAAAAAAAAACAATACAAAAGCTGTCAATTATTGTCAGAAATGATATGATTTTTTAATAATATTTTTTTTACTCCGAAAATGAACGGGTTGAAATTTGTGTACTCGAAAAGACAAATGCCTTATTTGTTTTTTTTTTTATATTTCGGTTGTCGCATTCAGATGTCCGTACGATAGCCTATCTAAACCTGGGCCTCCACAAGCAATTTTAATTTGTGTTTTTATTGCAGCACTTATTGCAGATATTTTTATTTCTCCCTTCAGTGGGCAAATTATTTCGTGAAATCTTATTGACAATCAGAGTGCCAAGCAAACAACACCTATTGTATTTACATTCTCGACCAGGAATTCAAACTCAACCCTTGCTACACATGTTAAGGTAAAAAGCACACAAATGTCAGTCGAACTAACATTAAACGTCAAATTATTTCTTCATTTATTTCCACAGAGATAGTAAGAAAAAAAATGCTAAAATCGATTTCGTAAAATAATTTATTTCATGAAATTTGTGGTCTGCATTGGAAATTTTCATTGCATTGTCGACTTTCTAAAAGAAATTATTGCTTGTGGAGGCGCAGGGTAAGATAGGTAGTATCCACTTAAGTTCCTGAACAACCAACACCGGATAGATTAAATTTGTATGGGTTTGTGCATATGTTTTTGAGATTTCTCGTGGGTACAAAAGTATACCAAAGTTTTTCGGATAGCTTAAGATTTCTTTTTTTTTTTTGCAGCATCTGTTTTGTCATCAACTGTGTTTTTAAATGGGATTACATTAACACAAACCAATTCGGATTGCCTTCAGTTCGTCGTGTTATATTTAAGTTAGGGTACCTACCTATTTAGTTTAGGTAACGGTACTTTCGAGCGTGTGTTAGCTTCTTATGTTTAGTTACCTATACAGTGAAACCCGCTTAAGTGAAACTTGCTTAAGTAAAAAAACCGGATTAACAGAAAACATTCACAAATCCAGGTATATATTTACATACATACAAACTGCCTCGCTTAACTGAAAACTCGCTTTAGTGAAAAACCCGCATAACTAAAAAAAAAATTCCTTCAAGTTTTCTATTTTTCTGTAGAAAATAACTCGGTAAAGTGAAAAACTAAACATCGAAAAAATCGGGTGCTGAATTGTTTCATTTTTGTATAAGTTCACCTCCATCCTCCACCACTTCCGCATTTATGACACATGTAAATGCTATATTTTAAATAAAAGGGGAAACCCCACAATTTCCATTTACTTATATACATTGTTGTTTTTGTAACACGAAATGTATCTGTAAATAAAAGAAACTGAACCCAAAGTAGCGTTGCGGTTGGGTCCAAATTCGTTTTGTTTAAAAATAAATTATTTGCTTGTTAACAACTAGATTTTGTTATTTAAATACACTAAATTTGTTTCTAAAAGCAATTGGTAAACACTTAACACAGGTTGTTTTTCACCTGTTAAAGTTCAATATATATAGTAAAAATTGTAATATATTCCGTTACACGAAGTCTGCCTTACTGAAATATTTTTTCAGTTATCCGCGGTCCGCTTAAGTGAAAAACCCACTAAACTGAACAAAATTCCTGATTTTTCGTCGTTTCGCTTAAGCGGGTTTCACTGTATGTTATTCTCTGACTAAATTATAATGCTTAGGCAGATAAATGACCGGAACATGTGTTAATCTTTCTGAGATTGTACTTTATTTTAAAAAAAAGCTTTAAACCATATTATTACATTTTGCCTTGCTTTTCGTATATGAGTAAGTTCCTCGATTTGCCTCAAAATTTTTTTCTCAGGTAAAACTAATTTTTGAAATTCCAACAAATATAGTTTTAGTTAAGCTTAAGCAGATTGAAGAATATCAATGTAAAGTCCGGTCAACACTTCTTGTGTTGACATATATTTCACTCAGATTCATTTTGTGAATACACTGTGGCGTATACGTATCATTAAGAAAAAAAAAACATTTTCTGTGACGATTTGATATTCTGTTTTTTTTTGCGGTAGATTTTCTGCAAAATCTAGAAGTAATGTAGAAAACTATCAAAGAACTTCATTCGGGTATCTTAAAGTCTACCCCCTGTTTATTTAGCAAGGAGCTCTATATGTGGATTTAGAGCAAAAATCAAGCTCCCATGTAGCTAATTCATTGAGTTTGAGAGCTCTTTTTTGCTCTTATTCAGCCTGTTATCAGTGGCAAAAGTGACTTGAAGCTCTGTAGTACATGGGTTTCAAATTATTAAAACACAACTTTTGACATATTATTGTTTGTGTTAGTTTGTTTTTCTCATATTATTAAAGAATGAATGAATCGTTTCATAGTATGTAAAATAGAAATAACGAAGATGACAATAACCAAATTAAAAAATACCTTTCTGAAAATAAATAAGAAAAGAAATTAAGATTTTCGAGTGTTTGATAGTGAATTTCAAGTGCCCGATAGTGACGTTACTGACGATACTTCGTTAAATTACAGCGCGCCTACATAATTCTGTGTATTAAGTCATCAAAAATAATTTTAAAAAATAGTTAGCTAATAAAAATATTTAAAAATTAATTTTCCAGAGCTGAAATAAAATTATTTTTGAAAAATAATAATAATTTCGTGTTTTCTTTAATTACACTCCGAAGATGATTCTTTTTTAAAATGCAAAAAAAGAATAATTGAATTAATTTTATATCTCGTCGCCATTTTTACTATAAGGCAAGACGTTTCTTCCAATTAAGCTGCATTACTATCTGTTCTGGAGCTGCAATATTAATTACTGGTGGTATAGAGCTCTTATGTCGCTTTAAAATTCATTGTACATTTTCTAGAGCTACCACCTTGTTGGAGATGGCATTTTGGTCTTTTTAACTTCATGATATTGTTATAAGATAGGGTGCTTCAGAAATTAAAAGTCAACGAAAGCAAATAATAAAACAAATGTAGCTTATAGGAAGGAATTTTTTTAAAAGAGTATTTCCTGAAGTGTATTTAAAGCATAAGTTGCAATTTTTAAAGATAAGAGTTCAAAACTTTTTTTAATAAAGCTGCTTAGATTCACTGTGATACAGAAAATTGGTATCCATAATGTGTAACCACATCTATCTATATATCTTCTCTGAGGGAATTAAAGTAGATAATTTTTTTTGTGCGTACGTGATTAGAATAAAAGCCCTGAAATTTTTTTTTAAATGCTATAAAAAAACCTATGTATTTATGTACATTCTATGCAAAACGAGAAATTATCAAATTTCTTCCGCATTGTTTAACAGAGTAAATTTATAGTTCCAATCTGAAAATTGATAACTTACAATAAAAATTAAATAGTTCAAACATTCATTTCTTTTTTAAGCACATTAATAAATTTTTTTTTTCTTGATAAAATAAATATTTTTGATTTATTTTGGGCAACACCCTATTATAAAATGGGTTCATGAGTATAATGTGTTAAGATATTAATACTCAGCTCGACAACAGATTTGAAGTTGGTCTTTTAATGCTATATTTTGACATTTCGAAACGCGCATGCGTTAGTATTTTACTTCTAAAGCTAAAGCTACTGGTAAGAGCTCTTGTCGCGTCTTTTATTGCATTTGTGTAGTTGAAAGCTGTACAACGGCCATTTAAATGAGGGAAATTCAAGAAACTCGTTCATAGATCGCATAAAAGGTATTATGGAGCTAGTTTGAAAAACTAAACGTTGAACGAGCTGATAGTGCTGTTAAACTTCACTATAGAGCATGATTTAAAATAAAAATACATTGAGCTGTGAAATTATACCTTATAAAGCCATAGCTTTCAATTTCACATGTTTGGAGCTGCAGAAGAACAATTTTGCATCTTATAGCTGTGACGATGTTACTTGGGGCTTTACCTGAGGAACTTAAAAACTCCATATGAAATAAAAACTCAAATTGAATTATTTTTTTCTAACTATCCAATGTTTTGCTTTTATTTGATTCTTGTTTTCTTCATTTTTTTTTTGTGTTTACTTGTTTATTTTATTTTTTTTTCTTCTTCATCATCTTCATCAGTTTATTTTCTTTAACAATTATTTAATAATTAATTTAAATAAATTTTCTTTATACATTAATAATATAATAATAATAATTATAATAATAATAGCTTTATTCTTTGTCTTAAAACTAAATTCATTTTGTGTTTGTTTTGCTTCTTATTTTTATCATCTGCAATTTAAATATATTTATAAACAATTAAATAAAATATATCAAATTAAACAAAAATTAAAAAAAAAACTAAACAAAAATAATACAACTATAAATAATAATACAGAAAGTAATTATGCTTTTTTTTAATAATTATAAACAAACAAAAATTGTTATACTAGAGTCTAGGATATAGTTTTTTTTATTTATTTGTTTTTCATATATAATATATATAATTTATTTATTTAGTTATCTTTAGTTTTTTTGTTTCTTGGAAATATTTGTTTTTAATTTATTTTTTTTTGTTTTAAATTGTTTTTTAAGAGTTCTCTATTATTTAAAGTATATGTATAGTTTTGTGTGTTTCTTGCTTTTTTCTTTTTTATTTAATAAATTAGATTTAAATCAATTCACGTTAATTATTGTTTTTAACATTTTAAGATATTATTTTTTTCTTTTAGATAAACTACGTTTTGATGTCATTTATGGTTTACTACGTTTTTTTTTGTTTTTTTTTTTTGTTTCATAATAGGGAGCTAAAGACAGTACTAAATATATATCAAATATTTTGTTTTTATAATTTATGCTAATTTTTGATGATTTTTTTTGTCAGTTTATTTTTATAGATACCCTCCTGCTCGATAATTATAGTCATATCCAGCAAATGGAAGATTTCTTGCAGCGAAAACACTTTGTGTTGCGCTACTGTGTTGATGATGAGCAGCTGTAGTGGCATGTTGCTGCTGGTGTTGATGGCTTTGTGGCTGCTGTTGTTGCCGATGCAATTGTTGCTGATGGTCGGCCGTTTGCATCAAAGATGGTGGTGCCTGATGGGCGGTGGGTGTAATATAACCAGCTGCGGCAGCAGCAGTGGCCGCTGCTAGAGCAGCTTGCGAATGCGCTGCAAAGCCAGGTGGCATTCCACCCATATGGAAATTGTAATTACTTTGTTGCTGCTGAAGTTGTTGTTGTTGCTGCTGTTGGTGTTGTTGTTGTTGCTGTTGTTGTTGCTGTTGTTGCTGTTGATGATGCTGATGCAAACTATTTGAGCTAGGATTTGATGTTGCTGCCGCATACGCTGGTGGTTGTTGTTGTTGTTGTTGTTGTTGATTTTGTTGCGAATGTTGGTGACTTGAATGTTGCTGATGTTGTTGCGGGTGATTTTGATGATGTTGCGTATGATATTTTCCGCCGGGGAACATCATATTGGCCGCATAAGTACCGAGGGCTGCTTCGGCAGCAGCATATTGTTGCTGTTGTTGCATAAGACTACCATCGGCATAGGAATTATTGTTACTCTGGTGATTATTGTTATTTGTGCTAGACGAAGTAGTGCTACTTAATATACCATTTGTGGCATTGGTACTATTTGTATTATTGCTGTGAACGTTGCTGGTATTGCTATTGGTGTTTTGGCTATTGGAACTTGATTGATTACCACCACCATTGAGTGCGGGCTCTTTGCGAGCCCCTATATGTCATTCGCCGCTCGCCGTAACAGTCGTCCATTGCCACGGGCTATTGTATCCAGCTTTTTGTGTGCTTAAATGAGAAAAGCAAAAAAAGGTATTGTTAAAAAAAAATCGATGAATATAGTTTCAATAAATTTTTTTCGTAAAGTTTATTTTTTATTAAAACTAATCGAGCCCTAAATTAATTTTACATATATATTTAATTTAATTACATATTTTTACCTAAATAGTCAACGAAAAGGTTTTTTTTTTTAATTCATTAACCTTGAAATATGAAATATGTATGTATATTGTTTTTATTGTTTAAGTAATATAACGACAAATAGCACTTCCCAAAAACAAATTGACTTAAGATTTCGCAAACATTTAAATAAACAAAAATTAAGTAATCTTCCAAAGCCACAATTTATATACGCGCAGTTAAATTCACAAGCAAAACAAATATATTTCATCTAGTTATGCAATGCATTGAGCTTAATTAACACAGCAGTTTGCACAGCATTTATTATTCCTCATGCCATTAAAATATCTAACGTCTGTTATCTTACATAATACAATTTACCTTAAAACCTTTTAGAATTAAATTAGACATTGGAGTAACACGATACAATTAGGAATAGAGAAATAATGGACTTGATTCTATTTTAAACTAACATAACTACTATTAGGGGAAGCTAGGTATTCAAAAAAAAAAAATTAAAAATATTACAGTTCGAATTTGTACCCGAATATGGGTTTAAGCAAGTAGGGAATTCATCAAATTTGGACATCATTGTTTGAATCACAAACGTCACAAACATCATTCGTTTAGTGTTATGCACTTTAGAATATTAATCGTTTTATTATCGTGGAGCAAGTTACAACTGGAGGTATATAGAAAAAAATAGTGACTAGAGTGGGACTCAAACCCGCACACGTCTAAGTTATCAGCCAAGCACTATACCCATTGTTTCATTGCCACCCGTAACAGTTTTTACTTACGCTTTACGTACTATAGGTACTCGAAATTTTAATCAAACTTGACATTACTATGATAGAGAACACGAAAAAAGTGGGTTCTGGAATTCGGTCTGTAAGTAGATCTACACCCTGAGTCGCAAAGCGATTTTCTTCAAACTCGGTATTTAAGCTTCTTAGGTGATTGGCACGATTAATTTTCCTGTTCTTTTTTTAGGTCCATAACTAACGGTATGCCTACCATACATTTTTTTTGAAGCAAAAAATGGTAAATATTTTTTCTCGAAATCGGCTTCAACGATTTTGAAAAAAAAAAAATTCAGTGAAATATTATGGGTCTGTATATTCTTTTTTGGTCAATACAAATTTTTAATTAGAATGCTATTAACGGTACCTGCCATATAACCGTTTTGTCGATTTTCGACTATCTCATTAACGGCTCAACGATCAACATTTTTATACAGGAGGTCTCTCTAATTTAAAATGATACTGCCTACCAAAATTTTCGAAAATTATTTTGTTGAATGTTTAAACGTTTAAACAAAAAAATTATTTTTTTTTTAAAATTAAATATTTCAAAAACAAATGGAAGTTTTTTTTAAATTATGTTTTTTAAATTTATATTTTTTAATACTCAAAATTGACACACCAACTGTTTTTTTTTACAAACCTTCTACCAGGTGGCGCAAAATTAATCATCCAAATGGAACATGGTATAATTTTTACAAATGGCGGCAAATGTCAGTTCGACTTTGATATGTGAAAGTAGACAGATGCAAAAGTCACGTCAACATCAATTGCTATACTAACAAAACGCGGAATAATTTTTTCGATTGACATCTGCCGCCAATTACAAAAAAAATTATAGCATCTTCCCATGGGGTGATTAATTTTACGCCACCTGGTACATTTATTTTTCTTCTTCTCAAACTAATCGATTGTGATTTTTTTTTTGAAATAGAAATATTATTAGAAGGTAACACTTTCGTTAAACGCTACTTAACGCCACGACAAAATTATATACAGTGCGCCCTCGGTAAAAGCAACTAATAGAAATTCGAGCGATTGCGTTAATTGAGTTTGTTGCAATATTCAAGTCACAAAAATTTTGATACATCCATTAAAATTTGTCTTGAAAATAAAGTATCAAAAATTACAGAAAATTGTTTGGTATACAAGTAAACAAAATTTATTTTATTTACCGATTTCTGTTAGAATGTTTTTTTTTTTTTAAATAACGTAAAAACTTATGGAAATTTCAAAACAAAAAAAAAACTTGAAAAAGCAATACATGGTTTCGTTAATTTTGTTTTGAAATATTGAGAAATAAATAAACTCCTGTCAATGGCCAGCGCCAGCGCCCTCAGTTTTTTTAGAGTTAATATGTCTTCAAGTAAAACTGAGTGTTCTACAGCCCATCATTCTGCAAACGGTTGATTTGTTGCATTTATAAGTTTCACAAAGCGATTGAACACATTCACCATATCTCAATTTAGTTAAAATCTCGGCCTTCTGCTTAATTGATAGTTTGGGAACTTTTTTCACAATGGCCACGGCTTCTTAAATAAAACATACAATGAACATACGATCAAGAAAAGTACAAAATTCAAAGAAAAGAAGCTGTAAAATAACTGCCAGTTAAAATTTTATCAAATTTCAGAAAATAGAAGCGCAGAATGAATGAAAAAAGGGATCATAGTTGGAAAGTTGCGATTTCTGAGTCACAATTTTTTGAACATTACTGAGTCACTAATGGTGAAATGGGTTTTGCTTTAATCGAGGGCACACTGTTTGCCAAAAAGGTTGACTTTTATAGTTTATGGGCCAAACTTGCAGATTTTTTTTTGGCGTTAATATGATCTTTTTTTTTAATGGTGGACGAATATTATTTGAAATCATTAATTATATAGCATTTTATTATAAAAATTCATCAAATCATTCAGAAATTATCTAGCTTTGACTGCAAACAAATCAAAATATTCAAGGACAAGAAATTGTCTAAAAAACACAAAAAGGGGGCGTGTCAAAATTTGTTTATGGGCGGATTATTAAAATTAGCAGTATCTATACATTTTTTGAGCGTGCGACCAAAATGGTTGTGAATTTTCAGAATTATATTACCATTCTCTGTGTGGGCGAAAAATTATTAGATTGATTTTTTATACCGCAGATTTTTTGCAACATTTGGCTAAAAGTGGGAAAATAATGTTTTTTTGTACGTTTTTCTGGAATGTATGCATGCAATTAGCAAACTATCGTGATAATTTAACTTTTCAAAAATAAACAAATTAAACCGAAGCTTCGGTTTGACACTGGTACAAGAATATTTCATAAAAATCGCATAACTACTCGTAGATATGGTGCTTGGTCATAGCGGTTGGATTACCAATTTTCACTCAACGGAGGCTCATTTCGGTGGGCATATGAAGAAGAACAAAATTCACTTGAGCAATAATTCTTCAAAAATGGGGAAGTGCGTCCCATTGTTATAGCCCAAAGTTAACCGAATTTTGGTGTCCTAAAATCAAAGGTATATCAACAAGACCGTCCCACATGTCATAGAGTTGTGTCGAGTTATCTGATTATCACCCAATATCAGCAACTACTTCAAAGCAAACATTCATCAAGTTATGACAGAGTTAGTATCCCAAAATTGTGTGTAAAAGTTGTCGAAAACTACCTTTTCAAAATAGAGTCCTTCAGCATATTTTAAAATTTACTTTCGAAACCAGAAAATGGATGAACCAAGCTAATTTTTTTAAAGTTATAAATAAGTTCAAATAAAAATGTTCAATTTTATCATTCACATCATTTAATTTGAAAAAAATCTAATTGATTTAACAATGTTGAATGTTTTCACACTAATTAAGCTTTGCATATAGCGAAATTGGAAAAATATATTTTCTAAATGTATAACTAAGCTTGAATGGTTTTCATTTAGAAAAAATTATTCACAACTCCAAGCGACCTAGACGAACACTTTATTTTATTGTATAACTACATATAAATAGCTATATACTACATTAGCTCAGTGCATTTGTATGCATTTAACGAACTTTGCACTTAGCTATTCATTAAAATTCGTTGAAACAAAAATATAAAAGGAAAACTAAATTTACTCAAAGCGAACAAAAATACCCATTGAAAAACTAATTAGAGCTCTCCACTTCACGTTCACGTTACATTGAATTAATTACTTCAATAATTGTATTTCACCCTAAAATCCACAAACCCTCAACCCTTAAGCACAGTATATTTGTTTTTGATAAATGTTTAGGGCGTGCAATAACAGCCATTATGACTTTTTCAAACCCAATATTAAATTTTCTTATTTTCGTCATAAATTATTCAAAATTCTAAAAAAAAGCTAATGGATCTATTTATACAAAATAAAAACAAAAAACAAAAATGTTTAATATTTGTGTGTCATATCATGTTGCAGGACATTCATTTGGCGCAGTCGCAAAATCGACACAATTAATTTGGAAAAGTCTCATGTTTTATCATTATTTGTATCGAAATGGCGAGTGGAGAGAGAGAAAATTTGCTTAGAGAAAGTATCTTTTTATTTCAAGAAACGGAAAAATACAAAATCTGTGTATAAAAAATAAACATGTACATAAATAGCTTTTTTTAAAAGTCTTGTTTTACTTCCGTTGGTTTTGTTGATATACCTACAACTTTAGTATCTATCTATTTTTCACAGTTCACACTATCTATAGGAAGATACATATATAAGAGTGTTCAATTAATATATTTATGTTTGCACCTAAATGTGAACTGCAAACCGATTCTCTTAACACAAAGGCAGCGCCATAAAGTATGGCATAGCAACTTGAATTCAAGGTTGCTGAAACATAGCTGATTGTATCTCGATTTAGTTCCAATGTTTATGAGACAGAAACAAAATTGTGTTTAAGTATATAGTTTTTCTTTTTATCTAACATGGCTTGTATTTCATACCCAGGGCTGGATTTATCATAATATTGCCACGGTTCACTAATTCGGATTTATACAGGGCCCATTTCTGTTTTGACTTCATATTGCCATGAATTAGTGCGAATTTATTGACATTAAAAACTGATCTGTTTGTAAGGCTTGAAATCTGTCGCAGAATTCCTAAACGATCCATATTGTAAAATGGAAAACCTTACATTGCGGATGACACTTTGGGTTGACGTATGTGATTGAAACCGAAAACCGAAATATCAAACCATAAATTTGATTATCATATCATATCACACAGTAGAACTTTCTGTTAATTTTAATTCGGATTGTAATTTTTTAATTAGTCCCAAATTTGACAGTATTCGCGCATCTATTTAGATCATTGTTCCCCAGGGCCTAAAATATTTGAAACCGCCCCTGTTTAAATGAGCACCACTTAAAGCAACAACCATCAACAAAGTCATCTTGTTCATGCCATTTATGTGTAGAAAGCACGAAATGAATTGGCAACAAAAAATAAAAAAAAACCGAATACAAAAATTTAAAAAAAAATCACAAAACTCTAGTAAAATGATGCTGCTAAAAAGACTGTAAAGTGCATACATTGCTGGCCAGAACGAAAGAAGAAAAATTGAGAGAAATTTAGGTCATAATAACCAAACATCCAGATGTAACTTTATAGTAGAATATTTTTTTTATTTTACATATACAACACAAGCTCAAGCAACAAAATATGTAATACTAATGCATTTTTATATGCGATATTTTTTTTTTGCAGTGAAATTAGTGAGTGGTGGATAAAAACATTATTTCACCAAAGATGACATCCATCATTTATCGAAAATTCCGTGTTGCTTAAAGTTTAATTAATTTTTAGACTTTCATTATTTGGAACGTGCTTAAAGAAAATAATCTTGTCGTTGAAGCTAACAAAAAAATCATAATGTAGGTATGTAGGCAGAAAGATTTCTTTTGAACTTTTGTGCTAAATATTTTGTATGTTACGTTTTTAGACACACTAATAGTTATGCAAACATTTGATTGTAAATAACTGGAAGGTTTGTGTTAATTTAAACATTTTAGGAGAACACGTTTTGATAAAAACGACACGAGTGAAATTTTAAATTAAACTGTTATTTTACAGACGTATTAACATATGTATGTAGAATGCTAACAAATGCAATTAAATTAACGTGAGTCGACTAAAAAGGCTTCCTTATATGTACCAAATCAAATTGGGATATAAAAAATAAATTTTATATTAAATATATTTGAAATGGGTTTTTGAATGATGACATAAGTATAGGTGCTCGCAGTAACCAAAAAGTTTGTCAATTCACAATTTAATGAAATGCTTAACCTGGCAGCCGTTAAATAGCAAAAAAATATATTGGGAGTAGCGTCTTCAAGTTGCTCTTAATTCATTAAAAAAATTCAATAAAATACTATAAATGTGCATTTTTGTTTAAAACGTCAAAATTTTGAATTTTAGATATTTAAAAAATTAATGTTATTCCAAAATTTGAAATAATGGGTTATCCATTTTGCGGTACCAAAAGTAAACGTAAATAAAACACATATAAACTATTTTTTTTCGTGATATTTCTTTTTTATTATAAAGTTTGAACGTTGACATTATGTGTGAAACACTACATCACTTAAATGACCACCATGCGAATTGTTGCAAGCATCGATTCTCTTGAGGTAATTTTCGACCACTTTTTGACACATATTGGGCGGTATCTCAGCCATAACTTGACGACTGTTGGTTTTCAAGTGCTCAAGAGTTAAAGGTTTATCTGCATAAACACGGTCTTTCGCGTAGCCCCACGATTTGACACCAGCGATGTCAAATAGCTCATCTTGTTGGCCAGTTGATATCGCCACGACGAGAAATTACGCGGCCAGGAAATGTCTCTAGCAATAAAGCCACATTCGCTTGAGTTGTGTGGCATGTGGCACCGTCTTGTTGAAACCACACATTCTCCAAGTCGTATTCTTCAATAGCAGGCAAAAAAAAGTCCGTTATCATATGGCCATAACGCTCCGAATTGACGGTGACAGTCGTTCCATGGTCATTTTCGAAGAAGTAAGGTCCAATCACACCGCCGGTCCCAAACAGTGACTTCTTGTGGATGTAATGGCCTCTCTTCAATTACTTGAGGATTCTCAGAACACCTAATACGACAATTTTGTTTATTAACATACCCACCGAGTGAGAAATGTGCTTCGTCCCTGAAGAAAATTTTGTTCGAAAAATCGCCGTCCACCGCCACGCCATAATCTGCCGTAAGACAGTCCTAATTCCTGAGAACGACGAGGAAGCGACACATTCGGGTCTTCGACAACACTTTCACTTACAGCAGCGATATTTTCAGTGGTACGAGCTAAACGATGATACACAGGCCTTACAATATCTGTAACCAATCCAGTCCCTTCAAATTTCTTCACAATTTTACCAATTGCTTGCGTAGTTGGACGATTATGTAAACCATAATCTCTTTTTAAAGCACGATATGTGTCTGTGGCAGAATCACCATTTTTGTAGTAGCTTTTAAGAATTTTTATGCGTTGTGCGATAGTTAAGCGATCCATTTTCGTAAATGTCAGACTTTGAACTGAAAAAAAAAATTGGTTTAACAACTTAGTTTGACAGATGTCGAATTCCAGCCTTTTAATTTTGAAACCGTAAAATGGATAAACCTTTATGTTTGAAATCTCATTTTCGATTGGATGTTCGGAGTGTCCTGTTTTGTTTTGCTTTCTATCGAATATCAAAAATGTCGTATTCACAAATGAACGCATACGCAATTAAACGACGCCATCTGAAAAAATGGCTTTTTTTTTAAATAATTATTAATTTTGAGGAAAACCTTTGTATGTATACGTTATGTATGTTCTAATTTTACTCCCTAATTAAATCGAGAACAAAAAAATACTCCGAAAACCTAACTCGGAACAGTAAATCGAACATTCTTGGAAAAATCCAGAATGAATAGCGAATCGAAATCGTCAAAAGAAAAATCTAATTCTCCAATAAAAAATTAAATTTGAGTACCTACTTGTAAGCAATCTTAGAGTGTGTTTCTTTATTTATTCCGGATAAGGAATAGAATGGATGGAAAAGACGAAATGTTTATCTAGAATATCCAGAATGGAATGAATAAAGAAACAAAAATTCTCTCCGGAATAGAAAAGAAAAAAGATGACATCAATCAGCTCTTTTAAGGTGTTGTGATGATGACAAGAAAATAGATATCTCTATGGAAATAGTAAAAATAAATTATTATTTATTTATTAATTCATGAAAAGTCACATTTAATTGTTATTTATATATTTATTTCAATAATAAAAATATAAACAATGTTTGGTCATCCATTTTGTTTACTTACTTGGTTTTCGTCTTTGGCTGCTGTCATTTGTTTTTCTTTCATATGAAAGGGTTATTCCGAGAATATTCTTTTCATTCCGTGTTTAACATGGAATAAAAAGAATGCATTCCAAACGTTCCGGAATGAATAAAGAAACAACAAAATAGTTTATCCTGAATATTCCATGGAATAAAGAAACGCAAAACTGGTATTCCGAATATTCTGGACATACCAGAATGAATAAAGAAACACACTCTTAATGTTTAGTACCCTTAAGCTCTGGTCCAGACCAGTCTGCATCCTCCTGTTTGAGATGTTTTTTTTTTATATGAATACCTGGATTTTCAATCTAGATTTTCGCCTCTTGGAGTTGATTAGAAAAGATGTTTGGGTGACAGGAGACTGTTTATGTCAAAACAATTACTAAGCACAGATTTTTTAGTACAAATTTCCACTCGATTAAGATTTTGAAGTGAAATCGAGTCTGTTTAAACCCTTTTCAACTGAATAAATGTTTAGAATGGGGTTACGCGAGATTGAAGCTTTCTTCAAACCCATATATAAACGGGGTACCTTTTACAGCATTACAAGCTATCGATTCTCACCAAGTCCAACAAGTCCACTTCGACCAATCAGAGCAATTCAGACTATTTTTTTGTAAATCAAGATGTCAATTTATACCAATTTGATAATTCTTCATAAAATAATTTTTTTTATAAATTATCTTTGTATTCTAACTTTATGTTAGCAATTTGAATATTGTTTGGCAATTATTTACTTTTTTTACTGAATTCATTTATTCATTTCAAAAGTTTCAATTTAAACTCATCCAACTGCATTTACCTTGTTTTCATGCATAAGTTGGGAGATCAAATCGGATGATCGTACCGGATCGAGAGATTGGGTGTAAATAGACTTGAAGGGACGAATTTTTTTATTTTTTTATATACGTACATATTTTCAAATCAATATATGAAGTCACATTGAGAACCTCAGCAACTTTCAATAAAATTCAATTCAAAATAAAAGCAAAAAAGTACGACAAGCACTGCACGGAATCAAAAAAAAATTAGTAGACCTACATATATCGGCACGATCCAAGTCTACACGGTTGAATCCTGATTCAATTCGAATTTGTAAACGGTTTATTTCAGTTAAGCAGAAAATAGTTAAAATCTGACTTAATTGGCCAACTTTTAACTTTGCAGGCAACTTCTTTGATGTTTCACCATCAGACGAGTTGATGTGACATTCAAGCTCTCTTCAATTCCTCATATATAGCATTGTCATTTTTATGTTAAAAAAATTATTTTATTTTATAATTCGTAAAATTATTCAATCATCTGGCCCAGGAAATGCCATCAAGAATCAAATGTCAAAAAGCTACATTTCATTGGCCAAATTCAGGAGACTTCAAAATAAGTTTATTCTCTGATTGGGCAGTTGTCAAAAAATGTATTGGTCAAGTGCATTTGTGTCAGAAATATCAGCTGTTAGTTTAGCCTTATGATTTGCAGTCCCGTCGCAAGTTACAACGAATATTTTTATAATGTAATAATTTGACAAAATTTAAATCACAAATTAATATTGCAGTTTCTATTTTGGATATCTAAAGGTAAATATTTCAAATAAAGTTCCAGGTTTGACATAGATGACATTTAAAAATATAATTAGTTTTTTTTTTAGTAAAATTTGCGTACAATGAATGCAGTTGACAATGTATGATACTCTTTATATAATCTGAACGTGACCATTGTAGGCATATACAACACATCACTTACGACACTTTTTGACATCTAATGCTGTTACAGCTCCCCTTCAAGCACTAATTTCTATATACATACTTTGCTATACCTAGATACTGAACATTGCATAACAAATAAACCCCGAACGCTATTTTTGAATGGAGCGAAAAAACACTGCATAGAGGATAGAGATCTCTTCACATACCTACTCAAAAATGGCGGCTATGAGTTTCGCTTTTCAGCAGCAAAGCAAATTATATAAGTTCAGTGGTTCTATGGCTAGGTATATTTGTATGTCAGTTGCATTTGCTGACTCTATTGTGTTCAGTCAGTAGGCACTTCCAGAAAATAGGGTTGTCTCTTCTCGTTCTTATTTTGATACATATTTGAGTAATAACATAGACTGCTTTTATACCAGAGTGATTTTTAATGCTTCTTTATGTTTTGGGCTACTTTCCGTTGCAAACATAATTTTAAACACTATACGAAGATCACATCATAAAGAAGAAAGGGCGATACCTCTGCAATTGTTCAACCTGAGCAATATTGTCTATACCTCCCACATACATACGTCCATCACTTAGATACTTGCTTAATAGCCATTTCACACCAAACCCAAAACACGGTTTTGGCGAAATTATCGGTTTTGGCTGAAAACCTAAAGCGAAAACACAAGTTTTCCCATACATTTTCGACCACTCGTTTTGATAAACTACAAGTTTTAAATAAAACCTGTTGAAAACATGTTGGATTTGCAAGATGAACTAAACAAAAACACCTTGTAAAACATTCAGTGCTCAATTAATCGTCACATAAATAGCTGACGGGTTGCTGCCAGGAGAAACGAAAAAAAAAACAGATGTCTGGGGTAATTTTAATTCAAAACGTATTTGTTGTTATCTGCCGTGCCAAAATAATTGAAATGTCAAACGAAAACTTCTGAATGTTCAGTGTGAACGGTTTTCGAGTTTTCGTAAACTTTTAGCTGAAACCCCGGTTTAGGGTTTAGCCTAGTACGCTGCTGATGCGAAACGAAAAATCCCATACAAAAATGACACGACGAAATCATGAACGAAAAATTTCGTTCTACTTTTCGTTTTCCAGTACGCTGCTGAACGACGAAATGTGTAATTTTAGTGGATAGCTGTAGTAGATTTCTTAGTACAATTCTCCACTCTTTTCGTTCTCAATTTAATTGACCTGCACATTAATTGCTTGCGAAATTTTGACATTTCATTTTTTTTATAAAAAAAAAGGCAGCTCTTGTAATGCTTATTTGATTTTTCTTTGGCTTTGTGCTTTCTCTAGTGTCTGGTTTTTCTGTGCATTTCCTGTATTAAATTATTCAAAATACATTCAATTCTAATTTTGTATCAAAACCAATTTCAAAATCGACTAAACTAAATCTGCAAAATGAAAATGGGAAGTTGGAAAGAAGAACACCCTTCACATATCTTATCGGCGAACAAAATATAGCTGATCTTTATTTGGAGTGCTGATTATAACTAACTATCGACTTTTCTCATACCTAGTGCTAGTGCTTAGATTAAAAATAACCTATGTCCTTTTAAAATTAATTTATTTTAAGTGACTACTAAATAAAAATATTATTATCAAGATTCAGTAGTTTGTTCTGCAATTAACTGTCCATGTCATGATTTTTAAAATACATTTGTTACTCCAACTTTTAAATTCTATGCCACCTTTGACACCATATAAATATAATAAAAACACTCACCATTTCTAACTACATACTTTCAACACATAAATTAACTCAATTGCCACAAAGAAAAAATCAAATCGACCGCCCGCTACTGGCAGTACGAATATGAATTTCCGACTGGTCGGGACAAGGAAGCTAAAGGTAAGCGGCCTTCCGCTGCCGTTACCACAATAATGTTTGGTTGCAAAAAGGCCATCTTAAACGATACCCACCTGTATTTAGAAAGCCTGTTTCCGATCTCATTGATTGGCGATTTTATACCATACCCCAGAACTTATTTTTTCAAGTTAAGAAGTTTTTTTTTTTTAATGTATATTGAACCATTGTATGGCAGATGCCCTGCTCGTGAATTTGATAGCAAATCAAGCTGCTTGCAAGCTGGTCACTTGTCAATGGGATTTGACATATAAGGCCATGCATTTTTACTATTCATTCGATTTTAGTATTAATTGAGGAAGCAAGACCTATAGTTAAAATGGGAATCGATCAAAGAGCATTCGCAGCGTAGCAGAGTGGTCAAGTACAAACCCACTAAGAAAACTCACTGATGAACAAGTGAAAATGCAACCCGTTCCAAAAATATATTCTAAAAGCTATTCACTGTTCTCTTGGAATATATAATCTGAAAATACTTTGAAGTGTATCTTTGGAACGGGTTATCCTAAAAACTTGGTTGATACCTTTTTGTAATCTACTCTTGATGCTCTCAAAATCAGCATCAAAAGTTTTTATGTAGAAGCCTTATTGCAAAAAATCACTCTTCAAATACGCATATTTAGAATGATGTATGCGTATTCCTGGAGCTATTTTTTTTAATACAACTTCTTTGCAAAAACTATTGATGCTCCCTTTGAAAGTATGAAGTGCTGATTCTAAAAAGATATCGCTCGCCTTTATTGGACAACCCGTTCCAAAGATATAGTTCAAAACCTATTCACTGTTCACCTTGAAATACATAATCTGAAAATACTTTGAAGTGTATCTTTGGAACGGGTTATCCTAAAAACTTGGTTGATACCTTTTTGTAATCTACTCTTGATGCTCTCAAAATCAGCATCAAAAGTTTTTATGTAGAAGCCTTATTGCAAAAAATCACTCTTGAAATACGCATATTTAGAATGATGTATGCGTATTCCTGGAGCTATTTTTTTTAATACAACTTCTTTACAAAAAATGTTGATGCTTTCTTTGAAAGTATGAAGTGCTGATTCTAAAAAGATATCGCTCACCTTTATTGGACAACCCGTTGCAAAGATATAGTTGAAAATCTATTCACTGTTCACCTTGAAATACATAATCTGAAAATACTTTGAAGACGGATTCAAAACGGATTTGTGCACAGATTCTTACATACACTACAATATTTGTTTTGAAGTTTCTCAATTTTTTTTGTTGTGAATTAATTTAATTTTGTGGTAGTGTACAGAAAAAATAAATTAATATTATTAAAAAATAAAAAAAAAATGTTAAAAACTTCTTGGAAACAAATAATAAAAAAGCGCAAGTGGATTTAGGAGGAACTCCCCCGCGGCGGAATCAGAAAATAAAAACAAAATAATGATGTATTAACGAATTGAATATTTGTTTTTTTTTTAGAGCTGCCAAGGAGCACACACAGTCACTAAAAGAGATTCAGTCCGTAATCGTTCGTTTCAAAGCAAAAAAGTATTGGTTTTAGTAGCGAATCCTATTTATTGAAACGAAATCGACATTATTCAACAGGTTTTTTTCAGAAAATAGATAAACAAAAGCTAGAGCTAAAAATTCAAATTTAATGTATTTAAGATAATTAAACGATTTGGGACTTCCTAAAAGTAAGGTTTTTTGAGAATGATTTGGATATTTTGTGCCGGAAATGCAACTTTAAGAACAGGTAAACAGGTGATTTGTTGAATAATAATGAGTTTGTCATTCAACTCAAGGCCACAAGTGTTTCATTTTTTAATTTATCTTAAATGTGTATCTTAAGCTTACAATTCAAAATTTTCCAAGGTATGCAACTACTATCTAGTTTTGCGTAATAAATACAGGTAAATAACCTTGTGCCCAAAATGTATTCAAACAAGAGACACAAATATCGCAAAATGTTCATTTCATTAGCAAGTCTCGTGTTTACAACCTTAAGCTAGAACTAACAAAAATCTATTTGAATCTTTTAAAAGCAAACACTTTCGTCTGTGTTTGACTTTAACATGAATCGTATGCTTTTAATTGAAGCGTGTAGACCTGCAAAGTGTTTATGAACAAAAAAAAAAAAAAAAAAAAAAAAAAAAAAACAAGGACAAGTTGATAATAACACTACTTCTATTTTATTTACTCCGCGGTGAAATAATAATTTTGCGTGGGTATGTAAACATTGAAAACAGCTATAACTAGTCTTTAGATCACTAACATTAAAATATCATTATTTTGTTAAATTAAACCAACAAAAAGATTTATAACACAATAAAACTAACGTCATCAACGTTAGTGAACGTTATCAAGATTCAAATAAATGTATACAATTCTTAATTTGTTATGTTTAAAAATGTGCAATATCATGTTTTTCTTTTTCCGCACTATCTCTCTCTCTCTCTCTCTCTCTTTATATGTAGTTAGGGCGAAATGTCAAAATGAAGTAGTATGTTTCAGATTTTTTTTAATCCCACTGGGATTTTTTGACATTTGGCATTCCCACTGGCGTTTTTTATTTTTTTATTTCTTTATTTTGCACTTGGCAAAAAACTTTCTTTCTCTTCACTAGATTTAGTAAGAGTTTATTTTAATTTTATAAGCTATAGCTATTAGCAATTATTTTATGTGCACAGCAGTACAGCACATATGTCTACAAAAAAGTTAACAAACTTCTAATAGACGTCAAACCGGTGGTGTGTTTACACTTTGTATTTGAACAAGGCGCATTGGTCTGACGTCAAAATGCGATCAATAAACGTTTTGGCAAATTCCCAAACGAAAATCTTGCGCAAAATGTGCTAAGCAAACTGTTCGTAAGCGCAAACATAAAATTCCCTGCAATGCAGACTGTCCCAAATCGCAGTTCATTTTTGTTTTTTGCACAAAAGCCAGTAGGTAAATTTACGCAAGTTTTACAGTTAGGTTGCGAACTTCACTTGCTTTCCAATTTTATCCGGGTTCGTTTTCTTAGCATGAGAGTTGCTATACAAAGCTTTTTTCTTTTTTCGTAAAGAACAGAGTTCGAACGCATAGGCAGATTGTGGTCTGGATTTGTTCTGAAAGAGCGGATCACTGATTTGTTTTTTAAACACATTTGAACCCTTAAATGTCATTGAAAGAAATTTTGTTAATTCAGTACCATCTTATTGTATTATTCAATACAAAAAATTCTGACAATGCTCAGTCGATATTGTCTGAGCTCATCAAATACACTCTGAAGATGCTCATAACGAAAAAAGAAACACACATTGCGACCTCGGAACGCTCTGAATGAAAAAGAAACACAAACATTATTTTTGACAAGTCAGCACCTGCTATGAACTAAAAGAGAAAAGCTTCTAAAGTGAACATCGTCAGTCGGGTAATTATCATAAAGAGCCGTTGCTTTTGGTTTATGTAACGGTGTTTTTTTTTTTTTTTTCTTTTGATGTGTTGTTTTCAATCTGGCAATACTTTTTTCAGAGTGCGTCTTTTTGACAGCTGTCACTTGAGTTATGCTCAGTTTGGTTTACCATTTCAGAATTGAAGCCATCAAGCGCGTCGCACGTTCGGTGAATGTGTCCAAAACGAGATGGCCACCGATCCCGATCACATTTGATTAAATGGGTATGTTAATAAGCAAAATTGTCGTATTTGGGGTTCTGAGAATCCTCAAGTAACTGAAGAGAGGCCATTACATCCACAAAAGGTCACTGTTTGGGCCGCTCTTTGGTCAGGAGGTGTGATTGGACCTTACTTCTTCGAAAACGACGATGGAACGACTGTCACCGTCAATTCGGAGCGTTATGGTCATATGATAACAGACTTTTTTACCTGCTATTGAAGAATACGACTTATAGAATATGTGATTTCAACAACGCTGGACTTTTTTTGTAGGGCTACGCGAAAGACCGTGCTTATGCAGATAAACCTTCAACTCTTGAGCACTTGAAAACCAACATTCGTCAAGTTATGGCTGAGATACCACCCAATATGTTTCAAAAAGTGGTCGAAAATTACCTCAAAAGGATCGATGCTTGCAACAATTCGCGTGGTGGTCATTTAAATGATGTAGTGTTTCACACATAATGTTCAGACTTTATAATAAAAAAGAAATATCATGAAAAAAAAAATATTTTATATGTGTTTTATTTACGTTTACTTTTGAAACCGCAAAATGGATAACCCTTTATATATATAACTTAGATTTAAATATACATTTGGAGGTAGGTACCTATGTAACTATTTCTTGAATCATCCATTCCACAATTCATTATACTAAGAATCAAGTTAATCTTACCTACATACGCTTAAAACTGCATAGGATAACTACACCTAACTAACTAAACCTCAATGGTTAGCTACATTAAAGTTGTTAGCTACAAGAGCAAGTTCGTGCGATCCAGTCGTGCATTTTATTTTTAAATGTCTAATATAATTAAGTTTAGAAAACAAACAAAACACTACTTTTACTTTATCGTCATCACTGGCACGACGAACGGAGGAAGAATTTCTAAAAATTTAACATGACTCCAATGTAATTATTTGGCTTTACTGGACAATAAGTCCATTTGACTCAGTTGGAGGTGCATATCGGTTACAGATTCAGTTTATAATTGTCTTCTTTGAAATACCAATAAAAAATTCGATCGTTGCCATCGAAACTCAATAGCTGATGACACATTAATTTTTGTAATTGTTTATTAATTTTAGTAACACCATATTTAAAAAAACATACAGAAAAAAACACCGTAGGTTTAAATATTCTCAATGTGAAAATACATCCCAAGGTCAAATGTTTGCTCAAATGTAGTTAAGCTCAGTAATTTAATTTCAAAACGAAAAATATGTATGTATTTTGAATGCGAATGCGATTAGATAAAAAAATGTCACCTTCGCAATTATAGGTATTTATTTTATTTAACATTCTTTTCGCATTGTTTTTGCATAAATGAATAATGAATATTATGTATATGTATCTACATATATATTTTTTTAATTATTATTAATTATGACTGTTTCCGGTGGTTTGATATTTATTGATTAGCATTACGGGTCAAGGCTGCCACACCTTTAGCCTATGCCGACGACAGTAAAACTCAATTAAGAGTAACACTCTACAAATTTACAACAACAGAAGCTGACGGTGTAGATTTGAATTTTTTATTTTACTGCTGACTTAGTTGTTTCTAAAATACAAAAAAAAAAAAAAATTCTTGACTGAAACGACATTGGCAGCACATCAAATGCATTGGGGCTAGGGAGAATTTATAAACGACAATAATAACAAACAGCAGCAGAAAGTTTATGTAGTTAACTAGGCCACGACCTTCAATTAATCACAGATACAATTTATTATTGGATTGAAACAAAAATAAATACAAAACCATAATAACAGCAACAAAAAAAAATTATTAAAAGTAGGAAACTGTATGAAGAGACAAGGCTGTATAGGCCTAAGTTGTTTTTTTTTTTTTTAAGGTTAGAGATTATCGCTGATAGAATTTCACAGCCAAGCATACATACATTTATGTAGACCTTATGAAAATGAGCATAAGACCTAGAAATAGAAATGTTTGAAATATTTTTATTTTTAATTGTGCAATCAGAGCATTCCAATTATGCAACACACTTAAGTCATGAACTGTCATATCAAATAGAAAAATTAAATAAAATTGACCGCGTTCACCTTTCTGTTCCATCTGCTTGGTTACAATTTCTAATCAAGTTATTGTCAAATAGTGTTCGCGTTCCACATACCATCCACACTGTAACGAATGAATTTTTAGCACATAACTATTATTGTTTTCTTGGCATAGTTGAAGCGAACATAAATAGTTTTCCTGTCAAATGCTCAGGAAAAAAAACTCGCCTACCCAATATTTGACATAACGAAATTTGCACGAGTTCAGTTTTTCTGTTTTCAGAACTGGTCAAATATAAGGAAATTCTAAATTTAAAATTGAAAGTTAAGGTATAAAAAAGACGAAGCCTGACATTTTAAGTGCAACTCAAATGTAAACATCATTTTCAATCAAAAACAAAATGACCACGTTCAGAAGATGTAGGTACTCGACTTGAAACATAGTCAAGTTTCTATGGCTTCTGATGGGCCAACTGCCAACAAAAATCCTTCCAATAAACTTTAAATGGAAACCTAGTCAAGAAATATCTCTCTTCATCTTAAGTCAAGTGCATATGTGTCAGCTTAACTTTAATTGAATTGTTTGTGCAGTCAATTATTAAAATATAATAATTTCCTCAAAATACGACGGATTGCTAAGAAATCTTTGAACGTTTATCGAATAGTAGGAAATTTGTACAATTTAACAAGAAAAGTCATTGTGTATCACAAGATATATTGGAATTACTTTTTTGCAAAATTATTTTTGAAGTAAAGTTCCTAGTTTGACATGTGATAAAGTAAAAAAAGTAGTTTTCTATTCAAATTTTCGTTCAATAAATGCAGTTGACTACATATATGTAGTATCTTGTGAAGGTGGTCAATGTTATGTAAATGAAATGTCAAAAGGAACGAGATCCCATTTGGAAGTCTTCCACTCTCATATGTTAATATCACCTAATGATTATTGCGTCGAGGTTCGGCAATCACCTCAGAAGAGAGCTGGGACCTGTAATCGAATCAGGCAGGCAGATGGTATCCCATTGCCATGATAAAGTTTCTTTCTTCTTAATGACAATTCACATGAGAGCGACTTAAGGAATATTCTCCATTTTGACATTTCTTCGACAGCTGTTTTTTATTTGACACGAATGACGTTTTATAATTGATAGACAATCTTTGGTTTTGATACTCGCTACTCACAGGTGAAAAGTCATTTCATGTTTTGTTAAAGTGTGGATGATATGTGGAACGCGAAAAGATTTTGACAAGCCGTAACAATAGATTGCAATCTAATTGTTTTTTGTAAGCTTAAGATATTTTTTAAATTAAAAATCAAATTTAAATTATATATATTTCTACCATTTTGTTTAAAATTTGTGAAGGTTTTCGGTTTACAAATTACTTTCTATTAAAATTATTCATTCATTCGTTGGTCGATCTCTATGATGATCTCTATTAAAACTTTACATAATAATTATACATTTTTATTTGTTTTCTTGTTTGTGTAATTCTACAACAAAGTTGGAGCGTTTTTTTTTTGTTGTTGTTTCCAATGAATTGAATGACAATATTTATTCATCTGATGCAACAGACTGAAGTTGAAGTGCAAACAATATCCCTTTAGGCCTATTCAATCAACTTACTTACAAGTGCCATTGAACTGTAACAAGACTTGAAATTGCTCAAATACATTTAAACGAGCAAATTTATACCTATACAAATGCAGAGCAATGAGTAGAGTTATCTGTAAAGTACATACATACAAACATTACATACTTCCATTTTTGTTTACCAATCAATATGCAGCAGCTAAACAAACTGATTGATTGATGCACCTTCAAACACCGTCACAGCAGTTATATTGCACGATTGAACTGTCATTTGGTAAATTAAATTGTTTCTTCTTTCTCTATCTCTTCGACAACACCAAATACGAGAAATAAAAGGCTTACACGTCGCACTCACAGGTTGTCTCCCGGCGCGCGGGGACCTACTGTGAGATGCAAGTGGAAAGACAAAGATTAATAGACTAGAGAGTCTTGATCCCTGCAGTGAGGGTGGATGGGTCCTTCTGTTCTTCTAGCCCAACAACAACAGTTATAACTTCCATCCTATATCTTCATCTCACTCAACCCTCATCCACCGTTCGTATTGTCTGTTTTCTCAGATATTGACATGAAATAAAGGACAAACAAAATATTAACTCTAATTGTTTGTCCAACAGAGTGCGCTGGCTGCTGATGTTACTGCTGCTGTTATGTATTGCAAATTACACTCGAGGAGTTCATCTCAAGTGCACTAAAATAAAATGGAATCGGATGGAAGCAGTAAAATAATAAAAAAAAAATCAAAGAAAAAAATTATATAAAATACAGGAAACAAAGCCAAACAGTAAAACATGAAAAACAGACTGCAAGCTTCAGGACAGATAGACAGAGTTAGTATTTACTTTAATCAATGAAGCTGCACGGTTGCGTGTGTAACAAAAGATACATTTTACAGGAATTACAGGGTGGTGCGCTTGCTTATATGTATACCAACACTGTAGTTACATGCTTTAATAATAAGAATAAATAAAATGCACGACTAGATCGCACGCACTTGCTCTTTTTCAAAAAATCCCCAAAAAATATTTTGCAAAAATTTTGGTATGCATAGTATCTATCATTAAGAATTTGAAGGAGACCGTACTAAAATTTTGATCAAAATCCGGTAAGACGTTCATAAGATAGTCGAACATCGATAAGACTGTTATATAGCACGTACGTACCGTAAATCACATTTCAATTCGAATTTTGTATTGACCAAAATGCAGACTATACCTATAATGGTGGACTGAATTTTTTGTTAGCAAAATCATTAGAGAGGTTTTCGAGATTATTGAGATTTACCATTTTTGCCCCAAAAATTTGTATAGCGTTATTTTTAGAGCTAAATAAAAGATTTAAAAAAAGAAACAAGCCCTTCAAATAAAAACCTTAAGACCAAGTTTGATTAAAATCTCCAGTTCGATTTTTTTCCAAATGCAAAACTTGCACCATAGTTGATAGATACTTTGTAACCAAATAGGGTTTAATCTAAATGGAGGTTGTATTCACATTTGAATGTTAAATTTTTTAACCAGAGTGATGTCTGGCTTTATTGGATCATTTACTACCCGAGTTCTTGTTTTGTTTAAATGTATCTTGGTTGAGTTTTTTAAAATTTATTTTTATAGACAACACTGGAAAAAAAATTAAATCAGTTTTTCATTTTTTCAATAAAAATATTAATAAACATATTATATCAATTTTAAAAAAACTGTCGTCAAAAGTAGTTTGTCTGATATTAAAAACATCATGATTAAATTTTTAATATGAGGACCTTTGACAAAAAATCGATGTGAGATGAATTAAATTATAGAAAATTACTTATTAACAAGGCCCTTACTAGTCAACTGATGAGCCAAATTCAATAATTTTTCCATTACTAATATCATTTCCAAAATAAAATTGGAAGATTATTATATTTTAAAATATCAACATATTTTTAATATCAATTTGACTTTTGTCATACAAAAACATCAATTCTGTAGTTGTTTTTTATCACCTTTTTTTGGTGTAGTTCGGAACAATTAAATCTCAGAGATTTCAGCACTCTCTTATATAAGAACAGGAATTTTCTCTGTTTTGCTAATAAAATGTTCACCCTTGTAAAACTGAAAATAATAAATAAAGGAAGAAAAGAGCACTTTCATTCTATATATTTCAAAAAGATCAGACATTTTCTATAATTCTTACCTACTCGTATTCATTCATTACATTTCTTAATAATTTTTCTGAGTTAATTACTTATTTTTTAAATTAAAAAAAATATAAATTGTTAAACTAAATTCAAAATAAAACCGGATTGACATAAAATCTTATTGTTTCTATATGTTATGTAACTAAAATTTGCAAGGTCTCATACCCCAAATTTAGACAATGGAGAGTTCTTTGAGCTTACGAGGGCGGCTCAATAAGTCCGTGACTTTTTGAATTTCTGACCTCTTTACGGAAACAGCAACACTGCTCCTGTCAACAGGCATCTGTCAGTTGACTCCTGTCAAAATTTAAACTTGCTGCGTCAGTTAGTTTGTGTTTGACAGCTATTTTTATCAGACTACTCACTAATTTGAGGAGAAAATGGAAAAAAGTGAATTTCGTGTGCTTATTAAGCATTATTTCTTGCGAAAAAAAACCATTACCGAGACCAAGGCTAAGCTTGATAAATACTATGGGGACTCTGCACCATCGATTTCAATGGTAAAAAAGTGGTTTACTGAATTTCGTTGTGGCCGTACAAGCACTGAAGATGCCGAACGTCCTGGACGCCCAGTTGAGGTCTCTACACCCGAAACAATCGAAAAAATTCACGATATGGTGTTGGCCGACCGAAGATTGAAAGTGCGAGAGATTGTGGAAGCCGTAGGGATCTCGCATGGCTCAGTGGTTTCAATTTTGAATGATCACTTGGGCATGAGAAAGCTTTCCGCAACATGGGTGCCGCGTTTGCTCACAGTCGCCCACAAACGCAATCGTGTAACAACTTCACAGGAAGGTTTGGCGTTGTTTAATCGCAATATGGAGGAGTTTTTGCGCCGTTTTGTAACCGTGGACGAAACATGGATCCATCACAACACACCAGAGACCAAACAACAGTCAAAACAGTGGGTTTCTAAGGGTGAATCGGCGCCAAAGAAGGCCAAGGTGGGTTTGTCAGCCAATAAAGTTATGGCGACTGTTTTTTGGGATGCACGCGGGATAATCCACATTGACTACCTTCAAAAGGGAAGAACAATCAATGGGGAATATTATGCCAACTTATTGGACCGATTCAATGACGATTTGAAAAAAAACGACCTCATTTGGCCAAGAAAAAAGTTCTTTGCCACCAAGACAATGCAAGGGTGCACACATGTGCAGTTGCCATGGCAAAAATCCATGAATTGGGCTATGAATTGCTCCCTCATCCACCCTATTCTCCAGATTTGGCTCCGAGCGACTACTTCTTGTTCCCAAACCTGAAGAAATGGCTTGGTGGAAAAAGATTTGACTCCAATAATGAAGTCATCTCGCAAACAAAGGCCTATTTTGAGGACCTCGAAAAATCATTTTTTTTGGAAGGGATAAAAAAATTGGAGAAGCGTTGGACAAAGTGTATAGAGCTCAAGGGAGACTACGTTGAAAAATAAAATTATTTTTTTATTAAAAAATTGTGTAACTTCTTTTAATTTAATTTTTTTTTAACAATATTCTGGTCAATTAGAGAATTTATTCTATTGGGTAAAATGTTTATTGGTGTAAACAAAATAAAAATGTAAATAAACAAAACTCACACAAGCTTGTAGACAGATTTTTCTTCACATTTTTTTTGACATGAGTTAATATACTCTCGAGATAATGTAGAAACTCTTTTGGAGGAGTTTTTCTACAAATGCTTTAACAAAATGCCAACAAGATCGAAATATACGTATAATTATTATGTTTTCGAGATTTAAATTAATTTATTAACCATATTTAATATTTCCAAAGATGTACTTAAGCGAGTTTCAGTTAACCGAGATAGTTTTTTATGTAAATATATATGGGGATATGTGAATGTTTTCAGGTAAGCGGGTTTCTCATTTAAGCGGGTTTCACTGTAATATTAAAAATTTAATTAAGCATGGGCTTAGTTCCACAGATGGAATCTATTATATTGGTTAAATAGACTTCGATTTTTTTATTATTTTTTTAGGGAGCCGGACGTAATCCAAAAAAAAATAAAATGCACGACTCGCAAGAACTTGCCCTTGTAGCTAACACCTTTCATGTAGCTATTAATTGAGGTTTAGTTAGTTAGTTGTAGTTATCCTATCCAGTTTTAAAGCCTAAGTAGGTAAGATTTACTTGATTCTTAATAAATCGATGATTCAAGAAATAGTTACATATCTACAAATGTATATTTAAATCTAAGTTATAGATTTTAAGTATGTAGTTAGGAGAGTAAAATGTATCTACACATATATACATTTTGATGGAACTTAAGTACGTAAACATGTACATATAATAATGAAAATCAAGGGTGTTGGTGGGTTCAATATGCATAAATAAGACTCATGTGATTTTTCAAGACACATATTATGTATATATATACATATGTATAGGGCCTACATTATATTTAGTATTCAGTGGCGTACGCAAAAATACCTAAAAAGGGAATAATAATATGGTAGAAATAAATGGATAATACACATACATGGATAAATAAGAATATATCAAAAAATATTTTTTTATCTATAAAATTTTGAAAACATTTTTTAAAAAAGTGAGCCGCCATTTTAAAGATATTATTACTATACATATAAAATTAAAATTTCAAAAAAAAAATCTATGGCTGGTTTTTGAAAAATCGATTTTTCAAAAAAAAAAATTTATTTATTTTTTAAAAATCGAAAAACTTTATTTTTGAAAACTTTACTCAGGTCTTATTAACAATTTTAGGGAGCATTTGTATAAAAAAAATTATTTTAAGCGGTTTATCCAATATTGAAAAAGTCGAAAATATGAAAAGTAGTTCTATGGGAAGTACCGTTAATAAGTACGCAAAAAAAATATTTTTTATATTTAAAAGTGAACTGAACTAATCTGAGAACAAATTTTTTTATAAAAATTCTTTGAGTCGTTTTAGAGAAATAATTTTTTTTCTTAACGGATTTTTAACATTTGTTCCCATAACAACCGTTGTTTTTTTTGCTTTAGAAAAATAGTTTTTTTTTTTAAATACAAGATAATGTCAAGAAACCACCAAATACGAAATTTGTTGCCAAAATCTATTGAGACGTTTTCGAAATTTTGAGTTTTCAAAAAAAAAAAAATAATTTCCAAAATATACAATATACAATAGTGTTTAAATTCTATGGGAGCTTCTGCGTAAAAAATTTCAAACAATTCACTCAAACCGTTGCCGAGAAAATCGAAAACTAAAAAAATGGTTCTACTAGAGGAACCAAAAATAACAATTTTTTTCCAAAAAAAAAATTATCAAAAGATACCCTTTCCGTTCGTTAATGAACTGATTTTTTTTATAAAAATCGTTGGAGCCGTTTTTGAGAAAAATAAGATTTTTGTTTTTGGCCAAAAAAAAATTATGGCAGCTACTGTTATTTGTCGTCTTAAAAAAAATGAAAAAACCGTGTGGGCATATTACCAAAAAAAAACAATATGTACCAAGTTTGAAGACAATCTATCAAAGCGTTTAGGCTGTAGACTCGGGGACAGACAGACAGACAGACTGCCAGAATGACAGACAGACGGAATTGGGGGACCCAATATTTTGGTGTTCTCTATGATCGTAATGTAATGTTTGTTTGTTAGATTTTTTTTTGTACGAATACATAACTTGCCTTATAGTACCTATAATCGCAAGTAAAAATAAAACTGTTGACATAAGCGCCTGTCGCAGACTGCATCCGTGCTGGAAGAGGGCATTTTAAAGAGAAATTGTTCATTTTCATTCATATTCATAATTTTGGCGGTAACGATGGATGAATGTTCGAATTCGAACAAACAAATAAAAACACGAAAAACCCCTAGCTTTAAACTCCAATTAAGTAATTTATCTCGTTTTACACAAAAAGTAAGTTTGGTAAATATAAATTTTAACAAGCTGTGAAATAGGACTCTAATATATAAATAGGATTCTATTTGATAATTCTTATGAAAATCTCTTCATTGAAATAAATATTTATGAAAACAGAAATTCAGGCAAAATCAGTTAGTTTTCCATTTTGTCTTTCTTGAGGTAGAAATTCCCAGAAAAAGACCATTTTCCCATGTCCCTCAGCACTGTTGTGCATATTCTGGGGACTCCGAAAATCTGGCCATTCAGTCAAGGTATTTTTCAGGAAACACATTCTAAGTTTTCTGGATTCTGACGGCAACCATTTCTTTTATAATAATACGCGCACTAAAGGGGTCTTGGCTACCCTTAAAATAATCAAGTACAGAGCGAGCGTTACTTACTTACTTACTCAAGGTGGCGCTACAGTCCGGGGTGGACCAGGGCCTCAACCAACAAGCTTCTTCCAGTCGGCTCGGTTTCCAGCTATCTGTCTCCAGTTTCGCACTCCAAGTTGGTTGAGATCCTCTTCCACTTGCGTGCGCCACCTTTTACGCTGTCCACCTCTACTGCGCTGTCCCACGGGCAGGATTCGAAGACTTTCCGGGCCGTAGCATTGGTGTCCATTCGCTCTAGGTGACCCAGCCATCTCAGTCGTTGGCTTTTCAATTTTGTGACTAGGTCGTTATCGCTGTACAGCCCGTATAGTTCGTTGTTGTATCGTCTTCTCCATTCCCCATCTATGCAGACGGGACCAAAAATCACCCGGAGAATTTTCCTCTCAAAACAACCTAACGCGTTCTCATCCACCGTTAACATTGTCCATGTCTCTGCACCATACATCGGGACTGGGATGATGAGCGTTTTATATATGGACAGCTTAGTTGCTCGAGAGAGGGCTTTGATTCTCAATTGCCTTCTTAGTCCAAAGAAACAGAGGTTGGGAATAGTAATTCTGCGTTTGATCTCAGCACTGGTATCATTCGCTGAGTTTATAGCGGATCCCAGGTATACAAAGTCTCTGACCACTTCAAAATTATAGCTGTCTATAGTGACGTTCTGTCCGAGACGCCGCCGGTGCTGGGTGTCCTTTTTTGTTGACAGAATATATTTTGTTTTGCTCCCGTTCACTGTTAAACCCATCTTCTTGGCTTCCTTCTCAATACTCACGAAAGCACCATTGACATCACGCTTTGTTCGTCCGATTATGTCAATGTCGTCAGCGTAAGCGAGTAATTGGACGGACTTTTGAAAGATTGTGCCTCTAGTGTTGACGTGAGAGTTTTGCACTATTCTTTCAAGAATGATGTTAAAGAAGTCGCATTACAGCACGTCGCCCTATCTAAAACCTTTTGTGCGAGCGTTAGGAAAGTTGTAAAGGATCGGGATGTAAGAGGAGATACCGATACACATTGGTGATGAATTTCAAAATATTAAATTGGGAGTGGGGAAATAGATCCGGCAACCATATTTATTAATATATGTAAATGTCATTGATCGTAATTTCATATTAAGCTATTTACATGTTTACTGCAATTATTATACAAATTACGAAAACACATATGTTATAAATTGATAGTCAAATGAAATTGTGTACTTATCACAAGCAAGTAGTTAATATGCGCGACTTAAGTGCCAATTTTCAGGTATAATTAAGTGTGCAATGTGAAAATGAAACTCAGGTCTCCAAATCGGTCACTTATCAAACAAGACATATTCATATTTAAATACATATATCACATCATACAAGAAAAAAATATCCAGGATTTTCTTGCCTCGGTGAATGAAATAAAGATCTAATTGGAAGCTAATCTTTGCTCCAAAAATGTCACTTCATGACATTAACACAAGCTTTGCGCTAGGCAAATATTTTTAAATCAATTACTTATCTACTTTAGTTTTATTGCATTTTTTCTTGGAGGCTAATTGAAAAAAAATTGACAGGGTCACACGTGCTTGTCATTTAAGTTTAATCGCCTGTCATTTTTTTAAAAGATTAAATTAATTTCATTCCTTATGTGGCAAAACCATAACTTTTTTTTAATTTGTTTTGAACTCAATCAAAAAAATAGGTACAACTGATTTATTTAATATAATCACGAACTAAAAGATAAATAATATTTTTTTAATTATAAGCAAAATCTTTTACAATGAAAAAAGTTTATTTAAGAATGTATAGGTAGTCTGGTGGTAAAAAGAAGAATTCTAAAAAAATCTTCCAATAAATTTAATATTCTTAAAAACATGTATGTACATTACCTTACGTAATACTACTTAAAAATAGTCTTCTGAATCTTTTTTTTCATTGCTTGGACATAAAAATATCTACATGAAAAACTATGTTCAAAAGAACAAAAAAAAACATCCCAGACAGACGTCATGCAAATATATATTTTTTTTTCAATTCTAGCATACCCAGCCAGAACATGTTGTTTCTCATTCCCATCAGAGCGAGTTCTGTACTCCTCGAGAAAATAAATTTCATAATCTGACATACAAATAGTATACGAGTACGTATATGTATTTCGTGCAAATTGAAATGACCTTTTTGACGTATGTAGTTGAATGAATTAATTTTGCCATGATGGGTCTGCGATTTACCCATAGACAGATATACACACATACACACCCCATATCTCAGAGGTATGTCACCTTTCCTTGACCTATTTTCATAAACGACTTTTTTTTTATTTTCTCATGGGAAGATTTATATACATACACACCATTATGCATTCAAATCCTAACGAAATAAAAGGGTGACCATGAGATTGAAATAAAAAAAAATGAAAAAAGAACAACAAGACTAACGACCATAAACCTCAACAATTATTCAACTAACCAAGAATATACAAAAATTATTAGGGTATAAAAGGGTAATTGAGGGAACGGGTAGTTATAATTATACTTTGATTATCGAAAACCGAATGTTTAATGAGGCATTATGCTTCCGTATTATTTTAGTAAAAAATTTCCCTTATTTTGACAGATGGCAATAATCTGTTGAAATTTATATCTAGCCTATTATTCAGTTCCTCGACGAAAAAAAAACTACAATGGTGTTCATTTTTACGTTAAAATTTTGTTTATCGAACTGTGAACTATCTAGCAAAAATAATATCATTCCATGTTTTGACCACAGATGTTTTTCTATCCGAAAACATATGTTTTCTCATCACACATTTCTTACGTTCAAAAGAACTGTATCTATACTAAGTTTACATGAGCCATTCTGTTATTTTTTTTTTTTTTAATTTTTTAATCAAGTGCGAGTATGTAAATAAAAATTGATTTATAAAAACGCTCTATTTTGTAATGACATTTAAAAATATGCCAATTTATAAAATCTCTTTAAATATTAGCTCATATTTAATTTTGACAGTGAATGTTATCGTGAATAGGGCACAAAAAATCATTAATCGATTGCTTACGAATTTGTTTTGAAGATTAACGGTAACTTTAAAATATAAAATTGATTCTTTTCAAAAAGAATGTTAAGCTTATGGGGTTTTCTTTTGGTAATTTCAGATTTTGATAGAAAATTTGATTTTTTTCGTTGCGAATGGTATACGAATTTCAGATTGATTTTTTTGATCAACGTATTGGTGTATATTCGTGTTTGTGGAACCATTAACGGTATCGGATGACAAATGACTTGAAATTTTTTTCTTCATTCGAGTTTTTTTGCTTTTGTAAAACGAAGCGATTTCAATGATTAAAAAATGAATGCCGAAATTAATTTGGAAAATTACACAATTGTTATTATTTTCTTTTAATTTATGTATGTTTTCACAACTTTATTACTATTCACGTAATTACTGAAAACAAAATATTGTTAAGGTGATGGCTGTCAATTGTTTTGGTGGTGCAATGGTATTTGTAAAAGAGGGGTTAATCTGCCGAAAAATCCAGATCTGTAAAAATGATTGCCGATCAAAAAAAAATTGATTTGTGTGCCCATTGGAAGGCTTTAATTGTAAAAATCTGTGTTTCGACAGATCTGAAGGGCAAAAAACAATTGTTTTTACCAACAGAAAACTCCAATAGTTCGAAAGGAATGTTGCGAATAAATAATTCACTCTATAAATTTTAGCAGAAAAATGCAAGTGTATTGTGAGTGACTCGTTTTTCGATGACACCTCATGTAAGCATTGTGACAAATCGATCTCGTGTAAAACTACAAACTATTCCCACTTTCAGAAGACGTAGGCGACCTGTCAAAAAATTTCCTTCGAATTAAGGGAACTTTTACTGGAAAGCTATAGGTACAAATAAGAAATGTCTCCTTTTATTTCAAGGCAAGTAATTTTGTGTCAGAATTAGTTAAGTATCAGCCGTTAGTTACTTACCAGTTTAATTTTATATAAATTGTTATTGCTGTTAAGTTATTAAAAGATAACTTTAACAGATTTGTTTATTATGTCAAAAATTGTAAAGAAAACTTTGAGCGTTCATTGAATTCTATAAAAATTACAATTACAATTTACCAAAAAGAGTCATTTTATTTCACAAAAAAATATTCTCAACTTAAGGAACATTTTTGAAGGAAAGTTCAAAGCTTGACATTCATGACGTCAAATATTAACTAGTTTTCTTAGTCAATTTTTCGTTTAACGAGTGTAGTTGACATACCATTTGACAATTGTGATTTCGTTGTATCGTTTACAGTGACAGTAATCATATCACAAGGTGTGTTCCCGTACTTTGTGCACAAAAGTACAGAATCTAATTTTAGTCAAGAGAGTGGGGGTACAAATGTCACAGATAGAGAGAGAGAGAAAGTTTCGCATTAGCACATTGAATACAAAATTTTAGATTTTTTATGCATCAAAACAAAATTGAGTTTTTCGAAACATTTAATGAAAAGTTTTTTCTTAAAAACTTTTTAAGATGAAATATTAATTTATTGCACGAAAAAGTCCGACGACACCATATAAATTTGATTATTTACAATTATATACAACTTTCATAATAAAGACATTTCTTGTGTTAAAAATTGGCAACCGGTGGCAATATATTGAACTCTTGTTAGCGCTTTGTTATGTGAAAAATTACAAAATTTGTTTTCGTAGAAATTCTAATATTTTCAGTTCGAGAACACGCCTACTGACACTTGAAAAAAAAATAAAAGTTCAAAGAACTGAAAACTTTCTTTTTCAATAGTTTAAATATTGGAACCGTGTTGAAAAAAAAAACAATATTTTCTTCAAAAAAAAAAAAAATACAAAATTGTTCACAGTTAACCCGTTGTAGTGTCACACAATTAAAATTGTTTAATTTTTATTTTCTTCCGAAAGTTCCTACTGTCATAAAATTTTACTATCTAGTTATATGCAAATAATGACTTAATTAAGCTTTACAAATTGCGCAACATTATATTTGCAAAAACAAAAACTATAAATAAATACATACATATAATACCTTGTACCTTACGTATAATACTTATTTATCCCCCCTCTATTAAACATTTGTTGTATTTTTGTCACAGGACAAGTTGACATTTTGTTTTTAATTATTCGATTCAAATGTGACAGTAAAAAAGGGGTGCATTTTTGAGTTATGTCTGCGCTTTCGATTGGGTAATCTAATTTCAGAAATTAAAAAAAAAATTTAAACCTGTGTATGTACTGTGTGGAAAATGGACATTATACAAAAAAACATTCCACGATAGCCTGACTCTGAGAAATGTAAATGAATTGAAAGATTATTTAATACACGAATGAATTTGATGTGATGAGCGTGACAATCGCATGATCTGATCATTTTTGTGTACATACACATACCTACATACGCATAAATTGAGGAAATCATCTGTCATTTTTAAATCAAGTAATAATATAATTGGAATACCTACAAAAAAAAGAGTTAAAGCGTGACTTCTTGGCAGAATGCGAAATTAAGAGATTAATATTCAACCGTAAAACTTTAATGGGGATTAATAAGTTTTACATAAGTATAATCAAAATAATAACTTTCAAAGTTTTTTATTTCTCATCATAAAAATGAGCCAATTAATGACCACGCTTTTATTTATTTGTGTTAGTTTTTTATATGTATGCATGTATTTTTTAAATTTATTTTTGAAGCGAATTCGTCAAAATTTGCCATCGATGTTCAAATGTTTTACTTGCTCATATACATAATTATTACATTACCATATATGACAAAGAAGTAAAAAAAAAGTATGGCTTCCGTTATAACATCCGTCCGTCGTTGTTGGCCTGGTTGGGAGTGCAAGAATCTAAAAAAATAGATGGGTTTTATTAAAATATGGTACAGCTCCATAGCAACAAATGTCAGTTTGTTAACTGGGAAATTTGTACGAATTTTAACAAATTACTGTTCGTTAACCTAAAATAGTTAAAATTATTGGCGCAACATTTTAAACAGTCCTCGTTTAGAGAATAAACGCAACTCTAGTTAAAGCAGTTGTTTAGATGCCAGTCCTTGTCTAACTTTATCTAAATTTTAATCACACTAAACAGCTCTTCTAATTAAAGTAGATCTTTAGGGCTAAGATAATCTAACTTTTGTTGAACACACCTTATTTTGACAGATAGAGCAATGGAACAGAACGAAAATTAAACATAACCACAAGAACACAAAAAACATATTCATAGGAGCTCATGTTTCAGGTAAGATTTTTAAAATTTCAGAAAAACATTTTCATATATAATTCGTTTCAGATAAAGAAACAAATTTCAACAGACCTAATCAAGTGGGGCATGCAGTTGATTATGCTCTTATATTCGCCATATAAGCTTCAGCACCTCTCGTGATTATCACTTTTGTGACTCACTACTTTCCCCGTAAAGTTGGTCTTCCTTATCTGCATCGTTCTCCACCGAAAGTGCGTCTTCTGACCAGCGAAGAATAACAAGCAAGGCGACAAGGAATCAACGAAATCCCTCGAGGAGTTGCAGGATTTTTAAGATTCCGAATTGAGCGAACAAAAAGAAGTGCCAACTGATCGCCATCCTATTGGTAGGTCCGACCATCGCACAGAGGACATCAATAAGGACGATACCGACTCCGGACATCGTTCCACATTAATGTTAAATAATTCAATATCATCTTTTAGGAATATTATTAATGATCAAGGGGACTATGCCCCACGAGTGCTCACACGACCAACCACGGATTGAAAGCAATAAGCACCGAACTGGTTGATTTAAGCGAAGAAGGCTAGAATTAGAAATAACTATGTATTCATATATCGTACTTCGTTTTTACTGCGATATAGGTACTACATATAGGGCAAGTTTTGCATTTGGAAAAAAAATCGATCGGAGATTTTAATCAAACTTGACGTTACGATGATGGAGAGCACTAAAAAAAGTGGGTCCCGCAATTCCGTCTGTCTGGCTGTCTGTACAACTCTTTACAGCCTAACGGCTGAAGCGATTTTCTTCAAACTTGGTATTTAATCGTTTTAGGTGATTGTCCAAAAATGATTTCTGAATTGTTGTTTTAGCCCAAAAAATAACGGTACTTGCCATACAAATTTTTTTACCATCATAATTATCTCGAGAACGGCTGTGGTGATTTTGATAAAAATTGGTGTGTGTACTATTTTGGGTATGGTATACATATTGGCCAAACATTTTTTTTTTAATATTTTGTTATTAACGGTACCTGCCATTTAATTGAATTTCGACTTTCTCATAAACGGCTCAGCGGATTTCGATCAAAATTCTTACACAGGATCTACTTCAAATTCTTAATAATACTGCATTTCAAAATTTACGAAAAAAAATTTTTTTGGATTTAAAAAAAAAAATATATGTTTTTTGAAAATTCAATATTTCGAAAACGGGTGGACGTTTTTTTCTGAAATTTTGTTTTTGGATTTATATTACTAAATATTTAAAATGTTCATACCAATTTTTTTTAGAAAAAAATTAAGATTTTTTATATATAAAAAATTAAGTGAACTAAGACTTAATTTGATAGGGGAGATTTTTTAACGTGTTTTTTTTATTATAAATTAAATATTTTATTTTAACAACTTAAAACACAAATTATTTATTTTTGCTTATATGTACATTTCGGAAGCTATGCTTCCATCGTCAGTAAGGTCTATTTAAATAAAGACTTTAAAAATACATACAAATAAATTGCATATAATTTAATCGGACATAGGAACAAATACGTGCGATCCAGTCGTGCATTTTATTTTTTTAATAAGAGGGTGTTTTTTTTTTATATAATACAATTCTATATACTACTGAAATTACTCAGAGAGACTTAGCATAATATTTAATTGGACTTGTTGAATTATTGAATAAAATAGCTTTTAACGGCCTTCCAATTTTAATGATTAAAATTTTAATCTTGTTGGATACAGTTCACATTTCTTTTTTGTCAAAAAATGCAAGTAAGTTGAACTGAACTTAACAAAAATTGCGTATTGGTAAGGCGCTCACTAACCAACTGATCAGTCCAAGTGAGATTGCCGGGATGAAACGCAAATTTTGAGGACTAAAGGCCGTTAAAAGCTATTTTGAATTTTATTTTGTAATCTAATTAAATTGAAGTTGTGTTTTCAAATCAATATCTTGAATAAAATTCAAGGTTTTTCAAAGTTCTGCGAACGGATTTGTTCGAACTTTATTCATTTTTGGCTGCCTAAAAAGCTGAAAATCTTCAAAAATAGTATAATCTTCTTCAAAAAACATTTTTCTTTCATTTTTTGTTATGAAATGTCAAAAGTTTACTGGAAAAATATAGTTTAAGAAATATAAAGAAGCGATCTGATTTGTTTAAAGTTAGACGACATCTTTAAAGTTAAAGTATACTTTTTGTCGTTAAAAATTATCTAAAAGTCGACTTTCATTTTAAAACTTATTTTTAGACTCGACTCCCATTTTAAAACTAATTTAGAGTAAGGTTTAAATGTTTGCGCTATTGAGTAAAACAAATTTCCATTAATTAAAAAAAAACTTACGAATTACGGATGCAACAACTGTCAAAACCAACATGGAACGTTGCTGTTAGTTTTGTTTCTCGTCCCTTAAATTGAAAGAGTTATTGCAGACCCAGTTAAATACATAATTTATGATTCGGTAGACTCCCAGAAATTCCTTTCCAATGTGAAAAGTATCATAAAGCTACAAATATATTAAGACATAATCGAGTTCTAAGCCAGGTAGGTTTTCCTAATAGAGACGGGTACATTTTGACAGTTCAAGTGTCTGCCATATTTTTATCTATGTTTTATATTTTTCAGACCATTGACTTATTTAATAATTAGCAATTTTCAATCTTAAGTCGTTCCCGGTTAAAAAAATTTAAACATTTTTACTTGCGATTATATGTACTATAAGGCAAGTTATGCATTCAATGAAAAAAAAAAGTTTTGAGATAACAATCAAACATGACATTACGATGATAGCGAAGACGAAAAAAGATGGTCTAAAAATTCTCTCCGTATGTATGTCTGTCTGTCTGGCAGTCTGCCAGTCTGTCTGCATGTATGTATAGACACCTAGAGCCCAAACTGGTGGGCCGAATTGCTTCAAACTTGGTATATAGAGTTTTTTAGGTATCGTACAGAGGGGTAATTGAAGATTTTTTTAGCTCAAAAAAATAACGGTACATGGCATATAACCGTTACGTTAAAACTTATTTTTCTCGGAAACGGCTCTAACGATTTTGATTTAAAGAATTCAGTGCAGCTTTTTATGACCGATCATTATGGTTGAATTTTTCTTAAATGTCTGAAAACGGTAATTTTCATAGGACAGTTTTTTTACTTTCGACTATCTCATAAATGGCATAACCGATTTTTTTGAAATTTCACACATATATAGGCTTAGGTTGCCCAATTTAAACTGGGTACCAATATTTTTAATTAATATTTTTTTGTATTTTTAAAAGCATTAAGAATTTTTTTTTTAAATTTATATTTTGAAAACGGCTTAATAAATTTTTTTTCAACAATTACAGTTACATGTATTTGCTGAATACCTATGAATTGGCGTTTTTGATTTTTTTTTAATGTTTTCAAGAAGTTAAAAAAACAACGTTTTTCCTCAAAAACCGCTCCACAGATTTTTAAATATTTTTTCTCAAAAATTTAGAATTATACAAGAAATAAAATGGCGTACTTTTTTTGAGTTTAAATTAGTTTAAGTATTTATTTCAGAATTTTGAATTATTTTTTTCTTAGATCTTAAATATTTTGTTTTTAAGTTAATATTATTTAATATTTGAGATTCTCATACCAATTTTTTTAGCAATAAATAAAGAAATTTTGTATACATAAAAAATTAAGTAAAAAACGACTTTAAAAATACGATGGATCGAACATAAGAGCAAGTTCGTGCGATCCAGTCGTGCATTTCATTTCATAAGAGCTTGCTCAACGAGAGAGAACATTCTCCCTACCTGTGATTTTCTGTTCCAAGAAATTTGTTCAGACAGAAAATTACAGCAAAGAAAACCAGCTCAAGAACAGCGTGGCTGTCATCGAATTTTTTTTATATCAATTTAATTTTTTGTAGGTTTAAAATGTTCCCGTACCTTAGCGCTGTGCGCTTTTTGCTAGAATTTTATTCCAACTCTTCGAGATTTGACGTTTTGTGAATGCCTGTGTAGAAAGTATGTGGACTGATAAAACCCTGTTGAGTGCCATCTGTCGTCAATTTTACCTTTCTACTTTTTTTCAGGGAATTAAACTAAGGTCATCTATTGATATTTTGTATAAGAATCCATTACATCTTTATATTAGCCGTATTTTATTTTCCCCGTGAACCAGACAGATCAGATCATCTATTTATTTGGATCACGGGAAAAATATAAAACGGCTATTGTTTATAAAAAAAGTCAACAATTGAGATAGTGCTAGGTTATCATGAGGAAAATCGCTTTTTGTTTTATTTTATTTAAATTTGTCAATAAAATTAATTCTTTACTAAAAAAAAAAGTAATTAAGAAAAGTTATGTTTTCAATGGGCGAAACACTCAAGAATAATTCAAATTACATTGTTAAAAAGACTGCTTTTACATTAGAGCAATTTTAAATTTTTGATTTGTTTTCTTTTAGTTTCAAAAATGTAAGCTAATCAAATAGAGAAAATCTAAATATAATAATAAGGGTATTACATTTGTCAGTTTCACTAAAGAACTGGTTTACACTTTAAACGTTAATAGATCCTTAAATTTCCCTATATGACGTTCTACCAATTTATTGACAGAATTCAAAGCTTTTGTTCTGATAAAATTAACGTTTTTTTTCTATTTTTAAACACTGGCATTGTTTGACATAATGCAAAGCATGATTATCTTGATCAAAATTATAATTTAAAAATCAAAATTGAGCACAAGTTTCTATAAATAAAACAACTTATGATTGCTTTGCGTTTTTGAGTTCAATCACAAGATTTGCGACCAGCGAATGCGAATAAATATTTTAAATTAATTTCTAGAATTTCAGCCAAGCGAATACATGATAATTCTTTTAAATTTAAACAGCATTTAGACATTTATTAATTAATTTCGTTAAAGAATTAAAACAATATTTGTTGATGAATATTGTTCAAGAAAAATAAGTATATGGAATAAAGGGAAATTTGTATATTCGTATATGGGGATATTGAAAAATTACCCATTAGAACTTGTTCGCGGCTTAAGTGTCAAGAATTATACCCGTTTGTTGTTGGACTGAATTCTTCGCTAGCGACGCATTTTTAAAATTGGAACCATACATCTAGCAATCCATATTGAATAACTAAGTTTGAACACTAAAAATTAAGGTCAGTGAACAATCATACGTCAATGAAATGCAAGATCTACAGAAAGCATCACCGATAAAACCCGAGGCAATCAAATAAAAAATTCGGCCATTTGCAGACATCAACAGTGCTAGTTTTACGTTGAGGCTTTGATCAATGTACTATATCCGTAAAACAATCCAACTGACCAAGAAGCTAAAAGAAAAAAAAAGAAGAAATGTAAAAACAATACAAACGCAGGTTCATACTTACAGTGGATCACATCTTATTTGATAGTGTTCCTTTTCAAATAAACTGTATCTTCACATTTAGGAAGGATATCAACGAAATTTGAATGAAGGTTTTAAAATCCTTGTTTAATGAACATAAACCGTTAAACACAGTTATTAATAATAAAAAAATATTAATTTCTCAAGCAAAAAACACCCCACAGTTTATTTGATACAGTTACTTCAGTGCATCTTAACACCTGATTTTTGCGGTTGATCGTTTCTGTCATTTCAATTGTGTTTGCAGTTTCGTTTGACTAATTTTAAGTTTCTTGGAAGTCGATTAGCCAATTAAAAATGAAATGGGTCCTCGTACTAGTATCGAACAGCGTGAACTGGTCATAAGCCATTATAAGAACGGGAGATCAGTTCGGAAAATTGCTGAATTTGTGAACCTAAGTCCGTTTAAGCACATTATTGAGCGGTTTGTGCATGAAAATCGGGTTCAAAATAAAGGAAGAAATGCACCAAACAAAATCATCAACGCGCCTTATGAACGATATATTGTGCGGAAAATAAAAGTTAATCCGAAGTTATCGGCTCCAAAGCTGGTTATTGCAGTTCAGCAAGAACTAGGCAAGTCATGCAGTGCTGAAACTACCCGCCATGTGCTTCGCAAGTATGTCTTTAATGGGCGAGTGACTCATAAAAACCGTTCATCAGCAAAAAATTCAACGAAGTTGACTTGCCTTTGCTAGGGAGCATAATTCTATAGGTGCTGAATTTTGAAACAAGGTAATTTTTGCACACGAGTCGAAGTTTAACATATTTGGTTCCGATGGTATGTCCTACGTCTGACGGAAACCGAATACAGAGCTTAAGAAAGAGAATTTGAAAGCTACTGTAAAGCATGGCGGAGGAAGTGTGATGGTATGGACCTGTATGCCTGTGGGGATTTTAGAATTCATTGAGGGGTCATTGATAAAAATGGTTATCAATATTTAAAAAAAACAAAACAATTTGCTCCAAAGTGCCGTGAAACTGGGTATACGTCAACAATTCTGTTTTTATCAAGACAACGACCCAAGTCAGGAATTGTGCAGACCTGGCTCATATGGAACTGCCCCCATTTGATGACACCGACGCGACGGCACGGTTACCTTATATGAATGTAATTGGAAATCTGTGGTCTTTATTGTACAACAAGATTCGTCAGCATGACATATCCAGCAAAGAGCAGCTCAACAGGGTGTTACTGGAAGAATTACAGAAAATTACCCCTTAGATAACACAAAAGCTTGTTGATTCAATGCCAAAAAGGCTCAATGCTCTTGAAATGGCAAAAGGCTACCACACCAAATATTAAAAAAACACAATATTACCAATTATTCATAGCACTTATTGACTATATGACATAAGCAGTGGTGTATAATTTTGCAATATTTTAGGAATTTTGAATTTGCATTACGTATAAAAAAAAATTGGTAAATAAATGAAGTTATTTTGCTAACTAAGCAATTATTTTCATAACTGCATTCAAATTTTGTGTATGATCTTCCTTGTTTTTTGAATTTTTGCAATTTAACATAAAAAACAAGCACTGTATCAAATAGGCTGTGAGCCACTGTATGTATTGCTTTTGTTATTTTTTTTTGTGGACTCTGCTTTTAATTTTGTTGTTTTGTGACCTTTATCCAAATTATGCGTTTCGCCCAGGTACATATAATTCACAGTGTTTGTGTCGGTAGCTATCGACTAATATTTTGCGTCGCGTCTTAGAAGGGTACTACAGTATCTAACTGATGAGCCCAACTGTAGTACCTGGGCGATACGCATAATTTGTACTAAAGGTTACAAAAGAACAAAATTAAAATTAAAATAACTACTGATTAATTAAATTCCAGGACAGTTGAAAATGAAGTCAATCTTCAGGGATGATGCCTATTTTTTAGGCTAGATGAACGGCTAGGCTAAGTCAGCAAGCAAAATTGCCAGATTTGGGATGATGACAATCTATGCATGGGGTCCATAAAATTGTAATTCAATACCTGCAGAGAGAAACTGTTTGGTGAGGATTGTTTATCGGCTGCGTCATTGGCCTCTACTTCTTAGAAAATGACAATGACACGGACATCAGCATCAACTGAGATGAGAATCAATTAGGTTGAACACTTAGGATGAATAATTTAGCTTAATATAAAAAAAATAATACGAACGGTTTTAATTATCTAACATTTTTCCAAAATTAAAATTTAGAACATAGATATTATCATCCAAACAGATTTTTTTTAATTTAATATTTATTGCTTAACCTTAGGTTAACTTTAATTATTAAATCAAGGCGAGTGCTCCAAAAATGCACATTATTGCTTAACTATTCTTCTCACAGAATTTCATTTTTAATTATTGAATTCTTTGGATGTTTTTCTTTTGATTTAATAGAACTTCAAATGAAATATATACATATTATTACGTATGTACATATGCTTATATAAAGTCCAAAACGAGTCTGATTTTATATTGTAATTTTTAAGCTTAATTGATTTGAACTTTATTTCAAGGCATCATAAACAAGGAATTCGTGACAAGGAATTCGCGAAGATACCTAATAGTTTCGTACCATTTTTACCATAATAGTCAAGTTAAGTAACTAAAAGTGATGAAAATTTAAATTTTATAGCTTAGTTGATCTTTAGCTAGAGGATTTATATCTTTTTTATGTTTTTTTTTAAATTATGAAAATATTTTTTTTTATTTTTTCCACGGAATTTTTAATTTCTTGTTTGCTTTTAAATTTTATAAGCAATTACTACTTATCTGTTTTGTATCTTTTTATTTTTTGAGAAATAGTATTTTTTTTAATTCGTCAAACAGTAAAAAATAAAAATACAAATGAAATGTTGCCAGATTTCGCAAAATATAGTTCACGAATCATCAAATACAGATCAATAGTTCTTTATCAATCCTCTCAGGAATCATGAAAGAACTTAATCAACAATGCAATTTGTGAGCTTTAGAAACGTATGGTGTTTTTACAAAGAAACTAAATATTTTGAGAAAGAGCAGAAAAATTAATTTCATTGGAATATGATTCGCTCACAATTACGTGTAACGTATTAGACCAAAATCCCATGGCCGGCAGACATCTAGGGTGATTTTTTTGCTACTTGGTTTTTGACGTTTATATTTTTGACAGACCACACATGACAAATTCCACGAACATTTGACATTTCGATTCAGTATTGTTTGCCATTTCATCATGAATAGACTTACGCCTGAACAACGTTTGCAAATTATTGAAATTTATTATCAAAATTCGTGCTCTGTGAAAAATGTGTTTCGCAAGCTACGTCCGTTTTTTTTTTCGCTCATTTTTTGCTAAATGGATACGTGAATAAGCAGAATTGCCGTATTTAAAGTGAAGAGCAGCCAGAGGCAATTCAGCAGCTACCAATGCATCCCGAAAAATGCACTGTTTGGTGCGGTTTATGGGCAGGCGGCATCATTGGGCCGTACTTCTTCAAGGACGATTAAGGCCGCAGGGTTACGGTCAATGGAGAAAGGTACCGTTCGATGATAACAGATTTTTTTTTGCCGAAAATACAAGAATTGAACTCGGTCGACATGTGGTTCCAACAGGACGGTGCCACATGCCACACTGCACGCGAAACCATGCATCAATTGAGAGGCGAATTTGGTGAGCAGTTGATCTCACGTTTTAGCGCAGTCAATTGGCCACCAAGATCATGTGATTTGACCCCGTTAGACTATTTTTGTGGGGCTATGTTAAGTCTATTGTCTATGGGGACAAGCCAAACACGATTGCTGCCTTGGAAGCCAACATTGAACGCGTCATTGGTGAGATTCCGGCCGAAATGTGTGAAAAAGTTTGCCAAAATTGGACCTTCAGAATGGACCACCTGAAGCGTAGCCGCGGGCAACATTTAAGTGAAATTATTTTTAAAAAGTAAATGGTAGATATTGATTTATCGATCCAAATAAAAATTTCATTTACTTTTTTACAAGTTTTTGTGTTTTTTTGAATTTTCAAAAACCAAGCTCTTAAAAAATCACCGTTTATATGTACGTCATTTTATCATAGCTGAATTTTTTTCTGTTAATAGATACCAAAGTATACAAAAACGAATGGACATTCCGAATTATCAAAGCTGAGGCTTTTCGGAGATATGCAGTCTTAACAGTTCATAGCCAACTACGTTATTTTATCAAAGCTGATTTTTACTTGCGATATAGGTACTATAGGGCAAGTTTTGCATTTGGAAAAAAATCGAACTCGACATTTTAATCAAAGTTGACATTACGATGCAATTCCGTCTATCTGTCTGGCAGTCTGCCTGTACAACTCTCTACAGCTTAAACGGCTAAAGCGATTTTCTTCAAACTTAGTATTTTGGCGTTTTAGGTGATTGTCTAAAACAGATTTTTGAATCGTTTTTTTTACATCAGAAACAAACGGTACATGCCATGCAATTTTTTCTACCATCTCAATTATCTCAAAAACGGCTATATTGATTTTGATCGAAAAAAGTGTGACCACTATTTTAGATATACGCAACATTTCAGTAAATTTTGTTTTAAATATTTTGTTATAAATAACTTTTTTTTGATTTTTAAAATTATCATAAACGGCTCGACGGATTTCGATAAAAAAAATTTATGTAGGAATAATACTGCATACCAAAATTTTCGAAAAAAAATTTTTGGATTTTAGTAAAAAAAAATATTTTTTGTTTGAAAATTTAATATTTCGAAAACGGGTGGAAGATTTTTTTTTAAATTTAGTTTTTAAATTTATATTATATAAATAAAAATGTTTCCCTCTTTCGGACGTAGGCAACGTAAATGATGGAAACAAATTTCGGGGAAATAAAATATTTTCGGAGGAATAAAACTCGAGATTATTAACAAAGCATGTGATTTCGAAATATTGAATTTTCAAAAAAATATTTTTTTTTCAAAAATCCAAAAAAATATTATTTTTTTTAAATTTTGGTACGCAGTATTATTTATAATTTAGGGCCTCCTTCGTAAAAATGTTGATAAATATCCGTCGAGCCGATTGTACCTATATCGCAGGTAAAAAAAATCAATTTATTGTTATAATTTCGAGCAAAATTTGAACATTCATAAAGAATTAATTAACCAATCGCCCAAGGTACTAGGGAAGGCGGTTTTCTGTTTTTCCGGATATTTTCCCTCCCGGTTTAACCGGACAAAAAAACCGTTTTATTTAATAACCGCTTTTCGGTTTTATATACAAAAATTATTAGTGTTTTTATTTGCTTTAAAAAACGATCATGTCAAATAAAATATATTTACATTCGATCATATACATATGTAGATAAGCTTATTTCCGAAAAGAAAATTCTATTATTTTCGAAAAAAAAACACATTCGTGAAATACTCCCATACAAACGAAAATTCCAGATGCGACAACATATTTCAGTTAATAATTTTATTTTAAATAATAAATTATGTTCAAGTTCACAAACGTGAAATCAGCTGACAGATAGGAAAGAAAACATACTCGTACACCGTCTGTATATCTCATAGAATGAAAGCCAAGATGATATGATGGAAAATTTTTCAAAAGTTACCTACCTTCAAATAGTGTAGGTTTCGACATCAAACAACGCAATTTTTCGAAAGTGTGTGTTGTTAAAAATGATTTCACCTTCATACCACTACAGTTAATTTCAATATAAAAGAAAAGTTGGCGTTTTTTTTTGGATTTCTGAAATATCAGCGGTTTAACCGAGCAGAGCAAAACAAATCTCCGGTGAAAACCGGTTAACCGAAACAAAATAACCGGTTTCGGCTTTAACCGGCCGGTTTTCCCATCCCTACAAAGTACGCAGCCCGAACGAACTATAAAATCAAACTAGTTTCTTACTGTTCATAACTATATCTACCAAAATTCAGATGGCACGAAATAATTTTTGAAAATGAAAATTTTATTCGTGAAATATTTTGGGAGAAATGATTTATCATATAGGTAAATGAAAGAATGAATTTTATTTTAATACAATTTAGGCATTAGCTTAGCTTTAAATTATCATTTAAAAAAATGATATCTGTTGAATTTTGTTTACAAATTATAGATATGAGATTTCGACTGTTCGACGACAATATTTAATGAGTTGCCCGCTGACAATGATTGTGTAGTTTTTAGTGTCGATATTTCTAAGTTCTTTATCGAATACGATTTTAAATGAATCTCCTTTATGTTCAGTTAATTGTTCTTTGTGATTGTATATATATGAACATACTATAATAATTGTGTATGTATGTATTATTTGTACAAAATCAAATCAAAATGCCTCATCGATATAACTTTTATTATACATAACCACAAGTATGTACATTATGTATATTAATCAAATATCGAATGCGGGCTTAGATGACTGTTAAAAATGTCAGTTAATTAATCTCCCTTATAGTGTTTTTGCTATTGAAGGCAATAAGCATTCATTTTTTATTTTTTTCGTTTTTATCATAACCCGCGTGATTTGATTTTTTTTTTGTTTTTTTTTTAATTAATTGTGAAATAAAACTAGAGCGTTGCTTTTTGTCTTAATTATTTCTGCTTCTTTTTTTTTTAGTTTTGTATGTTCTATTATCGTACTATGAGAAGGAATTTTAAAAATACATAGTGACATCATATCACTGCGGCGCAAATATCACGCATTGGTTACACAAGCAGACACAAAAAAAAATGAATAGCAAAAAATTTGATTTCAACACGATTAATATGACAAGAATTCGACTTTGATTGTGCAAAGTTATAGGCATACGAGTATGATTTTTAATGGAGGTTAAGCAAATAATAACACGTTCACGACCTTGGAGCATTTTACACGATTTTTTAATCCCCGCACACAACGAAACCGGAAGATTTATTTTCAAGCCTTTCTATATGGAAATGATTTGCAAAATTTAATGTGATAGGGACCTTGAGCGGGCCTAACAAAAATATTTTTTAATAATTTGTAAAGTTATATACAAATATATATATATATATTTAAATTAGTTCTCCTACACAAAAAATAATTTGGAAAAACCAAAGCGTATTTTAGTTCTCTAATATTTTTGAAAGCTTTTCACAATTTATGAGGAAACTAGGAGCACATAGGTGTCGTTGCTCCGAATAATTTGTATGTATAACTTTAATCAGGTTTTAAAATATTTGATAAGCAATAAAATTTATGAAAATAATTGCCTAAAATCTTCTGACAAAAATAAATTAAGTATAAGTGCATCTGAATTTGACAAGGTTTTAAATGTGTGTATACATTCGCTTCCCAAGCTCATTGTAAGTAGAAAGATTTTATAAATTCGATATAGATTTACTGATTTAATAGTAGGTATCTTGCTGTGTTTTCAAAAACATAATTTATTTTTTGTATTGACATTTTGATAATAATCATAATCTTTATTGTTAAGCTATTGACCAATTGGTTAAATTATTATAGGTGTTCGAGATTTAAATATATCACTTTTGGCTGTTTTGGTCGTAATGTTTTTTTAATGAAACAATTTCATTTCCTTTCCCGACGTTTCGACGGTGGTTGCTGTGTTCTTCAGGGGATCTTTTATTAACAAAAATAAAATGAACATATTATACACATAAGAACATTTAGTGTAAAATTTTGGCAAACTTACATTTAGTACGTATTACAGATAAACATAAATAATACAATGAAAAACAAATATAAAACAATGTTTAAAAAAAATTTGTTATGATGTAAAAAAATACTTCGATTGAAGCTTAGTCGGCTTTAAATTGTCACGGATTCTGCTTAGTCACCAAAGAGCAGTAAACCGATGAAATATTCTGGCTGTCTGGTTTACGATTCATATCGTTTTTGTTGTTAATAATATGAAGCGTTTCTAGAGTATACCGATTGCAGACATGTTTCTCCTAGTTTTGGACAACCTTTTGGACAATAAATTTGCCGATAGTAACAAACCAAAGATAATCGTTAAATATGTAGATGATATATTTGCAGTTGTTAATGAGGGGGAGGTCGACAATGTTTTACGATGCCTTAATTCATATCATGAAAAAATACAATTTACCGTTGAGAGGGAACAAAACAGAGCGATAACGTTCTTAGACGTCAAGATTCATCGCGTTAAAGATAGACTCTCTTTCAATTGGTATCAGAAAGACACAGCATCTGGAAGACTTGTCAACTTTAGATCCAATCAAGCAAAGAATATTCTTATTAATACAGCCAAATAGTCACACAAATCCTCCTAGATAATGGCTATCCAATGGGAATCATACGGAGCTTGATACTTCGCCAAAACCACAAAGCTCCTGTTGATAAATCGGTAAAAAGAGAGAGGTATTTGTAAAAGTATAGTTTATGTTCCCAAACTGTCAGAAAACTTTAAAGAGACGGTAAAAAATAGGACTAATGACGTCAGCTTAGCGTATAAATCCAATAGGACGCTGGCACCTCTTTTCACCAACATGAAAACAAAAACGGAAAAGGATAAGTGCACAGACGTAGTCTATAAAATTAACTGTCGTGGCAATGCGGAAGAAAATTGCAATCTTTTGACAGAGTGGAAAGCGGTATACTCTAGAAACGCTTCATATTATTAACAACAAAAACAATATGAATCGTAAACAAGACAGCCAGAACATTTCATCGGTTTACTGCTCTTTGGTAACTAAGCAGAATCCGTGACAATTTAAAGCCGACTAAACTTCAATCGAAATGTTTTTTTTTTTTTTTATATCATACATTTTTTTTTTAAACATTGCTTTATATTTGTCTTTTATTGTATTATTTATGTTTATCTGTAATACGTACTAAATGTAAGTTTGCCAAAATTTTACACTAAATGTTCTTATGTTCATTTTATTTTTGTTAATAAAAGATCCCCTGAAGAATACAGCAACCACCGTCGAAAAGTCGGGAAAGGAAATGAAATTGTTTCACTAAAAAAAACATTACGACCAAAACAGCTAAAAGAGATATATTTAAATCTCGAACACCTATAATAATCATAATCATAAGTTAGATTGTTAATATTTAAAATTTTAGAAATAATAACAACAAATAAACCTAAAGTGCTCCACCCGTATCTATAATAAAATTTTAAATCTTACTTAACTTTAAAATACCTTTAAACAACACTTAAGTTCAATATGCGTATCTATAAACAATTTTCTCGTTTAAACAACTTTACTTAAAGGTGTCTTAACTTACACAGCATTCATGGCGTTTAGAGGTTATTTAAAGCCCTCTTAAATGTATTTTGACATATCAATTCTCAACTATTGAAGTTTGGAATTGTGATTTTATTTAGTTTTGTGATTTTTTCTAACATATTCAATTAAAATAATGGATAATAATTTAATTTTAGGTTCCAATTCTAATACAAGAAGAATACCCATAATTTATAAGTCCCGGTTACAACCCCATGGAACTGGTTGAAATTTCTTTTCGCCGAAAATATAGGTTCTCAAATGCCAATATGGTTAAAATCATTAACCTTGTCCGATTCGATATCAAGGGGTTTTCCTAGAGGTGATCACATTTCTGCTCATCTGAAAGTACTGGCTACCATAAGATATTGGGGTCGAAATGAGGTGCAGATATAAATATTTTAATTATTCTTTATCCCACTAAAAAAGAAATAATTACAAATTTATTTTCCTTTATGTGGATGCAAGATGATGGGCGGATATACACGGATTTAGCCAATCCAGGCTCCATATTATATGTCAAAGGTTTGCAAAGGCATTCACCTTAAAGCGACTCAAATTTGTAAAAATGTCAACACTGGTCTCAGAGCAAATACAGAAATGGACAAATTAAGTGAAAAAAGTGGTTTCCCACATATTGTGGGTGCAATCGGTTGCACCCACATTAAAATACCCAAAGTTGGAGGTCTATCGGGTCAGTATTAAATTAACCGTAAAGGTTTCTGTTCACTCAGTACCCAAGTGGTTTGTGACTCTTCACTAAAAATTCGAGATATCGTATGTCACTGGAGAGGTAGTACACACGGTTCCAGAATTTTTAGAAAGAGCAGAATAAAGGAAAGGTTCGATGATAGGGAATTCAAAGGAATTTTGAGGAACAATAAAACATCGCACATATTGCTACGCGCAATGCTGTAGAAAGGTGTTTTGGACTATGGAAAAGCCGCTTCAGAATCCTACTTTCGATGTTCTTTTGAAAATACAAAAACAGCAGTTATCGCTTTGACTGTTCTGCACAACTAAGCCATAGATTTTCAGGATATTACCTCAGGTAAAAACGAAATAATAAAACAAAACAAAATGCACAAGAATTTTAATTTAATTGTTTTATGTTACATAATGATCGTTACGTTACATTATAATCGTTACGTTACATTATGATGGTGTAGTTAAGTACGAATGAGAAATCATTTATAGATACTAATTTAAGTAACGTTGTGTAAATCTAATGCCGCGCAGTTCAGGTTGCATTTAAAAGTTCTTAGGTCTTACAGGCATATAATTAAATTTAAAAAAAATCAAATTTAAATATTTAAACAATCTTAATTAAATAACCTCAAAGAGGCATTTTAAAAAAATCTATTAGATGCGGCTGCTTGTTTTTAGTATTAAATAAAATAGGTTTATTTTTGTTTGGAAAATATTAAATTTAAATTTAAAAAAAAAAAATAGAAAATGTTGGTATCCTATATTATTTTAAGCTTTATTATAGAGCTTACGTACAAATAATTAATATCAGTGGTTGAGTAAAAATTACAATTTTACGGTCAAACCAAATGGACAACTTGACTTTCTGAAGTCAAAATGTTGGCGATTTTCTGCACCTGCAATGGGCTAACTCACACTTCACACATTATTTGTAGGATCAAGTTGATTATCTACAATAATAATCTATATTTTGAAGTATTTAAAATATTTATTTCTTAATGTCGTCCGAAATAGCCCTTTTCCGGGGAAAATATTATTAATGTTGTTTTCGATTGGCCGTTCGGAGTAACTCTTTTTCCACTCCTGCTATTCCAAGAACGTTCGAATGCCTGTTCTGTGTAAGGTTATCGGAGTATTTATATTGATTTCATATACGGGAGGAAAAATCATTGGATTATTTGTCAAGCAAATGCTTTAAAAAAGCCATTTTCTTAGGGTGGTTATCCTAAGAAAATGGCTTTTTTTATACATTTGTGAATGCGTAATTTCTATATTTGATTAGAATAAAAAAGAGTAGCGCACTCAAAAATCCCAATTTAAGAACAACATAAATCTCTTGTGTCAACTGTATCTTAAATGGAAACAAATGAAAATCCTTATGTAAACTTATGGACAAAGTTGTTCTTTGTAGACCAAGCTCCTGAGCACGGCGTCGAATTGAGGTTGATTGTTGTCGATTATTTTTCCATAATAAATTTGACACGTGTCTACTTCACGACTGCCAAATATGAACTGTCAAGACTAATGTTTAACAAAATGGCGGCAAAACAAGGTAGTATTGCTTCCCGGCAGACACCCTGTACAAACTTAATATATTATAAACAACAGTTACACGGGAAAGCAGTCTGTTAAGTTTAACATTTTGAAACGAAAATATATTTTTCGATTATTTTAAAAAACCTTACGTTGGTCCTTATTAGCAACAGGGGTTCTAATTCTTCATTGGAATTGCTGCTGAAATTAAATATTAAATAAAATAAAGTGAAAGAAATAGGCAAAATCCTTAATTACAAAAATTTTCGATGATTTTTATTCAACAAAAACAAAAAAGGAGTCTTCATGACTAAAAAATCTTAAAATTAAATAAATTCATTTTAACTTTTAAGGTTTTCGCGTTTATTTACATATACCTAATATATTTAGTTTTTAGGATTAGCTGCGTTATTACGTTTATAACGCGGGTAATCCTAAAAACTAAATATGTTATAAATTCATTTTAATCTAAAAATAAACAGCCTTTTTTACTTAGAAACCTTTAAAGTAAATAAATTAATTAGGTAGGTTTTTACCCACCTCACTTCTTAAATATAATTTTAAATCTGTTATAAACTACATAAGTATCTACATACATATATTAATAGTTCAAGCTAAAATATATATATTGTATGTTGTATGCATATTGTAGAATTTTATGGCATGTGTTTTCGACTCATAAATTTGCCTAATTTCATTAAATCAGATTATTGCTGTTTAAAGCCAATTTAATTTATGAGATTTATCACCACCCTATTGAAAAAAAAAATTTAAATAATTGTATCTATCCGTACGCTTTAGAATTTCAAAAAAAAAAAAGAAACATAAAATGACACATCTGCATTTTTCTTCACGCTCCAATTAATTTTTAAAGACCATAAAAACGCTGAGTGGAATGTTAAAAATGTTTCGTCCTAGTTTTGCGCAATTAAAAATGCCAATAGAAGTATCCCGACATAGGTTCATGTTTGCACGTTCTTCGAAAAATAAAAAAAAAATATACAAAATTAGAACTTGTGGCAGTGGCACACTCCAAAAATTGAAAGGATACACCAGAAAAAAAACTTCCATCACCCCAAAAGAAACTAAAAATGTCAATCAAGCGTCTCTCTCTTGTTTCGTCTCCCGGAGAAAATAAGATATGAATATAAAAAAAAAAAAATAACAGAAAGGAATTCCACCATCTCTTCTTTGCCGGGACCAGGGACTTTGGAAACTATTTTCATTAGAAAACGACACGACAGCTGGTTTTTGTTTGAGCGAAAAACACGGCCACATGCCAAACAAGACACACAAAGTGCGAACAAACAAAACGAACAGGCGCAGAGGTAAACACAAACACAAAACGAAATCCCAGAATTTTGAATCAACATTTATGTCTGCAGGCGATATATAGATAAATTTGTAAGACAGACAAAAAAAGGAAATACGTAATACCTAATGTTTGAAGGAATATACACCTTTTGACGGGCCGCACGGGACAAAAACCACCACAACCACAAACATATAAAGCAAGCACATCACATATACCTACAGAACTCTGCAGGGCGATGAGATAATTTTACACAAGTGTTCCCTGGAGATAACGAGGTTCGTGCGTGACATGCATCCCTTATCATTCGGCTCAAATAGCCGAACAGCACGATTTGATGCGTTTTACATAAAACCATTACCAAGTTAACCACCCACGATAAGCGAATAAGGTTACGTTAGTATGCACCTAGTTGTTTTTCTATTATAGATTATTATAAAAGGGTGAATCTAGAAAAGTCCTTAATAATATGGAGATAGTGAAATGTTTCAGGAATTGCTAAATTAAGTCCAAAGTTGATTGTTTTTCGATTGAAGGCATAAGGCGAGCCAATTTAATTACCAAAAGGTCATTTTCCCGATAGTAATCTTCTTTGTTCGACTTGGGAGCCATGAGAGTCAATGTAGTAAGACGTAAATAAGAAGTCATTTCAATTAAGTTATAGGTTTTGGTACAAGGATGTATGCATTTATGTACAAGGGAAACTAGTCAAATAGAAACTTAATTATCCGCCTGTACCTACTTGAACAATGTTTATGAATAAAAAATGAGTTCCTTGTAGGTACATATGCTGCATTTTTCTAATGCTAAAGTCGAATTAAAGGTTATTTATTAGTATTAACGTGTTTTGCTTACCCACACACGTATATATGCACATATGTTTGAATCCTTACTTGAGTCTCAACTATCGATAATAATAATTGACTACCCATTCTTTAATGGGAATTTGGAATTCATTTTGTTCAGCATTAATTTTTCTACATTTAACTTTACTTGTATTTTCTATGCAGATTTTGTGTGGGCGCCATTTTGACAAAGTTGTCAATATCAAGTCTGTTCTTAAGATTTTTCAAGCTAAAACTGGAGAATTATCAAATTTTGAGGAGTGGGGATAATGCTCTTCGAGAGTAGTAAATATGCCGGAAAAGCATTGGGCACTAAATCGGACTAATTTTGTAAAAAAAAATTTAGCCCTAAAACATTTTTCTTTAAAATTTAGCTAAGAAGCCAGGAAATAAGCTCTAATGGATAATCTATGATGTTTTCATACGTTTTGAGGCACGAATGCTATACTCATTGATGACAAATATTGCTGAGAATTTTTTTCCAAAGAAAATTTGCAACAGAATAAACTATTTTTGTGTTAGAAATGTATTTAATTATGTTCCTGATGAAAATTCATTTTTCGTGACAGCTGATTGCCATTTGTCAAAGAGTGGAACAAATCATTCCAATGATTTGGGTTCCAATTTCTCTCATTTCACTGACAGAAACGTGAACGAAAAACTTTTTCGTGTGTGTTTCAATCAGGAAAACTTAATTGCAGACTGGTAGTGATACTAGCCAACTGACACAATTTTCCTGTTTGTTATAAACGACCATTAGAAAAATATATTCACTTTCATATAATGTTTCAACTCTTCCTGATGCGTTTTCCTGATCGTTATAATTGACCCCTGAAAATTGAAACAGCATGGAAATGAATATTTTTTCCTGGTGGTCGTTTATAGCAAACTGGAAAATTATATCAGTTGGCTATAACCTCACTACTAGTCTGCAATCAAGTTTTCCTGATTGAAACACACACGAAAAATTTTTCGTCCACGTTTCTGTCAGTGGAATGAGAGAAATTGGAACTCAAATCATTGGAATGATTTGTTCCACTCTTTGACAAATGGCAATCAGCTGGCACGAAAAATGAATTTTCATCAGGAAAATAATTAAATACATTTTTAACGAAAAATAATTGTTTACTTGCAAATATTTTTGCTAAGAAAAATTCTCTGAGTTATTTGTTATGGATTGGTGTATCATTTTTATTTTAAAACGCCTTTCCCGATCGCTATAACTGGCCCCTTAGCTAAGATTTAGCCAAGCTCTAGCTAAAAAATCAAACTTTTATTTCTTACTGTACACAATTATCTGCTTAGCTATTCAGTATGCTATTTTCGAGCTAATTTCTGACAGATTCTGTAACATCTTTGCAGAAATAATAGTTTAAATCAGGAAATCTTTTGTGGCAATTCCGTCTGTCTGTCTGTACAACGAGCTACAGCCTAAGCGGCTGAAGCGATTTCCTTCAAACTTGGTATTTAAGCGTTTAGGTATTTGTCTCAAATAGATTTTTGAATCGTTATTTTAGCCCCAAAAATAATGGTACTTGCCATACATTTTTTTCTATCATTTTAATTATCTCGAAAACGGCTCTAACGATTTTAATAAGAAAAAGTGTGTGCACTAGGTAGGTCTTTGTCTATATTTTTGTAAAAAAAAAATCTAAATATTTTCTTATTAACGGTACCTGCCATACAACCAACATTTTCTTGATTTTCCACTTTCTCAAAACCGGCTCTACGGATATCAATCAAAATGTTTATGTAGGAGGCTCTTAAATTATAAAAAAAATACTGCATACCAAAATTTTCCAAAATATTTTTTTTTGGATTTAAAAAAAATATATTTTTCTGTTATTTTTGAAAATTCAATATTTCCAAAACGGTGGGATGATTTTTTTTGAAATTTTGGTTTTAAGTTTATGTTATTAAATATTTAAAATGGTCAAATGGTCAAAAAATTGTATATAAAAATTAACAAAAAACGAGTTTAAAAATATATTTAGATTCTTAATAGAAATCTTTTGCATACGATGTGATCGAAAACATAAGAGCAAGTACGTGCGATCCAGTAGTGCATTTTATTTTAATTCAAATTGACATTTTCTGTTATCTGATAAGGGTAATGTCAACTTGCCATTTGACAGTTCTGCTAGAATTAACCAAAAGAAATATCTAGGAGTATAACTGGCTAGCAGTGGAAATGTTTTTCTATTTCCATGAGCGCTCTTATCTGCCAGAAACAGTCAGATTTGTATGCTGTGGAACAGGGAAATGCTATAAATGCATATTTTGGGGTATGGTTCCTGGGATTATTCTAAGAAACAAATAGTATAAGAGCAGTATTTTATCCCAATTTCTACAGAAAATATAAGAAATCAACAATATGGAAATTTGAACATTTCTAAAATGTTTCTTAGCAGATTCTTTAAGAAAATGAAAACATTTTGAGCAAAATTTTTGTAAGTAACAATCAGAATCTGCGAAATTGTTATAAGCAATGACAAGAACATTTGAAAGTCAACAGTGGCTTATAAGTCAACGAACTAATACTAATACTAATGAACAGCTTTTATCATTCAGAATGTTGCAGAACGTTCTGAATAACAAGAAAATTAAAAAATATTATTGAATAATATTCATCAGTTGTTTAACAATTTTCTTATCCAAATATGTAGTAATATTGAGTGTTTATCAATTCTCAATTGACAAGCGTAAATAGGGATGTGTTCCGCATAACTAATCTCGTTTTCGATTGGCTGTTCGGAATAATTAATTGTATTCCGAATTTTCTATATATATTTTCTAGTAGTGAAAAATGATAAAAAATTTCCAGCAGCGAACCGAAAACGACATTACCAAAAATTATATTGAAATTTTGATATAAACCACTTTAAAGCGTATGGGCTTTACTTTATAGGCTTATGGGTTCAAGCCTATAAAGTTGTTAAGTTTGAAGGGAAAAGGTTGGTGATTAACTGGAATTTAAAAATAATATATGTATATAATGACGTAGGAAAAGTACCTCTTGTAGAAAAAAGGAATCGTTTCCAAAACACACATCAACATATTCGTTGATTAACTCATAAGTAGTGATTCTGAATGTTGCGTTTCTGGGATTCGTGATATCTGATTGGAAAAATTATTGAATAAATATTTTCATCTGTCAAGTTGGCATTTTATGAAGGTTATAATGTATTGCTCTGTGTTTAAAATGTTGTTTTCTTATTTTTGTTTTATTACAGGTACCTACCTACATGTTGCATTTTTTTTACTTGAAAATATTTTTTGTTTGTTGCAGTTAACATCATAAGATATACAAATTTTCCTCATCACTTAAGAATAATAATAATTATACCTCGTTGCAGTTTTATATTATGTTCAGTCCCTAATAGGTATGATGTATGTATATTTCTCTTTTACCATGCAATACAAATGTATCTTTGCAACGCAACGAAAGACGTTCTGAAACACTAATGAGGCCAATTAGAAGATGATATATAATTACAAACATGAAAAAAGGCCAAAACAAAAAAAAATATAAAAATAAATTGCTTACGAAATAATGCATTTAGACCTCTGTGTACGTATTTAACACACGTACACGGTGTTTATATGAAATTAAAAAACAAAACAAAACATTAATTAGCAACAATCAACAAAATTATATAAGTATACTCATTACTCAAATAATAATAATTTAAACTCCGACTCACTTGATTTACTTAGGGTTATTTTGTTCTACAATCTGACAGTAACTAAATACATATATTTATTTTTTTTTAAATCAGGCAGTTCGATCTGTCCAAGCAGTTGTCAGATTAAAATATGTCAATGTCATTTTATTCCAATTTAAAAGTTTTAGAAAATTAAGTTATCAAATTTATCGATTTTACACAAAATTATGTTTTAAGGGTTTACAAAATCTAGCCCTTGCGTCGAAGTTTTTTTTTTTTATAATTTTGCACCCGCTGAAGGGATTATGAACACCCTTTATATGTTTTTTTAACACAGCGTCGTCATCCGGTGAAAGAAGAGAAAGAAGGATAGGAAAGATGTCTGGCGCGATGTTCTGAGACTAGAGCTGGTTGATGTCTCAGATTTATCTCCAGGGATGGCTGCTGAATTAATGCGGAGAGAATTACCGTGTCTTATTTATTTATGTCTCTTATAATTCGCATTATTTTATTTGTTTCATTGTCATATTTATGAGTATACTAGTTTATTCAATCACATGTTGTTAGTGTTATGCCTAAACAGCATGTAATGAGTAAACCAGCAACTTATTTTATGACAATTTTTAGAATTGGTGTTTAATGGAATATAAGAAGACATAGACAACGGCAGGAATCGAACCTGCAAACACGAGGCTAACAGGCGAGCACAAAACTATCGCGCCACGGCCACCCCCAAATCAGTAGCATGAATATGATACTTAGATGTGGTTCCATCAATTAATGCATAATTTTGTTTGACGAACCTGCCCTTTAATATAATGTTATATTGATTTGACGCATATTTATTATTTTCTTTGGGGATTCGTCAATTCGCTATTGACACACCAAAAATAACCGACAAACAGTGCTGCCACTGAGAAATTAAAAAAAAAAACATAGTTTTAAAACATGATTTGGGATATCTCGTAGTTAAAAAACGCGTTAAATGAAAAACAAAAGAAAGAATTCGAAGAGACAATTTGGAAAACATATCATGAGTACAACAAATATATTCAATTAACAGTTTATTTCTGCAATTGCTGAAGCTGGAATCAATGTTCAAAGCAAAATGGTATCAGGAAAATAAAAAGAATGATAAAATTTGTGTCAGAAAAAAACATGATTTTGGACTCAAAAATATGAAAACATGATTTGGGTCTAAAAAACATAAAAATCGTCATAAATCATGATTTCTGACAGCCCGGCCGACAAACGGCCACAAGACTTTGAACAATTTATCAAAAACGTTCTTGTTTGGATGACTGATGACATTCATCAGATCGAAACGAGTGGAAAATTGGTAATTATTGTTTTTTTTTTAATTTAAATTACTGCTGACCTAAAAAACACCCTTTATTTATTTTCTTGCGATTATAGGGAAAGTTTGCTTTTGGAAAAATTGAACTAAAGATTTTGATTGCACTTGATATTACGATGATGCAAAACACAAACAAAATGGGTCCCGCAAATTCGTCTGTCCCTGTACATTAATTTAAAGCCTAAGCCTACAAAGCGATTTTCTCGGAACCTTAAGTATTTAGCGTCTTATAGGTGAATCCATATAGCTACTAGAGAATAAATTGATTTTTGGTTAGCCCCAAAAATAACGGTACCTACTTCACATACAACCGGTAGAAAAAAGCTCAATTATTTCTTAATATTTTAATACAAAAAAACTTCCGTCTGCTACTCTAAGTGTCTTCTAAATTTTGGGTTAAAAAAATAGCACATATAATGCTAATGGTTTTTTTTTTGATTTTCAACTTTATCATTAAAAACATAATCAATTTCGATCAAAATTTGTATAAAGCAAGTCCTTTAAAAATTTCAAACAATATATGTACATATATTGATGTGTTTTAAAATTTAAATTTTCAAAAAAAAAAATATTTAATTTGTATTTTTGTAATTTTTTCTTTACAAAAAAAAAATAGGAATTTGGGATTCTCTTATAATTCAGAAAAATCCATCTAGGTACATATACCAGATTCTTATGTTTAGACTTTTGAATCGGAGTCGAAGTGCCTCAAGGTTCATTCTTTGGATCAATATTATTTTCATTTCCAACGATATTATTTTATTCAAACCTTCTTTTTATGAATAAAATGTTTTGAACGCTTAGATATCTAAAAACAAACTCCTCTCGCCAATAGAAGGCTTATTTATTGGGAAATAAAATGGCGCATTATTTAACATATCACTTAATGTAACATGCTCAAAAAAATACGATATTTATTTGGGAGCGTATCTGAATCCCGCTTTTTAAAATCCGGCTTTTCAAAATCCCAAAAAAAAACGGTTTGGTTCGATATCCCGCTGCTTAAAATCCCATTCCTTATTATCCCGCTTTTAAAATCAACACGAGTTGCATAAAGGACGGCAAGTAAGGGGGCATACTGCCCAATGCAACCCCCCTGCTCTCGCCAATATAGGATTTGGGGTGGGGTCGACCATGCAAAGTTTTTTGTGTACCATTTATCAAAATACAGAACGATCTGTGGCGGAATTGAACGGGATAAGTCGGGATTTTATAAAGCGAGACTATAATAGATCAGGATTTTGAATAAGCGGGATTTAAAACCTCGGGATTTTAAAAGTGGTATTTTAGAAGGTGGGATTTTAAAACTTTTTTTTCGGGATTTATAAAAAACGGGATTTTAAAAAGTGGGATTAAGATAAAAAGTTTTAAATCCCGTCTTCTAAAATACTGTTTATTTTTTTTAAATCCTGCCTTTTAACATACCTCTTATTCAAAATCCCGGGCTATTATAATCCCGCTTTTTAATATCTCGTTCAATCCCGCCTAGAAAACGAGTTTTTTTTATTTTGATAAATGTTACACAAGAAACTTTGCATACACCCAAACTCGACCCAAATCCTATATTGGGCCAAATAGGGGGGTTGCATGCCCTTACGCGCAGTCCTTTTTCCACCTTGTATTAATTCCAAAAAACGGGAATTTAATACTATGCTATACATAACGGGATGGTAAAAACGGGATTATAAAAAGCGAGATTATAAGAATTCGGGATTATAACAATCAGGATTGTAAAAACCGGGCTAAAAAACCGGATTTAACAAAAAAAAAACAGGATTATAAAAAGCGGGATATCACACCCAACCCTATTTATTTTTCATGTAGCACATTTTGTTAGGATATGTGGTTCAATAATTTATGTTCATACATATATTCCCACATTGGTATCACATAAAAATGCTAAAATATGGAATCTCAATCAAGTGACTTGGAGTGTATTTATGTTTGCATGAAAAGATACATTATGTATAAGTTTGTTAAGGTGCATATCAGTGCGAATTACTCTCAGTTCAGGTTTCGAGAGTCTCCTTGTCGTTCTACCTTTTGGCAAAAATGCTCCTTTAATTTTCAACCATCAGGAAAATATATAGACATGTACAGATATTGTATGTATGATATTCCCTCGTTGTTGGTTAAAGCAAATACCTAAAAAAAAAAAAAAAAAATCCAAATTCACATGCGAAATTTTAATGAAGCATTTTGTTCGTTAGCACATCTCTGCCATTCTCAATTCTCATTCACTGCAGATACATTCTCGAATATTATAATGAATTGATGGAGATGGGGACAGAGATGAAGATACAGAAATACAATAGCAGTCTATAAGTACATACATATCTATATATATGCATTATGCATGCAGATTTGATTATTTCCCTTTAGAATTTTCGTTGTTGTTGTTGTTTTCTGCTATTATGTATTGAAATTGTCACGTTCATGGATTGTAGTTCATGTGAATTAAATTGAATTTAATTAAAGGATTCTCACATTAAAAAACCTTTTATCTACATAAACCCTTATACATATGTATATAGGTAGATATTTGTATATAATGTATAAATATTGCAAAAGACAAAATGTGCATAAGATATATTTGTATACTTTGCACAAAACGAACTCGTGCGTGTTGTGACAAAGAAAAATTTAACCATTTTAGTTTTTTTTTTAATGCCTAACTTAAAAACAAGTTTTATTTTCAAAGCTTTGTGCGAAAAGTACATAAATATATATTCTCACAGAAGATAAAACTATTGTGTGAATTTAGCTGCATTAAAAATTAACCAAATCAAGAAATAATGAAAAGGGTGTTGTAAGCCTTAAATAAGTTTTCAAAAGTTTCTGTCGCTCAATCAACCCAAACTACAGACTGCAATTCGATATGGACATTAAAGAAATTGATGGTATCTTTTTTGTAAGTAAGGATATGTATACAATTCACTAATGCTAAACTGACTTATTCCCATATGTACAAATGTACAATATAAGGTAAGGCAACACATAACCTTTAATAAGTACCTTAATAGTTTTTAGTGTCCATTCTTTGACGTAACACCATAGAGATGGGTTGCCAGAGTTTTTCGAACTATTCGTCATACATCGACCTTTCAGAATTGGAAAACTCTTTATTTCACGTTTAACGTGCTATACATGGCAAATCTAAAGGTTGTTTTCTGTTATTGTTTCGACACGTTTGACTATGTACAAGTCACCAAAATTTCGAGTATCAAACGCATTGATAGTCAAAAATTTGTCACAAATGTTGTGATTGTCAAAGTATAATGCATTGTTATCGTGAGCATTGAAGCTACAGTGCCAGAGGCCGTATCTTTAAATTATATACTGGACTTATTTATGTCGTTTTTCAGTGGTAAAATAAAGTAATTTTTTTTGAATTCCTTTGGGCCAAATAAATTGATTTATTTTTGAATCTTGATCATTGAACATCTAACTTTTGTGCCAGATTTGCCCCCTTCTGTATTAAAACTAATACAATTTTAAGCTGTCAGGCTGATGAATTTATGCGTTGCACTCGACTCAATAAAACGATTTTCATTCAAGCCTAAAAGATTTGCACTCAAAATCGAGAATTCGCTTTTTGAATTAAGCCTGTTTTCTACTCCCTTAACAAGATAACAACAAAATAAATAAATCAAATGTCAGCATAGCTGCAGCGGAATAAGCATAGCTTATCTACTAATATTTTAATAAATAAACACAAAAAAATCTAAGCAAAAGTTTTTTTTTAATGGCGGCGCTTCACACTGATTGGTTAGATTGGGTATGTGACAGATGACAGATGTACTCTTTCGTCTTAAGATCTAATCCAAAATGAATTTTTTATTACAATAAAATATGAAAAAATTCAAAAAGAGCAAACCTTTCGCAAAAAGATGCACTCTTGATAAATGTTGTTTCCAATAAAAACATACCCTTCATCATTATTGACAGATCTATAATAATCCAAATTGATTTTATTCATTTCAAATGGTTTCTTTCTAAAAAAATCAACTAATTTTTAAATACACACTAGCTACACATATGTTAGTATAGCAGTTTTACACAAATAGAATTTAAAAAAATCAAACTTCAAATTGTATTCCATTGGCCAAGAAAAAAATCAAAACGTATATTAAAATCTGAATTTAGGAACGGAAAACCACATCAGCCTTTTGGGTGCGTCTGTTTTCAAACATCACTCATTATGTTTTAATTTAAAAAAAGGGAAAGAAAAGTGAGATTAAAAACCAGCCGCCCTGATGTCAGTCGTGGGCCAAATTTTGACGTATCATTTGTTATTGAACCATATCGCTATATTTCTTACCCTTGCCTTTAGGGTGCATAATGTATAATTTCATGGTTGCAAAAGAACAGAGTAAAATGTGAGTCATTACCAGAGATTATTAATTATAGAGACAGGAATTTCTTGTACGTTTCACCCTTCAACAAAAATAGAAATGAAATCCAAGGTTCACGGTCTTTATAATTGAGTGTGTTTTGGTCATTACTCGGAAGGCATTGTGCTGCAACGCGTGCCTCACAGGGTGAAATTTTAAGACTTAACAGACTTTGTAGTCGTTGATTTTTGAGTCACCAGATTTTTCGAAGACAATGTGTGCGAAAGAGAAGAGTAGCGAGCCTTTTGTCAGTCGTGAGCCAAATTTGGACTTTTTTCAAATTTTCATTATTATTTCAATATACGAGAGTACCTATAACTTCATTTTTCGCGCACATAAATGCATACATATACGTAAGATGGTTTCTAGGATATATGTAAACTAATTATTGTAATACCGAAACGAAGTGTTCTACTCTTTTCTGATTTTCATCGAATATAAAAATGTCGTATTGATAAATATACGCATTCACACTTGATCGTCGTCGACTAACAAAATGGCTTTATATTCAAATAGAGCTTATACTGGACGATGGAATCATAGCTTCCGAAATGTACATCTAAGCAATAAATAATTTGTATTTTTAGTTAATTAAATAAAATCTTTAATTTAATAAAATAAAAAAAAACACGTTAAAAATATCCACTATCATTTTAATTTAATATTTTTATTCTAAATTAAGCTTCTAAGAATATGGTCCCTTTTTCCTCCATGTGTTTTTTTTTTTGCTCAGCACGAATGGAGAGGATCTTTAATTTTTGGCAGAAACGGAACGGCTAAGGTGAGAACAACTTTTTTCGCGGCATAATAGGAGGTGAGTTTATAAATGTATGTCTTTTTGACCTGCTTTAGTTGTTTTCATAAAAAATGCAAATCTAACTAACGAGGGTACCTAGTGCATTTCCTAAACATCAAACATGTGTAATTTTGGGCAGATTGCGCAAAAGAAACAAAAATCTGCTGAAAACCCCAAAATGAAGTAAGAAAAATGAATTTGCAGGCGAACAACAGTCAAACGGTTGGTACTTTCACAAAATTTCTGAAACTCCTGGACGATTTGTCACTTTTCGTTAAATTCATTTGCGCAAAATTCTAAACAGTCGATTTTGAGTTTTTTTTTTTATAGCATGCTACTACTTAACAGTTTGGAAACTATTTTCTTGACAACACTAACTGATGAACGCGCCTAAAACAGTCCAAAAAAAAAACTAAGCGAACATTACTTTTTGACGTTTGTAAATGTCAAAGTGTCATATGGATTTATTATGATGCTAAAAAGATAAAATTGTCTTATGGTAATCTTAAGTTTAGTAAAATGTTAAAAAAAATGATTTACTTGTTAGAAATTTGAAAATGTCTCTTTTTGGCTAAGTATCATACTAACACTAATTTAACATCGTGCTAAATCATTTAAAATTATGAGCCATTGTGTTTTTTAGGTAACATAAGGATGGCTGTAAATATAAAGTATGTACATTTATGTTTTTTTTTAATTGAAAGGGAGTTGCGATGGATCAGCTGAGCTTAAAATTGTTTAAACTGTAATTTCGGCAATAAACAAATTTCACAAATATTTAATAATTCTTTCTTTGTATGCTATTTGCATATTCAAATAATGAATACAAAATATGTTATTCAAGTTTTTAAAATATTTATATATTAAAAAAAGTCAGGAAAATGCATTCGACGGAATATAATTCGATTAAACATTCCATCTGAAAAAATATTTTTTTGTTCAATTAAAAACTCAAAAATTTAATAATATTTCATCGCACCATCATCTTTCGCTATGTGCACCTCAACTCATACAAAGCATCAACAAAATAGTAACTAGCATCTGCATTGTATATTTTTGAACAATGCGAATCTCTCTCTGGTATTTCATTTCACTTTTATATTATTTCAAATTTCGCTCTCCTTGGGATAGATTCACTATTGGCTATTATTTATCCGTAGATAAAAATATAGATAAAGATATACCTACGTACGTACCTACTATAACAATCAATAACGACAACAATGGCAATTATTTGAAAATAAATATAACCATTTCATCGCATAAAAAGAATTGTGAATTCCATTGTTCGACGTAAATTCATGAAAATGAAAAAAAAATTCTTAAAAAAAAAACACGGTAGCTCTTCCCAGTTCCCAGACAAATCGAATTCTTGTCCCCACACCAAAAAAGCGCACATCCTGCTGAGCTGAGCTGTGAGCTGATGTCTGTCGTATTTTATTGTACGAGTATTATATAAAAGTATCTCAACTGCTGCTGCTGTTGGTGAGTGCGAGTATATTTATGTATGTGTGTATGTACATAGTTGCAGCGTTCTGTTCATCTGCTTTTTGAAACCTGAACTCTATGAATATCTCAGGGTCGCGTCCTCTAGTGTATCTTTATATATACAATGCATATAGATAGAGGAATCCTTTGAATGACCTCATCCCATTGAAATAATATAGGGATTGCAGCCAGGGACATTATTGTAACGAAAGATGCACCCTCGCAATGGAGTCCTCCTACCCATCAGCGAGAGCTGTCAGTCACCTTTATCCACAACGAGATACAGAAATGTGAAAAAGCACCCAATTGACTCTCGAAATGGCTGAGCTGTTGAGTTGAGTCCTTCAACTTTCCCCAAAATGTAACTCTGGTCGTGGGACGATGATGGTATAGTATTTAGTATTTACCCTGGGGCGAAACTGCATTCAAAGTTACCCTTGATCCTTGTGGCTTACACCAATGTGGAAGTATAGCCCATTCCAATCAATTCACCCACCGTCACTAGAGCGGTTCCGAAACTCCACAGAAGGGCAGGTATAGTTTTATTGTTGAGGTAAAACGACGACAAACATTTCAAATTATATATGCATTTGTTAGACCTGTGAAACAGAAACAGGACTTTTGCCAGTCCTGATACCCATGCACAGGGGATTGCAACGATTCACGACCCTTAAAGGTACAAATTTGCCTGCAACAGCCTGTGTTACGTACCCTTTGCTTTTTTGCATGATTTAATGGTGCATAGTATAAGGTTACCATTATATCACGATCCACGTGCTGTATCACCTGTATGATTCGCCATGTCAACCCTTCTGATGAAACCCTATCCCATATCCTGACACGCGTCAACACAACATCATGATGTATCGTTTGTACGTAACCAACCCGACCCGTCAGTATCTACCTACGAGCTACGATATGAGGTGTTGGTTGTGTTGTTAAAATTAAATTTTCATTTGAAATTTTTCATTACGTTTATGTACCTACATGCATATATGCAAGCTTATATTTGACAGGAACGTGCTAAGGGCGTGCCATCAAGGAAGAGGATATGAGTAGAGTAGAATGTTTCCAACAGGATTTGGATTCAATGGTAAATGATGTCCCGGACTAGCAAACAACAGAGTCGCAGTCGCAGCTCACAGTCATTCACCTCGCTTCGATGATGCCGTCCCCATCCGTCCGTCCGTGCGTCTTGGTAGGGGTAGCATAGTCTCGTAGTTTTGTGTTTTGATTCAAGGAAATTAAATTGAATGAATAGGATGAATGTATGGTTGGTCATATCCGTGACTTTTGTGAAAGGATTAAAATTTTCAAAATACCCACCAATACCAACACAGTCATATTCTATAGATATACGTGGTAGGTACGTCACATAAAATGATAAATATATAATGCAGATATGGCTTTGTTAAAGATAATGGAGTATTACGAGGAATGAAATAATATTTAGGGTCAGCGTTATATAGAAAATATTTCTATTAATTTAAGGAATAGGAATATGAGAGAAATATAATTTCCATTTGCAGTCTTTAGAAAATATTATAAGGGCTTGTCTCTGAAGGGTTGGTCGTTGGTAAATGTACATTAATTGCAATTAAGATGTTATAGAAGCAAGTTATTACCGGAAAGCATCGACGAAACCCCTGGGGTTTTATATAAGAGATATTAATTTTTTTTACGAGAGGGGGTAAATGGTTCTAAGAATGATATATGTACATACACTAATGTAAGGTTTTTAAATATGTACATATGTTTGATTGATGCACGTCCAAATTTCAAGAAACTCTGTAAGTTGCGTTTATAATACTTTCATACTGAGGACGGATCGTTTTTCTATTTTCTGTTAATACATTGAAAACATATAATATACATGCGATTAATCAATTTAAAATACATTTTTTTGATTAATTTTAAAAATATTGATTTTTCAAAAAAATATCAAAAATTAATTTTTATTAAAAAAAAGTTATCCAAAATTTGTATATACCTTATTAATTTGGCTACATAGATATTCTCAAATATAAAATTTGAGAGAAATTCAAAGACGCTTTACCGAGAAAGCCAAAAATTAAAAAAAGACAGTTTTATGAAGGGTACCGTTAAGACTTTTTCCGTAAATTTGGTTCTTATTAAATCATGGCTCGTACCAACAAAAAAAACTGTCCAAAAATTTGTATCAAAATCGTTAGAGCCGTTTTCGAGAAAAATAAGTTTTTCCTTAACGGTTATATGGCAGGTACCGGTATTCTTACACGCGGTCTCCATTAGCGATAAATTTAAAAGCAATCGCAATAGCAATAGCAGAAAGCAGGTAGCAGAAGGACAGAAATAATTTCTCATTTCATAGCATACTTTTTTAGTTACTGAAGAATGTCGAAGGCAACTGATGCTGTTAGAAACAACAACAACAAATGATATTTGGAAACGCCAAAACAAAATGAGAGTTCTCCTTGCGATAAAGCAAGCGATAAACAGTAAGCGATGAAAGCATATTATCTAACGCATGCTATGAAAATATAGCTGCGATTTCGGTCTCCATTTGCGATACTGAAAGCATGATTTAAAGCTTGCTTGTTAGGCCTAAAAATAAAATTTCAATTTACCCTCTGAGGAATGCCAAACGAATCACCACATACCCAATTTTAAGGTAATCACTTAAGCCGTTTAGTCAGCAGCAAATGTATTTCGCAAGCTACGTCCGTTTTATGGTCGTCATAATCGACCCACCGTACTTCTTCAAGGACGATGAAGGCCGCAGGGTTACGGTCAATGGAGAAAGGTACCGTTCGATGATAACAGATTTTTTTTTGCCGAAAATGCAAGAATTGAACTCGGTCGACATGTGGTTCCAACAGGACGGTGCCACATGCCACACTGCACGCGAAACCATGCATCAATTGAGAGGCGAATTTGGTGAGCAGTTGATCTCACGTTTTGGCGCAGTCAATTGGCCACCAAGATCATGTGATTTGACCCAGTTAGACTATTTTTTGTGGGGCTATGTTAAGTCTATTGTCTATGGGGACAAGCCAAACACGATTGCTGCCTTGGAAGCCAACATTGAACGCGTCATTGGTGAAATTCCGGCCGAAATGTGTGAAAAAGTTTGCCAAAATTGGACCTTCAGAATGGACCACCTGAAGCGTAGCAGCGGGCAACATTTAAGTGAAATTATTTTTAAAAAGTAAATGGCAGAAATTGATTTATCGATCCAAATAAAAATTTCATTCACTTTTTACAAGTTTCTGTGCTTTTTTGAATTTTCAAAATCCAAGCTCTTAAAAAATCACTGTTTACATACAGACGGACAGACTGACAAACATTTTTTGTCGATCACTTTTTTAGGCTTCTCTATGATCGTTATTTCATGTTTGATTGTTTTTTAACGAATGCATAACTGGCCTTATAGTATGGTTACAATTCGCATCCCTTTTGGAGTGACTGTCCCTCTTTTTTACCTCAAGATAACTATTGTCCCCCAAAACCAAAAATGACAAAGGGGGACACAAATGTCGCTCCTCTTTACATATATGTAATATTTTTTTTGCACCTTAAGGCACTATTTGTATACCTACTACCTACTATTTCCTATTTAAAAAAAATCTTAGCAGGTTTCTAAATTAAAGCTGTGAATACATCCATCATAGTAAATACAATTTTGACAACTAGATACATCCATTTACTTCATTCAAGAAACGTTGCCAACTTCACATCAGTTGTTCTATATCTGTCAATACCAATACATGTTAATTATTAGCCATAGTTATAAGTATAACTTTGCCACTTTTACAAGCTCCCTGTTTCCAAAAATATTCACGAACTCGGAAATCGCTGGTAAGCAACACCAACAGAATATGTTATAAATTAGTTTATATGAAAGGTTATTTTCTTGGGTCTTTAAACGCGATTTCTGGCTAAACTAAGTGTCCTAGACCCATCAAACTTTACACTTTTCCTTTCCCTTAAAATTCGACTTGCGGCTAAACTACCTGCCCTAGCGACTTAAAAATTATATATTCGTGATCTTCGAAGTGCCACCTTTCAATCTACCATGTAACGAATGACACGAAAAACTAATTTTAAAAAATTTACTTGCAAACGAAAATCAAAACTCAAGAATTGTTGTCACTAGATCATCAATTTTCAATTGCCACGGACGCATTCAACAAAAAATATTAAAATGTTTCCTCTCATTATTCAATATTACGAGTATACTAAAGAATATGGAATAGAAACGAAATTATTTAGATTTTATGATTTGCCAGGTAAAAAGTCAAAGGCATATAAAGATTCACTACATTTTTTTTTGTTCGGGTTTTGTATTTTTTAAAAACATGTTTTGTCCCTCTTTTTGAACATTTGTCCCCCTATAAAACTCGCTATGCACTCCTTTTCAACATTTTAAATCTGGTAACCATACCTTATAGTCCCTATAATCGCAAGTAAAAACTGAACGCCTAAAATTTTGATTGAACAACTACACAGTGCAGATAAAATATAAAATCTGACAAATTTTGCTCCGTTAAAAAGTGAGGAGGTGTTCTCTTTTATGAAGTTTCCGATTGTTTTTTTAGGAGGTACTATTTTTTCAGTTCTGTTACTCCAAAAACGTTTATTGGCTGTTCCGAGTAGGTTTTTCGGAGTGATTTATTTTGTTCTTAATTTCATAAAGGAATAGAAATGGAAGACGCTTATCAAGTTTTTCGTCGTATTATTTTTCAAAACTAATAATTGTTTGCAGAAACCATTTTGTTATTCGTCGACGATGAATTGTTATATTCGATTGAAATAAAAAAGAGAAGAACACTCCGAAAATCTAATCGAACACGACATTAGTATACATATTTTGATTTGGTATTACAATAATTATTTTTAAAGCTCTATGTCCTAGAAACCATATTGCTATATATGCACATATTTACGTATGTATGTGCGCGAAAGCAAATAAAGTTATAGGTATATTGAACCAATAATAAAAAATTCAACAAATAGGTCTTCGAAAATTGGCTCACGACTGACAGAACGACCGCTACTCTTATGTTTTGCACATATTGTGTTCGAAAAAAATGGCAACTCAAAAATCAACGTATAACAGCAGTCTTAGTCTTTTAAGCATTTTCCCCATGTGAGACACGCGCTATTATATACAATGTCTTCAGAGTAATGACCAAAACACACTCAATTATATAAACCTGCTGTCATTTCCATTTTTGTTGAAGGGTGAAACGTACGAAAGATATATATCTATATAATTGATAATCTCTGGTAATGACTCAGAGTTGACTTTTCTTTTTGCAATCATGGAGGTAAATAGCTAATACACCCTAAAACCAAGGGTAAGAAATGATACGCCCGCATGACTTAAATTAGGGCAGATTGTTTTTCATCTCACTTTTCTTCCCCTTCGCACTCATTATGTTCATAATAAGACGTAACGCCAGACTCTTTGTTAAATCCAGATTGCAATCTAGATTTAGATTTTTTTTTCGTGGCCAATGGAACACGTTTTTAGATTTTTACTTGCGATATAAGTACTATAGGGAAAGTTATGTATTTGGAAAAAAACTCGAGATTTTAATCAAACTTCACGTTACGATGATAGAGAACACCAAAAAAGTGTGTCCCGCATTTCCGTCTGTGTATCTGTACAACGATCTACATCTTACAAATTTTGTACTTAAGCTTCTTAGCTGATTGACTCGATTATTTTTTTAAATCTTTTTTAGCCCCAAAAATATCTTGCCATACAATTTTTGTAAATTGTAAATCTTAATTATCTCGAAAACGGGTCTAACGATTTAAATAAAAAAATCAGTGCACTATTATTATATATTCTCATTAACGGCTCAACGGTTGTTGATCAACATTTTTATGCAAGAGGTCCTTCAAATTTAAAATAATATAGTGCAAAATAAAATTTTCGAAAAGTGTTTTTGGATTAATAAAAATATCATTTTTTTTTTTGAAAATACAATATTTTGTAAAAACGACTAGACTATTAGATTTTACTTAAAATTATGTTTTTGCATTTTATTGTCACCAAGACCAATTTGCCCTAGCGGAATAATATCTTGAACAAATTAAATAAACTCCCAAAACTCTCAATAAGCCTGATGGCGGCCGTGTTTCATTTTTTCTATACATGACAAAGTTCGTAAGCGTAAAAAAAATTAGTTAATATATTTATAGAATAATAAAAGTATTTACTTGCCAGCAAGATTAATCTGAACTTACCTGAAAAGAAAAACAAAAAAAGTTATTAGTTCAAATTTTATATATTTTTGCATTTAAACTTATATACAATTATACATTTTGTTAAAAATACATATTTTATGGAGAAAAAAATGAGTAAGATAAAACAAATAATCAACAAGAAAACATGGATAAAAGTAAAACTCAGAACTCACACCCATATTATGATTGTCAATTGCAAATTGATAGTTGATAAAAAGGTACTGAAATTTAATATTAAATAATCTAATTGATAAGAGTGTTGGTTATTGAGAATGATTCAGACCATTGTGAATAACAAGAAAATCAACAATTACCAATAAATAGTTGTGCAGTTTTTAAATATACCGAGGTCTTAAAACTAAATTTCAGCGTTTATCATTTATGTATAATCAAATTGATAATTGCCAATCGCAATAGCGCCCAATCAATCTTTCGTAATATGTTCCGCACTTCAAAAGTTGACGAGATTTACAAATACGTTATATTCCATGACCACCCTTTCCGGACATAAATTCAACATTTTTCTTTGTCGAAGTCCGTCTTTATTATCACAACTGTTTACATCTCGATTTTTCATTTCCAATTATATCTAACAAAAACGAGGCCTACCTATCTTACTTTTTTTCTTCAACTAAATTACATATCTTATATTGTTTTATTATGTTTTCAAGCCATCAATATGCCAAATGTCTTAAAGAATTAAAATTAAGTAAATGAGTTACCATTTAAACAAACTAATTATAATAAATAAAAACAAAAATCAATTAGCAATAGATTTTCACCTCAAATTCAATCTAAAATCAATGAAGTCAAATTTGCAGTTTGTTACACGTCATTTCTGCAAATCATATACCCGTAGCTTATGTACAGATGTATACATTATAAATCCTTGATAATTATTTTAAGCAATATCACTTGAAGGTCTTTTGGGAATTACGTCAAACAGAAAATCTACTTTTGGTTATAGTCAGTCAGTCAGTCCTAAGTCGATTATCATTAAACATTTATTTACCAATTATTATCCAACTTCGTATAAATTTGAATGTGTGTGCGAGTAAAATACCACGAACACAAAGTAGAAAAAAAAAGAAAAAAATCAATATTAATTAAAATATTCCATAAATATTGATATTAATGGATATTATTGACTCTACTTTCGTGATGAGAGTAATGGCTTTCATTTACAATAAAATAAACGTTCATACGTATAGGTAGACACGGTTGCTGCTTGATGATATTAAATTCATCAGCTTTGAGCGTTTTATATTTGGTTTTTGCTATTTTCATTATGATTTTTTTTGACAAAAGATAAATGTAAAAAAAATTATATTCTATAGTTAAGTTATTGCGAAAAAATGCAAGAAACAATCTGCACAAAATGTTTCCACTTTTATAGGTTTAAAAAAAAGTCAGTTTTTATGTATGTGCTATGTCATTAGTTAAAGACAATTGATATATTATGTAATTTCAATTTTATTGTTAAAAACTAAAAATACAATAGCGACCAAAAAAAATGCAAACGGTCACACCAAAATCAATTATTATTGTTTTATCGTTGGTAATGTTGAAATGTTGCTTTTATTTTTGGGATATGTGTTACCATTGTTATACAATTGTATTATTACGCTAATTGCGAAGGCCCCCGGGCAAAGGTACAGCCTCAGATGTTTCACCTATCAAACATGGCGGGGGATCAGTTATGATGTGAGATATGTCATTTTAGAAATTCTTGAAATGTAATTTGTACTAAAGGTTTCTAAGCTTTATTTTCTTGTCAAGGAGTGGGCCAGTTTTGTCAGGTTAATGGGCGTATGAATGCCCAATTGTATAAGGAAATTCTGAAAAACCATATATGCTTCCACATTTACCGTGGAATATGCCAACACGATTATGACCCTAAACCCTCCAGCCGGTTAGTAAGAATCTTTTTAGAAGTGGAGAATGTTAACGTTTTGAAGTGGCCAGTGCAATTTCCCCATCGGGCAATAAAGAAAGCAAAATAATTCGAATTGTATCGAGCTGATTGCACCAAACCTATTGGTGATTTTGATATTGAATCAATACCTAATAGGTTGCGTGTCGTTATTGCCAACAAAGGGTTTGGAAGAAATTATTAAACTAACGGGTGTGCTTTTTTTTTAGTTGCATGAGAAGTTTCGAAATATGTTGCCTATGGTTTGACAGTTGTGAATGTCAAACTTTGTTAACATTTCTGCTCTGTAAAGTTTGGCAATTCATTATGAATCTTTTTACACCGGAACACCGCTCCAAATTGTGGAAATTTACTTTGAAAAAAATATCTGTTCACGAATTTCGCAGATAACTTCGTCAATTTTACGATCAACATAATCGGCTTAGGGGTGAAGCTCATTTCTGGTTAAATAACTTCTTCAATAAGAAAATTGCCATACATCGAGCGAAGGCAACTCTCAAGCCATTGACGAATCATCATTAAATCCATTAAAATTGACTGTTTGGTGCGGTTTACACGCTGGCGACATCATCAGTCCTTATATCTTACGAAATGAGGAAGGAGTTGCCATTACGGTGAATGTTGAGCGCTATCAAGCCATGCTGACTGATTTTTTGTATCCAAAAATTAATCAGCTAAACATCCACGAAATTTTGTTCCAACAAGACGGCGCAACTTGCCATACAGCGCGATTAACCTTAAATCTATTGCAAAATCAATTTTGTGACAGCTTTATTTCCAATAGTGGTCGTGTTTACTGCCACCCTCGTTCGTTCGACTTAACGCCTCTCATGCCTAATCTACTTTTGATAAGGATATGCGTTAAGTCATTGGCTTATGCTGACAAACGAGCAACTCTTGAAGCATTGGAAGCCAATATTCAATCCACCACAAGAGACCAGACACGTACTGGATTAAATACATCGCCCATAACGACCCTATCTTCCAAACGTACAAACGTCACCGAGCGTCGCGTCTTTCGAACTTTAATTCATGGTTCAGCAATTTTTCATTACATACATTATACTACTCCGTCTATCTACGAAGCACTGGCAACACACACATTACACACATTAATACAACACAATATACACTAATGTATGAGCATCAACAAAACAAACAAAAACAAATCGCCGTCAAATACACACAATTAGGACTAATCTAATTTTATCAACAAAACGAACCAATAAAAAAAATTTCCTCGTCGAATACACGCAATGCGTATACCACACCTATTACATTAATCTATGCGAATTCACAACGAACCCCCAAACAAAAATTTAATAAAAACAAAACAAAGCAACAAAACAAAAAAGAATTTCTCGTTGAAACAACACACAATTCATGTGGATACCTACCAAATGAGAATCCACAACACGTATACCAACGTCTATATCTAGTAAATAAAAATTTTGCATGTTAATTTCCACATACATTTTGGAGGGCAGAAGGTGTCCTTTCAGATCGAATATTTTTTTTAAATTTTTTAATAAAATCTACATGTGTATCTTTGATTTTTTGAGATTGAGATATTTTTGAAAATGCTTGGAAAAGTAAAAATGTTAGAAAACGGTTATTGACCTGGGGTTTTGTTTTTTTTTTTATGTTAAGATACGAGAGAATTGATAATCTTTAATTTTATTTCAATGAATTGAATTGAATTTTTAAAATTAACTATTATGTAATATCATCAATAGTGGCAACCATGGGCATGATAAGAGTTCATGTGAAAAAAGATTAAATAACAGCGAACAACGTAAATAGTCCGTTCTTAAGCGAGTTTCAATAAATTAGTTATACTCTCAATAATCTTTATTTATTACCCACGACGACGCATGCTAAGAGCAATAAACTCAAATCGATATAAGGCCAAAATGAGCGTTGCTGTTATAAGTACCCATACCTATGTACGTTTCTTTGCAGAAATTGTAAAATATATACGAGCAAACATATTTTATAAATAAATAAAAAACAACAAAAAAAAAACATCACACATCCATTATCCATCGAATAAAATATGTATCTAGATACAATATCTATGTAAAAGCAGTATCGTATCTTAGATCGGGTGGTAATTTTTTTTCGATGTTGATGTGACGTTTGTCTTTTTGCTTGCTTCGTGTTTTGTTTGAATTTTCCAATTATTTTAACTTTCCATAGAGATACTTATAAAAGGTTCGTAAAGTCATCAAACTTTGTTTTATGTAAGTGCATATACCTACCTACCTAAGGAGAGTTTAATAATATTTCAACACTTGTTCATATGTCATTCTTCACACATGTGACAGGTAGGGCACCACACCCTTGTGTACATTTTTCATATACATAACACACAGTGAGTATACCCCTGTGTATCTATAGATTGAAGGAGCAGAATCATCTCTATTCCATTTCCAATATCTCGACAAATATTTGTTCATTTGCCACTTGAGGGGGCAGAAAGCTTGAGAACAAATACAAACATTCCAGACTGCTCGTTAAATATTGTAAGGTATGTATAGATCTTAAAAAAAAAAAGAAATAATTATCTACATATGTGTCACTGAGCAGAGAACTCAATGACATATGTTGTTGCATGTGTCATGCCATGAATGACACCTACTTAAACCAAAATTCGTGCCTTTGTATTTTCCTACCAATTTACAAAAAAAAAAGCAAAAAAAGAAAATAATGATCGATAGATTGCGTCAGAATGACTAATTGCAAAGAAACAAAACTTAAAAAAGCCTCCTTTCTACAACCGTTGCGCCACTGTTGTTATACCAACAAACCATGCATCGCCACAGTTCAACCCGAACCCACCTCCAGTCCATCCCTGGCTTCCAATACTCTAATTAAACATCACATTCGGATTAATAAATAATGAGGTGACATGCAACCCGCAACAACCACCAATTATAACTTGAACTTTTGTTTGTGTTTTATCTTTCATTTTTAAAGTAGTTTTTATGTTTTTACAATGCTATTGGCATCTAAAAGATATTTACATATACATATGTCGCTATAGGTGGTATATGCATATTTATAAAGGTAGCGCTCATTTTAAGTTTTATAAATTACATTTTTAGTTTTACACATGTTGGTATTGTAGTTGTATACCTATACATAAAATATACATACATATGTGCATATATATTGTGGGGCATTCGTGTCAAGCATTAAGATACACTAAGTGGCGACTGCAATAAATTTTCGGTTCTGATGTTTTTGAAAGTTTTTTCTTCTCAAAAAGGTCAAATGGAGTATTTATTTTTTTTTATTCCTGAGCAGATGAACGATTACGGGCGTTAACGTCATTATAGCTTGTAACATGCGATTTGCAATCAACGAATTTTGAACATATTACCTATACCTAGTTGTTTTTTTTATAATTTGGATTTAACACAAGGTTACTATTTTGATTTTTTTTTGTTGACAGATTTGTATTCATAATTTAGCCGGAAAGATTTATGTTGGGCATTATATTTTTCAAAGATTTCTTTTTAATAAGTTGGGATGCCTTCAATAAACCAATTAACTTAAGCCAACCATTTCTCAAGTTAAGTGTAAATGTAAGCGCTTTGTCAAAAAATAAAATGCACGACTAGATCGCACGTACTTGCTCCTATGTTAGATCACATTATATGCAAAAGATTCTTAATGGAAACGGCTGAAAGTATTTTTAAAATCTTTTTTCACTTAATTTTTTATTTATAAAAATTCTTAAATTTTTTCTAAAAAAAATGTTTATGAACATTTTTAAATATTTAATAATATAAATTTAAAAACAAAATTTCAGAAAAAATCGCCCACCCGTTTGCAACATATATATTTTCAAAAAAAAACTATTTGTCCAAAATTTTTAAATTCAGTATTATTTAGAATTTGAAGGAGATCCTGTATACAAATTTTGATCGAAATCCGTGGAACAGTTTATGAAAAAGTCGAAAATCATTAAAATAGTTGTATGACAGGTACCGTTTGCCCGATCCTCAGGAAAGGCGATCCTCTGGCCTGCACCAACTACAGAGGCATCAGTCTTCTTAATACCGCCTACAAGATCTTCTCTGCCGTACTTTGTGAGCGCCTAAAGCCTTTCGTCAACAACCTGATAGGTCCTTATCAGTGTGGCTTTAGGCCAGGGAAGTCCACTATCGACCAAATATTCTCATTACAGCAGATCTTGGAAAAAAACCAGGAATTTCAAATCGATACTCACCACCTTTTTATCGATTTCAAGGCCGCGTATGACAGCATCTACAGAGACGAGCTATATAGAGCCATGTCTAGTTTTGGCATCCCTACCAAACTCGTTCGTTTGTGCAGGATGACGATGGAGAATGCACGCTGCTCCATCAAGATCGGCAAAGACCTCACAGACACCTTTGATGTCAAAAAAGGTTTTAGGCAGGGCGACGTGCTGTCATGCGACTTCTTTAAAATCATTCTTGAAAGAATAGTGCAAAACTCTCACGTCAACACTAGAGGCACAATATTTCAAAAGTCCGTCAAATTACTCGCTTACGTTGATGACATTGACAAAATCGGACGAACAAAGCGTGATGTCAGTTTTGCTTTCGTGAGTATTGAGAAGGAAGCCAATGCCCAATTTATTCTGCGTACCAATATTTTGAATTAATATTTGTTTGTATTTTTAAAAGCATTTTTAAGAAAAAAAATTTAAAAAAAATATATTTTGAAAACTGCTCATTAATTTTTGTTCAAAAATTATATTTATAATTTATTTGCTGAATACTCGTACCTATGAATTGACGGGTTTGAATTTTTTTTTTAATTATTTTCAAAAGGTTTAAAAAAAACTTTTTTTCTCAAAAACCGCTCCACAGATTTTTAAGATTTGTTCTCATAAATTCAAATTTATCCAAGAAATAAAATGGCGTACTTTTTTTTTTAGCTCAAATTAGTTTAAGTATTTAATCCGATTTAATTTTTTGTTTTTAAGTTTATATTATTAAATAATTAAGATTGTCATACTATTTTTTTTGTAGAAAAAAATTAAAGAAACTTTTAGTATAAAAAATAAAGTAAAAAATGACTTTAAAAATATATTTAGATTTTAAATACAAATCTTTTGCATACGATGTGATCGAACATAAGAGCAAGTTTGATTCAACATATATTAATTTGTTGGTTCGTTTTGTTGATAATATTAGATTAGTGCGTATTGTGTGTACCTGACGGCGGTTCTTTTTTGTTTGTTTTGTTGAAGCGAAAGCATACATTATTGTATGTTGTGTTGTATTAATGTGTGCAATGTATAATTGGATGGCGTCGTTGCCACTGCTTCAATGTATCTACTTCGTAGATTTTTATACACGGAGTAAGAAAATGTATGTAATGTAAAATTGCTGAACTATGAATCAAAGTTCGAATGAGGTGACGAACGGTGGCGTTTGTACAATTGGATGATGGGGTCGGTTTGGGCGATGTATTCATGTATAAGTACGGGGCTGATATAAAAAAAAGTGATTTAGAATTACCAAACAAAATTGTTTCAAATTACACTTCTGCCGCGTGTAAACACACTCTTTTTTTTCTTTATTTGAAAGCCTACAAAATTTTGCTAAATAAATTTCCCCGGGGAAATATTTTATTCTCATGAGCCTGTTCTGTGAAAAGCTCGGGAAATTTGGTGTATTGAATTTTAGGAATTAATGGAACACACCTATTTTTAATTTGCACGCGTAAATATTTTTGAAGCTATTTTTTCAGCTTGGAGTAATGTCAGATCAAACAACACTGTAATACGCAAATTCTTTTTACTGATAGTGTCGCCGTCTGGTGTGTTTACAATTTGTAAATGCCATATGGACAACTTTGAAGGCAAAATAGAAGTAGTTTTCTGTAGCCAGAAGAACTTTGCAGTACAAACTGTAGCCCAAAGGATCGCACTATTTAAAGTGCAGCGGCTATTTCAGGTAAACAGTTATTTTATTATTCTGGAGTGGCCCCTAGAGAATTTCTTAGGTTCCTAACTGCTTCATTATTGAATGTATGCATGGAAAAAAAAATAAAAATTTTAGTGGGTCATCATGAAATTTTAATTTCCTATTTGGTTTGAATTATAGCTGTTTTACGACATGATTTATTATTGATTAAAGGGCCCATCAGGAGTCTGTACTTGAAAAACCAACAGAATAGGGCCACTAAATCCTAACTATTACATCAAATAGCTTAATATTTATAAAGGGCCACTTAGAGGTATCCTTGTGTTCACAGTAGATCAATATTTACAAAATACCAGTTTCCAGTTCGCTATCTTAAGACTTACAAAATAGCTAATCCGCCCCTGGTCCGAACTTATCGAGAACTCACTATGCACTTTCAGAACAAAAAAACATAAATTCGGAACTCTGAGTACAAAACGAAACATAAACTCCTTACATTTTCGTTAAAACTGCTATGGATTACTTAGGCTGTCAAATGTTGTTTCACATTTCGATTATTTTGAAAATGATGTCAGAGTGGGATCGGGTCGTTATTCTGTTAATCCAGAATTCTGTATTTTAATTATGTACCGAAATTTGACAGTTTTCGGTTTAACATTAAGAAAACGGTGTCAGTGGCCAGAAGTTGTTGTAGGGTGTTTCACGTTCCAAAGATGCTTCTGGTAACTTTTTGTCAGATTTTGAGAATAGCTTTATAGCTCACTTAAGCTGATTATGGTTGGTCCTTTACGGACGAAACTACGAAAAAGGAACAAGATGAAAACGCGAAGTGAATAATATTCCGTAGACTGATAGATAGATAATATTTTTACAGGGTTACAAAATTAAACATTTTCATAAGAAAGTTAGAAAATTTTACTGATACCAAAATAAATATTTAAGTTCAATTTAAATTCCTTTTCCCAACCTGTCCTTTAAGCTCATGTTAAACATATTACCAAGTTGCGTTTAGGGACTTACTTTAATGGGCCTTTGATATTACTAATAAGTAGTTAAGCCTTAGAAATTAGAATAAAAAAAAATTGTCAATAACAACACAACAACACTTCGAGGCTAATTATTTCTTCTCTTGCAAAATCTTCAAGGTGAACTCATCAATTTGTTTTACACGATAACTTTCAAACGCCTTCCATCAGCAAACCATGTTATGGAAGGTACACTTAAGCTTTAGATACAGGATACCTATCTAAAAAAAAAGGTTAAAAAATCAATCGAAACATCGTCATCGTTTTAGAATTCTGATGTTTAAATACGGCTTTGACAAGGTTGAAAGGTGTTTCACCATATTCTTTTTGTACTTTCCAAATCGTTCGTACCTACAGATTGCCTTTTTCCTTCTTAGCAACATAATCGGCTTAAGTGAGCGCACCACAGCGCCGAATATGTATACACACAGTGTACTGTCCCACAATTTAAACCCAACATAACGAAGGTATTAATCCGATTTTTATAGATCCTTCAAATTCTTTTTAGTTGTATGTCCTTTTCTTCCCTGTTTGGAAATACATACATTATGTATACAAAAAACAAATATTTCCCCGTGCCTCATTACATACATAATGGTTGTTGTTATGTTGATTTTATACGAGTGTCTAGGCTAAGGCAGATATTGTATACACAGTTAAATTACAAAAGAAAAAAAATTCATTATATAAAAATCTCAATAATTTATTTTAATTTAAAATTCAATACACCTCCTTGTATTTTTTAGATACTAACACTCCCATGTTAAATATTTTGCTTTTGCATCCAGTGCAGCCAGCGCACCCTTCCTTGAATCTTAATATTATTTTATTTTTCGATACAAAAAAAAAACTAAGGCGAAACACAACAACAGTCTGTCTGTTCGGCGCTGTGTCTGTGTAGAAAATTTGAACATATTCGCCATTAGGTTGTGCAAATTGCATTTACATATGCAAATGAGATAGATATCTCGCAGTATAGATACTTTATTTTGTGCCATCTTCTTAATGCAATCTCGGGTCGGGAATTGTGTGACTGTTTTGAGATGAATAAAAAGGCGTCTGACATCAAATATAAATACACATCCGAAGGTTGGGTCCGTCGTTGTTGTCGTCGTCGGTACATGTGAGTGAAGCCTTCCTCAATCAATTCACCTTCATTTAAAACGGAAAAAAAACAAATATATCTGGTTAAATGCATATACAGGGTGACCAAGAAACCAACTCAGTAAAATAAAAATCAATAATTTGTAGCAACAATAAAATTGACTGAAGTTTCAAAGGCAGGATTTAGAAGAAGAATAATTTTTGATTCCTCAACAAAATTTCTCAGTCTTGTCTCCGAATACTCATACAAAAAATTTCGATTTGCTTCCTTAATGTTTGACGGAGTGAAATTTGTGAGATGTCAGTTTTCTGAAGTGGGCAAATGAGATATAACAACTTCTCTATTATTAAGGAATATACCTGCAAATATTGAAGAGAACAAGAACCAGCCAGACAAATACATTACTCTTCGACAAGCAACTTCTGAGACCAAAAATCAGATGCACTTCTCAGTTTGGTATACGATTGCAGTTTCCAATACACTAATGTTCCAAGAATGATGCTAAAGATCTCCCTAAAACTTCACTTTCAACAGCTGTGTCGGAAATATTACTGGAACATCTACCTACTGAACAAATACCTATTGTTATTCTTTTCGAAAAACAAGCTTATAGGAAACATTTTAAATCAACGGCAATAACCTGTATGTTCTGAAGAGGTCCAACTGACATATGAGCTTCGAAGAGGCTTCTGTAATTTAGTTTAGCTTCGATAAGGCTTTACAGAAACCTTATAGAAGCTTATATGTAGTACTGAGATGGCAACCTAAGCACGAAGTCTGCAGCTAAGAAAATACATAAGTACATAGTTTCATTTTCAGCTGATTAGATTACAAAAAACTGTACTAGATAACCGCGGGCGAATAACACGTTATCCGACGTAGGTTCCTATTGTATATACATAAATATATCAAAAGTTGTGTTCCAATTCTTGCAAATTACTGTTCCAGAATTCACACTTTGAAATTTAGTAGTTTTGGACAGCGCTCATGAGAGAGGAATATATTTCCCCTTCCTGACAATTTTTGCTCAATAAATTGTTATACGCAGCAAATTTACAAATGTCATGTTCACAAAAAAAAATTGTTTCTGTTTCGTTGTAGCTGTCTTGTTGTTGTTTTGAAGAGTGGTACAAAAAAATACCAAACAAAATATAACCTAAAACGCTTAAATACTAAGTTTGAAGGAAATCGCTTTAGCGGTTTAGGCTGTAGAGCGTTGTATAGACAAACAGACATACAGATGGAATTGCGGGACTTTTTTGGTGTTGTCTATCATCGTAATGTGAAGTTTGATAAAAATATCGAGTTCCTTTTTTTTCAAATGCAAAATTGTAGTATATAAGACTGGCCGGTTGGGGTATGTGTTTGACGTTTAAAAATTGGCAGAGAATTGTACTAAAACCGTTCCAGAACTTATTCCATTTTATTTCTCTGTCAGAGAATTTCATCCCTAATCTTAAAAATTTTAATTCTGCATAAAAAAAGTCTGGACCAGACGTAATCCTCGTTCAGTGTAGGTATATTCTAATTCTTTTTGCCTGTTTTAATCTTGTGGTTTTAGGAACTTCATTTTATTATTTTTAAGATCGTCTTTTGGTGTCTCCTTAACGGTTTTATAATTTCGACTTAGGTAGGTAATTTTGACCGGGAAACAATCCAAAATTTCGAATTCAAATTTCTGAACAGGTATTTCTAAATATTTTAGATAATACTTTTACATATTCTTTCATCAAGTTTTTCGGTTTTAACACCACTAAACTAGATGTACACACACATGCATAGCAATGTAGATAGAATATATTCCACTTGACATTGTATTCAATGCAATATTTTATTACCACCCTATATTTAAAACCAACAACTTATAACAAAATGAATTCTACAAAAAAGGCGCGCATCTGTTATTTGTTTCTTCTCGTCCTCTTCTTTCGATGACACCCCACATATCGCAAAGATACTTAGCTACTTTTTTTGTAAGATTTTGCAAAAATAATTCCCTTCGATCATTCGATTTATTTATTCAATGAAATATTTTCAGGGCCTTTTCGCGTCTTCGTTTGCGGGTATAATAATGTTTGCTTCTTGATTTGCAAGCTGAATGAAGATCGTTCAGCTTATATACCGCCTCGTATGTTCCCATCAAGATTCACTTGAAAAGATACACATGAACAAACGTTCGCATACAAGAAATAAAAAAGCAGAAGAAGGCGAAACAACAACAAAACATATGCAACAAGAAAAAGAAATAAGAAATAAAAAAAAACAGAATATAATAAAATAAAATAAAATTTATGAAAGATCACCACCGATCATCATAAGCGAACATCAGCGAAACGAGTTTGTTGCTTTTGAAAGCCTATTGCTCCCTGTTCGCCGGATCATACATAATGAAATAAATGTACATACCTCTGTGTTGTTTTTGTTGCTTTTGGTTAATATATTTAATTTATTAAGATCACCATGTGTGACAAGATGTAATATATATGTAATACACTTATACACTCACATGCCATTGAAGTGGGTCGAAATAAAACTCGCTGCTCTCTGAATGGGTTTCTTGATCGGTTTCTACTTTGAATCAAGGGTTGCCATTATATCAAAATAAGAATTAGTCGAACTTGCTCATCGTTCTAGTGAAAGCATTCACACACCTTAAAAGTTAAGCAATGTCTGTCAAAGTTTAAGATCATTGGAACTTAGTAATTTGATCATGGTGGAAAAAAATTAGGATTTGAGTGAAGAAACCTTATTCGTTTTCAACATAGGTATTCATGACCAGAATGAGGGAAAATTCCCTGTGGATTTCCCCATCGCTCTTGTCGGACTAAAGTCCCTGTTATTTTTTTCTTCCTAGAAAAAAAAATTGGACAAGAAAACGAGTTAAATGCTTCCGACTTAACTTAGCGCAGAGAATTTTCTGCGCTTACTTCTAATTCTGAAGAACACTGGCGTGACTTACCTATTTCCTATCGATAGTTTGTATGGAAATGTCTTTTTTTTTCTAAGATGGCGTCGCTACTTCCCGATGTAGTTCTTTTTTCCCCATTCATCTCGCACTCACAAAAAAAAACACTTCTGTAAAACTAGGTGAAACAACTAATCATGAATGAAATTGGGGAAAACTAATTTCTGGTAATATAACAATTGATAGCTTTAACAACCTGGTAACCCTACATAAGTATCTTAAATCCATTTAACCCTGATGGGGAGTATTGCTATAAGTTAATAAGTGCGGACCGTTTAGATGAGCTACTTTTAGAATGAAGGCTGTTGTAGTTGTTACAATGTGGCCCTGTGGCGCAATGGATAACGCGTCTGACTACGGATCAGAAGATTCCATGTTCGACTCCTGGCAGGGTCGTCCATGAGAAAAAGTAACTACATTTTTTTTGTCAGCCTTCTAGCAATAACTAGCAGCATTATAAGATAAATAAGATTTATTCTTATGAATATATTAATGCAGAACGCACCTTGGGCTAAGTTTACACATTTATAAAGATACATGATTTGAACAAGTCTAACTAATTAAATCAAATTCCAACACGATGTTGATGTCTTTAAATTTATTATTTTTAGTTTCAAGGAAAGTCAATCAAAATTGTTGTTATGTATTTTTTTGTGTTGCAGCAAGATTATGAAGATAGCATTTAATCTTTTTAATTAGGTAGGTACCTACATACAAATCTTATCGTTTGAAAGCTACCTGCTTTTATAATTATTGTAGGTTAGATATTTGATGTGCGATAAAGAAAGAATTTTAATTACATTTAGTTTAAATCTTTTGTGTCCATATTTTGATAATTAAATCGCTTCTGACCTAGAATGAGTTTAGCTAATAAAACAATTAACAGCTCTGTACAGCGTTAAAAAAAGTCATAGATGCATGACAAAAGTCACAAAAGTTAGCTACTGAAAAAAATTATCTAATGCTTAATGAAAGTTGACCTTATTTATTATTGACAAATTCAGATATGGCCAAACTATTTTGGTAAATAAGTAAATCCAATTTGTGCAAATTCATACGTCATGATGTTTCGGCAGCGATAGTCCCATTTTATTGGGAAATATAGGAAGACAGCTCAGCAATCGATATCGAATAGACCGCTTTCACACAAGGAAACTGAGCAACTTGTAGTTTCTAGAAACCAAGAGCAAGAAGTAAGGGGAGTGAAGAAAATCTCTCCAGTCAACGATTTGAAGAAATTTTGTACGTGCCCTTTTCAACAACAAAAAATCTCCAGCAACTTCGTTGCGTCATGTGAATGATACAGGAGAGTTTTAAACCAAAGTTTTAAATTAAAGGAAAACGTCAAAAAAATCTCCAGCAAATAGTTGCCCTGTGTGAAAGATACATGCCAATAAAACGCTTCACCACTTGAACTCTCAATTTATATTTTAAAATTATTTATTTTTTGAACAAATTTAAGGGTATCGAATGTCGTTTTCAGTTTCGAAGACTGCTTTTATATTAAGCAATTTCCTCTTGCAATTTTTAAGCACCATATGGTTCGAGTGTTATTTTTTAATTAATTGAATTAAAAACTTTGGGAAGACATATTTGAACAAAGTTTGGATCTATTAAAATACTGATTTTATAAAACGAAAGGAACACAGAACAAAAATTAGGATTAAAAGTCGCTCTTGTGTGCTTCTTCATTCGGCCAAAATCTCCTGCCTCCGAGCCATTTCTTCATGTTTAGAAAACAGGAATAAGCGTAGGTGGCTTAACATTGGGAATATGATAAATGAGGGAGCAGTTCGTAGCTTAGCTCATGCAATTTTAAGTACTGCGTAGTTAAGTGTTCGTTGTCCATTCTTTTTCCCCAAACGTTGCCATTTTGCATCAAATCGGCTTTGAAATCGGCTCCTGTATGTCGCCATGAACTTGTTTGCTGACAAAATTACCTCAGTCTTCTTCGTCTTCGATGAATAAGACGTTCATTTTTTTTCCTTTTAACGAAAATGCTCGTAGGTGTCTATATAAAATGGCTGCCACAACAAATCTTTTTGACAGGTCTGTCAGAGAATTAGGGTGCGTTCGTTTGAAAGAGGATTCATGACAAAAAAAAATGATAATTAAATTTGACGACACAATGTGTGTTAATTTTCAAGGACTTATTGACCCAAACGTAATCTCCATAATATAATTAATAGTACCTACATATTATAATTATTTGTAGAACGACAACAGTTTTTAATTCATACGCAGCTTATGAGCTTAAGCCTAGTTCCTCTACCAACCTCAGCTTACATCCAGGCTGAATATTGACAGTGCAGAGAAAAATTGAATTTGTTTTCAAAATTTTAAGTTAGTTAATCAAATAAAATAGAAACTTTCATTTTGCTGTGCTAATAATCATTTTCACAAAATATTGTTCAGCTTGATTTGTTTGGTTTTCATAAAGTAATGTTCACACAAATCACATAACTTACAGAATCTGGCAAATTTTAGCTCAATAACAATACACCGAACAATAATTTCGTGGGCTAATTTTTGACAGACACTAATTATGTACAGATTGCTTTTTAAGCTGAAGTTGTGCATTTAAACAAAGTTTTTTTTCTGAGACCTTGTCACTTTTTTCAGTTTAAAAATTATTGTCCGTATGAATTATTTAAAGAAAAGAATGTAAAAAAAATTTGTTTATTGTGCTTATTGTTGAAGTGCTATAATTTGTGTTTAATAAAATTGATTCGGGTTATTCTTAACTAAAAATTGATTTGACAGGGTCACCGATGAGAACATGCGCAAGATAATACTGCGATTTATTTCGTTGTTTTTAATAATTATTTTAATCGATAACGATTACTAAATTTAACAATGGTGGCAATGGCGCAGTGGATAAGGTGCTTGATTGCTAACTAGGACGTGTGGGTTCGATACCCACGCTAGGTGCATTCTTTTCTATACCTCCAATTTTAATTGGATGCCGCCCATGGGTTAAAATGAGACAGTCAATACCTGGTTCTCAAATCCACTGTGCCAAACTAGTGCCGTGCAATTCAGGTTGCATTTAAAAGACCTTAGGTCTTCCAGGCATATAGATAATTTAAAAAAAAAAAAATTGTTTTCTTGTACCAAGACAAAGTAATTAAAACTGCCAAATTTGAGTCAAAAATGAAACATTATTGTATAATTAATGGCGCACGAGTTATAGGATGAAATTTTAAAGTGTCATTGTAAGTATATTACCAACGAACACGTCCTTGGGAAGTGAAAGCCTACCAACATTCATAATACAAATTAATTTCTTAAAACCTACTTATTATTCACCTGCCTTCATTGCTGATTTCTTTTTCACCAGCAGTTGTTTCATTGTTCTTTTCCATGGGAAATTTTTATTGCGCTGGCTATAGCAACTAACAAATAAAACACTGTTTAATATCAGTCAAATCATCCAAAAGCAATCGTTTTGAAGCTTTTTTCATTTTCATCCAATTTAGCTAGTTTTTCGCCCAAAACCAAATGTTTGTTTAATTATACCAAGGCTCACAAGTATATTGTGTGGCAAATTTGATAGTTTAAACACGTTTTGGCAACATCATTTGTACAACATGTATGCTGAGTACTAAATCATTCGCAAATTTGAGAGCATGACATTGATCTTTTTGATAAATACGAGTGTACCTTTTTGGCAATTTTTTTCGCGTCTCGAATTGAACATAAACAGAACTAAAAGACATAAATTAATGCCACACTTAATAATAAAGTTCAAAAATGGATGACAGATACTTGGAAAGGGTGTTTTTTTTAATTCTATACTAACACATGAAATTTTATAAAAATGCAAATATCCATTTATTTCTGTCCAATCGAAATTAAGTCAAATCACAATGATTGGGTAATTTTTTAAGCGTTTTATTTCTCAACACAAAACAGAAGCGAATTGTGTATTTTTTTCTATTAAAGTTGATAATTTCATATCTGCCAATCACTTTATAAAGATTATTTCATGAACATATTAACCACAACAACAATTGTGTTAAGTGGTGCATACGGAGGAATCCATTTTTTTAAACATTTTTTGAGCTAATATCTCACTTGATGAATGCTTATCAAAAAAGACGAGTAATTTGACGTATCTTCTGACGTCTAGAAGTGTGAAATCGGTGTGAAATTTGTTTAGCCTGTTTAAAATTGATTGATCAGTAGTTCGATAATGACGATAGTCAAATGGTGGGAGTGATACAAAAATTGGGGGTGGCCGTGGCGCGATAGTTGTGTGCTCGCCTGTCAACCTCGTAGTTGCAGGTTCGATTCCTGCCGTTGTCTATGTCTTCTTATATTCCACTTAAGCCCAATTCTAAGAATTGTCATAAAATAAGTTGTTGCTTTGCTCATTACATGCTGTTTAGGCATAACACTAAGAACATGTGATTGGGTAAACTCACATACCCATAAAATATGACATCGAAATAAATAAAATAATGCAAATTATAAGGGACATAAATTAATAAGACACGGTAATTTTCTCCGCATTAGTTCAGCCGCCATCCCTGGAGATAAATCTGAGACATCAACCAGCACTTGTCTCAGAACATCGCGCCACACATCTTTCCTATACTTCTTTCTCTTCTTCCACCGGATGTCGCGCTGTGTTCAGAAAAACATATAAAGGGTATTCATAATCCCTTGAGCGCGTGCAAAGTTATAAAAAAAAAAAAAAAAAAAAAAAAATTTGATTATTCGTAAGTGTAAGTGTTTTAAAATGAAAATGATAACTGAGCATATTTGACTTTGACACTTATCAAGAATCACGCGGGAGGTATCAAAAATAGAGAACAATGACCAACCAAATAGCTACAAAAATCAGCCACTCTGATGGAACTCTATTTATGGTAGCAAAAATCATTAATTATGGCTCTGTTTAGTGGATACCATAATAATCTGATTAACCTCATTATTGGAACAAAAAACGTCTTCTAATGAATGTGACTTCACCATACTTTTGGACGCACCTTGCAACAAACTGTGTATTTTCGAACGCGCCGCCCAAAGTCAAATATAATGGGGATTATGTTTGATCCATATATGCTACAATTTTGTTTATTGATACATTTACCCATTGAATCAAGAACTAGGCTCATCACTAAACATACTTTTCCAATAAAACAGTGGATCTAACGCCAGTTGCTTTTGGACCAATTCGGTTTTGATTCTTGAACAAGCCAGATCTTGTAAGTTTTCAGCCAAGGTACATAGTTGCGTGCAGTTTTTCATAAAGAGGCCATAGACAAAGGCTAAAGAATAATTCGAATTAAATAAATTGATTCAAGAATTCTGAATAGTATGATCCGAATCAAATAGCCTATAATCTATCCTTCTGTCATAATTTTTTCTTGCGATACATAGATACATAGTAGACTAAGATCCCATGGCCGGCAGACGTACGTCATTTTATAATAGCTGAATTTTTTTCTGTGAAAAGATACCAAAGTAGATAAGAACGAATGTACATTCCGAATTTTCAAAGCTGTGGCTTTTCGGAGATATGCAGTGCTAAAAGTGCATACCCAACTGCGTTATTTTATCAAAGCTGATTTTTTATATGTTTAAGGGGATAGTGTCTCAAACTTTGTTTGACACTTGTCAGACACCTATAGTGGCGTTTCGTCTGGCAGACACCTTTAAGATGTTATTTACGTTATTTTATAAGGTCCTGGGATCTTGCTCTATAGGTATTTGGCAAGTTTTGAATTCATTAAAAAATCGAACTCGAGATTTTGATCAAATTTGACATTACTATGATGGCGAAGATGAAAGAAGTCGTTCCCACAATTGTGTCTGTCTGTTTCTGCGCGAGTGTACAACCTAAAGGGGTGGGCGGATTTTCTTTGTAGATGGTATATATTTTTAAGGCCAAAAATAGTGGTATTTGCCATACAATCTATTTTTTGAAAACTCACTATTTCTATATAACTTCTTATTGGAGGATAAGCCGCTTCGTTACGTTACGCGTTACGGCGCCAGTCTGTCTGGCTTCCCTTTCCCTCACGCATACGCAGAACTTTTGAAATTAGTCAAATTAACGAAGAACTTTTGAAGCTTTTCTCAAGTTAAACAATTTCAATATTTAATAGTTCAACTTAGATTAGTTTAAGTGATCATTTCTGTTGGGCGTCCCAAGACTCACATACTTTGTTTTTTTCCTGGTTTGTTTATTTGGCTGTTGTTTACTCTTAGTTTATATTGTTAAGTTTAATAGACCCCCTCTTTCTCTTTAATAAGCCTACTAATATTATAAATGTGAAAGTTTTGATGGATGAATGGATGTTTGTTACTCAATCACTCCAGAACGGCTGAATGGATCTGTATGAAATTTGGCACGAACATAGATTATCGTCTGGAATAGTATATAGGCTATGGTTTTTCCGCGTTATCCCGGTAAAATGTATGGTTTCCGTGGGATTAATTTGTTTTTATTTTGCATAGAGCACATATAACATATCTGCTCATTCTACAAATACCTAATGTAGCTTTTATTCACAGGAGCCAAAAAGCACACACAAACACACAACATGTGGCTGCTATTCCAGTATCCAATCCAGTGTTCCAGTAAAGCAAAGCAACACGAAAGCTCTACACCAAATCAGTAGTACAGAGTGCAAAAAAGCAACTTGTTTGTTGTTCAGGTAGATTCTTGTATTGTAAATAAATTATTGTTTTTAGGTTAGTTGTATGCTTTTGCAATTAAATGTCCATTATAATCAATTGATAAAACTTACTAATATTATAAATGTGAATGAATGTTTGGAAAATTGATCCACAATCAACAACTTAACGGATATAGATGAAATGTGATATACTCTGTCCCAGAAAAATAGTACACGTCTTGTGGGAAAGCTTTTTCAAAATCAGTAGCTTGTCATATTTTTGCACTTTTGCACCATACTAAATTGAAAGAACTTCCCCATAAAAAAGTGTTTGCACACCCGTAAATATATAAAATAATAGGGGTATTCACGATCTGGTGTACCAAGTCCTGTAAAATTGTAAAATTTTATTTTTTTATAACAAACTGTGAACACACCTTTACTAATCTGTAGCAACACTGTAGCAAATGTCAAAATCTGTTTCACATTTGTTCTGAAGAAGGCGTAGTTTGTGTTAAAATAATCTTACACTCTTGTATTTTTCTGTTACCCGAACCCTGTATTGTAAAAGTGTAAGATTTTGACATTCAGTATATTTTGTTGTTGTAGTGCAAAAAAATGCTACACTTTTACACTTTTACAATGATACAAGGCCAGATACATCGGATCGTGAATACCCCTAATGAAAAAAATTGCATTGCATCGGACGCAGACCCAACTCCTACTCAGCTTACATCTTAGTGTCTGTGTCAGTGTCGACTGAATTGGTTTTGCTTTGGCATTTGGCTGCTGCGGCTATTCAACCCCCATCCCCATTAAGTATTGTTGTGCTTTCAGAGTTACCCATGCACATTTCTTAAATCGATCGGTTTTTTTCCTTGGATTTCTGTTGAGGTGCTTTTGATTTGAGAGCTTTAAAAAAAGTTTTGAATGATGAGTGTTACAGTGGAGTGTTTTCATTTTTTGCATTTCTTTTATTTAATGTGTGGAAAATACGTTAAAATGCAGGAACAAAATTTTAAGTTGTTTGCTTTGAAGAAGAACATTATTTGCGTAGATTTTAATTAATGTGAAGTAAAGTATTTTTGTATAAATGTATGTTTAAAAGGTGTATTTATTTTAAAGTTTTGTGCATTTTGTATTTTTAACTCGTGTACTTTTAAAGAGGTGTGTTTTTTTAAGTTTTTTTACAAATTGTTTAAAATGGCTTCGAAGATTTCAAAAGATTTAAGTTCCAAAAAAAAAAGAAATTGTTGACGCGACAAAAAAATTGTAAGAAATTGCAAAATATGACAGAAGCTGAGAAACAAGTAGCTGATATTTTTCCTGTAGGTGAACGAACGGTTTACAGACTTCTTAACGAAAACAGTTCCAAAAGCGAAAACTCGGCGGATACCCTTCAAAAACGCACCATTAATCTTACCTTATGGTGGTGTGGAAAATATTATTTTTTATAAACAAAACGATTAAATAAAAAATCCTATAGAAAAAAAGAGCGGTAGCCCTACATAATATTCTTTCAAATTTGGGTCCATTTAAAATACACACTACGAAAATCCTGTGGGAGTTTTATTGACTGACAGATTTATGCAATCCATTGTAGCGAGAATGAGAGACAAACGTCCTATCTTACCTACACTGCCTATTTTTCTGGGACAGAGTATAAGTAGATGGATGGGGCACGGTATTATCACATACGTTATTTTTATTCCGAAAAAATGTTTCACATGGGATAGGCTTAAATATAAAATATATATGCACTTGGGTGTCTGTTCTGTATTTACGCCTCAACGACTGAACGGTTTTTAATATAAACAAAAGACGTTTATTTGACTTTTCTTTCTTGTTCTGAATTTTCTGTTCTGCGCTGTTCTGATCTTTACTTCAGTGGCCACAGCTTATTATCAAAAATAATGATAAAGTAGTTCAGTCAATATGTGCATTCAGATTTTACTACCTATATAAAATAGGTTAGCAGCCATATAAATTCAAGAATCCTATATATGGACATTCAAATCGTTTTTTTTTGTTTTTTCTAGTATCTTGTAAATATTTATTTTCAATAATCGGCTGTGGGGGTCTTCGTCCTTGGGGGGCTTTAGCCACATAACCCCTCCCCCTGGGTCCGCTACTAGCGTGTAGGTATAAAATTTCGTAAGTCGAATTCCTTACAACCAAACATTTGATTTATTTTTTTCTAGGCACAATGGAATTATTTCTAAGGAAAATCAAAATTGTGCTGTCAAAACAAATCTTGCGTTTTAAGAAGATTTCATCGATTTCAAATTGTTGCTAGGCATTCGACTTTATTCGTATACATACTAGCTACGTACAAATTGTAATATGACAGATATGACTGTCTGTTGTTAGACACATCTACGTTAAGAAAAATATAATATTCTATATTTCAAACAATCTTATTATTAAACATTAATTTCTATTGGTGTTGTAAGGAACAATTTTTAATCTAAGAAAATTTGAATTCCAATAGAGAATTTATTGGCATATTGGTACATATATAAAATAATATGCACGACTGGATCGTAAGAACTTGCTCTTGTAGCTAACAACTTTAATGTGGCTTACAATTGAGGTTTAGTTAGTTAGGTGTAGTTATCCTATGCAGCTGTAAAGCCTATGTAGGTAAGATTACCTTGATTCTTAGTATAATGAATTGTCGAATGGATGATTCAAGGAATAGTTACAAATGTATATTTAAATCTAAGTTATGGATTTTAACTATGTGAGTTAGGAGAGTAAAATGTATCTACATATTCATATATACATATTGCTGGAACCTAAGTATGTAAACATGTACATATAATAATGAAAATGAGGGATGTAGGTGAGTAGGCAGCTATATGCATGTAACTTTATAATTCAGGTGCACTATGTATACATAAGATTCATGTGATTTTTAGACATCTATATGTATACATAAATGTATGAGGTGTATTTAGTAATCAGTGATGTAGGCAAAAATTCGTAAAAAGGGAATAATAATAAGGTAGAAATAAATGGATACTACACATACTTATTTGTTTTTATATTGCTTAGTCGTTATAGTTTGAGAAAACACAAAGATGCCAGTTGAATTCATGCATAAATAAGAATATATGAAACAAAATTCAAAAATCATTAGAGCGGTTTTTTTAATAAATTAATTTTTTATGTATAAAATTTTGAAAATATTTTTAGAAAAAAACTTGAAACACCATTTTGAAGATATTACTAATATACATATAAAATTAAAATTTCAAAAAAATTCTGCGACTGGTTTTTGAAAAATCGATTTTTCAAAAAAAAAATTTAATTTATTTTTAAAAATCGAAAAACTTTTTTTTGGAAAATTTTCCTATGCAGTTTTATTAACAATTTTAGGCACCATTTGTATAAAAAAAATTATTTTAATCGGTTTATCTAATCTGGAGAAATTCGAAAATATGAAAAGTGGTTCTATGGGAAGTACCGTTTATAAGTACGCAAACAAAATATTTTTATACTTAAAAGTGAACTGTACTAATTTAGGAACACACACGTTTTTTTTATGAAAATCTTGGAGCCGTTTTCGAGAAATACATTTTTTTCTTAACATTTTTTGGCACGAGTACGATAACTTTGGCGCCAAGATATAATAACGGTTTTTGGTAGAGGGGCTTAATACAAGCATTTTTTACTACGGGAGGGGGGGGGTCTATCTCCCCTCGTTTAGGCGGGAGGGGCAATTTTATAAAAATTTACTTAAAATCTTTAAAAAAATATTAAAAAAGAACGGCAACACTTACCGTTATAAATTATACCTTTTTCAAAAGTCAGAACTCTACAATTTATAATAAATTTTAAGCAAAGTTGTTTCAGTCAATAGTTTTTGAAATAATTGACTTCAAACTCAAAATTTATGAAAAAAAAGTTAAAAAAATCACTTTGAGTATTATTTTTCTCATGATTATAAACACCAATAAAGAAGTAATTGATGCAGTTAACTGTTCTAATTATTTTTTAATCAAACACTGAAAACTATTCGTTTCTATGTTTTCTAGTTTTTGAGAAAATTGAAAAACAAAACAAAATAATTTTGTATCAGATGGGTGCATGTAAAGTGTCTTTTGCATGTAAAGAATCTGGATTTAAAAAAATAATTGATATTATATACATAAACGTATGTACATATGTCATGTCCATTTCAATCTCTTTTTTCTAAATATTTGAGCATGAAAATTTATTGCATTATAAAAAAAATTGCATTACTTTTACGACAACACAACTGCAGCAAATTCTCATAGTTTCTTAATATGCACATATGTTTGTGTCATACATAGATATGCATATAACTATGTACACACATATAATGCAGCCACAGTAAAAAGTATGTATATAGTTAGATCATAAAAAACAAGACCAAGCATTCGATGTTTGTACCGTTATTTTTATACAGGTTTGGTGCAGGTTATTGTTTACCAAAGCCATTCTTCATTTAACGTTTGAAAGAGTAGTGTTTCCTTTTTAAGAATGGCGGCTAAGCATCCACTTTTTCACCCAAAATTAAATAATTTTTCGATTTTTTGTTCGTTTGGGGATTTGGTGTCAACAAACGAAAAAAGTATCCCGTTTTTAGAAGAAATCGGGTTAATTTCCTCCAAAACGTCTACTCCACCTCTGTGTTGTGATATTTTAATGACCGTGAAAAATTCAAAAAGTGCAAAGTTCGGTTGGTAAATAACCGCATTAACTGTAATAAAATCACAAAGGTATATATGAAATTTACGATGCAAACAGTGAGATGCCTAAGGGGGGTCATGCTGCCCCCCTGCAACCCCCCTGGTTGGGCTCACTATAGGCTTTGGGGAGGGTGAAAATTTTATTATATGCAAAGTTTCTTTAAAATTAAAGAATCTTTTGGGTTTAAAGAACAAGTATAGTTTTACTATTTTTCAATTACATATCTTAAAAACTAGAAGACATAAAAAGAAGTAGTTTTCTGTATTTAATAAAAAAATAATTGGAGCAGTTAACTACATCAATTATTTTTTTATCGATATCCATAATCATGAGAAAAATAATATTCAAAGTGATTTTTGTAACTTTTTTTTCATAAATTTTGACTTTGAAGTCAATTATTTCAAAAACTATTGACTGAAACAACTTTACTTAAAATTTATTATAAATTGTAGAGTTCTGACTTTTGAAAAAGGTATAATTTATAACGGTAAGTGTTGCCGTTCTTTTTTAATATTTTTTTAAATATTTTAAGTAAATTTTCATAAAATTGCCCCTCCCACCTAAACGAGGGAAGATAGACCCCCCCCTCCCGTAGTAAAAAATGCTTGTATTAAGCCCCTCTACCAAAAACCGTTATTATATCTTGGCGCCAAAGTTATCGTACTCTCCCCCATTTTTTTTATTATTTGTATGGGAGGTACCGTTGTTTTTTATCTTAGGAATATAGTTTTCTTAACTGTTCGAGATAATTTCAAAAAAACTACCAAATACGAAGTTTCGCAAAAATCCATTAAGTCGTTATCAAAATTTTGAGTTTTCAACAACAACAAAATTTTTTTTTAATTTCCAAAAAAAATTTATTTTTGAAAAATTTTGGCTTACAATAGTATTAAAGCTTTTCATGAGCGTCTGCGCAAGAAATTTCAAAAAAATCAAATTAACCGTTTTCCAGAAAATCGAAATACAAAAAAATGCTACTACTAGAGGTACCAAAAGTAACAATTTTTTTCCAAAACAAAAATTACTAAAATGTTCCCTTTTTGCTTCATTAATGAACTGATTTTTTTTTATAAGAATCGTTGGAGCCGTTTTCGAGAAAAATATTTTTTTTATTTTTGGCCAGAAAAAAATGTACGGGAGCTACTGTTATTTGTCGTCTTAAAAATATGAAAAAACGTGTGGGCATATTACACACACAATATATATCAAGTTTAAAGTAAATCCATCCAACCGTTTAGGCTTCGGACTCGGGGACAGACAGACAAACAGACGGAATTGGGGGACCCACTGTTTTGGTGTTCTCTATGATCGTAATGTCATGTTTGATTGTTAGATTTTTTTTATGCACGAATCCACAACTTGCCTTATAGTACCTATAATCGCAAGTAAAAAATCAACCGCGCAGTTGCAGACTTTTAAAAATTCGTATATTTTATGTGATGGTATTATTTCTAGGAGTCTATCTATATCTTTGTGGTTAACAAATTTATTTTATTTCTTTCTAAACCAAATTGCCTCACGAATGAATAAAAACAAAAATCACGAAAAAGGAGCCAGCTCTCAATAAAATTCGGATGACTGCCCTCGTGTCAATTTACACTCAAGCGTCAAGCACTAAGTATAAGATTTCCCACAGAAGGCTTAACACGCGCTTCAATGCGTGACATATATCCACTCCTATAACTTCAAACCAACATATAACAATAACAACTTGAACACCAAAAGACCATTACAAAAAAAAAATACCTTAGAGCTCAGACAAATGAATGGATTCATGGTCTAAAAGATATACAATAAAAACAAACTACTAAATTAAGACTTCCAGGCATAAAAACAACATAAAGAAAGGGCTTATATATTCTAGCCAAGAACCAGAGATATACAATTTCGACCATCAGTAACGGAAGAGTTGCGAAAGCAAAAAAATTAAATTAACAAAAATCTGGAACAAGAAATGGGCTGGACACATTGACGATGGTGATGGAACATGGAACGGCTGGCCAACTCAGATTGGGCTTTCGTCCCAGTTAGCGTAACGTTGGTATAGGAAGTGAGATTCTCTGCTCTGAAATGCAATTTACGCTTTGGCACGTTTTTGTGTTCTGCACTGATGATTCTCAAAGGATCAATATTACATCCAGATTCCAAAAATAGAAAGACTCGTCGTAAAGTGTAAGAAGTATGAGCCTCATATTGTAATTTAAACACTCGATTCTTTGAAACGGATGAAAGATACAAGAATTTATCAAAAATAGCTGCATGGTTGCATATATATATATATATTTTGTTTTTTTCGGTGTAAACATTTTGTAATTTAACCGGCAATTTTTCAACTGCGTATAGATCACAAATAAGCCATAATAAGATTGGAAACCTTCGTACGTTTCACCCCCCAAAACCCATTTGTTTACATTGTTGTATTTGTAGCTTTGACACTCTATCCATGAATAGATGGGAAATCGAAAAGCAAAACAAAAACAAATTACTAGGGCTGTGTTGTCTATGTGTCTATAGGAAGAGGAACAGAAAAGATTCTTGTGTGCGTTTTTATCAATGTGTCTATTGGAAGAGGAACAGAAATGTTACTTGTGTGCGTGTTTCAGCTTGTAGGCAAATGTCAAATGAAAGCAGAGGTTTCTGGTCTTTAAGTTATTAGTTTATGGTATAGATACAGAAATTTGAAAGGGAGTGGTGAGAAATTCGAATACATTTTTGTCAGAAAGCAAGACAAGAAAACACAGCTAACCCTCAGTTTTTTGAGTGAGTTCCTTTGAGTGATGGACATTTCGAGAGAAGGGGCAAAGTTAGATAGATTAAAGGGCTGTGCAAAATTTTCAACCAAGGTTATTTATTTTTTGTTTATTTTTAAATTCTTTATTATATTATTTGCGATATAAGTACTATAGGGCAAGTTTTGCATTTGGAAAGAAAACGAACTCCAGATTTTAATCAAACTTGACATTAGGATGATACACCAAAAAAGTGAGTCCTACAATTCCGTCTGTATATCTGTACAACGCTCTACAGTTTAAACGGCTGAAGCGATTTTCTTCAAACTTGGGATTTAAGTGTATTAGGTGATTGTCTAAAATAGATTTTTGTATCGCTTTTTTTACAATTTTTTTTACCACTTCCATGATCTCGAAAGCTACTCTAACGATTTTGATAAGATAAATTATGTGCACTATTTTCCGAATACCCTTCGTTTTGGTCAATTTTTTTTTTAAATATATATTATTTCACACTAATAAACGACTCGAAGGATTTCGATGAAAATTTTTTTATAGGAGGACTTCAAATTATAAATAATACTGCATACCAACATTTTCGAGAAATATTTTTTTGGATTTTGAAAACAAAAAATATTTTTTTTTTGAAACTTCAATATTTCGAAAACGGGTCTATAATTTTCTTTAAGTTTATATTATTAAATATTTAAGTTGTCGTACCGATTTGTTTCTTACTAAATCGACTAAAATTTTGCGCCTTTGATAATACATATATTTAGATTTTTAATAGAAATCTTTTGCATACGATGTGATCGAATATAAGAGCAAGTTCGTGCGATTCAGTCGTGCATTTTATTTCATTTTGTTTCTCCTTCGTTTTTCTTTAGAAAAAATTAAAAAAAAACAACATAAATAAATAGGAATAGCTACCTATATTTTTATCATGGTTTCGGAATTGTTTTTATCGTTCATAAGGAAAAACTTCCCTAATCGTAAATACCGGATATGTTGACTAAGATTATAAAGCAAAACTAAATAAAAAATTATAAAAGCCCCAAGCCAAAAATAAAATGAAATGTGTTTATAAAATTATATGATACAGTGAAAGCTCTAATAAGCGCACAATCACGGTTCCCCAATTTTTGTTCGCTTAAGGGGCAAGTTATAGCGATCAGGAAAACGAATCAGTAAAAAAGTTCTAATAGATAATTTATGATGTTTTCATAAATTATAAATGCTACTCTAATCGATGAAAATTAACTCAGAGAATTTTTTTTTGGAAAAAAAATTTAATAGAACAATTATTTCTTGTTAAAAATGTATTTATTTATTTTCCTTTTTCCGTGCCTGCTGATTGCAATTTGACACATAATGGAACAAATCATTCCAATGATTTGAGTTCCAATTTCTCTGGTTCCACTGACAGAATGGTGTAGGAAAAACTTTTTGCGTGTCTGTTTTAATCAGTAAAACTTGATGGCCGACTGGTAGTTAGGCTTGTAAACTGACATAAAATTCCTCTTTGCTATAAACGACCATCAAGAAGAAATATTTACTTTCATACTCTTTCAACTTTTCCTGGTGTGTTTTCCTGATCGCTATAATCGGCTCATAAGGGAAAGAAATGAAATAACATGTTTAATAGAGGAACGCGATGAGAAAAGGGAACCAGATGAATCTAAAAATTACACCAACTTAGTTACTCGGGATTCCGGAAATCACCTAATTAGCTTTCAACATAAGAGCGCTCTGTCCAGTTATTATAGCTTCCCCTCCGGTTATCGAGAATTTGCCCATTTAAGGGAATTCAGCTTATTGAAGCTGTACACAATTAGAGCTTTTACTGCATTTCATATTTTGAAACAAATCACATTTTCAATTTTGTGAAATTTAACTTCATGGTGAGAAGGCTGTTTAAAATTAAATAATATACATAAAATAAAATAGAATAAAATAAAATACTTAAAATATGAAATTTAAAAAAGAAATATATAAAAAATAAGGTGTTATACGTTGTACATATATTTTGTACCGTGTGCGGCAATCTTGTTAAGCTAAAATGTGTGTTTAGTCTGCGACTGCGCTGGGTAATTTTTTCCATTTTAAAATTGCCACCATTTTTTTTACACGAGACTAGAGAAATGCCAGTTTCAAACATTTTATGACAGTTTTCGTTAGCATGAAATATTTCCATCACTTGGCGCAGCTTGGGTCGTCTCTCAAATGCCGTCCAAATTTTACTTTTTGTTTTTTTTTTATAATAAAAAGTTCTAAATAAGTAGTTCCATCGACTCCTCAAGGTTTTTAACCACAACACTCCCGTTTCCGTGATGTATTGACAACGGATGTGGAATGTTTTAACAGGCTATATTGTTTCCCCTAATCTTAAATCCTTCCACATTATCCTAACGCACACACATTATGCTTGATCATTTTAAGGGTAGTCAAGTCCGGCTTTCAGTGCATGCACAATTATAAAAAAAGACGAATATATATCTAACCCCAATGGCCACCTAAGAAGTGCTTTTATAAACAAACAGATCTAGCATGCATTGTCATTTCAGGAATACTTATATCGTTTTCGACTGAATGTTCGGAGTTACTCTTTTTCACTCCTTGTTTTCTATTTCTAAAGAAAATGACAAATTTGGAGTAAATTCTTATTGTGGAAAAATTCTCAACCTTTAAAGTTTTTTTCTAATAACTTTTAGACGATTTTTCTATTTTATTGGTAATTTTAAATTAAATGAAGTTACCTGATAGAATCATTAGAATCATGAAAATTAAAACATTCCAGCACAACACTTTTCAGTAACTGTATAAGACACTGGAACAATTTTTTTGCACAGCAGTGTATTTTTTCGTAAAAATATTTCTCTGGGACTTAAATCATCATTAAAAGCAACAGCTGCGGGCCTAAGACTGTTCTTGTTCATTACACTTTAGTGCGGGGGTTTTGGTTCTTGAGTCGCAGGAGGCAGTAATTAAAAATGCTTGTTATCTTTTAAGAGAACAGCACTGGAAAGCAAAATTGTTTTATTTGGTGATGAGTAATTAGATAGAGGATATGCCGGTATACAGTTATTTGGGGAGGATACGATACAAGAAGATTTACTTAGTTAGATCGAAGGATTGATAGGAAAAGATACCCTATCATGATATTTTTTTTGTTTTAATTAAATGTTATTGTAAGTTCGGTTGATATTTATTTACGTATAAATGCTTTAAAAATTTTCATTCATATCAAGAATTTCTAACAGCTGTTGAAAACTAACATTTTATAAATAGTAATGAAGTATTTTTGGACAATGTTATCGTATTTGTGTTAAGTGCTTTTTTTATAAGATTGTTTTCTGTTTCGGTTTATTGATACGTACCTACATTCCTAATTAGAAATTTCTAATAATTTGATCTTTATCTATTTTTTGATAATTTTTGAATTCTTTTTTTCAAATTACATTTCTTGTAAAGCTGTTTCCAATTTTCACTAGCCGTAGATGATTCACAATTCAAGGCAATTGATTTACTTGAGGAACAACCGAACTATACAGTTAAACCACTTATAAGGGTTTTTTTAGAACTGGTGTGTGACCTAGGGTCTTTAAGTGATTTCATAGAGAATAAACTGCAAAATTGGAATCTTTTGACTTAAAAGCAATATTTTTCAAAAAAAATCAATTTTTTTCTTTAATTCAGTTTCAAAAACTGTTTTCGCACCTAAGAAAGCTACTGGCACAAGATTTTGGCAGTTCATCTGACAGAATGTGACATTTGATTATGAATCTCGATTTAAGTTTTTGAGGTTAAGAAATAGCTGAAAACTTGTTTTTTGTTCACAAAGATTTTGCAGTCTCGTGGAATAATTTCAAACTTTGACATTTGATTCAATACTCAATGAGATTGTGTGGAACAGCTCCATGAATTCGTGGGATCCATTATTTGTCATTACGATGTTAAAGAATACTAAAAAGTGGGTCCTGCAATTCCGTATGTCTGCGTGCAGTTCAATCCACAGCCTAAACAACTGAAGCGATTTTCTTCAAGCTATGTGATTACCTGGGTTCTTAAATCTTAAATCTTTTTTAAGCCCCAAAAATAACATTACCTGTCATACAATTTTTAGGCGCAAAAATGGTTAGTCTAAATTATTTCGAAAACGACTCTAATGATTGTGATAAGAAAAATGAGTCTATATTTTTGTCTAAGAAAATTAAATAAAATGGCGCAAAATTTTAAACGATTTAGTAATATGTTAAATCATTTATAGTATGATACTAAGCTTAAAGGAGGATTTTGCTAATTTTAAACGAGGTTAGTATCGAACTATTTTCTTGACATTTTGATAAAGTTAAGATCACAAAATGGCTACTTTATTTTTTTAGTATCGTACTAAATCCATATGCCACTTTGACATTTACAAACGTCAAAAAGTTATGTTCGCTTACTTTTTTGCACTATTTTAGGGGTGTTTAGTTGTAGTTTATTAAAAAATAGATTTAGTATGGTGCTAGTTAAAAAGTTTTTAAAATTAGGAAAATATTATTAAAGTGCTTTAGTATTAGCAAACTGTTAAGAGGTACCATGCTAGCCCTTAAGTGGTTTCTTTTATTTTCGACCTTCTCATTAACGGATTTCGATTGAAATTTTTCTACAGGCGGTCCTCAAATTATAAATAATACTTTCAAATACTAACTTTTACTAATTTTCAAAGAATATATTTTTTTTTTTGAAAAATCAATATTTTGAGAACAGATGGACGATTTTTGTTTGAAATTATATTTTTTAAATTTATATTGTTAAATACTTAAAATTATCACACCAATTTAAAAATAAATAAGAAAATTTTTGTATATAAAAAAATTAAATTAAAAATTTAAGATTTTTTTATATATAAAATTAAATTAAAATAAAATGCACAACTGGATCACACAAACTTGCTCTTGTAGCTAACAACTTTAATGTAGCTAACCATTGAGGTTTAGTTAGTTAGGTGTAGTTATCCTATGCAGGTTTAAAACCTATGTAGGTAAGATTACCTTGGTTCTTATTTCAAGGAATAGTTACATAGGTACCTACCTGCAAATGTATATTATACATTTGTAGGTATACATATGTACATATAAATGTATGAGGGCCTACATTGTATTTAGTATTAAGTGACGTACGCAAAATTCGTAAAAAGGGAATAATAAGGTAAACATAAATGGATAATACACATAATTAAATAGTTTTATATTGCTTAGTCATTATAGTTTGGGGGAAAACAAGGATGCAATTCGAATTCATGGATAAATAAGAATATATAAAAAAAAATCAAAAATCGTTGGAGCCGTTTTTTAATAAATTAATTTTGTATGTGTAAAATTTTGAAAACATTTTTAGAAAAAAAAATTGAAGATATTATTAATAGACATATAAAATTCAAATTTCAAAAAAAATCGATTTTTCAAAAAAAATTTTTTATTTATTTTTAAAAAATCGAAAAATGTTTTTTTTTTGGAAAATTTTCGTATGCAGTTTTATTAACAATTTTAGGGAGCATTTTATAAAAAAAAAATTTTTAATCGGTTCATCCAATATTGAGAAAATTGAAAATATGAAAAGTGGTTCTATGAAATACCGTTAATAAGTACGCAAAAAAAATATTTTTATACTTGAAAGTGAACTGTACTAATTTAAGAACACACAATTTTTTTTATAAAAATTCCTGGCACCGTTTTCGAGAAATACATTTTTTTCTTAACGGTTTTTTTAACATTTGTATGAGAGGAACCGTTGTTTTTTATTTAAAAAAAATAGTTTCTTTAACTATTCAAGATAATGTCAAAAAACCACCAAATACCAAGTTTTGAGAAAATCTATTGAGTCCTTTTCGAAATTTTGAGTTTTCAAAAAAAAAAATTAATTTCCAAAAAAAAATTTTTTGGAAAAATTTTAGTATACAATATTGTTTACAAATTTAAAAAAAAATCCAATTAACCGTTTCCAAGAAAATCGAAAACCAAAAAAATGGTTGTACTAGGGTACCAAAAATAACAATTTTTTTCCAAAAAAAATTATCAAAAGATACCCTTTCCCTTCATTTATGAACTGATTTTTTTTTTATAAAAATCGTTGGAGCCGTTTTTGAGAAAAATAAGATTTTTGTTTTTGGCCAAAAAAATGTATGGGGGCTACTGTTATTTGTCGTCTTAAAAAAAAAAAATATGTACCAAGTTTGAAGCAAATCCACCGAACCGTTTAGGCTGCAGACTCGAGGACAGACAGACAGACAGACAGGCAGACAGACAGACAGACGGAATTGCGGGACCCACTTTTTGGTGTTCTCTATGATCGTAATGTCATGTTTGATTGTTAGAAAAAAATGTTTTTTTTACGAATACATAATGTAACTTGCCTTATAGTACCTATAATCGCAAGTAAAAAGATTTAATAACCATACGTTTCGGTCGTGTATTTTATTTTTTGATGAATGCGATTTCTTGGATTGTGATATACAGTTACAATTTGAATAATAAGGGATTAAGTACGATTTCCTATTGGACGCTACACATTCTATAAATATTTTAAGCAAGTCGGATAACTTAAAAAATACTAAATGACAAACATTTTTATTTTAAAATTTGTATATTTTTATATTTCTTACAAAACCTTTGTTGAATTTTGTTGTCAGAAATCCCATTTGGATTTGTCAAGCCCGATAAATTGACAGCGAACATGCAGTTGACAGGGTGTCATGGCCCAAGGAATAATTGACACGACTAGTAAATTGTCAGACAATTTAAACTAGGGTTGTCAAAGTCGAGATTTCTTCCAATTAGAGATGCAGAACAAAATCATTTTGAAGTTAAAAGTCAAATTCTGCTTTAGGAAAACCCCTCCTTAACACAGAAAAAGGGATGATTCAATTTTGAAGAATAAAATAAGAGGGATGAAGCCTTCTTTGGCCAGCACAAAAAAAAACAATATAAAAACTAAATTTTTCTTTCGGGTCTTCTTTTGTTCTCTCTGTTTGCGAAAAGATTAATAAGAAATTTGTGTGATACCCATCATGACAGACTGAGACCAAGTTAATTTCGCACCCTTATGAACTCCTCTTAACCAAACCCCTTTACAAAATTAAATGAAAAGCAGAAAAAAAAATCATCAGAACAGTTGAGCAAAAAGAAAAATGCTGGTGGCTATGTTTTTATTTAAAGAATTCACATCAGTGATTTCGAAAATATAAATAACTTGAAATTTAATTTCAAAATTGACACTTGTGAAATGAAATGAAATTCCACTAAAATTTGAAGAAGTTACAGAAAAAAAAACAACAAAACAGATGTTTGCAGGAGGAAAAAATCTCACAGAATGTCAGACATGTTGATGTCAAAATGAAAAAAAAAAACAAGAATAATAAATAAAAACGAATCTCAAGCTGGAAAATATATAAAATTCCCACAATTTTTCCATTGGGAGGTACTTCTGAGCAGAGGTACCTAGGTCGATGAATTCAACGTCGTCGTTCGCATTGAAACTAAAACAAAGAACTATGTGAACATGTACGTGATGGTGATGGCTTAAAATGTTTATAACATTTTCCTCTTTTAGGATGAGTGTCTGGTAGAGTTGATGTCAAAGCCACACACAAACGTTTTGTACCTAACCTACCAAGACTAAGTGAACACAAAAAAAAAATCATTCTGGTCACTCAAATCCAAGGACGTGCATTACTAAAAGCAATCACAATCACCAAACCAAAAGTCACACACAAAACATCACAGAGAAATACCTAGAATCAGAGTGCTATATAGAGGAGGTTGATCCTCCGTCCATGGTTTGCCATTACGCCAACCATCATCTACCATCATCATCGTCGTCATCATCGTCATCATCATCATCATGAATCTTGATAGTTCTTTTCGTACTCTCCGATCTGACAACGACAACGTATATATCGTGTCGTACTTACTGGTTGGTACTATGGTGCGGTGGTGGTGATATAAAGATACTGTTTGATGTACCAACAGCAACAACAACAATAACCAAGTTTTATATTAAAACAATTTTCGGGAGAAGTTCCAAGGAGGGAAATAAGATTCTATTCTAGTGAAATTCATAATTTAATTCCCACAAAAAGAAGACCAAGCCCAGCAAAGCAATAGCAATATAATAGATACCCACCAACGAACGAGCTGAAGCGAGTTCAATGTTCACAAACTGGAAAAAGATTCATGGTTGCCGTGTGACAAAAATGCTTGTTAAGTGTTTGACTAAAAAAAATTATCAATTAAATTTTGTTTAAAAAAAATTATTTTTCTATCGGAAATCACGGAAAAAATGTTGATTTCAAAAGTGGGATACATTTAAAATTTTTTTTCAAATTCTATAAAAACTCTAGTAATTTCAACTATACAGATATGTATCTGTATAAATAAAAAACGCTTAATTACCTTCTCAAGCTTAGTATACCTATGAGTTATTTTTAACAAAAAAAAATAATGGTCCGAGAAAAAAACATCTGTGAAAATGAAAACGTAAAATAGGAATTTCTTCCTTTTGTTCAAACTGACATTGCTTTACACGAAAAAATATTCGTCGCTGGTATAATTTTTACTTGCGATATAGGTACTATAGGGCAAGTTCTGTATTTGAAAAAAAAAATCGATGGGTCCAGCAATTTCGTCTGACTTAAGAACGACCTAAAGCCTAAACGGCAGAAGCGATTTTCCTCAAACTTTGTACTTAAGCGTTTTATGTGATTGTCTCAAATAGATTTTTGAATGGTTTTTTTAGCCCCAAAAATAACGGTACTTTCCATATAATTTTTTCTACAGTCTAAATTATCTCGAAAATGGCCCGAACGATTTTGATTAATATAAGTCTGTGCGCTCCTTTTGGTAAAGTCTACATTCTAGTCAAACATTTTGTTTATATATTTTGTTATTTTTTTTTTATTTTCGACTTTCTCATAAACAGCTCTATGCATTTCGATCAAAAGTTTTATGAAGGAGGTCCTTAGAATTATAAAGAATACTGCATACCAAAATTTTCGAAAAATATTGAAAATTCAATATTTCAAAAATTGGTGGTTGATTTGTTTTGATTTTTTTTAAAGTTTATATTATTATATATTTAAAATTGCCATCCCAATTTTTTTAGAAGAACATTAAAGAAATTTTGTATATAAAAAATTAAGTTAAAACGACTTTAAGAATATGTTTAGCTGTTTCTATTTATATTCTTCTTCATACGATGTAATCGAATATAAGAGCGAGTACGTGCGATCCAGTCATGCATTTTATTTTTCTTCGGGTTACGTTTAGTGTACACAATTGGTAGATCTGTCAGTGAAAAACATGCTTACAATGTCTTACAACTTTGTCAACTTACAATAAATTGTCAGAAAATGTGTGTAACAATTAATTGTAAGATCATTGTCTGAGAATTGATTGTAAGAAATTCCACAATCGTGTGTACGCTAGCTGAGAATCGTGTAATCCTGCAATTAATTTGTCAGCAATTCTCTCTGACAGTTAAATGTATGACGTAAAATTGTAAAGTGTATGATAATCGTGTACACACACAATTTGTAGTCAGCCCTCTCAATTTGAATCGTTGTCTGACGCTTCTGACAATGAAAATATTATAAGATGCAGTTTATTTTGGCATCATACAATTTTTTTATTGTCAGACAATTTAAAGTAATTTGACGTCGCGCAGTGCTGCGAACTCATAGAAATGTTTATCCAAAATACTAGCACTCAAAGTGTTTGAATTTTTTTTTTTTTTTTTTTTTTTGTTAAAATGAATAGTTATTATAGAAAAAGGATTCTGATAAGTAAAAGTCACTCTGTAATTCAAATTGTTGTTAGGCTAAAGGTGGGCGGGATCAAATTGTGATTTTAAGACCTTAGTGTTTTCTTCCCTTCACGTTCAGGTATCCCAAGAAAATCCAAAATTAGACAGACATTTCAAAACTAGTGGACCGTTTTCGCAATAAGTAAATATTCATCAGCGCAACAAACACATTTATCCTGCGTTGGGTCCAAGGATACCGTGATGTATATGGGAAAGACAAGGCTGATGAATTACGAGTACTTGGTCTGACTCGAACGGAATGCTCAATACTTTTGCCATAGAAGCAAGAAAAGAGATTTCTCGAACGGTAGATGGTTAGCAAAACAAGTTGGGTTTCAAGAAATTTCTGGACTGATTTTTCTAAGAAAGTATAATATTTTCTGCAGCTAAGTAGGCATCAACTATCCCTTTAGGTTGGAATCCTAACCGGTCAGAATTCAATATGGGAACTCAGGCATTTCGTATATATAGGGGCGACAGGATGAAGATGCGGATAAGTGCTCTTATCATTTTCTTTGTGAGTGTGCCCCAATCAAGCAAGAACTAGAAAAACAACCCGCGGAGATTACTTTTTCGAAGACCTGGGCGACATCTTGTCACTGCCACTTAAAAACATCCTGAAATTTGCAATGAATTGAGGATGGTTCAGGGAGGTAACCCACGCGTAAATTCCACCTTCTCCTTACCATTCCCTCCTTTAACTTTCCCACTCTGTATACATTGGGCAGCACAATGGATCCACTAAAAGCAAAATGAGATGATGTGGCTTGCTGTGCATTTATGGGTTTGCATTTATTGAAATATTTATGTTCAACTTAAAGCTTAGGGTCTACTTTTTCCTGTGAGTAAACTGTCACATTTGGAAGTTCTTATGTAGAACTCAAATGCTTAAGCAAATGGGCCAAAGTTCTATGACTTATGTCTTGAACATTTACACCACGCATTTCTATAATTGAGGCAACTTTTCCGTACTCTGATAAGTGAGGTTTATCCGCTCGCTGAATTAATTTTTCTGTGATTTGTTAACTGTGGATTCACTTGACGGATAAAAGCATTGAACATCGCCTCCACCACCTCAAAGTCTGAATGTTATGAGTTGACGCATATACCGCAAAGAAGGCGGAAACTGTAGAAATTTGCCTATATCAAATGTTGAATGTCGCCATCTTATGATGAGGTCGTATTCAAAACTTACAGAAAAAAACTTGGTGTTATACCAAATCAAATTTTAAAAAATCAATACTGAGTTTTCCAAAAATCGAGGGTACTTTTGCCTCACCTTGTGCATAGTTACATAATGTAAACAAAAAATAGACAATAGAATATTTATGTTTTCTTGTACAAAATAAATCACTTTAACATTAAAGGCTAAATGATACCCCAGTAAATTGTGGCAATAGTTATTTAACACATAACGTATTTATTTCCATCCTTTCAACTAGTGTTATTCATTAGAAATAACCGTTTGATTAACCGAAAAAAAAAATTTTTTGAAAATTATTTACCTACAACCTTTTATAAAAAACTTTTTTCCTCAAAATCAACGGCCAAGAAATCACCACTTAAATATGATTCTAAAACTTCAGTTTTCAGTTTAACATAAAATTACAATACTTACAATTTATTTTTATAAATAATCTTTTTTTTATTTCTGTAATTTCTATGTGCATTTGTGAAATGGTCAAAACTTATTGCATCATTCAAACAAAAACACAAACGGCAACCCCAACACCAAATCTCCAAACAAAGCCAAAAGGGGTTTTTGGTGGTTTGGCGGGCTTTTTATTTGTATATTTTGATATACATATATCTTTGTTCACTTAGGTAATATGTATTGTACCTACAACATACTTTTTATTATTTTTTTTTTATTGGAATATGTAGCTGAAGTGAGTAAAGTACCTATATCTTTTGTTTGAATAAAATTTTAGAATCAAGTTATTTAGTGAATGTCTGAATGAGCTCTGCGATGCGATGCACGTTTTTCCTCAAGAGTTCCATGACGACGGTGGAACGCCAAGCGGACGAGCAGGCGGGACAGAGTAAACACCATAGTAGGTAGCTATAGCATTTCTATAGAAGAAGTAGGATGGAACCCTACCGTTGCAATTGAAGTTAATCACTTTATATGTAATTAAATTGAGAAATAAAATGCTCTTTTCGTTTGAGTGAGTGGAGACTGTGTGGAAGGTTGAGTGTAGACTTCTAAAGAGTACATTTTTGTGTTCGTCTTGTACAAATAGTTGGAAAATAATAATAATAATAATACCTACCTAATAAAAAAAAAGATTTTATTTGTCTTTTGTTTAAGTACTTTCAAAATAAAAAAATAAAATAAAATCAAAGTGAATGTATAGGGTTGGTGGGTAACTTCTTATTCAACCAAAAGGAAGTGATGATGGTTAGAGAAAGAGAATAACGACGAGTTGATGATGGTTATGGTGCCCTTAGGTATACAAGTTGAGTTTGTCTATTCGGATTGTCCTTTATGGCCAAAAGGAGTCAAGAGGGTAAATGCAACGTAAAACAGAACTTATTTAAAATAACAGTAGTTGCGGTGGAGTTTCAATTCATGAATAAGTTATCAAACGAATGTCATAATTTTAAACAATGGTTAAATGTCTGATTTAAAAAAAAAACATTTGTTGGTAGGTAGGTACTCCGTATAATGTCTTTGTCATTGTCTGCGTGGTGTATTTTTGTTTTACTTTTTTATTTGTCTGAGTATGTAAGGACTGTTCCTAAAACAAGAGAAATTACTTTTAAGATTTTTTGGTGGAAAAGTAATGTTGGTACAAAGGCATTTGGTAATGTTGAGACAAAGGCAAATTCCGGGCTTACTTATTAAATTTTCAAGATCAACCAATTTTAGGAACAAGTTTTGAAAATGTGGAACATTTCCACATTGACAAATCGAATAAAGTGAGTTCCGTAATTTCGTCTGTCTGCTTGTATGCTATAGGTCAATCTACATAGCCAACAGCTGCGATTTTCTCCAAACTAGGTAGGTACTTAAGCGTTTTAGGTAATTAGCTCGAATCTTATTTTAAATCGTTTTAAAACAGTAGTTAGGTACCTGCCAAAGTCTTAATTATATTGAAAACGGCTCTAATGATTTCGATAAAAAAAAAATTAAAGTTGTAAGTTACATACCTATATTGTCAAGAATAGTTTTTTTTTTAGAATAGTTCCTTACAAGCATTTTTTAATATTTAGGTGACAGGGGGTTCTATCTCCTCCCGTCTGGGCGGAAGGGGAAATTTCATTAAAAAAAAGTACTTAAAATGGAAAAAAGTATATTTAAAAATAACGATAATACTTACAATTAAGTATTATACCTTTTTTATTTAAAACCAATACTCTTTCTTATTAAGTATTTTTTAAATCAAGTAAAATCCATGCATAGTTTAAAAAAAAAATTGTTTTAAGTCCAAAATTTGGGAGGAAAAAGATAACAAAAAACAAAGTGTAATTTTTTAAAATTGTAAAAACATATAATATTATTTTTTTTCGGTGATCTATTTAATTCTTAATCAAAAACTAAAAACTATATGATTTTATGTGGCCTAGTTTTTGAAAAAATTGAAAATTACTAAAACTTCTTTTTTATGGGATATTTGTTTTTCTTCTTGCATTACGCATTACGGCGTACAAAGCAAAGAGGTATGCAACCCCCCTGATTGGACACACCTCAAAGTGAAGTTACAATAAATACTAAGGCCGTTTGTCAATTGCGTTAAGAGTGCGTTAAATTTGGTCCCATGGGTAAATTTTGACATTATTTGGTTGAATACAGACGTCAAAATTTAACCCGCTCAGGAGCTCGTTGAAATGTTAACCAGTTGATAAATTTTGACATTTCTATTATACTACTTGTTGTGTAAAATGAAATAAAAGAAAAATGAAAATATCAATAAAAATTAGCAAACCATATAATAAGAAATTGAAAAGAAATAAAATGCACGACTGGATCTCGCACGAACTTGCTCTTGTAGCTAACAACTTTAATGTAGCTAACCATTGAGGTTTAGTTAGTCAGGTGTAGTTATCCTATGCAGGTTTAAAGCCTATGTAGGTAAGATTACCTTGGTTCTTATTATAATGAATTGTCGAATGGATGATTCAAGCAATAGTTACATAGGTACCTACAAATGTATATTATGTACATATAAATGTATGCGGGCCTACATTGTATTTAGTATTAAGTGACGTACGCAAAAATTCGTAAAAAGGAATAATAATAAGGTAGAAATAAATGGATAATACACATAATTAAATGTTTTTATATTGCTTAGTCGTTATAGTTTGGGGAAAAACAAATATGCAATTTGAATTCATGGATAAATAAGAATATATCAAAAAAAATTGCAAAAATCGTTGGAGCGGTTTTTTAATAAATTCATTTTTTATGTATAAAATTTTGAAAACATTTTTAGAAAAAAAACTGAAACGCCATTTTGAAGATATTATTAATATACATATAAAATTCAAATTTCAAAAAAAAATCTGTGACTTTTGAAAAATCGATTTTTCAAAAAAAGAAATTATTTATTTTTAAAAAAATCGAAAAACGTTTTTTTTGAAAATTTTCGTATGCAGTTTTATTAACAATTTTAGGGAGCATTTTTATAAAAAAAATAATTTTAATCGGTTCGTCCAATATTGAGAAAATCGAAAATATGAAAATTGGTTCTATGGGAAGTACTGTTAATAAGTACGCAAAAAAAATATTTTTATACATGAAAGTGAACTGTACTAATTTAAGAACACACAGTTTTTTCTATAAAAATTCTTGACACCGTTTTTGAGAAATACATTTTTTTCTGAACGGTTTTTTAAACATTTGTATGGGAGGTACTGTTGTTTTTTATTTAAAAAAATAGTTTTTTTAACTATTCAAGATAATGTCAAAAAACCACCAAATACGAAGTTTTAAAAAAATATATTGAGTCGTTTTCGAACTTTTGAGTTTTCAAAAAAAAAATTAATTTACAAAAAAATTTTTTTTTGAAAAATTTTGGTATACAATAGTGTTTAAAAAATTTAAAAAAAAATCAAATTAACCGTCTCCGAAAAAATCGAAAACCACAAAAATGGTTGTACTAGAGGTATAAAAAATAATTATTTTTTTCCAAAAAAAAATTATCAAAAGGTACCCTTTCCCTTCATTAGTGAACTGATTTTTTTTTATAAAAATAGTTGGAGCCGTTTTTGAGAAAAATAAGATTTTTGTTTTTGGCCAAAAAAAATGTATGGGGGCTACTGTTATTTGTCGTCTTAAAAAAAATGAAAAAAACGTATGAGCATATTACCGAAAAAACAATATGTACCAAGGTTGAAGCAAAAGTATCAAAGCGTTTAGGCTGTAGACTCGAGGACAGACAGACAGACCGACAGACAGACAGACGGAATGCGGAACCCACTTTTTTGGTGATCTCTATGATCGTAATGTCATGTTTGATTGTTACATATACATAGGTACAAGGAAACTTCGCATTTTCAAAAAAAGTGAAAATTTGCGAAAAATTTATTGACTGGCCACTTCTAAACTACTAGCTTGATTGGAATCGTGTATACCTTTATAGAATGATACAAGTATACATGTACAACCAATGTGCATCATTCATTTTTGATTGCAACTGAAAAATCAACTCCTCGTAACGAGTCGAAAAAGAACTAGTCGTGGTCCTGTTTTTTTTTAGGAATTTCAATCAGTATTCTGCTTAAAATAGACTGAAAGTAGGAAGAAGTAAGCTGGAACTTTCCGCGTGTTTGTTTGCCCGTTGCAATCGTTTTCAAACACTTCCCATGACTATAATGGGGTTGATGGTTTTGGGGTTACTGTTTAAAGCTGCTGGTTGGGACAATGGGCTGTCGGTAGTGTTCTTTTTGTGCTCTGCTTATTATCGAAATGAAAAAGCTGTGGATGGACTTTTTTGGACAATAAAAGACAGAAGATAAAGGAGACAAGCGCTTGAGTAACAGCACAGGTATTGTTGAAAGCTGGACACTATATTACACAAAATTTTTAGGGAAGACAATACCCTCAGAGAAAAAAATATATTTCTTGCATTCCTCTTCACGAATCGACTATAAACAATTTTATTAGAGTTCCGACCGACCAACGTTCCGAGTTAGCTCGAAAAATATGAAATAAGAATACCGAAAAACAATCAAAACAATAGTGAATTTTTGTTGGATGTTGGCTTTTTTTTCTCGTTAACCCAAAGAATGTAAATGGGAAATTTATGTTTAAAAAATATCCCATTTAATGCAATTGACACAGCAAAACCCTTCAACTTTATTCACCCCTATAAAAACGGATCAAATTTAACTGGGATCAAATATAACCAAAATTTTAACGCAATTGACACACGACCTAAATTACAAAAATTTAATACATAGTAGGTTTGGTCATTTTCAATTTTCTCAAAAACTAAAAAAACATATAATCATATAGTTTTCGTTTTTAATTAACAATTTCAGAAAAAAAAATAATATGTAATTTTCAGTTTTGAAAAAGTTTGAGTTTAAGATCCGTTTTTTTTTCAAAAACTATGAATAGATTTAACCTGATTTAAGAAAAAATTCGTAATAATAAAGAGTAGAGGCTATAAAAAAACGTTAAATGTTAATTATACGGAATACAGTTATTTTTAAATATTTTTTTTTCGTTTTTAGTACTTTTTTATGAAACGTCTTCCGCCCAAATGGGACGAGATAGACCCCCAGTCCCATACTTAAAAATTCTTGTTTTTATCCCCTCTGAAAAAATCTTTATCAATTTTTGGCGCCTAAGTTATCGTACTCTCCCCAATTTTTTTACATAAAATGTTGTTAAAAGTATCTGCCATAGAATGGTTTTACGGAAGGGTGTTCAAATTCTAAATAATACAATACCAAAATTTTCGAAAATTATTTTTTGGATTTTTGAAAAAAAATCTATGTTTTGGAAAATTCAAGATTTCGAAAACGGGTGGATAATTTTTTAAGAATGATTTGAAAATCGTAATAAGCCTTCAATAAAGCATTGTGTTTTTTTTTATATATCTTACTAAGCAACTATATCATTTTTCGACATATTAAGAAATTTTGCATTCGACATTTTATGATCTTGCGATTTAAAAAATAAAAATTGATTATAATGTTTTTAAAATTTCTCCAATGTTTTTTTTACTTAGGTACTATATGGCAAGTTTTGCATTTGGAAAAAAATCGAACTCGAGATTTTAATCAAAGTTGACATTACGATCATAGAGAGGACACAAAACGAAAAAAAGCTTTTTTGGATTTTTGAAAAAAAAAAATATTTTTTTTTTGAAAATTCAATATTTCGAAAACGGGCGGGCGAATTTTTCTGAAATATTGCTTTTGAATTTATATTATTAAATATTTAAAATATTCATACCAAATTTTTTTTAGAAAAAATATAAGAATTTTTATATACAAAAAATAAAGTGAAAAACGACTTTAAAAATATATTTAGCCGTTTCTATTAAGAATCTCTTGCATATAATGTGATCAAACTTAGGAGCAAGTACGTGCGATCCAGTCATGCATTTTTTTTAATTTTGATAAAATTAACCCAAGGTCAGATGCCAGATTTTACGCAACATTTGCGACTACTGTAAGCCAGCTGTTTTTTTTTTCATATTATTCATAAGAATTAGCATTCCAACATATTTTTTTTTTGGAAAATTTTAAAGAAAGTTTGCATATAAAAATTAGTTAATAAGAAACAAATTGAAGAAAAAATTAACTGCATCTACTAAAAATTTTGTGATTACGATGTAATTGAACATAAGAGCCAGTGGGTACGCTCTTTTTATTTTTCAAATAATCGTCGAGTAGTTTTTTTGCCTACGCGTAACCTTTTGTTTGTTTCGCCTTTGCGACGTTTTGGGATTTTGCTGAAAAATTGTTAATTGTTTTCGTTCGTTTCTTCTTTGGCCAGTGTCATTCTATTTGTTTTTTTTTGTTGAAAATGTGTTCCCAAAGGAACAATTTAAATTTGTTGCAAAGAACTAAGTTCCCAGCAAGGGATGCCAATGTTAAGTCAGCTAGAAAAAAGAAAAAGGCTTTTTATTAAGAGATTAAACTTTTATTAACTGCAGACAATGATCTGAACACGTTAAAAGTTAAAAGTCGAATGTTTTAGAAAATACCAGGAAAAACTGCCGAGACACAAAAAAAAAACTAGTTGACTGAAAGTTGTGATCGCATTTAATCGAAGAATTCAATCGCATATGAACAGTGCTACCACTTGCTCGTTTAAATACTTTTTAACAAAACTGAAATATTATTTCCCACTTTTATGGACATTATTATTGTTATATAGCATTTAAATGGAATATTCGAAAAAGAACTAAAAAAATTTAATTTGTCAAAATTATTATTAAATAAACTTTAAAATTTAAACTTTTATAAAAGAAGACTTATAGTCTCAAATTCTGTATAATAATTAAGCCTTCAAAGACGTGTTTACTGAAACTTTCCACAGAATTAATTTTAAGGGTAGCTGTGTGACTGTAAAGTTACAAAGTTGCAAAGCTAAGCCATTTTATGTCAAAACAAAGCACAACTAAACAAAAGTTAGTAAGTAAACTTGTTTAACGAATAACAGTTGTATTTGAGCAGGTGGTAATCTATATTAGATTTTTAATTGCATTCATACTATATGGCTATTATGTACTTAATTTTTGTTCAATCAAAAATAAAAACAATATTTAACATCTTTATATTTTTTCTATTTAAACTAATTTAAAATGGTCTAAATTACGCAACAACTACTGACACAGATGTCTTCTTTACGAAAAAACAAAGCAGCATTATATTTTAAATAAATTAATACAGAAAATGGGTATGATATATTGCCACGTTTATATAAAGCTTCTTGAATCGAACAAATGCCAATTGGCCCTGTGGCGCAATGGATAACGCGTCTGACTACGGATCAGAAGATTCCAGGTTCGACTCCTGGCAGGGTCGCATCGAATCCTTTTTTTTTGTTGAATTTTCATTTGGCAACACGAATTCAAAGCGAATTTAAATATATGCTTACTTTTAATAAAAATACTATTGCTATGCTAAATGTATTTTTTAACCGTTTCTATTTAAACTAATGCTTTTCTATTAACTTATTTATTTTTTTTTTTACTTACAATGACAATATTCAATTTGGCTTTCGAAATTAGTGCTGCCAAACAGAATATAAGTAGCTAAAAATAAATAAAAAAAAAGATAAATTCTTTAACTTTTTTTGTTCTTTGTTTATAATTATATGTAGCAAATTTAAAAAAGAATTTATAATTAGGTAAAGTGAATGAGTAAGTGAGTGAGTATTATTTTGGGTGCGTGATTTATTTTTGGCATACAAATTTAAATTAATGTAAAAAAACTAAAAAAAAAAAATCATAGAATTTAAATTTTTTATGAAAATGGAATGTTTGTTTAATTAGTGATCTTTTGTATTTATATAAATAACAAATTAGGTATATATACATTTACATAATTTCGTCAGATACGGCTTCAAAAAAAAATAAAATTATTAGGAAATAGTAGGTAAGGTAATACTAATAGTGTTGTTTATTTTACGTGCGAAAAATTATGAATGATATTTATTTCATTAAAAGGAATGAGACTTTCTATGAAATAACTGAACTGTATATTTAGAATTGACTATAGGTATCGCAACTGTGATTATACTGGAGCACAATATACTATAAAAATTCGTACGTAATTATAGTAAAAACTTTCGTTGAGACAATTATTTATTTTAATTAAATTTCACCTGGTAATGTTATTCGGGAGATCAATCAATAGTAGTTTATACGTTAAGAAAGCTGTTTATTAAACAAGATTCTTTCGTAGAATCAATGAAACTATTCCATTAGTCAATGTAAAACCGATTAACAATATTTTTGTGAAGCCTATGAATTAATTAATTAACTTAAGAAATCAAGTGAAATAAAACTAAAAAATATTTATATTTTTACTTTGATTTAGGCATATTTGTTTTTTTTTTGTTGGTTATGTTATTTTAGTTAATGAATGCTATTCAAAAAAATGTTCATATCGAATGTACTTTTTTTTATTGAATCAACGAAAATTAACAATATATATGTTTTTTTCTCACAAGCTCTCATTAAAGTAAATAAGCCTCTTTTTAGTATTATGGGATAAAATATTCATTGATACAGTAAAGCGTTCATGACAGAATGTATATTTTATTTAGGCGGACGAATATTCTTTGAATTAATAAAAACTTAAATAATTTGAAGAAATTCCAAAGCTTTTGGTTCTAACGATTTTGATTATGAAATGTATCTCTAAATATGACATATTTTAAGTAATACAAATCACAAATAACTTGTAAAGGGTTATCCATTTTGCGGTTTCAAAAGTACAGGGCTTGAATTCGACATCTGTCAAACTAAGTTGTTAAATCAATTTTTTTTTCAGTTGAAAGTCTGGCATTTACGAAAATGGATAGCTTAACTATCGCACAACGCATAAAAATTGTTAATACCTACTACAAAAATGGTGATTCTGCCACAGCCACATATCGTGCTTTAAGAGGAGATTATGGTTTACATATCGTCCAACTACGCAAGCAATTGGCAAAATTGTGAAGAAATTTGAAGAGATTGGCTACAGATATTGTAAGGCCTGAGCATTCACAACGTCGTAGATACGTCGAATGGGTGCTTGAACAACAGGCGGTGGACGGCGATTTTTCGACCAAAATTTTCTTCAGCGAAAAAGCACATTTCTCACTCGGTGGGTATGTTAATAAACAAAATTGTCGTATTTGGGGCTCTGAGAATCCTCAAGTAATTGAAGAGAGGCCATTACATCTACAAAAAGTCACTGTTTGGGGCGCTATTTGGTCCGGAGGTGTGATTGGACCTTACTTCTTCGAGCGATATGGTCATATGGTAACCGACTTTTTTTTTGCCTGCTATTGAAGAACACGACTTGGAGAATATGTGGTTTCAACAAGACGGTGCCGCATGCCACACAGCTCGAGCGAATATGGCTTTATTGCAAGAGTCATTTCCTGGCCGCGTAATTTCTCGTCGTGGCGATATCCACGAAGATCATGCGATTTGACACCGCTGGACTTTTTTTTTGTGGGGCCACGTGAAAGACTGTGTTTATGCAGATAAACCTTTAACTCTTGAGCACTTGAAAACCGACATTCGTGAAGTTATGGCTGAGATACCGCCCAATATGTGTCAAAAAGTGGTCGAAAATTATCTCAAAAGAATCGATGCTTGCAACAATTCGCGTGGTGGTCATTTAAGTGATGTAGTGTTTTACAAATAATGTCAACGTTCAAACTTTATAATAAAAAAGAAATATCATAAAAATAAAAAGTACTTTATATGTGTTTTATTTACGTTTACTTTTGAAACCGCAAAATGAATAACCCATTATTAACGGAACAATGATTCTAACACCTAATTTACGAGAAATTAATTATTTTTCGAAATTGATAAGCTTTGGTAAAACCTTTGGTAATAACTTTTTTCAGTGTGAGTAATCGGCTTATTTTTTTTTATTTTATAGGCTACTATTTAGATTTATGAAAATGAATGCTTGGGATACTGAAAAAAAAGGATTTGGATAGTGCAGCGATACCATTCTTTGCAGTCCGTCATTTCCATCCAAAGGGAATTCAGGCTGGAGTTTGGCGGTACTCCCTCGAGTAGATGGACCATTATGAGGCTGGTGAACATGTTTGCCGAATCTGGAAGCATCGAACGAAGACCGTATCATCGATATCCCAAAGTTCAGGTTCGGGATACAATCGTGGCTTTTGCATCGGCAATACAAGCAAATCCAAGTGTTTCGACTCGAAACTTATCCGGCCAAATTGGAGTTAGCAGACGGTCATTACAACGGATACTTCATGATGACTTAAACTTGTTTCCGTACAAAGTCCAAATTACAAGCAAGTTAAACCCTCAGGATTTGCCTGTTCGACTGGAATTTTGCCGAAAAATGATTGCAATGGCCGAAGAAGACAACACATTGATAAGCTGTTTGTTCATGTCTGATGAGGCCAATTTTGACTTAAACGTCAATGTTAACAAGCAAAATTGCCTTATATGGAGTGAATCTAACCCAGAAATGCTCCATGAGACGGAACTTCACCCAGAACGAGTCACGGTGTGGTGCGCAGTTTCATCAAGATGTATTGTCGGGCCATAATTCTTTAAAGAAAATGGTGTAACACAAACTGTCAATGGGGACCGTTATTTAAAAATGTTGAAAAAGATTTTTACCCACAACTTCGCCGAAGACGTATCCCTTTCAGCAGGATTTGGTTTCAACAAGATGGAGCAAGTGCACACGTACTAACACAAGTTATGGCGGAGCTCCAACGAAAATTCCCAAACAAATTGATATCCAGAAACTGCACTCCCGCTGGCCCCCAAGGTCACCTGACTTAACTGCAAGAGACTTTTTTTATGGGGTTATGTCAAGCAGGAAGTGTACAAAACGAAATCCAAGAATTTGACTGAATTGAAGCAGTCCATTAAGACAATAATTGAGGCGATCCCAATTACAACCATTCAGGCCGCAATTAACAATTTTGTGATCAGGTCCCGCATATGCGTGGATGAGCGTGGAGGTCATTTGCAGTCTATCATCTTTAAAAACCATTAGTTATTTAAAATAAAATTTAATTTTTAATCCAATAAAAAAAATTAATGAAATACATCGATTTAAATAAAAGTTATTTAAATTTGTTATTGTAACACGATTCGTGGGCCAGTCTATAGAAGAAAAAGTGAGCATGGTATTTGGAAACTTAAACAAATCAAGGAGTTTTTGTAAAACAAAGCAGAAAAAATAACAGAAAACTTTGATATTTCAAAGGAAAAATTGAAATAGGTCAGAAAACTACAATTAATACTAAAATCAAGAACAAGAAACAGCTTCTCAAAATAAAGCATATAAATACCAAAAGCAGAAGATTTATTGTCCCAATTTAAATAAATCATAACAACATTTTAGTTGTTTTGCCATCTAAGGAACATTAAAAAAACATGGAAGGTGTGGGCTTTAATGCATTTGTATAGGCAAGACAATATTCTATCTAGTGGAATTTGACCAAAGATAAATAAGATTTGCTTTCAGAATGATTTTTTAGGCATAATTACCAAATTTTAAATTAAATCTCTAAAAAATAAAATAAAAATTTCATTTAATACCTGAATTCTTTTTCCAGTAAAAGCAACCTAATAAAAATTAAATAACTGGTTGTTATTGAAAATACAATTATTGAATTGCAAAAATGTAAGCAATTTAATTTGATATAAGAATATTTATTATAATTGCCATTCGAAGCGCAATTTTGTTTATTGCTTGCACAATCACATGCAATCAGAGGAAAAATCTGTGTTAACGTATATCAACAAACTTCATAAAAAAGTCAATAAATAAATACTATCTTTCAAAAGCAACATATAAATTTTATATACCTATCATTAAATTAAATCCCCAACTTGGGCGCACCTAATTGCTCTTTTCGTAAGTAAGCACAAGATTTTTATTAATACAGGAAAAAATTATTAAGTATTATTAATTAATTATTATAAATATTATTAATTAATATCAATTTATGCACAACATTTTATTAAATGGATGAACCACATAATAAACCTAATTTTATAGAAAAATATGTTCGAAGCGAAAAAGTAATTATATATTTTAACAAAAAAAAAACAAAAATAGTTGAATCGGTGTAAAAAAAATTATTTTTTATTTATTTTGAAAACATTTTCAGGAAAATAATGTTGATCGCAATTTAAAAAATTATTATTTTCCCATTTTAAAAAAATCGAATTTGAAAATAATAAAATGATATATTTTTTTTTTTTTAATCAAAACAAACATTATTTTTTGAAAAATTGAATATGCAATATTGTTTTTAAGGAGCAATTGAAGAAAAAAATTTAATCGCTGCATCATATAATGAGAAAGCCGAAAATATTATGGGAAGTATAGGTAATGTTAATAGATTTTTTTGCTACTTGGTTTTTGACGTTTATATTTTTGACAGATCACACATGACAAATTCCACGAACATTTGACATTTCGATTCAGTATTATTTGCCATTTCATCATGAATAGACTCACGCCTGAGCAACGTTTACAAATTATTGAAATTTATTATCAAAATTCGTGCTCTGTGAAAAATGTGTTTCGCAAGCTACGTCCGTTTTATGGTCGTCATAATCGACCCACCGAGCAGGCTATTCAGCTCATTGTGACCAAATTTCGCACCAGTTTCACTTTATTGGACATTAATCCACCAAATCGTATCCGTAGAGTGCGTACCGAAGAGAATATTGCTGCTGCATCCGCCAGTGTTGCTGAAGATCGCGATATGTCCATTCGGCGCCGATCGCAGCAATTGGGTTTGTGTTATTCGATCACCTGGAAGATTTTACGCAAATATCTTGGTTTAAAGCCATACAAAATACAGCTGGTGCAAGAATTGAAGCCAGGCGACCTACCACAACGTAGAATTTTAGGTGAATGGGCCTTAGAAAAGTTGGATGAGGATACGTTTTTTTATCGCAAAATTGTCTTCAGCGTCAAGGCTCATTTTTGGCTAAATGGATACGTGAATAAGCAGAATTGCCGTATTTGGAGTGAAGAGCAGCCAGAGGCAATTCAGCAGCTACCAATGCATCCCGAAAAATGCACTGTTTGGTGCGGTTTATGGGCAGGCGGCATCATTGGGCCGTACTTCTTCAAGTACGATGAAGGCCGCAGGGTTACGGTCAATGGAGAAAGATACCGTTCGATGATAACAGATTTTTTTTTTTGCCGAAAATGCAAGAATTGAACTCGGTCGACATGTTGTTCCAACAGGACGGTGCCACATGCCACACTGCACGCGAAACCATGCATCAATTGAGAATTTGGTGAGCAGTTGATCTCACGTTTTGGCGCAGTCAATTGGCCACCAAGATCATGTGATTTGACCCCGTTAGACTATTTTTTGTGGGGATATGTTAAGTCTATTATCTATGGGGACAAGCCAAACACGATTGCTGCCTTGGAAGCCAACATTGAACGCGTCATTGGTGAGATTCCGGCCGAAATGTGTGAAAAAGTTTGCCAAAATTGGACCTTCAGAATGGACCACCTGAAGCGTAGTCGCGGGCAACATTTAATTGATTTATCGATCCAAAAAAAATTTCATTCACTTTTTACAAGTTTCTGTGTTTTTTTGAATTTTCAAAAACCAAGCTCTTAAAAAATCACCGTTTATAAGAATGCAAAATAATTCAAAAACAGACAATTTTTAATCAAAATTCTTGCAGCGGTTTTTAAAAAAAAAATCTTAACGAGTCGTCAGCATTGTTGGAACTTGAACTCTAGTATTCTATAAAATGCCAAAAAAAATACTAAATACAAAGTTTTAAGAAAATGGATTAAGTCGAAAACTCGAAATATTGAGTTTTAGTTATTTTTATTTTATTTCAAACATTTATGAAAAATTGTGGCTTACAATATACTGTTGGGTACAACTTTTTAGGAGCTTCTGTATAAAAAAAATTAAAAACTCAATTACACTGTTTCCCGAAAATCGAAAACCAACAAAATGGTTTTACTATAGAGACACCAAAAATAACTTTTTTTTTTTCAAACGAAAATAACCACAAATTACCCTTTCCCTTCGTTAGTTAACTATATTTTTTTTATTAAAAAATCGTTTGGAGCCGTTTTTGAGAAAAATAATTTTTCTTTGTGCAAAAAAAAATGTATGACAGGTACCGTTATTTTTCGTCTTAGAAAATAAAAAAAATGTGTGAGCATATTACCAAAAAAAAAATGAAAGCAATATGTTCCAAGTTGGGTGAAAATCAAACCAGCCAATACGCGATCACCATAATAAGAAGTCTGACCAAAATCTCGTGTTCTATTTTTTTTTACGAATTCATAACTTGTCATAAGGGTACTACATACAACTTTCGAAGTAGTAATCAGATATACATGAGTTGATAATTTTAAATTAGGGACGTTTTCCGTTGATTTAATTTTTTATTTTCGAATTTTGATAGCATAAGCTATAAACATTTTGTATATGAAAGATATGTGCTATAATTAAATAAAACAATTGACGCCCAACGAGTCTAATATCTGGCTAAAGCATGGTTTGAGTTCTTTCTAATTTTAGTAATACATAAATATAGGTCAATCATGAATTAACGAATTACATATGTTTTTTTCAAAAGCAAAAAAATGATTTTCAGTGACAGATAAATGATGACAGTTATAAATACTTTTTACTGAAAACATTTTTTTTTTTTTTTATAATTTTGCACGCGCTCAAGGGATTATGAATACCCTTTATATGTTTTAAACACAGCGCGGGCATCCGGTGAAAGAAGAGAAAGAAGAATAGGAAAGATGTGTGACGCGATGTTCTGAGACTAGAGCTGGTTGTTGTCTCAGATTTATCTCCAGGGATGGCAGCTGAACTAATGCGGAGAAAATTCCCTTATCTTATTTATTTATGTATCTTATAATTCGCATTATTTTATTTGTTTCATTGTACTATTTATGAGTATACTAGTTTATTCAATCACATGTTGTTAGTGTTATGTCTGAACAGCATGTAATGAGTAAACCAGCAACTCATTTTGTATGACAATTTTGAGAATTGGTTTTTAATGGAATATAAGAAGACATAGGCAACGGCAGGAATCGAACCTGCGACCAAGAGGTTGACAGGCGTGCACACAACTACCGCGCCGCGGCCACTCCCAAATAATTATGGAACAGAAATTTTCAGTAAAATTGTCATTTTAGGGCAAATTTTTCAATAGTCAGTTAAGCAGTCAGTTAGTACATATTGTCTAGATAGAGCAAAAATCAGTTTTTCATCAGTCAGATACAATTTAATCTATTAATAGAGTTATCTGCTCATTTTAGAACGGAATAAGGAGTTATCTGAGTAATAAAATAAATAGCTATTTTCGATGTAAAAAACACTGTGAAAAATTATTGCTTTGAAATAAGCGTTGAATAAAAATTAATTTCTATGAAAATTTCGATACTCGAAACAAAAGTGATGTCAAATTAAATTATTCTATAGATTGTTTTTTCTTGATTGTTTCTTGATTGAAAAATTCGATTTTGTTATCCGGTTGTTTAACAATCATGTAAGTTTATTCCTCTGGCAACTAACTGGATGTTTGTTTATCTGGAGATCGGAAAATCAGCCCTTAGTAAACTTTTTTCTACTCGAATTTCGCAATTAACAATTCATTACTTTGCCATCTATATTTCTATATTCGGATCGATAAAAATAAAAATTTTGATATTTTAATGGTTATTTCAATAACAGACATTTTAATTAGCTGTTATCTGTTACCGAATACATCTTTCATGAAATTTTGACCCATCCCTATTTGTATGTGGATGTGTCAAAAATTAGAGTGTATGTGTCAAATCCCATAGAACTTTGTGTCATATACATATGAAAACTGAATTTTGACAACTGTTCCTTGATTATTCTTAATTAGATCGTCCTTTTGATATTTAATTCTTTTTGGACTTATGACATTTAAAATGAAAGAAGTAAAGTCGTCAAGTCGTATGATCGAGGTAGTCCATATCGACATTTCTGTTTCGATAGATTATACCATCCTTTACTTTAATAAATTATAACACTTTTTAGTGCGATACAAATTCTTCGACGGATAATTAATATGCCAATAGCTTTCCGATGTCTAAAATACAACCCTTTAAACATTTCCAACCCAATTTTATTTGTGAGAAAATTTTCTTGGCATATTGTTCTTTGTATATTAAACCATTCAAGTCAATAGCTATATTATGTAGGTAAATCCTACAATTCCACCCCAAGATGGACGCAAATGGTGCATAAAAATTCACTTTACCCCATATCGTCGGTCGTCATATACCGCCACAACACAACTTCGGCGTCGTTTTTATTGTCGCCGTCATTTGAGTCGCAGTAGTTTAGCAGCCATATCGCCTCTTCAACATCAATTACTGTCCATTAGCGATGCACTTTTCTGCTTTCCGATGCACTTTGTGGTTTCACATTCATAATAAATGTTGTCAATAATCTCTTTTTCTCAAAGGACCGAAGGAAGCCCAGACGAGAGATTCGAGACGAAAACCAGAGTGCTTGCCTACTGCCCCTGCCTTGTTTGAGGGTAAATAAACCAGAACCTCTGTATCTTTGTACATAAATATATGTAGTTGATGTTATGCCATTGAATCTCAATTTAAATATCGGATTTCACAACAACAAAAACTATACATACGAGTATGCCATCTGAAGAAATCCCAAAAAATTATAGAAGAAAATTCATCGAAGAAGAAAATTTGTTTTTGATTTATTACCATCAACTGTCTACGTGCGTCCGTTGCCTTTCCGTGGTTGCGTTACGTCAGCGAGAGGGTAAAATGTGATCGTAAATTAAAAATACTCTATTTTTGAAATACAAATTTTACCAACAAAACTATTTATCCATCGCATGATGATGGCGATTGAAATAAATTTAATTAATATCAGAACTCAAATTAGATTTTAATAAAACGAAAAACAAATTCCAAAGTTATTTTGCAATATGTACTCGTATTTGAATCTACTGATGGCTTTCATGAAATTATGTATAGCCAGGTAGGTAATTTTCGTAAGCTGTTTTTTTTTTTGAACTTTTGTTTATTACATATTTTAGTTTTGTAGGAATCACAATCGAAATTTAATAATTTGAATTTACTATTAAAATCGTATAAACATTCGAGATCACAGATGGCAGACACATGTAAGGTTTACTATCAATATACTAATGGGGGTTTCCATTGTCAAATTTAGAATTTGATGTGGAATTTGACGTTTTTCGTAGCGAATGGAATGTCATTTGATTTGAAATTGTATTGTTATGGTATTGGTGTATATTGGTGTCCGTTAAAATGGCTGTTGTCAAACTAAATACTTCCAATTGTACTAGTGTTAGTAAGAGGAGGGTAGATACACCAAACAATGTGGTCTGGGAATTATGATTTAGAATAAAAAAAATAATTTTTTTGTACCCAGTGGAATGATTTAATTGTCAAAATCCGTGTTTTGACAGATTTGTATCAAAAAGAAATTTAATTATTTTATCAATGGAAAACCACTTTACTCTGTTTTATTTTTCAGTCAACATATTTTTGAAATAAATAGATACATCTTGTGCTCAAACATAATGAAAATACACAGTCGACATAGCTTCACTCTACAAGTGCTCATTTCAACTCAACATGGGTATACAAAGGTTCGAAGCTCGTTTCAAGCACACTTCTACACCGCAACAAATATGCCAAAAGACAGATAAGCTAAGAATAAAGACAAGTCGCAAAGCACAAATAAGACATAATAAGATTGGAAACCTTCGTACGTTTCACCCCCAAAACCCATTTGTTTACATTGTTGTATTTGTACATTTGGCACTATATCCATGAATAGATGTGAAAGCGAAAAACAAAACAAAAACAAATTGCTAGAGCTGTGTTATCTATGTGTCTATTGGAAGAGGAACAGAAAAGATTCTTGTGTGCGTGTTTCAGCTTGTAGGCAAATGTCAAAAGACAGCAGAGGTTTCGGGTCTTTATGGTATTAGTATGTGTCGGAAAGTCTCCTTTCACACGAGTTGCTAGCTAGGGCCAGAAGTAATGCCGGATTAACACGACTGCAAAACTGGCAGTATTACTGTCGAAATTTTGTTGTCGTGTAAATGGTCGAAAATGTGGCAGTATATTTGTCATTAAAAAGTTGCCAGCCAGAATTTTCGTTAAGTTGCGGCATTATACTGACATCGTGTAAATTCAGTACTGACAAGAATTTTCAAATAATTAGATACAATTTGCAATAAAGACTAAACTTGCTCATTCTTTACTGTCAGTTGGCAGTATTTTTATTAGTCATTATTTTAGCTTCGTACAAGCGAATGTCGTTAATTAAATTAATGACAGCAGTATTTTGACAGTAAATACTGCGAACTTGGCAGTCGTGTAAATCCGGCAAAAGGGAGCGAACAAAATCTCACCGATCAACGACTTGAAGAGATTTTTTACGTTTTGTTTTAACGTTTTGTATTTTCTGTTGGGTATTAATAAAATCGATAAAATATTTTGTTGCTAAAAATTTTAATGCATCTACTAATATACCTGTATTATCCATTCGGGTAGGTACTTAAAACAGAAACCATAGTCAGCGATAACTGATTAAACCAATTTTGTTTTTATGTAACCAGACTAACGGAATTAGTATCCTAAGCACATCAAGTGTGTCGTTCACATTCATGGGTCAAAGTCATGAATCAAAGAAAACAAGATTACGACACTTCTTTGTTTTTCTTATTTTATTGACGGCACCAGAGATTAAAAATCTGCAAATTGTTGTTGTTTGTTGTTTGTGGATTAATGGATTTCGGTTTCTGATGACGTCAAAAAAAGAATAAAAACAAAGAAGTGTCGTAATCTTGTTTTATTTGATTCATGGGTCAAAGTAAAGACCAACAATAGACAAGATAAAACCACAATCATTTTTAAGATAGATACGTTCGTGAAATTATCTTTAAGTTTAAATTTTAAATAATGTTTTTTTTAAATAAAAAACTAAATACAATTATTTAATTTATATTTTAAGAGAAAAATAAAAACTAGTTTCCATTGTGAAAGGGTACCAAACAAACAAAAATCACATCGAAGCTAACTTCATTTCATTCCGTCTATTTTTCGATTTAGTTTAATTGTTTATTTCGAGATATTTAGAAAGTGAAAAAACTTATTATTTTTATACCACGTAATTATTGTAAGAATTACAATTAATTGATCATATAATACAGAAAATAATTTCACATTAGTCGCGTTTTATTATCGCCTATAGCCCATATGGTTCACCCAGTAAAAATAAAACGATCTGGGTTATGTACTGATATGTACCATCTGTTCGCCGAATTTAATACTAATATTTGCAAACCCAGATAGAAACCCGATAGAAACCTGGATATCGTGTTGTTTTTGTGATACGTCTAATTTCGTCTAGTTTCGTTTACTATCGCTTTTGTAAATGAAAGGACTTCCGAACTCAATTTTGACCTTTTGCACGCCTTAAGATTTTTTTGTTTCTTGCTAATTTCAATTTTCGTTGGAGAGAAGGACATGATGTAAAGACAGTGAATAATATCAAAAGTTCTGCTGCAACTAGGCTAGAGTTAAAATTCGAGTGTCAGCTTGTATTGTTTCACAGTGTAATCTTTGAAATTAATGGTAGATTTTAAGCTTTCACTCTTTCAGAGTAGAGTTTAGGTAGAATGTTTTAAGCAAAGAAACTGCAAACAACTCCTGCGATTTTTTTTTCTTAATATAGCACTTATATAGCTACCCAACTAATATGCTCTCTCATGAAGAAAAAGTGCAGCACAGCCGCCATGTTTGATTAGGCAAAAAGTAGACATGGAGAGTTTGTTCATTTTACTTTAATTTTTTTGAATTTTAATTCTTTGAGCAATTACAGAATCGAACAGAAAACTGATTTCAAATTCATGGAAACAAAAAATGGACAAGGATAAATATACTATCGATTCGGTATCTTCTCCACTTTATATACATAAAGGGTTATCCATTTTGCGGTTTCAAAAGTAAACGTAAATAAAACACATAAAATATGTTTTTCCATGATATTTCTTTTTTATTATAAATTTTGAAAGTTGACATTATGTGTGAAACACTACATCATTTAAATGACCACCACGCGAATTGTTGCAAGCATCGATTCTTTTGAGGTAATTTTCGACCACTTTTTGACACATATTGGGAGGTATCTCAGCCATAACTTGACGAATGTTGGTTTTCAAGTGCTCAAGAGTTAAAAGTTTATCTGCAGCCCCACAAAAATATGTCCAGCGGTGTCAAATCGCATGATCTTTGTGGCCAGTTGATATCGCCACGACGAGAAATTACGAGGACAGGATATGTCTCTTGCAATAAAGCCACAGTATTGTTAAAGCCACATATTCTACAAGTCGTATTCATCAATAGCAGGAAAGAAAAAGTCGGTCATCGTATGACCATAACGCTCCGAATTGACGGTGACAGTCGTTCCATCGTCGTTTTCGAAGAAGTAAGGTCCAATCACACCTCCGAAACAAAGAGCGCCCCAAACAGTGACTTTTTGTGGATGTAATGGCCTCTCTTCAATTACTTGAGGATTCTTAGAACACTAAGTACAACAATTTTGTTTATCAACATACCCACCGAGTGAGAAATGTGCTTGGTCGATGAAGAAAATGTTGGTCAAAAAATCGCCGTCCACCGCCTGTTGTTCAAGCACCCATTCGACGTATCTACGAGGTTGTGAATGGTCAGGTGGCTTCAGTTGTTGTGTGAGCTGGACTTTATATGGATGTAAGTGTATATCCAAATGCAAAATACGCCATAATGTGCCGTAAGACAGTCCACATTCGGGTCTTCGGCAACACTTTCACTTACAGCAGCGATATTTTCAGTGGTACGAGCGAAACGATGATGTACAGGCCTTACAATATCTTTAACCAATCCAGTCTCTTCAAATTTCTCCGTAAAATGGATAACCCGTTATAAGGAGTACCTATTCTTGAAACGATATTAAACACTTAGTAAGAGTAAAACTTACGTAAAATTACTATTTGGTTATTGAATTGCGGAAATTTTAATGAGACATATTGACACAAATTCCCAAATAAATGTATAACAATAACAACCAAACGCAATTAATTAAATGAAGAGGTGATTCAATCACACAACATTTGCGCTGATAAATAAGTGGGCGTTAATGCAAATTTCTAAGCAAATTTATCATTTTACACAATTGGTAAACTTACTAGGATATATTCCTACATGTATATTGATTTCGTCAATATCATTTGGCTGGTACCTTTGGTTTTACTATCCACATGATCAGATACGAGCTGAATTCTAAATGAAAAGAGTTTCGTATTCAGATTTACATTAACCATGCTGTAACTAATCAGCTTCTTTAAATGAAATCTTCGACAAGTACTCAGGTACTGGATTTTATTTTCGATGACATCATCGTCCACCCGTTTTTGAAATATTGATTTTTTTTTTCAAAAAATTTAGTATTTCAAGGTAAAAAATGTATGGAAATCTAAAATTGGTAAAGGTTTTAATGAGAAAGGCAGATACTGTTTGTTAATAACATTAGGTATGTTTCTTTACTCATCTTCGGGATCCCGCGGGATCCCAAATTTACACAAAACGTGTTTCTTTACTTTTTTTTGGCATGAAAATGTCAGAGCTTTTGACTTTTCTTGATTTTTTTTTTCATTTCACCTCCAGCAAGAATCTACCCGAACATTTTAGCTACTGCATTTTCTTGCTTATCAAACAGCTGATCGAATAATTTGAATTTGTGAAGTTGTGTAATTAAAACTGTTTTTTAAAATTTTAAGAAGAAGAAACCCAAACGATTGAAGATAATATAATAATAAATTCATCTCCTGGTACTTCTGGTAGAGGTCAAAATGATAATTGCATGCAAATTAAACTGTATTTCGTGGAACCATTTTCATACATGTTGAGTCCACCCCGTCTAATTTCTGTTGTTAAATGTAGCAAGTGCCCAGAAATAACCCAAATGTGTTTTTCTACTTTTCGTTTCTGGTTAAAAATTGCAACAACAACATGAAAAAGCTTGAGCCCAAACTTTACCCAAAAAGTAAAGAAACAGGCCTATTATATATGAAATTTAATTTTTTGACCAAAATGTAGACTAAGGGTACAGGAATACTGACGGAATTGCGGGGCCCACTTTTTTAGCGTTCTGCATCATCACAAAGTCAAGTTTAATCAAAATATCGAATTTATTTTTTTCCAAATTCAAGACTTGTGTTTATGTACAAACATTCGTATAAAAAAATAGGCATAATTTTTAGCACGCGTACATGGGTACAGAAACCATTATTTTCAATCCCAATCTTTTGCAAACAAGAAACCTATACGTGTTTGTTTATAAATACCTTATCATTTATTTCCGAGTCTTTAAAATTATTATGCGTTTGAACTTGGGTAAACACATACTCGCATGTGTGTACATTGGCACAAGTTCGTGATTTTTGGACACAAAATTATTTATTTATACAGAAGATGAATATGTAAAGATTTATTCTCGGGTTTATCGGAAGAAATAGTTTGAGTATATCCAGTGATATGCAATCTAAGTAAGATATTGGGGAGTTTTCTTTTATGCCCTAATAAAGTCATACGAAAGATTGGTTGGAATATGTCAAATATTTTATAAAATCTTAATCTTTCTATATGATTCTGGAAGGTAAGATGAATAAGTTTTTTTTTAAGATTTTGCCTTGTCCCGTTTTTCTTAAAAAAAAGATTTCATGCAATTTGTTTCTGAATTTGAAAAAGCGCGACTATTGGAAACTTGATTGTAAAAATTGCTTGACATGAGAAATTCGCAATCTCAGCTGAACAATGAAAACTGTACGAAAGTATCAGAACAATATCTTAGGAGTTCATTCCAATTCAGTAATTTTATTTAAACTTTGCATCTTGAATTCAAATAAATCTAATAGTCTTATTAATTTATAACCTTAAAAGCAAAACTCAAAAATGTCAGTCAAATGACGGTATTTATCAGTTTTGATCCTTCTTTAATTTTCCACAATGACACAATAGCTTTGTTCAGTGACTTGTTCTAAACTATGTTCTGGATAAAAAAGTATAACAATTTGCTGTTCAGTGAAAAAATTTCTGTACTATGTTACTCTAATTTGGTGTTCAGTGGAGTGTTCTAGAATAGATTAGAACAAAATTTTATGTTCTGGCTTTTGAGTAAGATGAAACTAGAACAGAATCGTGAGAACTGTCAAAATCATTTGTTCATTTGGTGGTTTGTTTAATGATTTTTCTTTTGTTTTAATAAATTTTTTATTAGCATTAATAGCAAAAAACTGCATTATCAACAAGTAATAGACAATACAAAACACAAAAATTCCATATTTGTTTGTTTCGATAAATGACGTTTAATTGACTTTTTAATGTTGTCCAAACTTTGGTTTGACTTTTCTCTTTTAATATTTTCTTCAGTGAACACATCTAATATTTAATTTGCACGTGTTTAGTTTAAAAAAAAAATTGACGTCTCTTGTCACAATTTTTTTGACATAAGAAGAGACGTCTGACTGACAGACTGTTTCTATAAATTGCAGCGTCACTGGTCATTATACTGAAAATGACGAGTTATAACAGTTGTATAATAGTTGTAGAAGTGTGAAATATTAATTGCGCTTGTACCCTAAGAAAAATAACAAACCCCACCTGCATCAACAGCACTTTTAAAAACAGAACTGTTATAAATTGGCTGCGCAGTCACTTCCTACTGAAAAAGAGGACGACGTGTTTCACAATGCAATGAAAAATTTCATTAGTAATTACCAGCAGCTCCCCACTTTACACTATGACTAATTGTTTATCAAAATCGAATTGTTTTAGAAGCGACAACACAGTTGGTTATCTTGATTTTTTAAGTAATTTTTTGCCGCACGTGTACTTGAAATATGTGTTCAACATATTGTGTTTGCAAAAAAAAAAAGAAGAAAACTGTTTAACATTGACGGTAAAATTATATAAATTCGCACCGCAGTTAAATTTTATCAATTAAAATTGCTTTTTAAGAATTTCTATTGTATAATCTATATTCGTAGGATGTTATTTTTTTTGTGATAAAGAAATTATGGTTTCTAGGTTTGTTTTAAAAATTATGCCAACATTATAATTTTGTCAAAATAGGCCATCGCTGCTCTATAGCTACAAAATGTGAACTCTGAATTACTTAATAAGCGGATTGTGTTTGTGGTTTTCCTTGATAAAAAAATGCAGCGGTTAAGGGCAAAATTTAGTTCTCAAATTACATATAAATATTACATAATCTACATACTAAACTTTAAGCTGTTCAAATAAATGTAATAAACACGGTTCCTAATGCATAAGTCATAAATCAAAAAGCAATGTTGGGCACTTTTTTTAATAAATAAAAAAACAGAAAAAAAAACAAAATGGTGGCCGTAATCACCGGTAGAAGTTCGGGGCGCAGAAAAAATATCGGTTTTTGTAATTAAGGTTCCGGATTTGACATGTTTGTTTCAATCACATATGTAAAGGGTGTTTTTCTAGCTCCATAAGAAGTATCGATGATTGTTGTCTTAGTTTGATAGTCGAGAATGTCAGACTCTCTTGACATTTCTGTTCAATAAGTTTGACAATTCATCATGAATTTTTTTACGCAGGAACACATCGCTTCCGAATTGTGGAAATTTACTTTGAAAAAAATTAATCTGTTGGCGAATTTCATAGAGCACTTCGTCAATTTTACGGTCAACATAATCGACCTAGTGATGGAGCTCAATTCTAGTTAAATGGTTTGTTCAATAAGAAAATTGCCATATATGAAGCGAAGACAATCATCAAGCCATTAACGAATCACCATTGCATCCATTAAAATTGACCGTATTTCTTTCGATATGAGGAATAAGCTGCCGTTACATATCTATCGAGCCATGCCGAATAATTTTTTATTCCCAAAAATTAATCAGCTAAACATCCACGAAATTTGGTTCCAACAAGATGGCACAACTTGCCATACATTGCGCTTAACCATAAATTTATTGCAAAATCAATTTAGTGACAGCTTTATTTCCAGAAGTAGTCCTGTTAACTGGCCCTCGTTCGTGCGATTTAACGCCTCTTGGCTACTTTTGATGAAGATATGTTATGTCATTGGTTTATGCCGACAAACCAGCAACACTTGAATCATTGGAAGCCAATATTCAAGCCACCACTGACGCCATACCGAAAGATTTATTGGAAAAAGTAGTCAAAAATTGGTTCGATCGAACGGACTATTTAACTTGTAGCCGGGGCGGACATATGCCGGAAATCATATTTAAAAAATAAATGCAGTGAAATTATTTACCAGATTATAATAATAAAAATACATTCCAATATTTCTGTCATGTATCATTATATTTAAAGTTCTCAAGCTAGTAAAAAAAACACCCTATCCGTCAAACCGAACAATCAACTGAGACATTTATAAGAATGGGGACGTTCACTCATTTATTCTGAGCAATCTCAAATAACTTTCTGTTATAACGCGTCCAAAAACACAGCTAATGAAAAAAACAACTATTCTTATGAAAGCTAACTGCAGTTATTCCAAATAACTAGCTATCTGATGACAATTGAATGCAAACTTTTGACAGGTTTCAGCTTACCTAACTAAATCTTTCACAAAAATGTAATCGACTAGTTCGGTATCCGAGATAACTTATCTAATAAATGCGTGAACGCCCCCAATAAGGAATACACCATTAGGTATTTCCAACATATGTCAAGAGCTGGAATGTTGAAAATATTCGATGGAACAAATGCTGGAATGTAGAAAATTGTATCTACAGTTTCTCATGGAATACACTGGACGTTGCAGTTGTTGTTCAAATGTCAAAAGTAGAAAGAGAAAAGAAAAAGCCCAATACAGTGCAGAGCTAAATGCTTTATCGCAGAATACTCGTACTTTTAAAAATATATCATTGCATTTTACTACATAAAAGCTAATTATTTTACAACACAAATGCCATATGTCAAAATTGACAATCAGGCACGAATTAGTTTTTTTTGTGATGACAAGACGATAATGCAAGGTTTATTTCCAACGTTTTAAATTTTTTGATTTAGATATGTTTTAAATTTATAAATGGAAAATATTTTCAAAGCAATTTCAGCTCTTATTCTTGTCGGCTTTTGTATCATCATCGAGACATGTATGAGTGAAAAAAAAGAAAATCAAAAAACTTCCTTAATAAAATTTAAAAAGTCTCCAAAAAGTGAATGGAAAAGACAAAAGTGAATGCAAATTTTAGAATTGGAGAAAATCGAAATTTCGTTCGATATGTTTGAACTCCGTGAGTGTTATTTTTTTATATCGATAACAATGAAGACCCTCAATCTTTAATAGCTTTCAAATCCAAGAGTTTTTCAAAGACATCTTCGAAAGATGTAGACGACATAATGTCATAACAAAAAAAATTTAAGAATCTAATCAAAAAACAAACGTATGAGAGAATTCTAATAAATTCTCAGAAAAAAATTATCTTCGAAGGTCACTGGGGTAATTTTGAAATAAAATGATAATTGAAATATTTTTTATATTTCCTCAAGAAATAACGAAAAGTTATCAATTTGATACTAAATTGAAAAAAAAGTAGGTTTATTTAAGAGGAATGTAGAGATAAAATGTGATTAAAGTGTCCGAGAAAGTAGTCCATATTACTGACACTCAAATTATTTAACCACTGATATCTTATTTGAAGTGGCAGCTACATATATAGCAGACCATTATTAAGATCGGCGTATCGTTTATCTGAGTGTACTATCGTTAAAATTGTTTTAAAAAAATTGAAAGAAAATGACTAGCATATCCATTATCGAATTTGCCTAATCTGTTAGTTTCACTACCAGAGATGTTTAAGCCAAACTTCTTCAAATTTATATAGGTATTTGAAAGGTTAACTGCCAGTGTCAATTCTTAATGTGCAACCATATTATGTGGTTCCAATAAGACAATGCGACATGTCAAAGCAATTATTTTTGACACTAGCGGTAGAAAAGTGTTAATACCTACAAGCTACATTGCTTGGCTGGCTGAACACAAAAGAGACAGAGCTAGCTTTGGTGCTGCAAGAGTTGACTAAGTTTTAACTTTTGCATGCATCTGATTGGCCAGCTGTCAAGAAATTGCCCTCTAAACGGTAGGTACTTTTATTGGAAAGTGGCTGAAAAACTAGTAAAGAAATATCTCAGAGCAATCTTTGTAAATTTATCGAATGGTAAGAAATTTTTACAGTTTATATAAAAAAAAGTTATTTGGTATCACAAAAAATATTGCAGTTACTTTTTCCCAAGTTCAAATAAAGGTAAATGTTTGTAGTAATGTTTCAAGATTGAAATTAAAGACCAATATGAAAAATTAACTTGTTTTCTTACTCAAATTTGGTTGTAATTAATGAAATTGATCTTCGATTCTTCGTAATGTAGCTGTCACCGCTTGTTCTTTATATATTCTTTTTAAAATATGTTATACCACGCAAAAAAACTTTATTTCACTGTCCATGTAATATTTGTTTTCGATTAAAATCATTTTGTTTTAAAAAATTGCAAAAAATTTGACATATAAAATTAAATGTCATAAATCTGTAAAGCTTCATTGCGTAGGCAAGAAAATATCACGTATCATACTTGTTGACAGCGTCCAGTAACAGTTTTGTGTTGCTTTTACATTACGTGTTGGAAATTTACCACTATCCATATCGGTAGATAATAAAACCTAGTACATTTACTCTCCTAGTAAAAGAAATTGGAAAAGAACTCGTAGAGTTCTAATAGAATTTACAGCTCCTCATCCAAATCCAATTTGGCTTTAATACAAAGAGTCTACAAAAACAAAAATAATATTTACAGGTATTTTTTACGTTTTCTTCTATTAAAAGATCTATGGTCAAAAATGAGGCGCCCCCTATAATTACCCCATTAAGCTAGAGTTACATGTTCAACGTAATGTCACTCACTACAAAATTTATTTTCACTCTGTCAATCGAAAAATTAGTGTCAACTGAACATATTGTCAACGTTTTTCGTTCACAATAACAATACGTGACACAACTAGTTAAGTTTTTGAATTCTTTTTTACGTCAGAAAGTCAACGTGTTGACAGATTGACAGTTAAACATGTAATTTTAGCTTTAGAATTCAAGTTTCTTAATACATACATACTACTAATTTTTGATTTTTTTTAGGGGAAAACTAAAATGTCATTAGGGACGGGGTCAATCTACGTTTTCTTGATCTCTTCTAACAAAAATAAAATAAAAATAAAATGACACTTACTTTCCAAATAGCGGATGCCATAGAGCTGCATTTGGGTCTGTCATCATTTCCTCTAATCCGTTGGTGGTACTCCCAACTTCGGACATATCTTCGCAGTTTAACAAACGCCTTTGCAGAGCAGCCGGATCAATAAGATGCGAACCAGGCTTAACTTTAAGCTTAGCCTGTTGCTGTTGTTGATGCTGCTGCTGCTGTTGTTGGTGTTGATGTTGCTGGTGTTGGAGTTGCTGCTGATGATGTTGGAGTTGTTGATGCTGCTGACTAGAAGTCATATTGCCGTGCATATTGGAAGCTGATTGATTGTTACGATGTAAGGCTGCTGCATGATTTCCATTAATATTACTACCACCACCACTGCCACCACTACTACTACTACTGCTGCCATATTGCCCAACACCACTGGACCGGCCAGCTGATGCAGCTGCTGCTGCAGCGGCTGCAGCAGAAGCAAATTGGAATGGATTTGCAGTGGCGGCTGCGGCAACATTACCTGCACTACCATTAAAACCAAAATCGAAACCTGGCATGGCCATGAGATTTGACATTTTCGCGTCAGACAAGCGTTCCGGTTGCAAAAGATTTGACAGGGATTTACACGTGACGCGAGGTTTTTGATCTTGATGATGTTGTTGTGTTTTCTGTTTAGCGCGATGGGCTGACGATGAGTCAGTGCTGCCAATGCCCGGTGGTCGATAAAAGGGATTTGGAACCGATCGCGCCGACGATATATTACTCTTCTCCGCCGACGACGCTTGATGGCGCTGATTAGACTGACTGGTTTGCGGGTGATGATAAGGTGGGGGAGCATTAGTAGGAGTGTGTTTTGTGCTTGAATTCGCTGCACCATACTGAGTACGGTTGGCACTTGCTTTCGCTTCCGAGTTAACTGGCTTTTTAGGATTCTCCCGCTGCTGTTGTTGTGCAGCTAGTGCATTCATTTTCATCATTCGCTGCATTTGAGCTTGTGTCAGAGCTTCTTGCCACATGGCCATTTCGAGAGGGTTCTGGAATGCAGCCGCTGCGGCCATGGGGTTTGAAAGACTTGCAGCGGCAGCCGCCGCAGCCATTGGGTTAAACGGTGGCGATGGAAAGGCTGATTTTTGATTTTGCTGTTGACTTGCATGCTGTGCATTTTGCTGCTGTTGCAGAAGAGGCATAAGTTCGGCCAATCCATTTCCGTTCTGAAGACCAGCGATGGCTTTGATGAACTCAGGTGCCATTTGGCCTATGTAAGGAAGCCAAAGCATCTGATTGAAGGCCGCCAGAGTGGCTGCATCGATATCTCCCATAAGAGGGTTTAAGAAGTTACTGTTCTGTTTTACCGCCTGCGGCGTTGAGGATGGTGCCGACTTTTTACTAGACACAGTGATGTCAGGAGATGGTGCCGAAACTGGCTTGTCAGGGACCCGATGATTTTTAACGGGATTTGGTATAGCTTCGATCGTGACTTGAGGAATCGGAGGTGTTTTGGACCTCGGTTTGGTAATCTCGACTTGCTTCTGTAGTATGGTTTCCAACTGAGCCATCGATATAACTAAAATATCTGGATCCTGAAGAATAGCGGGATACGCAAAAGCTTCTGGTAGTCTCAATTCAGGTCGGGTTGTGAGCAGGAGTGGAATTTCACGGGCTGGCGAGGCCAGAACCGCACTTAAACGATCCTTTGGCACAAGAATAGGATCAGGTACTTTCCATTCAGGATTTCGTATGAGCAGGCGCAGTTGTGTAAGAGGATCTGGATCTTTGCCGGACGATAACATCTCGATAAGGTTTTCGGTGTGACTTTTCTCTGAGGAAACATCCTCTTCAACCTCTTCGCGTTTGATGCGTTTTTGCAACGGTTCATCGGGACTTTCTTCATCGATGGTGACCGTTTGTACGCGTTTTGCTTCTTCGGAACAACTCACTGTTGGACTAGCTGATTTTCTGTGCTTGCCAAGATCGAGGGGTTCTTTTTGTTGTTGCTTAGCAGGGGCATTAGGAATTTTTATAGGAGCCGCTGGGACTGAGGAGCAAATCTTCGGACTAATCGAATTGCTTGAGTTGAGCAATTGCTCGAGGAAGACATTCTTTGACGACTTATTGGAATGCACTAAGTCTGGTGAAGGCGGTACCGCTGGCAGGCCGCTAGGCTGTGGCGATTGAATGGCATCTGAGCTTCTCGAATTGGGGCGTTCGAGTAGCGCTGGCTGAGGGGGTTTCTCCTTTTCAACTGAAATTTGAGATTTCTTGCACGTCAGGTCCTTTGGCATTTCATCGACGCACGAATCCGGCGACACAATGGTCACCGACTCGGCTGATTTCGGTTTCACAGGTGAATTGTAGCTTTCTTCGGCTGTTTTCTCAAGATCCTTAATCGTGATTGAGAGTTCTTCAAGGGTATGTCGACTGAATGGATCATTCTGAGTGTTTGATTGGAAGAGCTCGCCATGTAAGTCTTCAATTTCTCCGGCTTCATTGAACGACAGACACTTAGGTGATGCTGCTAATGATCCACCCAGCCTAGAAATGATGTCAGCTACTGGTTCTGGTTGCAGCAGGACATCATCGTCCTCGTTTTCGAAGTCATCCAGGCAAATGGTCTCCTTTATCGATGGCTCATCGCCTGATATGTGATTATCTTCGCACCCTCGCTTTACCAGTGAGTCCAGGAGCTCAGCTCCACTCATTGCGTTATCACTGCAATGTTGAAGTAAGTCCGCATCATCTATGAGGTCCTTAAGGTTTTTGGTATCAACGTCGGAATCATCAAAACTATCCGACAAAACCACTTGAACATCATGGTCATGATCATGATCATGTTCATTATCATCGAGATGATTGAGTTCTGGATCTGGATCTGGTTCTTGTTCCAGATCCCGATCGATCTCATGATCCTCTTCAATAATAATGGGATTCTTTTGAATAAAAAGTCCAGTTTCGGGACAAAGTTGCAGTGGACCAACTGGATTCACGTCCTGCATGAATTTTGGAATATCAACATCGTCCAACTCGAGGTCATCCGATATTTGTGTGAGATTCTTGGCTAGTTCCTCGGTTGGTTCGTTATTATTTGGTTCCATGTGATGATGGTGAAGCATTAAGTCAGCTTCTTCTTCTTCGTAGTTTGCAATGACGTCTTCGATATCTTCTTCTTGTTCCCTAGGATCGGGTTGAGTGGGAATCTCCAGGGTTTCTAACGAAATTGGTACTAACTTCTCTTCAACTTCTGCTTCAACTTCTGCTTCAACTTCTTCTTTTTCTCTCACTTCTTCGTGTACCACTTCATCTCGTTCGTGATTTGTGCTTTCGTATACTAAATGATTTGGTTCTGTTGATATGATTGGATTCTCAGTGATAACTTGCGGAAGTTCTGCTGCTGTATCTTCTTCCATTGGCTTTTTGCTATATTCTTCAACTTCTCCTTGCTCTTCCACTTCTGCTGTTGCAAGTTTTCGCTTTTTCTTCTTCTTCTTTTTCTTTTTCTTCTTGGCTGCATGAGAGGCAGCATTTTTGATTGAAGCTTTCATCAGCTCGACAGGTTGAAGGATCTTTAGCGGCTTAAGGGGTTCAATTGATGCCACCGCATTTTCTTCCGTTGCAGGAACAGTTGGAACAGGGGAAGACGATGGTTCAAATTGTTGTGGAGGTGGTGAAGGCGATGGCGGTTGTTGTTTATGAACAGGAACTGCAGCATTTCTGAGTGCTTCTTCAGCCATCTCCTGCTTCACTTTGACTGCAGGATTTGGCAGAAGTTTTGCAAATCTGGATGACGAAGGATCCGTCCGTGGTATCGCTCGCCAGCCATTTGCTGTCTTTGTCAATCGTATTCGATTTCGTTTGTCGTAATCTTCACAGCGTACCTCCACAATCCGGGTGTCTTCCTGTTTGACCCACAAAAATATCGGATTGACCCGAGGAACTGTTGTCGTCGTGGGTTTTGTTTTTGTAGTTTTTGAAGTTTTGTTTGATGCGGTTTTTGTTAGCGTAGTTTTTGTAGTTGTTGGTGTTTTTTTTGCTGCTGATGCAGCTGGCACTGATGGAATGTTCTTACGTGCCACTGACGTGCTGACAGTTGGGTTCTTCGGTTCGGATTTAATCCGAACTGGTGTCACTGTCCCCACAGCTGCGGCTGATGCCTTCTTATTCTGTTTCTTAGGCTCTGTCATTAAATGTGCGAATTTAGATTTTGGACGCGCTTTGGGTTGTTTAGCTTTGCCACCTTTCCCGCGACGCCTGTTCGCCGGATGTTCCTCGAAGACTAAGAAAATATCACGTGCCACTCTTCGACGATCGGATTTGCGATGTGGTATCGGACACAATTCGGGATCTTCAATCTCAGTCTTAATTTTTCTGCCTCTCTTCTTAGGACCGGCCTTGGGAAGACCGACCAAAGAAGATACTGGTGTCAGTGTTTGGTCAAGCAACATTGACGAAGAATGTTGCTGAGACATATTGCTATCGGTTGGGTAAATGTTGAATGTTGTAGTTGTTGATATTGATTGATTGTCTAAAACTGTGGAAGTTGTTGCTAGACTTATTGATGTTGCTTCTTCGAAGGTGGAATGTTGAGGATCGTCTTCTTCGTTGTTGTTGTTAATTGTATTGCCATCGACTTCGTTTGTTTTGTCTTCGTCTTCTTCTACTTCTCGCTCTTCCACAGTTTGTTTACTACTAATTGATAAAATTTGACTAGATGATGAAGTTGCTGTTGGTGATTGTGGTTGTTGTTGATTAATGTTGCAACCGATTGTTTCAATTCCTTGCAACTGTTGTTGTTGGGCCCTACGAATTGGTATAAGATCCGGCAGTGGCGGTAATGATGTCACTGACAGCTGCTGTTGTTCTTCTTCCTGACCTACATCACTGTCATTAGCAGTTGTAGTTGTCAGTTGTGACAGTTCGTCTTCTTGTCCGTCGTCTTCAATACTACTTACAGCAAGACAACTGTCAGATAGAGGATCGCTAGGAGGTACTGTTGAAGGCGGAGAGTTGCCACTTTCGTCGATTGTTTCTGATATAGTAATTGCTTTTTCGGATGTTGCTGGCGATAGTGATGATGGTGGAGCACTTGGTGATGTTGTTGTTGTTGTTATTTTTGCCGATGTTGTTGAATTTCTTGATGTTGATGTTGATATTGTTGAAACGGGGAGCAATATTGATGATAGCTGTGTCCATGATTGGTTCACACCAACAACTTCAATGCTCATAATTTTTTGTTTCTTGTTATGAATAATTTACTTGTGCACACCACACTTTTTTTTCTTTTTCAAAATGTGCAATTCACGGTTGCATATCTTTTTTTTTCAGCGAAAATTATTTAAAAAAAAAAAAAAAAAACTTTCTAAAAATTCCACAACAACAAAATGCAATCGCAATACTACGCAAAATCGCGAAAAGAGAGATTTTTCACACAAAACGTGTTGTATACACTTAACTCATTGGAATTCACTCTTCTTATTTGACAAAAAAAATATCTCCTAATTGGAGACTCTTCGTTTGAATTATATGTTGACACTTGATACTATTGTGAATCTTATTTTGACACTTTTATTTATTTTAGCAGTATAAACTAATATGCACTTATCAATAAATGCTCTTTTACTCTTTTGTAAATTTATTTATTTATAAACAATTTTGCATTTTTTTGTTTTGACACTTATCACTCTCTCTTCCACTAATCCAATTGGGGTAAGAGAGAGGGTATTTTATTTCTATAAATATGCAATATAAATTTTACACACATTCACAATATTATGCTCTTTTGAGATCTAATAATTATTATCTTTCTCTCGGTCTCGGCGCGCTCAGCTGTTTTGTTATGCTTTTATTTTTCCTTGCGATTGCGATATGGGAGAGGGTAAATAGATTTTTCGAAAGGGACGACGCATGTAAATCGAGACAATGGTTAAAGGGGAGCAGCCATAGTGTTGGTTGGTATTGACACCTTGCATACACACTTTTTCTGTATGGGGTTTTCTCTTTCTCGCTCTGCGAATAGAGAAATTTTTATTTATTTACTAAAATTTTCATAGGGGGTTTTCCAGAGAAAAAAAAAAGGATTTCATGGATGATTTTTTTTCGTATTTCACGTTCCGGTTGGAATTTTCTTTCCACTTCTGGAAATATTTTTATTTGTATATTTTCTAACAGGATTTAATTTTCTAATTTTTATTAGCTATTGCACTTGTCACTTTCAAACAACCAAATTATAACACAAACTATACAAAGTGGAGAATAATTTATAAAAAAAAAAATACGAAGGTATGCACTTGATAGGTAGGTGGTAGGTAGAATCAATTTTTTCTTTCCACCTTAATTTCTCTATACCTATGTAGGTATCTAATTGAAAGATTTTCTTATACAATTTTATGTGAATGATTTTTGTATTCAATTTTAATTAAATTTTCAATGAAAAATATTTGATAATTTTGTTTAATTCTTGGATTTTTTTCTTCACTCCCTACTTGAGAGGAGGAGAAAAAAAGATGAACAAATTCACCACACGACGACGGTTGGAGTTCCGTACGTTCACGTTTGACACTTGTAATTGATTATTCTCTGATTCAAAGGAATTATACCGTATGTGGTGTTTGCTGGCCATATTTTTTATTCACTTTATTGCCATCTCACTCTGTTGTTCACTTTTTTGTATACAATAGAATAGAGGAACGGGAATTCGTATTTCGTTTTGTTTTAGAAACCGATTCGTAACGATTTGTTGTTCTTGTGTGCTTGCTCATCTACTGAGTTGCATTGGTGATTGCGCGCGGAGGAGCCACCGTCGACATTTTGGTCGTGGTCACATTCCACTGTACATTTTGGAAGTTCATCATCGTTTCACTGTCCGTTGAGCACTAGTTAAAACGGCAAGCGGCATAATGCGAAGAGTGTGTATCTCTTTTCTCAGATACAAACAAAATTACATTTGTTGGTTGTGTTAGTTTGTTACACTCATACAATGCCAATTGTGACGTCGTTTATATTTATTTATTTCGTGAAGAATGAAGAAAAATAAATGGAACATTGGCCCCCGGATGAATTTTTTGTTATCACAATTGGAATGAATCATATGAGAGTGGTGTTTGGCTGCTGCTTGCTGCATTTTGACAGGAACATTAGGTAGCTGAGACTGGGTTTGTATGTGACGTCAGAATTTTATAGATGTTCCGGTATCCGGTTATATTTTCGTATTTCTTGCAAAGTGACATTTTGCCACTGCTTGGTAATGGGGTGTGGTATGGTCACGGTGGTGTTGTTGACAGTCGATATATATTTTTTTGTGTAGGTAGGTAGGTATAGACACTTAAATTTGTTTGAGAACACAGTAAGGTGGATGGAATTTTGTATGGGTATTGAAGGAATAGCATCAAAAACAATTGAAAAATAAATTGCAGTTTGTATAGTGTCTAATGTTATTGGTACTAATTAGGTAGGTAGACAGGTATACAATAAACAAATATGTATGTACCTAGATACTATAGGCTAGGTAGATATATTGTTCTGTCATACTTCGGCGATAAGCTAATATGAAGGTAATTCCCTTTCAATTTTACAATTTTGAAATTTATTTTTATTGAACAAAATAGAAAGGTATATGAATGTAATAAAATTACCTGATGCTCCACTGTCATCATTTATAGTTGAAAAGAAATAGGTATGTGAAAATATCTACACAAAGATAGATATGTACGTACGTATGTATGTATGAGATCGTCGAAAAAAAGCTTTAGTTTATGTAGACTACATCTCGTTAAGAGCTATCTACTTTAAGTACGAATAAGAAAGGTACATATGATACCTATAAGCATTATGTTAGTTTTTTTAATGTTAAACTTGAATAAGCAACCCTAAATTTCCAAATTCAAAATAAAGAAAATGTATATGATGAATCACAAATGCCAATATGGCAGCGGCTAGAAAGTACCTATAATATGCATACTTACATAGATAAGTACAATGTTATTCGGTTTATCAAGGTACAATAAACTGTCAAACCTAATAGCTAATGTCAAGATATACAAAAAAGCATTCCTACCAAATAATTGATTATAGATGATACAAAAATTAATAGCAAAATAACAGAGAGTCATGTATAATCTTAAGCAATAATATCTCCATTATATAAAATAGAGTACGTATGTAGAAAAATACATAATTATCTAACTCTTTTTCACTCTAAGTTAGAGATATGTAGGTACCTATTATTTTTGTTAGTTCAGTTTTTGATAACACACATTAGGTACATAAATACCTAAATCTTATATATTAAAAGTTCCAGTCAAAATTCTCATTAAAACCGCCAGTTAAATTGTAGACTAAATTTAAACTTTCTGTTAGTTGAATTCATTTTAATGTCAAAAAGTAATTTCTTTCAATTTTATTTGATTAGTGGTTTAAATTTAGAAATTCAGTAGTGAGTATGAGTTCTAAATCTAGGTACCTTAACTGCTATCTATTTTTTTTTATTTTAACATATTTTATGCATATGCATTTATAGATGCATAACATAATTTATGTCTTATATTTTCAATAAATCAAAGATGGTTAATACTAATCCTTTCAAGTTATAATATTTTAGAGCTGAATACAGACATTTGTTTTGATATCTAAAAAAAAATGTGATCCTTTTTTTGCTTTAATCATTTTTCTTATATTTTGGCTTTTCTATTATTAGATAGGTGAAATATATACCTTATGTTATCTTATGTTATACTTTATGTTATCTTATGTTCCATCATATTTATTTTTATTTATTTATTGATGTATTTTATTAGAACTTTTACCAATTATATAAAATTTATGTATAAATATCTACCGTGTTCGATCACATCGTAAACACAATATTCTTAGTAGAAACGGCTCAAATTTTTTTAAAGTAATTAATAAAAAAAATTTTTAATATTTTTTCTAAAATAAAATTGGTCAAGTTTGAGTACAAAATAAGTTTTTCGAGTGGGAATGTCGCAGAGGATATAGTGCTTGACTGCTAACTCTGACGTGTGGATTCGATCCCCACGCTAGGCAGCATTCTTTTCTATACCTCTAATTTTAATGAGATGTCGCCCGAAGATAAAAATGAGAAAGTAAAAAATGTATTCTTAAATTCATTGTGTCAACAAAAAATTCTTTCCTATCTTACTATTACTTCTAGCTAGTGCCCTGCAATTCAGGTTGCATTTAAAAAACCTTAGGTCTTACAGGCATATAGTTAAGATTATTATTATTTCAGGTCTTCCGTAACTATGCCATCGGTCACAGCTGTGTTCTTATCCCGAGCGAAATTTCTTGAAAATTGCATACTTCTTTACATCTGGTCATACAAATTGTTATTTTTTTTTATCCCCCACATCACCAGAAAACAGCCGGGTTTGAACAACCCGAGATTATCCACACAGGTTTTAGTAAGTAGTACAAGAAATTCAAGGACAATTTTTTTAATAATTTAAAAAAAAATTTAAACAATGTATAATATTAGCCCCTACGTGCTAAAACAAATTAAAATATCAATGTAATATAATATAAAAGCCAATTGTATATATATCAGTTCAATAAACATTATTAACATACAAATTGATATATAAGGGAATTCCTTTAGTCTCGTCCTAAAAAAAACTTTATATTTCCATGAAATTTCCCACTGTTCACTGTATTAAATGAATGCATACAGTATTCACATACACCTCGATAACTACGTATATACATATGTATCTACTTCTTAACCACCCTTTTTTAAGATCCACAAAATCTATAAAACAGCTACTGCGAAGTGCGTACAATGTGTAAAATAGATAATAAAAACAACAAAAATACCGAAAGTAGGTATAAATGCAAATAATCATGCCATACACACTAAACCAAATAGATATTTAGATGTATGCACCAATATCGGAATGGAATAATATTATTTTGATTCATAAAACACTCATTCTATCTCATTTATTGCAATTCACTATATGCTTGAATTTAAAAGGCAAAACAAAAACCGCGGGAAACATTTATACACACTTAAACAACATTTTATTCTCAATTCTCTTTCTCCTCTTATTTTCTTTCTCACTTGGCATTTTCTACATCGGTTCCGAATTCATCGATTTATCTAATGAACTCTGTTGAAATGAAAAATATTTTTGTATTCAAGGGACAGAGAAAAACGTTGACGAAAAGAGCATAAGCAGGAGAAGCAGAGGAAAAAAAACGTAGGTATAGGTATCTATATTTTTGTTGTTTGTTATTATTGACGAAGTGAAAACGAAAGTTAGTTGAAAGAGTAAGAGAGGCCGACAAACAAACAAACTAATAATCCAAACAGGGAGTGAATAACCAACTGAAGAAAAACGAAAAAGGTTAACGCCTCCTGTGAGGAAAATGCTGCATCAAAGCCCCGCCTATGGGTTTTCGGTGGGGCGCCATTCCATGGCCATTCAAATTACCACACCAATACAAGAAACATAGATCCATACGTACTTATATGGAGTATCAAAATAAATTATAAAGATGACATATGACAGCTGCTGCGGATGACATTGACAATTAATTAGATTATCTACCAGCAGCTGTCAAACACCTTAAATTGTGTGTAGTAGTTTTCTGCTAGCACACCCCGCACCGTATCACAATTTGTCAGAGTGAAATTGAATAACACATCGTTTCTATATCCTCGATCGATTTTAATTAAATTTAATTAATTGCATCAGCAGCGCCACCCCATGGTGATAGTGTGCACAGCAACCCTTATCTTTGCTGGCAAAAGGCCACATGGGTCCTGCGTATGTATGGATGTGTGTGTGTGTTTGCAGCTTAGGGCGTTGTTATGCTACTTCGAACAAAAAAGCAGAGAAAACTTTTGAAAGCTTTCGCTTGACGGATGGATTGTGTGTTTTTGTTTTTTTTTTTACTTGATGATTGGGGTTCGGGGTTGGTTAAGATGGCTCGACGACGGACAAAGTTTCCTCCAAGAGTGTTCGCTATATTAGTGGGGTGAGAGTGATATAAATTCTTCGCAAGATGTAGATGGTCAAAATGCTAAGGAAAATAAATTTCTTCAAAGTTTATGTGAACTTTTGGTCATTTTAGTTGCTATGGATGGATTTCGAAAGTTCAGCAAGGGAAGGGTATGCCGGTACGGTGTATATGAGTACAAGCGACAAACCGGGAGTTGGGGGAAACCGTGCAATAAAAAAATAATTTCCGTTTCTTTTCCTTCTTTATGCTTCTGCTGGGTTTCGTTTTTAGATGATGGAACGAAAATGGGGGTACAGTTGGGGGATTGAGAGACGAAGAAAAATCAATAAAATGGAGATTTCTTTATGTTATAGGGAGCTGGGATTTTCCCGAATTTCAAGAACTCCCTCGATATAGTAGGTATAATGGCGTTGAGCTTAATGGGGAGAGTGAGGTGGAAGCATCTCGCTTCTAACCCCCCAACCTCACTGACTTACCCTTTTTCATCCACCATCCCCACACTTCACTCATAATCGAGTTCTGGAGAGAGAAAAAGGACAAAAGCAGTTTTATAGTGGTGCTTGCACACATTAAGTCCATTTTTTCTTTTGATTTTTTTTTTCTATTTTTGGGTCAGGAAGTGGGATGAGGGTCATGGGATGGTTTATTTTAACGCTCTTCAAGGAATGGGGTAAAAAGTTTTAATTTTTTTTTTTTTTTTGTAAAGTCATGTTGGGTAAAGGGGGCTTAGATACCTCTACCTACATACCTATGTACAGGCATTGGTAGTACAATATAGAAACGGATTATGTTTTGGTGCAAAGTTCTATTAATATGCAAGCGCACATTTGGCAAAATATATGTATAAGTTTTTTAGGGGTTTTCTTTAGGTTATGGAATTCGGATATGATGGTAGCTAAGTTCTATCCTTGATTGTATACAATAGTGTTAGGTAATTTTTGCTTCAGGTGTTCATATAGATATGTACCCACTTGGCTTATGTATACTCAATCGTTATGTATTAGGGGTGTATTATTTATATGGGTTCTAAGCCACATATCTAAGTGACGTACACATATATATAGTGTTTACGTATACCTATATCTAATCTAATCCTAATATTGATGAATATGGGTATGTTCTTTGCAGAAAATTAATTGAATTGTCTTGGAACATAGGTACTTTTATAATAATATGCACATTTTTTAATAGGAATATCAATAGTGTCGCTAATAAGAAAATTAAATCACAATACATAGCCAGGGATATTCAAATAGGTATGTTTGTTATTACTTAGAAAAAAACAGTTTCATTTTTCAAATGTTGGTTGCAGAATTGCCTGCAATTTCTCTGGCTTTTTTGCATATGTAATAAATTTATTTGCAGTTGGCAGTTGAATAAAATTGAAAAAAAAAAGAAATTCGTTAATAAATAATCCTGATCCTGAAATTATGCAGATTTTTGCTCGATTTACGGCATTTTGAATCGTTGCTCGCAAGACACCTTGTTCCAAATTGGTGATTTCATCTTTAATGTCGACTTTCAAGGTTTGAAGTTTGTAATGGTAAACGAGAGGTTTCAAAATATTCCACATAAAAAAAAACACAAGAGACGTCTTGCAATTGGTGTTCCAAAATGTGCGGGTGCTCCATTCTACCATAATAATGCTAGATCTAATCAGGCAAAATTTGCGTCAAAAAACTCGTTTAACATCTGTCTGTACTCGTATAGCGATTGTCTGTGCCCTCGTCCATAGAGCAAAACATATTTTCGGTCGAACAAGCAATACGTGAGTTCGCGTCTTCTCTACTATCCTTTTGCAAACGGTGCACGATGACGAAGGTACAATAAAGTAACAATATTTCGATAGTCTTCAGATCCACTCGTCATTACTGTCTTCAAGCGAAATTTTAAAGTTCAATGGAATATGGCGCCATTTGCAAAAATTATGGCAAATTCACATTGAGGTATTACCGGTGATCCTGTCACGCACCCTCTATTTCTACGCAGGTAGATATATGTAACTTTTTTAACAGATCACTAAAGTGTAAGTACATATGGTGCCATTTGAGTAAATGTATTTTTATATCTTAACCCTAGTTTTACATCGTAAGTTTAAACTTCAGTATCGGCTCTAACTTCAGTTCAACAATTTATTCGGTGCACAGCTTTGTTTAAACCTTGAGGTGAGTTCATTTTGTAGCTTAATTTAAGCGACTTTAAAATACATTTAGCCCCAGTTTCACAGTGCAAGTTTTAACTTAAGATCAACTGAACCTTAAACTGAGTTAAAATTTTTGGTTTAATTCGTCAGGTTTCACAGTGAAATTTGAATTTCGTTTAACTTCATTTAATGAAAAAAGTTGGCAGCATTTTTCTTGCCTCGTCCTCCCTTTCTCTTTCTGACACAAAAAAACACGCGAAACAACGAAAATAATAAATGACATAATATTCAAAATCACTATAACAACTCGATAACATTTGAATACATAATTTTGTTTTGTTCCTAATATTTTCTAAAAAAAAAAAAACAATACAAGCTCTGAACTGAAATTTAAACGGCAGAATAATCTCGGTTAACTTAAACTGCAAATTGAACTCAGTTCAAGGCTTAAACGGGACTATGAAACCGAATAAATTGTTGATCTAAAGTTTAAACCAAAAGTGTAGTTTAAACTCGCGCTGTGTAACTGGGCCCACAAGTAGATTAATTTTGACAACACTATTGAAAATGCAAATATTGTTTCATATTATGATTTAGAAGTGAGTACGGCAGCTTCATCTGTGTCAACCGAAGCGAAAAATTCACATTCCCGATTAATTTCTTCATTTCGATATGGGAATAGTTTAGTTCAATTTGTACATCTATTGGCCCAATGAAGATTTAAATACGATTTATTTTAAATCTCCATCTGAGGGGATTAAAATTTGTATGGTAAATCTTCAAGATTTGCAGTAGATTTACTTAAATCTCGGTTTAATGGTGGGTGGAAACGTATTATGTATACAACTTCTCTTACAATGAGTGTTTCAGTTTGACAGATCTGCCATTTTGTACATTCGTTTGTAGAATTCATTTATGAAGGTGTATTTGCAATAATCGAAAAAAAATTTTCAACAATCTTCAACACATTTGATAATCGGTAATTAAGATCGCTTGCAATGGACTTCCTTGTAGTAGTTTTTTCTTACCAATACGTAGGTACCGACTCTATAATTTTTGCTTTTATAATAATGATGTGCATATTTTTCATTACCAATTCCATAAGCAAATCAATATCTGGTGATGAAAATTTGTAGCTTATTTTTTGTTCACAATTATTGATTTACTTTCCATTTTGGATTCAGCTGGGATAAATTTTCGCCTAATATCACCAACATGCGTTGCTGTTTCAAGCATTCATTGCTTCAGAGAGAGAAAGAAAAGACAAGCAAAAGCTCATTATGTTACATGACGTAACAACAACGTACAATGCCTCCAACGGCTCGTCATTCAGTTTTGTTAAAATACGTTCAATTGGACTAAGGTTCAGAGTACAATGTGAAACCAGACGAGTTGAACCTTAAATGTAAACTTACGTTAAGGTTCTTCGTTGAGCTGAGCTTTAGCTTAAACATCCACTGTGAAATTGTGCATTATTGTTTTTATATTTCTTCCAGTTTTTAATATATATAGCTGATAATGTTGTGGATATATTTTTGAAAATTGAATTTGACGTTCTGTCAATCTGCTTCAATTTTTTTTTTAAACTATTAAAGTATTGCAATATAAAGTTCATATTGAAACTTATGTGACGCGTAATTTTTTAGTCAAAAAATGTGAACTACATTGAATCGGCTCAGTATGAAGTAGTGAATTGTTTTACGAAAAAAAATAAATAATATATATTTTTAATTTTGCTATAACAGTTTTCGAAAGCAATATTTTGAAATCGATGATTTATGTAAGTATCTGATTCTATAAACTTGAGAGAAGTCGAAGAAGAGCTCCTTTTAGAATTTATTGGCTTTCAGATCAACGGTCTTCAAAAAACACCAACTGTCAAAGAACAGAAAGGGTATATACATATTTGGCTTATGATATTTATGTTTTTTTATTTGATTCAAAAACTCAGGCGAAAAGTCATAATATACTCTTATTGTTTTTATTTCTTGTATGTAGGTCTAAGGACGATACTAGAGAAATGCCAATTGATAACAGTTATAACAGTTGTTCGCCCTTAAAAGTGTAAAAGTGTACGGTTTAGAGGTTGTTCAACCAAACAACTGATTTCCGGAAGCCGAATGCCCTTTTAACCCTACGGGTCGCATAAATTCTACATTTATGTCACACTGTTGGCATGTTTCGACTGCCAAGTCAAGCCCCAGTTTTAAACAATACTAATAATGTAACGTTCTAGATTAAAATCAGCTGAGTTCATGCTGGAGAGAAAGTCGGGAACAATCTATTGTTAAAAATTGCACTCCGATTCAGTGATGCCATATCTTAGGGAATTCAAGCCAATAATTTGTTGAAAGGGTAAAGGGGGAGACCAGTGACTTCTAGAACAAAATATGGGGAAAAATCAGAATCTTACATACTCTAATTTGAGTTATAAAAAATGTAATCAGCAAACAAATTTAGCATGATTTACAGATGAGTCATACAAATGTCAAACAAATTTCGTCATCCAAAACAATATTATCAATGATTATCAAATTTTGTCCGGGAGTTACTCATACTCATGAAAAAAACGTAAGATCGTCTGAGATTATTTATTCGTCTATAAAAAGACTATAACTCAAGAAAAAAGATATGGTAGGTACAAAATAAAAAAGTTTAAAAAAATTAATTTTATTATTGTAATTATCGATTGGAATTATTGGGAATTGGAACACTTCTAAAAGGGTAAATTTGTAAATTTGAGTATCACATATTCCATTGGGAATCAAAAAGAATTGAACCATTCAGAAGATCATTGATTGCAAAATGACATTAATTTTGGCTTAAATGTAAGTTCCCTTTCACACAAGGAAACTGAGTTGCTAGCATCATTTAGTTTGCTGGAGAGAAGACAAAAAGTAAGCGGAGTAAACAATGATTTGAATAAATTTTTTGACGTTTTGTTTTAATCGCCATGATAATATAGACAGGGTGAAGAGATCAGACGAGCAACTCAGCTTCTTCCTGTGTGAAGCACGAGATATTCTTAGGGCAATTAAAAGAAAACATCTCCTTAATCTCCATCAACTAGTTTGCCTGTGTGAAAGTTGACAAAAATATAAATTAACTTTGACGGTACACTTTAAAAAGCAATTGGACAAGACCAATTTATAACACTTTTATAACTGTCATCCGCCATTTAAAAGTACGACATTTTCACAAATCATTTATAATCATAAGAAGTAGGAACAGAAAAAAAAGTTTGGTAAATTTTTGACAGATTGACATATATTCTAAGGATATATTCTGATACTAAACAGAGATAGGACTTACAAAAAAATGTTCGGTACACAAAAACGTTAAGCCTGTAAGCTGAAAAATATTTTTTTGATTAATTCATATTAATTTAGAAACGTAAGGCTTTTTGTTAAGAGGTACATAGTATTTTAAGCATAGGTATATATACTGCACGTTTAACTTAATTTGACCAATTGGTTATTGATAAATGTATATGCAGCTTAACCAAATTGTATACAGTTAGCAAAAAAAAGAAGAAAAGTGAGCATCACGGAAACAAGTTTTAGCGCGGATAAAGCAAAATACCATGTAAATCACGAAAACCGAATCCAGTTTCCTATTCTAGCTCAGAATTTACGTAAAGAATTTTTCTTTGAAATTTGCAAGAACGTCTTAAATGATGACAATGACACCTAAAAGGCCTGAATCATCAATTGTAATATCAATAATTTGAACGAAATAAAACAACATTGCCATTAACGAATCGCAATTTCATCGAAATATTTACCAATTTTATATTATTTTCTATTGCAAATTGCATAAAAAAAATAATCGAAAATTACCGATTAGCTATAAATAATATTGGATTTATAAATTTGAATGTGTCGTGGAATTCATTTTTTTTTGTTCGTAAGTTAAAACTTTTTTTTACTAAATTGCTAATTCTTTTGACAATATCACAAAGTGACTGCAATTTTTATGAACTGTAGAAAGGGGGATTTGTTTGCATTTCGTCGTTATAGCGTAGCTGATTTTCTTTATTTTGAAATGTATTTATATAATTGTGGCTTATTTAAAAAAAAATTAAGAATAACTTACTTAAACTCGCAAGCTACTTCATACCGCCGGCGTGAATGTACGAAAGCTTTCAATTAATTTAATATAAAGACGGAATTTAAAATAAAATAAAATTGTTGTTCTTTTTGACTCAATTGAATAAGTTTCATGCTTTATCAATTAATTATTTTTGCGAAGTTGTAATTTTATTTTCAGAAATTAGTTTGAATAATTTATATAATTATAATTATAAAATATGTGTTTTTTACAAATGCAGCGAGAAATTTAGTCCCATTAAGGGATCCATGAGCCGAATTCCATAAGCATGAATGAAAAAATATTCACGATCAAAATATGGGTGAATAAATTTGCCTATCTGTCAAAAAACTGAGTCGCACCCCTGTGGTATTGCAAATATGAAGATATGTGAATTGAACCCCCAGGCTGTGAATCTGACATTGCATGTAGAATTGAGATTTTATTTGGTAGGACTAAGCCTATCGGGAATCGCCCAGGGCATATTTTCGCTTCCTACGGAATATTTATTCCCTCGAAATTTTTCTTGTGAACGTAAATCTCCCACGGAATAAATTTCGCTCCCAAAAAAAAAATAAATCGTATGAAATGACAACAAAATTCTCTGGGAAAGTTTATTCCCAATAAATAATTTCAGAGAGAAACTTATGAGCATCATTTACGTTCCCAAGATTCGAATTGGAATTTTTTTTATTTACGATAACTCCTAATATACTCCCAATGATTTCAAGTTCGTGACAGACTTGAAAGATCTTCTTTCTTCCGATGTACTGGCAATATTTCAGCTATAGGAGCATTTTTGGCAAAAAAATTACATGCACAGAAGCTGACTTGACAGCCAACTTTTCAATATATAAATATATATAAAGGGTTATCCATTTTGCGGTTTTAAAAGTATAGGGCTGGAATTCGACATCTGTCAAACTAGGTTTTTAAACCGATTTTTTTTTTCAGTTGAAAGTCTGACATTTACGAAAATGGATCGCTTAACTATGGCACAATGCATAAAAATAGTTAAAACCTACTACAAAAATGGTGATTCTGCCACAGCCAGATATCGTGCTTTAAGAGGAGATTATGGTTTAAATAATCGTCCAACTACGCAAGCAATTTGCAAAATAGTGAAGAAATTTGAAGAGACTGGATTGGTTACAGATACTGTAAGGCCATCGTTTCGCTCGACCACTGAAAATATCACTGCTGTAAGTGAAAGTGTTGCCGAAGACACGAATGTGTCGATTCCTCGTCGTTCTCAGGAATAAGGACTGTCTTACGGCACATGATGGCGTATTTTGCATTTTGATATACACCTACATCCATATAAAGTCCAGCTCACACAACAAATGAAGCCAGCTGTCCATTCACAACGTCGTAGATACGTCGAATGACTGCTTGAACAACAGGTGGACGTCGATTTTTCGAACAAAATTTTCTTCAGCGACGAAGCACATTTCTCACTCGGTGGGTATGTTAATAAACAAAATTGTCGTATTTGGGGTTCTGAGAATCCTCAAAAATTACATTCATTAACAAAAAATCACTGTTTGGGGCGCTTTTTGGTCCGGAGGTGTGATTGGACCTTACATCTTTGAAAACGACGATGGGACGACTGTCACCGTCAATTCTGAGCGTTATGGTCATATGATAACCGACTTTTTTTTGCCTGCTATTGAAGAATACGACTTGAAGAATATGTGGTTTCAACAAGACGGTGCCACATGCCACACAACTCGCGCGAATATGGCTTTATTGCAAGAGACATTTCCTGGCCGCGTAATTTCTCGTCGTGGCGATATCAACTGGCCACCAAGATCATCCGATTTGACACCGCTGGACTTTTTTTTGTGGGGCTACGCGAAAGACCGTGTTTATGCAGATAAACCTTTAACTCTTAAGCACTTGAAAACCAACATTCGTGAAGTTATGGCTGAGATACCGCCCAATATGTGTCAAAAAGTGGTCGAAAATTACCTCAAAAGAATCGATGCTTGCAACAATTCGCGCTGTGGTCATTTAAATGATGTAGTTTTTCACACATAATGTCAACGTTCAAATTTTATAATAAAAAAGAAATATCATGAAAAAAAAAATATTTTATGTGTTTTATTTACGTTTACTTTTGAAACCGTAAAATGGATAACCCGTTATAAATATATATGTATATATCTATATATATATCTATAGATACAAAAATGGAAAAAAGAATATGAAGAAAGACGTAGTCTTTCTGAGTCTCTAGCATCAGAAATGTTAACGTTTGTTAAGCACATTTATATTCAAACGATTCTCCATTCTTAGACGCGTTAAAATTTGGTTCGGGCAAATATGAGACTCATCGGTATTGCATGATGAACTTCATCGCAATATCGCAATCGATCTTGATGAAATTGTAACAAGATTTGCTGAGAAAAAAAACAAAGAAGACTAGACGTAATAATATAAATTGCTTAAAAAAGTGTACATTCTGTACATAAATGTTTTTTGTATTAAAATCTTTGTCAATTTATTTTGTGTATGGGTACAATAAAACTCTTTTACCAACTACTGCCAAGACGGTTTATATGATTTTATTAAGTATAGGTAGCTGTATCTAATAAAATAACCTTATTTGGTATTCTGTCTTTTAATCAACTTGACCCCCCCAAACTTAAATCCTGGATCCGCCCTGAGTCAACACATTTTTCAGAATTTTACAGACGAAAGAATTTTATTTTTTCCCAACATTCTAATTCTATTCAAAATTTAACAAAATTCATCAGAAAATACATCGTTCACACCTTACGTCATTTTGACAGTTTATTCGTTAAGCCGTCATTTTTCATTGAAGTGACGATTGAATTCTATCTACATAATATACTTACATATGTATTCGTACATATTTTCAACATTTTACTTGACGTACTTAATAAAGCAGACGACCATCATTATAAAGTAATCTAGTAACGTCATAGTCCATAATAGACTCTTTCCGTCATGCTATGGTGAATAATTGTTCTAAAAATATTTTAATAGAACACCTACTTTCATAAATCATTTCATGGGTGTTGCTGACTGATGTATGAATCAAGTGAATAAAATTTTACTTGACTTGTTCTGGATGAGAAAGCGCACATAATACATATGTATCTGTAATATGTATACATTATCATGTATGGATCTAATATTTTCATACATAATCCTTCACCTCTATTATCATCATTTACATCATAAGCATATATGCACTTATACCCCAAATCTCCAAAGGTAAATATACATTTATAATTTTAAGAAGCATATATGTTCTGTCACTTCCTATTATAATTTCCTCTTATATTACCTAATCCCATCACAACTCACAAATACTAAAGCAGAGAATCCAATACAAATAACAGAAAATGGATTGTAATTTCCTCGCAATCGTTTGGCAATCATGACTTTTCTTCAGCTCCCTCCCTTCTAACCAACACAGTCTTAGCACTGCCGCATTTTGATTATTGCAGAGCCTTCGCCATAGATCTGTTTGTTTTTTACATAGTGTTCATTTAAAGTTAGGCACTTGGATTTTGTTTCGTTATATTTCATGATATTTCTGCTCCTGTCAATGTGACATTTGCTTTGATCTCAGGTTATTATTTATTATATATACCAATACATGAACGTACTTTAATGGCCTTTTCGAATTTAAAAAAAATCACATCGACTAAAAAGAATTTCCAAAACACTTGATTTCAATTTAGATACACATTTTCTTGTATCAATAATAATTATAACTTGCTTCTTTTTACCTTATTTTACCAGAAAAGTAGTTTAAATACAATAAGCACATCGAAATTACACAACAAAACAACCCGATGATTTTGACATTTTAATTATGTGAGTGTATTAGTGATTCTGTTTTCGATTCTGAAATGAAATCCAGAATCGTTTTCTGTTCTGTTTAGAGTAACAACTGTCATATTGTGGGGGTCAGAACAGTTCTGGACGGCCAATCAAAAAGGCCATAGTTATGTGACTATGCCATCATTTTTGCAAATGACATTAGTTGTGCTACGAAATGTAGGTATGTTGTAGACTGAAATTTACACAAGCACAAAACAGAGCCCAATTGTTTTCGTTTCCAACAATTTCAATTTACAGTAACATGTGACATTTATGTTTAAAAAAAACTGCATGCCAAAGTTTAAAGTCAACAATATTATGTGCAGCTATTTACGTGTCGTCTTCTATCTAATTGGCAGAGCAGAATGGAGATTGAGCTTCAGTTGCTGCTGGAATTGTTGTCAAAATATTGAATAAATGAAAACTCGATAGTTCGAACACCAACAAATTTTAACTTTTGCATGCAGCTTTTTTGACGTTTTTCAATCGAAATGTTGATGGTTTACTTATAGTTGAAGTGTAGTTTAAGCTTTCTTTAATTACTTATACATATTAGGCGCCTAAACAGCTTTATTGTGAGCACGCATACAAAAATATCACCTACCACACTTTTTGACAGTTGCATCATTCTATTGTGTTCAGCTAATTCGACAGCAATTTTTCTACGTCAGAGTCTAACTTCTCGCGGAGCACACATCGCCCGACGACAGATCTTTAGTTTGAAAATCGGTCCAATTCGGCCGTGGTTTTGTTGGTATCAATTGGAAATTCCATCGCATTACCGTTTGCCGAGGTCGTCACAGTTGGTCGTGGCAAATTAATATACGCTTAGATTATTCTACTTCCGGGCGACCATATTCTAGTTTTTTTCAATGCACAATGGATATGTATAAAGAGCGACCGGTGGCCAATGAACCCATTCAAACAAAAAATACACATAAAAACTAATTTACGAAAAAGAAAAGCAAAGCATAGTAAAGAAAGTATAGACCAAACAGAAAAAAAATATGACAAATTAAGGGAGACAAATGATGGCTTTATGGACTTCTAGTAATGAAACGGCATAGCTTAAAAATAATTTGAGAAAAAGAAATCATAATAATAATGCAAACAACACGACCACAACCACATTAACACATTTTGATTGACAGCTAAAGATTAAATGGAACCCGCGAGAGGGCCACAACACAAGAAAGATAATAAACTCTGAACTCTGTCTGATGGTATGTGGCTTTGAAATATGATTTTCGTTCGAATAGATTAACTGAGTGCGCTATTTGAAACTATTATGTCGAATGTCTGTCTAGTTTCAGATTATAGCGACATCATGTTTTCGTGACAATGAAATCTTATCTTGGGGAGATTATTCAACCTCAGACCTTTTAACCGGGTGGGCCAAAGTATACACGATAAGGAGTTGTGGTTTGGAGATATTCACATATCCATTCTATATGATAGGTAGACTATTTGAACCAACGTAAATGTACTGCCGAAACGCTTAATTGTCATAGATTGTTATTAGAATCACGAAATGAATTTATCAATAAATTGTGCATAAGATTGTCATTTTGTTATATTTTTATAACAATTCATATAATAGTCCGAATGGCTCTTAATATTTATGTTTAAGAAATTAATTAAGTTTGTATTTATTTATTTAAGAAGCTATTGCGAAACACATAAGAAAGTGTCATGTCTTAAATGGCGCCCAATTTGGGTTTAATAAATTAAATATGTGGGTAGGTATTACAATTTTTAATGTAAGCAAATGCCAATTTATGTTGTCTACTTTTATAATTTTCTTATTTATAACAATTTTGCCTCACGGAATATTTATTTTTTTTCCCGTGGGTAGGTGTAAAACCTTCAAAAGGCTCTATGAGGACCGAAAATCGCGTGCTCATAGGAGTGTGAGATTCTTAGTGTACTAAAAACACCTCCTCCTCCCGATTGCAACTAAGTTGAAACTTATCTAGCAATTTATTTTTAACGAATTTAATTAACGTGTTGCAGGTAACTATCTGGTGATTTTAAAGCGGATTCTTGTTTAGTGTACCAGATCGGAAGGCTTAGGCCTTCGCGGCGAATTAAAATACTATTACTATGTTGTAATAGCCGTCTTCTATGATTTCGCGCAAAATTTTTTATTTCATTTCGAAGCGTGGGAATTCCGAGATCTCTGTGGAGATCTTTGTTTCTAATGTACCAAGGTGCGTTTACAAACGATCTTAGCAGTTTATTTTGAAATGTTTGTAATGCATTTAAATTAGAATCTCGCGTAAGACCCCAGAGTTGTATACCGTAATAGGCTTAAGCACCTGCATGTACAAAATTAGTTTGTTTTCGATATTGAGCGTAGAGTATTTCCCGAGCAACCAGTACATATCTCTGAGTAGCAAACGGAACTTAAACCGTATTAACAAATACCGGTAATCTATTAATTTTTGTATACGTAAAATCTACATGGTACTTCGTTAAGCGATATCCGCCATGTTTTTGTCTATTCACTGACATTATTCAGAGCTTTTTGTAATTTAGTCGTAGCATCATTTATCGTTTGGCCCACTGCTAGTATTGCAGTGTCGTCAGCAAACATGGCTACGATAGTGTCTTCTGTTTGAGGTATATCACTTGTAAATAATAGGTAGGTACAATATTGGACCTAGAGCACTTCCTTGTGGTACCCCAGCCACTATTTCTTTGAGATCCGAGTAATCGTTTCCATGTCTTACTCTAAAAAGTCTATTTTCTAGATATGCTTTTAGAAGCTTATAAAGTGCTTCAGGCAGAATTTGCTTTAATTTAAAATGTAGGCCTTCGCAAATTTATGAAACTCATTAAGCAACGCAGACGAATTTGAAATTTTGCTTCTCATCAATTAGATTAAGCACATACATACATGTTTTTATATGCACACACACACTATTTGTGCAAAATTTGGTAGCAAACTTTGGTTACCAATTATTACCAAGAACCTTCAACTTTGTGTCACTTCTGCTATATCCCCCCCCCCCTACATGGTATTTAACACATTCTACACTTTCAAAAGTTTAAGTGCATCATTGAAGTACCTACTATGATTAAAACAAGAAAAACAATATAAACATACATATTGGTACCTCCGCGACCATCACCTAACTTTTGGCTCGAAAACTTGTCTCGAGGATGAGAAAATTTCCATATTTTCCGCGCTGTCGGTTGCAGGAGGATTTTAATTTGCACATAAAGCAAACTTGTGCGCGGTTTTAAGTGCATCATCGCAACATTGCATGGTCGACGACATTGCCATTGTCGTCCGTTGCCGTTCAAGTCCGTGGCGTGAAGGGCCTTGGTATTTTTGCTCTTTGGCTGTTTGGAGTTTTGTGTACCTTTTATTCCTCTTTTACCTTTTTCTCAAAGTCCACAAAACAGTCAGTGCTGGAGAGGGAGAAGCAAGCGAGAAGCCACCATATAACCAATGCGGTTGACCCCAAAGTGAATTCCATTATAATTTTTCTAAATAATGTTGCGGCTAACTTTGGTGATGATCAACGATAAATTTAAAAATTCAGCAAAGAAGGAAAGACTTCTTAGTCGTAAAGATACGAAAAAAGAAACACAAATAAAAATCTCATTCTTTGGACTTTGAAACTAGAACCGAATCTTATAAGATTGTAACAAAGAAGCTGCAAAGAACAATAAAACAAAACCAGTCTAACTGCAGTGTGTAACGACGAGGAACGACCAAAACGAGTGGCAAAATGTGTTACAACGTGTGAACAATTATCGTAAAAATGTTCTACAAAAGTGTGCGTTTAGTGGAGCAGCTAGGTACCCCAGCGATAGGATTCGCCATAAATACCTTTACTATACACTATTCTATTCCATGACGAGGGGGAATTACAAGAACCAATTGCTACTGCAATGGGAAAGGGAATAAGCACATACATATACATATGTATGTATAGATACTTGTATCTAACACTCAAAGTTGCCTTTTTCTACCGATGCACTTTCTGCATTTCTTTTTTTTTTTGCTCCATCTCCTCGGTCGGTGTGGTGGTGTTGGGTCCCCAGACTTTCTATGTGACTTGTGTGTGAAAATTGCACACAAAGACATTGTACCTACCTACCAAAAGCTGGAGCCATGGTTACAACAACAAAATGTGAAACTATCATCGCCGTCCAAGGTTCGTCGACCTTATTTCGGTATGAGAGTAGTTTTTCACATTGGCTTGAGGTTGAGAAAGAGGATTGCGGATTTGGGGAGAGATGGGTTGCTATGGTAGGTATGTACAAGCCAATGTACATTTATACACAGCAGGACGGAATACTACAGAGAAAGAATGAAGACTTAATGGCATTGCCAGCAGTGATGTGGGATTAGTTTGATGAGCTTGCAAGATTTAACGATGATTTTGCAAAACAAGTAGGTACAGGGTGATACTTAAATAAAATAAAAAGTTATGGAAACAATTTTTTTTTTCCATAACAATAATAGAAGATTTTTTTTGTAGGGATAATATTTTTTGTTTTAAGTTTGATTGATTCTTTAAGTTCGCTTCAAATGCTTCCAATAACACAAACAATGTATTTTTTGAGATCAAGAAATGTGCCTCTACTGATGTAAATATTGTGTGAAAATATTCAACAATACAGCAAATAGATATCCACCTTATATGTCGTGCATAATATTTTTTCAGTGCCTTATTACTAAATAAAAATGACACTGACAATTCGTAATCTGACAATTAGCTTGACAGATATAAAAAAAAAATTGGGTAAACTTTAATAAATAATGAAATTCGAAGTAAATACAATAAGAGAGCTCAGAAAAAACGAGATCTGAGATATCGCATTCATATGACAAGAATTATACAGAAAAAATCTCAGTTTTGATGTCAAATAGTGAAGAAAAGAGAGCGAAATTTGAGATGACGTCACGTGACGTAGCTTAAGAAATGTTGAAATGTTTTTGTCGATTAATAAATGCCAATTCCATTTGTTATTGCCTAAGCACATGGCTTCTATTTACAGTTCTGACGCTCAAGAAGCCTTACATTGGCTGTTAAGGAAATCAATGTTCATATTCCATTGGAATAGAAAATGTAACTGACATAAGTTTGCTTAGAAATAGAAGTTCTTCAAAGTAATTATTAATTGTGTTTGATTTGCATTCAAATTTCAAGAATTTTGTAATGTAGCAACGTGAAAGTAATATCATAGAAAAAAAAATGATGTAAGTATTAAAACTATGGGTTGGAAATGGTGTCCTGAATTTATGAAGCATTAGGATGTTTGATAATTCTTAACTTCACTTTTTTAATCAGATATCTCCAAAATAAAAAGTTTCAAGTCACGAAATATGTGGTCCATGCGTTGACCAGAACGTTAACACCTGCGTTTAGAAATTTTTTTTGATGCACGTATTGATGGTGTGGTGACAGTTGACAGAGTAAAAATACATTTTGTGCTGACGTCAGATGGTCAACTTGATGACCGATTATGTTCACCGTGTAATTAAAACTTAATTTAGCCAAACATTGTTTGGGAATCGTATGTACAAGTTACTAACCTTTTGGCCAAAATGGTCACAAACGTTTGATTTATGAAATGTCTGCTAAATAAAATACAAGTCTGAAGCGCACGGACTTCCTCTTATGTTCGATCACATCGTAACCACAAGATTTAAGTTGTTATTAACTTAATTTTCTACTTCCAAAATTTATAAAATTTTGTGTCTAAATAAATGTTGGTATCATAATCGTAAATATTTAAAAATATAAACTTAAAAACATGATTTGAAAAAAAAATCGGCTACCCATTTTCGAAATACATACATATTAAATTTTCAAAAAAAAATGTTTTTTTTTCAAAACTTTAAACAATTATTTTCCGAAAATTCTGGTATGAAGTACCGTGTAGAATTTGTATGGCAGGTAGCGTCATTTTCATGAGGAAAAAAAGATTAAAAATCTATTTGAGACAATCACCTAGGACGCCTAAGTAGCAAGTTTGGATAAAATTGTTTGCTGGACTGTAGAACGATTTACAGACAGAATCAAAAATAAAATCGCACTTTTTTACATTATCAGAACGATTTTTATTTTTCAGCATATTTACAAGATTTCCAAATACATAACAGTGTTTTGATCAAACAGTCTTTTGTGCATAGAGCATATTGAAATACAGTGTTTTCAGATACAGTCTTTAAAATACAGTACTAAGACTCATACAGTATTTTGACCCCAACCCGCCCACCACATCGAGTTTTTTTTTACAAAAAAATATCGTCACCGCGATTACTTTGATGTGCTTGTGGCTATAATATTAATTTTTGGAAAAAATGGTTATAATTCGCTAAGATGTAAAGTGTTTTTTTTTTGTCAACAGTTTTCTTGGACAACAGTATCTTAGAAATGTAAGGAATACTGTTGTACATTTTCTCCTTGATTCAGCATCTTAACTGTGATTTGTACTATTTTTGAACCTGGGGCCCAATTCCGCAACCGTGAATGCTTTTCCGTGCAAAAAAATTATTCACCCTCAAAATATGCGTGAAAAAATTTACCTATCTTTGTACACGTTATCTGTGAAAAAAATATGCATCGCACCTTTGCGGAATCGGAAAAATGTATGTGTACACAACTTTCTGCGTACACAGAGTAAACTCACGGTTGCGGAATTGGGCCCCTGAATTACTTTACTGAAATCCGTGGGTTAAAATTTCAATCACGCAGATCAAATATTTCTACAACTGACCCAAAGTGTGTTCATACATATAAAATTTGACGGCCGGCGCAGGCGTTGATGAAAATTATTTTTGGGGATTAAGAATGTTAAAATTTTGGCCTGTAGAGATGGATTTTTTTCAAAACATGATGATTTTAAGATTTTAGGCAATTTGCTAAAATCCTATTGTATGCCAACCGATTTGTATAAAATTGCTGAAATGTTGTCAGTCTACACGACATTAGTGAAGAATTATCTACATTAAACAGTTTCTTAGCTGCAGAAAAATTGTATAAGTAGATAGGTACCTACAAAAATAATATATATTTTTTTAAACTTATCTAGATGCAGCTGGTAACATCTCTACAAAATTGTTTACGCTCCATCAATTAGGTACTCACAATATATACAATCAGGGTATGTACGTGGGTAGTTCCATCGTCATTTTCAGCGTTTCTTGTCCTCATCGTTGTGTCGTCGTCATCGTGGTCGTTATATGTGCCCGTTGTGGCGTGTATATTAGTGTCAGTAAAAAATGCACTTACTTTATCGTACATACATAAAATCACAATAGTATCTCGTTTTGAGCGACTTTGTTATATCAGGTCATCACACCAACGCAAACTTATAACATCATCATCATCCATCTTCAATTATGTAGATGCATTTTCCATCTTCATCCATTTAGTTGGAGTGTTAGAACCCCAACCTCCTAATACCAAAACGACTCATAACATTTTACGTTCAATTCATCGATAGTTCTCTACTTGTAGTTGATACAATTTTGTATAGATATAGTATCTAACTTCTAACAAAAGACGAAATAAATACATAGGTATACCATACCTACATAATTTTATACCCATGAGAAAAAAAAAATAAATTCCACGCGCGAAAATCTTTCTGAATAGGTATATCTATTTATTTCCCGCTCCTTTTTGAATCAGTAAAACGCGTGTAGGCATTTTGTATCCTTCCCTGCTTTGCTTCTGCTTCTTCTTCTCATCCTCCATTTTTAGACTGCAGATCTTTTTTCTGTTTATCTCGATCGAGATCTTTTCCCCGTTCGCGCCAAAATGAAATTCAAATTTGCATGTGCCAGGGAAGTATCTAACCTATCCACTACTTAGTCATTTTTTAAGCAAAACCGAAAAAAAAAAAAATATAAAACACAAAAAAAAATATATTTTTTTTTCTAAGAGTTCAGCGGCAATTTGCGCCGTCACACTCGGCTTTAATCTTACAAAAGTGTGAAATTGGAAGAAAATATCGTTAAGGAGTAGATACTCTGATCCAGCCCCCATCCCCACAGATTCCCTTGGTTTGACCTGGAGTTTTCACTAAGATGATAGCTCTGGCCTAAGTGTAAGTTCGAAAACCGGGTTGCTCTTGCTAGACAACACTATTTGGCCACGACACGACGCGACGGTAAGACGGCTTTTAATGTGTTCGCGTGAATTTTTTCTGTTTTATTTTTATATTTTTGTTTTAACTTTAATTACCCACCTTGGTTTGCCTTTGGCGTGATAAATGCATGCCTCCTATATAGATATGTTTTTTTTTGTATTTTCATTTTTTTAAGATAGAGAACGACGGACGCGACGGAAACGCTATAAGCTGCTAGCTAAAGCGTCATTTCTGGGTGCAGTAGTAAGTAGTTGCCGCAGTTGGTACATAGTTCGAACACGAACTTAGATGTTTAGATGCTGTTTTCATGAATGCTGCTCTTTTAAGATTTGCTACAAATAAATTGTAATTGCCAGCAGATCCAATCTACCGTGAAATGTGTTAACTTCCTTGAATAGTTGAAGGTTGGCGCGAGGGGCAAACGATAGGCATGGGGATGTAATTGAGGATTGGAAATTACACGTGCAGTTGTGGAAAATTATTTTAATGCATCAGTGGATTTTCTAATTTTTTTTTTCTTTTTTAGAAATATGAATTTTTGTTGTAGAAGAAATAAGTATAATGGATTATCTTTATCAGATTTCTATGAATCAAAAATAATTTTCGCCTTTAAATTTATTAGACAAAATAATCATTTTGAACACTCAGGTAATAGTTCATCTATAACGGTGGCTCGTGGATATGAGACCAAGTGATTTATAACTCTTTACCAGGGGACTTTGTCTAAAGAACTATAAGCTTTGTAAATTTTAGAAAACAAATTGGTCGCCATGAATTGCAATCCGATTATTACGAACTGTAAAACCTATATATTTAAAGCATATTAACCAAATCCGAGTTTCCTTTAAAATGGAAGTTAACGGGTATTTCCAAAGACTTCCGGCCAATTGCCATCCTCCCGTTTCAAATTCAAGAATATATATTGATCAACAACATAACGGGGGCATTCACTCACTTATTAGATATGTTATCTCGGATACCTAACTCGCCGAATATATGTATTTGTGGACGGATCACGGATCATATAGGTTAATTGAAAGCTGTCAAAAAATAAGAACAAAACGAATACCAAATGAAGTTTCCAATTTTTGGGCCGCAATGGACATGAAACCAAATTACATCTCTAACGCTTTTAGACTTTTCAAAAGCGTTTGCGTAACTAATTTGGGTCTTCGGCAGAGTAATGTACAATTAATTTAAGTAATAGTTAATTTTGTCACTCTACCATCCATCTTTCTTAATGTTCTAGCTGTATTGCCACAGGGACCAATTCTCTTCTATTTGTACATAAACGAGTTACCGCAAGTCTTTAAACATTGCTTAATTCATCTTAATACTGTGATAATGTGCAGCTGGTGATGAGTTAACTTTTCGGGCTTAAAAATTCTGCCGTTGCTTTGATGAATGAGGACCTGCTTTTAATTTCACATTGGTCTAAAAAAATGTATCTTTGTCTGAATACAGTGAAATCGACAGCGCTTCCTATCAATTACAAACCTTTTATCAGTTCTAAGACCATTAAAGCCTGAAGATAACCAATTATAACCAATCTTTTAAATCAGCAACACCAGAAACCTAGGAATAATTTCCAATCGTATCCTTGCCCGCCATGCTTATAATCTTCGACGTTTTGAACATGTGTCTTTTTTGCTGTTCACATTCCCGGTTGCAGCCTAGACAATTTATTGAATTTTCCCTCACTTAGCTATCTACACGAAGTTATTCAAACTAAACAGTCTGATTATTTAGACAGTAGGCTGAAACTTCCTCATTCGACTCGACAAAGGCTTTGGTCTAATACTGCCGCGATATATGTATGTACTTTTCTAATTACAGAACGTCAATTTTTTTTCATGTGTTTAGCCTTTGGAATCACCTGTCTATTGCTAAGAGGAGTAGCTATTAGAAGCACGAAAAGATTTCAATTTTTTGTATCTTTCTTTTTTACTCTTTCTCTTTAAATTAAACGTCAGTTGTCAAAAAAAAAATAACTAGAAAACATTTTAGTGAGTTTGTTTCATATTGATTTTGTATTTTATTTTATTTATGTATTAGTTGCTTATAAATAATTATTAAATAAACACAACAAAACAATAACCCAAAAGTTATTAAAACAGAAAAAACGTATAATTTTGACAGCTTTACGGATTCTGTTGTAGTTTGATCTCACTCAAAAGTCAGATCAGAAAATTCTGTTCTTTTCTTTTTTTAATGCTTGAGAAAACTGCACTGAAATTTAAATGAGAACAATGTAGAACCGGAAATTCCTCACTGATACGCAAAAAGTTGTTAAATTATTATTTATTATTTAAGGTATTCTACTGAAAAAAACTGTCTTACCGACGCGATACAGTTGTTATTGATATAGTGTGTGGAAATATGAATCTCTGCTGAGTTAAAAGTACAAACCAATTTTTGTTTGTTTTTGTAATTCATTCATATGTGTTTGTATTTCTTCAAATTCAAATGTAAAAGAAAAAAACATACTCTCTCTTTTTACCTCCTTAGTGTTAGAATGAAATATCATAATATGCACAGAAAGATCTTTTTAACAAAGTACCTATAGCGAAGCTTAAAATGGACCCCGCATTGGTAATTTGATTTCATTGACATTTCAACAAAATCCCTCACTTCGAAATCACAAAACTATATGGTGAAATGCAAATATTTAGACTGCAATCTGCGTAATCCAAGATTTCCCTGCGGTGTGGGAATATACACACATAGTATTAAAATTCAATAGCGCATAATTCTAAACGATTAAGCATGAGAATTATACTAAAACTACTTTAAAGTATAAAGTATAATTATAGGTTAAAAAGAGGATTTTACTAGTTTAAGCGAGCTGATAATTTTACTAAAATTAAAATCACCAAAAGGCTACTTTAGCTTTTAAGAATCTAACTAAGTTCATAGTAATGTTACTTTGACATTTACAAATTTCAAAAAGTTATGTTCGTTTAAAATGTTTTTGCATTCCTTTTGGCGTCTTCAGTTACAGTTTATCAAGAAAATGGCTTTAGTATGGTGCTAGTTAACAAGTGCTTAAAATTAGGAATATTTTAGTAAACTTCTAAAATATTAGTAAATGGTATGGTTAAGTATTATCATGCTAATGTCCTAATCTTTGATTTTGTCTAAATATAGAAGCCTTAAATTGGAATTGACATATGCGTTTTCTTTTACATACTACTTAAAATTATATTTTATCTCAATATTTGTTTCTTCTTCTAATGAATACGTTCGTCGGATTTGTAGAGATTAGGTTTGTTTTTTTTTTAAATTTATTTTCATTAAAATTATAAAAGTTCAGTAAAGCATTTGCAAGCATTTGCCGCAGAATTTACACACATTACAAATACAAGAACCTTCTTTCGATAAAAGTAAAAGCAAAAGTCTGCTGTGGATAGATTTGTGACATATATTCGAGTATCGAATGATATTATGTTGGTTAGTTGGTAGTTCCGATGACTTTCATGAATCTCGAAGTCTTTGTTCGTAGAGTTCTTATTTCTTCTTTCTGTCAATGGCCACGCTCACAGATTTATTAGATATCTTTATCTCCGATACTAAGCTATACGAATATATTTGTGAACGATTCCGAAAGGTTAGCAGTCAAAAATCAATGATTTTTTTTCAATTCGTTGCTGAAAAAAATTGTTTCGCGCCTATTCACGTACAGAAATTAAAAATTACTAATGTCAAATTGCAAACATCCGATTTTTTCTGAACAAAATCAAATTATTTATAAATAAAATCTGTCAAAACAGATTTTACGTTTTTATAAAGATTTCATAGACTATACATGCACACTTCTTTTTGCAAGTTCCTTACAACAAATAAAAAATCGATCTAAAATCGATTTGAAATGTTTGTTTGGAATTCGACATTAAATTGTGGTGCCTGAAGCATAAGTAGAGTGCGCTCTTCCTCTGGCAGTAGAAGTTAAAATTACCTTATTCGTGCGAAATTGGCCAGATGAAATATACTTTAATAAAAGATGTTTCAGTGGCTTGTGTCAGCTGCTGTCAAATTGCCTAAAAAAATAACTAACTTAAACTTAAGTGTATGTGTTATCGATAGATCACTTATAAGACGTGTAAGACATAAACTCACGACTTCTATTGAAAGGTTATTAAGATTTCGTAAAAAAATCTCAATTTTTTGCACCAAAAATTGGAAATTTTCTGCGGACAAGTATGATATTTAAGGGCCTTTCCCCGAACTTTGGCAAGAAATACATTGTAAAAAATATATCGTATTGCCTAGTCAGAAAATGTCAGCTTGACCCTCAAATTCATTTCAGACCAGAATGTGACGATCTTACGTCATTTTGAATTCAGAGTCGTGTCGACCTTTGATCGACCAGTGAATATAAAAGTGGACATATTTGTTTTTTTCAGTGTTTATTTTTTCCGACATTAATAATTTTTACCAAAACACGACTATTTATACTTTCGAGATTCTAAAAAGGGCTTTCTTTCCATATTCTATATAACTCGATCTTTGGACCGCATATAAACGAAGTTCAATAAATACTTTGGGGGTGGCCGTTGCGCGATAGTTGTGTGTTCGCCTGTCAACCTCATGGTCACAGTTTCGATCCCTGCCGTAGTCTATGTCTTCTTATTTTCCATTAAAACCAATTCTAAAAATAATTGTCATACAATGAGTTGCTGGTTTACTCATTAAAATGCTGTTTAGGCATAACACTAACAACATGTGATTGAGTAAAACTAGTATACCGATAAAATATGACAAAAGGATAAAAAATTAATGCGAATTATAAGGTACATCGATAAATAAGACACGGACATTTCTCCGCATTAGTTCAGCCGCCATCCCTGGAGATAAAATCTGATACAACAACCACCTACAGTCTCCGAATATCACGCCACACATCTTTCCTATCATTCTTTCTCTTCCTTAACCTCACCCTCAGGCCCGCGCTGTGTTGAAACATTTAAAGGGTATTCATAATCCCTTGAGCGCGTATAGATTATAAAAAAAAAAAAAAAAAAAAAACTTAATAGTTAAATAATGAATGCTAACATTTGTTCGAGGAAGCACTATGCGAACATACCCCTTCATTGAGATAATATCTTATTTATTGAAAAAAAAAACGTCAAGCACATAAACTAATTTTAAAACCAACATTTAGGACCACACCGATGTAGAAAATTCAACATTTTTGTTACTTCTTACCCCCAGTTTCACAGTGTAAGTTCAAACTCCACTTTTAGTTTAAACTTCAGATCAACAATTTATTCGGTTTCACAGTGTCGTTTAAGCTTTGAAATGAGTTCAATTTGTGGTTTAAGTTAACCGAGATTATTCTGTCGTTTAAACTTCAGTTCAGCGTTTGAATTGTTTTGTTTTTCATAAAATATTATTAAAAAAATTGTGATTTAAAATTTTATCGAGTTGTGAAAGTGATTTTAAATATTATTTTATTTATTATTCTCTTTTCGCTATCGTTTAGAAAATTCAGAATAATGACGTACTTTGACACAAAATAAATCTTCCCTCGCTTGTCAATAGCACAAAGAATTTGTTGTTATTGCGCGTGGTTTTTGTGTCAAACAGCGAAAGGGAAGACAAGGCTGCCAACTTTTTCTTCATAAAATCTAGTTAAACGAAGTTCAACTGATATGAAGATCAGATTTCAATGTGAAACGGGACGATTTAAACCAAAAATTTAAACTCAGTTTAAGGATCAGCTGATCTTAAGTATAAACTCCCACTGTGAAACTGGGGGTTACTGTTTCATATAACTCCATTTTATTTGGATTTTTTAATTCAAGTTTCAGTTTTCTTATATAATTTTATATATGTATAAGGAAATAAAAGCAACTCAATTGTTGATTTTTAGCATTTAGTTGCCTTCTGCACTCTTCTGAAAGTGCTCACTTCCATAAAAATGACAGTCCTAATTCTGAAAAGAAGAGAATTTTGATTCTGCATTTAAAATCATTATCGAAACTCGAAGCACTCAAATATTCATTTGATTGAACGTCAAACTCGACTGTTGTCATTTTTTTTATCACAATTTTTTTTAATTTGAATATTTCCACGTACCCAATTATTTTCACACATACAATCTCATTGAAATTCAGAGTCGTCAGAATCACACAAAAAGTGTTCAGTTGGGATCCCGGATCGGAGAAGGATTGCGGATTGAAAAATAAAAACGACAATGTGTCAAATAATTGATTTGACACATGGTCGCTAATAGCAACTTAAAAATATAAAAAAATCTGGTTGCTGGAATATTTTTTTTTTTGGAAAATTCTGCTCTGCTGCCGATAGATTTCCCAAAAAAACAGGCTATTATTTCACATACAGATTATGACAAGTGGAAGAGGCAATGCGCAATTACAGGTAAAGCCGACAGACTAAATGGAAAAATTTGGGGTTCATAACCTGGTTAACGTAGACCAACTTAAATGACGTTATATTTCCTTAATTTTTAATAATAAATTATTGTTATAATAAAAACATTATAATTGTTCTTAAATTATCTATATTAACGCTTCTTTTGTTTTGGAAATACTTTTTTTGTTAAAATTTTTAAATTCAAGCCTCGTTTCAGGCCATACATTTTTTTTCTCAGATTGTAAAACTTATTTCCTAAAAGCTTCATGATCATGACGAATCTTTAAAAAAAGTTTTACCGAATCCACACAAAAAGAAGCCTCTCCTCTTTATCAAGCACGATTTCGCTATTATAAATGCTTTTAGAATAATCCCATTGATTTTTATCAATTGAAATCAATTAAATAGAAGCTTCAACTTTTAAAAAGTCTCAACACTCAAATTGCTATTAGTTTTGCATTAAATTTGAACTTTCAGAAAATTGCCTATTACCCGCATGTCGAAGAAGCAAGATAAAGAGGAGTGGTCGGCGGTCGGTCGATCACCACTGCCATACAAATCCGAATACTTCTTAAAACGTGCAAGCATTTAACTAATTACAATTGATTTCATGCTCTAAGCTTATCCGTCTTTTGAGTCTTTCGAGTCTTTCTAATAATTCATACGAATCTTTTCGGGGCACTAAACTATAAACTTGGGTGTGTTCCGCAGGCGCAGAAAGCAACCGAGTCGCACAAAATGAGAAACACAAATTCCGAACCATACCCACATCTATCATTTTTTGTAGGTAGGTTATGTATCGGTGGTCGGGCTCGGTGGGGTTTGTGTGATACCAAAATGCCAAGATCTCATTGTTTTCCAAAAGAAACACCAAACAAACATCACATCCATGAAACATGGCGGTTAACAAATTTTGTAGCAACTTTAAAGCTGAGAAGAAGTTACACTTTACATATAGACAAAACGATCAAAATATTGTAATGAAATACGAGACTACATACATATATATGTATGTATGTAGGTCTAAAGGAATAAACATGAGGAAAACTATAATAAAGATCAATGTTCGATCTATGTAGAGAAGGAGATCTGATCCGCAATGCAAGTCGTGACATACACAAATCAATGATAGATAGTTAAGTATCTTTATATAAGATAGCTAGGCAATGGCAAACTTTGATGACGATTATCGGCGGCTTGAATGTGGAAATTGGACAGGACAAGTCGTTTATTACATCTGCTAGTAGTTTTTTCGTTTTCGAATCAAGCGCGAGCAAAATAGGAAATGTAAAGCGTTCATATAAATAAGTCTACAAGGAGACATTAAGCGTTTTTTTTTTTTTTTTGTAGAGTAGACAAACGAGTCTTTTGTGACACAAAAGATACAAACAACCGTATGCCAGCAATCTCACTGCTTGATTCACAAAGGAACAAAGAAAATGTTTTGCTTTTTTTATGTACCTACGTAACGTATATATATTTGCAGCATTTTTTGGTGAATTGGGTCAATGGACACCGAACAGAGACTTAAGGAGGAGATTTCTTATATAGATAAATGGATGCCAAGTGCGGAATGAGGAGAAATGTGGTGGCACTTGCTGGCACCGAATGGCACTACTTGTACCACTTAGCATTATTTAGAATAATTGCTCTATCCGGGGACAGGATTTTTGTATATTAATTATTGTGTTCGTGAGTTTATGAAAGGAATGTTTGTTAGGCAGTTGATGCTGGGCTAAACAAAAAAGTATATACACAATTCTAAAGGCACTTGTAAAAGTTCACAGAATCTTTGGAGAAATGGCGACATTTTCAATATTAAACAATCAAGTTGACAGAATTGTGTTAAGTGCTGACCAACTATATAATTGGAATCTAAAAAAAAAAACTAAAATTGCTTTCCCATTTATGACTTCCATAATAAATTGACAACCTTAATTCATCATAAGGCATATAGATTTGTCTAAATGTTGCGTAATATTTAAATTATATTATTTTCTCATTAGCCCATGATAATAAGATATTCGGTTCGAAAAAATTCCGGCATAGCACAATTTTGGCGGAGAGCTCTATTTTTACGTCCTAAACATTTCCTAATAAGTACCCTAAATTTGGAGTGCAGCAAAAAAAATTGGAGGGGCGAAAAAGTATTTCCAAATTACTCGGAAACCATAGGTTCTTTTGAAAAGAGTTGTAGGTAGACCCACGGTGTAGCCATTGTCATATTCTACACATAAAATATATAAAAAACACTTTTTACTGTACAATTAATAGATTTGAAGAAAAATTGTCGAAAACATTTGGGTGTAGTAAGTTTATTCAAATAAAATACAGGACTGGATTGTACAAACTTGCTCTTGTAGCTAACAACTTTAGTGTTACTCATTGACACTGTTGGTAGGTAGCTAGTCTATCTTAGTTATCCTATGCAGATTTAAAGCCCATGTAGGTAATATTACCTTGATTCTTAGTATAATGAATTGTCGAATGCATGATTCAAGGAATAGTTAAATAGGTACCTACAAATATATATTTAAATGGATTTTAATTATGTAAATTAGGAGGGTATTAATGTAAATATGTACAAGTACATACATGTATGTATATAATGAAAGTGAATGGTGTACAGGTGGGAAAAAATCGTTTTTTAAACTTATTTAAACTGTCTAAATAATCACTTTAATCGGTTTTTCCAAAAAAAACGAAGAACCCCATAAGATGCCACGGATCAATGAAAATTTAATAAAAAAGTATCTCGAAAATTGTAAGACGGGTTTTTGATGAAATCCTGTTTTTTATTTTTCGTTTTTTGAAAACAAAATTCTTATAAATTTTGGCATGCAATTTCTTAGAGACTATTAATGTTCATGTGAATATAAAATTTAAAATTATTGATTTTTCAAAAAAAAAAAAAAATTAATAAATTATTTTAATTTAAATAAAAAAGTTATTCAAAATTTTGATATAAAAAATAATTTAGCTACTTAGATCTTCTCAAATATTAAATTTGACAGAAATTAAATGTACCGTTACCGAGAAAGCCAAAAAATAAAAAAAACCGTTATATGAAAGGTATCGTTAATAGACTTTTCCTCTAAACTTGGTTCATATCAAATGATAGCTATTACCAACAAAAAAATTTTCAAAAACTTTTATCAAAATCGTTGGAGCCGTTTTAGATAAAAATAATATTTGCCTTCAAGGGCATATGACAGGTACCGTTATTTTTAGGTCTAAAGATAAAATTTCAATTTCCCCTCTGAGGAATGCCAAAATAATCACACATACCAAATTTGCAGGCAATCGCTTAAGCCGTTTAGGCTGTAGCTCGTTATACATACAGACGGACAGACTAAGAGACTGACAGACTGACAGACAGACAGACAGATATTTTTAGGCTTCTCTATGATCGTAATGTCATGTTTGATTGTTAGATTTTTTTTTTTTACGAATGCATAACTTGCCTTAAAGTACCTATAATCGCAAGTAAATAAAATGCAAGACTGCACGACAAAAGATTTCTATTAAAAATCTAAATATATTTTTAAAGTTATTTTTAGCTCAATTTTGTATATGCATAATTTCATTAATTTTGTTCTAAAATAAATTGGTATGACACTATTAAATATTTAATAATATAAACTTAAAAACAAAAGATTAAATCTGTTTAATTAAAGAAAAAATAGTTCAAAATTCTGAAATAAATACTTAAACTAATTTGAGCTCAAAAAAAGTACGCCATTTTATTTCTTGGATAAATTTGAATTTATGAAAAAAAAAAAAAATCTGTGGAGCGGTTTTTGAGAAAAAGAGTTTTTTTTTAAACTTTTTGAAAATATTAAAAAAAAAATCCAAAAACACCAATTCATAGGTATTCAGAAAATACAAATAAATATAATTTTTGAAAAAAATTTAATGAGCAGCTTTCGAATAATAATTTTTTTTAAATGTTTTTCTTAAAAATGATTTTAAAAATACAAAAAAAATATTAATTGAAAATATTGTTACGCGGTATAATTTGGGCAACCTTAACCTATATTTTTGTGAAATTTCGAAAGAATCGGTTAAGCCGTTTATGCGACAGTCGAAAGCAAAAAAAAAAACGGTCCTATGGAAAGTACGGTTTTTAGACATTTTTCTTATTTTTTTTTCAACTATATGATCAGTCGGAGCTAAAAACCTACACAGATTTTTTTTTATCAAAATCGTTAGAGCCGTATCTAAGAAAAATAGGTTTGAACGTAACGGTTATATGCAGGTACCGTTATTTTTTGAGCTAAAAAAAAATTTCAATTTCCCCTCTGTACAATACCTTAAATACTCTATATACTCTATATTGAAGCAATTCGACTGACAGACTGACAGACAGACATACAGACGGACAGAATTTTTAGACCATCTTTTTTCGTCTTCTCTATCATCGTAATGTCATGTTTGATTGTTATCTCACAACTTTTTTTTTTCGACGAATGCATAACTTGCCTTATAGTACCTATAATCGCAAGTAAAAATATAGCAAACTAGCAGATACCCGTGCGACGCTACGGAATTTTTATCCGCCAGGAATCTAATAACTTCATATATCCACCTATTAAATTTCATCAAAAACTATTCAGTTGTTGAAGCGTGAAAGCGGAACATATACACAAACTCTCCCATTTGAGTCGATAATTTTTGTAGGATAATCCATTTTATCGTTCAGCTGCTTAACAAATTTCGGAACAAACACCCAAGTATGTATATATTTTTTTATATTAACGCCTCTCCCATAAGAACTGCTAATTTGTTCGGAATAAAAATGATCACTGTGATAATCCAGTTCCCCACCAATCTACCTATCATCCAAATTCGTTAAGTCTCTAATGCTTTATTGCGGATCAAACATCCAAGCATTCCCTGTGTGTGTACTTTTTGGTTTCTTGTGAACAAAAGCTTTGTTGGCTATTTGTAGACTAAGCAGATATGTTATATGAGATCTATGCAAAGTTAAACCAAATATATCCTACGGGAACCATACATTTTAGCGGAATAAAAGTATCCTGTGAGCTATTACAGGCTATAATCTATCTCTGTGTCAAATTTCATCTAGATCCGTTCAGCCGTTCTGGCGTTATTGAGCAACAAACATCCATTCATCCAAACTTTCACATTTATAATATTAGTAGGATTAATGTTTGTGATTGGGTACATTTTTAGTTCTTAGTTATGCTTGGAAAAACATATTATTCTATTAGAAAAACCAAATCTTAAAAGTAGTACCCGGAGGCGGAAATGCTGCTATCTTATAAAAGAACTAATTTATTTTATTTCGTTCAATAACTCCCAAGCATTTAATTTTTATCAAAATTACCAAAAATTAATTTAATTCTCTAGAAAATGACGTTAATTCGTGCTTGAGTTATAGTGGATTTAAGTTCAATTTTGCGTAACTGTACGGTAAAAAGTGACTTTTTTTGTGCAGAATAACATTAGCTACAATGTGTACACACAACTTTTTTCAAAAGAAGCTATGGTTTTCGAGTAATTTGGAAAAAAATTAACCCCTTTCCCCCTATAAAATTTTCCGCTCACATTTAGGGTACTTTTTAGGAAATGGTAAGGATGTAAAAATAAAGCTCTACAACAAAATTCAGTTTGGTTGGAATTTTTTCGAAGTGACGTCATACATTTTAATCTAATTTTCCTGAACTACATGAGATTATGAAGGTTAAACTTAATTCATACGGGTTTCTTCTATCTTTCGTCAAATGCATATCGATATACCTTGAAATATATATTCTGCCTTTCGTCAAGTCAAATTTGGAAATACAAATTGTTACTCAAGACCCTTTATTGCCAAATCAGGTGTTCCGCAGAGAAGCCACCTGGGACCACTACTCTTTACACTGGCTATTAATGATGCTCCTCTTTGTGTAGGCAATTGCGAAAATCGTATCTTTGAAGACTGTATGAATATTTATAAAAATATGTGTATCATCTTCAAAGGATCGAACTCTACTGCAAGATGATATTAACCACTTTGACTTGTGGTGTGAAAAGAATCTTAATCCGACAAATTGTCAAACAATGGCATTTTCAAAAAATCGTTCTCCTTATGACTAGGTTATCCCAGGGCACATTTTAACTCGTGTTATAACTGTTAACGACCTTGGAGTTCTTTTTAGACCCAATTAAGACTTTCCGGAGTGGAGTGATCCTTCTAATGCCCTCTCTTATTCAGATGCAAACACTTGCACAGAGAAGAACTAACAATGAGTTGGTATTCTTCCACCAAATAATAACAGGCATCACAGATGCACCAGACCTACTATGTTCAGTTCTTTTTTTTATTATTGGGGAGGAGGTTATAATCTCCGTGGCCTTCACTTGATTAAAGTCGAATCAAAATATATTATCGTTTCGCTCAAAATCGTTAATGTATAATAAAAGTAAACATTTGGATTATTCACATGCTGATTCATGCAATTCAAATTCTTTATTCAAAAGCTCTATTAAACACAATGGAAATAACTGAAGTACGAGCATAGCAATGTTCATATTGTTCATTTATATACTAAAACCACAATGATTAAAGTTTCGGTCAAATGTCCACTTTTTCTTCACTAAAGTGCTCAATAATTTCTGTTCGATTATCACATCGATTACACATATAAAACGGAAGGGATGCGACACGTGAGACGTGCGCACGCTACATGAAATTGACCATGTGATGATGGATGATACACACAATAAAATATTTCTAAATTGCTTAGTTGTTATAGTTTCTGTGAAAAAAAATATACCATTTGAATTGTTCGACAAATACGTATAACAAAAAAAAAAATTCAAAAATCGTTGAAGCGACTTAGAAAAATAAATATTTTTGTTTGTATAAAATTTTCAAATTATTTTTAAGAAAATAAATAGAAACGCCAAATTAAACTCAATATTAATATAAGTATAAAATTTTAATAAAAAAAATTCAGTGAAAGTTATTTATTTTTTAAAAATCGAAAAAAACATTTGTTTGAAAATTTAAAAATACGCAAATGAATTCTACTTTATATATTTGTATAAAAAATAGATTTAATCCTTTCATTCAATAATGAAATAGTCGAAAATATGAAAAGTGGTGCTATGGGGAGTACCGTTAATAAGAACGCAAAATAAAATATTTTTATACTTAAGAACGGACTACACTAATTTAAGAACACGCACATTTTTTTAATCAAAATTCCTGGAGCCGTTCTTTAAAAAAAATGTTTTTCTTAACGAGGTCTTAACTTTTGGAAGGTACCGTTCTTTTTTGTTTTAAGAAAATAGTTTTTTTTAAGTATTTAAGATAAGTTATAAGTTTCAAAAAATCAATTAAGTCGTTTTCGAATTATTGAAATTTCAGAAAAACAAATTAATAAAAAAAATGTGTGAACAATTTTCGTTTACAATACTATTTAAAATTTTAAGGTGCTCATAAAAAAAATTATTTAAGCCAGGAAATCGAAAACCTTAAGCAAATAAAATGCAGGACTGGATTGCACGAACTTGCTCTTATGTTCGATCACATCGTGTGCAAGTTTCTATTAAGAGTCTTAATATATTTTCAAAGTCGTTTTTTACTTAATTTTTTTTATGGTTACAATTTTTTTTCTGAAAAAAACTTGATTTGCCATTTTAAATATTTAATAACATAAACTTAAAAACAAAATTTAAAAAAAAAATCATGCACCCGTTTTTGAAGTATAGATTTTTCAAATATCAAAAAAAATATATTTTTTGAAAATTTTGGTATACAGTGTTATTTATAGTTTGAAGGACAGCCTATATAAAATATTTTAGAGAAAGCCGTTTATGAGAAAGTTCAAATCAAAAAAATGGTCGTATGGCAGGTACCGTTGATAACAAAATATTTAAACAAAATTTTTGACCCAAATGTAGAATATACCTAAAATAGTGCACACAATTTTTTTCTTGCGATCATAGGTACTATAAGGCAAGTTATGTATTGGTAAAAAAAAAAAAATTATAAAAATCGTTAGAGCCGTTTTCGAGATAATTGTGATGGTAGAATAATTGTATTGCTGGTACCGTTATTTTTGGACCTAAAAAAAAAGATTCAAAAATCTATTTTAGACGCTTAAATAACAGTTTAAAGAAAATCGCTTCAGCCGTTTAGGTTATACATCGATGTACAGATAGATAGACAGGCAGACAGACAGAAAGACGAAATTGCAAGACCCACCTTTTTCTTGTAATTATGTAGATAAGAGCAGTAATTTTTGGTTTAATGTAATTTAATCTTAGATTTTTCGATTACTTATTTACTGAGACACGGAATTGCTCTAACCTCTTCGATACCCGACACGCTGCTTCTTAAATCATCCAGACCAAGCGCTCTGCTATTCGCAAAAGCTTGGTCTTTAAACCGGGGAGGTTCCTTCTTTCCTGTCGTCTAGAAGCTGGGGCTGTGATTCAAAGACACTCTTGCCTGGAGGATTGCTACCACTTTCCTCGATGTAGTTCCACCAATGTAGTCGGCGTGTTTTGGCTTTTTGTACTACATCCATATCCCTGTACAACTCGTAGAGAAAGCGGCTGTATCTCCTTCTCCATTCTTCCTCCTCGTACTATGTACATAAAACCAAATATCCTTGGAACAATTTTTTTTTAAAGGGTCATCTCCCTCGCGCTTTCGGTTTATTGTCCAGCAGTCTGCATTGTATAAGTTTTTAAATTACTTAGACTTTTCGCAAGAGGAGTCTTGAAGGCAGCGAACCGAAGTAGCAGCGATATATGCTAGGGTAATTCTTCTTCGAATGTCCACTAAGGTGTAATTCGAGAGGTTAATATTCACTTTGCATTAAATCTTGTCCTCGTTTACTTCGAGACCAACAAATTTCAACAGTTCTTCAATCGCCGTAATAACCTTAAAACCGTAGTAGATGAGATTATTGATTATTTTGACATTGAATTTTGAGAAGGAAGATCATTAGATTATAAGAAAAATATGTCTTGGTTTAATAACATCGAAATAATAATTTTTTCGCTCTTAAGCTAAGTATACACTATTGGACGATCTCCTAATATTGGCCGAACTGTCAAAGGTCTTCCAATAGTAGCCAATAAGCTAACAACTGTCAATGTATACGGTTGTCCGTTTATACTGTTAGAAGATCTTAGAAAACACAAAATTGGTAGACTCATTGGAAGACAATTTTCTTGACAGATGATGGAGAATATGAAACTTTATTTTAGAAGTGAAGTATATTTGTCAAAGTAGCTAGTTGTGGAAAAAAAAAACTGGGCCGATTTTTGTTACGCATCTTCTCTGGATTATAGTTGAAGGCAGTGCGGAGGTTCGACCATTGGCTTTACATTCGTTGACAGCGATCTTAATGGCATCCCTAATATTTTGCCAAACTGTGTCTTTAGGTAGCTTATACGCTGCACAACCTTTATCCCACAAACATCGCCTGTTCTCGATCTCCTGAATGAACTGAAAAGCTTGTTCACGCGTCTAATCCCTTTCGACTTTCTTTTTATAAGACTTCTTCTTCGCTATTTTGACGGACCGAACGATGACCTTAGTAGCTTCCGCATCCATATTAGTGCTCTTAAAACACTTTTTCAATTTTTTTCGAAAGCGAATAAGTTTATTTTGTTGCTTCCTCCACCAATTAAAAAAAAAATAAAATGCTCGACTGGATCGCACTAACTTGTTCTTATGTTCGATCGCATATCGTATATGCAAAAGGTTTCTATTCAGAATCTAAATATATTTTCAAAGTAGTGTTTTACTTAATTTTTTATATAGGTACCTACACATTTTTTAATTTTTTTTTCTAAAATAAAACCTGGTATATAAATAGAAGAAAACGCAAATAAAACCTATATGTTATTTTTGTTTTTGGTTTAGTGGACTGTGTGGATTTTATTAGAGTCGGTAGTTATCGACCAAAAAATAGTGCGTCTTAGAAGGACACGATATCATCTAATTGATCAGCTCAACTATCGTGTACGTGCGACTAAAGGTCATAAAATATTTCAATTTGACTTAAAACCTGGTATGACAGTTTTAAATATTTAACAATACCTATAAATTTAAAAACAACATTTCAAAAAAAATCGTACCCCTTTTTTCAAACTATTGAATTTTCAAAAATTGTTATTTTTTTCAAAAATCAAAAAAAAAATACTTTTCGAAAATGTTGGTATACAGTATTATTTAGAATTCAAAAGACCTCCTACATACAAATTTTGATAGAAATCCGTTGAGTCGTTTATGAAAAAGTCCAAAATAAAAAAAATGTATGTACTACGAGTATATAACAGGTATCGTTTCTAAAAGAAAATTTACACCAAAATGCAGATTTTACCTGTAGTAGTGGTAGTGCACACACTTTTTGCTTAAATCAAAATCGTTAGAGCTGTTTTCGAGATAATTAAGATGGTAGAAAAATTTGTATGGCAGGTACCATTAGTTTAACGCCTAAAAACGATTCGAAAATCTATTTGAGACAATATCACCTAAACCACTTAAGTACCAAGTTGGAAGAAAACCGCTTCAGTCGTTTGGGCTGTAGGTCGATATACAGATAGTCAGACAGGCTGAATTGCGGGACTCACTTTTTTGGTGTTCTCTATCATCGTAATGTCAATTTTTATTAAAATCTTGAATTCGATTTTTTTTCCAAATGCAAAACTATCTTATCTGAAAACTCAAAATTGGATGATGTTGTTGGCAGGAACATCATCCAATATCCAATTAGTCGACAATAGTCCAATTATTTGAAAATGAGAAAAATTGTGTGTTTAGACAAGTTCAAACGATCGGAAGAAGTCTGCCAATTGTTTGTCTGTCACTTTTGACAGATAAAATTGGATGTTTCCATGGTTGATAGAAAATTGATCAATTTTTGCAAAAGATCTGCCAATATGACAAGACCTTCCATTTTTTTAAATTAAAATATCTCTGTAATCATTGTTAAAATAATTAAATGTGGTTTTCTTCCTAAGCAAACTAATATTAATATACGGAATCAAAAATATGTGCTTTAGTGAATAAGTTACATACATAACCTTTGGGGATTACTAACTTTGTAGGCCCTCTCATTGTGAATTGTGGCTGCAATAAAGGCAACTTTTTTTTTTTAGTTCTCTTGCAACTTGTACAATCTTGTGTCATTTATGTAAAGACTTTGACTTGATATTATTTAAATTTTATTTTGTTTGTTTTTGCTGTAATCGGAATTACGTTATTTCATTTTTTAAAGGTCATTGTATTGATTGACTTTGAAAAAGGCAATCTTTTCCTTTTCCTTTTCGTTTTTTTTTTTTTTAATTTAAATTTATTTCGTTCATAAATATTTATGGGTACTAAAAGGGACACCAGATAAGGTAAAACTTATATATGTACATATACCAACGTACCTAACGACCTCAGACGCGTCCATTCTCAATTATTCAATTTAGCTTCAATTTACAATTCGGATTTATACAGCAAGTAGACATAACGTATCTACGTATCTGTAAAATATATTTACATACATATAATGTGAGTATATATAACCATAATACCTTTCTTTACGGTGTGCCATCGGACATTGCTTTGAATTAATTCGCCTCGAAATGGAATAATTTTAATTGCAAAGTCCGTCAATTAGGCGCATTGATGATGATGACGGACGGAAAATGTATGAAGAGAATAAGAAATAGGGGCAGTAGTATATTTCTATAGACCATTACGTGCATAGTATTATGGACTTACTAGGGCCACTTAAGGCTCGAGTAAGACATAAGTTCTTTAAAGGTCACTTGCTGTTTTACGACATAAGTGCCTTAGACTTATAGTCACTTCAAATTGCTGTTTGTGAAAAGCTTGCGTGTCCAATTTGAGGAGGTTTAGGCAAGTAGGTGTACAGGGTGTGGTTCTATGGTAAGTAATTTACGTAATAGCAATATACGTTACTTTACTTATATGGCAATATACTCTCCGGCTGACATCTTGGAATTTTTAATTATAGCCTTCAATTAAGATTGCATTTGAAGTGAAGCTCTGTATCTATGTGGGTTTAAAGTTCAAAGCAACACAGACGTTGAAATAACTAATGCATGTACTTATTTGACGCTTTACATAATGTATCCCAACGACATGAAAGGTGGAAACACTTAACTAAATTTTGCATTTGCATATTTTTAATTAAAATAAGATTCATTCATCTTTTTTCTTTGGAGTAATAAAACAGATATTCGGTCTAAAATCAAATTATTCCTTGGTCAAGATTCATAAGAAAAGGGCGGTATTTGTATTTAAAATTAAGGATTCGTACAAAAATTTCAAAGGACACTCCTTCAAAATTAATTAAATTTTATTTTTTTCTTAAATGACCATAATATAAATTATAGCATTAACAATAAATCAAGATTATTATTATATCATGTAATGTTGTACACAAATGTATCGTAACAATAAAGAAAAACAAAACAAGGATGGATTTATCAAGTGAATATATTTTCAGAGCCAAATTTACTGCCAAAAAAGTTATAAAAGTTAGCAATAAAAAAAATAAATTCTTGATGGACTTTAGCTCAATTGCTCCTTACAATAATTGCAAAACCATTACAAACAGTTATAAAACGAAACAAACGTCAATATAATAATTCTTTTTCATGTTCTGTTCATACTCGTACCAAAAAAAAAGTTCAACACTTTAATGGATTCCCAGTTGACGATCAATAAAATACAGATGTAATGTGTTGTGATGTGATAAATTTGGTTCTTTGGAATTCTGTTTTAATGTTGTTTCGATATTTGGAATAAAAAAACATATACACATACGTAGTATATGTATTATATATTTGTACAACCTTATTTCGGATATGTGCAGAGTTAAACTTCTGCCTTGGACGGATAAAAACTGTGATAGTATTTTTCACTGATATAAAACAAAATAGCCAGTTGCTTCCCTCCCCTTAAAATATTCAACCGTAATACCTGCGCTTTTAGGAATTTGCTTACCAGTGACTTGAAGAGATACTTTCTTTAGCTGGCTCTATTTGCCCTCCCATTTCGATATTCAGAACTTCAAAACCGATGTACATCCGTAGAATGTCCTTTTAAGTTCTTCCTAACTTTCCCAACCATTGGTCTGGGCCTGATTATTTTAAGGACACTCAAAACCTCCTTAGTACGCATATAAAAGCAAATAAGTTTATCTTACGAGAAACATATTGTTTTAAATTTTACTTTACTTAAATTATTTTATTTATATATCTTTATAATAAAGATGAAAACAAGCAAAAAACTATTCGATAGCAATATTATGATTTCCTAGACTACTGAGATATAATGGGTGTTTTTTTAGACGTGTGGTTTTCAGGAAGAAATAAAATGCATAAAACATAGAATAATTTAGCTTTATTATAAAGATAAGGGTTTCCCATTAGGTTTTAAAAATGATTTGGGCAAGTCGCAGCTGGCTCGAATAAATTCCAGCCGAGAGGCCAAAATTTCGACATGCTTTTGGAACAATTTGGGCCGTATTTCAGCAATAACATCCCGAAAATTACCTTCCACATTTTCTTTAACCCCATTAAAAATATTCCAGCGGTATTAAATCGCACGATCTTGGAGGCCACAGGCTCACGACACGAGATGCCCTCACCAAAATGTTCCTTCCATAAATTAATTGTTTCGTTGACTGTATGGCATGTATCGTCGTCTTATTGGAACCAAAGGTCGTCCACATCAACATCCTTCAATTCAGGCAAGAAAAAGTCATTAATAATGACTCTATAGCGTTCCCCATTGACTGAAACATTATAGCCCGATTCATTTTTGAAGATATATTGACCAATAATTCCCTCTGCTCATAGAGCACACAAAACAGTGACCTTTTGAGTATTTAACGGCGTCTCAACAGTGGGGTGAGGGTAATGATCACGGCAAATACGACAATTTTGCTTATTAACGTACCCGTTTAACCAAAAGTGGGTTTCATCGCTGAACAAAATGTTCTTCTGAAAATCAGGATAGGTGGCCATTTCGTTTTGGGCCCATTCACCGAACGTGAGACGGGTTTGATGGTCGTTCGGCTTCAATTCTGAAATGGCAAGCTAAACTGAGCACAAATCAAGTGACAGCTGTCAAAAAGACCAACTCCGAAAAAAGTATTGCCAAACTGAAAACCACTTCTAAAAAAAAAACACCCGTTACAAGAAGCTCACAAGCTAACATGTTTAAAAAACTTCAATATATGTTATTTTTTTAACCCAGTACAATGAGTATGTTTTTGTGTCAGAAAGCGTGATTTTATTTTAGAAGACCGAAGAAAATTGGAGGGAATTAGCGACGCCATTACAGACAAAATTTAAATTTGCCTAGTTAGTCTATCTATAAGAAAGTGGTGATTCGTTCTAATAACACACTTATCTTCGAAATAATTGTTAAGGGCTAAAAATTATTATCTACTCTAAGCTAAGCTCGAATTAGTTGTTATTGGATTTACCATGTAAATAGTGTCGTTGATACATCGTTTGTTCTTACAAATCTTCTTTGGGTTTGGAAAAAATAACACACTTACAAGCTTTAGGTAGATAATATTTTAAACCAAAATGTCAGATTTAAAACTGTCAGTGTATTTAGTCGTTGTAAAACGTACTAAATGATATGAAATTTGCCAATGACAGGAACAATGTTACCAAATTGTGGTTCCAAAACTAAGGTTATTTACGTCAAACTTACGCAGCATTGGATATAAAAAATCTTATGCCGCTATTCGCTGTATTGTTGACCTTTTTTTCCAAGATGAGTTTACATCAAGAGCATATTTAATATCTATTCAGCAGTCTATTGAAGATAATTCATATTACCAAAGGAAAATATATTTTCCTTTGATTTTTGAAAAAATAAAAATAATTTTTCTTCTTTTTGAAAATTCAATATTTCGAAAACGTGTCAATGATTTTTTTTTTGAAATTTCGTTTTTAAGTTTATATTATTAAATGTTTAAGACTGTCACACCAATTTTTTTCATAGGAAAAAATTAAAGAAATTTTGTATAGAAAAACTTAATTAAAAATGATTTAAATATATTTATATTTTTAATAAAAATACTTGTATACGATATAATCGAATAGATCGATTCATTTTATTTATCAAAATTCTTGGAGCTGTTTTTGAGAAAAAAATCCGTTTTTCTTAACGATTTCAAATATTTGTATGGGAGGTACCGTTGTTTTGCATTTGGAAAAAAATCGAACTCGAGATTTTGATCAAAGTTGACATTACGATGATATAGACCACCAAAAAAGTAGGTCCCGCAATTCCGTCCGTCCGGCTGTCTGTCTGTAGAACGATCTGTAGCCTAAGCGGCTGAACCGACTTTCTTCAAATTTGGGGCTTAGGCGTTTTAGGTGATAGTCCCAAATAGATTTTTGAATTGTTTAGCCCCAAAAATAACGGTACTTGTCATACAAATTTTTCAACGAATTTCGATAAAAAAATTTGTACAGGAGCGCCTTCAAATTCTTAATAATACTACATTTCAAAATTTTCGAAAAATAGTTGTTTTGGATTTAAAAAATAAATGTTTTTTTTTTTTGAAAATTCAATATTTCGAAAACGGGTGGACGACTTTTTTTCTGAAGTTTTGTTTTTGAATTTATATTATTAAATGTCTAAAATGTTCATACCAATTTTTTTTTAGAAAAAATTTAAGAATTTTTATGTAGAAAAAATTAAGTGAAAAACGACTTTTAAAATACATGTAGCCGTTTCTATTAAGAATCTTTAGCATATAATGTGATCGAAAGTCGTGCATTATATTTTTTTAGGAAAATAATTTTATTACGTTTTCAAGATAAATACTCATTTTCGAAACAATCGATTGAGTCGTTTTCAAAATATTGAGTTTTAAAAAATTTAATGCTTTTTTTAATTTTCGAAAAAAAAAATCGAGAAATTTCTTGACTATAATAATGTTCGAACGTTTTAGGAGTTTCTCCATACAAATTTCAAAAAAAAAATCAAATGAACTGCTATTCCAGAAAATCGATAAAAAAGAAACGTGTGGGCACATTATACAAAAAAAACAAAATCTCCCATGTTTGAATAAAATCCATCCATGTAGACTTGTGGATAGACAGACAGACAGATGGAATTGAGACGCACTTTTTTCATCTTTGCGTGTCATAATGTCAAGTATGCTCAAAATCTCGTGTTCGATTTTTTTCTACCAATCCAAAACTTTCCTTAATATCACAGTTAAAAATGAAACAATAAACTTATTAAATAAATATTCGATGAATGCATATTAACCTAATTCTTTCCTATTTGGATACGTAAATGCCGGAAGATACACTGAGACTGACAAGCTAATCAAAATTGATGTTGTTGTTATTGAAGATATAATGCTAAGCACACTATACATGGATAACATAATAGTACTTTTGGAATACATGGCGACTTTGATTATTATGACAATTATTTAAAATCTGAAACTTTTCTGCTGATTAATTGAATACAGTCGACAAAAGTGGGATTCTATGACTCAAATTGTTGGAGGGTATATTTTTTCTAACTGGGAAAATAGGCACTTTAAATTTTTATTTAAAAAAAACGTAAATTTTATTTTGTATAGAAATAGATATGACTTGTTTTGTTTCCGAACCTCTTTCTCATTTTCGGTAATGATTTCTTGTCTGGAACTTTAGATCCAATACATTTTTTTTATGCCGACGGCAGTACATTCAGATGTCCATGTTCGTTTTTCAGATTCAACTACTTATTCATCAGCTGTGAAACTACAATGGCAGCATATGATAAGCTCAATAGATTCTGATATCGGATGTATTGTCCAATGGTAAAAAACCAAGTAGAATTTAATGCTTCTCGTGCCGTTAAAGTTAAATCCCTTCATTTTTTTCTTTCCGCTCACACTATCTTTAATCATTGAAAGGGTAGTCAATATCGATTTAACACACCCTCCATTATATAAAAAAATATTAAGCAATTAGTTGTTATTATTTTTTAGTAAGCCCTTAACATGTAATAGTAAAATTTTACGTCATTTTAGTTGCATATAATTTTAATTTCAAAACAATGACTTGCTTTATTATTATGGATGATCTTTTTTTCTAAATACAGACACTTATCAATTATGTACATTTATGTTAGGACTCTGTAAATAGTCTGAATTTAAAAACCACAACATATGGTATAACTAACTAAGTAAAAATAAATAACGATTTTTGAAGAAAAAAAATGCGTATACGTCACAGTGTACACTTTAATAGAAATTAATTATAATTCAAATGTAATATTTTATGTAAATGTAACATTGTCGTTTTTAAGAATACACGACGGTGATAAGATACTTTTTTTTCAATCACTCTATTCACACATGGAGTCACGGCACCTGGGATTCAGCGCGTGAACTTGCAATTGGAGATTGACTTTTTTCGATTTTATGTTAATTGTAGTTTTAATTTTGTTTTTTGTGACCTTTAGTCCAAATTATGCATTTCGCCCAGGTACTACAGTTGGTCTCATCAGTTAGATGCTGTAGTACCCTTCTAAGGCGAAAAATATTAGTCGATGGATACCGACACAAATAAAATTTACAGCTTTCAAACACAATGTAGTACCTGGGCGAAACACATAATTTTGAAAAAAAAAAAACAAAAGCAATACTTAATTGTAGTTACCATAAGAGAAATCCAAAAACATGGTCTCGATAATATTGTTGTTTTTTTTTATATGATCGGGTATAAATATTTTCACAGTAATATACTAGTAAAGCATGAAATATTCTAAACTACTTGAGTTCGAAATTGAATACCTTAACCTTTAAAATTGAAAATTGTAAAAAACAACAACAACTCTTCATCGAGAAAAAATAATAACATCATCGGTTATAGACTAAGAGCCCAGGACCGGCAGACATACGTCATTTTATCATAGCTGTTTTTTTTGCGTGTACTCGTAGATACCAAAGTAGATAAGAACGAATGGACATTCCGAATTTTCAAAGCTGGGGCTTTTCGAAGATATCCAGTTTTAACATTGCATTCTCAACTACGTTATTTTATCAAGGCTGATTTTTTGATATGTTTAGGGGATATCGTCTCAAACTTTGTTTGACACATGTCAAACCCCTACAGTGGGGCGTATCGTCTAGGAGACACTAGGTGACATATTAAAGGTGACTCGCAGACGAAACGCCACTCTAGGGGTTTGAAAAGTGTCAAACAAAGTTTGAGACGATAACCTCTTAAACATATCAAAAAATCAGCTTTGATAAAATAACGTAGTTGAGAATGCACTGTTAAAACTGCATATCTCTGAAACGCCACAGCTTTGAAAATTCGGAATATCCATTCGTTCTTATCTACTTAGGTATCTACGAGTACACGCAGAAAAAAAACAGCTATGATAAAATGACGTATGTCTGCCGGCCCTGGGCTCTTAGTCTATTACGAAAAAACAAAACACAAATCATGAATTGTTTTCCGTAAGGTATATTTGTTTTTGAAATGAAGTTTTTTGAATATTTGACTTCCAGGTGGCGTGGAAAGCAACTTACCATTATTGGTAAGTTATCAGTTTCTGGATAATACAGGAGCAATCAGAGTAGAGGAACGTTTAAAAACAAAAAATATTACTAAATTGTTAATTTTATTCTGATGAGTTTCTAATTATTAGTAATGTATTTATTTGTATTTAGTAAGAGTTAAAGAAAATCAAGTGTGAAAAACTAGATCCCGCAATTGGTGTCAGTTTTCGTATATGCGATTTTGAAGTCAACTAAGTTAAAAAGAGGATTTTGCTAATTTTGAACGAGTTTAGTATCGTATTATCTTCTTAACATTTTACTAAAGTTAAAACCACCGAATGGGTACTTAAAATTTTTAGTATCGTCATTCTGATAGTATATCGGCTTTGCACGCGGGAGACTCAGGTTCGAGTCCTGCTGGTGTTATTTTTTTTTTATTTTTGTAAATAATGAAGTTAAAATGTTGAAAATATAAACATCGAATACTTATTTAGAGCACATGTTGGGTTTTTATCAACATATAATCAATTTACAACGCATAAACACAATAATTGTGTTCATCAAAATTCAAACCCTGCAAATGCTTTGCTATCTGCTTAATTAGCATTTTACTAGTTAACAAAAGGATTAAAATTTATGAAAAGTTAGTAGACCACTATGTATATAGTAAATTCCTAACTAGTATCGTCTTAAGGCCTTAAAAATAGTTTTCCACTATGTATTTCGAACATCACTCTGTTAATTTATGTGACTGGGCGAATGCAATCGATTACTTCAAATTGACCACTGTATATGGTGCTGACCGCCCGAAACTTCCCCAAATGAAACCACTCTGCTCAAAAGGGTACCTTGGTTAAATACGAAGAGAAATCAAGGCAGGAATACTCGGATTATTTTAGTCTTGAATGATGAGAACATTCAAAATACAATCGCGGAAGGATAGATTCATCCCATCTGTCCCTCTTTCTAAGGCTGAGTATTTGACTTTACACAAGTACCACAAGCATAATGGAGCCACGGCTAATGTTAATAATTATCAACAAAATTTAAAATCACGTTTTGAAAATTATTATAAATTTGCGTTATAATATATAAATATATTATATATATATATATATATAAATATTGGCAGATCAAAATAAATAATTGCTAAAAAAGCTAAATCTAAAACTTATATTTTAAATGAAATCTAGATTTTGCGTCATTAAAAATAAGCTTAAGCTTAAGCAAATAAGATATGCCACCTAGGAATTACTATTTATTAATATAGCTAAAAGGAAATTCATGTCGATTAACCTTATTTTTTCAGCTCAAGCTCCAATGGGTGATTAAAAATAACTTAGATTAGATTCTTGTAGTAAAAGTTAAAAAATATCACGGTTCCTGGATTTCTGACTAGAAAGCTATCACTAGTTTTAAGGTTTGATCGAGCACTCTGCCAAATGGCACAAATTGGCACCAATTTCTGTTTCAGACTTCAAATTTGATAGAAGAGAGCGCTCTTAAGAGAGTTAAATAATTCCCCTTCCTGGCAATTTCTTAGTAATTTCTGCCCAATATTTTTTTAGGCAGTACATTGTGGGCAAAAAATGTACAATTGTCTGGTTGACGTTTGTCCTTAAAAAAAAGCTCATGGCAGTTGTGGGAATTTTTTTTTGAAGAAATAAATAAATTTAAGAGCGCACTAAAATACAAGATTATTAGTAAGAAGAGGATCAAATAAGGAATTCTAAACTCACAAACATATATACAAAAAAATGTTGTGTTGATGTTTAAAAATTGGAAGAAAATTGTGATCAAGTCGTTGCAGACTTTTGTGGAATTTAATTCTTAATAAGATAAATCAATCCCCACCCTTCAAAATTGTATAAGCTGCCGATTTCAGCAAAAAAAAAATCTGGATCAGACCTATTATTTTACAATTCTGTTATTCTGTTCAGGTGCAGGACGAATATGGCCGAATTTAGAAAACGGTGCGGAATTAGTGAATATGATTTTCATATTTTATTTTGGATCTTAAAAGCAAATGTGCAGTGGCTTTCTGGTTATTTTTAAGGGAAAGCAATAGAGCGTAAAGAAGGTTTAATTTGATGTGGAGCAAGATGTTGTAGTTGAAGGTAACAGTATGCAAAACTGTTAAAGACTTGACGAAAAGATTCTGGAAACATATCACATTCATATTAGATATCCGTCAATTCGCAGAAATATCCAATAAAAAAAACGCAAATTAGTCGACAAAGTAAACGTTTCCTGCACCATTTGGAGCTATCGAATGCTCCCATATTGCTATATCAAGCCCTCTAAGACTTCCTGATCAATATATTCATTGAACGGTCTTCTACAGCCTTAATATTCAAGAGCAATGCTTAATCAACATTTTTAAAAATGTTCGATTGGCTGTTCCGAGTTAGGTTTTCGGAGTACTTATCTGTTCACGATTTCATAGGAGCGTAAAAATAGAACACATATTATAAAAAGGTTTTCGTCGGACTGTAGCCGTGCTCTCGCGACAAAATTACTGGATTACAAAGTATTGAGTTCCGATGATTAGTTAAGTATTTCTAATCTTAGGTGCACTAACGTAATTTTTTGTAGTGATATATGTTGGTATTGGTTTTCCTCCATATGTTTTGTATGCATTTTGATAGAAAAAAAAATAAATGTGCCAGTCCATAATAAAATTAATAGAATCAAGTTAGAATGTGGATCGTTTTCGTGATAATATTTTAATGTTCTGTGCTTGTTTGTCAAGAGAACACGACTTATTTGTCAAAAGTAATAATTAGTTGAGGAAGCCATATTTTTAAGATGGCTGTTCTTTAAATTTGTATGCTTAAATTTGTGAATACGATATTTTTTTATTTTATTGTTAAAAAATGAGTAGATCGCTCCGAATATCCAATCGAAAATGACATAAGAGGAAATTTGAATATATCAACTGTTTTATTGGAGCTAACCTTCCTAGGTGTGTTGGAACTAGCACAAGATGTCCTCTAGAAAATGAAAAAAATACTCTCTACGTAATTAAAAACAAATACGTGAATGTTTTTTTTTAATTCATTTTTATTTATTATTAACTTATAACTATCTTTAAAGCTAGACAAAAACTCATAAGACTAGCCTACTTATCAATACCTTACGTCTAACTTACTGGCCCTTTACGGGCACTCTAAGCTAAACTATAACTCTTAAAACTAATGTCTTCCGACCTAAAAACTATTTTGTATTAATGCAAATTATTTATTTTTTTAATGTTCACCAAGAAAACTTGGGATAAAAAACTTGGTAACTTATCATTTTTAAAAATTTTATTTTATCTTACAGACTACCTATAGCTATACTAAAACTAATTAGAACTAACTTAAACTTACTAAAACTAACTTAAACTACTTAAGATACCTAAAAATATCTAAGACGATTTAAATCTACTTAAAAAACTAACGGGTGATTTTTTTGCTACTTGGTTTTTGACGTTTATATTTTTGACAGATCACAATGACAAATTCCACGAACATTTGACATTTCGATTCAGTATTGTTTGCCATTTCATCATGAATAGACTTATGCCTGAACAACGTTTGCAAATTATTGAAATTTATTATCAAAATTCGTGCTCTGTGAAAAATGTGTTTCGCAAGCTACGTCCGTTTTTTTTTCCGCTCATTTTTGGCTAAATGGATACGTGAATAAGCAGAATTGCCGTATTTGGAGTGAAGAGCAGCCAGAGGCAATTTAGCAGCTACCAATGCATCCCGAAAAATGCACTGTTTGGTGCGGTTTATGGGCAGGCGGCATCATTGGGCCGTACTTCTTCAAGGACGATGAAGGCCGCAGGGTTACGGTCAATGGAGAAAGGTACCGTTCGATGATAACAGATTTTTTTTTGCCGAAAATGCAAGAATTGAACTCGGTCGACATGTGGTTCCAACAGGACGGTGCCACATGCCACACTGCACGCGAAACCATGCATCAATTGAGAGGCGAATTTGGTGAGCAGTTGATCTCACGTTTTGGCGCAGTCAATTGGCCACCAAGATCATGTGATTTGACCCCGTTAGACTATTTTGTGTGGGGCTATGTTAAGTCTATTGTCTATGGGGACAAGCCAAACACGATTGCTGCCTTGGAAGCCAACATTGAACGCGTCATTGGTGAAATTCCGGCCGAAGCGTAGCCGCGGGCAACATTTAAGTGAAATTATTTTTAAAAAGTAAATGGCAGAAATTGATTTATCGATCCAAATAAAAATTTCATTCACTTTTTACAAGTTTCTGTGTTTTTTTGAATTTTCAAAAACCAAGCTCTTAAAAAATCGCCGTTTAGAACAGCCAAGGCAGCAATATTTTTTTTGTTTAAAATTTTTTTGTGTGTGTATATTTTTAATATACATACAGAAACACATGCAGCCATACATGCCCATATTTATCCATTTTGGGGTTTCAAAAGTAAACGTAAATAAAGAAGGCTTTACATAGATCTGAATCTGCAGACTTGAAGAAAAGTAGAGCGGGGCCATTATATAAAACAAACATAAAAGTAAGACAGGGTACACACTAATAACTTACTCGAACTCTACTATAACTTTCTTGACACATCTCACATCACATGTTCTTAGAGTTCAGGTATGCAATTTTGAGAAGATAATTTTCGATATTCTCGTTGTTTTTAAGCAAACTGAGGTGAAATGGTAAAAAAAAACTTGAAAATTCGTTATCTGAACGGAACAAATTAAGGTGCAGATGAAAATGCTATAATGAAGATGAACATGTCCATTTTCACTATAATCTGCAATCTTCAGATTCATACTTCCTATAATCTTCATACATGAAGATGATCTTCATTTTGGTCTTCGCTCTCTATCGCACAAGTATGATTTTTTTATTTTGTTTCCTCTTTTTTTTTGAAGATGTCAATGCAGATGAAGATGAAGATACATGTAAAGCCTCCTTAAAACACATATAAAATATTTTTGTTCATGATATTTCTTTTTTATTAAAAAGTTTGAATATTTAAATGACCACCACGCGAATTGTTGCAAGCATCGATTCTTTTGATGTAATTTTCGACCACTTTTTGACACATATTAGGCGGTATCTCACCCATAACTTGACGGATGTTGGTTTTCAAGTGCTCAGGAGTTAAAAGTTTATCTGCAGTCCCACAAAAAAATGTCAGCGGTGTCAAATCGCATCTTGGTGGCCAGTTGATATCGCCACGACGAGAAATTACGCGGCCAGGAAATGTCTCTTGCAATAAAGCCATATTCGCTCGAGTTGTGTGGCATGTGGCACTGTCTTGTTGAAACCACATATTCTTCAAGTCGTATTCTTCAATAGCAGGCAAAAAAAAGTTGGTTATCATACGACCATAACGCTCCGAATTGACGGTGACAGTCGTTCTATCGTAGTTTTCGAAGAAGTAAGGCCCAATCACACCTCCGGACCAAAGAGCGCCCCAAACAGTCACTTTTTGTGACCTCTCTTTAATTACTTGAGCATTCTCAGAACCCCAAATACGACAATTTTGTTTATTAACTTACCCACCGAGTGAGTAATGTGCTTCGTCGCTGAAGAAAATTTTGTTCGAAAATCGCCGTCCACCGCCTCTTGTTCAAGTACCCATTCGGCGTATCTACGACGTTGTGAATGGTCAGCTGGCTTCAGTTGTTGTGTGAGCTGGACTTTATATGGATGTAGGTGTAGAAAATGCAAAATACGCCATAATGTGCCGTAAGACAGTCCTCGGGGGGATGTAGCCACCTAACCGCGCACTCTCATGATATTCATTGTTGGGGTAATGAGCCCCAAAAATTAAGCTGTTGGTTGAGAACATCGCTCTTGCAATGTGACCCCGAATCAGCTTAAACAAAAAATTATCTATTCTGTTTATGTTGGCTTCGTTGTATAGAACATGGTTGGAATAATATCGTGTGTACTCCGACTCTGGTGTTCTGTGTAATCTAAGGCAACGTCTAAGACACTGCCTCTCAAGCACCCGAATCTTTTCCATTTGAGATGGGGCAACATTGAACCACACCGAGCATCCATAGGCAATCATCGGCCTGAAGAGGGCCACGTAACAAATCACCTTCACCCTGCTGTCAAGACGGCTGCTATAAAACAATCGTTTTATCAGGGCAAAGGCTCCCCTAGCCCTAGCTAGAGCATCACCTCTATGTCTGTCGAAATATAAGTACTGATGCAACCAGATGCCAAGGTACTTTACTACACTTTTACTCGACAGTGGAAGTCCATGTGGTCCTACGATCACCAGCTTGCGTCAGTTCTTTCTCGTATCCCTTGAGGCGCTAGACAACGGAGTCCTAAACTGAATAGTTTCTGATTTCTGGAAGTTGATTTTCAACTTCCAGTCATCACAATATCGCTGAATCTTGTCGAAATCACTCTGCAAAAGAATTACGTGAATGTACCTACAAGCTGAGGGGCGATTTGAAAATAAAAATAATTTTCTTAAATTTTGAACGATAATCAAGAAGCTGGCGTTTGACATGCAGAGTTCTTATAGGAAATTTCCCAAACGGCATACATACATATGTTAAAGAAATCAATGAATTAATTCCGATTATTTAAGCTAAAATTAGACGGTTATTGTAGTCGGTCATCACGCTGTCTCTCTGACGTCACCTCAAAATCAATTTTCACACTGTTACCATCACACTACCCAAAAAACAAATGGTGTCAATATTCTCGTAAATGCATGACATCATTTTTCGTTGACAATCACTCGACCGACATGACACAATTATATAGGATCGATTTTTACGTAATCTTTACGTCAGAGAGCCCAACGCGTTAATATCCATTTACGCAGTTTGTCTAATTGTAGCTTTAGAATAAAAAAAAAATGAAATCCCATTATTTATACACAACGAAAATTGTACATCTTTTATCTTTTTTAAACTCGACTCTCAAAGTAGGCAAGTTGATAAGTGATGTAATCAAACATTTCAAGGGTATTTGGCTTGCTTTTATAAGAAAGCCTTGTTTAAAATCGAATTTATTTGCCTCCTTCGAAGTTCGAGATAACTTTTCTGGGAGAACAATGAATTCTATACATTCATGCAGAGGAGCCTCAATCAATTCGTCAACGTCAATGTTTGGCGTCGACGCTGTCGTCGTTAGAATTATCCATTTAATTTGTTCTTGAAAGTTACAATTGAATACAATTGTAAGTAAAATGTTTGCAACTTTGTTTATGTTCTTGTGTAATTAGCAATTAACAAATGTAGGTACACTGTAAATGAATACACACACCTGTGAGTATATATACTACGTACATAACAAATTGCTGCTGGTTAATTAAATATGCAAAGATACGAGTACACAAAGTCTATGAAGCAATCTAAACCCTTATCACAAAGTTTTTCAACGGTCATTAATGTTTAGCTTTATCGGAAAGTTTGTATGTTTTTTTTTTTTTTTTTTTTTTTTTTTTAAGGAAAAGTATTGTAAATAAACGAGTGACATAGGAAGTTCCGTTCTGTGCATATACAGAATTTTATATGGGGGAAATTTAATTTAATGCGAGACACATTACGTAGACTATGAAAAAGTCATTAGCAATTTTAATTAAAAATCAGCGCGGAATTAATTAAGGGTTGCGAGATTGGCTTAAGCACTTTATTCATGTGCGGGTGTTAGGGAGAGAAGTACCTATGAGTGGAGTATATAATATAAACCTCCAAGACAGAACAACATGATATGGGGCGAAAAGTATCACTCCGGAAGAAGAGACATAACATACCTGAACCAAAGTAAAGGAGGTCCACTTCAGATCCATTAATTTTACCTGGATGGCGTTAAGACAAAAGGAGTCTGACTGAATTAATAAGCTTGTTTCTATTTAAAAACACTCGAGAGAAGATAATAGACCTTAAAGTTTAGTCTGTCTTATATAGAAATTATTTGCATAAAATCCCAAAATTAAATCACTTGGTTTCTGGTTTTTTTTTGCATTTTTATGCTTATGCAGATTGTGGGAGGAAACTCTCACTCTGAAAAAAAAACATTATAATGAACGGAAACGATCAAAATCTGTATGTGAGTAGGAAGCGTGTGGTGACGATAAGTTTGCATATTCATAAACAAACAACAGAAATTGAGTGTACACTCCACATCGTCTGATTGTATTCTTTTGAAATGAAAGTTTGGTTTTATTTTTATTATTATGTTTCGATTTAACCATTTTATCGTAATCAACATCTTTAAAGACCTTGCTAATCGGCGCGTCGGCATGGGAAATCTTTGAACGCATAATCGCATGAAATCGGCTAAATCGGAATATGTGTAAAGAGTTGTCGAAAGACGCAAAAACGGGGGCAGATTTATAGAACCCAATGATGTGGGCATAAAACTGTAACTGCGAATACATTATTTTCAATATCGCAACTGCGATCCGTGTCTAATTCTTTGATATTATTATTCATACTGCTTCATCATAATCGCCCAATCGATATCTTAATTGGTTTGCTAGTCTTTTTGGAAATGTTTGCTACCTTTTTGTTTCCAAAAAAAAGATTGTATAGTGTGATGTCTTTTTTTTTCAAAGACTGAGGTAATCTCGCCGAAGCATAGGGTTTTCACGAAGAAAAGCAGATTAAGGCTCGGGTAAAGAAAAAGAACTCTCGGCAAAATGCAAAAATGAATTTCAAGTCTTATAATACGGTCTACCAAAACCACCTTATTAGGAGAAGGAGCTCAAATCTCGCTAGTGTCGGAGGATCTAAGAGCACAGAGTTCGCCAAATCTCACTTGAAGACCGAAACTGTAGGAGGATGGAGTTAGTATCAAGTATGTATAGCCAAAGGGGAAAAAAGCGAAACTATTTTTTTTGCCAAAAATTTCATCGGTGATGAAATATGAGTTTAAAAATCAGTTTTCGATACCTTTTACATGTTCTATTAATAAAAACAACTTGCTAGAGGTGGTAAGAGCAATCCACCAAAACAATATTATCAATGCTTAACTTAAATTTGGGCCGCGAGTTAATACTCATGAAACAAACGTGATATCGGCAGATATTGCATTATTTATTTGTCTATAAAAAAGTTTATAACTAATATTAGTGTAGAAAAAAACATGATTAATTTATCAAAGGGGAGTTGGAACACCTCTAAAGAAGAATTTTGCTTGAATAGCCTGGCAACACTGTAATCTAATGCCATCAATGCTATCAAGTAGGTGGTTGACTGCCGCTGGCATAGCTTGTTGGATGGTACACTTCTGATCGGCGGATGACGTACGTTCTATATTGCTTAGATACACCTCGGGTCAGTAGGTTAAATGCATTTTTGGGCATTTTGAAGTGTAACTATTGTTAACCGTACTAATGTAAACAAGTTAGAAGTAAGACTCCTTTTTATTTTTCCGGTTCTACCACTTAGGCCCGTTTGCTGATACACATCTTAAGCATTTAAGTTCTACTTAAGAACTTATGTGACAGTTTACGCAGAGGAAAAATTAGCCCTTAAGCGTTTTAAGTTGAACATAAATATTTATGAATCGTATCAGCAAACGGGCCTTAGATCAATTAATTTGAACTTGAATTCAGAACAGTTTTAATAAAGTAGTAGTAGGTAGGTAGTTTTGAAATGACAGCGTCTTGTCCTAAGACTTACAACCATTCGTATGATTACATTACCCACCCTATCTTGGAACTAATTTTTCTTTCATAATTCCCTGTCAGCTACAAAATATTTCTATTTCATTGAAATCGTACACAGAACAACGAAATTGGTATTTATTAAAATCAGCCTTGTACTTGCATAAATACACTGCTTCTGTTTCTCTATTTTTCCATCCTCTAGTCTTGAGCGTTGTTACTGGAGCAGCTTCTGGAAGGGGCTTATTAGTTTTCATTCAGCAAAATTTCTGTTAGAGTAGGGATGGAGCTCGTTGGTGCTGCAGGTCTTCTGAAGAGTACATAGGAGAATGCTTCGAAAATTTGGCCAGCTGTAGCAAGTAGATCTTCCTTGGTGTTCATTAACTTGTTGTTGGTCAATTTTGTGGTTGTCGTCAACTTCCAACATTTAATGTTCTGGAATCTTCTTAAAAAGACGCTGGCAAGATCAGTACATTTCAATTCAGATTTATGAATTTCAATATTTCAATTGTTTTGTTAAATGGTCACTGCCGCTGACTGGTGCGATCTTCCACAGATTCCAAGGTAACTTAACAAGTTTCGTGGAGTTAACTAGAGATTAAGACACTGAGTATCTTATTCTGAAAGATTCTTGTCTGTCAAGAAACTATGGAAGAAGCAATTTCGATAGTGATTATTTATTTATTTTTTCGATAGTGTCGCTATCTCTATTTCGATAGTGAAATGTCGATTTCCATAGCGGCACACATCGATTACAATATATTTTTAACTGACTGCCAGAATATTTTTTTAAGCTTCTTTCAATACTAGGTGTTTTCTTTATAGGTCAGAACAGATACACTGAGCTGTCAAAAAAATATATGTACGTTTGTGTTTCTTTTGTATCTCGAACGCCTCAAAGTTTTCAGCTTGTGTTTCTTTTTTCATAAGCTTACACAATTCATGTATAAATAAATTAAAGTTTTTATATAATTAACTAAAACACAAATTATTTATTTATTGCTCAAATGTACATTTCGGAAGATATGCCTCCGATCTTACTGACGATGGAAGCATAGCTTCCGAAATGTACATTTGAGCAATAAATAAATAATCACACCAAGAACATAAATGTTAAAAAATTAGCCAAGTTCTTCTATATACAAAAACCTTTGCGTACCAAGTCAGCCGTGAAAAGTAGTGAGTTCTAAAAGTACGCCAAATCCTAAGTTTATTAATGTTAAATATAAAATATTTTAAGGAGATTAATATGGAAGAACCTCAAAATTATTAGAGAAATCTGTTATTTAATGATTATTGACTTAAATGGTGTTGGTTATATAAAATCTTTAATTTATTGAAATAAGAAACACGTTAAAAATCTGCACTATTAAATTAATTCATGTAGAAAATGTATTTCATGTTTAGTTAAAAAAAATGTATTAAAAAAGAATATCTCAATCGATTGCCCCGGATTGTGTTTAAATACATTTTTATCCACTCGCGAGAGAAAGTTATGATTGTAATGGAAAAAAAATCATCAAGCGTACAAAATATTGGCGAGATAAATGAGGTGCATGCAATATTCGGATGAATCGGTTGCATTCAGAGATTTCGAAGCGCATATTGCCTCATTAAAATAAAATACTGTTCCCCTTTGTTTTGCTGATTAACACTTTTAACAGAAGCCATAAATACAATGAATTATATTGAGTTTTTGTTCATTTAATCACTGCTAGTCTTGTATACTTTTGTGTGAGTGTGTGTTGTTTTTTTTGTAATTTCACATAAAAGCGGTAATGAATCATCGAAAGTACAATTGCATTTTTCTTTATGGAATATTAAAACCATAAATGTAAATTATAACAGCTTCGTTGACATGAACAATGTTTTCGAAATGTATAGAACCCTTATTGAAAAATACAAATATATAGAAATTTATGATCCAATTTTGTCGCAGCTGTTTTTTTGAAGGGTATTGAACATTTTTGAATAAACAAAACTGTATCACTTGAGTAAAAATTCGTTGGTTTTGAAAAATTGGACACAAATCGATGACTTCAGCAAAATTATAAACAGGAACAGGTCTATTCAGTATTCCGAAAAGGGCAACCTGGTAACATATTCCCAAATCCGACAATTTTGCTTATTGTAGTTCTCTTTCATTCAGAAATCAACCTCGTCACTAAATATGACTTGAAATTAAGATACGCTTCCAACTGCGCCAGAAATGAGACAGCTAGCACTTTTCATATTGGCATATGTCAAAACTGCCGACTAAAATTCGGTAAATTGATGTCTGTCACAGACTGCCTGTGAAAGGCCGATGTTTTTACCGGCTGCTTACAAGACTTTACTTTACAAGACTTTAAAGTCTCACTAATAGCATCAATAATTTTGACAGATCTTGATGGCTATTAGCTGATTGCTCACTGAAAAGGTTAAATAGTGGAGAGGTGAATGTTGAACTGCTGCACCATATCCAACAGAAAATATTGACATCTTAGAGGACAACAACTATTTTAGACTTTCCCCTCTATCCAAACAATTTTACACCAAATTGGCTGTCTGAGGAGAAAAAAGGGATGTCTGTGGTTTACATCACTATTTCTTTTAGGCACGATTGGGATCATCATTAAATTTTGATTAATCGATCGGTGTAAAAAATTAATTGATTCATTTTCCAACAATGTCAATTCCTCTACTCCTATTTCTTCCAAAAAAATTTCGTTATACACAATTTCGGGTTAACTTTTATATAGCAACGACCTTAAGAGTGTACTCGAAGCCTAAGCATTAACCTCAAATTAACTCTCATCTGGGTTCCAAGTCACAGTGTAGACGAACTCGCCAGGCCAGGATCGGACCTCCACGCTACGTTTGCGGAAAGAGTCAATATTCCACTAGGAGTTGTGAAGGGCAATATTTCCTGAATTTAAGTAAATGCGTCATATCTAGAAAGACGTGACTCAACCAGAAAACCGACCAAATTAGCAAACATAGGGTCGTTGCATAATATTACTGGGCACCGGTCAATAGAGGACACGCGCGCCGGAAGCTGAGCATTCTTCAAAATACCCATTGTCGAAGTTTTTGGAAACAGCTTGAAAAAGAGAGTCTTGCATTTTTTCTCAAAATGCCCTGTTCTGGACGGAAGAAGAGCACAATTGTTTGACAATGCATTTTTGATGACGTCGACGAACTCTCAGAGTTTAAGATTAGAGATGACGAAGTGCCTTTAGAGAGACCTCCGCGTATTTCCGCTTCAAGAACCTTGTCAGAGTCAATAGTTCACGATAGTAAACAGACTATGCGTTTTTCGATGCACAGTGGACGATTTGACTGACTTCTGCTCCGGTACGAAATCAACAAGCTGCCGATTCTGGAACAGTATGGACGGTTCAGGTGCAAGTTGTTATCCAGTTAAGTGGTTAGTGGGTGCTCTGCCCCCATCATCCATAATCTATGTTCAAAATCAACCTTGCGGCTAGATGTATATCCGCAAAGCCCTCTTATATATGGATGTCATGTATTATGGTGTCAAAACAGCATACTCAAGCGTCATTTCTATACCTAGGTACTCCTTCTTACATATTTAAAAAGATAGATTTTTGGTCACAAAATTTTCTAGGAATTTTCTAATTAAAAAATAATCTTATGTGAGTCATCATTGAAAATGATTGCGCTTTGTTGAAAAAATAAAATAAAATGAGATAGTCATCATAGTCATCTCGACATATGGGTATGGTGACCATATTTTTTCTTAGGAACAATATCCTGGACAAAAATGAAAATTATACCAAAAAGCTAAAACATATAAAAATTAAGCAAGCTCGCTTAAAAAAATTATTTTAAATTTTCACAAAATTTTGGAGAATTATCCTCATATTATTGTCGAGTAACATGTTTCCTCTCGCTTTTCTGAAATCTGCGGGAGTGATTTCGTAAGGCAACACAAGTCGGCTTCGCAATTCCTTCTGTCTTTCTGTCTGTCTGTAGGTCGATCTACAACCTAGACTGCTGAAACAATCTTCTTCGCGTGTCATGTGATTACTTCAATTTTTTTAAATGCCTTTTCAGCCCCAAGAATAATGGTACCGGACATAGAATTTTTGTACCAAAAATTGTCTTTATTAAATCGAAAACGGCTAAAACAATTTTGATAAAAAGTGCACTATTATAGGCATAATCTATGTTTTGGTTTACAAATTTTTTACATAAAATATTATTAACGGTCTGCCATAGAAACCTTTTTTGATTTTCCACTTTCTCAGTAACGGCATAATGGATCTCGATCAAAAATTTTGTACGGAAGGTCCTTAGAACTGTAAATTTTTGAGATATTAAAATAAATTTATTTTACCGCATTTAAATACAAAAATTAAATGTACGACGGGATTGCCCGTACCAGGTTTTATATTCGATCACATCGTAAGCACAACATTATTTGTAGAAAAAGCTAACTTTATTTTTAAAATCGATTTTTTGTACTTAATTTTTTTATATACAAAATGTGACTAAATGTGACTTTTCAAAAAAAGTACAATATCAATTTAAGGTATTTAATGATATAAATGTAACGAAATAAAATATTGAATTATTATTTTTGTTTTTCAAAAATCAACGAAAAAATTATGTTTAAAAAAATGTGGTATGTAGTATTATTTAGAATTCGAAGAACCTCTTGTATAAAAATTCTGATTGAAATCCGTTTAGTTTTTAATGAGAAAATAAATAAAATGCTGAACTGGATCGCACTAATCTGCTCTTATGTTCGATCACATCGTACGCAAAAGGTTTGTATTAAGAATCTAAATTTATTTTCAAAGTCGCTGTTTACTTAATTATTAATATATAATTTTTTTTTTCTAAAAAATGTGGTATGGTAATACCAGTTAGTTTGGTATGCAGTATTATTTGTAATTTGAAGGACCTCCTACATAAAATATTGATCGAAGTCCGTCGAGCCGTTTATGATAAACTTCAAAATCTAAAAAAATGATTGTATGACAAGTACCGTTAATAACAAAATATTTAAAATACACTTTTTTTGCCAAAATGTAGGATATACCTTAAATAGTGCACACATTTTTTTTAATCAAAATTGTTAGAACCGTTTTCGAGATAATTGAGATGGTAGAAAAAATTGTATGGCAGGTACCGACCTAAAAAAAACGATTCAAAAACCTATTTTAGACAAACACCTAAAACGCTTAAATATCAAGTTTGAAGAAAATCGCTTAAGCCGTTAAGGCTGTAGGGATTTGTAGTAACAGACAGACATTTAGACAGACAGACAGACGGAATTGCGGGTCCCACTTTTTTGGTGTTCTCTATCATCGTAATGTCACGTTTGATTAAAATCTTGGGTTCGATTTTGTTTTTTTCAAAATGGAAAACTTAACATATATAGTTTCGCTGACCATCCGTCCTCTTTTTTAGAGGACAGTCCTTTTTTTCGGTATCGTGTTCTTTTTTTTGTTTTTTTTTTTTTTTTTTTAGGGGCAGTCGTTTGTTCTTTTCTTACTAAATTGTCCCCTTAATGTCCTCTTTTTTTTCAATATTTTTCCTACAGAGTCAAGTACGTTCTCCAGGAAAAAATTACTGAAGCACAAAATGAAGACAGCACTGATTTGAATAATTAAGTTTTTGCTATTGTGAGGTTTCTTGCGTAAAGAACCAAGTAAAAGTGGAAAACGGACAATTTATCAGCAAGTCAGAGATAGGTTGAAATGTTCAAACACTTTGATGTAGAAAATGTAAAGTACGAAAATTAACTAAAACTCGTAAAGTGTGGTCTGTCGCTTCCATCTTCAAATGCTCCTACGCAAAGAGTGTTTTCAATTTCGGAAAACTGAAAAATGTCAATTTAAAATTAATACAATAAAGCAATGATGATAACAAAGTCCAATTAGCTATTAATATGTTTGCGGAGATTTTAGGATTTTTAACTTGCGATTATAGGTACTATAAGGCAAAATATGTATTCGTAAAAAAATTTTTTTCTAACAATCAAAATTTTTTTTTTTATAATCAACACGCGCTCAAGGGATTATACTACCCTTTAAATGTTTCAACACAGCGCGGGCGCGTGGTTAAGGAAGAGATAGAAGGATAGAAAAGATGTGTGGCGCGATGTTCTGAGACTGTAGGTGGCTGTTGTCTCAGATTTTATCACCAGGGTTGGTGGCTGCACTATTGCGTATAAATTTCCGTGCCTTATTTATCCATGTCCCTTATAATTCGCATTAATTTTTTATTCGTTGTCATATTCATCGGTATACTAGATTTTGTTCAAAATTTGTGCTTAGGCGTTTAAGGTGATTGTCCAAAATAGATTTTTGAATCTTTGTTTTAGCCCAAAAATAACGGTACTTGCCATATAAATTTGTCTACCATCTTAATTATATCAAAAACGGCTCTAACGATTTTTATAAAATTTGGTGTGTGTACCTACTTGGGTATGGTCTACATTTTGGCCGAAAAAAATTTTAAAATATTTTGTTATTAACGGTACCTGCCATACAACCATTTTATTGATTTTCGACTTTTTCATAAACGGCTCCACGGATTTCGATCGAAAATTTTTATATTCTCCTTTAAATTCTAATTAATACTGCATTTCAAAATTTTAGAAAAATAGTTTTTTTTTTTATTTTTTGAAAAAAAAATATTTTTTTGAAAACGGGTGGGCGGTTTTTTCTGAAATTTTGTTTTTGAATTTATATTATTAAATATTTAAAATGTTCATTCCAATTTTTTTTAGAAAAAAATTAAGAATTTTTATATATACAAAATTAAGTGAAAAACGACTTTAAAAATACTTTTAGAGTTGTTTATTAGAAAGTCGAAAATCAATAAAATGGTTGTATGGCAGGTACCGTTAATAAAAAAATATTTAAAAAAATTTTTTAGCCAAAATGTAGACCATACGCAATGTAGTACACACATCAATTTTGATCAAAATCTCTTGGGACTAAAACAACGATTCAAAAATCTATTTTGGACAATCACCTCTAAAACGTCTAAGCACCAAGTTTGAACAAAATCGGTTCAGCGGTTTAGGATGTAAATCATTCTGCAGACAGACAAGCAGACGTATCGAACTGCGGGACAAACTTTTTTAGTGTTCTCTATCATCGTAATGTCAATTTTGATTAAAATCTCGAGTTCGATTTTTTTCCAAATGCAAAACTTGCCCTATAGTACCTATATATATCGCAAGGAAAAATACAAAAACTAACAGATTCTCTGAATTGAACTCTTAAATTAAGTATTTATTATTTTATTTTAGTTTTATGTTATAAGTATGTTTATTTTTTGTTTTTAAAACTGAAGTGATGTATATGTAATCTGAAGTACAAATATTTTGAATAACTATCGTTTCTTCCTAAACATGTTTGAGTTAATTAAATGTTGTCTTCTTTTTTGCATCTGAAATAATGGTCACCGTATATGTATTATAATACCTATGTCTCAAGCAAAAATCGGAACAAGTAAAATTGAAATAAATACGACACATATGGTCACCGTATCCATGAGTTGAGTAATCTTCTCATACTGAAAAAGGCCAAAAAGTAGCTTAGGCCATACAAATTCCACAATAAGTGAAATAATTATTACTATCGAATTTCATGATGAATTTCTTAAAGCAGTAGGTAAGTCGCACTTAGGTGCGAAACCACAACACTCTACACTTGTCCTTTATTTTCTTGAGGATTGTTGCGTGGGCGAAACTTCAATTTTAACATTCAATACATAAGTTGATTATATAGAGAATTTAGAAAACCGCACCTATATACATACACATTTACACAGCTATGCATATATACATATGCATAAACATACATTATATCGTAAAACAACGTTGTATAACGATATAATAAAAACCATACGGACTTGATACTTAAATGCCGCCATAAAAATCCCAATTTAATGCCATAAAAGTACTCTTATTATATATTTTCAGAGCTGTACTTATACTTAGTATAATGTTTCTTTTTTTTCAGAATATGAGCGCACTCACAATATACGAAGTATAAAAGATATAATGTACTCCTACTCGTATTATTAATAGTGTATACTTGTATGCCATCTCGTCATCATTATATACTATAATGTGCGCCACAATGTGCTATTGTTCTATTCAGGTGCCAACAGTATATTCTGGAATGAAGGATCCTTGAAAGTGCCCGCAGGCGAAGGGTATATAACCACAAAGTGAAACGGTTGGGCTATACGAAAACAATTCTGTCGTTTCATGCAAGCTTTTAGATTTCGCTCAAAAACAGTGATGAGTAGAATTAAATATACCGCACGAAATAAAATCTCATTTAGGCTGCGCTAGGGTGGTTTTTGGTAAAAGTGAATTTTACTCACTTAATTATTGAAAAGAACGTATATTCTCTATGTTGTGGTTTGGGTAGATTCAATTTTTTTCAACCCAAAGTGCTTTTCAAAGATTTGAAATTAGGCAATTAAAACGAATGAAATATTTCTGCTTTTGACTTTTAGCGAAATCGTTAAATTAATAAAATTGTTTTTTTGGGATGTGAACAAAATTCTGTCAAGCGGAAATAAAATTGAAGTGGAAGACCAATTGAAAATTATAAAACTTGTGGACTAAGAATACCAAACTGTGAGATGAAATACATATTTAAAATCGCTTCGAAACTGAAAAGCGCGATAATTCGCTAAGTTTGCTTCGTTCACTACAGTGACACCATTGCTTGCAGCGAGTTTATACTTGTTATATATTATCCTTGTGAATTAACCATCGGGACGTAAAAGCACCTCTATATACCAAAATTTGGGTGCGCAACAGCTAATAAAGAACTAGTGCCTAGTGACAGGAATAGAAGGAACCTAATGTATATTGCCGAATTCGATCGGCTAAAGTGAGCGACACTATTCTATGACAGAGATACTCTTGGAGGATGTGGGACTACTTCGCAAGAAGCAGTAGCCCTGTAAGACATTTTTTTTTGTTTTTAAGTGGAAGCGGCTGGCGTGAGAGTCTAATGCGCTAACCATTACATCACGGGCTACTAAAAGTATCTCTATTCATTTCAAAAAACATTCTAATGGGTGCTAAATAATTTGCTTAACATTTTTTTACTCTGCAAATGAAATTGTATATGTTATCGATATCTTATAATCTCATCCAATTTATCGATAGTTGTAATAAGTTATCGATATAATTTTTAAGTCTTTTATTATATATTATTTAAATGTTTGAAATTCACGAATACAACTTCAAGTTGTAAGGGAATAATTTTGTAATAAAATTATCATACTAGCAGACCTTTGCTGACGCTGCTATTTTATTCTTTAACATTTTTTTTATTCATTAGTAATAGACACAATTTTTGAATGCCATAATCTGAATACTATTTAGAAACTCTAATTATGTTAAAAAAAAATTAATAAAAATTTAATTTTTATGAAAACGTCAAAACATTCCGTTATGTGAGTTCTGGTATCAACAATCTTAAATAGGCAGTTCTATTACAATCACTTTGAGTATTATATCCAAAAATTAGTCCGAATAGAAATAGGTTCAATAGTTGTGTCAAAATAGAAATATAGATTTTGGGAAAATTAAACAAAATAAACACACAATAATTGTTTGACATCTATCATATTCGATTTCCACTTATCGCATAAAAAACCTGTGTACTAAGTGGCGTATTCAATACAATTCGCTAACACACCTCTTAACGGTTGAATTATCATTTGTTGGGGCTTTATTCCGCGTTCAAATGATTTATATTCATAAACCATTTTCCGACTCATTTTAGTTAGAATGCCCCTGCGTCAAATAAAGCACTAAAAAGGGAAATCTAGTACTTTCAGATATTATGAAGAAACGCTTTTTGTCAAAAACAATCAACAAATTGTGGTTGATTGATTTTTTTATGAAACAGGGAATTGGAATTTAAAACTGAAGGGAAAGGGATTCTTGAATTTGGTTTAATGTCATAATGTTACTAATTATTTGATTTTAACAACAAGCGTCATAATATATGCTCGTTTTAACATAAAAATTGCATTATTTAATGTAATCTCAAAATGACATTTGGATATAGTTACTATATATGTTGTACATTCAAGTACACTTAGCTTAAAATGCTTATATTCAATGTTACATAAGTTTAATGAATAACATTCGTAGTCTTAGCCCCGTTTACTGATACACAACTAAATTATTTAAGTTCTATTTAAGCTCTTATGTGACAGCTTACGCAGATGAAAAAGTAGCCCATAAGCGATTTAGGTTGAACATAATTATTTATGATGAGTATCAGCAAGCGGGCCTTAGAAGCATTGTAAATTTACACAGTCTCAAAACCAAAGAAAAAAAGCAAATCGGTCTAAGTGAAATTCTACTATAACAAAATATGGTCCGAAAATATCTGGAACGACTTCAACACAATTTTCTGCTAATTTTCAAACGTGAACAAAACATTTGTAAATTTTCAGTTCACAATTTGCTGCGTACAAAAATATATTGGGCAGAAATTGTCAAAAAATTGCCAGGAAGGGGAATATTTTATTCTCTCACGAGCGCTCTCTTTTGCCTTAAACTATATACTAAATTTGTAATGTCGAATTCCAAACATTCGTTTTCTTCCGAACACAATCGTATTATTTCTAAACAAAATCTGTCAAAAATGATCTTGCATTTTTAGCAAGATTTTATACACAAAATATTTTTCGCAAGTACAAACAAAAAAATCGATCTGAAATCGATTTGAAATGGTTGTTTGGAATTCGAGATAAGTCTGCAACACAACTAATATCACCGATCACCTTATTGGAAAATGCTACGTATAGTTTTTTGGAAATGGCGGCAAATGTCAATTTCACATTGACGTTTGTGAATTAAACAGTATAGACGTCAACAAAACATAAATAGCTCTAGATACTCCCTATTGTTTCGATTAACTTTTGCTGCAATATTCAAAAATTATAGCATCTTATGAAGGTGACAACTTTATTGCCTTGTATAATATTATATATTAAGTTCCGTCGAATTCAGATATATATTTACATATTTAGTCCGTGTACACACGAAAAAAGCGGAAGCCTGATCGAAACTTCGAAACAAATCTGCAGAAAAACTCCATGCCTCGCTTTATGCAAATTTCTCCTGAAAACCGTCCCCGTTTTTTTTTTTTTTTTTTTTTTTTTTTACATTTTAGCAGGTATGTGTTAGGAATGTTTTATTGAACACTCGTGCAATATACTTTTAGCACGTGTTATATTTGAGTATTCATATTTTTTTTTGTTAACGACGAGGAGCTTTAATTTTGTTGCACACTGTGGTGTATGACTTTTGCTTTTGACATTACAAAAGACTCATACGAGTATTCAGTACAATTACGCACTATTGTTGTTGATCCCATTTAATTCTCGATGATTAATCGATTCAATGAATTCCTAGTAAGTATCTAGTATGTGGTTTATATAAAATTCTGTTTTCGCGTGCAAATGTGCTGCTGTTTGTGACTAGCTTGCATATTTTAGAGAACGTAAAACTCTGAATGATATCTATAAACAAAAATGGAGAACAAAAAATAAAAATAAAGTATATTTGATGATTGTAATTTAGTTGATGGAATTCTAGTGTAATGATCTGTAATACGAAAAAAAAAATTAAATATGAAAACCACACAAAAGATTGATTCATCGATTTTTCAAACAAAGAAAACTTGTTTAAATTATTTTTTCTTATAAGCGTATAAGGTTGATTCACCATGAGCCCATTTGAAAAAAAAAACACATATCGTACGTTCACTTTGATTTGATGTCATCATGTCACACCATAGTGTAAACAAATCAAATGATTTTTTTCAAATCTACAGACAGGAATTGCGTTCGTCGCCAGAATCAATTTGGTTCAATTCCTCTTTAAACTGTCAAATGCCTATTGACGGATATCTCAGGTTCTTCATCTCCTAATTGATTTGATCAATTTGAACTTAATTACCTCCCGCCCTTCCATTGCGGATTCTTTTTAAGTTAAACAGATGGATGACATTTTGGTTTTTTAGATCGGAAAACCCAATTTCCATTACAATTAAAGAATCTGAAATCTCATTCCTCAGCATCAATTCTTACAAAAGTATTTCCATTGTTGAACTGTTAATGAAAAAGCCTCATACATCGAGAAGGGATTGTTCGGCTTTCACGGTTTTGGGTTTGATGCATTCACATTGGCCCAAGAAAGGGCATAGGGGAGGAAAATCCGGGAAAGACAGGGATTTTTCTTAGATTTTTACTGTACCTATAGTCCAAGAAAACTTCAAATGAAACTTCGAAAAAATTCCGACAAAGCTGAATTTTGGTGGAGAGCTTCATTTGTATGTCCTAAGCATTTCCTAAAAAGTACCCTAAATTTGTAGCTTAGCAAACATTTTTAGGAGGGGGAAAAATTCAGTTTTTTTTTCAAATTACTCGAAAACAATAGTTTCTTTTGAAAAAAGTTGTAACTACGCACTGTAACTCATGTTATTCTACATAAGAAAGATGAACATACTTTTTATCGTACAGTTGATAGATTTGGATAAAAATGCTCGAAAACATTGGGGTGTAATACATTTTTCAAAAAATAATAATTTTTTTTATATTTTGTTCAATAATTCCCAAGACCGTTATTTTGCTCAAAATTTTCTAAGAAGCTCTCCACCAAAGTTCAGATTTCTAGGATTTTTTTCGAAGTGAATGTCTTATTTTCTTGGACTCCTACTAAAAATATGTATCGGCGATTATTTCAAGTAAATTAAGTGATCATTGGGATTTTAATGAATTTTGTTAAATTTTTCCATCCAAAAATTGGATTGTGAGTTTAATCAACTGGTTTGTTTTGATTTCGTTTTGCATAATTTTTGGATCAGTAGAAGTTACATATATAACAATCCATCAAACCCGCGATGGATTAAAACCATGCAAAATTGAGTGTTTACTCAGTTTGTTGCACCGAAACTTTGTAACGAAACGCGTTTGATTGTGAAAAATCTCAAATCAAATTTCATTCAAACGACAATTTGAAGTGAAAATTCAAGATGGTCTCTTTCCGCGTATTCAGCAGATATACAATACCAACGATATACCATTCGTAATTACGAGTAAGAATCTATAATTTAATGTGCGCAGCGCTTTCACTATGACAATTAATAACTTGCTAGTAAAGTGTTATCCATTTTGAGGTTTCAAAAAGGGCTGGAATTCGACATCTGTCAAACTAAGTTGTTAAACCATTTTTTTTTTCAGTTGAAAGTCTGACATTTACGAAAATGGATCGCTTAAGTATCGCACAACGCATAAAAATTGTTAAAACATACTACCAAAATGGTAATTCTGCCACAGCCACATATCGTGCTTTAAAAAGAGATTATGGTTTACATAATCATCCAACTAGGCAAGCAATTATCAAAATTGCGAAGAAATTTGAAGAGACTGGATTGGTTACAGATATTGTAAGGCATGTGCATCATCGTTTCGCTCGAACCACTGAAAATATCGCTGCTGTAGGTTAAAGTATTGCCGAAGATCAGAATTTGTCGATTCCTCGTCGTTCTCAGGAATTAGGACTGTCTTACGGCACATTATGGCGTATTTTGCATTTGTATCTACAGCTGCATCCATATAAAGTCCAGCTCACACAACAACTGAATCCAGTTCATTCAGAATATCGTAGATACGTCGAATGGGTGCTTGAACAACAGGCGGTGGACGGCGATTTTTCGAACAAAATTTTCTTCAGCGGCGAAGCACATTTCTCACTTGGTGGGTATGTTGATAAACAAAATTGTCATATTTGGGGTTCTGAGAATACTCAAGTAATTGAAGAGAGGCCATTACATCCACAAAAAGTCACTGTTTGGGGCGCTCTTTGGTCCGGAGGTGTGATTGGACCTTACTTCTTTGAAAACGACGATGGAACGACTGTCACCGTCAATTCTGAGCGTTATGGTCGTATGATAATCGACTTTTTTTTGCCTGCTATTGAAGAATACGACTTGAAGAATATGTGGTTTCAACAAGACGGTGCCACATGCCACACAACTCGAGCGAATATGGCTTTATTGCAAGAGACATTTCCTGGCCGCGTAATTTCTCGTCGTGGCGATATCAACTGGCCACCAAGATCATGCGATTTGACACCGCTGGACTTTTTTTTGTGGGACTACGCGAAAGACCGTGTTTATGCAGATAAACCTTTGACTTTTGGGGGTGGCCGTGGCGCGATAGTTGTGTGTTCGCCTGTCAACCTAATGGTCACAGGTTCGATCCCTGCCGTAGTCTATGTTCTCTTATTTTTCCATTAAAAACCAAATCTAAAATAAATGTCATATAATGATTTGCTGGTTTACTCATTATATGCTGTTTAAGCATAACACTTACAACATGTTATTGAGTAAAACTAGTATGCCGATAAAATATGACAACCAAGAAAAAAATAGTGCGAATTATAAGGAACATATTTAAATAAGGCACGGAAACTTCTCGGCATTATTTCAGCCGCCTTCCCTGGAGATAAAATCTTAGACAACAAGCATACAGTCTTAGAACATCGCGCCACACATCTGTGCTATCCTTCTTTCTCTTCCTTAACCTCACGCCCGCGCTGTTTTGAAACATTTAAAGGGTAGTATAATCCCTTGAGGGCGTGTAGATTATAAAAAAAAAACTCTTTAGCACTTGTAAACCAACATTCGTCAAGTTATAGCTGAAATACCGCCCAAGATGTGTCAAAAACTGGACGAAAATTACATCAAAAGAATCGATGCTTGCAACAATTCGCGTGGTAGTCATTTAAATGGTGTAGTGTGTCACACACAAAATGTCAACGTTCAAACGTTATGATAAAAAAGAAATATCATGAAAAAAATATTTTATGTGTGTTTTATTTACGTTTACTTTTGAAACCGCAAAATGGATAACCCATTACAATCGTTGGATTTTTGTTGCATCTTTTATACCCATGTTCGTCACCTCAATTACACTTACCGCTTTGTTCTTGGACGGGCCTGACAATAGAAACGAAAAATGTTTTGCGCTATAGTGGAAAAGCGGAAGATTGTCAAAACGTGGTTTGATTGAAAAATTTCGAGATTGTTATGCTACAGTTATTTTCATACTACAGGTAAAGCTCAAATCGAATTGACATCAATCGCGTATTGATTCGAACATGTTCTTTATGTTTATAGTTTTAAGTAAAAATGGCAGCCTAATTCGTGATCTGAGTTCTACAACATCTTGCGATTTCTTGGATTACCCAGATATGAAGACAATTTGAAAGAAAGGAGTGATCGTCTAGCCAAATGCATGAATGGAACCAGATGGTCGCGATTTGATATCCCAGCATGATATTTATATAAGATCTCCTTTGGAAGTTGGCATTTTTTTCGATTTTTTCTTTTATTCGAAGAAGGTTTTCCTTTAAAGATGTTATTTTTTTTTTAATTTTTCACTTATTCAAGGAGTTATAACGTTTCAGCGATTTGGAAAATGGAAGAGGTAAGACAAGTCGATGCTGTTTGGTGTTAATTATTATATGAATACTGCAATGGATTTTGGCATTAGTAATGCATTATATATTTTGACAGTATGTCCGAATTCGGGTTCTATAGCGTAAACTTATTTGCAATCCTAAAACCGCTCGTATTATGGTTGAATTGTTTAAGGGCTAGACTAACCTATCCCTATAAGACTATCTATAAAAATAAACTTCGGATCTATTGACATTTATAGACACTTCTACCGTTCCTCGCTCTAATAAAAAATAAAATGCACGACTGGATCGCACGAACTTGCTCTTGTAGCTAACAACTTTAATGTATAGCTAACTAACCATTGAGGTTTAGTTAGTTAGGTGTAGTTATCTTATGCAGGTTTAAAGCCTATGTAGGTAAGATTAACTTGATTCTTAGTATAATTAATTGTGGAATGGATGGTTCAAGGAATAGTTACATAGGTACCTACCTACAAATGTATATTAGAATCTAAGTTATGGATTTTAATTATGTAAGTTAGGAGAGTAAAATGTATCTACATAAATATACATATTGATGGAACCTAAGTATGTTAACATGTAAATACATATAATAAGGAAAATGAAGGATGTAGGTGGGTAGGTACATACAACTTCATAATTTAGGTGCAATATGCATTACATAAGATTCATGTGATTTTTAAAGACACATATGTACACATAAATGTATGAGCGCCTACATTGTATTTAGTATTCAGTGACGTACGAAAAAATTCGTAAAAAGGAATAATAATAATGTAGAAATAAATGGATAAAACACATAATTAAATGTTCTTATATTGCGTAGTCGTTATAGTTTGAGGGAAAACAAAGATGCAGTTTGAATTCATGGATAAATAAGAATATATCAAAAAAAAATTCAAAAATCCTTGGAGCGGTTTTTTACTAAATTAATTTTGAAAACATTTAAAAAAGAAAATTTGAAACGACATTTTGAAGATATTATTAATATACATATAAAATTCAAATTAAAAAAAAAGATTCTTCGACTGGTTTTTGCAAAATCTATTTTTCAAAAAAAAAAATTATTTATTTTTTAAAAATCGAAAAATTTAATTTTGAAAATTTGAGTACGCTGTGTTATTAACAATTTTAGGGAGCATTTGCACAAAAAACGTATTTATTTATAAAATCGGTTCATCCAATATTGAGAAAGTCGAAATAGGAAAAGTGGTTCTATGGGAAGTACCGTTAATAAGTACGCAAAAAAAATATTTTTAGACTTTAAAGTGAACTGTACTAATTGAAGAACACACACGTTTTTTTATAAAAATTCTTGGAGCCGTTTTCGAGAAATAATTTTTTTTCTTTTTTTTTTGCAAACTATCAGAATTGGCCGAAGAGATCTTATAGAAAGCTCGGTCTTCCGACCAATGGTTTTCCGACACAGAAAACTGTGTTATACCACCAGCTATAACAATTAGTGCAGTGTTAGTCGTTAGTAGGCAAACTCTATTACAAATAATACTTACACAAGTACAAAATGAAAATATAAAGAAATAATATTACGTCAAAAACAAAACAAGAACATAATATGAAACAAAAACATTTAGGAGCGTGGAGCACTGGTTTTGAGTATATTTTTTAATTTAATTTTACTGATATTGAAATAATAAATATTAAATATTTGAGTTCCAATTTAAAAGTTTACCCATACGTGTCAAGGGTCCTCCCCTATAATTTATTAAAATTAAATTCTTAACGGTTTTTTAACATTTGTATGTGAGGTACCATTGTTTTTTATTTTAGGAAAATAGTTTTTTTTTTTAACTATTCAAGATAATATCAAAAAACCACCAAATTCGAAGTTTTGACAAAATCTATGGAGTCGTTTTCGAAATTTTGAGTTTTCAAAAAAAAAATGAATCTCCAAAAAAATGTTTTTTTTGAAAAATCTTGGTATACAATAGTCTTTTAATTCTCTAGGAGCTTCTGCGAAAAAAAAATTAAAAAAAATCAAATTAATCGTTTCCGAGAAAATCGAAAACCAAAAAAATGGTTCTACTAGAGGTTTAAAAAATAACAATTTGTTTCCAAAAAAAAAATTATCAAAAGGTACCCTTTCTCTTCGTTAATAAACTTATTTTTTTTATAAAAATCTTTGTAGACATTTTTGAGTAAGAATAAGGTTTCTGTTTTTGGCCAAAAAAATGTATGGGAGCTACTGTTATTTGTCGTCTAAAAAAAAAAATAAAAAAACATGGGAGCATATTATCGCGAAAACAATATATACCAAGTTTAAAGCAACTCCACCGAACCGTTTAGGCTGCAGACTCGAGGACATACAGACAGACGGAATTGGGGACCCACTTTTTTGGTGTTCTTTATGATCGTAATGTCATGTTTGATTGTTAGAAAAAAAGTAAAAGACCGACGCAGTTGACACGTTGGGAAATTAATTTTAATCGATTCCCATAGACTGGCTAAGTCACAATTATTGCCAGAATGCATAACCCAATTCACATTATGCAATATTAGTATAGAAATATTTTTATAATACCGTGCCCTAAATTACACCCAACTGCATCAGAGGGGAAACCACAGAGCCCAGACAGTGGAATATATGCTTTGCTTAGACCTCGCTGGCTAAATCAAAATGTACTTATTCCATTGGTTGCACTCAATTCTTTTATTTGCAACAAACTTGTTCACATTTATTATGTCTCACGAATTGCAAGACAAAATTGGTGATTACTGGGGCATTTCGCAATTCGCTTCAAATTAAAAACAAAAATGGGATAATTTTCTCTGCTACTCTTACATACTATTTTTTTTTGCAAATTTTAATCCATTAAATTGTAATACAAAATAAGTTTGACATCAACGGCACAATCGAAAACAGCATATAATATAATTATACAATGTAATTATACAATTATTAGTATATCTTTTGGAATGCCAAATACAAGTTGTATTGGATGGTTTCAAGTCGGATATTCACTTCCTACATTTGTCTCTGATCCTTTTTCCCATTTTCATTAAGAATCTCTTATCTTTCCATATTTGTTTCCAGAATTGTCTCTTTGGTTTTCGGATGTAGAACTACAAGGGCAGCGTATGACTCCCATGACCCATGCCCTGGGCCCGCTAGTGTTTATGGATGCGACTTGTTTGTGCCAAATCAAATTGCATTCATCAATTTATTTTTAATAAGGCAAGGTTAAGTTGAAGTGGCTGAGAGCGATGCAGCTGACACACTTAGACCAGGGCTGGTCCCTTGTAATGTCACTTAAATCCTGAGATAATCTCTTTATTCGTTGAACCATTTGGAGATAATTATAAAGCGTAAGAGACTGTAGATGTCCATTTTGCTTAGATCAAAGAAAAAGTGTCCAGGATGGAGCTTATGTCTCTCAGATAGAGCAGGGCATGTACACAGAAGATGAAGATTGAGGAAAAGATTCCTCCTCTTCTTCGTCCATGTAACTTCTGCAAAAATCGTTTGAATAATCGTGTCCTCTTAAAACACCAACTACAGAGCTGATGTGCAATCTTCTTAACGATATAAAAAACTTGGAGCTTTTCAAAATTGTGTAACACGGAACAACAAGTCTAGGAGAACTATAACAATTGTTTTGGCTTCATTCAACAAGTGGCAAATTTCACTAACTGGAAACAACAAGAGTAAAAAAAGAGAATAAACTCTGTTGAAGAGTTGATAAATTTTAATTGACGGTTCCGGACTAGTTCAAAGTCAACAAGTTTGAAATAAACATTTGCAGTAGTGTCAATTAAGTGATTACATCGGACGGATCTTGAGAATTTATTTAGTGGCCTAGAGTTTTGTGAATTTTTTTTTGATTCTTAATCGGACAGTGATAGTGGGGGCCAAGGACAGGCAAAATTGTTTAAGGAAAGAATAAACTTTGAAATTGGTGGCAATGGCGCAGTGGATAAAGTGCTTGATTGCTAACTTAGACGTGTGGGTTCGATCCCCACGCTAGGCGCATTGTTTTCTATACCTCCAATTTTGATATTATGCCGCCTATGGGTTAAAATGAGACCGTCAATACCTGGTTCTCAAATCCACTGTGCCAAACTAGTGCCGTGCAATTCAGGTTGCATTTCAAAGACCTTAGGTCTTACAGGCATATATATTTAAATTAAAAAAAAAAATATGTAGAACCCCAAAAATGTCGTGTGTCGTAGAAGTTGTTGACTATCCTACCGAAAGTTTCTCCACAAATTACATTCCCCACTAAAAAAAGTAAAGCAATAAGTGTAAGGCAGAAAATATTGATCGCCTTACATTGGCTTGGAACTGGATTTCAATACCATGTTATAGGAGATGTTCATGGTGTTCGCAAAAAGACAGTTTGTCGATGTATCAAAAAGTCACATTTGCAATAAATACTTATTTTTGTTTCTTAGAAAATTTTAATATTCATCTTGGTAGATTTATTTATTTTAGATTTAACAAGTGAAGGGAATTTTTTCTATTGACAATTGTTCCGGTTTTTATTGTGTTACAGAAATGATTTTCACTTGTTGAACAAACATAGTTGAACAAGTAATTGTTGACTAGTTGTTCTGTGTTAAGGGCCCCTGGTGGTTGTATTTTTCCACATTAGGTCTGTGCTTTTCAAAACATCTTGTTTCAGCATTAACTTACATGAAGCAATGTGTATAGTACCTATACAAATATTTGCCTTATCAGGTAAAAAAGGTAGTGTCGTTATACTTTTGGCAAGTTGGTCAGCCTTACAATTCAATGGAATATCCATGTGCGCTGGCATCAAGCATAGGTGAATATTCAATGGCAGTTGAGAGCAGTTATGGAGTTTGTAGAGGACGATTCCAGCAATTTAATGGCCACCTGACTATCTGAAAAGATACTGATATCAGTAGTTGATATCACGTTTTCCTTGAGCCTGGAAAGAACTTCTCTAATTGCCATACTTTCCGCCTGAACTACGCTACAATTATTAGGAAGATGGAAGGAGAGACTACATGTTAGTCTGTCTGAGCACACACCCCCACTAATCCCATCATAAGTTTTTGATATATTCTATCAGAATAAATGTCGATAGCATCATCTTCCAATAAGCTTAAGTCCCCCAATCAGATGTGAGAGGAATTGTGATTTAGAAGTTTTTGACGAATTCTAGTTTAGGGATGTTGTAATCAATGCAACTAGGAAGTGATCCGAACGAGTTCAGAATAATAGAATGGTCAAATACATTATTGATCCAGTGTGAAGAAGCTTTTAGGCGGGCGGCTGTGCTCGCTGTCATATGTTTGCTGAAAATATAGACGTGTAGTAGATGAAGTAGAACGTCTGGCGCGGCAGAGGGTGTTGTTCTTAATGTTCCGCTAATACACATTGAAATTGATCGTTGGACTTTGCTCAGCTTATCACTATTTGCAGCTTTTTCTAGAGCGGTCCACCATAGATACTGTTACGCTATAGGCGAGAATCGGTCTGATTACCGAAGTATATAGCCAGGATGAGAGGTTTTTAAAAGATTAGTCAGCTCACTTTTATACGGCCTTAATCTTAGTCTCTCTTTCCGTCTCCCTCGATAATCTCTCATGGAGATGGCAGAACAGTTTAAAATTTGCCTGATTTCGGTGCCGGCGCATATAGATATTTTAGGAAACTTCCAAGCCCATGAACTCGCTAGAAAAGGAACCCAAATAACTATTCTACCGAAAATGGAAGAAATCGGTATGCCTATCGCTACAATCAAACTCTTGTTACATCAAAACTCCATAGAACAAAAAAATTGTACATGGTCAAACATCACTACTTGCCTGACTACCAGACAAATCTGGCCAATAATAGACCCAAGACACTCAAAAGGTCTACTTTCTTTGAGCAGGAAATATCTTGGCTCCGTAATAGGTGTCGTAACTGGACCCTGTTTAGTTGGCAGACACGCCAAAAGACTTGACGTATTCTCCAATGAATTTTGCAGAAGCTGTATGGATGAGAAGGAAGAGGAGACTATCTCCCATCTTCTTTGCTTATGTCCTGCTCTCTCCCAACGACGTAGATTACACCTGGGAGAATACTTATTCGACGACCCCAGTGATCTAAGACACATAGCAATTCACCAGCTGCACCGGTTCATTAGAGGCTCCAATTGGTTTAATTAAAGAGTAAATATCTCTTTATATTTTTTTTTTTTGATAATTTTGCACGCGCTCAAGGGATTATGAATACCCTTTATATGTTTTTAACACAGCGCGGCATTTGGAGAGAAAGAAGGATAGGAAAATGTATGGCGCGACGTATTGAGACGCTGGTTGTTGTCTCAGATTTTATCTCCAGGGATGGCGGCTGAACTAATGCGGAGAAAATGACCGTGTCTTATTTATTTATGTCTCTTATAATTCGCATTATTTTATTTTATTTCGTTGTCATAGTTATAAGTAGTTTATTCAATCACATGTTGTTAGTGTTATGCCTTAACAGCATGTAATGAGTAAACCAGCAACTCATTTTTATGACAATTTTTAAAATTGGTTTTTAATGGAATATAAGAAGACATAGACAACGGCAGGAATCGAGCCTGTGACCACGAGGTTGACAGGCGAGCACATAACTATCGCGCCACAGCCACCACATGTGGACCTATCTAAGGTCTAAGTACGTCAGTTGTTTTTCTGACGGCCACTTCAACCTAACCTAAAATAATACGGAGTTTGAGGCCCCATTTATTTCCTATAGGTTTTTTGCATAAGAAGAGTGCCAATGCTGCTTTTTTAACTCTTTCTTCTATATTAGTTTTCCAACTTAATTTTATAACTAACATAAGACCTAAGTAGTTTGCTTTATCTGAGAAAGCTTAGTGGGGTTGAGTACCTTTGATAGTAGGAGAATCTATACGTAAGAAATTTTGTATTGCCTTGAAAATAGGACAAGTTTCATTTCTAAGGGTTCATTTGGAGACTGAATACATTGGAGCTTAGATACTTGGGAAATTCTTCAGTTCCAATCAAATCCTAGAGAAGTTTTCTTCTAGAAAATAGATGTTTTTCTGTTCTATTTATTAATCTTTTTTTTTTTGCATTTCTTATTTATTAAAGACTTCGGACAATTTTTTACGGCTTCCACCAAATGAGGAACATATTAGCCATCCAAATGGGAAAATCAAAAGAGATAAAGACATAAATTAAATTTTATAAATCCTACCTAAAATCCAAAACGAAAGTTATCTAATCACCAAGTCCAAAATCATTAACTCTGATAGATAAAATTCTAAAATAAATCAATTACTTTACCTTACTGAATAGCAATAACTAAAAAAAAAACTCCAAAAGTCACCTTCATCTTTGTTATAATCCGAAATCGATTGAAAACTCACTCAACTGATCCTTATAAGAAGGGCAATCTGTGTAACACTAAAATTAACTTGATACCCGGACCTTTCAATAAGTAACCTTTTTAATCTTATGATTTGAATACACGATCCTCCTGCCACCCGCAGCTTGCAACCCCAAAAGGACCATCCTCCCCAGCGGAAGTGCTAAAAACAGTAAATTTAATTATGTAAGCTGCAATCCCAAAGGGATATGATGCTGCTACCTTATACCTACCCACTTTCTACCATATATTGCCGCCGCCATCGACACAACGACGACGACCGATGACGCCGCTTTTACTGCCTGGAGCTCTTATATTAGTGTGATGTACTTTCGCCCTTACTACATTTTTCACTATTACTACTACAAACTCACAGGAAATTGTATTAAACTAATCCCACAAGCATTTCTGACATTTCATCGCATCGCATCAGGCTCTTCTTGTCTCTTGTGTTGAGCTTTTTCAGAAATACACGACAGTTGATGGTTGCAGCATTTATCTATGTCTACCTAACATAAGGGTTGTGAAGTTTAACCAACTCTTATACGTACAAAAAATACACAAACACACACATGTATAAGTAGTAAATTAGATCCATTCGTTGCAAGTGAAAGTAAACATCCTTAAAAGAAACGGATAAAACTGTCAACGTGCTACTAAGCACCTGAGTGAAGTTTTCTTCGTCCTTGCATAGCTGCACAATATCTATCTCAATCAGTGTGTGTGTGTATGTTTTGTATAGTTTTATATGAAATTGAATTATCCTTAGAAACTGGTGGTGTTCTTATTCTTATAGATTGAAAGTACCTACCAGTTGTGACATATAGTTAACTTTACATCCCCAAGAGAATGTCCTTCATTAGAATCTTTGCTCCACACATACCTACGGTTAGGTTATCAGATAGCCGCCAGCAGTTTGCGCTGTAACTTGTGAGCCGCTATCTGGCTATCATCACCATCTTCAAGCATGGAAGTAGAAAGCACAACAACAAAATCGAAAAAGCCAAAAAAAAAGTTTTCCTGGCAATCGTGATGGTTCTTGCATTTGAATAATATGAGGGTTGCTTTGATTGAACAAATTAAATAGTATTGCTCCCCCAGGGAAGACGTTTTCTTCTCTTTTCACACAGATCTTCCACCATGGAGTTCTTTTCTGATTTGATGCTAAACTGAGATATACACAACTTGCCTAAAGGCATAATTGAAAAACCCTCCATCGCGCAGAAATTTCTCCAGAAAGTAAGTCTACATAAGTAGAAACGCCCCATGCCTCAAAGTTGTGCCTCGCAGGGGTTTTTTGACGATTTCAAGTTTTTCGGCGATCATAAATTTAAAACTCCCTAAAAATGATTTTGAGTGGTTTTGAATTTCGACTGTTGTAGCAGACCATTTATCCAATCGCACAACGGCACAATGACAGAACGCTCAAATGTCAAAATAAATAAACAAAAATTAAAGATAAGACTTTGTCGTGACTTTTTTTTTTATTATTTGACATTTAAAACATTATTGATAGACGGATCTGCCCTGAGTAGAGTTACCAGATTAAAAATATTGAAAAGGGGGACATAGGGAGTTTTGTAGAGGGACAAATGTTCAAAAAGAGGGACAAAACATGTTTTTGAAAAATACAAAACCCAAACAAAAAAAAGTGAAGTAACAAAATTTGTATGTCTTTGACGTTTCACCTGGCAAATCATAAAATCTAAATAATTTCGTTTCTATTCCCTATTCTTTAGTATAATATGAGGAACCATTTTAATATTTTTTGTTGGATGCGTCCGTGGCGATTGAAAATGAATGATCTTGTGACAACAATTCGGCGCTTGAGTTTTGAATTTCTTTTGCAAGAATTTTGCCATTTTTTGGCGTTTCGTGCGACCGCAAGTAAACTGGCCTGAGAAAAAATATTATAAAAACTTACCAGCAATTTCCGATTCGTGAATATTGTCGAAAACGGGGAGCTTGTACAAGTGGCAGAGTTATAACTATGGCTAAGAATTATTATCGAATGAACATGTATTGCTTTTGACAGATATAGCACAAGTGAAGTTGGCAACGTTTCTTGAATGAAGTAAACGGATGTATCCAGTGGTGAAAATTGTATTTACTATGATGCTAAGTTTTTTTTTTTTAAATAGGAAAGAGTAGGTAGTATACCAATATTGGCTTAAGGCGCAAAAAATATAACATATGTGTAAAAAAGAGGGGCATTTGTGCCCCCCTTTGTCATTTTTGGTTTTGGGGGAAAATAAACATCTTGAGGTACAAAAGAGGGACATTCCCTCCTAAAGGGGGACGTATGGTAACCATAGCCCTGAGCGGGACATAGGGCACATAAGAGGGAGTCAAACATGTAAAGCAACCCAGATACTGTTGTTCAAAGGCACTTTTTAATATTTTTGGTCGATTTTAATTTATGATGATTTTAATTTATGATAAATCGTATGAAGTAGGATAATTTTGTATTTTTTGAGCGATTATGTTATAATTCAAATGTCAAAGTGTGAAAGTGAAACCATTAATATTAAAGGGCCTTGGTTTTGAACGTTTTGCTAATATGCCATTAAAAAAAGCTGGGATAAAGCTCAAAAATCAAGATACGAGTAGAACTAAGGAGACAACAAAAAGTAATAAACGATATAGACACCAACGACACTAAAATATAAGGACTGGAAAAATTGGCTGTCATTTCTAATTGCCTACAAACTCGAAAGCAGCTGATATTCATATTTTAGCAATAGTATGCAACATATTTAATCACTGACATCAATGTAAATATAAAAAAATTACAAATCAAATAAATGAGTTTTAAAGGTTATAAAACTTGTGAAACATTCACATCTTTATAATTTATAATTTCTGGCTTATGTCGTTTTCGATTAGTCGTCCGGAATGATTCTGAAAGTGTTTGATTGGTATATCAAATGACAGATTTTTTTCCTGAAAATTAGAGAAACTTGATTATGAATTTGAAAATAGAATACAAATCAGGACCACGCATACACACTTACAGTACAGCAAATAAATGTCAAACTCGAATTCAGCATTTTGTCGTCCATGTTTACAAAATAAAATAATCTCAAAAGTGCATTTGACATACCTGATTTACACGTACATACTCACATTAATTAATGAATTGAGAATATAGTGTTTATTTCTTCGATTGGGATCCCTGATCGAAGATTTATTTCAGATAACCAATCGAAAACAACATTAAAAGTAGAATACAAATTTTGAAAAAATGCTAAACGAAAAGAAAAACATGAATATAAGAAACACGAAGAAACAGTAGGCGACGAAGCAGATGAAGAAGAGGAATAGGAAAAAAGTAGGTATAATGAATTGAAAATGAAATGCCAGTATATATCTTTCAGCAACAAGCGGATGTACTCAAAAAGTGAAGCTCCATAAGAATAATTTCTAAATCTGAAGAAATTCTCCTATTGCAAATTTGATTGTGCAATAAGATAACGAATAAAGTGTCGGAAAGGCAACAAAAGAAAATCTTATATCTTAAATTTGTTCTTAAATTTTTATTTATGAGCACATACAAACATATATTTACATATATATAAATATTATATAAACGTATATATAAATGTAGGTACATAATTTTGATGGAAAAACTCACTTTTCTTGTTGTATCCCAGAGGGCAGTATCTACTTATCCATCATTTATTTTTTTGAAGTAAAATTCATGTTCTCATCACACACATTTTCAACACAAAAGTAGATGAGTTATTTTTTTTTATTTTTAATATTTTGAAATAAATTTATAAAAAAGAAGTGTGGTATTTTAAAAATTCCGGAAGCTAGTTAAAAGAAAAACTGTAAGAATGTGTTTAGTTATAAATTGCTCGTCTGGATCGCATGAACTGGCTATTGTAATCCAATGCCATAATTAGCGTTGAAGAGATAATTGCAATGAACTTGTTTCCTGACTACCTTGGCTTTCTTCGGCTTCGATGCACCAGGAGAAGTTCGTTGTTCAAACTGTTCCGTGATTTCTGGCGTTTTTTGGTGAATATAGGTTTCATCCATGATTACCCTGCGGCTCCTCAAAATATTTTCATTTTTGTTTCTAATTTAGCAATTATTGCAGACATTTTTATTTCCTCGTTAAATGGCCAAATTATTTTATAAAATCTTATTCACAATCAGTGTGCCAAGCAAACAACACAAATGTTATTTACAGTTGGAATGTACTTACAGCTGGAATGTATTTACATCATAGAATTCCACCTCAACTCATCAATACACATGTGAAGGTAAAAAGCCAACAAATGTCAATCGAATTGACATTTGACATCAAATTATTTTTTCATTTATTTCCACAGAAATGGTAATAAATAAATGCTGAAATCGATTTGGTAAAATAATTCACTTCAAGAAATTTGTGGTCTGCATTGGAAATTTACATTGCATGAAATTAATTATTGTATGAAAGAAATTATTGTTTATAGAAGCGAAGAGTAACGAAACGGCACAAAAAATCAGTCTGGAACACCGCCAAACACATTTTTGAAGGTGCCAAACGAATGCGTTTGCTGTCAATTGTGAGCAAACGCGGCACCCGTTTCGGAGAGTGTTTTCATGACCAAATATTTTTCTCATCAAACCATAGATTTTGTCGACCATTTGTGGTGTGGTGACCTCAATTGGACGACCAGAACGTTCGGCGTCACTTTTGTTTCACCGACTGTTCCGAAATTGAGTAAACCAGTGGGGGGGGGGTCCCCATAATGTTAGTCCAGCTTCCGTTTGGCTTGCGTCACAGTTTTTTCTCACAAAAAATTCACTTCTTTTACATTTTAACGAAAATCATCGTAGGCGTCTATATAAAATGGCTGCCACAACGAAACTATTTATTTAACAGATTTGTCTGAAAACTTGGATGCGTTCTTTTCAACGATGATTGTCAACGAAAAAAATAATGAAACATTTAAGGTGACGACACATGTTTTTATTCTCAGGGACTAATTGATCTACTGTTATACTAAAGAACTAAATAACTTTCTTTTGACATTTTTATATTCAAATTAAATTGATTTTAAATTGTTAAAATAATTGTTAAAATATAATAGTTTACCCGTGTGCAAAATATATAAAAAAAATGTCAGAAGAACTGTCAAAACTATATTTCCGACATTTCAATTTTACGCCAAAAATCTAAAACGCTGTTTCATTACAACCACTTTGAGCATTTGAGGTAAGAAATTTGATCCCGATCGTATAAGTCGCAAAGCCAAAAATTGCTGAAGTTACCTAATCTAGATGACCTGCAGATTCAATTCCCGAATCTCTTATCAACCATGTTTGAAGCCAGTCGATCCACCCCTTGTTGCTGTATTGTATAGAAAAGGCACGACTTTTTTTGGACTTCTCCATCAACGTATATAATGTTAAGTTTGATTAAAATGTCGAACTTTTTTTAACACAAAACCAATACTCGTCCGGGAGCAAGTAAAAAATAAATAAGGAAATGGCGAAGTTTTTCTCCTGTGGAAATTCCCAAGCATATGCTTGTTATAATTTATTATATTATTTTTCTTCTTTTTTTTTTGTAGAAGATGAAAACACCTCACACCTTCTATGAAGATGATGTCTATGAATCATGGCAGTCAGGTGAGTTAAGCATACCATTTTCGGTATTGTATACCTATGTGTATATATATATAAAGAAAGCTATTGCATTAAATGTGAAAATCTATTTTATTTTATTCTCTATTCAGAATTTTCTTTTGCTGGCTTTGCCATTCTACACGGGCGAACTACGCCATTATTTGCTAGTTGTTGTTGTCATTCTTGAGATGATTTGAAAGTTCTCTAAATTAAGATTATAAACTTTTCCATTAAATTATTCAGGATACATATATAATCATACTCATCTCACCAGAATATATGTACAATAAATTGTTTGTTGTATCAATTTGTTCGTTGATGAGTCTGTCGGTATTTCCCATCACCCAATATTACATTATACTGCTGATGAGTGATGATCGGGCAGCAAGTTGACATAAGCTGCGGGTTCCCGTAGGTGTTTTGTGCACACAAATTCATAAACTCAGTTTTTAAAAGAATTGGGACAAAATGCCTAAAAGTCTCTTATGTATGTGTGGAATTCAATTCTTCTTTTATTGATACAAATCTGTTAAAGCAGGGATTTTGACAATTAAATCATTCCATTGAGTAAAAAAAAATTACGGTGAACTCCTCTCCTCTACTACTAAAAACTAGTACAATTGGAAACGTTTGAAATTTAACAATTTCAAAGACGCGAATAAACACAAACACCTTAGCAAAAATAAATCCAATTCAAATCGCGTTCCATTCGCCACAAAAAAATCAAATTCCTAATTTACCAATGAAAAGCGTATTAGAGAGACATAAATATTCACAAAATTGTACGGGAACGCATTGAATACAAAATTTAGCCACCTTTTTAACGTCAAAACAAAAGTGTGGTTCTGTATGTGTTTAATAACTATAAACAAAATTTAAACATCAAGAATTTGTTATAGTAAATCTTAATTTATCGCACGAATAAACCCTCCGATATTATAAATTTGATAATTTTATAACTTTTGTTATGATTCACCTGACAACAACATCGTTCTATATTGTTTTTTTTTTTATTTCATTTGACAATCTTAATAAATTTGTCCAAAGAAATTACTTGGGCTAAGATTCGTAATCTTGGGAGAAACAGATTTTGACAGTTTATTGTAGAAATTCGTAGATTTTCGGAGTTTTAGGAAATACGCGAACACACCTCATATTTCAAAAATCAACACAAATGTATTAAGTCATTATACAAAAAAGTTTTCGTGGCCATTTAGTAAAATACTAAAACACAATATACAAAATGTTCTGTTTTGACATTCATGATTGGAGAGGGAACAATTTGTAGGTAAATAACTTGTTCTGCATAAAATTGATAAATATCGTTAAGGGAAATGTTTGAAATATTAGCTATGTTCGCGTACTTTTTGCACACAAACAGAATGTTGTTTTTTCAATAGCGGTGGTTAAAGTCTGTCAGAAAGAGAGAGAGAGAGAGAGAGAGAGAGAGAGAGAGAGAGAGAGAGAGAGAGAGAGAGAGAGAGAGAGAGAAATACTTTACAAAAGTTCGGTAACACAAAACACGATAAAATTGATTATTTTCAACTTTTGAAATTACTCAACCCATAATTGACAGCTTGTATTTTATTTTTCTTTTGTCTTCTTTTTTTCATTTAACAGTTTTCATAATTTTGTCATATGAAATCTCTTTGATTTAAATTTTCATCAATCTCTCATTTTGTGTACTCCTTTAGCATACACTAAAAGCTTTTGACAGTTGTTGGTGAATATTCATGGATTTCTGCAGTGTTAGAAAGTAATTATTGAACTTATAACTTTTCTTAGGATCGACAGTGTTTATATTTAAAAATAAACTTAATTCATTTAAAATGTGGAATATAAATAAAATAAAATGCACGACTGGATCGCACGTAGTTGCTCAAGCACAAGATTCTTAGTAGAAACTGCTAAACATATTTTTAATTAATTTTGTATATACAAAATGTCTTTAATTTATGTTGAAACAAATTTGGTATGGCAATTTTAAGTATTTAATAATATAAATAAAAAAAAATTAAAAATTTAAATAAATTAATACAATAATAAAATAATTCAAAAAAATCTTCCATCCGTTTTCGAGAAATTTCCGTGTCTTATTTATCTATGTCCCTTATAATTCGCATTATTTTTGTATTCTTTGTCATATTTTACCGGTATACTAGTTTTAATTAATCACATGTTGTTAGTTCTATGCCTAAACAGCATGTAATGAGTAAACCAGCAACTCATTGTATGACATTTATTTTTAGAATTGGTTTTTAATGGAAAAATAAGAAGACATAGACTACGGCAGGGATCGAACCTGTGACCATGAGGTTCACAGTCGATAACACAACTATCGCGCCACGACCACCCCCTTGTTAAACAGTATCATTTAGAATTTGTAGGAATATTAATCGAGATCGTCGTTCATGAAATGCACGAAAATCCCAAGAGACCCGTATATCGCAGGTACTGTTAATAACATTTAATATATATATATTTAATTGAAAGTTTTTTGACCAATTTGATATGTTCAATTTTAAAATTTGAAGATTTCATTTCTTCGGCTGTTTTGGTCGTGATAATTTATTAATGAAAGATTTTCATTAGTTTTCCCAACGTTTCGACTGAGTTTTCAGTCTTCTTCAGGGGCACTTAATTAACCATGAAACAAAATAAGAGAAACATTTGTATGTTTACATTTAGTTGTTAAGATTTTACACTTACAATTATATGATCGAAACTATTATTATCAAATTACATATATAAAAATTAAAAAAATTAAAGTTTTGTGATTGAATATTTAAATTAAAAACAGTTCTTCTTAGTTAGAAGTTTAGTCAACAACTGTGTAAAAAAATTTCTTTTAAAGGAGCAACAAAACTATTAATGTATGTATGTATGTATCGCAGTTATGTAGAGACTATGGAACAGTACACTGACGAGATACACTGTGTATCCTGCTTCCTGTTCATGTTATTTTTGTTATTCAAAAATCTTCAAATTTTAAAATTATACGTCCTATAATGATTTTTTTACATCGAAATCGTTAGAGCCGTTTTTGCGATAGGCTGTAGGTCGACCTATACGCAGACAAGAAGATGGAATCGGGAACCACTTTTTTCGGTACCGTGAACTAATGCCTAATAAACTAACGCCATTATGGCGATAATTCATTTTTAAATGCGAATTAATGCCATATTAATTAATTCACTTTCAAATGAGAATTAAAGACATTCAAATGTGAAGTTTTACAGTGTATAAGCAGTTAGGTAGGTATGATGGGCATGATGCACCCCCTGCTTGAAATTATTATTTGATTTTGATTAAACGCGATGTTGGGTATATGCAAAATTTCCTTAAACATAAACTCAAACTCACACACACTCCAAATCCAATAGTGATCCCAAGCACGGGCATTGTCCCCACATACATAGCTGGTATTTTATAACGGGTGTTTTTTTTAGACGTGTGGTTTTCAAGAGGAAATAAAACGCATATAATTTAATGTTATGGGTAAAAATTTAGCTCTATTTTAAAGATAAGGGTTTGCCATTATGTTTCAAAAATGATTTCGGGCAAGTGGCCTCGGCTGGTTCGAATAAATTCCAGCCGAAAGCCCCAATTTTCGACCACTTTTTGCGGCAATTGGGGCGGCCGTATGTCAGCAATAACGCGCCGAATATTCTCTTCCAAGGCGTCAATCGTCTCGGGCTTATCGCTTAGAAGACGACTTTACATAACCCCACAAAAAACGATCTTGGAAGCCAAACCACAGGCCCACGACGAGAGATAATACGCTCATCAAAAGTTTCCTTCAATAAATTGAGGGTTTCGTTGGCTGTATGGCATATAGCGGCTCCTTGTTGGAACTAAAGGGCGTCCACATCAACATTCTCCAATTCAGGCACGAAAAAGTCATTAATCATGGCTCTATAGCATCAACATTTCGTCTGCCCATAGAGCACATCAAACAGTGACTTTTCAAGGATGTACTCCAAATATGATAATTGTGCTTATTAAAGTACCCATTTAATTAAAAGTGAGCTTCATCGCTGAACAAAATTTTCTTGTGAAAATCGGAATCGGTGGCCATCCCGTCATGGTAATAAATTTGCACTATTTGCAAACATTGTTCAGGAGTAAGTCTATTAATTATGAAATGGCAAACCAAACTGAGCCTAAATCAAGTGACAGCTGTCAAAAAGACCAACTCCGAAAAAAGCATTGCCAGCTTGAAAACCACACGTCAAAAAAAACACCCGATACATATACACCGTAAACTTTATATACCTATGTATGCGTATTGCATATATACATATGTACGTATGTGTTTTTATGTACAACTTGCTAGAAGTTATTTCCCTGCATTAGGAATTTAAATATTATACTGCTATTTAAATTGAGTATTCTGCGAGTGACTTTGATTCACATTAAAATGAGAACGAAGGCCACGTTTTTCAACGAACTGACCCTATATGACTAAGTTTTCATATGAAAGTGAAATAAGCGCTTAAGTGGATTATGGCGTTAATTCGCATTTGAAAATGAACTAACAATATTATGGCGCTCGTTTATATGTCCTTAGTTTACGGCGGCACCCTTTTTTCGTGTTCTCTTTCATCGAATTCCATTTTTGTTCCTAAAGAAAAACTTTCCCTTGTACATATGTACATAAATTGCAAGTAGATATTAAATTAATTTTGATTTAAAATGATAACAAAACTAATTCGGTAGCAAAAGAAATTATTTAGAATGCATTTTATTTTTCATAATGGCGGCTGAACCCCAAACTTCCAGCCACAGCTAATACTTATAGATTATAGTTCTATATAAATTTGTACCGCATTGTTTTGGGGAAAAAAAAACATCGGCTACTGATGCATTTGGTTGAACATCTTCAACCTTTATAATTACTGTAGAATCTCAGAAAGATGAACAGATATAAAACTAGTCCAGGCATTTTAGGTTTTATCTGCGAAAAAATTCCTAGTGAGCTGACTTGTTGTGTTGTAATGAGGATGTGAAAAATCGACATCGATATCGTGCCGGCTAAAAAACTTATGAAGGTCAAAAGGTCACGAAAATCAGTTTTTCGCAAATATCTCGTGATCTATTGCTCGGAGTTCAATAGTGCTCAATATAAAAATTGTTTCTAGTAAAATCATCTACAAAAAATGTCTTGCATTTTTCTGTAACATTAACCGTTTTCGGAGTAGATCGCTGACAAAGCGAATAGAATGCACTCACATACGGTATTGTATACCGTACACCATGGCGTAAACTCTATTGCTTTTTATTATATTTATTTTTGTAAGTGTCTTGAAAACTTTTATCTGATATTTGGACGTTTCGGGGAAAATATGCTTATCTTATAGAGGTTTAGGAACTTAGTAAAATCTACAATAACTTATCCAAATGACCTCCACTGGTAGATGTTCCGTATTTCGTTGTCCGAGACCTGTTCATTTATACCTGCTACTGCCTGTCGGACTGTGTTTAGTTCAGTTGAAAATTATTTCAAATGTGTGTTAAACACGTTATTTAGTTGTTCTCTTAAACAGTTTATAATGGATGATACATGTTTTATACGTAATACATTATCGGATGGTGATATTGTAGAAGTTAGTCGTGTTCTACAAACATTTATAAATTCTAGTGTCGCTAGAGGTGATCGTAATATTGAATATTTAAATACTGTGAATTTTCCCAATGTGCATAGTAATTGGCGTAAGAATTGTGCAAACAATTTGAGTATTGCGGCTTTTAAACGACGCCAAGAAGAACCAAGTACATCAATATCTCCGCATAAAACCGAGTATGCAGATCACGCTAAGATTTCGCTGGCACTTTTCTCCCCCAAGCATCAGCTAAAATCCCAGCTAAAATTTGACATTAGAGTTGTGGACAGCTTAAAATTTGATAAGAGAGTTCTGTGGAGAATATGTCAAAAAACAGCTGTTCTGAAAAAAATATTACTTAAATTTCAAAAGTTCAAGTCATAAGACGAATAGTATGATAATTTATAAGACAAAACTTACAGCATAAACTCTTTTTTCTTTAACGTCCCTTTGCTGTAGCTTCTTTTGCAGAAAAACTCTTGGCATATTCAATGTTACTGCTTCCTGAATCTGTAGTCTGACTTACAACACCAAGCGTCTGTAGTTGTGGTGGAATAAGTTTTGTTGTTTTTCGCATTGCAGCATAACAATATCGAGAATGCCCACGTGTGCACAAACTACTTGGACGAATTTCGGAAACGCAAATAAAAACAATCTGTCAAAATTTAGCTTTCGAAATAATGGACGCTAAATTCTGGCATATAGTGGAAATACAATGTAAACCAAACATTTGATTTCTTAGCTGGAGCTGCGTACCTCTCTGCTAAAATGCTTGGATAAATCTTAGATTGGCTAAATTTTGGGGAAAATTTTAGCGCTAGCTGCGTACTATACTTTTTTTTTTTAATTTTAACTATTTGCCTGTAAGGCCTTAGGTCTTTTAAATGCAACCTGAATTGCACGGCAAAAGTTTGGCACAGTGCATTTGAGAACCAGGTATTGACTGTCTCATTTTAACCCATGGGCGGCATCCAATTAAAATTGGAGGTATAGAAAAGAATGCGCATAGCATGGGGATCGAACCCAAACGTCTTGGTTTAAGCTATCCACAATTCTAATGACAAATTTTAGCACAATTTGCACAATTTTTACGACAATTACTATGCACATTCGCAAAATTCACAGTATTTAAATATTCAATATTACCATCACCTCTAGCGACATTAGCATTTATAAATGTTTGTAGAATACGACTAACTTCTACAATATCACCATCCGATAATGTATTACATATAAAACATGTATCACTCATTATGAACTGTTTAAGAGCAGAAAACAACGTGTTTAAACCACAGTTGAAATAATTTTCAACTGAACTAAACACAGTCCGACAGGCAGTAGCAGGTATTTAGGAACAGGTCTCGGAATAACGAAATACGGAACATCTACCAGTGGAGGTCATTTGGATAAGTTATTGTAGATTTTACTAAGTTCCTAAACCTCTATAAGATAAGCATATTTTTCCCGAAACGTCTAAATATCAGATAAAAGTTTTAAGACACTTACAAAAATAAATATAATAAAAAGCAATAGAGTTTACGCCATGGTGTACGGTATACAATACCGTATGTGAGTGCATTCTATTCGCTTTCTCAGCGCTCTACTCCGAAAACGGTTAATGTTACAGAAAAATGCAAGACATTTTTGTAGATGATTTTACTAGAAACAATTTTTATATTAAACACTATTGAACTCCGAGCAATAGGTCACGAGATATTTGCGAAAAACTGATTTTCGTGACCTTTTGACCTTCATAAGTTTTTTAACCGGCACGATATCGATGTCGATTTTTCACATCTTCATTACAACACCGCAATAAAAGTGTATACAAAAATTCAGATCACTATGAATTTTTCCGCAGATTGGGGTTTAAAATGACTGTACTAAACAGGCCCCGTTCATCTTTTCGACTTGTTCATGTTATGGAACCGTTCATGTTTCCGAGATTCTACTGTATATGCTTGTTAAATGCAATTATAAGTCTTAGCTATCTCAGGATACTGACTCATTTATTCTCAAGCTTGCTTTATAAAATGGTTAACATTTGACAATAAGCAAGGTGGCGATAAAGATACAATATTTTTTACAGAAGTACAGATTGAGCCCACAAATTCAAAGTGTGTATAGCTTGCAATGCCAAACAAATAATGATTTCCTCATAAGGCCTTGTAATTTTTTACAATATAAAAACATGCATCGTATTCCTATTTACAAAAAAAGTACTTCTGGCTTTTATCCAAGAAACAAAATACTCATTATTCTCACTTTAGATCTTAAAAAGCAGCCAACAGTTCGCTTCACGTTGCCAATATCGAACAAATTAAAATCACCCTCTCCTCTCCCCAAACTTAGGGTAACAATACCACAATGGCACAGTCTATTATTATATCATATATGACCATTTCCTCCTACGGTTTCCTGGCATCAACATTTTCTCTTAATTTGGCCATTTTTTTTTTTTAGTAAAGACATATGTATCTATGTATGAACTTACACCACAGCCAAACAAACATATATATATATTTATCTATACTCCCACTGCGATTTCAATTAATTGTAAGTTTCCAGTGGTTTGTGTTTCTCTGATGATGTTTGTGCGACACTTGTGTCTGTCGCAAGCTTCAAAACACAAAACCCTCTTTGATTAAAATCATTATACCTACCACCTACTACATACCGAAGTGTATCCTTGTGGCGCCTTGAGACATACTCGATGATGGCACCCATGTGCAAATGATTTATATAGAGTCTAGACAATAAACATTATATATATAACATTCTTTGAACATACATAATATGTATATAAGTGAATATGTACCGTAAATACTAGAACATAAGGATGAAGTAAAGTACATACATCAAACTAATAATAATTAGTTTTCCTTCAATTACTCAAACTTGGTAGGTATCTACTGTTCAAATACACATTCCCCCCAATGTGTAGTTTCGACAACATTCTGAAACCAACACCATCTCTCCCCAATCCCTCCTACTATTCCACCTACTAAAAACCGCTGCTGCCATTAGTCAGCAAAAATCAATAATTTTCCATTAACAAGCGCGCGCTCTCAAATTGTTAATCCTAATGAGCACCTAATTTCCGCTCCTAATTACGCCAGCGAGTTCAAGAGAAAATTTATTATTTTGCCACTTCTTCCTTTTTTTTTGGGGTATACTGTATACGGAGGCTTAACATCTTATATAATTTTATTAAATTTATTCATTACTTTTATTTTAAATGGGTAGTTAAAAAAAAAGGAATATTGTATCCTCATGTGACCCGGATATGCCATAATTTACATATACATTCAATGAGATATCCAGTTGATCCTTATGGATACAGAGAACATAAATTTGTTCCATCAAATTGTATGTTGGATTTATTTTTCGGGGGAAGGGGAGGTTACTTAATTTTTAGGCCAAGCTAAATTGTTTTCATGTTAGTCATCAACAAAAAGTAATGAGAAGGCACTTTTTTTGCTTACGAAAGCAGGATGACCCTATCAATCACTTAGATGTGTATATGGCTAAGTGTATATATAGACAACATTACGTAATCCTAGACATCATTTCCATTTTTGATAGGAACTTCACGTCATCCTTAGTTGAATTGAACAATTTTTTTAAGAATGATTCAATGGAATCTTAAGACATATGTACATGGGTACATGGTGTATACCTACAAGTACATTATGTACAACTAGTTAGATACGTTTATAAAGGAATTTTAGAATAATAATAGGATTGTAAGGATTTTTAAAAGGGTATGGAAATTTTAAATTAGGGGAAAGTATATACAATATGCAGATTAATTTTTAACAAAAGAATGGAATAAACAATTTTACGTTTTCTGATCTTCCCAATGAAAAAACGATGAACAACAGAGTGAGTTTTATTCATAAATGTGTCATAATCATAACCTTTGAGCATCAGTCTATAACAACAAAGTTTAACAAAGAGCGAATAAATTTAACGCGCGTAATTCGACGTTCAATGTTTATTTATAATCTTATCTGATGGAAGAGCGACTTACCTAAAAAAGAAATCACGATTTTTACACCATTGTGTGTGTCCTTATTAATATAAAACATTATACATCGATAACTGTTCCCAATTTCACTTACGCCTGTCTTTTCTATAATACTACAGTCGGTTTTCTGTAGCTTTTTCTTGATTGCGAAATTTTGAATCGTATTTATTTCGAAACCTGAAATTTGGAGTTATGGCAATGTTGCAGCAAATAAGCATAATCAGCGCAGAACATACCGTCATTTGTTATTTACAATGGGCCAGTGTTGGCAACGTAAGTTACTCTACGTAAGTTACCCATGTAGTTACGCGTAAATAATTGAAATCAGTTACTTGTCATTTTTAACGTAACTTATGTAACTTATACAGCTAATGCACCTACATTTTTTGACGGTCCGAAGGACAACCGATTCCTCAAGGGTGTATAAATTAACAAATGGTCGTTGAAAAGATTCGCTCAATTTCGGCGAATGAAGTGGGAATTTTTTTAAATTTCAGAGAAGTTTTAAAAGATTGGAAGCATACAAATCTGCTATTTTCCACAAAAAATCGGTCTCGTAACATATTTTCGTATAATGTGTTGTCATTACATTTAGATTTTTAAACTGATCCCATTGATTAAATACAACTTTAAAAGAAAGTTATTAATTTCAAAAAGATAATTTTTATTTAATTTGTCTTTTGAAAGGAATTGATGCAAGTAGTAAGATGCTAATGCATATGATTAAACCAGTTAACAATATGTGACTTATAGTGATTTCCTAACTGTTTTGGGAGATTTAATTCTAATCATAACCTGCCAGCGTCAGCTAGTGAACCAGTGAATGTTGGCAATTATTTATCAATTCACAAATTGGCTCAAACAACTAAATATTTGTTTTGACACTCTCATTAACTGGTTCGAAACTCATTATAGGCATCTTGTAAAGTGTTCCAAACCTTCCTAGGTCTTCAATACTGACGCTTTGTTTTGTTGATTTGTTCAGACGTTTATAGTTTTTAGTGAGAATTTAGAACTCAAAAGCAATGAAATTTTGTTCCAATTATATTTTGATCAGAATATTTCCGTGAACAAATATCAAAAACTTGAATTCGTTACATTGGTTACGTTAGTTACATTAGTTGCGTTAGTTACATTATTTACTTATTAAAATGTGTAAAACTCGAGTTACTTACCAACACTCCAATGGGCCAGTTCAGAAAACTGCCATCTCACAAATTTCGTTCCGTCAACAATAAGGGAGGCGAATCTAAATATTTGTTGCCTTCATATTTCACAGAAATTAAGCTGAAGAGTCCTGTTCACATTAAGGACATGGATGAGATCTCATTTTTCGAAACAAACCTAATACCTTTGAGCTGAGCATGTTAACGCCTTGAAAACAAAAGAAGCAACAGTTCCCTAGAATTTCATAATCGAAAATATTATTTTTTTACAATAATTTGTGAGTCTTTTCCAAAATTTGAATGAAATTTTATCAGAGAGAAATATAATGGAAACAAAACTGGACCGATTTGTGTACAATTTTCTGTACCTTTTTAAACGTCAAAAACAAAAAAAAAAAACTTAAAATAAAACGTTGTACTTTCAACTTTTTATCCAAGTTCTTAGGATATTTTTTTTTTGGTTGTATAATTGATATGTTCTTTTTTTTATTTCTAAATTAATTTTGTTTGTTGTTTTTACCAGTTTTCATTTGTTTGACAAATTTTTTTCCAAAAACCATAGAGTGAAAAGCAAACAAACACGCATTTTTTTATGACAAACGTTAACCTGACATTTGTAATTCATCTGCCCACATTTTACAGCCAACAAAAATGTATTGTGCAGAAATTGTCAGAGAGGGTACTATTCTACTCTCTCATGGCGCTCTCTTCTGCCCAAAAAAGAATTGGAACGAATTGGTGACAATAGGCAGTTTTGGACAGTGTTTAGGATAGTCTATCGGATATGTCACTTTGAAAAATGCAAATTACATTTTCTAACTGTTGGATACCAACAACTAATTCAGTTAAAAAAAACCATCACACTGTCGAGCAATTCAAAGGCATGTGCCTAGGCACAATTTCCCCGCAACCAGTGATTTTTTAGCTCGTGTGCGATTAAGTAAAATTTACTCTGTGTTTAGATTGAGTAAAAATTCCACTAAAGGGTGGATAGCCAATAAGATTAAAATTATCAAATTGAAAATTATTTAAATAAAGCCTTAAAATTATATGCATTATCACCCTGTAACTGACAAAGCTCTTCGTATTCGGAGTTAAATACGCTTTTTTTAAAGTTTGAATGTGTATTAGCTAAAGTATCGTATACATAAACCAAAATCTATTACGTAGGGATTTTTTTTTGGATTACCTATAAAACGAAAGCTTTTAATCATTATTTTTTGTTTAAAAAATGAGAAAGTTAATCGTTGATTTCATTGTTTCATCTTTTATTGTCCAGCATGCAAACTGATTTTTCAAAACATAATAAAAATCCAAAAAAGTAACTTTCAGTATAATGCACTCCCCTTGAGTGGTTATTTAATTAGTTTGATAATAGCATTAGCGCAAAATTTTAGTCGATTTATAATATGTTAAATGATTTTTAGTATGATACTAGGCTAAGAAGAGGATTTTGCTTATTTTAAACCAGTTTAGTATCGTAGTATTTTCTTAACATTTCACTAAAGCTATAATCACAAAATGGCTACTTTAATTTTTTAGTATCGTACTAAATCCATATGCCACTTTGACATTTAAAAACGTCCAAAATTTACGCGTGTTTAGTTGTAGTTTATTAAAAAAAAAAATTTAGTATGGTGCTAGTTAAAAAGTCTTTAAATTTAGGAAATATTAGTAAAGTGCTCTTGTATTAGCAAGCTGTTAAGTAGTATCATGCTAAGCCCTTAACATCAAGGTACTTAAGCGCCTTATATGAATCCTTAAAGCATTGAAATTTTGTGTAGCCCCAAAAAATCAGATACAACCGTTACGTTATAAATAAGTTTCAAAAATAATAGATATTTTGATAAAAGAGAATAACATAAAATATAATTAACGGTATATAAATTCAACAAATGTACAAAATGTATGTTGTAGTGGTGTTACCAATATCCAGTAAAAAGGTATAGATTTCGAATGTCGGTTAACGTCATGCCATCAGTATCGGTGCGTGCGAGTCTCCAGCCCATCCGCTGGCTCAGCATGAAAGAATCCATCAGAAAGAATAAGGAACCTAAGTTGTCACCCTCTACGAGCCACTCTCTCAAGCTCCATGAGGACAACGGACTAAAAGTATAGGTCGAAAAATGGGAATGGTTGTGATGGAGGGGCAAACAGATAACAAAAGTGAAGACTTTTAATGACTTTGAATGACCAACAACAACTTGAGTATGCTACCACCAAGTTTTTCTCAATTATTTTTGGCTGGAATTATAGCTATTTCACGACTTGCCAAGGTCGATTATCAGATTCCTTTGGTCTAGTGGTGCTGGTCTACTTTTTCATTTTAATTGAAAAACTTCTTGTGCCTTCATCGTGTATTGAATCATGACCAAGCTTTGCTTAGAAGCCAACGCACTACGCATCTCGCGTAGAGTTAAGACTATGACCAAACAACATAGCCAGACAAACGTTTTAAGAACCAATAACGGAATGTTTTTTGTTTGCGGTAAATCTTACCGTAACAAAATAATTTCAAAAAAAAAATCGTTTTACGTATTCGAAATATCTACATATTGATATTTCAAAAATAATTTTTTTTTTCAAAAATCCACAAAAATTTATTTCGAAAATTTTGGTATGCAATATTGTTTAGAATTTGAAGGGAATCCTACATAAAAATTTTGAACGTAATCCGTCAAGCAATTTATGAGAAACTCGAAAAACAAAAAATGGTTGTCACAGTTACCGTTAGTAAAAAAATATGAAAACAAAATTTTGACCAAAATGAAGACAATACTTAAAGTAGTCCACACATTTTTTTTTATCAAAATCGTTAATGCTGTTTTTGAAATAGTTTTTTTGGAGGTAAAAAAACGATTCAAAAATCCATTTGAGACAATCACCTAAAATGATTAAATATAAGTTGAATTATAATTATAAAAAATAGTGCATACCAAAATTTTTGAAAAAAAAATTTTTTTTGAAATTTGAAAAAAATTAATATTTTTTTGGAAAATTTAATATTTCAAAAACCGGTTAATGATTTTTCTTCAAAATTTTGTTTTTAAGTTTATATTATTAAATATTTAAAATTGTCATACCAATTTTTTTTTTTTAGAAAAATAAATAAAGAAATTTTGTATGTAAAAATTTAAGTAAAAAACGACTTTAAAAATATATTTAGATTTTTAATAGAAATCTTTTCCATACGATGTGATTAAACATAAGAGCAAGTACGTGTGACCTAGTCGTCCATTTTATTTTTTTACGAATTCATAACTTGCAATATAGTACCTATATATCGCAAGTAAAAATACAGTTTACAGTTTTGACGCTCACTGTAGATCGAAAATGTTATAAAATCACGCCCGCTTTCTCAATTGTAGCTGTCATTGTGTTCAAAAAGTTAAAAGCCGTTTTCAAGATTGCAAATATTTCGTATGAATTCATAGGTACAGCTAAGATGCGTCACTTGATTGCATTGTTTTTGGAAATGTGGATCCTAACCATAATTTTCAAAACTTTCTAATTTTCTTTTGAAAGCTACATATGTACATACAACACACATATACACAAGTATGTACAAGTCGTATTCCATTCAACTTGTCTCGTTCAAAAAACAATGGTAAATATACATGCTACTAAACGGTGATTTTTTAAGAGCTTGGTTTTTGAAAATTAAAAAAAAACACAGAAACTTGTAAAAAGTGAATGAAATTTTTATTTGGATCGATAAATCAATTTCTGCCATTTACTTTTTAAAAATAATTTCACTTAAATGTTGCCCGCGGCTACGCTTCAGGTGGTCCATTCTGAAGGTCCAATTTTGGCAAACTTTTTCACACATTTCGGCCGGAATCTCACCAATGAGGCGTTCAATGTTGGCTTTTAAGGCAGCAATCGTGTTTGGCTTGTCCCCATAGACAATAGACTTAACATAGCCCCACAAAAAATAGTCTAACGGGGTCAAATCACATGATCTTGGTGGCCAATTGACTGCGCCAAAACGTGAGATCAACTGCTCACCAAATTCGCCTCTCAATTGATGCATGGTTTCGAGTGCAGTGTGGCATGTGGCACCGTCCTGTTGGAACCACATGTCGACCGAGTTCAATTCTAGCATTTTCGGCAAAAAAAAATCTGTTATCATCGAACGGTACCTTTCTCCATTGACCGTAACCCTGCGGCCTTCATCGTCCTTGAAGAAGTACGGCCCAATGACGCGCGCTGCCCATAAACCGCACCAAACAGTGCATTTTTCGGGATGCATTGGTAGCTGCTGAATTGCCTCTGGCTGCTCTTCACTCCAAATACGGCAATTCTGCTTATTCACGTATCCATTTAGCCAAAAATGAGCCTCGTCGCTGAAACGGACGTAGCTTGCGAAACACATTTTTCACAGAGCACGAATTTTGATAATAAATTTCAATAATTTGCAAACGTTGTTCAGGCGTAAGTCTATTCATGGTGAAATGGCAAACAATACTGAATCGAAATGTCAAATGTTCGTGGAATTTGTCATGTGTGATCTGTCAAAAATATAAACGTCAAAAACCAAGTAGCAAAAAAATCACCCGTTATTATTGATCTCGCTATCCAACCAAAAAATCATGTTTCTAATGTTTCTTTTCTGACTATATAATCAACTGTCATTAAAAAAAAAACTTGTTCTAAAATCTAAACTCAAGCCAATTCCACTGAATACTTCGACGACAAATTTATAGTTTCAATTAAAAATACTCTTTCCACTTAAAATGTCATTTCCACCACTTTTTAAACGCTTGACTGCCTGTAAAATATCAATAGGGCACGGCACTCACCACCCCTTAATCGATTCGTATGCCCATTTTCAATTGTTATAAAAGTTATTACAATAGTATGTAGGTATCTACAAAAACAAAAGTGAAAATAAAAACAAGAAATGTAAGTACAGTTCGAAACGAAAATAAGAGAAAATTACTCATTCAAATGCGCCTACTACAATCAGGTATGATAATTGCTTTTGAAATAGTGTTACCGGAGATGAATTTTAAACGAAGAAAAAATTGACGAAAGAATCGTGGAGAATTTTTAAAATAAAAAAAAATATTTGCCTTTGAATTATTTAGAATTTATTTATATTTATAATAATTATTATATTTTTTAATCACAAAAAATATAAAAGTATAAATAGTTTTTAATTACAAAAAATATAACTTGCAAATTCATTTGCGAAATTCCTTTTTGTAGTCGAAGTATGTTTCACTTCCCTTAAACGAAACTATGAAGCAATATGAGCAGGTAGGTTAGGATATAAACTATTGACCCACTAGTTAATAGTTGATTTTTAAATTAATAAAATGCACGACTGGATCGTACGAATTTTCTCTTATTTTCGATCACATCGTATGCAAAAGATTTCTATTAAAAATCTAAATATATTTTTAAGTCGATATTTACTTAATTTTTTATGTATACAAATTTTTTTATTTTTTTCTAAAAAAATTGTTATTACAATCTTAAATATTTAATAATATAAATTTAAGAAAATAATTAAAAATTCTGAAATAAATACTTAAGCTAATTTGAGCTAAAAAAACAGTACGCCATTTTATTTCTTGGATAAATTTGAATTTATGAGAAAAAAATTTAAAAATCTGTGGAGCTGTTTTTGAGAAAAGAAGTTCTTTTTTAAATTTTGAAACAAATTGAAAAAAAAATTCAAAAACGTCAATTCATAGGTATTCAGCAAATACATATAACTATAATTATTGAAAGAAAAAATTAAAGAGCAGTTTTTAAAATATAAATTTTTCAATTTTTTAAAAATTGCTTTTAAGATCCAAAAAATATTATTTATAAATATTTGTACGCAGTATAAATTGGGCAACCTAAACCTATATATGTGTGAAATTTCGAAAGAATCGGTTAAGCCATTTATGGGATAGTCGAAAACAAAAAAAAAAAACAGTCCTATGGAAAGTACCGTTTTTAGACATTTTTTGAAATTTGTTTTTCAACCATATGATCGCTCCTAAAAAGCCGCACTGATTTTTTTAAATCAAATTCGTAAGAGCCGTTTCCGATAAAAATTAACTTTTCCGATGAATGTGTTCATTTGGATATGGGAATAGGTTAATTCAATTTGTACACACCTATTGGCCCAATGAAGATTTAAATGAGATTTATTTCAAATCTTCATCTAAGAAGATTAAAATTTGTATGGTAAATCCTCAATATTTGTATTAGATTTAGCTAAATCTACTTAAATCTCGGTTTAGTGGTCGCTGGAAACGTAGTATAACGTTCGATGGAAATGTAATATAAGCTTTTGTATTTAATCTAGTTACTATGTGTATTAAAAACATATGTGTCCAAACTAGTTTATCCTCTTTATGTTCTATTCAATGAATCTCTTAGGTGCTCAAGTTTTCCAAAATTGTGGAAAAGCGCTCTTATAACACCTGTTCATAAAAAAGGATCCAAGAACGACATCGTGAATTACCGACCTATCGTCAAACTTTCTGTTATTCCTAAATTGTTTGAGTCCATTATCTGTAATGTCTTATCTTTTAATTGTAAATCAATTATTTGCGACAGCCAGCATGGCCTCGTCCAAAATAAGTCAACTGTTACAAACCTTTTTCATTTCACTTCCTTTTGTCTTGAAGCCTTTGAAGATAGGAAACAAGTAGACTGTGTGTTTATGGATTTTAGTAAGGCCTTCGATAAATTATGTCACAAGACTTTAACCCATAAACTAAAGGCCTTAGGATTGAATGAAAGTTTTTTAATGTGGATTTCATCTTATTTAAGCAATAGAAGCTATTGTGTAACATTTAGAAATGAGCATTCTGCTCAATTTTGAGTCAACTCTGGTGTCCCGTAAGGAAGCCATTTATGCCCCTAATTGTTTATTTTATATGTAAATGATTTAACCTCGATCATAAAATCCTCCTCGGTTTTAATTTATGCCGATGATATTAAAATCTTCAAAAATATAAGTTCAATAAACGACTGCTTATCTTCAAGAAGACCTATATTGGTTTAGGGAAATGTACAATACAAACCGACTTTTGTTAAATATTGACAAATGCAAAACCATGTGCTTTAGATGCATACAAAAAATTTTAACTTATAATTATTCATTAGATTCTTCTCATCTATGCAAACTTTCCATTTTTTCCGATCTGGGTATTATACTTGACACTAAATTATCTTTTGCAGACCAATATAAATACATAATTAAAAAAGTCAATAAAATTCTAGGTTTCATAAAAATATTTTCTTGTGATTTCCGTGATCCCTATGTCTTCAAACTTCTGTACATATCTTTTGTAAGGCCAGTACTTGAACACGGCTGCGTAGTATGGGCCCCATACTATACATTTCATATAAACAGACTTGAAGGTATTCAGAGACGGTTCCTGCGTTTTTGCCTTCGTCTTCTTCCGTGGTCACAAAGATCGGTACTTCATCGTTAAATTCATAGACTCATGCTAATAAAGCTTCCCTCACTGTTGAAACATATACAGTATCTCCAGCTTTGTTTTATTAATAAATTAATCAATGTATCAATAAATTCTCCATCAGCTTTGTGTCAATTGAATTTTAGCTACATTCTAACTAGCATAAGAAGACAGTTGCCCTTATGTCCGATATTAGGTAGAAATATGGTATGAATAGTCCTTTAAATCAATTGATATCAGTCTTCAATTAGTATTATTATTTAATCACTTCTATAAACGACAATTTTAAAAGCAAACAATTTAAAGTAAACTTTTTCAATACATCATTGTAATTATATTGTGTATTTATATTATAGGTAATACTAAGTGTATTAAAATTGTAATTGAATAGTTATAAGTTCTAACGTTAGTAAATTAACGGATTAAATAAATAAATAAATATAAATATTATTTAAAAAGAATGTAATCTGAAGTTTAAACAAAAAAAAAATACTCAAGGCAGTTCAAGAGGTCGTATATTAAATGTAACTTTTTAGGCACAAGCTGCTAAAATGGAGATTACAGTTTTGTTTGTTTTTGAAACTTTCACAACTTGTTAATCCAGAAAAGTCAAAAGATCAGTTTTAACCTCTTCGTGTTAAAGTTAACTAGATACGACTTTTGACTATGGAATACCACTCCATAGTATATAAATACTTTAAAATATGAAATTAAAAAAATAAGACGAGTTGTTCACTTTGATTTCATACGTATGCAAATAAGTAGGTATATACTCCAAGTTTCATCTAAATTAGCACAGTGGCATCCCTGTTTTAAAAGCCATAACTAAGTTTAAAGCCACGAAGCTGTCTATCAGTTTCTCAGTCAATTTAGTTCTTTCCTACAAGGTAGTAGAGGTAGTCAGTCATCAAAAGTCCGCTTATCCGTAAAGTGTGCCAAATACAGCTAGAACAACAATAACAAAACAAGTGTGATAAATAAACTCATTGATAAGATACGAGTTTTTATTTTTAAATCCAACTGTGATCAATTTGATTTGCAGTTTTCCTAGTCGTGATAAGAAAATTTATTATTTTCAGAAAAAAAAAGAAACCTATAGTCTGATGTGTAATTATTAAACGTTTTATTTACTTACCAAGGTTCAAAAGTTGTTAAGTGGCAGCTAAGAGTATATATGTAATATTAAAAAGTAAAAAAAAATAATAACAGTCGTCCGCGCACACATTTTTCAAATACATATGTACATTTCGTCATAGTGAAAATAATTTGATAATAATTGGAACTGGTTGAAAATAAGGCAGGTAATTTTTTTCTTCAAGTTGGTTTTACAAAGTATCTACAAGAGCTTAAAATTTTTATTATGTAGTTCAATATACGATATGTTGGTTAAGGTGTGTATGAGTATCTTATAGGTAATCGTGTAAAGGTAGATACTCTGAGTGAAACTAAATATACTCAGTCAAGGTATAATAAGATCTGTACGTTCCAGCGATCGATTCAGATATAGCCGGCAAGTTAGGCTTGGGGAAAGGGTGATGGTTGATCGGTTGGCTAGCGGCGGAGCGGTTACACTCAATTTTATTTTGTGGTGACAGAACCACAGAATTGAAGTCTTTTTATGTGCTTACATTATGTAAATATTTAGTTATGTTTTTATGTATATGAAAGGCTTCACAATTATAATAATTATATTATAAGAAAAGTTTTTAAAACTAATATCTTGTTTTTTTTTTTGTTGCATTTGTTTTTATGGATATATCCTGCGTTTACCGGTATTGATATACACTCTGTATCACTCGATTAATGTTTTTTCGTATTTTTTCATCTTTGATGTTTCAGTGAGAAATTACTTAAACATATGGCTAACGGGCATGTATCGTATTTTTGTTCTAAGTTTTAACAAGATAGGGTTTATTTGAATGCAATAGCCATGTTCCTTTGGAGGTTGCTAAGTATTCGTGAGTAGATGAAAACAGTAATCTAGTACTATCATCTACACACGACGATTCCATGTGCGAGCCTAGTACTTCGCATTTAGAAAACACAAGAGGGCGTCTGATACAATTGACAGATTTTTCATTCAAGTGAAAAAAAATGTCTAGGGGAAAACATCTGAGGTTAAAACGAATATTTAAACCCGTATTTTCATATTTTTTTTCCAACAAAACAACGTCACTGACATTTTGTTGCACAAACAAAATGTTTAGGTATAAATCTTTATCTTGCAGGCTGGTTGACAGTTCGATAAAAAAAAATTAAACGTCAAACTTTCTTTGGCAAAAAGCCAAAGTAGTTTTTTTTGCATTCATTAACTTTAAAAGCAACAAAAAATCAATAATAATGGTTCAATGGTAAACAGTAATGACCATGAATGGGTAAGTCGAACTGGCTGTGATTGTTCCAAATAGATTTTTGAGTCGTTTTTTTAGCCCCAAAAATAACGATACTTGTCATACAATTTTGTCTACAATTTTAATTATTTCGAAAACGGTTTGCACCACCTTAGGTACTATAGTTTTTAATATTTATATATATTTTATATTTCAATATTAACGGTTACTGCCATAGGACTATTTTTTCCATCAAAATTTCTTATGTACGAGGTCCTTTGAAATATAAGTAATACTCCATACTAAAATTTTGGAAAAATATTTGTTTGAATTTTGAAAAAAAAAACATTTTTTTTAATTGAATATTTTGAAAACGGGTGGACGAATATTTTTGAAATTTTGTTTTTAAGTTTATATTATTAAATATTTAAGATTTTCATAACAATTTAAAAAAAAATTGAAGAAATCTTGTATATAAGAAATTAAGTACAAAACAACTTTAAAAATATATTTAGATTGTTAATAGAAATCTTTTTCATACGATCTGATCGAACATAAGAACAAGTTCGTGGGATCCAGTCGTGGAGTTTATTTAGTTTGAGATAACTAGATCAGCTTGAACTTGAGTGATAACATATCATTAGCTTTGGGAAAACTGGTTCATTGTGGCCTATTTGCATTAAAGTGGCACAGAAGAGTTGGCACCACTTATTGTTCTCATCCATATGATTTAATTTGGGGGCCCAAAGAAATTGTTATTAGATACATTCAGATGTCAGTACGAGAGTAGCCTCTCCATCCATTTAAGTTTCTGAACCACCAAAACCGGATTAAGTTGCATTTGATTTTTGACATTTTTCATGGGATACAAAAGTGTACCAAGGTTTTTTGGATTACTTTGAGATTTATTTTGTGGCAGCTTCTGTTTGCACATTACGAATAGATATACAAGGAATGCTATGTCGCATGCTGGCAAAGTTTGCTTGTCAGAAACATCCATTCTGATTTTGAAACCTCCACATACAAATAGGGATTAGTAGTCAATATTTCAATAAGATGTATTTAGCAGAATAACATAGCAGATCAAAACACATGTTATTAAAATAAGATTTAAAATATCAAAATGTTTATTTTTTTGAAGCTAATAGCGGAATATAGATAATAAAGTGATAAATAATTAATTGTGAAATTCGAGTAGAGCTTAGCTTATTAAATGTTTTATTTTACTGAAGATTTTTGTTTCGTAATTGTTATTTCAGTAGCAGGGATTTATAACTGTTATTTAAAGATAGCAATAACCGATATTCCAACTAGCAGTTGAGCATACAGCCTAGGCTCATGCCATGTGTGACACTATGGTTTCTGAGTTTTGACACGTGATCGAACGAAAATGGAAACTGAAAATAGCATACATTGTTATACATGTGTACTGTGATCCGGATGGCTATGCATCGATTTCTGAATGCGGACATTCTCACAGCACGGTAGCGATTTGCGTTATTGGTGGTGCTGATGACAATACCATCGTCGATTTCGAAGAAATGAGAACTGATAAAGAGACAACCGGTACACAATCTAAACCAAAAAACGTTATCTGTGGATTTATTGCCCCTTAGTTCTTGCTGGATTTCTCTAGATCTAAATCTAAATATATTTTTAAAGTCATTTTTTACTTTATTTTTTATAAATACAAGGTTAGTTTTTTTCTAAAAAAAAATGGTATGACAATCTTTAATATTTAATAATATTAACTTAAAAACAAAAGATTAAATCAGCTTAATCAAAGAAAAATAATTCAAAATTCTAAATAAATACTTAAACTAAATTGAGCTCAAAACAAGTACGCCATTTTATTTCTTGTATAAATTTTAATTTATGAGAAAAAATTTTAAAAAAATCTGTGGAGCGGTTTCTGAGAAAAAGCTTTTTAAAAAATTTAAAAACGAAATTCATAGGTATTCAGCAAATACATATAACTATAATTTTTGAAAAGAAATTATTGAGCAGTTTTCAAAATATAAATTTAAAAATTTGTTTTTAAAATGCTTTTAAGAATACAAACAAATTGGGCAACCTAAATCTATATATGTGTGAAATTTCAAAAGAATTGGTTGAGCCATTTATGAGATAGTCGAAATAAAAAAAAAAAAAAACGGTGCTATGGGAAAGTATCGTTTTTCGACAATTAAATTTTTTTTTTCAATCATATGATCGGCCGTACCTTAAAAGCTGCACTGATTTTTTTAAATCAAAATCGTTAGAGCCGTTTACGAGTAAAATAGGCTTTAACTTTATATGGCAGGTACCGTTTGTTTTTAGCTGACGGACAGACAGGCTGACAGACTGACTGACTGACCCACAGACATACAGACTCACAGACAGGCATACAGACGGACAGAATTTTTAGACCATCTTTTTTCGTCTTCGCTATCATCGTAATGTCATGTTTGATTGTTATCTCAAAACTTTTTTTTTGACGAATTATGGTACCTATAATCGCAAGTAAAAACATGGCTACCATGAACTGTCAAAATCTACCCAGTCTTTAAAATACTTTAAGAATCATGAGCTAAAAATGAAGTCCAGCATCTTGGTATTGCTCATATACTGCATAGAAAATACCATAGGGAATTTTTGAATAATGGGTGAAAAAAAAATCATCAGTGTCTTACATTATTTGAAGCGGAGTGTATGTAGAAGCACATTATAGCATTTTGTTTTTCTTAACAATTGTATTGGTGTTTATGACATTTAAATCGGATTTAATTTTAAAATAAAATATTTTCTTAATTAATTCCTTTGCAACAAATCTAAATGATATTCTACCATGAAAATAATTTCTTTAAAATTTGCTTATACACTTCAGCCTAAAAGCTTTAAATTAAAATTAGTCAGTGAATCAGAAAACAAAACAAAAATCGAATAAAAATATTATTCTTAGTGCATAAATTATTTGAATGCTTAAAAAAAACCTGTCGGAATTGACGCTTTTTTGTATAAAAATACGTGTTGTTTTTTTTAACCAAGAAATTGCCATGGACTTAAATTATAAATTTAAGACTTTGCTTTTTGATTCTATCAAAATAGGGTTGCCCAAGAGAAGAGTAAAGAGAACTCATCGGATGCAATATGTTTGCAATTTATCAGGCCGAACATTGTAGGTCTGTAAAATTAAATAACAAATAAAAATAATATTTCATAATAAGTTATGTCGGTTCTAACCAGTTAAAGTCGTCTAAAAAGCTCTCAAACTACTTTTCAGAAACCGACTAAAGAATACTACGTCTTACCTTTAAACACGTATCAATTAGCATATATTTTTTCTTGGGTGGTAATTTTATACCTAATACCTTTGCCGTAACTCAAGAGTATTGGTAGCAGCATATAGAATTTAATTTAAACAAAAAAACGCATGCACATAATTATTATTTTAGTCAATTGACGCGTTTGCATTGCTCAAGAATGAATTGAATGAAACAAAAACCGTTCGATTCTTTTGTTACCGGTTTCCTGTGATTTCCTTAAATAGAATCAGCTATAACTGTATGCATAGACCACAAGTTCTTTGCAATATCTCAATAAATATTATAAATTCCACACTCAAAGTTGTCTTCATAATAAGTGATGAATATAATAGTCTAGGAAGTAGTGTTGCTGACGAAAGACTTTTTTTTTGACAAAGTAGATTGGACGAAGAATAACATTGTTGTTCGTCACATAAAATAATAAAAAATACAAGTTCCATACACTGGACTTGAAGTTATTTGGATTTTGTTTTTATATTTTGTCATTCATGATTCACTGATTAGATGCGTGAGTCGGCTAACATTATACAGAAATCGTTATATTTTTTTTATTCTCTTGTATTTTTTATTTTCAAAATTTATGATTAAACTCATAAAGATTACTTAAACCATAATCAGTCTTATACTTCTTCATAAACGTATTTCAGAGACTGGGAAAGTTATAATGCCTCTAAATTTAGAAGAAGGCATTGGGATATTTTCAGTTCACATTCAACAACGGCAATATTTATTTATTTATTTTTTTAAACAGGATTGCTTCATAATATCTTAATGTAATAGATTTCTCTTTTTAGTATCTACTTTTTTTGACACAAGGACATTGTAACCCCATGCTAGGCGCATTCTTTCTATACCTCCAATTTTAATTGGATGCCTCCCATTGGTTAAAATGAGACAGTAGTCAATACCTGGTTCTCAAATCCACTGTGCCAAACTAGTTTCGTGCAATTCAGGTTGCATTTAAAAGACCTTAGGTCTTACAGGCATATGGTTAAATTAAAAAAAAAAATGGATCGGAAAATATTTTCAGAATATGGATTTATGCAACGATGAAAAGGGCATTAATAAATGCTTATTTATTTAGTAACTATTTAACCGTTGAGAGGTGTTTTAGGGAAATCTATTGAATACGAGAGACGTACATTTTTACAAACGTTATATTATACTTATGTATGTATAGGTACTATAAGAAAGTTTTGCATTCGAAAATAAAATCGAGCTCGAAATTTTAATATTCAACTTGACATTACAATGATAGATTACCCCAAAAAATTGGGTCCCATAATTCCGTCTGTCTGTCTGTACGTCGATATACAGCCTAAGCGGCTAAAGTGATTTTCGTCAAACTTGGTACTTGGTCGCGTTTTAGGTGATTGTCTCAAATATATTTTTGAATCGTTTTTTAGTCCGAAAAATACCTGCTAGGTATACAATTTTGTCTACCATATTAATTATTTCCAAAACTACTCTAACGATATTTATAAAACAAAGCTGTGTACTACTATAGGTATAGCCTACATTTTGGTTCAAAATTTTTCTTACTAATTCTATATTTTGTTGCTAAAGGTATTGTTCTCATAAACAGCTGGACGGATTTCGATAAAAAAAATTTATATAGGAAGTCCTTCGGATTATATATAATAATGCATATAAAATTTTCGAATTATGTATATTTTTTTAGATTTTGCAAAAAAAAAAACATTTTTTTTATGAAAATTCAATATTTCGAAAACGGGTGGACAATTTTTTAAAATTATGTTTTTAAATTTATAATGTGATAAAAAATTAAAAGAAAACCACTTTAAAAATATATTTAGCCTTTTCTACTAACAATCTTCTGCATACGATGTGATCGAACATAAGAGCATGTACGCGATCGTGTATTTTATCTTAATGATTTTTTTAATATTAAAAATAATATTACCTATCAAACACATTTTTAAAGAATAAAATGGATAATTTTATTACTATTATTTTTTCCATATGAATTGACAATACACAATGAGAAATTACTATGTTATGTGTATTAGATATTTGTCATGTTTGCCTGAAATAGTTTCGCTTATCGTTATCAGCGATATCAACTATTTGTTTAAATACATATTTCTATATATGCATCTGTATATACGACACCACCTCCCGGTCTTTAAAAGCCAACTTTATCTTTTAATAGTTTCTTTACAATGCTTAATGATTTGTACGTCGCGTCAGTCATTGCTGAGACAAAGGCCGCAACAATAATTGAATTCTTAATTTATTACTAATCATTTTGAATGCACGCAAATTTTAGAAGTGTAAAGGGTTGCCAGCAGTTGATACTGTCGTCATAAGGCCAATACATACTTGAAAAAAATAAAAAAATTACAATCCAGTAAAGTAAATTACAATAGCTATTCAAAGAAGATATCATTTTTACTTGCGATTATAGGTACTAAACGGTGATTTTTTAAGAGCTTGGTTTTTGAAAATTCAAAAAAACACAGAAACTTGTAAAAAGCGAATGAAATTTTTATTTGGATCGATAAATCAATTTCTGCCATTTACTTTTTAAAAATAATTTCACTAAAATGTTTCCCGCTGCTACGCTTCAGGTGGTCCATTCTGAAGGTCCAATTTTGGCAAACTTTTTCACACATTTCGGCTGGAATCTCACCAATGACGCGTTCAATGTTGGCTTCCAAGGCAGCAATCGTGTTTGGCTTGTCCCCATAGACAATAGACTTAACATAGCCCCACAAAAAATAGTCTAACGGGGTCAAATCACATGATCTTGGTGGCCAATTGACTGCGCCAAAACGTGAGATCAACTGCTCACCAAATTCGCCTCTCAATTGATGCATGGTTTCGCGTGCAGTGTGGCATGTGGCACCGTCCAGTTGGAACCACATGTCGACCGAGTTCAATTCTTGCATTTTCGGCAAAAAAAATCTGTTATCATCGAACGGTACCTTTCTCCATTGACCGTAACCCTGCGGCCTTCATCGTCCTTGAAGAAGTACGGCCCAATGATGCCGCCTGCCCATAAACCACACCAAACAGTGCATTTTTCGGGATGCATTAGTAGCTGCTGAATTGCCTCTGGCTGCTCTTCACTCCAAATACGGCAATTCTGCTTATTCACGTATCCATTTAGCCAAAAATGAGCCTCGTCGCTGAAGACAATTTTGCGATAAAACACATTTTTCACAGAGCACGAATTTTGATAATAAATTTCAATAATTTGCAAACGTTGTTCAGGCGTAAGTCTATTCATGATGAAATGGCAAACAATACTGAATCGAAATGTCAAATGTTCGTGGAATTTGTCATGTGTGATCTGTCAAAAATATAAACGTCAAAAACCAAGTAGCAAAAAAATCACCCGTTATAAGGCAAGTTATGTATTCGTAAAAACAAAAAATGTTTTCTAACAATCAAACATGACATTACGATCATAGAGAACAACAAAAAAGTGATTCCCCAAATTCCGTCTGTCTGTCTGTCCTCGAGTCTGCAGCCTAAGCGGTTGGATGGATTTGCTTCAAACGTGGTGCATATTGGTTTTTCGGTAATATGCCCACACGTTTTTTTTTTCATTTTTTTTAAGATGGCAAGTAACAGTAGCAACCATACATTTTTTTTGGCCAAAAACAAAAATCTTATTTTTCTCAAAAACGGCTCCTACGATTTTTATGAAAAATAAAATGCACGACTGGATTGTACGAACTTGCTCTTGTAACTAACAACTTTAGTGTAGCTAACTACTGACGCTGTTAGTAGGTACAGGTTGTCTAGTTATCCTTTGCAGGATTAAAGCCGATGTAGGTAAGATAACACTGATTGTTAATATAATGAATTATGGAATACATATGATGCAAGGAACGGTTACATAGGTACCTAACTACAAATGTATATTTAAAGGGATTTGAATTATGAAAATTAGAAGGGTATTATATACCTACCTATATATGGAGAACCTAGGTATGTAAATATGTACATACATATGTATAAATGAAAGTGAATGCTGTATAGGTGGGTAAAAATCGTTTTTTAAACTTATAAAAACTGCCAAAACCATCACTTTAATCGGTTTCTCGAAATAAAAATAAGAAAACCATTAGATGCCGCCGATCAATTAAAATTTTATAAAAAAGTATCTCGAAAATTGTGGGACGGATTTTTATGAAATCGGGTTTTTTTTTATTTTTAGTTTTTTGAAAACAAATGTTTTTTGAAATTTTGGTATGAAGTTTTTTAGAGTTTATTAATATACACGTGACCATACAATTTAAAATAATTTTTTTTGATTAGTTTTAAAAATATTGATTTTACAAAATAAAAAATTCAAAAATTAATTTTAATTATAAATAGAAAGTTATTTAAAATTTTAATATGTAGAATTAGTTTGGCTACTTAGGTCTTCTCAGATATAAAATTTGACAGAAATCCAATGTACAGTTACCGAGAAAGCCAAAAATTAAAAAAAAAACCGTTATATGAAAAGTACCGGTAATAGACTTTTCCCGTAAACTTGGTTCATATAAAATGATAGCTATTACAAACGAAAAAATTCTCAATTTTTATTAAAATCGTTGGAGCCGTTTTCGAGAAAAATAAGATTTTCCTTCAAAGTCATATGGCAGGTACCGTTATTTTTAGGCCTAAAAATAAAATTTCAATTTCCCCTCTGAGGAATGCCAAAATAATCACACAAACCAAATTTGAAGATAATCGTTTAAGCCGTTTAGGCTGCAGCGCGTTATACATACAGACGGACAGATTGACAGACTCTCAGACAGACAATTTTTGTCGATCACTTTTTGAGGCTTCTCTATGAGAATTTTTTTTTTTTTACGAATGCATAACTTGCCTTATAGTACCTATAATAGCAAGTAAAAATCAATTCATTAATTAAGGGAATGGGTACCTTTTGATAATTTTTTTTTGGAAAAAAATTGTTAGTTTTGGTACCTCTAGTACAACAATTTTATTGGTTCTCGATTTTCTGGGAAACGGTTGGTTTGATTTTTTTGAAATTTTGTACGCAGAAGCTCCTAGAAAGTTTAAAAACTATTGTAAACCAAAATTTTTGAAATAAAAATTTTTTTTGGAAATTTATTTTTTTTTGAAAAATCAAAATTTCGAAAACGACTCAATAGATTTTTTCGAAACTTCGTATTTGGTAGTTTTTTGACACTATATTGAATAGTTAAGAAAATTATTTTCCTAAAATAGAAAACAAGTGTACCTCCCATACAAATTTGAAGAAACCGTTAAGCAAAAATAAATATAAAATAAAATATTACTACAACCCACTTTTAATTATAAAAATATTTTTTTTTGCGTACTTATTACGGTACTTCCCATAGAACCACTTTCATATTTTCGACTTTCTCAATATTGGATGAACCGATTAAAAATTTTTTTATATAAATGGTGCCTAAAATTGTTAATAAAACTGCATACTCAAATTTTCAAAAAAAAAAGTTTTAGATTTTTAAAAAACAAATAAATTTTTTTTGAAAAATCGATTTTTAAAAAACCAGTCACATAATTTTTTTTTAAATTTGAATTTTATATGTATATTAGTAATATCTTCAAAATGGCGTTTCAATTTTTGTTCTAAAAATGTTTTCAAAATTTTATACATACAAAATTAATTTATTAAAAACCTCTCCATCGATTTTTGAAATTTTTGTTGATATATTCTTATTTACCCATGAATTCAAATTGCATCTTTCTTTTCCCTCAAACTATAACGACTAAGCAATATAAAAACATTTAATTATATGTAGGTACCTATGTAACTATTCATTGAATCATCCATTCAACAATTCATAATAGGTACTAAGAATCAAGGTAATCTAACCTACATAGGGTTTAAACCTGCATAGGATAACTACACCTAACTAACTATACTTCCATGGTTAGAGCTACTTTAAAGTTGTTAGCTACAAGAGCAAGTTCGTGCGATCCAGTCGTGCATTTTATTTTTAAAGAATTCCAATGGCAGTTTTCGGAGGAATTCAACGAGGTAACTGTCGTGTAAATTTATATGTTAAATGCAACAACAACTAATTCCCAGGGGATATTTGGATATATACACTATAAGGTTTAATATTCTCGTAGCTTTAGATCTAAGAAATTTATAGCTAGTGATGGGGTTGATTAAGTCGATAAAGTCAATGGATGAGTTAACACTACGTACTGTTGCGGGTATATATTAGAGATATAGATGGGGAATGCGAATGTTACGTGGTTGGTATTAACAAAAATAGAGCTGTAAAGAGTTGCGCAGTCAACAGCACCTGTAAGAAGTAAATGAATGAAGGAATTTTAGAATTTATTTAAGGATTATTCCAGGATAGTCCTCGAAGAGCAAATGGAAGAAATCGACGTATGATAGTATCGATTCTGGCAAAGTAAATACTTGGACTATACATGACGTTAAGCTCCTGATAAAATATAATATAGCAAGGTCGTGAATCGATTCAACGACAGAGCGTGAGTGACGAATATAAATTCAAAAACAAAACTGGATTCCACATTAGCGTCTATGTGTCTGTCTGTAGGTCGATCTACAGTCTAAACCACTGAATTAATTTTCTTCAAACTTGGTACTTAAGTAAGCGCCTTGATTGAATGCCTCAATTCTTTTTTTTTTTGATTTTAGACTCTTTCATTAACGGCTCAACTGATTTCGACGAAAGATTTTTACTTGCCATAAAGCTACTATAGTGCAAGTTTTGCATTTGGAAAAAAAATCGAACTCGAGATTTTAATCAAAGTTGACATTACGATGATGTCTGTAGAACGATCTACAGCCTAAACGGCTGAACGGATTTTGTTCCAATTTGGTGGTTAGGCGTGTTAGGTGATTGTCCAAAATAGATTTTCTTAATCGTTGTTTTAGCCCCAAAAATGACGGTACTTGCCATACAAATTTTTCTACCACCTTAATTTTCTCAAAAACGGCTCTAACGATTTTGATAAAATTTGGTGTGAGTACTGCCCTGAGCATGTTCTATATCTTGGCCAAAAAAAATTAAAAATATTTTGATATTAACGGTACCTGACATACAACCATTTTATTGATTTTCGACTTTTTCATAAACGGCTCCACGGATTTCGATAAAAAATTGTATACAGGATCTCCTTCAAATTCTAAATAATACTGCATTTCAAAATTTTCGAAAATAGTTTTTTTTTTTTGGATTTTTTTGAAAATTCAATATTTTGAAAACGGGTGGGCGATTTTTTCTGAAATTTTGTTTTCAAATTTATATTATAAAATATTTAAAATTTTCATACCATTTTTTTTTTTTTTTTTTTAAAGAAAGAAATTCGGTAGGTATATAAAATATTAAGTGAAAAACGACTTTAAAAATACATTTAGCCGTTTCCATTAATAATCTTTTGCATAAAATGTGATAACATAGGAGCAAGTACGTGCGATCGATTTTTCGAAAATGTGTTTGTTTTTTTGAAAATCGGGTGAATGATTTTTTTTTTTTTTAATTTTGTTTTTATTTTATTGAATGTTAAGACATTTGTATAATTTAACAAAACAGTAATTTGTTGGAAGATCATGTGTTTGAAGTAAAGTTCCACGTTTGCGATAGATAAGGTGTGCAAAATTTACTAGTTTTATTTAATCAACTTTGCGTTCAATTAAATTGACTTCACTTCTGAACGTGATCAAAAGCTTATTCAAAATATTGTAAATATGTACATATACATAATTTAATGTTCTGAAATATTTGGGAAATATATTTTAGTGATAGATCTGGTCGTAAAGTAAACGTGTCTGTAGTTAGTGTATTAGTTGCTTATTTTTCTTTTGTCAAGTTTTTTTTAAATTAATTTATTTATTTAGTATTTCATTCAAACAAATAATATATATGTAAATGTTGATAATTAAAACAGTAATAATACAATATTTTCACTTAAACATTTTTAAAATAATGTAAGAATTGTCCAATGAAAAAGTAGCCCCTAAATATGTTGTATAATAACCAGCGCAACGTCGGGAACTAATTAAAATAAAATGCACGACTGGATCACACGTACTTGCTTTAAAGTTCAATCACAACGTATGTACAAGTTTCTTAGTAGAAAATGTTAAACATATTTGTAAGGTCGTTTTTTACTTAATTTTTTATATACCTACCGAATTTCTATCTTTTTTTTTTCTAAAAAAAATACCCCGATAAATACACGTTAAATGTATTATCGCCTCTAGGCACATCAGACCATTGTGTCATATCTGCAAATTTCTAATACCAACACCTCTTAGTTAAAGAAAAACCACATAAGAGAACCGTTTGGCAATATGAGAAAGCCAACTGGGACGGTCTCAATAACTTTTTCAGGAACTTTTACTGGTCACTATGCTTCCTCAGTAGTGACGTAGACTCCAGCGTAGATATGATAACAAATTTAATTCTTCACGGAATGAGAAATTTCATCCCGAATAGGGTGAAAGGTTTGATTCGAGCTGTAAAAAGGTTATTAGGGATAGAGAAGTAAGTTTCCGGAAATATAAAGCCAACCCCACAGACGATAATCGGAAAAAGTTTCAACAAGCTAGAAAGACATGCAACATTCACATTCGGAGAACCAAATTTTTGCATGACCAACAATTAAGGCAAAAAATACTACAATGTCAAAAAGGTAGTACAAATGTTTGGTCTTTTGTAAAAAACATTCGGAATTCATCGTCGTCTTCGGTTCCAACGCTCGTTTTTAATGACACCCCTTTTGTCAGCTCTCGTGAAAAAGCCAATTTGCTTGCAGCGCAGTTCGCTGTAAATTCGACGCTGCCAGAAAGTGTAATGACTCCTCCTGTACTTGAGAGCGTAAATGATTTTATGGAACGAATCTTCTTTCGCACTCGTGCAGTTGCTAGAGTCCTCAAAGACTTTGATATTCACAAATCCGCTGGCACGGATAGTATCCCTCCCATAGTTCTGAAGAGGTGTTGTTTAACGCTGGCTAAGCCACTGCGTAAGCTTTTTGATCTGTCCTACTCTACTGGTCTCTTTCCGAGTGGATGGAAAACAGCATTTGTCCCTAAAAAAGGCGAATCTTCTTCACCCGCTAATTACCGTCAAATTGCACTTACGTCCCTTCTTTCCAAGGTCATGGAAACGCTGATTAATTATCAGCTTAAGAAATATCTTGAAGAACGAAAGCTCCTCAATGACCGGCAGTATGACTTTCGTAGCAATATGTCCACTGGTGATCTGATGGTATATCTCACCGAGCAGTGGCACAAATCTTTACATCATTTTGGAGAAAGTAAGATTATTGCGCTTGATATTTCAAAAGCATTTGATAGAGTTTGGCATCAAGCTCTCTTATCGAAAATGCGTGCATTTGGTATCGATGAATCTCTTCTTCGTTGGATTAGAAACTACCTTTCGGACCGATCAATACAAGTTGTATTGGACGGTTTCAAGTCCGATATTCACAAAATAAATGCTGGTGTGCCCCAGGGCTCCGTACTGTCTCCGACCCTATTTCTCATTTTTATTAATGATCTCTTATCTGGAACTTCTAATCCACTAAATTGTTTTGCTGACGATAGTACTCTCAGTACGCCTCCTTGTTCTTCGGATGTGCAACTGCAACGGCAGCATATGATAAGCTCATTAAATTCTGATCTCGACAGCATTTTCCAATGGGGAATAAAAAACCGCGTAGAATTTAATGCTTCAAGAACTCAGTGCTGTCTTCTATCGTTAAAGCAGAACCCACCCCCCATGCCGCTATCCATGAGCGGCACTTGCATTGAAGAAACCGATCAGCTTTCAGTTCTTGGTATGTGCATCACAGACCACCTCTTGTGGAACGACCACATATTCAAAGTGTCTGGGCTTTCTTCGAAGGTGCAAGAAATTCTTCTCCCCGTCTGATCTGGCTGTAATCTATAAGGCCTTCATTCGTCCAAAGCTGGAGTATAACTCGCACATTTGGGCAGGAGCTCCCAAAACACATTTGATTCTTTTAGATAGAATTCAGAATAGAGCTCTAAGAGTGATAGGCGATAGAAATATAGTAGAGACCTTTACATCTCTAGAACACCGTCGAAAAGTTACATGCCTGTCATTATTTTATCGCTATTTTTATAAACACTGTTCCAGCGAAATAGCCAGTTGCATTCCTCCCCTTAAATTTTTCAACCGTAATACTCGCGCTTCTAGGAATGCTCATCAGTTTATCCTTGAGCCCAACTTCGGACGTACTGTCAAGTACAGAGATCCTCTCTTTAGCCGTACAACGCGAATGTGGAATACTTTACCCGGCTCTATTTTCCCCTCCCAGTTTTATATTCAGAAATTCAAAAAAAAATTGGTATTTCATTTTAAGTTTTTTAATGTTTGAACTTAAAAACATAATTTAAAAAAAACCATCCGATTTCGAAATATTGAATTTAATAATATCAAATTCGATTTTTTTTCAAATGCAAAACTTGCCCTATGGCACGTATGTATATCGCAAGTAAAAAATGGATTCTAATTTATTATTAATTAAAAAAAGAAAAACGATCAAAAATTATTGAACCACATAATGACACTAATAAAATTGATCAATTCTTAACAAAGATCTGATTCGCTTTATATACATATGTATGTTTGATAAAAATCCCTAGTTCGATCGTTTTTAAGAATGCCTGCAAAAAATCTCTACGTTACATTTTTATTATCATCATCATATTATCAAGTCTCTCTACAAATTTTAAGACCAAAATCATTCAAACGAACTATTCATGCAGTACGTTTTAAATTATGACCTAATGTTTTAGTTTATAAATTCATTCAAATTTATATTCTTCATAAAATTAAGTCGGGTTGTTATCTTAACAAACAAATTCTTGTTTATTAGCTTTAGCAATAAACTGACAACTTTTAAGTACATAGAAAAAGTTTAGAAAAAAAATTAAAAAAAAACACCTAACTTACACAAACAAACCCATATACCAAAATTTATATTTTTAAGCGCAAAACTAAATCAATACATTAACACATTATTTGTTAGTTTTGAAATTTCAGCAAATAAAAATATTTGTTCTTATTTTTCTGTTCGAAAATGCATTCAGAATAATAATTATGTTTGTATTACTCGTAGATTTGTATACATATCTACTTCAATTTTTCAGGTCAATGTTTTGCACAATAATAATAAATTGTGTTTATTAATTCTTATGTATTTTTATAAACAATTTCCTAAATTCACTTGAATATACATTTATAAATGTATTAAGTACCTATTTGTACGTGTTGTAAAGTAGATATAGTAATAAGGTTGGAATTTTTGCTTATGAATTTATTTATTTTATTGTAGGTAAGTCTAGTACTCTAAGGTGTATGACGTAAAAAATGTATCGATAAATAAATTGAGATTAGATATCGAATATATGTAGGTAATTTGTTGTATTTATTGAAATGATGGCAGGTAATGAGGTATTTTTATATTAAATTCATTTAGTTATTCATTCACATTCACATCGGGCGAAACAAGTGAATTCTTCCGGTTAAATCTAATTTTGTTGTCAGATACTTTTTTTTTTGGATAGAAATACAATTTGAAAATTCCTAAGATACTTTGTTTGTTTGTCGTTGTTCGTTTTGAGTATACTTTCCGGTTCTTTGTTGGATTAATCATAGCGTATTTGGAAATATACCGGTAAGCGTTAAAATTATTTTCTCCCCGCCTCCGTTGCAGAAAAATTGATCATTTACCTACTTGACTCCATTGTCGTGAGAATAAGTGTCACAATATAAATACATGAATAAATACATTATTAGAATTCAAGGCAGTTTTTCAAGCAGAAAATTATGGCTTGAATGAGTGTTTTTTATCTTGCATTGTATCTCATTGTGTATTTTACATTTTTTTTTTGTTGACAGTTTTTCGCAGTATGTATTTTGTTATTTAAGTGATCATTTTGGTTTTTTGAGGTTACTTTTATGCTTCAAGTAAAATAAATTGTGCCATAATAAAATAGATTAAACTATTTACTAATGATAACAGACCTATTTATGGACGTTAGATCTTCTAGCCTATAAAGGTTTCGAATTTTTTCATGTGCGAAGCTTTAGTAACATTTTTATAATTGGCTTAAAAATGTTCACATTGGTTGAGTGTAACAAAAAAATGCAATATTCAAGTACTTAGTACTATACTTATAATTTATGACCTGTAGTGTAGACATAGGTAGGCTATAGGGCAAGTTTTGCATTTGTAAAAAAATCAAACTCGAGATTTTAATCAAACTTGACATTACGATGATAGAGAACACCAAAAAAGTGGTCCCCGCAATTCCGTCTGTTTGACTGTCTGGCAGTCTTAAGGTCGTTCTACAGCCTAATGGGCTGAATCGATTTCCTTCAAATTTGGTAGGTACTTAAGCGTTCTAGGTTCCTTGCTCGATTCTATTTTTAAATCATTTGTTTAGCTCCAAAAATAACAGTACCTGCCATACAAATTTTTGGGGCAAAAATGGTATATCCGAATTATCTCGAAAACTGCTATAACGATTTTGATTTTTAAAAAAATCAGTACACTATTATGGGCATACTCTACATCCAGGCTTTAAAATTTTGTACATAAAGTGTTATTAACGGTATACCTGACAAAATATTTTTTTTTGTTGAAAATTCAATGCCAAAAAAGGATAGAAGATTTTTTTAGATTTTTTTTTAAAGTTATGTTCTTGAGTTTATATTATAAAATATGTACTTAAATTTGAAACGCCAACTTTATTTAAGATAAAAATTAAAGAAATCTTCTTGTATATAAAAAAATTAATTTAAAATATATTTAACCGTTTGTAGTCATGATGGCGGCCGTGGCGCGATAGCTGTGTGCTCGCCTGTCAACCTCGTGGTTGCGGGTTCGATTCCTGCCGTTGTCTATGTCTTATATTCCATTAAAAGCCAATTCTAAGAATTGTCATAAAATAAGTTGCTGCCTTTTCTCATTATATGTTGTTTAGGCATAACACTAACAACATGTGATTGAGTAAACTAGCATACCCATAAAATATGACAACAAAATAAATAAAATAATGCGTATTATAAGGGACATAAATAAATAAGACACGGTAATTCTCTCCGCATTAGTTCAATCGCCATCCCTGGAGATAGATCCGAGACAACAACCAGCTCTAGTCTCAGAACATTGGGCCACACATCTTTCCTGTCCTTCTTTCTCTTCTTCCACCGGATGCCCGCGCTGTGTTAAGAAAAACATATAAAGGGTATTCATAACCCCTTGAGCGCGTGCAAAGTTATAAAAAAAAACAAAAATGTATTTTATTTTTTATATTTATCGAAAAACCATTGTGTTTAGAAGTGTCCTAATTTAAGAAGAAGAAGTAGAAGAGATCGATGAATAAACGCCTATCACAATTCAGATTTTCATTCTGTTGCTTCACAGAGTTCAGCTTAGATATTTTGTTATTTAAAGCTTATGCTCGATTTTCAATTTTGAAAATAGATTTTGGTATAAAGGAAAAGAATTAATTATAACATCTAATATTTCTATTGTTATTTATTTAATCCATTCAGTAGCTAACTTAAATTGACCTGCACCAATAAAATCCTTTTCGGTAAACTTAAGTACACGTCTTTCTCGCACCCTGCTTACTTGTTTTAATAGTTTTTAGTGGGTAGCGTATCGGAATCCCGCTTTTTAAAATCCCGTCAAATCCCGCCAGTGCCATTTATAGAAAGTATGCTTACCAATCAAATCTAGTTGTTTTATTTTAAAAAAATCGCGCAATTTTCTTAAAATAAAACAACTAGTTGTCATTGCAAAAGTGGGATAATAAGAAATGAGATTTTAAAAAACGGGTTAATAAGAGACGGGATTATAAAAAGCGTTATTTTAAAAAAGCAGGATTAAAAAAAATTATTATAAAAAGTAGGATTTAAAATAAACGGAATTATAAAAAGTGGGATATCGAACCCAACCTTTTTTTGTGAAACATTTAATAAACAAAAAATGCATGGATAATATAAAAAAAAATTAATTCGATGTTAATTAAAAAATCGAAAACCAATTTCTTATTTGAAAATTATAACTTAGCATAAAATAACCAAAATTCAGTTGGTGTTAAAAGAATCGGACTTTAATCAAGGTATTCTACGAAAGAAAATTATTATCCAAATTCGGAAGGTACGAGTATAACCTTTTTTCAAAAGTACCGTTATTTTTTTGGCTAACATATAATTTGAACTTCCCCTTGGGGCCTATCAACTAGTGATGGATATTAGTATTTCGAGTGATCAAAATAATCGAATGATCATTCGAATATGAAAGTGTTAGAAAATTGGAGTAGATTATTGCATTTTTTTACTTCAGAAACATATACATGAAATGTTCTCAATTTCAATTCACGCACATATGTACACGCACTAGACTAGACATTTGCACATCACAATTCTTCTTGGATCTTGCTTTTGCCGTTTGGTATTGCTTTACGGTAAAGTAGTAATAGTAGTGCACTATAACCTAGTGTATGCAAATCATTATGTGAGTACGAGATATGATAATGAGAAGATACATGTATGAAAGATGAGACATCATTCGAATCCACTTGTGGTCGTTGAATCCTCTAGACTTCCTTCGATACGCATTGGCCCAAAATTCACACGAAGAATCTTCCTCTCAAAAGCACCCTAGCAGACTTTCATCCGATATTTATAACGTCCATACTTTGGCCCTAGACAGCAGGACCAGCATGATTAAGATAAAGTCTCCTTGGTTCATTGAGAGATTGCCTCCCTTACTACTTAAGTACCTTCTTTGTTTGAAAAAACAGCGAGACTAATTAATATTCTTCGTTTGATTTCTGCAGTGATGTCATTTTTCATTATAATAGTGAAGGCCATGTAGACAAAGTATTAGTTACTTCGTAATTATATCTATCCATAGTGACATTTTGCTCAAGTCGACGATTATGAGATTCCTTTTTTGCTTCGTTTGGCCGATAATATCTACCAAGAAGTTGAACGAACTTTTGATAATTTTTTCCCTTGGTGTTGCAGTGTGCGCTGGGTACAATTGATTCAAGAGCGATGTTATATAGGTTGCATGATAGCGTGTCGCCTTGCCTTAGACCTTTTATGACCAACATCAAATGGTTCGGCGGTGTTCTTACTGATATTTTGAGGGCTCATCTATGGCCATCCTGATTCATAAGTAGAGAAGCTCAACAGGGATGCCGAGATATGACATATATGATAAAATCGATAAATGGGTGGAGTGTGGTGTGTATCGATCTGGAGTTCCTAGTGTTTTTATAATCTGTCGGAGTGTGAACATTTTATCGACGGTTGACTTGCCTGGCCTAAAACCACAGTGACAGGGACCGATCAGATCGTTGACAAAAGGTTTTAGGCAATCACACAGGAAGAAGACATTCCTCTGTAGATAGCGCATTTCAGAGCGTCTCACTTATTTATTTGATGGAGCACACTAACACTCTTCCGAGTTTCCATTCATCGGGCATACTTTCATGCAAGCAAATTCTGCAAATAAGTTGGTGTATGCTCCTTACCAATTCATGTAAATAGTTCGTCTGGTAGGCCATTGACATAACAGCAGCTTTTGTATGAATTAAGTTCGGAATTTGAATTGAATATTCTGCTTAACAGAGGAATCTATGGGCTGTTATCGCCGTTAAGCAGTGTATAGTAGTGTTGTTTCCATAACAACAACACTGACTGTATACTACCATATTCCCACTCTCATCTCTGCAGGCTTCCGTTCGGGCTTTGTATCCTTGGGTGGATCGTTTCATCCTTTGAAAATTTCGAATTATTTTTTCTTTATGTAAAATATTAAAGGGTTGGGTTCGATATTCGATTCCGCTTTTTATAAACCCGCTTTTTTAAAATCCCGGTTTTTAAAATCCCTTCTCTTAAAATCCCGTTTTTTATTATCCCGTTTCTCATGTCCCACCTTTGGAATCAACACAAGGTGTAAAAAGAATGGTGCGTAAGGAGGTGGGGCCATGCTCCCTGCAGCCACCGTACTTAGCCCAATATAGGATTTACGGTGTGGTCAAGTTTGGGTATATGCAAAGTTGTTTGTGTAAAATTTATCAATATACAAAACGGGATAAGCGGGATCAAACGGAATCTTAAAAGGGGGGATTATAATAGATCGGGGTTTTGAATAAGCGGTATTTTAAAACTCGGGATTCAAAAAAGCGGTATTTTAGAAGACGGGATTTAAAATTTTTTTTGGGGATTTTCGAAAAGCGGGATTCTGATACGCTCCCAATATTAAAATAACGATCTTTACTCTATTTTGTATTTATTTACTATTAAACTTGAAACAACAATTTACTAAATTTACGTATTTTTTTCTTTACAGAATTTGGACTTTAAATATAAAATTTAAGAAAAAAACATGGCACACTCACACCGTATGGCAAATAAATGTTCACCCGTCGTCGTCATTATAACAGTCATCATAGGATTAGTCTCAGCCCAAAATATCACCGAACAAAACATCACCGAACAAATCACCACACCAACTCCTCCATCGCCAGCTACACCCAATACACTTGCCCTAAATATAAGTACAACAATGGTCCTGCCCAGTACAAACAACAATGACCCAGTAACACCTGCCGTACCCGTGGAGGCTATCTCGACAATCTTACCCGAATCCAAATTGCTACAAGACATATTAACATCAAGTGAAAAACCACCAGATACCTCGACCTTCTCAAGCCAACCAAAAGCCTCTGTAATAAAAAACATTCCCCCAGACTGTTCACATCGACGTAAAAACCGAAAACAACCAAAAACCTCTCCAACGTCAAGATTACGTAAATGTTGTCCGCATGGTGAGACTTTAGTTTCGGAAGATGACGGTGTTCAAACTGTCCAAAACTGCAAAGCCCAAATCAAGGAGTTTGCACCGGAAGTAATTTCTGTTGAACTGTACGAAAACTGCATTGAAGATCTGGAAGAGCCGGTCAAGCTCGAAATCGAAGTGGGAAATCCCTGCAACGAGTAAAGTAATTTAATTTTTTTTTCATCTCATGACTAACCTAGAATGCCATCCTTTCAGTGGTTCCATATATTCGGCCAGCACTGGTGATCGTTTGTCAGTCATTCAGGATGGTTCCCTCCTGATTATGGACAGTTTCTTCAACGAATCCTATACAGTCGAATCAAATTACTGTCTCGACACAAACATTGAGACTGGAGAACTATATGCGATTGTGTGTGTCTCGGCAACAGATGATCATCTTAGCCGGGGTCAGACAATCCTTTACACCTGCTTCATGATCGTCTCTATACCGTGCCTTTGCGTGGTGAGTTTTCTACACTTTGCCATTAAGGAGTTGCGTTCGGTGCACGGCCTTTCGTTGGGTGTTATGTCTTCATGCATGGCCATCGGATTTACCCTGCACACATTTGCCCAGTTCTCGGACATGGGCAAGTCCTGGATAGGCTTGGCTGTCCAGTTTTTCATGTTGGCGTACTTCTTTTGGCTGTTCTGTCTCTGCTGCAATGTCGTGGTCCATGTTTGGTAAAACCAAAAATGTCTAGCAGTTGGCAGATTTTTGTACAGCTTTTATTTTTTTTCTAGTTACTACCTTCCTAACAAAGTCATCATAAATAGGACCATTCGCTATTGTCACTTCAATACTTACTGCCTGATTGCCTTCTCGTTTCCATTTGGCCTAGTGCTATGGACTAATTACAAAGGCCTTCCTGGAATGCCATCCTATTTCTACCAGGGTTTCACTGAATGTAAGTTTCTTGGCGGGAAAAATTATGATTTGAATAGTTTTTTTTTATAAATAATGTTTGATTTCAGCGATTCGCGAATCTCAACGTTATTTCATTCCACCAGTGACGATAGTTTTGCTGTTGAGCTTCTTTCTGCTGATTATTTCATTCTTCGGATATAAATATTTGGACAAAATTAACTTCCGGTATGCGACGTATCAACAAGTGACTGTTTATTCGCAGACAACATTGCCGATTCATATCTACGATCAAGAGAGCTATCAAGAGATAAGAAAAGAGTAAGTTGAAGTACTTGGAAGTGAAGACATATCAGACATTTTTCTGAGAAGTCATAAAAGTCTTTGGGGATGGGCAACGACGGTTTTGGTAGTTAAATCGTTACTGACTTAACAACATTGTTATAAAATTAGTTTTAATTTGGTTAACACATTTTTTAAATAGTTTTACGTCTTGTAAAAATAAGTACTTAGTCATTTTCATCGTTCGCATTAGACTAGAATAATGTCAATTAGACAATTTTTTTATTCCACGTGCACGACTTATTCTAGCGAGTTTCATTCAAATTCGAAACATATCTCAAAATCAAGATTTGATCTTTTCAATGAAACTTTGTTTCCAGATTGAATTATAGCATTGATGACTAACGGTACCTGCCATATAACCGTTATGTTAAATGCTATTTTCTCGGAAACGGCTCTAAGGATTTTGATTTAAAAAAATTAGTGCAGCTTTTTAGATAACTAAAATCGTATGGTTGAAAAAAAAATGTAAAATGTCTAAAAACGGCACTTTCCATAGGACTTTCGAAATTTCACACATAGGTATATAGGTTTAGGTTGCCCAAATTATACCGCGTACCAATATTTTTAATTAATATTTGTTTGTATTTTTAAAAGCATTTTTAAGAAAAGAATTTAAAAAATTTATATTTTGAAAACTGCTCATTAATTTTTTTTTCAAAAATTATAGTTATACATATATATGTATTTACTGAATACCTATGAATTGGCGTTTTTTTTTTTTTTTGAAAAATGTTTTCAAAAAGTTTTTAAAAAAAACTTTTTTTTTCTCAAAAAACGAAACACAGATTTAAAATTTTTTTTCTCATAAATTCAAATTCATCCAGGAAATAAGATGGCGTACTTTTTTTTTAGCTCAAATTAGTTTAAGGATTTATTTTAAATTATTAAATATTTAATATTATCATACCAATTTTTTTTAGTAGTAGTAATTTTTATTTGCAATAAATCAGTACAAAAGGTGTTGTAACCCCACATTTTACAATACAGTGATTTGACATTTAAAGTCTTACATCTGAAACATTAATTTAATTATTAATAAAAATATAATTGGGAAAGATTTTATTTGAAGGAAAAGCAAAGAAAAACCTCCAATATAACACCCGTTTATTTTAGAACAAAATTAAAGAAATTTTATATACATATATACAAAATTAAGTTAACAACGACTTTAAAAATCTATTTTAATAGAAATCTTTTGCATACGATGTGATCGAACATAAGAGCAAGTTTGTGCGATCCAGTGTGCGTTTTATTTTCGTCGCGAATGGTATACGAATTTCTGTGGAACCATAAACGGTATCGGATGGCAAATGACTCCAAATTTTTTTCTTCATTCATGTTTTTTTTCCTTTTGTAACACGAAGCGATTTCAGTGTTTAAATAAAATGCACGACTTGATCGTACAAACTTGCTCTTATGTTGGATCACATCGTATGCCAAAGATTTGTATTAAAAATTTAAATATACTTTTAAAGTCGTTTTTTGTTTTAGTTTTTATATATACAAAATTTCTTTAATTTTTTTTTTCAAAAAAATTGTTATGACAATCTTAAATATTTAATAATATTAACTTAAAAAAAAGATTAAATCGGCTTAATCAAAGAAAAAATAATTAAAAATTCTGAAATAAATACTTAAACTAATTTTAGCTAAAAAAAGTACGCCATTTTATTTCTTGGATAAATCTGAATTTATGGGAAAAAAATTATAAATCTGTGGAGCGGTTTAAAAAAAAAAGTTTTAAAAAAAAAAAAAACAGTTTGAAAACATTTTTCAAAAAAAATTCAAAAACGCTAATTCATTTTGAAAAAAATTATTGAGCAGTTTTCAAAATATAAATTAATTTTTTTTGTTTTTAAAATATATTAATTAACAATATTGACATTTTTGTATAAAGAAGTAATTAAGCACTTGTTTTTCCACAATTTAAAATTTGGTTTTTATTAATATCTAATTAAAAAACTTTTTTAAGGTCAACGCGTTTCTTCTTAGTTAGGACAATTATTGCCCTGATGATGTCCTAACTAAGACGAAACGCGTTGGCCTTAAAAAAGTTTTTTAATTAGATATTAATAAAAACCAAATTTTAAATTGTGGAAAAACACGTGCTTAATTACTTCTTTATACAAAAATGTCAAAAATTAATTTCCACCAAGTGTTAAACTTTCATACTATTAAAAATATTGGGACGCAGTATAATTTGGGCAACCTAAACCTATATACATATGTGTGAAATTTCAAAAGAATCGGTTAAGCCATTTATGAGAGTCGAAATAAAAAATAACGGTCCTATGGAAAGTACCGCTTTCTGACGTTTTTTAAAATTTGTTTTCAATCATTTGGGGTTGGCCGTGGCGCGATATTTGTGTGCTCGCCTATCAACTTCATGGTCACAGGTTCGAAACCTGCCGTAGTCTATGTGCTCCTATTTTTCCATTACAAAAAAACAATTCTAAAATACGAGTTACTGGCTTACGCATTACATACTGTTTAGGCATAGAACTAACAACATGCGATTGAGTAAAACTAGTATACCGATAAATATGACGATGACTGACAAAAATAATCCGAATTATAAGGGACATTGATAAATAAGACACAGATATTTCTCCTCATTAGCTCAGCCGCCATCCCTGGAGATAAAATCTGAGACAACAACCATCTCCAGTCTCAGAACATCGCGAGACACATCTTACCTATCCTTTTTTCTCTTCCTAAACTAACGCCCGCGCTGTTGAAACATTTAAAGGGTAGTAAAATCGCTTGAGCGCGTGTAGATTCTATAATAAAAAAATTTGATCGGTCGTACCTAAAAAGCTGCACTGATTTTTTAAAATCAAAATCGTTAGAGCCGTTTCCGAGAAAAATAGGCTTTAAGGTAACGGTTATATGACAGGTACCGTTATTTTTTGAGATAAACAAAAATATTTCCCCTCTGTACAATACCAAAAAAAACTCTATATACCAAGTTTGAAGCAATTCGGCCCACCCATTTGGGCTGTAGGTGTCGATACATACATACAGACAGACAGACAGACAGACATACAGACGGACAGAATTTTTAGACCGTCTTTTTTCGTCTTCGCTATCATCGTAATGTCATGTTTGATTGTTATCTCAAAACTTTTTTTTTCGACGAGGCATAACTTGCCTTATAGTACCTATAATCGCAAGTCAAAATGAATGCCGAAATTTGGAAGATTACAAAATTGTTTTTACACAATTGCTATTATTTTTTTAAAATTTATTTACGTTTTCACAACTTTCAAAACAAAATATTGTTGTATGACATATGACTGTCAATTGTTTTGGTGATAGTAAAAGAGGAGTGAATCTGCCGAAAAATCCAGATCTGCAAAAATGATTTCCGATAAAAAAAAATTGATTTTTTTTCCCATTGGAAGGCTTTAATTGTAAAAATCTGTGTTTTGACAGATCTGAAGGCGAAAAAATCGATTGTTTTTACCAAAAGAAATCCTCATACCACACAGATTTCTGAAAAAACATGTCTTCATCTTTAGATGACGAGAAGACGAAGCAATCGAAAACAAAATTTATAAAATATAAACTGTTAACTTCTTCATCCATTATTTGTTTATTTTTTATATTTTTTAGCACGGACTGGCACAAGTTCGCATCAAATTAATAATAAAATATTTTCCATTTGACTTTTGACAGAAAAGACTTTTTACATGTATCTATGCATGCATTCAGATCAAATCTGCCAACACATCAGAGATCAAATCTTTCGTGTTGACATTTGATCTAAATTTCCTCCAATATTTTGACAGAAAGAGCAAATCTTTTATTGAATAAAACTCGCTATTATAGACTATTATGGCTGTACAAACTGTATTTTCGGTTTCCATTATGCTAAACAAAATTTTAATATTGTTTTCTTTGTTTCAGTACAAAATGCATCTGTTGCCTTTATATTATCACAATTATAACATGGATTCTCGAAGCTGTTACATTTTACTCACCTGGCCAGGATAATTACATTGCATTTATGGAAATCATAAACGCCCTTCAAGGTGCTTTCATCCTCATGATTTTTATTGTTGTTCGACGTCGTAGAAATGCAATTGTTCGTTGGTGGCATGGTCGCGGACCACATGGATTGACAGCAGTTCCAATGAAAGATTTAGTGCCTGCAGAAAATAGACCACCGCCACTTAGCAGTAGTTAGCTTTCTTATTTTTAAAAATGTCTGACAAGAGAAAAAAAAACACGAACAGAAGTGCCTGCTTCCTCAGTGGTTGTTGTTGAAACTTTATAAGAATTTAATATTTTAGCTAAAATATATTTTTACTACTAAAAAATGTTATAAAGTTTATTTATACCTATGTATACATGTTTAATATATCGAAAAAAAAGACTTTAATTATTTTATAGAATTAAAATAAATTAGAAGAATAATATTTTATATTTAAAGAAAGACACCTTGTTTGTTTTTAATCAAAACGTTTTCATAGTTTTTTTGCGTATCTGCTTGAAATGCTTAAGTCTTAAAAACAAATGCACGACTGGATCGCCACAATGTAGACCATACTTAAAGTAGTACATACCAATTTTTATCAAAATAGTTAGAGCCGTTTTCGAGATAATTAAGATGGTAGAAAAATATATATGAAAAGTACCGTTATTTTTGTGGCTAAAACAACGATTCAAAAATTAATTTTGGACAATCACCTAAAACGCCTAAGCACCAAGTTTGAACAAAATCGGTTCAGTCGTTTATGTTGTAGATCGTTCTACAGACAGACAGACAGACGGAATTGCGGGACCCACTTTTTTGGTGTTCTATATCATTGTAATGTAAAGTTTGATTAAAATCTCGAGTTCGATTGCTTTCCTGCCCTCCCCTATATATTGCATGTAAAAATATTCTTAGTGACCTCTTGTCATATTAATTTAGTGAAAAAATTCCTGTTCAATTTGTTCTTGAAAATAAGCAGATACACTTACATATACTAAATACGAATTAGCACTTCGACAATATACAACTAAAATTTCGATGTCTTCTGTTCAATTAGTTTATACGAAGATTTTGAAAAAAGTGACGGGGTCACTGAAAACTAATTTTTTCAGATGCTCAAAAGATGGGAGTTATAACGAATAGGAAAATCCTCGGAAATGTCACTCAAGAAGTTTCTTTGGACAAAATTATGAAACCTGCCAATTGAAGGAAAAAGCAACAATAAATAAGCTGTCAGTTGCCAGGAGTGTCATTACACAAGTTGAAAAAAATCGCTTTTGTCGTCTGTTCGGACTTTGTTATATAGTAAATTGGTTATAAATAAAAAAACTTTTCTCAAAAAACTTTATTAAACATTTTCATAAATATACTTTTGTACTTAAATATTTGTTTAATGCGTTTACGTTCTTTTCTGAAACTTTGTCACTCTCTGAGAGTTTTACAACCACTTTTGAAAAAAATCATAGTCTTTGCATATTTGTGCATAAAGTACGGGTACTAATATATTACAAGGGAACCAAATTTCCTCCGGTATTCCCTATATGGCCTATTACTTTCAAAATGTGTATTGGATTACAAGTTACAACCCATGAATAAAAAAAAACTGCATACCTGAACGCTAAGAGCATGTGATTGTGAGATGTGTCAAGAAAGTTATAGCAGAGTTCGAGTAAGTTATTAGTGTGTACCCTGTCTTACTTTTATGTTTGTTTTTAATTATGGTCCCGCTCTACTTTTCTTCAAGTCTGCAGATGCAGATCCATGTAAAGCCTCCTACAATTGGTCACGTGCAGATGACATAGGCGACTTGAAAGTAAGATAATTTTTGGTCTCTGATTGGCCAGCTGTCAAAAATGTTCCTTAAAATTAATTAAACTTTTACTGGAAAGCCACCCGAGAAGGACATATGTACATATGCATCTTCCATAATTATCACCTATTGGATATATGTACATATAACTACAAATTCGTGTAGTCGTTATAAAAAAAATATTATTTATGATAATTTGTTTTTAATAATGGGTCATAGTAGGTTCGCTCGTTGAACATTACCCAGGGTCGACATAGGTTTTTTTGACAACCCCAATAGTTGTCAAAACACTTGGGTTTTTCGGTTCTCAAAAAATAACCGAGGGCCATTCATTTTATGTTGCAGAACAGCAAGTTATGTCATTTAATAATTAAAACTTTAAATATGTTAAGTTCTTAGTAATTTTTTTTTGGCCATATGCACAATCCACAACTTACAAAGTTTCCATTTTACATGTCTGTGCCTGAAATTTAATTTGGGGATTCTTTTATTTCCATTTTAAAAATAACAAATCAAATCAGAACTCATGTGACTTTGACGTTTATTCATTTACCTCAACTTGCCCCAACTAAAAACCTAGATCTACTTCAGGGCGAGTTGAGATCGACGCTAGGTTTCAAAAAACACAAAATTTGTTTATCAGGGTGACTTTAGGTTATTCAAAAAACGCTTTAGGGCGACCCTAGGGCAACTTCAGGGCTCAACGAACAAACCTATTATGAATATCACTGATAAACCCAGATTTTACTTAACTACAGCTTAAGACAATTTTGGCTCAATGAATACAGACCGATTTTACTTACAAATTGTTGGTTTTATATTTTTATAAGATTATTAACTTGTCTAACTACACAAATAGCTTCAAATATTTTGGAATAGTAAGCTTAAAAAAAATAGAATCAACGTAAGAAAATTCAACTAAACCTAGGTTTAATTTAGACACAGTTTAAAAATGTCTTTCAATACGCCCCAAAGTTTTTATTTATTTATAATCGAGGGTGGCAATGGCGCAGTGGATATAGTGCTTGACTGCTGCCGTGTGGGTTCGATCCCCACGCTAGGCAACATTCTTTTCTATAACTCTAATTTTAATTGGATGTCGCTCTTGGGTTAAAATGAGAGAGTAAATACCTGATTCTCAAATCCGCTGTGCCGACACAGAATTCTGTCCTATCTTTCTATTCCTTCTAACTAGTGCCGTGCAATTCAGGTTGCATTCAAAAGACATTAAGTCTTACAGACATATAGTTAAAATTATTATTATTATAAGAAAGAAATTTGTACAATTTTAGTCAGTTCACATCGAAAAAAATTGAATTGCAGTGAATGCAGTTGGCTTCATATCTAGTCCCTTGTGTCTTCTGAACATGACCATTCTTTAACATAGCTATAAAACTCCAAATTAATGTAGTTTTCCATTGGTAAATCAAAATTTCAATTTTAATTTTTTTCGAGCCCAATGGAAGACAGGATTTTTTTTTAATTTTCTGTCAATTTTTAAACGTCAACAAAACATTTTTTTTTATATTTTGTTGTTTGTTTATAAATCACATAAATCACACAAAATTCTGTTGTCATATGCCACACTGAGAAAAAAAATGTCATACAAAATCTTGTAATTTTTGACACATGGGCGAACTTGGTCGAAAATGGAAACTCGGGAGATATTGTGCCCTATCATAGTATCCGATCGTAACGTAATTTTCTCCGAATTTTAAGAAATATTAGAAGTATGAGAAATATCTTTTTAATTTTACCCTTTTCAAACGCACGTTGAAATGATTTTCCGGAGGTGTAAACTATTTATGAGAAATTTGTATCATTAAAATGAAAAATAAAAAAACATTTTGTATGAATCGGCACTGTGTTCTGTGATATGGGTCAGCGTTGCCGATGTGCCACAATTGTGGGTTTTTGATCCAGAAATTTAATTGTCATATTCTACCCTATTTTTTAAAAGGGAGCCCTGTTGCGTCATACGTATGTATAGGGTAGTACTTTCCGATTTTCCATTAGCAAAGGATCCAAATGCCTATCCTAGCATTAAATTACAAACCTATTACGTCCATGTTCCACAATTTCCACAAGCTTGAAACATGTAAATAATTAAAAACATAACTTACTTGGTTTTAGTAAAATTTATGCAAATAGACTACAAAATTTGGTATAATTTTCAAGAATATTTTTTTTTGTTTAAATAAAAGTATAAATTTAAAAATGTAAATATAATATACAGTTTGTATATTGTAAAATTTTCATTTTTTTTTTCAATAAAAGTTAATTTTTACCTTTAAATTTGATTTTGTTTTATTGAATCCCAAAACCACCATTTTTCATTAATAATATTAAGAACATAAGTGCTATATGTAAATAAATAGTTACATACGTATTTTTTTATAGTATGTAATTGTATTTTTTTTCTTTTTGTTCGTTAGATGTGATGGAATTGTAATTAAATTACAAAATAAGGAAATTTACAATTTTAGTTTTACTCATGATTTTTAATTATCACATTTTTTTTGTTGTTAAGAAATAAAAAATGGAAAGCTTTATTTAAAAATATAACTGCAATTAAAATTAACTTAATAATAAAAACATTTATGTTGTTTTGAAAAAGAAATTCTTTTTAATATTTTTCAATATAAACGTTCACAGCGAAGCTATGATGTAGAAATAAAGAAGACTTTCGAAAGCAAAGATCACAACGTACTGGCTTATCCAAACTAACGATCAGCAGAAAATTTGTAAAGCTACTTGTAAAAAGTAAAATTAACACTACAAGGTAATCATATGACTTTCATAACCCGAAAAGTGATTAATGACCCACATTTCACGACACCATGAAATTAACCATGTAACTTCAATTTAATATAACAGATTTTTTTTTTAAATATTTCTGTGTCGTGACATGTCAAACTCTTGGAGGACTTACAATAGACTTGGATTCAATACCAGATCTTCGGCTTGATAGTCCAACGCAAATACCTTTCTTTTCCAAAACCTTATTTCTAGAATAAAAATTATTTAATTACATGTTTATACAAAACAAAAACGCGTTTAAAATTAAAGCTAATAATTTCTATAAAAAAAAATAAAGCCATAATTTGGTAGTTGTATAAGACATTGTGTATTCTTAAGTAAAAGGTGGAAGATCTCTATCAAACACTTTCACACATGTTCTGCATTCCGAGTGAAAATGAATTCAAAACGAATTTCAATTTCACTTAAAGTGAAATAACGTGTTCTGCATTTCGAGTGGATTCAACTCCTTCCAATTCACTTTCGAATTGTCAAAATCACCTTTTACAGACAATTTGTATAAAAACGGTTCATATTCGGAATGTAGAATACGAATTTTCATATTCAGAATCCTAAAATTCCACATTCGGAATGAGCTATTTAGAAACTTTATTTTATGTGGAATACAGAACATCTAAATTCACTCTCGCTCCTTAAATTCACAAGAAGTGAAATATGGAACATGTGCGATTGTTTCCAAAAGCAATATCTAAATTTACCGAATTTCAAAATTCAAAATGACATTCAAAATATTTTAAAGAATTCCGCGTTTTGTTTTAAATGGCTTAGAAGCACTTCTAAATTGTTTTTTTTTTTTGTAATTAAAATGAACGCATATTTAATGATCATTCAACGCGATTCTTTTAATTTTATTTATTTATTTATTTATTTTTTTTTCTTCGGCCTTCGAGGTGAAGAATAATGATATACCTACAATCTAGCGGTCTATTACTACAGCGCCACGTGCAGCATCCCATTTGTACAATTTTTAAGGAATTCTGCAAGGCGCTCAATCTTCTTTTAAATCTACTTCATGGAATTCACACTATCGCACAAATTTTTGTTTAAAATTACATTAAATTAATATTTGTTGTATATATATTTCTTCAAATTTATTTTAATAATTATCCTTATTTGCTTGATTAAAAAACAATGTTTTGAACATTATTAAAATTAATTTTTTTAGGGGGTTTAACCCGACGCTTATAAAATATTTAAAAAGATTATTAACTAGAATATTAATTTTTTCTTGCTTAAATATAAAAAGTGTCTAAGGCTTAAGCTGATTTTGTAAATGTTTTTGAACTTTTACGTTTAATTATTTAAAATTCACTTAAACAAAAATTAAAAATATTTCACTGTAAAAATTTAAAATTATATGTGTAAATCTAATACAAATTTTATCAGCTTATTAACAACTTTATTTATTTTCTAGTAAAATTTGTATTTTATAAAATAAACAACACTTATTTCAAATAAGCGTGCAATTAAAACAATTAAATTAACAAAACTAACTTAAAAAATAGGTAAGTATTTATATTTATTTTTAGTGAAATAATAATTTCACAAAACAAGTTTAAACAAAATACCATTAATCAATTCTATAACATAAAAATTAAAGTTAAGTTCTTCATATTTTCCACGAAAAAATCGATTAATATTAATCTAGCATCTCAAATCGAGGAGTTGGTGGCCTCTTTTCAGCCCTAAACGTATTACTCATTCCAGCTACGCTTGTGACGCCCCTCAGTCCTGTATTCTGGAAATATATAAGTATATAATTCTCGGCGTCCTTCAATTCGATATCTTCGGAGAACTGAATTCGCATCGTAGTCGGATTGATCTTTTGAGCTCGATTATAAAAACGAGGTTCTAAGCTGCTAGCTGCTGAACCTGGAGTTGATGGAGTGTCGGCTTGATTAACATATTGATAAGCTGCATAATCACTGAAACTATCATAGTTGCTTGGATAGATTCCAATCCAATCATTGTCTTCCTCTTTGAAGCCATGTGGTTTGTAATATTCTATAGTGTTCTCTTCGCCAATTATCCAAATTGGCACAGCACGGAATTCAATGAATAGCTCATTAGGATCTTCAGTAACCTGTTCATGTTCATCAGAAAAATCAGTTTGATCGAATTTGGAATTTAATTCTAAGTAAACCATTCGTTGTTTGGCTGCCATAGGCATTTGTCGTTGTATGGTTGCTTGGGTTTTAGGGAGCTTTTTTTTTTTGTTAATTTATTGACATTCAAATTCATCCCGAAAGTAAATAAAAAGCCATGCAAATATTATCAGGTTAAGTTGAAGAACAATATTTATTGTTAGAAAGATAAAAGGTTAAGATTAGCATTGTATAATAAATTTGGTTAAATAAATACCAATAACCATCTGCAAAGTAAAGCAGTCTTAACTAAACTACTATATTTATTATGATACGTATGACCCAAAGAATCATGATGAGATATTTTTGTATAATTTAAGTTTGCACATAGTAGAAATTAGTAAGAATAGATGAAATTAAAAAATGAATTTTATATAATGAGAACAAAATGTTGACATTTTTTTAGAAACATGCCAGAAATATAAAAAAAAACGTGGAGGAGTCTACTACACATAAGGAAGACATTCAGATTTATTCCAGACGCAATCAAATTTTAATCAAAGTCGTTTGGGTTGTTACTAAAAATTTTCTAATACAAAAATTGTAACGTTGTTTGGACATATGTAGAGGGTATGTGTGCATTTGTTTTAGACGAGCCCAAATTCGACTCTAGAAATTTTCTGCAGCTGCACGAAGAGTGCAGGTTTATTACGAAAATTCTATATTATGGAATTTTTACTCTAAGTAGCTATAAGTTCTCTTCGACCAATTCTGATAGTGTGGAAAAAAAAGTAACTTTCACATTTTTTTAAACAAAACCTATACTTGCCCTACAGAAAAAATGTAACTTGTGTTTCTTTTAAAACTGCAATTATTTCAAATTCATCAATAAACACAAAATTTCTCTTGTATTTTATGTACACCATAAGGTCTGTTTATTATCTTGTGAATTAGTAACAATTTGTAAAAATTTTCACAAAATGTCATTTGTTAACTCGAAAAAAATTACTACAGACTGTCAAAGTAGAGGAGAAAAACTTCCCCTCTTTTCAAAAAGTTGTGAATTCTGTGGGTAGCTAGTGTAACAACTGTCAAAATACCAAGCTGTTAAGTGTTTTCTTCTATTTCATTGTGTTAGTGATGGACATATTTCATTTTCCTATTGAAAACTAAAGGCAAACATTCCTGAAACAGCAATTAGGAAAACAGAAATAAATTGAGGATTGAAAAATTTTAATATTTGTACATTAGAATTCTCGATTGATTTCTCATTTTATTTTATAGAATATTTATGTTTTGTACACTCTTTTCTTCTTCTTCTTTGAATTTTTTTAGTTTGATTTTGGCATGTTTCGAGTGATCAATTATTATGCCCATCACTACTTTTTCTTTTTGTGTCCGGAAAGGGCACTATTGATGTTTTTTATACACAAAAGGTTGTTTGGAATCGTGAAAATTTATACGAATTTGTACAAATTTTCAAATTTTGCTGTTAAAACCCATAGGAAAAAAAATCAAGTTTAGGATACTTGGTGAAAATTTCTAGTTACCAAACAGGCATATTGTGGTTAGTTTGCGTTATGGCGTTCTTATTTGGCAAACCGGAATCCCTCACCGATCCGGGTACGGGATCCCAACTGAACACTTTTTTTTATTTCATTTTCATTTCATTTCATTTATTTATTTTATACAGTGAAGCCTTGAGATTTAATCTCATTTATGGCTTAAAAATATTATATTATGTGATAGTATCAAAAATAATGTTTGTTGCACAATTAAGATACAAAGTATGACAACAGTCGCGTTTCACGTTTAAGTATATGAATGTGTGAGTGCTTCTGGTTCCGATTCTGATATCAAATCCAGAAGCAAAATTCTCTTCTTTTCAGAATCAGAGCTGTCATTTTTTCACAAGTGAACACTTTCAGAAGAGTCCAGAAGGCTTCCGGATTGCCAAATAAAAACGACATTAGTCTACTTTGTTGCAAGATTTAGAAAATTTCACCACTCTTGAAGTTTGACAGTTGTTACACTTCTTACTATAAAAAAATATAACGAACATCCCTATACTATTCATTTAGCAAAGTCACAAACCAGGGAAAATTGTATGCCTTAAATTAGTGCCCTGAAAATGTCCTAATAAGATGAAACGCCCCGGCCTCTTTTAATGTAATAAAAATTAATTTAACAATGGAACAACAATAGTTTTATTCAAGTTTTGATTTTTAATAACTTTTTTTAATAGTAATGAATATGTTAAAAAATCTAAGCTTATTTTTTATATTTTTAACAATGGCTCTTGATTACCATTTATAAATATCTCTATTAAATTCAAAATTTAGGTACATAATGTTTCGTATCTGAATGAGCACTAGCACTTCTAATAAACAAACATATGTAAATATATAAAATGAGCGAAGAAAGGAAATACTGTCCGTTAACAACAACGGCATTCAGGATTTAAAGGTAGTAGACGTTTAACTTGGAAAATGAAGCGAAGCAGCACAGGCATGGTTAGGTTTGTTTTTGTAAATTGTTTTTTTAAGAATTTTTTCAGATTTTATCAGAACATTGTGAAGAGAGAAACACGAGGAGCATAATTTCAATTGATATAGGACCATAACATATGTTCTATGTTTATATAGAAATAAACAAAGAGCAATCTATTTAACAAAATTTAAGTCTTTAGCAGTAAAATATAATTATGGTAAAGTAGTAGTAAGTTATTGGTTCAGAGATAGCTTTTTTGTTTGCAAGAAAAACTCACTGTTAACTAATAAAAATTAGATGAAGAAATAGAATAGAATAGAATATAATTCTGAAAAGCATTTAGTTAAAATGAATTAGTTTGGTTCCAAGAACTATTTTTTATTAGTACTGAAATTATTCGATCCTAATTTTCTACCCTTTTCTTCTACTCAACCCAGAAAAAAATATAACTCAAATATTTTACTTTATATTTTAAATAATTTGAAAATCAATCTAAAACACAGTTAAGACAGAAAAAAGAAAATAATATTGAAATGTGAAATATGTATTTACATATGTATACCTACAAATAATTATATATAATGATTTACAGAAAATGAAACCAAACACATAATACTGCTAGTGATAAATAAATATATTTATATTTCAATAATAAATTAAAAGAGAAAAAGTGAATTTGATTTTATCTAATAATATAAATTATTTAGGTCTTATTTTTAGAAATATATTTTTTTAATGAAAACACACAAGGACAATTAAAAATGAAAAAATTGTAAAAAAAGAAAATAATGAAAAATAGCTTTTTTTTCTTATAAGAACATTAGACGCCGATTTACTAGAAATGAAATTGACATAATTAACAAAATATCCAAACTGAATAATAAGTAGTGTAGGTAGATTTGCTGTGACGATGAATGTGTTAATTCGTATAGTTCGGTTTCAGTTTCGGATTCAATCTATAAAAAAAAACAAATAAATAAAATAAAAGAAAATTCGAAGAATTCAACGAAGTTATAGTTTCACTCTAGGTTTTTGGTTAGTTTTCGCTTTAAATATTAAGAGTAGAACAAAGGTTAAGTTAAAATTAAAAATAATGAAAGTGCAATAGAGCAATATTGGTACTAGCTTATTTGTACATAGCCTTGATAGCAACTAGTTGACTTTGGAAGTTAGTGGTTATCAACAGAAGTTAATGACTAATTAAGAACAAAAATGATTGTTCATGAAAGCCCTAAAAAGTAAGTTTTCGATTGTTCACATTAACTAGTATTCTCTCTAACTGAGAATAACGAGTACATTAAAGTTACTATTTATGAAATAAGAACCAATTGATTTCAAGAAGTCAAATTACTGCCTATTTTTTTTTAGACAATTTAGTTTCTTTACTATTTATGTCCTTTTCGATTGGTAATCCGGAAGAACTCTTCGATCCGGGATTTCAATCGAACAAGTAAACACTAGTAAACACTGAGATAAAATCTGAGACAACAACCACCTACAGTCTCCGAATATCGCGCCACACATCTTTCCTATCATTCTTTCTCTTACTTAACCTCACCCTCACGCCCGCGCTGTGTTGAAACATTTAAAGGGTATTCATAATCCCTTGAGCGCGTGTTGATTATAAAAAAAAAAAAACTAGATTCCAGATTCTGAAAATTTATGTGATTATTTTATTTTGTAAACATGGTTGACACAAATGTAGAAGATTTCGAAGTTATTCTTGATGAAAATGCGAAATTAGAGTTATTGAAGGGAAATTTGTCTTCGGAATAGATATCCATAATTTCAATTCTCTAAAGATTGAAATTGAAACTACAAAATTTCAGAAACAGCAAAACCAAACAATGACATGAATAAATTAATTTGAATTTGATATTTAGTGGATGTGAGTGTGTGCGTGCTTCTGATTTGGATTCTGACTACAAATCCAGAAGGAAATTTCTCTTCTATTTAGGAGAAGAACTGTCATTTGATACCAATCAAACAGTTTCAGAAGCATTCGGAAGCCTTCCGGACGACCAATCGAAAAGGCCATTAGAGAAAGGCATTATTTTAGAAAATGGAATATGTCGATCTTTAATTTTTCGCAGATATAGCTTTTAGATGCTTATAAACTAGTGAAAAATAAAGCAGGAGTTATAGGATGATTTTGCTAAATTCATTCTATTTCCTATTACTTTAAAATTCTATGTTTTCATCTAATGAACTATTCATTTAAAAATTTCATAAAACAATTTTGGTAGTCAGATGTTATAACATGATATCTTGCTTTCCTAAGGACGAGACTAGAGAAATACTAATTTATAACAGTTCATTTTTTGGGGACTGAAAAACAAGCGGAAAATACTGCCCTTCTCACTTTACGAAACCGCATAAATAGTACTTGTATACATAGAATTCCTTTAATTTCACTTAATATTCTAAGATTGATTGTTAAGCCTAGACTTCCGAAAAAAACTGAAAAATTCAAATTGTTGTCACAACTGTTTCGATTACTTTAATCACATTGAATGAAAGTTTACATGCGAATGGTTGAAGATGTAGGTTTGCTGAACACAAATAATATATAAAAGATAAAATGGGTGCATCTCTCATGTAAATGGAAAAGTAGATTTACGCAAAATAAATAAAAAAGATAAAAGATTTTGCCATAAATTTTCTTCAAGCAAAAAAGTAGATGAACTATGCGTTATACAAATCATTGGAATGCATCATTTGTATTTCAAATTTTGAGAATCAATATGGGCGACTTACGTGCTCTTTATTCAGATAGACTTGAAGGGCAAAATCAAAAAACAATTCATAGACAAAACAATGCAGTTATTTAAGTGGGAGATAGTCAAAGTCTTATTTTTAATATTTCAATAATTAGCTATATCGAAGTTTGGGCCAGAATGTACCAGCATTTTGCTTATAACATATCTCAAAATTTAAATTTAAGTCTCAAGAGTAAAACAGGTAAGCTCGACTATTGGAACTCGTAAGACGAAAACAAAAATTATTAATTAACTTTACTCTCTGAGATCATAAATATTTAGATAAAATAATTACTAGTGCATTTCCATTTTTTTTTACAAAACTGTTAACAAATGGTTTTAAATTTGAACATTTTGAAAATTTTATACAAACAAAAGCAACCAATAATAACTCGGGCAATTGTGTTAATTGAGCATGCTGCATTACCCGAGTCAGAAAATTCTTCTTCAGCCTCTAAATAAGCAATTAACTTCAATAACGTTCGATCGTTGTACTTATCTATGGGTAACTTCGAGGCTTTAACAGGTGTCCGTATGATTACTGGCACACTTAACGACTCTTCCCCGACTTTTGGATTTCTATTTTATTTCTCTTAGTGGAGTACATAGGTAATTATTAAAAAAGACTGTCATATTGTATTATTATGAACATAAAAAGAAACATTTTTAAGTTGAAAAGTTTTTTGTGATAGAAGAATTTCTGACTATACTTTTACATGAAGTTGGAAGTTGAATCTCCCCGTCAAATTTGCACTTTATTATTATTATATTATATATTCTTTATTTAACCAAAGCTTTAAATATACCTATTCGAAAATAATTTTAAGAACATTAGCATGGCAAAAAAAATTTACTGTCTGCCTGAAAATTGACATTTATTGAGAATAAAAAAGAAAGTTTAAGATTATAATAAGCTTAATGACTTTAATACATACATAAATAATACAAGGATGGCTAGATATACATAAATAAATTTAAAACTTTGAATTTACTCTAAAAAACTGTTTCAGTAATCTAAGGCATGATCAATAAAACTGTAAAGATCCTCCCAACCCCACTCTCCGTTTAAAATTTGTTTCGCTTCCTCGTTATTTAGAAAGCTCTTTGAGAAATAAAGTCTTCGAAGTTCTTGGAGAATAGGACAAAGGGCTACAAAACGGTTGACATCTTCGATTTCGTTTCGATTGCAAAGGTTACACCTGGGATTATCATTAGCATCTCAGTCCTTGCCTTACTATTAAAGTAATTGTTTACAACTAGAGTGTGATTGAGTTGCTTGTGACCAATCTGCTTGGAGAGCTTTGAGCCCTATTCAGAAACTTGAGATACAATGAATCATCTACAATTGCAATACAATCATAAAACCTACCTTTCCAATTAGCAAAGGAAGTTGCACTAAGGTTTATATTAAATCCGTGCGCATTTGCTATCTCCTTCCATTCTTTGAATGAAGACAAATTCCTTCGGAATGCAAAATCCATTATTTGCTTATGAAGATTTTCACTTGACCTTTGCATTACCTTTATTATATAGTCGGCATTATGTTTAAGATTTTTAAGAAAGATTGGAAGGATACCTGATTCCACATGTAGGGCATAATTTGGTGTAGCATTTGAAAGTTTGAAAATTCGTTTAAAAAAGAAGCGTTGCACGATCTCACATTCATCGAGATCTTGGTAACCAAAAACTTGATTGGCATAGCATAAGCATGAGTTTATAGTGGATTCAAAGACTCTAAATTTAGCTGAGATGCCTATGTATTTATTGCATATAAGATTTTGTTCCATATAAGATTTATTGCAGTTTTTGCCGACAAGCATTTATCTTTAACATGAGGACGGAAATCTAGATTGCTACAAAAAAGAACACCTAAATATTTAAATTGGTTAACCAACTCTATAGGTTCACGCTCCAAAAACCATGCTTCTCGCGGACTTCTTCTTCGGCGGGTACTTTCGGAGATCATAATTTTCGACTTCGCGGTGTTTATATTCAGGTCCCATTTCTCACAAAAGCTTTTGAGTCTATTAATTTGTAGTTGTAATGTGATAGGGTTATCCGACAAAACTACAAGGTCGTCCTTTGCACTTGAACTTTTGTTTTCAAAAATTTACTGGAAATTTCCTACAACCTATTATCGGAGCGTTCCCTAAAAGTTTAAAAATAAGACAAAATTGTCCGTAGCAAAACAAAAGAAAATTAATATTTTAATTCCTAAGTTTTATTTAAAAAAAAAGTAAGGTTAATTTGGTTAATTCTTAAAGAGAGGGTGACTTTTTCAGTTTTTGACGGTGTCTTCTAATGAAACAGGTATTTCTTTAGCTTATTGTGCCTGGGTCACTAATTATTTTATTGCTTATAAGCTCTTTCTGGCCTTACGCCTCAAGTTTACTCCCAAATTTGGCCCTCGGCTTCCCGAATAAATGGGCCAAGTGTCTTTTGCATTGCATTAAAATTAAATATTGTGACATAGAAACACAGATCAAATGAAATAAGAGATCATAGATAAAATATTGCGTTTTCTGAGTCACATTTTTTTGGTAAGTTGCAATTAATGAGTCACCAAAAATTTGTTTATTGAGGGTTGCTTTTATCCAGCATTTTTTTAAGGCACTTATATATGCCTGTTAGGCCTTAGTTCTTTTAAAATACAACCTACATTTCACGGTACAAGTTAGTGAGAATAAAAAGATAGGAACGAATTTTTGTTACCAGTCATTGTGGGCTGGGAATTAGGTGTTTTTTTTATCTCATTGTATTCCACGGGTGGCATCCAGGTGAGACTGGAATAATGCTGCCTGGAATGGTGATCGAACTCACACTTCTAAGTTTGCAGTCAAGCACTTTATCCACTACATCATTACTATAAATATTTAAATTATACTTGTGTGGGGATGAATCTAATACTAAAAAAAAACCTGAGTTAATAATTCCTCAAAATTGTTCTTAGCGATATTAGTCCTCATTTTTTTCTAAATGAGCAATTTTTCTCTGTAATTTCATGTTCACTATTTTAAGTTTACCTATTTTCGGATTCGAATAAGTATTCTATTGAAAGTAATGATAATTTCGAATGAAATGGAAATGTTAATACAAAACTGAATGAGACAGTTTTCGATGGATTCCATACAACAAATAAAAAAATATATATTATCAAAGCTCCCCACCACCTAAAAAAAACACATTAAAACAAAACAATATAACGAGTTACAAAATGTCCTCAAGCAAACATACAAAAAATGATTAAAATTAACAAGATGACATACCTTAATAACAAATTCACTGGAAACTGGTTTATGATCACTAATAGTATATCCCGGATGACTTTTGTATGAAAGTTGATCCAAATGAAGTTTAATATCAGAATAATTGTCACGATTGACCGTGTACAAAATCCGATCAGTCCATGCTGGTCTTCGCCTGTTAAAAAATAAAGTTTTAACAATTTTAAACAATAATTATTATAAATTAAATAGACGAGTCTAGGGAAATGCCAATTTATAACAGTTATAACCGTTTTATAACAGTTGGTCGCCCTTAAAAGGGTTAAATATTTCCCATGGGGGGCTGCTGAAGCAAACAACTAATTTTCGGAAGTCGAATACCCTACGGGTACATTTTTGTCACACTGTTGGCATTCACCGAGTCACGGTCCAAATTAAATATGTATCGCACTTCATATCATAAGACGAGGTATTTTCTTTGAATTTAAAAGTTGGCGGGAATTCTGGAAGTTTCTCTTCGAGTTGATGGAATGCTTTACGGTTTCGACGAACCAGTAGTAACTGATCCCTTTGAATAAGCTCCGAGAGTTTATCTTGTTCAACAAGACTTCGTACCTCTTCGGGTGAATCGTCACCGCTGATGCGGAAATTAAGATCGCCAAACCAAAATACATATCTGAAAAAAAAAACGATTAGTTAGATTGTGGCTAGTTTTAACTTTAAGTGGAGATTTTTGGTGAATTATCATACTCATGGTCAAAGATTTCTCTGTATTTGTCAACATGATAATGATGGTTATCCAGAATTTGTTTGTAATCTTCAATTCTTTCATCTAATTCGTTATCGTGAGCAGCTAAATGAGCAACTACAAACGAAACACCACATCCATAAACACTCAAACGAATACTAACGGCACCTTTGTTGCCCTGAAAGTTATAAAAAAATGTATATTAAAATAAAAAACGACTTAACAAAAACAAAACTGTACTAAAGTTGCTTACCCATATGCCTCCAAAGCCGGTTCGTGTGAATTCAGGTTCAATTCTTCTCAAATGTGGTACATGTTTTCGTTTTGAAAATAGCGTCAACATTAGACCTTGCATTTGTTCCGTCTTAATCGCAACATAATCGTGTTCTTTTAGGATATCCTTGAATCCAATTGTCCATGGGTCATCTTTGAAAAGACCAAGCACTTGATTTTTGGGACGGGAGTTGACTTCTTGCAGACCAATTGCATATATATCTGGGGGACTCTCACCAGGGCAGGTGTGTGATTTCAGACCGAGTAGATTATAGAGTGAGATATCATCGGGGGATTTTGTGCCGACATTCCATGTTATAATGTAAACACTGAAATAATAATTAAATGTATGGTTTTGTATTATTTATGATTATTTAAAGTCGAAATAAAAGCAAGATAAATTAAAACAAGTAGAGCAATAATATTTGAAAAGCTTTTGTACAATTGAAGTTCATAGATATTGATTATTTGAATAACATAAATACATTATTGTGGTATATAGTATATTAAAATTAACTTAATAGATACAAAAATAAGAGTACATGTCATATATGACTTGATTTTTGTCGCACTTTTTAGATAAAAGCAGTGTTGATAATTTTCTTTTTAGTTGTTGTAGTAAAATGTAATAAGTGTTAAAATGTACACTTTAATCTAAAGTGCTGAATCCATTTATAACTTACTAATTGCACCTGAGTACTATTATGTGTAACTTAAAATGGAATGGAGGCTGAAGTGTTCTTGAGCGAAAATAAAATAAGATACACGACTGGGTCGCACGAATTTGCTCTTATGTTGGATCACATCGAAAGCATATGATTTTTAGTAATACAGGAAAATGCTAATATAGCGAAGAGAATAATAAAATTGTTTACACAACAATGCAATGTAGATGAGGTACACCATCTGATATTACGCCATCTAATTTCTTTAATGATCATAATTTTATTAAGGACATTTGCAAATGTTCAAAGCGTTTAAGTCATCACCTACATACGTAGATACATACATATCAGTGTTACCACAAGCTTAATTTTATTTTTTTTTTTTTTATAATCTACACGCGCTCAAGGGATTATGAATACCCTTTAAATGTTTCAGCACAGCGCGGGCGTGAGGGTGAGATTAAGGAAGAGAAAGGATGATAGGAAAGATGTGTGGCGCAATATTCGGAGACTGTAGGTGGTTGTTGTCTCAGGTTTTATCTCCAGGGATGGCGGCTGAACTAATGCGGAGAAATTTCCGTCTTATTTATCGATGTCCCTTATAATTCGCATTCATTTTTTTTATTCTTTTGTCATATTTTATCGGTATACTATAGTTTTACTCAATCACATGTTGTTAGTTCTATGCCTAAACAGCATGTAATGAGTAAATCAGCAACTCATTGTATGACATTTATTTTTAGAATTGGTTTTAAATGGAAAAATAAGAAGACATAAACTACGGCAGGGATCGAACCTGTGACCATGAGGTTGACAGTCGAACACACAACTATCGCGCCAGAGGCTGAAAAAATGAGTAATTTTGAAAATAAATGAGTCCTAATTAAAAAATCTCTTAAGTTTATAATAAAATCTTTTCTTTTAACAACTAAAATAAATACTTTGAAAGCCTACAAAAATATCAAATTCATAATAGTCCAGCAAAAATTAGATAAAAAATGATTTTACTTCGAAAAAATTCCGAAAAAGCTGAATTTTGGTGGGGAGCTTCATTTTTTTTTTTGAAAAAAAAAATTGGTGGTACACATTGAAGGTCATGTCAATCTACGCAAATGGGAGCTATATTAAGCCAAGTGTGGTTGCTTTAACGAATGAATTTAAGGATTTATCAAATGATTTTTTAAAGAGTGATGCTCCAAAAATAAATCCTAAATTAAAGCAAAGGTTATTAAATGCTGCCGGTGGAATTCAGTTAATAAGAGGAATACATAGTGCGATTGCCACTTGCCAAGATGGAAGTACAGAATACTGTGTGTGGTAAACTACGACGAAAATCTTCCCGCTGAGTAAAATATTTTGAATGAAAAACAAAACAGTTCGGAATTGATCATTTATTAATGGCTTTAATTTCTTGCTTTAATTCTTAAATTCAGTTATTTACTTTTAAGTGGAAATAAGTGTTCCCTTTCGTCTTTCTTTTCTTCTTAAAATGCCCATTCAAATTATCGCCACGTCACCACCTTTCTTCGCTGCAGGAACTATTTTTGTTTTGTTGGTTTACGAATTCGATGTCGGAACTATTTCGATCTGTTCCTCTTCACATTTATCCATGACACTGTGCATTGTGTATAAGTGGACTTGGTTATTTTTTTCTATCATTGCCAATTGAGAATGTAATGATAAAATTTTGACGAACAATTTAATTTTGGTACGATATGATTTAAGAACGAATTGACATGCAGATGTCATTTTGTAGATAATTGTACTGTCTACAACTTGTTCTTAGAAAATTTTGAGAAGATAAAGGTTTTGGGAGTTATTGAACAAAATAAAACAAACTATTCAATTTTTGTATGATCACATACTTGCTTTTAAAGAACTTTTTATATCATTTTAATGATTTTGAATGACCAACAACAACTTGAGTATGCTACCACCAAGTTTGCCTCATATTACTTTTAGCTGGAATTATAGCTATTTCACGACTTGCCAAGGTCGATCATCAGATTCATTTGCTCTAGTTGTGCTGGTATACTTTTTCATTTTAATTGAAAAACTTCATGTGCCTTTATTGTGTATTTAACCATGACCAAGCTGCTTAGAAATAATATGAGAAAAACTTAGTGCTACCTCATTCAAGTTGTTGTTGGTCATTCAAAATCATTAAAAATAAATTATTATTATTTTTAAGATAGCAGCATTTCCTTTCCGGTTCCACACTTAAAACTTGTTTTTTTTTTTTAATAGAACATGTTTTTCCAAACATAACTTAGAACAAAAAATGTAACCACACAAAAACATACTTATTTCTTACATTAAAGTAAGAAAGCAAATAAACAAAGCATAGTTTTTGATCTGGAGTCCAAACATTATCGGTTGAGGCACATACCTCCTTTGCAAACATAATTTCTTTAACAGTTTCCAATTTAAATCTATTAAACTTTTTTGATTTGATTAGCTGAGATCTGAAAATTTTCTTTCTGCGGATGCAGAACTTTGAGGAAACGTCATCAATTTCATAATAAAGTTAGAAATGTTCTCAAAAATACGCTCTCACACGCTATCTTAATTTTAAAACATCCATCCAAAACTCTTATTATGTTTTATCCAAAGGAAGGAAATGAAATAGAAGCGTAGTTCACAATATTCAATCTTTTTTAAAATATTTTCTGCAAAATGAAATAAAAGTGCTTTAAATTATAAATGTTTAAAAATGAGTCAAATCTAAAAAATATGAGTCCCTGAGTCAACCTAAAAAAATTAGTCCCTTTTGACTCAAATGAGTCCCAGTGGTACATACATATGCATTTTAATTGCTCTAATTGGTTAGTTGACACTTTGTGAAAAAAAAAATAATGCCATTTGATTTTTTGAACAAAAGTGAATACACGGTGATTCAAAACAAAAGCTAGAGCGTGCAGGCAAGAAAAAAAATAAATCGATATAAGATTCGAATTTGTTTCGACGTAATCCGTCGCTTACTACAATGAGGATATCTACTATGCTTCTAGTGGTAAAAGTAGAGTATGGAAAGTGCTTCATAACTATACCACTTTACCACATTACAGGGTGTTGCGGTAAATTTTACCTCAACAAGCTTAACCCGTCTAGGCTTTTTTCTTTAATCCGTTTTGAAGCCTTTGGCTTGTGGCTCCAAAATACTCCAAGAGTTCAGTAGATTCTTGGTTTCCATCAACCAGACACCTGCTCTTAATGTATTTTGGAAAATCAACAAAAACAGGTATTTGAGCGATTCTGAAATTGTGTGAAAGAGTTGGTTTAAAGACCCACGAATTTATTTACCGTGCAGACGAGCGGTCTCGTGCTGATGTGCCAGCGGATGAGCTGAAGAAGTAAGCAAGTCAGGCGGACGCTAACTTAAGTCTAAAGAAACAAAATAACATCCTAACCAGTGTGGCTAAATTTACAAGGAAAAGATTGCTTTTAGCGTTTTTTTTTCAAATCCAGCCGGCAGTTATTTTAGCAGGAAATTTGGTTTTAGCAAATCTAGCAGGTTTTCATATTTCTCAAACGTAAAATAAAAAATTACTTTAAAAAATTATAACTCAATCAAACATAAATGCTTATTGCTCATTACAGAACTTCAACCGCGAACTCCACAAAATCTACGAATTTTGCAGGAAGTAAACTTCTTTTCTGTTAAAAAATGTTTGCGGATTCATAAGTTACCGTTAAAAGATTTGTTTAAAGATAAACACATGAATTCTGAGCTTTATTTCCAAAATTGAATCGTATTGGATCAACATAAATCTAAATAAATGGGAGAATATTGAAAAAACTGTTGAATTTTGATGCGAGGTAAATAGGTTCACCGATGCTTCCAATGAAAATCCTGACAAATATTTGTTAAACTTTGTCAATTCGTTTTCAGTTTTGCCTATCGCAAATGCTGCAGTTGAAAGAGTGTTTAGTTTAATGAATCTTTTAAAGGATCAACAAAGAAATCGAATGAAAATTGATATGTTAAATAGTATACTTTTTATCCGAGATAATTTATCTGAGAAATGTTGTGATGTCTTCATTATTCCTCCTAATATAATCAAACAAGTTGCTTCATCTAAATTTTATTTTACCGTAGAAGAAGAACTGGAAACTTGTGATATTTTTAAAAAATGACTTAAATGAAGCAGAAAACTTTTGCAGTAAAAAAATTATATAGATACCTTTTACTTAATTAGATTAACATACTCTGATACATAATGTTGTTTGTTTCTTTTTGTTGCGAAATGGATTTATAACTATTTGTAAGGTTGTTTCCTTTTTTTTTAATAAACTTGACAAAATAAACAACTTCTTTTCTTGGTTTTAATTAGTTATTTAAAATTCAACATACTAAAGTAAAAAAAAACTACAAAAAAATATACACTCGGTATTTCAAACGTCACCCTAAGACAAGTTCGATTGGTCCAGGCATATAATTATGTTTTTTTTTTTAATTATAGGATTTCCAGAGTTGGCAGGATTTTTGGCAGTTTTTTTCCCTAGAAAAAAATTGGAATGTTTTTTTTAGCAATTTTTGTAGTCAAAAAATCGTACTAAAACCAATTTTTTAGCAGGATTTGTAATATTTCATTGGTCACATTGATCCTTGGTGCATTTTTAATTAAGCAAAATGTGTCCTTAACATGTTTAAAATATTTAAGTTCTAAAAGTGTTTATATAAAGGTATTCGCACTAAAAATAGAAGAAAATTGCCGCCCTCACTCTAACCACGAAATATTGATTTTTAACATGGGTTATTCGTGCTTCGAATCACATGTGAACATTTTTGTGGGAGCTAATGATAATGCCTTTGTATAACTTTTCATTTTTTTTTTTTTTTTATAAATTACACGCGCTCAAGGGATTATGAATACCCTTTAAATGTTTCAACACAGCGCGGGCGTGAGGGTAAGGTTAAGGAAGAGAAAGAATGATAGGAAATATGTGTGGCGTGATATTCGGAGACTGTAGGTGGTTGTTGTGTCAGATTTTATCTCCAGGGATGGCGGCTGAACTAATGCGGAGAAATTTCCATGTCTTATTTATCGATGTCCCTTATAATTCGCATTAATTTTTTTATCATTTTGTCATATTTTATCGGTATACTAGTTTTACTCCATCACATGTTGTTAGTGTTATGCCTAAACAGCATGTAATGAGTAAACCAGCAACTCATTGCATGACGATTATTTTTAGAGTTGGTTTTAATGGAAAATAAGAAGACATAGACTACGGCAGGGATCGAACCTGTGACCATGAGGTTGACAGGCGAACACACAACTATCGCGCCACGGCCACCCCCTTAACATCGGTTTTGATTCTTTATATTTTTCTCGAAAATATAAGTTTGGGATGGGTATGACCTCGATAATTTAGGTTCGGCAAGTTTTAAAAAGATATTTAACAACTGACTAAATCCGTGCGTTTAATGTCGTTTTTATTTGGCAGTCCGGAAGACTTCTGGACTCTTCTGAAAGTGTTCATTTGAAACAAAAAATGACAGTTCTGATTCTGAAAAGAAAAGAATTTTGGATTTGGGAATCAGAATCGGAACCAGAAGCACTCACATTTTCATAGCGATTTAAGCGAAAGGTTTGATTTAAAAACTTTGACTATCAATTCTGAGGCATTTAGACAAATAAAACTGATGTCGTTTTGGTACCAAAATGAAGGTGATAAGATACATAATTATTTTCTTGTCAAATTTTTTTTTATTTGCTCTACCACTTTCTTGTAAATTCACTTTTGATTTTTCAATGATGTCAGCTGTTTATTGAAAACGCTTTCCATCTTTGAAAAATCAAAAGGGAATTTACAAGAAAGTTGTAGAGCAAATAAAATATTTTTTGACAAAAAAATAATTATGTATCTTATTACCTTCATTTTGATAGCAAAACGACATCAGTTTTCAATGATGAGTTTTAATAAAAGCTAAAACTGGCGCCTTAGAAAGGATTAAAGATTTAAGGAAATCGAGGAAAATTAAAGCAAAAAAGCAGGTTAAAGTATATTAAGAAAGGTGATTCGAGAAGCGGAATAAATTAGCAAAATAAAGCAGATAAGTAAAACGGACAGTTTGTCCAAGAGTCTTGTAGTGTCTTATGCGAATCATCCTGTATATGAGGAACAAATTTTAAAAATATTTGGAGCGCTTTAAAAAAAAAATAACTTTTTACGTAAACAATTTTTAAAACACTTTGCATTGATAAGTTAAAGTTATTAATAGTATGCGTATGAAATTTTAACTTAAGAAACAAATCATTAACTAGTCTTTAAGAAGCATTTGTTTTTATTAAAAAAAAATTGAAAATGCAAATCTTAATCGGTACATCCAATAATGAGAAAGTCGAAAATATGAAAAGTAGTTCTATGAGAAGGCAGTTATTCTAAAAGAGTACTAATTTAAGAACATACACATTTGTTTATCAATATTCTTGAAGTAATTTCTGAGAACGAACAGATTTTAAAAAGGATTTTAAGGGTTTTTCAACATTTAAATAGCAGCTGATTTTTTTTGGTTAAGGTGTTTAATACCATGATTATTTAAGTATTATAGAAATTGTCAAAAAACAAACTACAAAATACGAAGTTTTAAAAAATCAATTAAATTGAATTCAAATATAGAATTAAAATATGTTTTAATATATTTACTTAACCGTTTCCTGAAGACTTTTTGACAAAAAAAAAAATTATGAAAAATTACATGTTGCTTTTTTTAAATAAAAATCTTCACAGTCGTTTTTGAGACAAATGAGATTTGCCTTTAGCCTACAAAAATGTATGGCAGATAATTAATTTTAGTATTTAAAAAAAATCAAGAAAGCGCGTGGGGATATTATCCAAAATAACAATATGTAAATTGGAAGAAAATACATTTTGCCGTTTAGGTTTTAGGCCTGTAAACAGAAAGACAAAATCATTATATCATGTTTGATCAAAATCTCGAATTGTTTTTTTTTTCGAATTCTACATTGTAAAAAAAAACAAAAAAAATGTTAACAACTATTGTACTCTACCAGAAAAGTATTGACGCCATTGGGTGTGAGTCGAGTAATAAAAATCGTTTGTCATTTATATAAAATGAAATAATTTGTTTTTGTTAATTTGAACTGGCACTAGTTATTACACTAACACTAATTTAAGTTTAATATTTCGATTGTGGTGGGTGAGGACACACTGCCCTGACTACAATCCCTTTTATAATTTCATAAAATAGTTCTGATGAGTCCAATGATGCGAACAAATAACAATTAGCATCGAGCATGACATAGCTTGGGAATCGGTTGGATGTCTTGCAAACAATTTATTAATTCTGTAGATGAGGGTGTTTTTGTCACATCCTCTGTTTTTGTTCACCCTAAAATGCATTCCGTGTACTTTTTATAATTGTAAAGGGTTATCCATTTCGCGGTTTCAAAAGTATAGGACTGGAATTCGACATCTGTCAAACTAAGTTGTTAAACCGATTTTTTTTCAGTTAAAAGTCTGACATTTACGAAAATGGATCGCTTAACTATCGCACAACGCATAAAAATTGTTAAAACCTACTACACAAATGGTGATTCTGCCACAGCCACATATCGTGCTTTAAAAGGAAATTATGGTTTACATAATCGTCCAACTACGCAGGCAATTGGCAAAATTGTGAAGAAATTTGAAGAGACTGGATTGGTTACAGATATTTTAAGGCATGTGCATCATCGTTTTGCTCGTACCACTGAAAATATCGCTGCTGTAAGTGAAAGTATTACCGAAGACCCGAATGTGTCGATTCGTCGTCGTTCTCAGGAATTAGGACTGTCTTACGGCACATTATGGCGTATTTTTCATTTGGATCTACACCTAAATTTTTTTTTTTTTTATAATCTACACGCACTCAAGGGATTATGAAAACCCTTTAAATGTTTCAACACAGCGGGGGCGTGAGGGTGAGGTTAGAAAGAATGATAGGAGAGATGTGTGGCGCGATATTTGGAGATTGTAGGTGGTTGTCGTCTCAGATTTTATCTCCAGGGATGGCGGCTGAACTAATGCGAAGAAATGTTCGTGTCTTATTTATCGATGTCCCTTATAATTCGCATTAATTTTTTTATTCTTTGTCATATTTTATCGGTATACTAGTTTTTACTCAATCACATGTTGTTAATTCTATGACTAAACAGCATGTAATGAGTAAAGCAGCAACTCATTGTATAACATTTATTTTTTAGAATTGGGTTTTGGGATCGAACCTGTGACCATGAGGTTGACAGGCGAACACACAACTTTCGCGCCAAGGCTACCCCCACGGCCACATCCATATAAAGTCCAGCTCAGACAACAAATGAAGCCAGCTGACCATTTACAATGTCGTAGATACGTCGAATGGGTGCTTGAACAACAGGCGGTGGACGGCGATTTTCGAACAAAATTTTCTTCAGTGACGAAGCACATTATTCACTCGGTGGGTATGTTAATAAACAAAATTGTCGTATTTGGGGTTCTGAGAATCCTCATGTAATTGAAGAGAGGTCACAAAAAGTGACTGGTTGGGGCGCTCTTTGGTCCGGAGGTGTGATTGGACCTTACTTCTTCGAAAACTACGATAGAACGACTGTCACCGTCAATTCGGAGCGTTATGGTCAGATGATAACCGACTCTTTTTGGCTGCTATTGAAGAATACCACTTGGAGAATATGTGGTTTCAACAAGACGGTTCCACATGCCACACAACTCGAGCGAATATGGCTTTATTGCAAGAGACATTTCCTGGGCGCGTAATTTCTCGTCGTGGCGATATCAACTGGCCACCAAGATCATGCGATTTGACACCGCTGGACTTTTTTTGTGGGGCTACGTGAAAGACCGTGTTTATGCAAATGAACCTTTAACTCTTGAGCACTTTAAAACCAACATTCGTCAAGTTATGGCTGAGATACCGCCCAATATGTGTCAAAAAGTGGTCGAAAATCACCTCAAAAGAATCGATGGTTGCAACAATTCGCGTGGTGGTTATTTAAATGATGTAGTGTTTCACACATAATGTCAACGTTCAAACTTTATAATAAAAAAGAAATATCATGAAAAAAATATTTTATATGTCTTTTATTTACGTTTACTTTTGAAACCGCAAAATGGATAACCCGTTAGTTTTGTACATTTGCATCTTATATCTTTTTTGTCGGTCGTTGGTGCTTTTGGCGTTCACTCGTCGCCACGAATAGCCTAATTAGATAAATGATACAAAAAGAATGAAACTAATAGTTTTTAGTTCAAAACAATGCTTAACAAATATAAACTTATGAAAGCAAAAAAGAAAAAGAAAAAAGAAAAGTATTTACTTGTATTATTTAACCCAATTATGGAGATAATTTAAATAAATGCTGGTACAATACTAAGGTTTTGATATTTTTTAAAAAGAAAGAAAGTTGGATTTAAATCAGTCCAGCTTCTTTGTGTTTTTGTTCCTTCTTCTATGTGTGAAGATGATGATTCGAATGTTTCAGCAAATCTCCACCAATGCATCATGAATTCATATCTATTGCAAATAATCATTATTTACGTACAATCGTACATATACCTATAAGATGCTTTCCTTGTAATTAATTGAGGCCAAAGTTTAAAAAAATATGTCAATTGCTCGTTCATGATAATTATTTTATTAATATGTATATGTGGGAAGTATGATAATTTTTAACTATAAAAGCTTTTTTCATTAAAATATCACCAACTTAGCAAAATTAATAATTCCAAAGAATCAAAACCAAGCATTGCTCACATCAAAATAAATATTTTCGCCACTCTCCTGTTTTTTTTTTTTTTTTTTGATTAGTTTGATATACATATATAATTCGTTTGATATCAAGAAATAATATCAATAAGGTGACCATTTGCTATCAGTCTATTAAAATTAAATTTAAAAAAAAGGCGCAAATTTTTAAACGATTTCGTAATATGTTAAATCATTTTTAGTATGATACTAGGCTAAAAAGAGGATTGCTAATTTTAAATCAGCTTAGTGTCGTACTATTTTCTTAATATTTTACTAAAGTTAAAATCACAAAATGGCTACTTTATTTTTTTATTATCGTACTTAATGCATATGTCACTTTGACATTTACAAACGTCAAAAAGTTATGTTCGCTTACTTTTTTGCACTACTTTAGGCGTATTTATTTGTAGATTATTTAGAGAATAGTTTTAGTATGGTGCTAGTTAAAAAGTGTTTAAAATTAGGAAAATATTAGTAAAGTGCTTTAGTATAAGCAAACTGTTAAGTAGTATCATGCTAAGCCCTTAACATCAGGCCAATGATTTTACTTCGAAAAGAGTGTAGAGCTTCATTTTTCCGTCCTAAACATTTCCTGAGAAGTTATTAAATAGAATTATTTTATCTATTCTCATTTTAAATATTTATTTATTATAGTCTTTTCCACAGTCACCACCGCAGACGAAACCCATGGGTTCCTAGGGTCATTCTAAGCCGAAAAACTTATGAGATAATTTTCTCGTTTTCGCTCCGTTTTAGAGTTATGTATAACGGTTTTAATGATTTTGGCTCTCTTTCCCTAAACTGGCCTTATCTTTGCTAAACGATGTCCGATTCATAGGATTTTTTCCTTTGTATTCAATCAAGAATTTATAACTCTTATAATTTGGCCTATGATTTGATTTACCCAGTTTGTATTATTATTTAAGTTGTTTTCTCACTTTGATATAATTTTATTAAAAAAGTTAATAAGTAGTATTTTGTTTGCTTATTATTAAAGCTTATTATTATTTCCTTAAAAGTGCATAAGGTTTGTTGCAAAAAAATTATCAATATTCATAATTAACAAAAGAAAAAACAAAAAAAAAAAAAAACTTAGGAAATAAACTCGAGAAAAAATTTTAAATTTGGACGATATTTCCGTCATTTTTTGTCGACCAATACTGGCAGATTTTCTGAAAAGTTGATTTTTTTTCCACTTTTTGTTTAATGTTTTGCCATAATGGCATAACATGAATTTCATAATTACAAGATAGGTGTAAAATATTGTAGCTTAGGCTAGTTTGTTGAGCCCTGAATTCATCCTTAGGTTATCCCTAAAACATTTATTGAAAAACCTGAACTTATCCTTGTCAGCAAATAATGTGTTTTTTTTTAATAGTGTGATCACCCTGAAGACGCGCTAAAGTAGATTTAGGATTTTTTTTCTGTTCTTGCGACCTGAACACAGTCTTTTAGCGCCGAAATTTATAAATGAGACGAACTGAAGGCAGCCCGTCTTTTAGCGCCAAAATTTATTTCATTACTTATCTTTGTAATGTTGTCATAAATGTATAACCTAAATTGTAAGTGAAATGTGGTTTCTTCCACGAGTCTTTAATCAGCCTGGGAAGAAACAACATTGTGTTAAAAAATTGTAACTTATTATAATTTATTTCTTGAAATTATTAGAAATAAAACGCATCCATACGATATTGCCAAAAGGAGTGTTCTTATTGGACTTTCCCAGGACAGCCGAAACGACGACTACATCTGTGGCGAGTTAGAGTAACGAATAAACTGTTAAAGGTATATGAATTCTGAAATATGTTGATTCACGTTTTGTATACAATTTGTAAAATTATTTTAAAAATAAAAATTAAAAGAATACTCAAATTTAATTTAATTCACCCAAATCACATGCACTCCAGAATGCAATTTAAACAAATATTAAGCTCTATTTATCATAGGACATACAAAGATATGTAGTGTGTTCCAGCTGTGTCAAAAAACCCTCGTTTTTACTTGCGGGATATACTATAGGGCAAGTTTAGCATTTGAAAACAAAATCGAACTCAAGATTTTAGTCAAAGTTGACATTACCATTATAGAGAGCACGAAAGGCCGGTTACAGCCTAAGCCGCTGAAGCGATTATCTTCAAACTTGGTAGTTACTTAAGCTTTTTAGGTGATTGGCTCGATTATTTTTTCTAATATTTTTTTTTGCTCCAAACTAACGGTAGCTGCCATACAATTTTTTTTAATGTAAAAATGGTAAACCTTAGTAATCTCAAAAACGGCTGTAACGATTTTGATAAACAAAATTCAGTCCACTATTATTGTATATTATACATTTTGGTCCATAAAAAAATTTAATTTAAATGTTATAAACGGTGCCTGCCACATAACCTTTTTTTTCGATGTTCAATTTATACATGTGGTTCATCAAATTCTCCAAATAAAAAAAAATCAATTTTTGTTTTTGAAAATTCTATATATTTTATATATATTTTGAAATCGGATGGGCAATTTTTTTTTGGAAATTATGTTTTTAAGTTTACATTATTAAATACCTTAAATTTCCATACCAAATTTAGTTTATAAAAGATTTAAGAATCTGTGAATATAAATAAAGTGCCCGACTGGATCGCTCGTACTTGCTCTTATGTTCGATCACATTGTATGCAAAAGATTCTTAATATAAACAGCTAAATATATTTTTAAGTCGTTTTTACTTAATTTTGTATATACAAAAAAAAATTTATGGCAATTTTAAATATTTAATAATATAAACATAAACCAAAATTTCAAAAAAAAAACACTCAACTGTTTTCGAAATATGAATTTTCAAAAATATTTTTTTTTGTCAATAATCCAAAAAAAAATTTTCGAAAAATTTGGTATTCAGAATCCTTTATAATTCAAAGGACCTCCTACATACAAATTTTAATCGAAATCCGTAGAGCCGGTACCGTTAATAAGAAAAATATGTACAAAAAAATGTAGACTGTACCAAAAGAGTGCATACACTAATTTTTATCAAAATGGTTAGAGTCGTTTTTGAGATAATTTTGATGTTAGACAAAATTTTATGGCAAGACCGTTATTTTTGGGGCTAAAATTGCTTCTGCTGCTTAGGCTATAGATCGTTTTACAGACAGACGGAATTGCGGGACCCACTTTTTTGGTGTTCTCTATTATCGTAATGTCAAGTTTGATTAAAATCTCGAGTTCCATTTTTTTTCCAAATGCGAAACTTGCCCTATAGAACCTATGTATGCATCACATGTAAAAATCAAGTTAGAAACTATACCTACTTTAAAAATTTAAAAATATATTTCACCGTTGCTACTAAGAATCTTGTACATACGATGTGATCGAGCAAAGGACCAAGTACGTGCGATCCAGTCGTGCATTTTATTTTTAACAGCTCTTGGGATTTTCAAGAAAACCTGAGTCTTACGTGATACGGGTAAAGTTCAACGCTTTTACAAAATTTTCTTGCAAATTCGTTATTATTGTTTGTTTTAGAAAAATGGTCACCATATTTCTTCTTTGAAATGCCAAGGTTAAAACAAACACCAATAATGTGGATTTACATTATGAATTTGGGTAAAATAATTACTTTGAATGCAAAACACGAATGTAGAACTTGAAATGTTCGTTAAGTTTCTTTTAACCAATGTTTTGTCATCATCATTATAGTAAACGCTATGGGAGGCAGACGAAAGCTTTAATTTACCAAACTTCAAATTAAAAAAAAAAAGTTTAAATGGGATGAGGTCATTGATCGCTTAAAAAAAACTTGCGAAAAGTAAGTCGAGGTACAGAAACTGGTCTGTATAATTAAATTATTCAACTGTTACATTGTGCACCTATTTACAAATACATACCTACATAATATCTATACAATTAACTCTGATGATGAATTAAATGAATAATAATAATTTTTAGCCTTGACAGTGAAAAATTGCTTACATATAGTTAAATAAATGCTTATGCATAATGCAATCTCATTTTCTCTGTACTTTTTCTCCATAGATGCTTTTTTAGTCAAGGTGAACGAGCATCTGTGGGACTTTCGTGACGTCATTAATCAAAATAAATACTCTCATGATGAGAAAGTCGTGTGTGCCTTGCCTGTGTAGGCAGAAGCGAAAAAATAGATTATAGTAAATATCACAAAATGAATGGAATTTGTCACAAAAAAAAATTCATAATTGTGGGGAAATATTTTCTATTTTATGAAATGATCGCAGTACCTACTTTTGACACGTGACTTAAAGTTTTGAGTAAGAAAATCGTTATTGCTGGTCTACAATCTACATACACACATAACATGATTCAGCGACTGTGATGTGTGATCACACTATGATTTTTTCTTATTGTAAGTCAGTGACAGTTAATTGTTTTTCTGTTTATTTCTGTTCAACAAAGTTTGTTTGATTTTTGCATATGCGTTGTTGTTGTTACAACATAGTTGTGTTCCACATCCTGCACAAATTGCCACCAATTCCTGTTCCAGACTTACAAATTTGGTAGTTTAGGGTAGGGCAGAAGAGAGCGCTCGTGAGCGAGTAAAATATTTCCCCTTCCTGACAATTTTGTATGCCCAATAAATTTTTGTAGGCAGAAAATTCCTGGCAGACAATTTGCAATTGACAGGTTGACGTTTGTCATAAAAGAAAATACAAAAGTCTCGTGGCTGTTGTTGAAAAAGATTTTTTGAAAGAAATAAATTAATTTAATTTATTAAAATACAAAATTATTATTTTAAAGAAAAAAAATGTGAATTTAAACAAACCAAAATATAAAAAAAACCAATGTTGGTTGATTTTGAAAAATTGGCTGAAAATTGTGCTCAAGCCGTTCCACAGTTTATCGGACTTTATTTATTTATGAGAGAATTTCATTTTGAAGAAAAAAATCCTGGATCAGACCCGACAGGTCGGTTTGGTATCTTTTTTGTAATAAGAATTTTAACAACTGTTAAACTTCAAGAGTGGGTGAAATTTTGTTAATCTTGCGAGATTTACTAAAACCAAACTAAATAAAATGCACGACTGGATCGCACTTACTTGCTCCTATTTTCGATCACATTATATGAAAAGATTCTTAATAGAAACGGCTAAATGTAATTTTAAAGTCGTTTTTCACTTAATTTTTTATATATAAAAATTCTTAAATTTTTTCTAAAAAAAATTAGTATGGACATTTTAAATATTTAATAATATAAATTCAAAAACAAAATTTCATATAAAATCGGTCATGCGTTTTCGAAATATTGAATTTTCAACAAAAAAAAATATTTTTTTTTTTCAAAAACACACCTATTACAATACAACCTATTTTTCGAAAATTTTGATCGAAATCCGTTGAGTCGTTTATGAGAAAGTCGACAATCAATAAAATAGTTGTATGGACAGGAACCGTTAATAACAAAATATTAAAAAAAAAATTCGACCAAAATGTAGACCATACCCAAAGTAGTGCACAGACCAATTTTTATCAAAATCGTTAGAGCTGTTTTCAAGATAGTTAAGATGTAGAGAATTTGTAGTGCAAGTACCGCTATTTTTGGGGCTAAAACAACGATTCAAAAATCTATTTTGGACAATCACCTAAAACGCCTAAGCACCAAGTTTAAACAAAATCGGTTCAGCGGTTTGGTCTGTAGATCGTTCTACAGACAGACCCACATTTTTGATGTTCTCTATCATCGTAATGTCAACTTTGATTAAAATCTCGAGTTCGATTTTGTTTCCAAATGCAAACCTTGCCCTACAGTACCTATATCGAAAGTAAAAAGTTAAAAAAAAAAACGTGCATCTCGGGACGCCCGACAGAAGTTATAACTAATCTAAGTTGAAGTATTTAATATTGAAATTGTTTAACTTGAGAAAAGCTTCAAAGGTTCTTCATTAATTTGATTAACTTAAAATGTTCTCCGTATGCGTGAAAGGGAAGCCAGATAGACTGGCGGCGTGACACGTTACGTAACGATGCGGTTAACCCTCCCATAAGAAGTTATCACTTCAAAAAACAACAAAAGGACAAAATAAAATAAAATTATAAAATGAAAATTATAAATGAGAAATCACTCGAGAATTTCCATGAACAAATATTAAAATTTTCCACTTTTGTTCCACGGCAGTAAGGCTTTCTTTCTCTATTTTTTTTTTGTCTTTAGTTTTCAATACGAAGATTTTATTGGAGCACACTAATAATGAACTTCTCTCTCTAGTGCTCATTTCTTTCGAATGCGTCAATCACTAACACAAGGAAATTGCGGAAGAAAACTTGACAACTTGGTGTTTTGACAGTAAATACACCAGGTACTAAGAAATTCGTGTATGTAGTAAGAATTCACAACTTTTCAATTTAGAGGAAGTTTTTCTCCTCCATTTTCACAGTCTGTAGTAATTTTTTCGAATTAACAAACTATTTTGTGAAAAAATGTACAAATTGTTATAAATTCATAGTTCGTACGAATTCAAAAGATAACAGACAAACCTTACGATTTCCTTTTTTTTTTTTTTTAATAAAACCCATCTCTTGGGACAAAGTCTTTTCCTTTATATTGTAGAACCGGTGCTAACTTCAGGCAGTTTTATCTGTCAAACCAAATGTCAAAGTGCAAAATGTCTTGCAACTTTATCAGAAGGTGTTTTTTTATAATACAATTCTATATACTACTGAAATTACTCAGCCAAGTAGAAGACTTAACAATATATTTAATTGGACTTGTCGAATTATTGATTCAAAATAGCTTTTAACGGCCTTTAGTCCACAAAATTTGCGTTTCGTCCCGGCGATCTCACTTGGACTCATCAGTTGGTTAGTGAGCGCTTTACCAATACGCAATTTTTGTTAAGTTCAGTTCAACTTACATGCATTTTTTGCCAAAAAAGCAATGTGAACTATATCCAACAAGATTCAAATTTTAATCATTAAAATTGGAAGATTTTGTCCTTGGCCAGACAACTTTATCGTGATACAATCTCCTACTCTTTATTATTTGAATTTTCTAAATAAAAATTTTACAGAAAATACAAAATTTTCCAAATTGTTGACTGAATCTGATGAGTTGACATCTCAGAAATGACACTTTGAAACTTTAATCAAGACATGAATGAACTTTTATTTAATAAGGGTACGAGTTGGTATTTTTTTGTTATTATGGGCACACTCAAGGGGTTATTACTACCCTTAAAATGTTAAATTCAGTCAAGAACCAGTTTTAATAATATTTAATCTGCGGTGCAGCAATATTAACTCGCCGATTTCATACGGTGATACGCCGATTTGATACATGACTCTGAATTTTAAACTTAGACGATTTCGGCAGATTAACTGAGGTTCAACGATGCATCACGCAGTGTTTGACTATTATCCAGTATCTGAAGCTTGAACCTCAGTTAACCCGCCGAAATCGTTGAGTTTAAATTGCTGAACCACGTATCAAATATTTGAACCACGTTTGTACAACTGACCTTAAGCAACACAATTTATGGAACATGTTATTGCAACATTTTAGTTTGAGGCAAATTTTGCAATCAATAAACAACAATTAAATTTCTAACTTTAGATGCCAATTAAAAATTGTCATTATGACAATGGAATATCAGAAGATTAAAATCCACGATCTCATGAACAACAAAGTGCGATTCAGGATTGAAATGTTTGTTTTTTTATTTATCAACAACACATAAATAATTCAAGCCAAGAAAAATAATATAACGCAAGTTGAAAAGACTTCATTTTGTTTATTTTTATTCTATTTGCTGACGGTTAAGCTCTGAACAAAATTACTTAAACACATTCATATACGAGTATGAATCATAAAGAAGAATGTTAACATGGTTTTATTAAAATATTATTAAAGTTGAATTATTATTTGATTTATAGTAAGCGCTTTTTTTCAAAGTCGACAAGACAAATAAAGAAAAAAATGTAAACAGTCAAACCCACTTGACGGACAATAATTCTTATTTAGGTGAACTATTTTTTATTTCAGTAAAAACAAAATACGGACATCCGAATAAACAATTCTTTAAATCTTAATTTAAACATATTATTTGCAAAGCAAGTAATTGCTCTTATTTTTTCAACATATTTCAAGCATAATATTCTTAGTAACTAAATGTATTTTAAAAGTCACGTTTTACTTAATTTTGTACATACATTTTATTTTTAAATGTACCAAAATTTAAAAATAATATGTAAATCACAAAGTCTCATGAACTTGACATGGAACGATGTGTTCTCAAACCAACACATAAATCTCTCCATAAAATATAAAATCTTCGATTCAGTTGTCAAATCTACACTTTGCTATGCAGTGCAGGTTTGGGGGTTTAAAGAATATGAAAACTGTTTTATCTTCCAATGAAAACCCCAAGCTACGCAATTTATTTAGAAACTTGGTTACCAAAACTTTTTACTTACACACTTCAGCTTCAAGTCGACTTTATCATTAAAGTATTGGGATACCAGAACTCTCGGTTGAGTAAAAAGCTGTTATTTTACGAAACAGGAAATAAAAATTGGTCGATGGATGAGTGGAAAAATATTGGCTCTAATCAGGGAGTGGAAGTTAATTTAGACCCAAATAACCCGCAACATTTAAATGATCAACTTTATGAGATCATATAAAAACAGGAAAAGACCCGTAAATCGGAAAGCAGAATATTATACAGCCAATTAGAATTTAACCTTTGTGATAAAAACTATTTTAGAGATTCTTTCAGTATTAAACAAAATCTCTTTGATATTCAAAACTAGATGCGAACTTCTAGGTCTCAACGGAAGCCCGTACAATGGAAGTTTTGATCAGTTATGTAACTTTTGTAACATGAAATCAAAAGAAGACGGTTTTCATTTGATGAGCATATGTCCAATCTTCAAACAATATAGAATATCATATTTCGGAAAAGGTATTCTAACAATGGGAGAGACTATCAACATTCTAAATGGATCTGACTGGAGAGGACTTGCACTTTTTCTGAGAGACACCCTTACTTTCCGAAGACTACTTTTAACAGAATACACATAGCTTTATCTATTTAATATAAAAGTAATACAAATAAATAAGAAATTTATATTTAAATTTTCTACTATTTTAAAATATTGCCAGTCGAGCTGACGGCAAAGCCAAAGCTTAAAAAATTCGTTAAAATATGTTCAAATGTAAAAAATGCAAATTGTAAATAAATGAATTCTTTACTTACTTACTTACTTATTATGTAAATGCAAAATAAAATAAACCAGTTTTACGTACTTTAAAATATTAATTTAAAAACATAATTTCAAAATATATTGAATTTTCAAAATCCAAAAACTATTTTATTTAAAAATTTTGAGATTTTAATCAAACTTTTCATTGTTATTACGATGATAAAGAACAGCAAAAAAGTGCATTCCGTAACTCCGTCTGTCTGACATCGGTCAGAAGAAAGGATTTTCTTAAAACTTGCTACTTAGGTGTTTTGAATGCTTAATTATTTTTTTAAATTTTTTTTCGTTCAATTTTTTATAGCAACAAAGGATAAATTAATCTTAATTATCTCGAAAACGGCTATAACGATTTTAACGATTAACGGTACCTATCATAAAACCGTTTTTTTTTCGATTTTCAACTTCTCATTAACGGCTCAATGTATTTCAAGTATACAGGAGGTTCTTTAAATTCTAAATAAGGCAAGAGTTCGATAAATCAGGCGACAAGAAATAATAATGCCCCGGGGCGGAAGAACCAATTATCTAAAACAAATAAAGTGCACGACTGGATCGCACCAACTTGCTCGTTTCTATTAAAAATCTAAATATATTTTTAAAGTCGTTTTTTACTTCATTTTTTATATACAAAATGTCCCAATTTTTTTTTTGTAAAAAAATTGGTATGACAATCCTAAATATTTAATAATATAAACTTAAAAACAAAAGATCAAAGAAAAAATAATTAAACTTGAACTAATTTTAGCTAAAAAAATGTACGCCATTTTATTTCTTGGATAAATTTGAATTTATAGAAAAAAAAATTAAAAATCTGTGGAGCGGTTTTTAAAAAAAGTCTGTCAGTCAGTCTGTCTGTATGTATAACGAGCTACAGCCTAAACGGCTTAAGCGATTACCTTCGAATTTGGTATTTGTGATTATTTTGGCATTCCTCAGAGGAGAAATTGAAATTTTATTTTTAGGCCTAAAAATAACGGAAAATCTTATTTTGCTCGAAAACGGCTCCAACGATTTTGATAAAAACAAATTTGAGAATTTTTTTGTTGGTAATAGCTATCATTTGATATGAATCAAGTTTACGGGAAAAGTCTATTAACGGTACTTTTCATATAAAGGTTTTTTTAAATTTTTTGGCTTTCTCGGTAACTGTTCATTGGATTTCTGTCAAATTTTATATCTGAGAAGATTAGGTAGCCAAACTAATTCTGCATAATAAAATCTTAAATAACAATTTTTATATTTTTAAAATTAATTTTTGATTTTTTTTTTTTTGAAAAATCAATATTTTTAAAACTAATCAAAAAAAAATAATTTTAAATTTTATAGTCATATGTATATTAATAAACTCTACAAAACTGCATACCAAAATTTCAAAAAAAGTTTGTTTTCAAAAAACTAAAAATGAAAAACTGGATTTCATCAAAATCCGTACTACAATTTTCGAGATACTTTTATATAAAATTTTCTAATGGCGTTCTTTGTTTTTTTCAAGAAACTGATTGAAGTGATCGTTTTAGCATTTTTAAGCAGTTTAAAACACGATTTTTACCCACCTATACATCATTCATTTTCATTATTATACATATGTATAATATATACATAAATATGTACATGTATATATATACACATTACCCTCCTAATTTACATAATTAAAATCTTTTTAAATATACATTTGTAGGATGGTACCTATATCACCATTCCTTTAATCATATGCATTCGACAATTCATTATACTAAAAATCACGGTAATCTTACCTACTTTGGCTTTAAACCTGCACAGGATAACTAAACTAGACTACCTATACCTACTAACAACTTCAGTGGTTAGCTACTATTTTACACTAAAGTTGTTAGCTACAAGTTTCCGAGAAAAATAAGCTTTAACGTAACGGTTATATGGTAGGTACCGTTATTTTTTTGAGCTAAAACAAAAATTCAATTTCCCCTCTGTACAATACCTAAACAACTCTATATACCAAGTTTAAAGCAATGCGGCCCACCCGTTTGGGCTGTAGGTGCCTATACATACATACTGACAGACTGACAGATAGACATACAGATGGAGAGAATTTTTAGGCCTTCGCTATCATCGTAAAGTCATGTTTAATTGTTATCTCGAAACTTTTTTTTTCGACGAATGCATAACTTGCCTTATAGTGCCCATAATCGCAATAGTAAAAAATAGTCCAAATGGAAAAAAAAATATTTAAAAATAACGGTAATACTTACAATAAAGTTTTGCACGTTTTTTTTTTAAAGCTAGTAATCTCATCTATCATCTTGTTGTTGAATCAAGGAAACGAAAACTCGTAAATGTTCAGTGTGAACGGTTTTCGAGTTTTCGTAAACTTTAAGCTGAAAACCCGGTTTTGGGTTTGGTGTGAAAAGCCTATTATATACAGAATTTTGGTTTGCTTTTTTTTTAATTACTTAGTAAGTCTACTAGTTTCCGAAAACGTTGAAAATAACTAAACGTACTTTTTATTTTTTTTTGTTCGGAGTGAAGATACGTGGTCTGACTTTGATGCTAATATGTAAATGAATAGAAATCAATAGTTATACAAATACATTCTCGGAGAAGACGGGGGTATCTTGAGTGCATTTTAAGCGTTGCATACATAGGTACATAAAGTTCATGGCGCGGTGTGCAAAAAGTTTAGCGCGCAAGGGGGACATGCAACACCCCTGCTTGGCCACTATAGGACTTTCCTAAAGTGAAATAAATTCATAATAGCTTATGTCAATTTTCGAAAACTATACCCCGAAATATAATGTCTTTATGAAACTTTGTAAAAGTCTGAATTGTCGTACTCTTCCTCAAAATAATACTGTAGGTATGCAAAATTTTCGAAAAATTGTTTTTTGTTTGGATTTTGAAAAAAAAAATTAAATATTCAATATTTCGAAAAAATGTTTTTAAATTTATATTGTTAAATACTTAAAAATGTCAACTTTTTTCTTATAAAATTGTAAAAAATATTCGTACATAAAAAAATAAATAAAAAAAAATCTACCTTAAAATAAATTTAGACATACTAAGAATATTTTGCTTTCATGCATTTTTTTTTTTCAAATGCAAAACTTGCCCTATAGTACCCATGCAACCGAAAGCAAAAATAAACACGGAAATGTAAACAAAACAAAAACAAATTAACAGGTGTTTTTTTGGTTCAAGTTCACGCCAAATTCTGACGCTATTAGTTCCCTTGGTTTGAATACATTCTTTGAATGAATATGCACGTTCCGTTTGATTTGGTCTCAACAGCTAAATCCGAGATCCGCTAAACTGAAATTGTGTTCAATTATGCGTGGTAAGTTTAAGTGAAAAGCCGCAGGTTAATTGAAAATATAATTCAGATTCCTTGCCGTTCCATTAAACATTTCAGATACAAAGTGCGGATCGCTTCCTAAGTTACATAGGGGAAAAGTGCTAACAGTGAGACAATTCATTTCTCTCTGTTGTGAAAGCATGTACAGACATGCCAGTATTGGTAAAAACATTTATTCTCCCCTCCACGTGTTTTTATTTTGTTAAGCACGAATTTCACTTGCGCGTTAACCTCCACTGAGTAAGAATTAAAAAAAACGCTTCGAAGTATTTTTCTTTTCGAAGTCTGTTCAAATTTAGCGGCGGTTGGATGTTGTAGGAACTGAGGGCCTTGAGCTGTATCTTTTCCTACACATCAAGTGCTTACATTACCTCCAAGTTGGTAGCCGCCGGATACTGGCCTTGACTTTATGTCATGACTTGCTAAACTTGTAAGTGCGAATGTTGATCACGGAAAAATTGCAACATTAAACACATGGCCCTACAGATTGGAGGTTAGTACGTTGGGCTAACGACCCGACCACAGTAAAAAAAGAAAATTTTTTTATGAGAGACACGCGGGAAGCCTCGGATAACGACCCCCTCAAATGGCAACCAGACCCGGAACGAAAATGGACTACGACCTACGAGTATGCACCTGTAATGTAAGGACACTTTATACGCCAGGTGCTACCCAAAACTTGAATCTGACCTCTCAGGACATACGATGAATAGGATCAGAAATAACGAAAAGAAAAGATTGCGACATTTATTACAGCTGTCATCAAAGAATGCACATGTTGGGATGCGGATTCCTTGTGGGAAATCTACTCAGTCATCGATTTTAAGCCGATTAGCGATCGCCTGGCTGTGATCCGCATCAAAGCTACCTTCCAAAACAGCAGCCAAATATGTACACACGCCCCTACCGATGAAGCTGAGGAGTCTAACAAGGAGGAGTTTTACGACCTCCTGGATGGCGCATGTCCGGAGTACGATGTCAAAGTCGTGCTTAGAGACTTAAATGCTAAAGTCGGGAAAATATCTTTGGGGGATTAGTTGGAAAGCACAGCCTCCACGAAACGACAACAGATAACAGATTCCGACTAATCGACTTTGCTGCAGCTCGTAATACGGTGATACTCGTAAGTAGCACTAGGTTCCCCAGGCGAATGATACACACAACAACCTGGCGATATCTAGATGATCGAACCGCCAACCAAATCGACCACGTGCTAATTGGCGCAAGGCATGCATAAAACATCTTGGACGTGCGAACCACCCGAGGTACAAACGTGCAATTTGACCATTTTCTTGTTGTGACAAAGTTCAGGCGACCATCCATGAATCGGGAGCCGGATAAGTAAGTAAGTAAGTGATGCTCTCATGGGTCCTTTTACCTTTTCCCTACATTTTTTTTAGTTTTTCTGCATAGCAACAATTAAAATATTATTACATAATGAAGATCAATAAAGTTTGTTAAAAATATTCAGGAAATTTATTTATGAAAACGTTGTCTATCAGTTTTTGTTTCAATTCAACTAATGCGTCATTTATTACAAAGCTTCCTTACTTTAGTTCCAACTATATTTGTTAAATGTCACTCAAAAGTACTTAAAGAGATAAGACCATATTTAACCTGAAAAAAGGTAAATGATATCTATCACATGTTGATAAAAAAGCACTTTATGAACCGCGAATTACCACAATAAAAATGGCCTGTGAACGTGTTCCAACGAATTTCCTCTCCGATTAGAAATAAATATCGATTTTTAAATTTTCCGGCATTGGATATGTCGAATGCAAGAAAACATTTTTTATTGAAATACATTTAGAGGAACATGTCCTACAGATTTACACTCTTAACCAATTATGTATAGCCTGCTTGTTGTTAGTCAATAGAAAACTGTAGGTCCTTGCAGATGTTTGGTTTTTAAAGAAACAAATTCGATTTTGGATAAACAAATAAGCTCAATATTACCCTGAAAAGCATTCTAAAAAGAAAGCTAAAGCCAACAAAATGCATTTTTATAATCAATGCCAATACTTTACCAGCTCCTAGACAGAAGTGATATCGTAACTTAAACTAATCTAAGTTGAACTATTTAATATTGAAATTGTTCAATTTAAGAACAGCTTTAAAAGTTATTCGTTAATTTGATTAATTTCAAAGGTTCTCCGTATGCGTGAGAGAAAGAGAAGCCAGACAAACTGGCGCCGTAACGCTTTACGTATACGTCTATTTATCGATATACTTATGCTAGCACTTTTGCAGACCATGGCTGGGGCAATAAGTGTGTGGAATGCTGTTTTTAAAAATATTGAAATTTTTCATCAACTTTTGCATTTAGGCCCGTTTGCTGATACGAATCATAAATATTTATGTTAAACTTAAAACGCTTATGGGATACTTTTTTCTCTGCGTAAACTGTCCCATAAGAGCTTAATTAGCACTTAAATGATTAAGGTTTGTATCAGCAAACTTAGAAAGTCAAAAAACCCTATTAAGCTATACATATAGTAAGACACATTCTTATTATTTTTATACCGGCATACAGCCTCAATTTTTACCTCAATTTTAAGACCCTAACCTTAAAGATTGAACTATTAGAACAGACGATATAAGCTCAAAACAACCACATCTTTTCTTTTTAATTAATTTTCAAACATAACTGTTCTTCTACACTGAACATCGATAATAGGAGTAGGCAGCCAATTTTGAAAATTTTTCCTCTGTTTTGAAATATAGATTGCAAAGCTTGTATAGCTCATACAGTAATGATTTGATTATTACTACATATAATTCAACTTGCAGCCTAATGGCTAGAGCATACAACTATCAATCCAGATGTATACCCAGTTCAAATCCAACAAATTCGCCAAGTATTTTTATTTCATAAGTTAATTTTTTTTTTTTTTATTCATTTTTATTTCATTTTAACTTATAACTATCTTAAAGCTAGACAAAAAAGTTTAAAACTAGCCTAATTATCAATAACTTACAACTAATTTACTGGCCCTTTACGGGCGCTCTAAACTAAACAATAACCCTTAGAACTAATGTCTTTCGACCTAAAAACTATTTTAATTAAATCTAATTATTTTATTTTTTTAACCAAGGAAACTTATTGACAAAAAACTTGGTATATTATCATATATTTCTTTTTTAATTATAAACTAAACCTAAAGATAGATTAAAAATAATTAAAACTAGATACAACTAACTTATACTAACTAAAAATAGCTTCAACTACTTCAAATACCTAATAATACCCAAAACCACTTAAAACTACTTAAAAACTAGAACAGCCACAGCAGCATTTTTTTTGTTTATTTTTTATATGTATGCAGACACACAACAACATGAAACCCACCCATCTATGTACATACGCACATACATATACGTACGCACATACATGTACAGACACGCAGATACATGCACATATGCCCCCGCATACATACATATTGTTAATTTTTTTTGGTGCCACCCCGACTGTTCCCTATACCTAATTGCCCTAAATCTATGTAAGTCGGCCAAGACATACCATCTTCATCGACTTTAAATATTATGATGCTGTTCAGAGACCCACCAGAACTGGTTCTCCTGTTTCGCCCTAAACCTCCGGCTCTTCTCCACCTTGAGCGATGACGTCTCGACCGTACAGGAGTCGCCTATCCACAGTTTTCCGGCTGACGTGGTAGATGAGCGGAACCGCCCCTCCATCATGTATCAGCCCTCGACTGTCTAAATAGAGGAATGCCTCGGGAGGGATGTAGCCACTTAACCGCGCACTCTCAAAATATTCGTTATTCGGGTCATAAGCCCCAAAAATTAAGCTGTTAGTTGAGGACATCGCTCTTGCAACGTGCCCCCGAATAAGTTTAAACAAAAAATTATCGCACTGTATAGAACCTGGTTGGAATAATATCGTTTGTACTCCGACTCTGGTGTTCTGTGTAACCCAAGGCAACGTCGAAGACACTGCCTCTCAAACACCCGAATCTTTTCCATTTGAGATGGGGCAATGTTGAACCGCACCGTGCATCCATAAACAATTATTGGCCTGATGAGGGCCACGTAGAAAATCACCTTCACCCTGCTGTCAAGACGACTGTTATAAAACAATCGTGTTGTCAGGGCAAAGGCTCCCCTAGCCCTGGCCAGAGCAGCACCTATATGCCTGCCGAAATACAAGTACTGATCCAACCAGATGCCAAGGTACTTTACTACACTTTTACTCGCCAGTGGATGTCCACGTGGTCCTACGTTCACCAGCTGCGCCAGTTCTTTCTCGTATCCCTTGAGCTGCTAGACAACGGAGTCCTACACAGAATTGTTTCTGATTTCTGGAATTTGATTTTCGACTTCCAATCATAACAATATCGCTGAATCTTGTCGAAGTCACGCTGCAAAAGAGTTTTGATGACCTCAACTGTTGGAGCTGTTCAATTGCTGAGTTAGACTACCTATCAGATCGCTGGTGTAGATGCTGAAGAGAATCGGCTAGTTAACCGCTCCCTGCTGAAGACCATTTTTAATATTAAAAACTGTCGTAGAAGTTACATTGCCACTCTTGACAACAAACTTTCTACCATTTAGCATGTCATAAAGCATGTACAATAGCGGTTTACTTATACCGAGTCTGGCAAGCTTTAGATAGAGACCCCCTCTAACAATACGGTGTCGAAGGCCTTGTCCAAATCAACCAGACAGGCGCCCGTACACTGCTTTTTAGATCTGTTCCATTGGACTTTAGAAACGAGCTTAGAGGCGGCATGAATTGTGTCATGTCCCGTCTTAAGACCGAACTGAGTATCCGATATGATTTTGTTGTCCTCCGCCCACTTGAACAGAGCCCTATTAATAACCTTTTCAAATACTTTGCTGATACTCGGAAGAAGACTTATCGACCTGAGATTCGCCGGATTGGAATTGTCCTTTCCCTTTTTAGGGAGCTGATGCACCCCTGCTGTCTTCCACCGCACTGGATAATATGCATTATTCAGCGCGTTGTTAAACAGTGTGGTATAAATGTCAACTGTTTCCTGAGGCAAATGTCTAAGTACAACATTGAATATACCATCGACTCCTACTGATTTCATTTTCTTTAGTCAATCAAAGATGAGCTGGAGCTCAATCTTCGAAATTAACAGGGAACTGGCCCCATTTCGCTCAGAGAGAATATAGTCTTATGTATTCGATGCGATAATGAATAACCCCGTACATTCTCTTATGTCATGTCAATAAAAGTATGCAATACAAAACTAATTGTTGTTAATATGTCCATATCGTCTAGAGAGTAGATTTCATGACATATACCCTACGTATTACAACAGTGATGGTATCTGTCATCATAAAATATCGATTACGGTACTCAATAAATGTAAAATTACGTTATCAATTCCTCTCTATCTAATAATATAAAAAAAAATAGTACTTCAATTTTTTAACTTTGAAATTTTTAAGAGGATTTTGATAATGATACAAGTCATTTGTATTAAATTGATATGTATACAGTACATAAAGTGTTTTCAAAATACATATAATGGAATAGATATGCAATTATATACATTTATGTAGCTATTGGGAAAAATTCTCGGTTAATTGATGGATTATAAACATGGTAGTTGTTTATAAAATTATGAAAGAATAATACACTCCAGATTGTAAAAAAGCTTTAATAATTTTAACAATAGTAAAACATTGAAGTAATTAACTGATAAACACATTAAAACGATCACAATCTGCACATTGTTCACTACAAAAAAAAAAAAAAAAGGAAATTTAAAACTCACCATATATTATGTATGTAAGTATTTTTGCAAACCAATTACTTCTGTTATGAAGCGTTGAGTTGTGTTATCAAATTAATTTAGTGAAATCGCAATATGTACGTACAAATTAATGGATTTTATGTGAAACGCTTGAACAAGCTGCGATTCAAGACACTGATGCAATTGAAATACAACAATCTCTTGTTAGTAATTTTTAAATAATTATTTTCCAAGTAATTTTGTTTCTGTTACATGTACTTGTACATATGTATCTACTTGTTTCATTTCTTATAAAGATTTAAAAATTAAGTGCACGACTGGATCACACGTACTTGCTCTTATGTTCGATCACATCGTAAGCACTAAATTTTTAGTAGAAACGGTTAAATATATTTTTAAGTCGTTTTTTTTTTTTACTAAATTTTTATATACAAAATTTCTGTAATTATTTCGAAAAAAAATGGTATCTCAATTTTAAGTATTTAATAGTAGAAGCTTAAAAATATAATTTCGAAAAATAATAGTAATCCGTTTTCAAAATATTGAATTTTCAAACAAAAACAAATAAACAGGCGGAATTGCTGGACCCACTTTTTTGTGTTCTCTATCATTGGATTTTTTGTACGACTCCAAAACTTGCCATATAGTATAGTATTCATATACCTACCTACATATGTATATATCGCAAGTAAAAACAAACAACAATATATCCTAATAAATTTTGGCCCAAATAATTTAAATGGAAAGCTTATAACGCACCATTGGAGTTCACCAGTTAAGATAAAAGCAAGTGAAAGTTTGAAAAATAAAAGAAAGAATTCTAAGATTACGAATAGAAGATCACAAAATTTATTTAAATAGCACAACACAAACTGTAATAATAGGGACATATACATAGAAAGATTTACTTTGTGTAAAATGTATCATTTTTATATTAAAAATGGCAATTTTGACCTCAATTGTTGTGGTAAACGTATAACGTATAATGATTTGTATTTACAAATCGCACGTTTTAAAAAAAATACTATTTTTCACGAAAAGCCAATCAAGATGAATTTTCACTATGAATTTTCCTTTTCAGTTCTTTAAAAAAATAAGTCACAATTTGTTTAAAGTTGTTTGTAATCACAGACGTATACATTTTTTTTTAAACGGCCACTGCTCATTATAACAAAATAAGTTATGTGTCGTAACTAAACTCTCTAGTCGCGAGTGATTTGATATAAGATTACGTTGCATTGTTACGTTCAAAGACACGACAATTTACTAGTGTACCTAGTTGAATTTTGGTTCAAGAAATACAGTTCAGTTTACTACATATGAAGTCACGTATGTCTTCTGAACCTTACCAATGTCACGAATTTGTAATAAAGGACGGAGATTATTCACAATACTAACAGTAACTTTCATTTTTTTTTTTTTTTTTTTTTTTTTGAATTGTTGAATACTGATTATGTTCAACCTTATTTTTTTCTTCAAAATGTCATCAAACTTTTTAATATTAGGCTTACTTTTTTGCGGCGTTGTGGATAAACATTTTGTAAGGAGCTGTCAAACTGACAACACGACACTATACTTGTCAGCCTAAACGGCTGAAGCGATTTTCTTCAAACTTGGTACTTACGCAGTTTAAGTGATTGTCTCAAATGGATTTTTGAATCGGAACGGTACTTGCCATACAATTTTTTCTACCATCTTAATTATTTTGAAAACGGCTCTAACGATTTTGATAAAAAAAAATAGCATGGACACTACTATAGGTATTGTCTACATTTTGGTAAAAAAAATGTTTGTTTACATATTTTGTTATTAACAGTACCTGCCATACAACCATTTTCTTGATTTTCGAATTTCTCATAAAAGGTTACACAAATTTCAATCAACATTTTTATCTAGGAAAGCAATATTTTTTGTTTTTGAAAATTCAATATTTCGACAACGGGTTGACAATTTTTTTTAAATTCGTTCTGTTTTCAAATTTATATAGCTTAATACTTAAAACTGTCATTCCAATATTTGTTTTTAAAAATATTAAAGATTTTTGTTTATACAAAAATTAAGTAAAACACGACTTTAAAATTATTTAGCCGCTTCTACTAATAATCTTGTGCATACGGTGCGGTCGAACATAAGAGCAAGTACCAGCGATCCTGTCCTGCATTCTATTTTTTTTACTGTAGGCAAACAAAAACAAATTATTTAATAATTACTTCTATATACATATTATTATATATGTACATACAGTGCTGTGCAAAACATTTGCAACTAAGACCGGAGGATCTTTGCATCGCATTAATACCCAATTTTTGTATCCGCAAAAAAAAGTTCTTTTACTATTTTGTTAATCTAATATTAAATTTTATTATTGTAAAAAAAAAAGTAAGATAATTCAGTTTAATAGAAAATAAATTGAGAAATTCATAAAAATAATCATGAATTGCTGTGCAAAACATTTGCAACTAGAAACAATGTCCTACAATTTTTATTTTTTTTTAAACAAAAATTACTAATATTTAACTGCATATCCTTTATTGTTTATAACAATTGCATATCTTCTAGGCATTGAGGCAATGAGGTTGTTGATAACAGTTTCTGGTATGTCATCAGAGGTGCTATGGATTTCGGATTTAAGTTCGTATTTCCGCTGGAAAATTTGACATCCAATCCGTCTTTTTACTATCTCCTTCTGACCAACCTCGACTTGTGCCTAGGCCATTGTCGTGCTGGGACCTCCAAATAACTGGCATTTCCCAATCCCCATAAGGAAGCATGGTGTTTCTTAAATTGTCAACAAAGCGATCAGACTTCATATCTTCTATTCGTCGAATTGGACCGATTCCTTGACCAGAAAAGCAGCCCCAGGACATAACAGATCCACCTCCATGTTTAACTGTTCCCCTAGATTACTTTGGATTAAACTTACTTTTTTTTCTACAATAATAAAATACAATATTACGTTAACAAAATATTAAAAGAACTTTATTTTTGCGGATACAAAAATTGGGTATTAATGCGATGCAAAGATCCACCGGTCTTAGTTGCAAATGTTATGCATAGCACTGTATTTATATTCGAAGAAAACGCAAACAATATTTACATATTATTTTTGTTTTTGTGGACTGTGCACTGTATGTACATATTTCTTAATTGAAAATTTTGATATTCAAAATTCAGATTATTTGTATTCGATACTAGTCCAGGGAAAATTAGATAAAAAAATGATGTTACTTCGAAAAAATTCCGACAAAGCTGCATTTTGGTGGAGAGCTTAATTTTTACGTCATAAGCATTTCCCAAAAAGTACCCTAAATTTGGAGCGGAGCAAACATTTTTAGAGGGACAAAAGAGGTGAAATTCAGTTTGTTTTCAAATTACTCGAAAACCATTGGTTTTTTTTTGAAAAGAAGTTGTTTGTGTACATATTGTAGATCATGTGATTCTAAACAAAAAAGATTAAGATACTTTTTATCGTACAATTGATAGATTTGAAGAAAAATGGTCGAAAACATTGGGGTGTGGTACATTTTTTCAAAAAAAAATAATAAATTTATGTTCTTGAGTGGGAAATTTTTTGTTTTTAGTTATATTTGAAAAAAAAAACATGTTCTATTTAAAAAACAAATTTTAAGTGGGAAACCGGGAGGAAATGCTGTCATCTTAAAAATAATAATTTATTTTATTTTGTTCAATAACTCCCAAAACCTTTATTTTTCCCAAAATTTTTCTGAGAACAACTTGTAGACAGTACAATTATCTACAAAATTACATATTAACGACTTCTGTATATAAATTCGTTCTTAATTTATAGCGATCCAAAGTTTAATTGTTCATCAAAATGGATATTAATTTTTTTCGTTGAAGCAACCTGACCTAATGTTGCTCTCATTTTGACGAACAATTAAACTTTGGATCGCTATAACTTAAGAGATTTTTTTTTAAAGTACTACACCCCAATGCTTCCGACCATTTTTTCTCCAAATCTATCAATTGTACGATAAAAAGTGTCTTAATTTGTTTTTGTTTAGAATGACATGATCTACAATGTGTAATTTAACAAACAAAAAAAAACTGAATTTTACCCTCTTTCAACCCCCCACCCCACACACATTTTTGCTCCACTCCAAATTTAGAGCACTTTTTAGAAAATGCTTATGACGTAAAAATGAAGCTCTCCACTCAGCTTTGTCAGAATTTTTTCGAAGTGAATATCTTAATTTTCCTAGACTATACATCATTTTAGTTTTTTTTTATGAAATTTTAGCTTGTTGACCTAAGACCAAGTTAATCAACGGAACTTTACTTAACCATTGTAAAAACTAGCAAACAAAAAAAAATTACGTATCTTCTAATGAAAGCGTCATACTATTCATACCCCACCAGTAGATAGAAGAGACATAAATCTACAAAGAACTAGTACGTAATTGATATTCTCTATATTTTTGCTGAACAGGTAATCGTTAGATTGTTTTTAGTGAACCCAAGCACAATCATACATGTTAAATGGCATTTGAAATCCGGTTTTACTGTAATTTTTATTCAGTGTCATAACAAACAATCTCTCCATGATCGAATCGAATAAATTGAATGATTTGCTTTACATTTATATTAAGAAAATATTTTTAAAAAAATAAATAAAATCTTGAACAGTGTAATTTAAGGGGAGAATGAGCAAAGCAAAAAATATATTTTTATATATTTCTTATTTTGATGCGCAAAAATAAAAAAAAAAACACTACACAAACTCTTAGTCATTCTACAATCCAAGTGTAGACTAACTAATTTCCTAGCATAATGATTATGTTGATGAACCTACCTATATTATCTTACATGTATCTTATCTTGTGGTGTGATAAAAGCTATTATTATAAACAATATCAAGAGCACATGTACTCAACTAGAGAACAACATTAGCAATTTCAATAACATTTACAAAAGGAGTTATCCTTGACTGAATGAATGATAGTTTTAAGAGGAAAACAATCTAGCCAGAGATTAAACATATCGTTGTAAAAATTATGCAACATAAATTATTGTAGATACTATTTCTGAACTAAAATCAGATAGAAACTGAAGATGAAACAAGAAAAAATTGATAAGCAGAGCATACAACAAATAAAGCAATTATTTAGCTGTGATTTAGTTGACAGCGAAGTCTTACTCGTAACTCTAAGCCCTAATTGGACTAAATGCGCGCGGTGAGAATTCGCTGTCAGCGAAACCGCAACATTCTTTATAATGAAGCTCATTTTTCTAGGTCTGTCTTTAAACAAAATGGACAAAAAAAATTACAAAAATTGTTGTCTTGAGTTTGAATGTTTGTTGTATTCTATTTAATTTTAATTCTGCAACACTTACTTAAAGTTCCAAGGCGTTGTTACTGTTTTTCTATTCATTTTGCTTGAATTTGTCTTTTCTTGTTTTAAAATTTATTATTTTGTCACTTTATTCAGCGGCGGGCACTTTTAGTTCTTCACAATTTTTTTTTGCGCAGAATTTCTAATTGAAATAAAATAAAGCAAATAAAAATAAATTATTTCTACCGTATGGAAAAAGTGAAGACGAAAAAGTGTGACTGTGATTGATTCTAGCCGACGATTTTGTGCGTGGCCTTCGATTGAATTATGCGAAAAAGCAATATTGTATTTCGTTTAGTAAATGAGATATTTATTAAAATTAGATTAAATTAGAGACAATTTTGTTGAAGGAAGAGAGATATGTAGTTAAAAAATTACCACAATTCAGCTATTAAGGTTGTTGCAATCATAACAAGGTAGAATCTTATTTGTTTTTTTTTTTTTAAATTCGTTTTCACAATGCGCACACGTTTTCTTTATTTATTATTTAATGAACAAGCAATGCCTTGCTTGTTTAGTCGTGGAATAACTAATTAAGTTCATTAAATGCGCGACGGGTATTCTCAATTTAACAGACAAGTAGTAAACACGAGATATGCAAAAATTGAACTGAAAAAAGCTAAAGTTTCCTTTTGAACTTTTAATTGAGAATTTATAATACAAGAAAACCACTGACAGGTGTCAAAGTAAGATGACACGGGCAAAAGTGTAATAGAGTTGCGATTTCTGTAATAGAATTGATTAGGGTGGGGACACAATGAAGATGAATTGCAACTACATTAGGAGTGGTTTTCTTTATTCATTCTGGTATGTCCAGAATATTCGGAATACCAGTTTTGCGTTTCTTTATTCCATGGAATATTCCGGATAAACTATTTTGTTGTTTCTTTATTCATTCCGGAACGTTTGGAATGCATTCACTTTATTCCATGTTAAACATGGAATAAAAAGAATATTCTTGGAATAACGATTTCATATGAAAGCAAAACAAATGATAGCAGCCTAAGACGAAAACCAAGTAAGTAAACAAAATGGATGTCCAAACATTGTTTATTATTTTATTATTGAAATAAATATATAAATAACAATTAAATGTGACTTTTCATGAATTAATAAATTAATATTAATTCATTTTTACTATTTTCCATAGAGATATCTGTTTTCTTGTCATCATCACAACGCTTTAAAAGAGCTGATTGATGTCATCTTTTTTCTTTTCTATTCCGGAGAGAATTCTTGTTTCTTTATTCATTCCATTCTGGATATTCTAGATAAACATTTTGTCTTTTCCATCCATTCTATTCCTTATCCGGAATAAATTAAGAAACACAGTCTAGGTGTTTTTCTTTTTTGGTTCAGAGCAGAGTCTGAGTTGTCAAACAATTTGTTTGTGTTTCTTTTTAACTCAGAGCATGCAGAGCTCCAAATGTGTGTTTCTTTTTTCGTTCTGAACACGTATAGATCGCACTCGATGTACTCGAACATATTTGACTGAGCATGTGGGTAAATTGCTGAACGCACCAAATGCCATGTGTGCCAAAAAGGAAAATGTGAAGAAAAAAATAATTAGATACATAAGTTAGCGAAAGACGTTGATAGCTTGTTGATTTTCTGTATCTGGTGTCTATCAGTGTACAAAAAAGTGTAGGTATTGCTTTTTATGGTTAAAAATCAAAATGTATTCTGCTTTGTGTGGTTCAAGTGTGTTTAAAAAACATATCAGTGTTCAGTGCTCCCTCTGTTTGGAACGAGTTCAGTGCATAATTTATGTGTTCGATCTCTGTTCTGAAAGAAAAAGAAAAACACCTATTGTATGCTTAAACTGTTCTTATATTACGTTTCCACCGAACTTTAATCTCTTGTAGATTTACTAATCTCAAAAAGTGTTTCCACCGCTCCAAAAGTAGATTAATTTTGACCGTACTATTCAAAATGCATATATCTTTTCATTTTCTCTTATGATGTAGAAGTGAAACAGGCAGCTTCATCTGTGTCAACCGAAGAGAAAAATTCACTTTCCCGATGAATGTGTTTATTTCGATATGGAAATATGGTAGTTCGATTGAAGATTTAAATGAGATTTATTTTAAATCTTCATCTGAGAAGATTAAAATTTGTATGGTAAATCCTCAAGATTTGTAGGAGATTTAGCTAAATCTACTTAAATCTCGGTTTAGTGGTCGGTAGAAACGTAGTATTAGGTTCTTATCTCTACTTTTATTAGCCGTGTTTTATTGGAAAATTTATCCACTGTAAGTTTATCCAATGTAGCATTTTACATACAATTCGCTACTGTCGATAAAAAGCTAAAGTAGAAGTTACGGTGGATTGATTTTGTGAGTTTTGTTGGTACGATTGATAATTGGATTGAATATCGATGGATGTGTTCATGGAGTGTTATAATTATTAATTTTATTCGTAAGACAAATCGATGTTCTTGATTCTTTTTTCTTTTTTGTTCTAGTTGTATAGTTTATATTTCTAAAATCTTAGATAACTCCATTTTTTAATAAATTATAAGCTGTTCTTCTGAAAAGTTTCTGACTTTTACTATTATAAACTGTATTCTTTGCTCAATTATTTTCTGGAGTACGTCTAAAATTCCACCTATATCTGCAATTTTTCATACCCCTAATGTCAATTAATACATTTTAAACAAATTTCGATTTCCATTTTTAAAAAAATCAATATATTTTGAATGAATTTACTTTTATTTTTAACTAACTTAAGACCAATATTCGTTTTGTGTTCAATTTTTATTGATAGTTATAAATAAACGGAGTTTGGTGAAAGAAATCATCTTTTTTATTTAGATCTACAAAAAAGCAATTTGAGAAGACAACCCCCATTGGGCGGAACAGCACTATAGATGAACTGCTGGACACTGCGCGGCAAAATATTTATTCGTATGAAATTCTTTGAGCTATAAGGCTATGCGCGCACATATGCAACTTTCAATTTAGCGACAGTTTGATTGCTAAAGTTAATACCATGGACTTATATGAGAGTGCGCGCACATGCATAAACTATTCAGCCGGGATTCGAGCAACTTAAAAGTTTGTGTTTTGGCACAAATCAAACGATCTCCCCAAATGAGTTTTTCAGTTTGTATCACACCGAACTATAATTTAACTGTGCGCACATTAAATCAAAATATTGTATTTGTGTTAGTTTATCTGGTTGATTGATTTTAAGTTGCTTATGTGCGCGATCATCGTTCAACTAGTGATCAAACTATTTCGTTTCGGAAAAATTGCATATGCGCGCCTAGCCTAAACGCACTAAGCGACAACTGAACTTCACAAAATGTGCTTTTTCTTCACTGTTAAAGGACGTTGACCATGGACCGTATTTGCTTCACTACATGGACATAGCCTGGGGGTACATTTTTGTGATACCATTGTTTTTTGTTCTGGACATGTGCATGGAAATGGCAAACCAAATGTTAACTATTTGTTACTTACTCCGCGTATGTTAAGTGCAGTCTGATGAGTGAATATTGAATTGAAAGCAAAACATACTCAGAAAATAAATTTGTAAATTGACTTGAAAAATAAAATTCCAGCTATCGATCTACTCAGAAAATAAATAAAAGCATGAAATATAAAGGGGAAATATAAGTGGAGTGAACAATTTAAGCTACGATGTAGTGTGCGTTCAAAACCCAAGAAACATTAAAAGGAAACAAGCAAATCTCCTCGTGTGAAAGGCATAGACCATAGATGATTTTTAAAGCAATACAAAAATTGCCCTGTGTAAAAAGCGACTTGACCATAGTCTATGAACAAACCCATTCACTTATTATTTCCATTCTATTGGTGCAAAATGAATGTTCGAATTTAATATTACAAATGCAGAAAAAATGAAAACAAGAAATAGGTTTGTAACATAAATTAAATATACGTTTTTCGTTTAAAGGTACGTTTTTCTACTTTCTATTTTATATGAATAAAAGCTAATTATTGTTCATAATTTTAATATTTTCTTAATTTTACTTTTCTCTTCATTACTTGTTACTGCTGTACAGGGGTACCATTTTTACAAAAATAAAAAAGCTACGGTCAATGCTACAGTCGATGCGTTTTTTTTTCGGGAATTACTTATGGTACAATGGATAGATTCCCAATCAAACACACCTATTTATAGATTCCCTTAACTGACCTGACTGAGCTTTCCTTTAGGGCAGCACGAATTTTAACACGCGTATACTTTAATTCGGTAATTAATAAATATCGCAATTTTAAAGTTTGGAAACTTTTATTTCTATTTTTAATTAGTTTTTAAAGTTTTCATTTTTCATAAAAAATAACATACATAACTACTTTTATTTGTTTTGACAGTTCTTTACCAATACATACGAGTGTGTACAATAGGTAAGTGCATTTTTTGCTTATCACTTTTCAAAAAGAAATCTTCAAATCCAAAAAAAAAAATGTGCATTGTATTCAAACTTGTACTCATACCAAATCCTATATTGACCAAGCTTTTTGTAAGCCGTGAAATTAATTGCAAAAAACACTTCTAAGGCGCCAGTTATAGCGACCAGGAAAACGCATCAGGAAAAGTTGAAACAGTATGAAAGTGAATATTTTTCGTGATGGGTTTATAGCAAACAGGAAAATTATGTCAGTTGGCAAGCAAGTCTGCCATCAAGTTTTCCTGATTGAAACACACACGAATAAGTTTTTCGTCCACAATTCTGTCAGTGGAACGAGAGAATAATTGGGACCCAAATCATTGGAATGATTTGTTCCATTTTGTGTCAAATGGCAATCAGCTGGCACGAAAATGAATTCTTATCAGGAAAATAATTAAATACATTTTTAACAAAAAATAATTGTTCTATTGCAAATATTTTTTGCAAACAAAATTTTCTGAGTTATTCGTCATCGATTAGTGTAGCATTTGTATATTAAAACGCTTTAAATTATCATAAATTATCCAGAACTTCTTTCCTGATTCGTTTTCCTGATCGCTATAACTGGCCCCTTAGAAGACCTAAAATAAATATTATTACACTATGAGAAGTATTAGTTACACTTTATTTAATATTTTATTTTTATATCGTGTTAAAAACTTTTAAAATATGTTAAGAATTGGCAAAAAAATCAAAATAGACCTGTTTTATTTATTATTTGCAACAATAATGTAAAATGTATGCTATTAAAAAAAAAAATGAGCTAAAGAACGAAAAACTCCAAAATTAAAAAAAAATTAAACATTTTTTAAACACATATAAGATTAAAGGTATTCATGCCTGGTTTGCAGAAAGATATATCTTTTCGCTGGAAGTTTAAATGAACGACTCCCTTAAAAATACTTGCGTAAATATAGGAAACAATCAGCTGATCATTGAACTAACCTTATGAGGTTTATTTAAACTCTTTACCATCAAATTCGTTAGATAAATTTATCTGATTGACAGAATATTTTTCCTATACTAAATTTAACATTTCATTTTAGCTGATATAAAATTATATGGTTTTTGAGGCTTATCCGGGTTTTCCGCACTGGCATGAATACCCTTAATGTTTCCTCAACGTAATATTTTAAGGTCCAGTTTCAGAGTACACACTTAAGTTCGCCCTGAGTTTGAGTAAACGTCAAACGATAAGTCTCACTATTCTATAGAGACCCCTAGATCACAGTGAAAAAATCAAAGTTATATGCGAACTCCCCTAATGAAAACAGATCTGAAAATTTGATTGAGAATAAAAATAAACATTTTTTTGCCCAAAATCTGTGTTTTAAAACATTTGTATAAAAAAAAAGAATTGAATTCTTGTACAAACTGAAAGCCGCCACATTAGTTTTAGGATTATGGTTATTAATTGTCGAAATCTTTCTTAAAATGTTCAGATACCTTAAAATTAAAAAAAAAATAATTCATTGTGTTTTCACTACCATTTTGTTTACTAGTTTAAGGTTGATTTTAATTTATTTATATGTATAGGTATAAAGATAAATGTTCACGCTTTCTTATTATGTTCAAGTTGATTTTATTTGTCGGCAGACCGATTAGATTGCCAAATTCTTGGGTTGAGTAAAAAAAGGAAGCAGTCGTTAGGAGTGCCGATAGAAATGACAACTTTAAACTATAAACTATTTCCTGTAATGTCTTGCAATTCAGGTCGCATTTAAAAGACTTTAGGTAGTCTTACAGGTTTTTAGTTAAAATTATTATTAATTATTATTATTATTTTGTGCGGAAATACTGTAGCCATATATCTGTTTTAAATCAACGTTGGACTATTAACAAACTGCTAAGTTTTATACTTGACTGATTTCTTTTCAGTAGTTACTGTTGACTCTCTGATGAGTCACACATTCGTTGACGTCATTGACGTTCAGAGAGTCAATGTGATGACCGATTACGTTGATCGTGTAATTCTAGCTTTAAACATTATACATATAACTAAAATCTGCTCATAAAAAACCAAATGCAAAATCTTCTTTCATCGCCAAGTTCTTTTTATATGCATGTGAGCATAGTACGTTTAAGCACAATGGAATTAAATATTGCTCATACGCCCGAGTAGTCTTACTGGCTTTCATTATAATTTTGTATGCGCCTTCTGATCCAGATCTGATTTTATAGTAAAACAATATAACATATAATGGTGTTGAAAAACAAATCAGAAATATTATTTAGAAAAAGGTAAATATCGAGATTTGTCTTAAATGACGGCAATTAAGTAAAGATTATATAAGCTTATTATATATTATTATTAGTCACTTAGCACTTTATCACTTATCGGAACTGTTCAAGGCAGCTGGAAATGACTTGGAAGAGAGCAAACTATTTGCTATGATCTGGTCGAGTGCACGTCTGATGAATGCAATTTAATTAGATCGGTTGCCCTTGCCCGATCCATATGAAAGAGAGGTCTTCTCAAGACTGCGTCAACTAATGACGAATTTGTCTTCTAAATAACGATTATATCTTATCTGTCATATTGTGATCTAACACCCTACGCCAACAAATTGACCAGGAGAGAATTGATGAACCTACGAAACTGTCAAAGCAAAACGTCAAAAAATCTCTTTAATTCGATGACCGGGGAGATTTTTTTCATTCCCCTTACTTCTTGCGCTTCTCGCCGGCAGTTTCATTGTGTGAAAGAAGTTTAATGTTTGTTGAAGGGAAATAACTTCACGTAAGATAAATAAAATAAAACTGTCAAGTTTGACGTTTAAGTATAATGTGAATGTGCTTCTGATTTCGATTCTGATTTCATATCTGGAATCAAATTTCACTCTTCTTTTCAGAATCAGAATTTTCATTTTTTCCAAAGTGAACACTTTCAGAAAAGTCTAGAAGGCTTCCGGATTGCCAAATAAAAACATATGACAGAATCTATAGAAACGAACTATTAAGATCCATGTATATATGTAGCTTCAATATTCCTGGCAAGCTCGTCCGCTTGTATAAGATGCCGAACTCAGCGAGCTATCACCGACCGGTGCGTTTGTTCAAATATAGATTCAAGTGACAAAAATGCAATACACGAGTGCAAAAAAAATTAATACTGTCAATAAGGAGGGACACTCAACACGGACGAATAGGACACAAAGTTGCAGCAGCCAGCTGTAACTCTAATTCTAAAGTGATTCAGTCCCATATTCACTCGACCAGGCAGCACAAATTTTATATAAACGGTTATTTATATAGAAGGGGAACGGGTTATATTCGGGATTAATTACACGAACAAAAACAGTAACATAATGATAACTATTTATCGAGAAAGCTTTCCATTAAATATTTTTTTAATCTTCAGTTTCCAAGAAATCATTTTTAAAAAAATCAAATATTTAGATACATTGGTTTTCTTGTTACTCATAAACATGAAAGTTTCCCTAGACTATGACTTGATTATAAATCATTTATCATATAACCCCACTGCGTCATTTTAATAATACATTTTAATTTAATTTACAACAACAAGTCATTTGTTTACACCTTGATCACGCAATGTCTATGGCTTTAAATCTACCTTTTCAAACAATACAAAACATCACGTATTGTCCATAAAATAAAAAAAAACTCTGCTGAGATAGGGAGTATAATTTCGGTTCTGCCACCCGTCCACCTTCATTTATGGTTCTGGATTTTGTGTCATTTGAAGTAACAGGATTGCCAACTGAGGGAAAATTTCATCGTGATTTCAACAAACATTAAAATAATCAACGAATAATGAGCAATCAATTTAATTTTAACGAAACAAAATTCGGCTGATGTATACATAGAAGCACATTCGGAAGACGTAGACGACGTGAAATCTAGTTTAGTGTCTGGTTTTTGATTGTCCAAATCCAATTTCAATTTTCAATTTTAATTAAAAATCGTGTACAAATAAGTATAGTACCTAATCTAATACAATAAGACGAATTTTTTGGCAGCTAGTTTTCAAATCGACTATAGACAAGAATATGCAATAAAACCAAATTGAAGATTTTTATGACCTGAGGGTCAATTCCCGATCTGTGAAGATGTGAAGTGATAAATTTTATCACGCTTTCACGTCTAATTCGATTCTCGATTCGTGAAAAAGTGAAGTTAAATGCCAAACATTTTTCATATGATAATTTTTTTATCACAGTCAATTGTTTTGTGAAGAAAATGTTTCTAATCGAATATTAAGAAGAAAAACAGGATTTGGCACATGACAAGTAAGCAAGCATTATATTTATACACAAATATATTTTGGTTATAAGTTATATTTGTGTGTATTCGAGTAAATAACGAAATTGTTAAATCAACAGATTCACAACAGCCGACGCGACGATGGTGCTCATTCCCGCGACAGATCGTTGGAAACTACCCATTGCAAAAAAATGCAGAGAACTTAACCATATTTAAATGGCACTTATAAGTTGAGTGTTTTTCAAGAATGCTCTCAATTCGCGTATTAAATCTATGCATAAATGTTTTGGGAATCTATAAAGTTGAATTAAGTGCTCCTAGTTGTAACTTCGAATAGATTCTGCGCATCTCGAAGGGAAAGCCTCAATATCCTCACATGAAAAAATAATAAATCTTACTCAAAACAGAGATACTATTGAATATAATATAAAACATACAATTGTTAAGTACGACGTCCTTTATTAATTTATTAAACGAATTATTATTCCGGACATTATTCTTAAGCAAATTTAGAAACTGAAATGAAATATATACCTTTCCCAACAAAAAATCTAATCAGAAATGAGAGAATTTATCATTTAGTACTTTTTAGTACAAATTTTATCACAATGAGTTCTAGAATCGCATTAGGCGTGTGCGTGAAGTTGGAAAATGATAAACCTCTGTGAAAACTGAAATGATATTTTTTTTATCACTTCATAATTTCACAGATCGGGAATTGTCCCCCTGTAGTCCAAAATGCGTTTCGCCCGGGTACGATAGTTAGGCTCATCAGTTAGATGCCATCGTACCCTTCTAAGACGCAATGTTTTTCAGTCGATGGTTACCGACTCTTCTAAAATTTGAAGCATTTACACACTGCAAGTTATATTATTTGGCTAAATTCGTGCACCTAAATCCATGTTATGCCCGATTTATCAGGATGACCTCAGGTTTTTCAAAAAACGATTTAGGGCGACTTCGGGGCTCAACGAACAAACCTATTAACATCAAACATTGTAGCGATACACACCTAAAGAACACACAAAAACGCAGATCCCATATTTTTTTTTATTTCTAACAAAATGGCGCTAAATGTTCAGTATGACATTTTATTAAAAACAAAAAAAATAATCAAAACATTTTTTTCACTTGCGTTGGCAATTATAACAAATTGCATATTTATTTTATAATTATTGTTTTTGTACTTTTGTTTACATTTTAATTACCCTCGATGTGGTTTCACTTTTGTGCGCTCAAAACAACAAAACTCACGGCCGCCTCTCACGAACCATAAAAGTGTTTTTGTTTTGCTTTTGTAGATAAGAACGTTCTAAATGCCAGACCGAGTCGATGAGTTTACCTCGCCGACAGACTGTCGATTCAGTTTGAAAGTTAAGCTCAACGTAAGCAGCAGGTAAATTACCTACCTACCACCATGTCTACCACCCAACAACAGTTCCTGTTCCCAGTTAGTTCTCTAAGGCGTATGCCTTGTAAACATTGGCAGCAGTTCCCCATCCGTCGGGGCTGTGTAGAATGTTTGGAGAATTTCTGTGACAAGTGTGGCTTAAATTTGGCTCACTATGATCTGGAGTTGGAGAAGCGCAGTTTGGAATACCAGCACGAGAAGCATTTCTATAATTTCATTCATCGAAGACCGAAGGCTCCTCAATGTGAATGCGAACCAAATTAGACACATGTGGCATTTATGATGGTGAAGCTGTATCAACTTCCTGGAATTTATTGTAAAAATTATTCGTTGCAAGTGTTCTTTTGTGATAAAAAAATTATTTTATTATGTAATTTTGTATTATATTAAATTTAGTGTAACGTTCAGTTTAAGTTCAAAAACTTTTTTAAATAAGTTAAATAAATGTGTAGATTTACATATACATATAAAAAATTGAATTTTTTTTATTTTTTTTTTGTTTACCAAATGAAAACTTGTGGAACTGGTTTAATTGTTAGAATATTATGTTCATAAATAAACCAACAGCGCGCTGTGTAATTCTAGTCACTCAGGTATTAAGTGGGCCTTTGTTCAAGTTGTGGACCTTTAGACTTTTTGCTATTCGAATTTCAGTAGTTAAGGTCAATATATCCGATATTTCCGTGCACTGCGAAATAATTAATTATTGTTTTTCTTTTTATTCACTGATGTGCAACAATAGGGAAGTACTGTTTTATAAATAAGGAAGGCTATATTTATCATATTTATAAAAAAAAGTAGCAACTTAATTTAGAACACGTGATTTTTAGGATTGCGAACTTGGAAGACCGAAAACTGATTTGTAAACATTGTGAAATATTAGCCACATGCAGTTAGTTCCCGGGTCACTGGTTAGTGTGCCGACAGTCTGGGTTAGAAACTAGACCTAAGTGCTCATCCTGCTAACTTACAGCACACAGACACAAAACTTAATCCAATAAACTCTGGAAGGCCTGCTTAATCTACCTCTAGCCCATGACTTTACTAAATCATAGAATAAAAGTTAGTCTGTGGACTAAAATTTTCAATTAATAAAAAGTCGAAAAATCTACTACAACAAGTATGTAATCTATGTCCCTGGCAAATTTTGTTCCTAGGCGCCAGTTATAGCTTTCATTGAAACTCATCATTGAAAAATTTAACTATCAATTCTGAGGCACTTTAACAAATAAAACTAATATATTTTTGGTACCAAAATGAAGGTAATAAGATATATAATATTTTTTGTCAAGCAAGTATTTTACTTGCTCTACCACTTTCTTGTAAATTCACTTTTGATTTTTCAATGATGGAAAGCGTTTTCAATAAACAGCTCACATCATTGAAAAATCAAAAGAAAGTGGTAGCGCAAGTAAAATACTTGTTCATTTTGGTATCAAAACGACATCAGTTTTATTTGTTTAAGTGCCTCAGAATTAATAGTCAAAGTTTTCAATGATGAGTTTAAATTCTTAGTCTTTCACTAAACCACCGTCTTCGATGGTGCAGCGAAGGACTAAGTTTATAAGTGTCAAATAGCAGCAATTCTGTTTTATTAATAATATTTCGCACTTAATCCACGGAATAAGTCATAAATCTTTGTAAGCCCACGTTTATTAATTTGGCTGTGGATCTCCTTCAGCTGCCACCGTTATAAAATATTAAATGCATGACGTGTGAAATATTAACTAAAGTATTTACATCAATGCGAAATGAAATAAAAATCAGAGTGCCAAATCAATTGATGTATGTTACATATTTCATGTATTTTAAAATATTTCCAGAAAATGATATAAAGTTAAATGTTTCGAAAGAAATTTCTACCTAGACGCCAAAATAATTGCATTCAATTTTTCTCTGAACACAGTCGAATTATTTCTAAACAAAATATGTCAAAACAGATCTTGCGTTTTTAGCAAGATTTCATAATCTTTACACGCAAACTAATTTTTTGCAAGTTCTTTACAACAAACAAAAATTTGAAATGGTTGTTTTGAATTCGGCATTATAGTTTTCACACATATAACATTTTTTAAAGAGATATACAGAATTGTTTTGGGGCTTGTAGTTCTTGTAGGTAAATCAAATTTTGACAGTAAAATTTTGCATTGTCTCTCGTGTTCGATGTTTGTCCAATGCAAATTGTCAGTGTTATTTTTATCGGGGAATATTTTCAGAGCTGTCAACTGTCAAATTAATTTAGATAATGTATTAAATTTTGTTTTATTTTTTTAATTTTCGTTGCTCATTTTATTAAACTATAAATGGTTTTAATGTAAAACTTTTAGAATCTGAATAGCTTTTTTGACAATTGAACAGGGGCAGTAAATATAAAAAAAACTAATAAAGCTGATGCAATACAATACAGAATTTAATTGATGCTTTTGATTTCGTGTACATAGTCGTATCAAGCTCGAAATAATTCAAATTAACATTTAAGGTCGACAGTCAACGATCAGATTAAATACACATAACGGTTGTTGGGATTCCCAATACTTATAATCCGGAAATCTTAAGAATGATTAAGCTCACGTGTTTCCAATATTTCAAGATCAAAATAAAATAGAAAAAAAAGAACTAAAAACCAACTTAAATAAAATACAATCCTAAAATTATGATCATAAATAGGTATATATAGCCTTGTATTATTTATTTGATAGCAAGAAACCCTCGCAGTGATAACGTGGGCTGAATTGTGTAGTTAAGAACAATTTGTTTAATTTTATTGCGTTATCGCGAATACTAAATCTATAAGTTCGACTATATGTTCTCCTAACAAGTACTTACTCCTAAGATTATAAAATTATCAGAAGGTCGAAAGTCACAGTCGCACCATTAAATAGGTCGGAAGCAGGTATTGGAAACCAACACAAAAAAAATTAAACACGCCACAGAGAAAAATGATATTTCTTAATTTTTATATTACAATGTGGTTGCTGAGGGTCGCTTCTTTTTACAGATAATTATTTTTCAACATTTGCATTTGCTTTTTTTGGAAACAAAATTCTTAGGGTCGATTTATGTAGGATTTGTATTTCAATACACATGCAGGCATCATAAGTTAGGTATCCATTAATTTTTTTCATTCCATTTTTGATTCATTTTGTTTTTTTTTTTTTTTTACAGAAAACGTATACATAGATAAACTTATTAACGCATATTTTTTGGTGTGAATAAATTTTGTTCACGGTAAATTACTCACACTTGCTGAATTGGGCCCCAGATGTCATCTCTATTATTTTTGCTCTACAGCATAATGGTGTTATGGAACATGTGTCTCTTGCAAATTGTATTATCGATATAATGGCGCAAAATCTTAATTAGCTTAATACCTATTTAAAAACTAGAATTTTATTTCTTAACAATTTGCTATTATTTAAACACTTCACTAAAATATTCCTAATCTTTAACATTTTACTTGCGATATAGGCTCTATAGGGCAAGTTTTGCCTTTGGAAAAAAAATCGAACTCGAGATTTTAATCAAAGTTGACATTACGATGATAGAGAACACCAAAAAAGTGGGTCCCGCAGTTCCGTCTGTCTGTCCGCCTATCTGTAGAACAATCTACAGCCTAAACAGCTGAACCGATTTTGTTCAAACTTGGTGCTTAGGCGTTTTAGGTGATTGTCCAAAAAAGATTTTTGAATCGTTGTTTTAGCCCCAAAAATAACGGTACTTGCCATACAAATTTTTCTACCATCTTAATTATCTCGAAAACGGCTCAGACAATTTTGATTAAAATTAGTGTGTTTACTGACTTGAGTATGGTCTACATTTAGCCCGAAATTTTTTTTGAAATATTTTGTTATTAAAGGTACCTGCCATACAACCATTTTATTGACTCCTCAACCGATTTCGATCAAAATTTTTATACAGAATCTCCTCTGAATTCTAAATAATACTGCATTTCAAAATTTTCGAAAAATAGTTTTTTTTTTTTTGAAAATTCAATATTTCTAAAACGGGTGGACGATTTTTTCTGAAATTTTGTTTTTGAATTTATGTTATTAAAAATTTAAAATTTTCAAACCACAATTTATATATAAAAAATTAAGTGAAAAACGACTATAAAAATAAATTTATCCGTTTCTATTAAGATCGAACATAGGAGCAAGTAAGTGCGATCCAGTCGTGCATTTTATTTAACTAGTATTGCATACTAATACGTATTTGCTTCATAAACTGTAGCTGTTGCCTAAAAGAAGGAAAACAAATTCAAGTGGGCATAACTTTTTGGCGTTTGTAAATGTCAAAAAGTTTCATAGGGATAGTATGGTGTTAAAAAGACAAAATAATTTAAAATTTAGTAAAATATTAAATAAAAGTTCGAAAATCCTCTTTTTAGCCTGGTAGTAATTATCATACTAAAAATGCTTTAAGATCATAGCTAATCGTCTAAAATTATGCGCTAATGCTTTTACATCAAAATCAGTGTTTGCAGCTTGCACTTAAGAACACTTAACAGATGCAGTTTTGTTTTATCTGCAAGTAGTCAGGGCTTGAGGAAAACGCAGCAGGAAAAGTTGAAACAGTATGAAAGTGGATACTTTTTCCTGATGATCGTTTATAACAAACAGGAAAATCATGCCAGTTAAACAGCCTCACTACCAGTCTGCCACCAAGTTTCACTGATTGAAATACACATATGAAACAGCTTTCCGACCACAATTCTGTCAGTGGAACGGGAAAATTGGAACTCATATAATTGGAACGAATTGTCCCATTTTGTTTTATATGGTTCCAGCTTTTACGAAACATTGATTTTTTTTCAGGAGAATGCCTAGTTAAATACATTTTTAGCACAAAATAATTGTTGAAGACCAAATGTGGTAAGCCGCCATCTGGTAATAAGAACAGGAATCAGATTGAACTCAAATTAGCAGTGTTTTATTTGTAACTTGGTAGGCAGCAACAAATAAAACGCTAATTTCTTGTAAATATATGCCCAGTGGTTTACTGGTTTATTTATCGACTTTACATTACTGAATTTTAGTGTTGTTATTTTCCAAAGGAAATTCTACTGCATTGCCTATATAGCAACTTACAAATAAATCACGATTATCGTTTTACTTTTTAACCATATTGTTGTCTTTTCTTAAAAGACTTACTTTAGGAAACCCTACTTTTCCTTGCTATAAGCGTTCTAGATAAGATTTCTAAAAGTAAAAAGTATTGCAATTACGTATTTGCCTTTGAATTTTGTAAATAAGGTTAATTAATTATTTCATTAATGGATCAACAGATACCATAAATAAGTCAAATTTATCATTAGATCCACTTCTATATTTTTCCACATGGTGTTTATTAGCTTCCACGAATAATCCAAAAAAATAAGATAACCTCAATACAATAATAATTATAATGCGCAATTTCTTTGTCGTTTTTAATTCAATAACAACAATAAAAGATAACAATTTGTGCGTTTCTATAATGAACAAAAAAAAAGAAGAAATTTTACGAAAAAAAACTGAACAAAATGTACGACTATGCCTCCAAATAAAATCTATAGTAAATATGTAATTATTTTTCACGAAAATAACTATACAGAATTGGGGGGTATAGTATCTATGGAAGCCGAGCCCTCTAAATACTCTTGTAAAGTTTCGAACATAGGGTGATTATAATGTAGCTTTATGTATGCGTATAAATATAAATATAAAATAATTTTATCTAAATTATGTTCTCGCTAAATGAATATTATTTTTTTTTTGATTAGTAATGCGTACAGTGGGACAGACATTTTAATTGTTGTGATTAAAACTTGAATTTATTGAAAAAATAAATTTTGATTTGTTAGAATAAAAATTTTAATTTATTATTTCTACTTTATTATTTTAATTTATTATTTATTTATTTTTTAAGATTTTAAATATTTAAACTAATCATACTATGTAGGTATAGGTATATGTAAATACATATACCATGAAGTGTTAGCTGGCCTTTTGTAGTTAATAATAATTATAAGGGTTTGTCTACCTTGAAAACGTCATTAAAACGGCTTCTTACTTGAAAAAGAGCATACGACTGCCCGAAATATTTTTACCGGTGCGGTGGATGAAAGGGCCTTAGCGTTGTTATAGATCGCTATATCAAGTAAAAAACATATTTAATTTGTTTAAACGAAAATCGTTTAGTTTTTATTTCCACATTTTACTTGCGATAAAGTTACTAAGGGCACGTTTTGCATTTGGAAAAAAGGGTCAGGATTTTAATCAAAGTCGACATTACGATGATACAGAACACCAAAAAATTGGGTCCCGCAATTCCGTCTGTAGAACGTTCTACAGCCTAAGCGGCTGAACCGATTTTTTTTTCAAACTTGTTACGTAGGTGTTTTAGGTGATTGTCTAAAATAGATTTTTGAATCCTTGTTCTAGCCCCAAAACTAACGGTACTTGCCATACACATTTTTCTACCATCTTAATTATGTCGAAAATGACCCTAACGATTTTGATAAAAATTAATGTGTGATCTTCTTTTAGTAGAATCTATATTCTGTTAAGAATCTTTTGCATACAATGTGAATGAACATAAGAGCAAGTACGTTTGATCTAGTCGTGCATTTTATTCTATTCGATTTCATTCCAATTTTTCTTATCATTTAACACCACTGTTCGATGCAGAAAATCAAGTTTTTTAATCAAGTATGCAAAACTTGTATAACCAGCGTATCTACTAGCTACATGGTACGGCTGACTTAAGAAAAAAATATAAAACAATAATATTAATTATATGCATCTATTCACAGACCATCTTATTAATGTACCTAGGTATCCCTCCTCCTTCTCATTTTTTAATACTGTGCTGTGAAATTATATTTGTTTTTTTATTAGAAAAAACATTAAGTGATTCTTACCAAATTAGTTAAATAATATTTAAAGACATATTCGAAGGGTAAGAAGAAAGTGGAGTGAACAAAATCTCTCTGGTCAAAGATTTGAAGAGATTTTTTCTTGGTTTTATTTTCACAACTACGTAAAACGAGCAACACAGTTTCATTCAAGTGAAAGCACAAGAGATTTTTAAAGCAATTAAAAGAAAACGTAAACAAAATTTTCAGCAACTAGTTTGCCTGTCTGAAAGTGAAAGCGGCTTATATCTACCTGTTATATATTATAGGTAGTAATTACATTTTTCTTCGATTTTTTAATCCGCAATGAACTAAATAAGCGAATTCGTCCATTTTGACATTTCTTTCACATGCATGAATTTTTTTTGTTCACCGTGAATGAAGTCTTATGATTGATAGATTTCTCATCTTGACGTGTCGTTTAAATGTGGATGGTATGTGAGATGCGAATAGAGTTTGACAGTTCGTAACAATAGACACGTTCAAAAGATAAAATGGACTCTAGTCTAATCAACTGAATTCATTGAACCAATTGAACACCTGCATCACAAATAAGCCATAATAAAGATTGGAAACCTTCGTACGTTTCACCCCCCAAAACCCATTTGTTTACATTGTTGTATTTGTAGCTTTGAAACTCTATCCATGCATAGATGGGAAATCGAAAAGCAAAACAAAAACAAATTACTAGGGCTGTGTTGTCTATGTGTCTATAGGAAGAGGAACAGAAAAGATTCTTTTGTGCGTTTTTATCAATGTGTCTATTGGAAGAGGAACAGAAATGTTACTTGTGTGCGTGTTTCAGCTTGTAGGCAAATGTCAAATGAAAGCAGAGGTTTCTGGTCTTTAAGTTATTAGTTTATGACCTGCATGTTCAGACAGTTTTTTTAACCACATCCAAAACATGCATTCTATTAGCAATAATAAGTATTCCACCACCATTTTTTTCACAGCGCTGTATTTTTTTTAATATGAAAATTCAATAGGAAAAAAAAACGTCCGGTTTCTCATTCAACACCTCAGACACACCGGGCAAATATTTACAAGACTTGTCTCATTTTATTCGTTTTATCAACGCAACGCGATAAAGGCGCACTTCTCAGTATCTTTTTCTTGGCTTTGTTTCATTTTTATTTTAATTAAAATTTAAAAAAAAAACACAACACCACCATCAAGATCTAAAGAAGTACAATTCTGTTTACAATCTTCAACTTGGATAGATATAACGCTTTTTGTTGTTATATTTGTGAGACAGGAGTGCTACGGCCCTGTATGTTAGCTGGAATTATTTTTTCAGCTTCAGTTTCAGTGCGCATCGAGGTATCGAATGAGAAAAGTCGAAATTAAAAAAGTTACCCGAAAAGAGTTATCGAAAATTCAAAGTCCACTATCCAGTTGGAAGTTTTTATCTTCATTGAGTTATCTCGCAAAGATAAAGTATCTTTTTTACAAAAAATTAAAACTAACTACGTGTAAGAAAAATTTAGTATAAAAATGCCATTCCCAACAACACCCACAACACAGATGCCCTGCCCACATTGGGTGCACTTCCCGATTCATCCACAAACTTCATTGGATTGTCCACCATCGCCGGACACCTCTTCTACACCATCTTGTGAGCAGTGTCGAGCGCAAATTAAGATGGAGTTGGCATCAAAAAAATTCTAATTTTAAGTCAAACAACTGAGATAATAATAATTATAGTATTTTGTTTTTTTAATTTTCTTACAATTTTTTTTTTAATTTCATTTTTATACAACAGAGAAAGAAGGTCCAAATATAGATTTATTTAAAAATACATAATAACTGTGTGTACTTTGTTTTGTTTTGTTCATTTTGGCAGAATTAAAAATATTATTCGTTATTTTTGGCATCAAAAATGACGTTGGCGTTAAAAACTGGTTGTAGCTTCACAACAAAACGTAAATCGATGTTTTTTTTTGTTTGTTTGCTTTCAAACAGTTGGAGGCGGAATACAGGTATGAAGACCTAAGCGAAAATTTTTTTGAATACCTATCGAAGAATATGTTTATTTGAGTTTGTGCTTGTTTTTAAATACCTAATTAAAATTCAGCTAGCAAATAAAGTTCATCTGCTTTTGAGTCCACATATTTTATTTTGATGGAAAATTACTACTAGTGACAATTTGTCCTAATGTCTACCAGAAAAATGTCGAAATAATTGATGAAATCAATGTTCCAATGACATAATTTTTGCACAAAGGTAAATAATGGCGATTTTGTGTTCTGCCATTATACTGTCAGTAAACCAATTCTCTATTGTTTATGGTCATTATTTTCAAAATGCCGCATTTACACGAAAGACAAATTTTCATGATTTCTTCCATTTTATTAACATTAATGACATAATCGTGTAAATGTTTTGAAAATTTGTCATTATATTAAAAAAAATGGCAGGGAAAACTGGCATTAAATATTGCCATTAAAATGGTGTCATGTAAATGCACAGGGAGACCATTTTGAAAATAATGGCGCACAGCGAGAAAGAATAAACTTATGCCGGACTTACACGAAAGTCAAAGTTGCCATAATTTCTGCCAAAAGAATTGCAAAATAATGGAAGAAATAATTTTTTAATGACATGCATTGACACGAGTTCAATAATTATCTTGCATTATTTTGGCAACATTTATTAACTATGATAGACGAACCAAAATAATGAGAGTCTTGGAAATTACCAACACACAAAAAAAATACAAAACCTTAACACACAAGACTAGAAATTAAAATGGAATCAAGAACTAAAACATGCTTGATTTTAGAAGATCTTAATGATTAACTACATTCAACACACTTTAGTACAAAAGGGAAAATTATCTTGTCCATGTAAATGCTTATCATTAATGATTTGATTTAACATTATTTTGCAGTTTAATGACATGAATTAATGGCAATTTGTCACTCATGTAAGTCCCGCATAACACAATGCGAGTATATTGGTAAAATTAAATGTCACTGGCATTTGTCACAATTGTTTATGATAAAATAAAGGCAAATTTTGAACAATTTACACATATACAATCAAAGAATATCGAAGAACAAATTAGTCACTCGTGTAAATTCAAAATTAGATATTTTTTTTAATTCATCGAACATTCAAAAACCTTGCTGAAATGCTATACATTGGCTTTAAGCATTGGAAAACATAATTTTTAAAAATGTGATTTTGTTCCTCAAGTCATTGCGCTCCTGCGTGTGTGTATCGTTTCGTTAAATTTGTTATAGATTACCTTTATGTGATTTTCTATATAATATGTACTATATTTTGTACTATATTTTAATAGCTCATCTTACTGAAAAATTTCTCGAAGCACTTCTCTAAGACTACAATTAAACGGTCGACTTAAATAGTTCACGCGTTGACTATCTGTCATAATAATGACGCCAAAATCTTTCCTAATTGTGATACGTCGATCCGTATCAGGTTATAAAAATGAGATTTCAAAAATGACAACAATCTCGTTTATATGAACATGATTTCTCAGCAAAATTTCTCTGTTTTTTTGTCATGTTCTGTGGACAAACAATTTTGCAGTTGCCTCCCTAATTTTTGACGGAGCGAATATTTCTGACATCTCACTGAACTGGCCACTTGTCAACGGAAAACGATGGCAATTTGTCGAAGGAAACGTTGACATGAATTTTTGGGTCAACGCTTTGACGGTATAGTGACAGAGATAAAGTAGATTTTGTGTTGACGTCAGAGCGTCTACGCGAATAACGATAAATGAGTTTAATTTAACTTCGTGACTAGAATGATTGAAGTGCTTGAAATCAAACTGGTTTGAAAGAGGGAAGTTGATAAAGGTTAGGCAAAATGAAAAATGTACTTATGATGCTACAACTTAGACATATGGCACATAATTTCAGTTTATTTTTGAATGCTGTATATAATGGCCTCGTTCGGTGCGCGGCCGATAGGCTATCCAAGATACCTTTGTAGCGGATTTATTTTCGAACGATTCAGGTAGCTTTCTTGTTATGTCAGTTCTATTGCATACACATCTGAAGTTTTGAATCAGCTGTTCCTCACATTTCCAAACGAATCTCAACGAATCCAATAATTTTTGGGTAGCTTGAGATTTGTGTTTGACAACATATGTTTAGTTCATCAGCCGTTTTTTCCTTAGGAGTTACAACAACACCAAGTAATCCGGATCGGTAAGGTTGCGCCACCGAACGAGGCCAATGACATGAGTTTGACCGCCATCTTTTTTTCATGAGTTCTTTGTCGCCAGCTGTCATTTTGTTATTGTTTCCCCAACGAAATCTTACTGCACTGGCTAGCAAGTAACAAAAAATACACGGCTTAAGAAAACGTTAAAAAAACTATAGCATTAGTAATTTTTCAAGCCAAGAGGTTTGCTACGAAAACTGCAAATAATTGGGTCACGTGGCTAGCTCCGTCAAGAAAAGGGGTAGGATGGAACACGCGAATAACTCAGAAATTTCACAAGACCTAATAGACTACCATTACGATATGAGCATATATGCGTACAAACCCACATAAACCAAATCGGATTATGCTGGATTTTGTGTCACTTAGGAGACAACGACTACGACATGTCATTTTGTGTTTTAAAGGTGTAAACGTACAAAATTTAAAAAATAATGTACATTTATTTTTATGACTTCCGTTATTACAATATAAACAATACACCTAAAACAATAATACCCAAAAACACAATTTAGTTAAGGTTTATCTTTAACACGTGGAGTAAGTGCAATTTGTCATTGGTAAAACAAAATGTCTGCTATTTGACATTTACGAAGAAGGTGGCTTATTGAAGGAATACAAATTGACAGTTTTACAATTAACAGAACTAAAGAACAAAAAATAGATAGAGTTCATAGTTCGTACTTATTGTAGTAGATTTTTGGACGGACCATTTATTTTTATTAATCGAAAATAAAATGTTAACACGTGGATAAACTTCTATTCTATGGTTTATTAAAGTAATGGCTTAGACGTGGAATAAGCATTTTTTATTAATAAGGCTGTAGATGTATGTATTGACACTTGGTAAGCCCCGTATAGATTAGGATAGCCTCTATACCAAATTTCGCAATTCCCTTTTCTAAAGTACACAATATATATTGTGAAAAAATGGTTCCCGCAGCTAAATATGATTGTTTTTTTTGTTTTTCTGAAACCTAGTTAGTTTGTTCTCTTACTGTGTTTAAACTTTAAAGATTGTCAGTTCTACTAATAATAAATTCTTTTTCCACCTTTTACCCACGACTTTTCTAAGCCATGAAATAGAAGTTAATCCGCAAGTTAAAATTTTCGATTTGATAAATCTTGTGTCCATAAATACCTGCCAAATTTTTCCCGTCATTAAATTACCTTCTTCGGCGGATAAGCGAACGCATACGTTTTTAAATGTCAAAAAGCAGACATTTTATTTAAATGGCATATTGCACTTAATCCATGAGTTAAAGATAAACCGCTACTAAATGATGTTTTTAATTATGGGTGTATAATTGTGCAGTATTAACCCTTTAAACGCGAGCAAAAAAGTATTCAAACAAAAAAACTCATAAATGGTTTTGCATATTAGATACTGAGTTCTAGATTATTTGAACCGTCTTTATTTGAAATTTGATAACAAAGTGTAAACAGCCTAATCAACATGTACACTGTTTTCCCGTCTTTGTTTATAAATATTTGTTAATTTACTTCACCGGTATTCATAGGGCTTACACAACCTACTTCATTCAAAAACAACATCAACCTACTGTGTACATTTTGTTTAGCTTATGTCATTAAAATTTTCAAGTTCAAAGAAAACCAAATGGAAAGCTACGAGTAGTGTAATTCAACTTCAAGAAATTCGATTTATATTGCCATTACCATAAGCGTGTATTATTTATAATGACTGTTTAATATTTCATTTACGCTATCAGCAAAAATGCAATCACTTTAACTTTATTGAGAGAGATAATTTTGTATTTCAAAATATTACTGTTTATTGGCCTTTGGTATAAAAAAATAAAAAAATTTGTATGACAATATTTGTAATCTTACGTGAAGTGTTATAAAATATAGAGGGCTGATTAATGAGTGATTGCAGCGTGCCTTTGGGGATTGCATTGTAGAGGATAGTAACAACTATGTAATAATTTTTTATTTTCGAAAACTACCTAACGAATTCGTCGAAAGGTGACACAATTTTGTCAAATTTTTCCCTGCGTCACTTTTTTTTTCTGGATTCCCAAGTGGAAAATGGTTGTAAGCAATTGGTTGCATTCAGGTTAATAGGGTGCAATTTTCAACAAAACTGAAACTCGACTTACAGAAAAGACGACTCGACATAATACCTTCCATTTTCAAAGTGTGGTCTTAATTTAGATGGATTTCTGACAATTGCAAATTATTTTTAGTTATCTAATACAAATTAAATACAAATACACTCAAATCTTGTTCATTATGCTATGGATTTGCACCACTAATAATTTGCCAATTTACACCAAAGTTGGTCATAAATTAGTCACTTTTTAAATGATTTTTGTCAAACAAAAAAATGGTGGACATTTATCACCTAAAAAGATAAAGAAAATTATAAAACCAGTTGTCAATATTATTTAATAATAAAATATTCTTCACTTCAAAGCAAGATAAGCGCTTGGCAGAGTTTCAAGTCTTTAAAGAAATTCCAAAAGTCACAATAAAAATATGTATATTATTTTATTTAATTAAAACTTATTTTTAATTTATTAAATTTTTTAATGTGTACAATTAAAAAAAATACATACATTCGTCAACATTATTATATTACCCTATGTTATTGATTTTTAAATATTTACAAGCTTTAAATTATTTATTGTAAAACATACAAAAAGGAAACAATTACAATAACAAAACAAAAATTAAAGAGTTAACTAATATTGTTTTCCCGACCGCATTGCTCTTCTCCTTTTTTTTTGCTTATAAGATAATATAAGTCTATTCGCCTTACACTAAAGTGTTTATGCACCGTTATTGGCTTAATCTAGCTTAACTAAGAATATTTCACATTTATGTAAATAATAAAATGATTATGAGTAAATGGATTTACGACACTTAAATTTTAAACACTTACAATAAATAAACATTTCACCTGGATGCCTTTTTTCTTATAATTAAAATGATATGTGTTTAAGCTTAATATTAAAGTATATAATTAATTAAAATTTAAATAATTTTGTTCTTTTTTTAACTATACAGTCTCCAAATTTTCGATAATTATAAATAAGAAGATTTTAAATATAAATTCCTACATGTATGTATATTCAAATTATTATATATAATTATAGTTTATAATAATTTTTTTTCCTAAGGACTAGGGATCACTTGTTTAATTTGTGCTTCAGTGGACATTCGATTTGAGCAATCTATAAATTAAATTAGTGTGTTTCGTTTTTTGTAATAAATAAATTTTGTACAATGCCTAAAATATTTTAAATTAAATTATATCCGCATAGGTTACAAATGGATAAGGTCTAGACCTTTAACCACTGAGGCTTATTAAGCTTGGCTGTTGAATAGCTTGTGGTGAAAATGCTGATTGCACGGATTTAGCTGCACCCTGTTGAATAAAATTTAATTAGTATTTACAGAATTTATGTTAAGACTAAATAACTATTATTTTTCTTTGGGCCTGAAGATATTAAATTAAGAGATATTTAATTTTGTATTAATGCAGTAGTCAAGTCCTGGCAGAGCTCTGTGGCAAAGTAAAATTGTCCTCCCCTCAGTGAAATAATTCAATGTTTGTGGAGAATATTAGAAATTATTCGACAAATAATTCAGTGAAGTTAGAACTGAATATTGGATTGTAGTTTTTGAATTACAATTTAATCGAATTAAAATTTAAACTTAAAATTACATTTACGAAAATTACAACTCAAAACGATATATTAAAATTTGTTCTCGGTATTTTGGAAAATTAAAGTTTTCAAAAATTAAAGCCGTATTTAATATTTTTTTATTAAGAAGAAAGGAATAAAATAAATTTAAAAAATTTTTGGATTTTACTCGTTCCTTGGAAATATTTAATATATTTTCAACACTTTTGTATACATTCTATTCCTTGTCTTTCATATTTTTAATTCGAAGACTTAAGCATCTAACAATTTAATAATTTCCCATTTTACTAATTTTATTATAAGCTTAAGCTGAACACGCCTAAAACAGTGTCGGATTAAAAAAAACCTAATCAAACAAACTTTAATACTTCCTCAAATATTTAATCTAATATCAACGCATAATGACATTTTGGCTTCATTTAAAAAAAAATACATTATGGCGTGACTTAGTGAAAACGAACTGTTCATCTTAGGGACCAGTTATAGCGACCAGGAAAACGCATCAGGAAAAGTTGAAACAGTATGAAAGTGAATATTTTTTCCTGATAGTCGTTTATAGCAAACAGGAAAATTATGTCAGTTAGTAAGCCTCACTTTTAGTCTGTCATCAAGTTTTCCTGATTGAAACACGCAGGAAAAAGTTTTTCGTCCACAATTCTGTTAGTGGAACGAGAGCAATTGGGACCCAAATCATTGGAATGATTTGTTCCATTTTGTGTCAAATGGCAATCAGCTGGCACGAAAAATGAATTTTCATCAGGAAAATAATTAAATACATTTTTAACAAAAAATAATTGTTCTATTTTCTGAGTTATTCGTCATCGATTAGTGTAGCATTTGTATATTAAAACGCTTTAAATTATCATAAATTATCCAAAAGAACTTTTTTCCTGATTCGTTTTCCTGATCGCTATAGCTGGCCCCTTACACAATTTTGTTTTCATTCAAAATTAGTGCAATAAAGGTATTATTAAAATAAATGGCAAAAAATGTGTGTCATGTCTGTAACCATTGTATTTGTATACTATGGCAAATAAATTAAAATAAATATATAAAATATTAATTTATAAACTGTACATGTATGTATACTTGTACGCAATAAATATTACCTAAAAAAATAAAAAAAGCATTATAATGAAATAACATGAATTCAACTAATTATTTTAAAATTCTAGGACCTGGCGGTAGGTAAAATATAATTCAGTAATGGAAAATTTTAGGGCGGTAAACTAAATTTAGTACAGATTAAAACAATTTTTTTTTTTTTTTTTTAATAACTTTGCACGCGCTCAAGGGATTATGAATACCCTTTATATGTTTTTTCTTAACACAGCGCGGCATCCGGTGGAAGAAGAGAAAGAAGGATAGGAAAGATGTGTGGCGCGATGTTCTGAGACAAGTGCTGGTTGATGTCTCAGAATTATCTCCAGGGATGGCGGCTGAACTAATGCAGAGAGAATTTCCATGTCTTATTTATTTATGTTCCTTATAATTCGCATTATTTTATTTATTTCGTTGTCATATTTCATGGGTATGCTAGTTTACTCAATCACATGTTGTTAGTGTTATGCCTAAACAGCATGAAATGAGGAAAGCAGCAACTTATTTTATGACAATTTTTAGAATTGGTTTTTAATGGAATATAAGAAGACATGGACAACGGCAGGAATCGAACCTGCAACTACGAGGTTGACAGGCGAGCACACAACTATCGCGCCACGGCCACCCAATAGGATTTTGTCGCTAGAAAATATTGTGGGGCTATAACTTTGTAAACCGAACACATCCGGCTTAACACTATTCCTGTTGTTCCGATATATTGTAGAGTTTTTTGCGGAAAGTATTAACCATTGATGTAATTTTCTTCCTATCTAACGTTAATGATCTATGGTGCAACGGTTGAAAACAAAGGACTCTCAGTTCAGCTAAGAGGCAAAACAAGTTTTTGTATAAATGTATTTACATATGTACGTATATCGTTTTGATGATATGGTGGGTTAATAAGTACCCGAAAATTAACACAATAATTGTGTTGTCACCTTAAATTTTACATTTTTCTTGTCAAGAATCATATTTCAAAAGAATGCATCCAAGGTTTTAGACAGATCTGTCAAATAGTTCTGTTGTGACAGCCAATTTATATAGACGCCTACGAGCATTTTCATTAAAATGGAAAAAAGCTAATTTTGCGTGTTCATGAACATTATTTTTTTACGAAAAAAAACTATCACGCAAATCAAACAAAAGCTTGACAAATATTGACTCTTCACCATCGATTGAAATCATTCAACACTAGGGTTTACTCAATTTCGGTGCGGTCGTTCAAGCACAAGTGACGCCGAAACGTTCTGATCGCCCAATTAAGGTTACCACAAACCACACCAAAAGTTGTTGACAAAATCCATGGTTTAATAATAGACGATCGGCAAGTGAAAGTGCGTGAGCTTAAAGAGGCTTATCAAACGGCTCATTGATTTCTTACTTTCCGTACGATTGGTGCAGCGTTTACACACAATCTATAGTTTGAGAACTTCAAAGGTGTTTTAGGCGTTGGCGTTCCAGAAAAATTTGACTGAGTTTTTGAGCTGTTTTGTAACCGCGGATGAAACCTGGATTTCCCATAATACACCAGAAATCAAGGAACAGTCAAAGGAATGTACTTCTCTTAGTGAATCGAAGCTGAAAAAGGCCCGGGTCAGTTTGTTAGGCAACAAGGTCATAGCGACAGTTTTTGGGCAGCGAACGGTGATATTAACATCGATTACCTTGAAAAGTGTAAAACAATCACCGGCGCATACTACGCAAAGCTGCTGGCTAGCCGATTTGAAGCAAAAATTAGCGCATTTAGCGAATAAAAAAGTTCCCTTTTATAATTTTTTTATATTTTAATCAATGTCGTTTACGTTTGGAGTTTTGGAGTCAATACATATGTATATGAAATTCTGGTACAATAATGTTATAGCGAGGAATAGGCATATAAATGTCAAAAAGAAGACATTTTGTTTTATATTAATGACATTTTGCACATAATCGGATTTTTAGAATTTTTGACATTTTCATATTCGATTAGAATCAAAAAGGAGTAGAACACTCCTAAAATCCAATCGAAAACGGCATTAATTAAAAAAAAAGAGCGAGCTTTAAAGTAGTCGCGTATGATGTATAACATCTGACATCTCACATTGGATTTTGTTTTTAACAAAAGTAAACATATGAATGGAGCAGTTTTCTAAACATTATACATAAAATGTTGTAGAAGCTCTTCGTCAGGAATCTGACAGATCCATATTAATGTGGGTTCAGACAAGAAATGTATACTACCAAATCCTGAAAAAATAAAGGGAGAAAAACTAACACAAATTCTGCTGAAGAGTTCTTATATGATGAGATTGTTGGACTGACCTAACAATTGACAAACCGAAAGTTTATTCAATTCAGCTATTCAGAAAAAAATCCTTAACCCGCCAGATCTATATATTATTATATATACTTAAATCTTACTTGTGTGTTTTTGTGTGTTTGTGTTTTGAATCATCCATTTTCAGCACTCACCTGAAATGCAGCTCCCAAAAACTGTGATACAGCTCTTGTAACACCAAAGGCCGCTGTTAGTAAACCATTGCCCTGGCCGAAGCTTGGATTTTGAGGATATTGTAAATCGGCATACTCTCCACCCTACAAGGTTCATATGAGGATTTTTGTTTTGTTGGTTCGGTTTTGCAGGGTTAACAATATAATACATAATTTTTTTTTACTAACTACGATAGCAGTATAGAATATAGCGTGTTAGTGCATAGTGCATCTTAATTTTAGACTGAAAGCAATGTGATTTGGCGATGATGAGGATATTTGCAAAAGCTAAGTCTACAGGAAGGTTTTTTTTTCTTAAATTAAAAGCAGATGAAAGTAGCATTTTGTTTTTTTCTTTAAAATTTTTCAAGCTTCAGTGAGCAGAAAGCTTCAATGCCAACTTACTTCGTTGGAGTTTACCGTTGGTGCTGGTGCTTCGCCACCAAATGCCCCAATTATTAGTGGACTTTCGAGCCTTGTCGAAGCTGATGCTGTTGGTTGTCGATTGCTCTTTGATACCCGGTTCCCTGGGGCTGCTGTTTCCTGCCAAGTTCGCCATAGCCAAGCTAAACCATCTAGTACGGGTCGCCTTTGAGGTGGTGGTGGAGGTGGTGGTCGGGTTGGCCGATAGGGCTTCTGTGGCTGTGCCTGGCCAAATAGATCCTAAAAGAAAAAATTAAGTGAGAAATCATCTATTATGGTTATATACAACACTTACATTTACTGGCAGATTATTGTGGGCGGGGCCAATGCCCCTCTGCTTTAGAACAGCCGCTAGAATTGCGTCATTGGTTTTTCCATAGATATTAAGCTGTTCCGGGGAACTCAATGCCGGATCTTTAAGCAATTCAATAACTTCTTCCTGGCTGATGGGAGCTTGCGATTGTAAGCTTACAGTTGGCCTTGGCTGGTTGGTTGTTGTTGGCTTAAATGGTGCTGGAGTGATAAAGTTTATCGTTGCTCCAGGTGCATTTCCCTTAGGCTTTCGTCCAGATCTCAGCTCTTGCATTATTAGTGGCAATTCATTAAGTGACACCTGACGACCCAAAAGTGATGATAGCAGACTGAGATTTTTCTCAATCTCAGCTATCTCATCTCTTGTCATGGGCTTCTCTGTAGTTGTTGTTGTCGGTCTTGTTGTTCTCGTCGTTCTAGGAGTCGTTGTTGTTGTAGTAGTTCTTCGTATTGGAGGAGGAGCTGGTTTCGCCCGATTTCCACCAAATTGTTGTGTTATTTGTGGCAGATCAGCAATTGTTATGCGTCGACCTAATAAAGTCGATAGCAGCGAAAGATCAGAGGACAACGAAGCTTCATCCTGGCGGTGCTTTTCAATTTCTTTCGATGGTAGTATTTGTGGAAAATTGACTTCCGGCATCGGAACAAATGGTGGCACTGTTGTGCTAATAAAAACTGGCGATGTAGGCTTGACTACACGGTTTTTAAGAGCTAGCTCAATGATTCGGTTAGCAAATGTTGTCGGTGCAGATGTTGTTACTTGTATTTTGCCAAGTTCTCGCTAAAATAAAAAAAATAAATCATATATCTGAAATCTAGTACAATTTGGAGTAACAATAAAGTTCGTTTAAAGGAATAATTTATGACCACAACTCTCTTTATTTTAAATTTTTGATTAATTTACGTTCAAATCTATTACAATTTGTGTACTATAATTTTTTATTTTAAAATCTACTACAATCTTCTTTTTTTTCACAAAAAAATAAAACGTACGAATTTATTTACTTACCAGAGAATTAAGGAACTCAATGTCATTGGAATTGTCGATGGGCTTAACTGATGTAGTAGTATGAGATGGCGTCGAAAAGCTATTCAACAATTCTTGTAAATTTTGAGGAGAAATTGTGACTGGTTTCCTTGTTGTTGTTGTTGTAGTTGTAGGTGGTGGTGTTGTCGTTGTTGTTGTTGTTGATGAAATTGTTGTTTTTTTCGAAGCTTGCTGTTGAATCAATAACAATTGACGCTGAAATGAAAATGAAAAAAAAATTCAATAATTTTTATTATGCTTTTCAAAAATTTCTTACTAATTGTTTGATAAATTGTTCATCATCGGAACTTGATGCAGCAATTATTTTTGGTTGCGCCGTTGTTGTTGTTGTTGTAGTCGTTGTTGTAGAAGGTGTTGATGAAGTTGTTGTTAAGCTACTACTGGGCTTCGATTTGAGAGAAGCTTGTAACTGTAGAAGTTGCTCCAACAATTTTATATTTTTCTCCAATTCACTGTTTGCACCGCTTAAGGCCGTATTTGTCTGAGGAGGACTTTGTGAGTTAACGATTGTACTAGATGTTGTAGACGGAGCTTTGAAAATAATGGTAGGCTTCGCAGTTGTTGTTATTTCCAAAACTAGAGGAATTGGTGTTGTTGTGGTGGTAGTTGTAGAAGTTGCGATTGGAGTTGTACTAGTAGTTGTTGATGGAGTTGTAGAAGTAGTTGTAGTAGTACTGGGAGTTGTACTAGTTGTCGTTGAACTTGGTGTTGTTGAACTTTGGGTTGTTGTGCTTGGCGTTGTTCTAATTGGAGTTGTTGAGCTTTGTGTTGTTGCTTCTTCAGTTGAGGTCTTCATATATACTGGTGTAACCACATAAATCGTCGGTGTAGTTTTTCTTTCAATTTGTTTTGGCTCTGTGATGGTATTTATGGAAGTTTTTAAATGATCAATAACAAAACTATTGTCTAAAGGATGTATGGTAATAGATTCTTGATACGTGTTTTGTTGTTGTTTAGTGTTATGTGTTTCTGTGTGCATTTGATTATGGTTTTCAATGTTTTGAACTGGAATGTATGGAACTTCTGATGAAGTGAGTTTTACCGATGATTCCATATTAATTTCTGATGGTAATTGCTGAGGGGTTTCACTAAAGGGTGGCGTTTTGTACAGATTTTGGCCAGAATTGGCATGGAAAAGCTTTTTAGTATCATCATTATTAATTATAGACTGGGCATTGGAATTTGACACAGAGTCATCGGTTGTCTCGGACATAATTGAGTTGATGGTTTGAGCATTGGATAAAGCATTAGCAGACATTTTATAAACCGATTTTGAATTACTTGGTTTAAATTCTGAGTTTTTCATCATGGTTTGAAGGCTTAGTTTTGTTTTATCTATTAGATTTTGGGGAGCATTTGAAATGCTTCTAGTAGCCAAAGCTGGATCTAGTGTTTCTTGAAGAAGATCTAACTGATCAAGGGGAGTAATATTGTCATTTGTGAGAGATTCTGATTCAAATCCTTTGAAATCTTGACTGGTATTGGAAGAATCGCTTGAAGAATTTAACAGACTATGAGATTCTTCTAAAACCATTGATTTCATATGAAATTCGTCATCTTCAAGTGGATCAATGAGATTTGTACTTTTATTCAAACTTTTGATAAAGGTCTCTTTTAGAACCTTAACATCATTTTCAACTTTTTCAATAGTTGATTTTAGGACTTTTAAGTTAAATTGATAAGTTTTGTGAAAAACAGTATCAGTTTTTTCTACAGGGGCCCGAGTTGTGGAAGATGTTATTTGAACGGGAAGAACGGTATTTGATGTAAAGTGGCGAAAAACTTTACCAAGTGGTGTTTCTGCTGTGAAAACTGGTCCCGCTTTAACGGTTGTCGAAGGTAAATTTATCATACTTTCTAAGACTTCTCTTGGAACGCCTCCAGGTACAAATCTATTTTCATTTTTATGAATTGCTTGTTTTGAAGATCTGGTAGGTAACATGAAGCTATCAGTATTTGTCATAAACTCAATCGGAATTCCTCCAGGGACAAAATGAGAAACATCTTCAGCTTCATTTCTCGTTGAAAGAGGTGTTGTTGTTTCAACTATACTAATTGTTGTCAAAGTGGTCCTATTTATATCTCTTGATGATTCTTCAAAGTATGACGGAGGGAATATTGGTTTGAGAGGAGTGTTAAATTCTCTTTCTTTTGCAGAATTAACCGTGTTCGTCTTTGACTTTGATATGTGCTCTTTATGAAGGTTTATATTATTTGAAGGAATAATACCTGACAATGGCTTGTGGAGTCTTTCCTTTGTATATTTTTGATGTAAATTACCAGGCAAAGCCATATTGAGAGTAGGCATTGAATCTTTGGGGAAGATCATTGAAATTTGATCGGATTCTGTTGTAGTCTCAAAAACTGCATGAATGTTAGTTGGCATAACTATGTCAGGCTTCAGCTTATCCGATAAATGGGTTATAGATTTCGGAGAATTTATTGGATAAAATACTGCTGGAAGTTTTGAAAATTCTTGAGAACTAGCGTTCGATAAAGAATTATTTGTAGGTTTTGGCGAATTAATTTGCATATTTTCTGTTAGAAGTGTGTTCAAAGTTTCAGGTTGGTTTTTGTTCTGAGTGTTAAAAGAATTCTCTTTGTGGGAATTTTCAAACTTAAAATTTTTATTAAATATTGAATTATCAGAAATATTTCTTCTATCTTGTTCAGATTTGTTAAGCAATTCAAGAATAATCTTCGAAACCCTATCTTTGTCAGCCTTTGAAGGTGTTGGTCGTATTGAAGAAGTTTCGAATTGATGTTCCAAAATTTGGTCAGCGATTTGAAGGTCAGGAATTGGAGTTGAATATTGCACTTCAGGACCAACGTTAAAACTTGAGCTTAATTCATTTTTCTCATTGTCAGTAGAATTAATGGAAAAGTCATACAAATGTAATTCTTTGGGAGCAACATTGCCCTGGTAAGTTGGAGTCAGTTCTCCATTAGGTTTTACAGATTGCGACAAGTTTATTTCTTCTTGAACTGAATTTTGTAAAACATAACTATTTGGCTCTTGAGTTGTAAATACACGGTCAGGCGGAGAAATTTGAGAACTTGTTACATGAATATTTGTACCAGTTAAAACACGGGGCATGTTACTTAACAGCTCTGGTTGAAATTTGCCCTCATTATTTTTGTCAGATGGTATATTTTCAAATATTCCCTTGTTACTAGAATACATCTTTTCCGACAAATCGATGGAAGCTAGACTGCCTGGCAAATCACTTTCAATTACTTCGGTTGAATTAAAAACGACACCCTTTCTGGGATCAGTTTCTAGACCTTTATCAGAACTTCCACTGCTGAAAGAGTTATTAAAATTTCTCATTTTTGGATCAACGAATATTAAATTCGATAAATTACTTGAAATGTTATTTTCAGTCTTAAGAGAAATAGAATCATTAGGGTTTAAAATTTCATTTTTAGAAGATTCTGATGCTAAACCATGACTTCCATTGTTTCCAACAGCATAATTTTGATCCGATTGTAAGGAACTATCTTCTAAGGAGAAATCGTTTACTAATGATTTATTGAACTGATTTTCAGAAAAATTAACATTTTCTACTATCTCTGATGAAATTGAATAAGTCCAAACTTCTTTCGAAGACGAGTTACCTATATCTTTATTTGATGCAGGTTGTTCCGAAATATTGGTATTTTGTGAAAATTTTTGAGCAATTCTTTCATTACCTACATTTGGTAAATAATATTGATTTGAAGCTTCAACAGACGAGTTTTCCGAATTATTCTTTTGGAAAAATTCAATTTCAACTGTCCCTGGATATTCTTTCTGAGATATGCTCCAAAACTCACTTTTGTTAGATGGTCCTAAAGTATTTTGATCATTACCTACACTTTTGGAAGAATCAACAATTATTTTACTAGTTTTTTCTTGATGTCTTGCGGCTTCAGAAAATGTATAGTTCTGTTGATATTCTTCTTTGCCAGGTGATATTTCTGGCATATTCGAAGTATCGTAAAAGTGTGTAGATGGATTTTCAATGAGATCTTCACTTTTATTTGGACTAACTATGGAATTTATATCGCTATTAGATGAATTTTCAAAATATTTTGATTCTATGCTATTGCTATTATTTTCAAATGTTTTAGATAAATAAGATTTAGTGTTATTTGAATCCACATCTCCTGTCGGTAAAATAATCTCATTTCTAGAATGGTATTTCACCGAGTCTTCATTGGATGGCTGTTTGAAGTTTTGAACTTCTAAAAATCCTTCTTTAGGCTTATCTCTGTTGTCAGTTATTTCAGAGTCAATTTTCAAATCTTGAGTAAGCTCTGAATTAATCAAATTTTTATACTTAAACCCTGAATCATTGAATTCATTTGTTTCATTAGAAGCTAATGCTGAATTCAATTCTTCAAAGCTTCCCTGAGTTTTACTAGTATTAAAAATGTTGTCTCGACCCCTTTGAGCACTTAAATTTTCATCAATTCGTCCACTTAGAGTTGAGAAAGGCAATTCTGAGTATTCATTAGAAACATTAAAATCTTTTACTTCGGTGTTGCTCAAAGAATCCAATTCTGGTGATTCTAATTCTGGCGAATGATTCTTTCCAGAACCATAAATCGTATTAAACGAGTATTTGTTAGTATCAGGGCTTGGGCTAATGACTCCTTGGTTGTTATACTGTTGGAAGTAGTTGTCATTACTAAGAGTTCTGTTTTGAGGTGCAAATTGATGGGATTCTTCAACAAGTGTTGAATCCGTTGAAGAGATTTGATTTTTGGATACAATTCCTTCGACCTCATTTTCAATTTGTTGAGTATCTGATATTGGTAAATAATATTCATCCCCAAGTTTTTCTGACACCTTAAATTCAATATCAGAAGTGATATCACTAAGGGAAGCAGAACGAATATCAGAGCCTTCGAAAGGTGTAGGCATATCTTCGTCCAGGTTATTTATTGTCTGATTCTGAGTCTTTTTCATATAATCAACTTGATTATAAGAATCTTCTTCACCACTCGAAAAAGAGGATATGTTAGCTGACTTATTATCTTTACTTATTTCTATTGATTTATTTGTTGAAGAAGAATTGTCTTGGATAGTTAAGAAAGACCCTGATTTATTCGAAGAAATTTCTTCACTGTTCAAGATCAATGGTCGTAAATTTGGTTCAATATTTTTAGTTATTAATTCTATTGGACTTTCTGTTGTAGAATTGAATTCTTCGGGTAAACTTAGTAACTTAAATAATTCACTTCTAAATAAGGAAACATTGACCGTATTTTGTTTATCAATGAAATCTTCAGCAGAACTCTCAACTTTAAGACTAGAAATATTAGTTGATCTGGTTGGTTCGATTTCATCAATTGACAAACCCACTTGAAAATCATTTCCGAAATTTTTCTTAAGTTCAGTAGTAATTTCTACCGGTTTATTTCTTTCATCCATTGAACTCATATTATCATTGAATGCTACTGTGATCTTACTCAAATTGTTCAAAGTAACGATGGTATTTTCATAAAGTTTTTGTTCTTCTTTATGTGGATATAAATTGTCAAAAAGTTCATCAAAAACTTCTTTATTTTCATTAATGCCATTAAATGAACTCGAATCAATATTGGAAATTATTTCCTTATTTTCAAGATTCGTTTGGTTTTCAGTTTGAAACACTTGTTCTTCATTTTTATTAGTTTTCACATCTATTCCGGATTCTATTAGAAATTTTTCAGAGTCAACTGTGGACTTTGAAACTTCAGTCAAATTACCTGCGGTTTCAGAGGTGTCAGCTACAGTTATGATTTGAGAATCAACGTCCTCCTGAAGATGATCGTTAAGACTAAGTTCTTCATTCTTTGACATTGAGGTACCTACTAAAGTTACTGAATCATTTGAAGCAAAATTTGATGATTGAAAACTGTTCGAATTAAGTATTGGAATAATTTCCGGTTTTAAGTTACTATTGGCAGAACTTTCTTTAAAAGACTCAGCGAATATTTTGGAGCGTTCTTCAAGATTCGATGTTCTTAAAACTTTATTTTCCTGATCTGTCTTGGAAGAAATTTCAGAAAAATTACCATGTCGAAATACCTCATTGGAACTATCAGTTTCATTCAAAGTTGCAACATTTTTAAAGGTGGTGTTTGGAGTTTGAAAGTTTAAAGAAAGATCCCCACTGTCAGAAATAATGGCAGAAGAATTTCCGGCTTCATTATTTTCAGGTTTTAGCCGTTCGTTCAAATATATTTCGGAATTCTTTTCGACGTTTAAATGTTCAAAATCTTCCACAAAACCTAGAGGACTGTGGTCTTCAACTATTTCACTATCTTTCTGATTGGACATTCCTTTAAAAGCTTTATCTCTTATCACAGTAAAAATATCATTGTGTGTATTATTAAATCTAGAAAACACGTCTTGACTTAACAAAGAATCATTTGCAATAGTGTACTGTGTTTCTGGTACAGAGAATTTGTTTTCAGTGAAATTTTCTGTACCATTTGAAATATTAAACAATGAATCTTCATTAGAAGCTTCAACTTCTTGATTCTCATCTTTTGGCACCTTTCCGTTCAAGTCCGAAATTACAAAACCATTGGTGGATTTAAAGAAATTAAAAGAATTTACTTTAGATTCAGAACTGTTGTTTGAATTTGGACCACTATCTGAAGTAATATCATCTTCAGAATGTTGTGGTCGAACAAAGTCCTTAGCATCGTTAGAGTCAACTGAGGCAAAGTTATTGAAAGTGTTCTTCGTTGAAGAAATATTATCGGAAACATAACTGTGGGTGAAATGATGGTTGTCAGAGATTTTGGAATCAGAATCGATGAAGCCTCCAGTATTAGTTTTGTACTGAGAACCATTTGATGATAAACTGTCAGAAGTTGTGTGATGCAAAGATTCATTTTTCAACCCTAAGTTTCTATCTTCCAGGAAGTTTAAGGATACATTTTTTAATTCAAATGCAAAAGCATTCGAAAGCTCTTTGTCATATGAATTTGAAGAATTTTCAAAATACATTGAACCATGAGCAATATCTTTCTCAGATGCAATTGACCTTAAAGTAGTCGTTGATATAACTGTATCTTCTGTAAATTTATCTGCATTACTACCTAAAGTACTCAAATATTGAGCGTTATTCTGGGCTTGACTAGCTTTGGAGGTTTCCTTCTTTTTTGAAGATGGAATCAAATCTTCGGACCTAAACAATGTAGATGCATTCCTTAACGGAGACACTGTTGTATAAATGTCAGAAAATTTCTCAGAGGATTCTAAAACGTCTTTCGGAAAGACAATATGAATAAATGGTGATTCTATGTTTCCGTTTTCAGAATCATTTATAATCGTAGTTGTCTCAGAATCAACCTTTAAAATTTCAGAATTGACTTTTTCCCCAATTGTTGTATCAACTGTTTTATCGAAATCAGTTTTGGGCTCATCCACATCGGTGTTTGTATGATAATCACCAGAATTTTCAAAACCCTCCAACTCACCATCATCACTATTACCACTACCTTCCCCTGTGTCAAAATCAAATCCATATTGGACAATTTTCAAACGATCCTCAGGGTCCATAAAATAATCACTATTCGCTTCCGAATCGACTTCCGATTCCAAAATACCAAAATCAATAAATTTTGACTCCCCATCACGCTTCGGTATAGCCGTTAGCAATCCATCAATTGGATTTTCAACGACAACACCATGCGTTCGATTCACCACCTCAGCTAAGAATTCCTTTTGGACGACATCATGATTGGACGATGTTAATGTGTTTATGGGAAATAGTTTTGTTGTTGTATGTGGAATGTCCATCTCATTTTGAATTGGATACAATTTTGTACTTTGTGGATTATCATTATTGATTCTACCTTTGTTGCCTGGAAAAATTCGGCCAATACCAACATTGGCATATGATGTGTCAAACTGTTGCGAAATGAGATTTTCATCATCATTATTGTTGTTGAGTCTATTTGGTATCACTGGGTCTTTAGATTTAAAGAAATTGTTAACGGAGTCTTTTTGCTGTAATAAAGATAATACATTTTTGGTTAAATTGGAGATTTATTTTAAGAAAATTTTGACTTACTTTCTCTTCGCTAGAATCAAATAAAGTATTTTCCGAAACATCTTCCTGTTTATTAGCTTGAATTGAATTTTCCTCGACAACATTATTTCTCACTGTGGTCAAGCTAACAACATTTTCAGACCTTGATGGTAAATCTGTTTTGATGTACTTTCTCTTCAATAAATCCAATAGAACTGCGTTCTCCTAGATTTGGTTTATTAGTTGTTAAGAAAATTTAAATTTAATTCAATAACGATATTTTTGGAAGAGTAGAGCATTCCGATTTTGACTTAAAATAAAAAAAAATTAAAGCTAAAACCAGTTTAAATTAAATGAATTTTGTTAGATCTGATTTGTTAGATTTTGAATATTTTTTTACAATTTGTACAAGTTTTTTTTTTTAAATTCAAAAGGTCTGTTTTGGTGAAATTGAAACTTTGTATTTTTTTTAAATAATGTAACGATCTTTTCCCAAAATTTTGAATTGGAAATGGTTTGTACAAATATTTGGTTCTTGTAATCGGCAGAGAACCGGCAGATGAATTATTTTATACTTGAACCATTTAGCAGAGACACAACATTAATAAAATCGAAAGCAATGCTTGCCAACTGATGTAAAATCGTGGTGTTATATTAAATTTAGTTTTTTTTTTTATTAAATTTTAAAATAAAATACAAGCCGTATTTTTTAAGATAATATTCCATAGCCATAAAATACAAACCGTATTTTTTAAGATAATATTCCATAGCTTTAGGGCTAAAATTTTAAGGCAAATGTATACCAAGGTTTTTTAACACCTTTCATGTCGTCTGAAAGGCATTTTTAGTTATGTCAAATTTGACAGGAGAGCATGAAAATGTGATTTTCTTAGGTGCAGTTGTACAAATATTTGAAACTTGGTTCAAGGCTTTATTCCACAAATTTCGGCGGATTAAATAAAACTGAAAATTATATAGGAGTTGTTAAGTTTCTTTCGTATGAATAATCTGAACAACTGACAAATGTTATTAATATGTAAATAAATAAAGTTTCAAATTCGGTCGGCAACAAAATGATTTCGATTTTTTGCATTTTTTTTATGCTATAAAATATTAATAAGGAGAAATAATCTACATGTTCATCCAATTAACATTAATCGCCAAGAAGATGGAGAAGAACAGCCATTAAATAAATTGACGTCTAAAATTTGAGGTCAAATTCCAGCGAATTATTTATTCGCCGATTTGTGGAATGCGTCCTGTTGTTGTGGAATGCGAATTTGCATTAGAAAATTCGCAGAATTCTATTGTTGAGCGCATAGAAAATAATAAAATGTAATTGTTTTGATATTTATATAATTTTTTTGTTGTGTTATCTTTTAAAAGTTTGTAAATAAGATCATTTATTAACTTATTTGAAAAGTTAAAACAAAAATAAGTTGATATTTTCCCTTGAAATTGCTTAAAAAGGTGCATTCGCAGTTCGCAGTTCATTTAAAAGGCACTTAAATGCGTGAATTCTTGATTTCTTCTTTACTATACAAGACCCATTAGGCGGCTTACGGGTTGTTGTAGTTAACGGGGGATTTAATAGATTAAAACAGTTGACCGGAAATTACCAAACAAGGTAAATTATATAACTATTTGCTGTTAGCTCGAAATATAGTTTGTTTAAGGCAACAGCGCAATCGATTCTTGTATATGGTACACAAGTTTGGGGTGGTCAGCGATTAGAGGTGGTGGAACACTTTTTTATTTGCCAATCAACACCCCTAAATACATGTATTATCTTGAGTCGGGATTACCATCACTGTGTATCTCATCGCTATAGCTACACGCTGATTATTTATCAAGGGTGGCTAAAATGGACGAAATTCGCCTACTAAAGCAGATATTGTGGTATGCAATGCAAAAAAAATACACTTTTTGCAAAAATTGGAGTAAACTGGCTGCAGACTGTGGAATAGTGCTGAATTTATCGGAAGTTAGAATGGACCAATGGAAACAGACGTTTTATGAAGTTATCCGGACAACTGATGAGAATGAGATATACTCTTTAATCGAAAAAGCCCGTGAGTCAACAGAGAGGTTTTATTACTCGAAAGTTAACTACAATTTAAACGAAGCAAATTACTCCAACAGCAGTTTCTCATGTATTATGATCGGGACATTTTATAAAATGAGAGGAAAATTAATAAGCCTTAATTATTCAATACATAGAACTGAAGGAACTGGCAACTGTGATATGTGCAACCTGCAGGACGGAGAAAGTATCTATCACTTCATCGGAGTATGCCCCGTGTTGAAGGAGCTGAGAAGATTTCACTTTGGGAAAAATACTCTTCAATTTGATGAAGTTGAAAAATATCTAAACGGGTTGGACTGCAACTTCTGTTCAGCTACTATCAAAAGGCCAGCGCATAATCACAGAAAGCTTTTAAAATTGAAATTCTTTAAAAATAACTTATTGTGATGATTTAACTAAACTTAAAGTCTATGAAAAAAATGTGTTTTTGCTAAACTAAAAGCCATTGAACAAAAAATATTTATTTTGTTTTCGCTAAACTAAAAGCACTTAAATAAAAAAAATATTTAAATAAAAACAAAAATTATACATATTATTGTTAAATTTATCTTAAAAATTAAATTATTGTAAACTTTGTCAAATGGCCTACTCAGGCAAACGACAGATATAGTCATGTCTTAATTATTCAATTAAAATTCTTAATGATAACCAATGTACAACTTTTATATTGAAGAAAAATCTAATCTAAATATCTAAAAAAAAATCTATATAACTATTTCGCGTTTCTCAGGTGTGTATCTATCTACAACGTATATGTCAAGACACAATGACGTTTAACACCATTTGTAATATTTATGGCACATTAAAAATATAACATTATGTCTGCCTCACTTTGTATATGTAGCTCTTCTAGCTCTTACAAATTTATTAGACGCAGGCAAAATTCTACTTCAGTTTCATTTCACCAAATACTGAAATTTTGATTTAAAGTCTTTTCACACTTAAATGTGTCAACTAAAATATATTGCCTAGTAACTAAATCAATCCATACCGTATTAGATTCAAATAGAATAGTAGAATTCAATATATTATCCTCATTTTCACTTAGCCATTGTATAAGATTCTCGTCATCAGTGTTAGTAGTTAAAGTTGAATCAGTGTTACCACTTTCTGTTGTTTCCTTAATACTATTTCCCATTCGACTACTTCCGCTACCAGCAGTGGGAGAATTATTTGGCGCATCTGTACTTGAACTTGAACTTAATATATGATTACTCTCAATAAACCGTTGTGAAGTCGTACTACGATGTGTAGTTAGTAGAAAGCTGCTTTGACTGGTTCGATATAACTCGCTAAATGGATTGAAAAGCATTTTTGGATCGATATCGACCACTTCTACATCCTTGGATGAATCAACTATCATCAGTGTGCCATTTGGATACTTCCGTACCACAGTTTGATTTGGCAAAATTCCATATACCATAATGCCAATGTCTAATTGACGTGACACTTGAGGTGGTCGTTTGCGGACGACTGTATTGTTTGGCAATATGCCATATACCGAGAAATCTTGAATGGGTTTTTGTTCTGTGGTTATTGTTGTTGTTGTTGTTGTATCATTTGACAGTTGTTGTTTTAATTTATTTTCAGGTGACACTTGAGTGACATTTGCTGTTGTTGAAACAGGTGTTGTTGTGGAACTTATTGTTTGGGTTGATGTTGAGATCTTGTTAGTTGTGCTTTGATAAGATCCAGCGGGTAGAATCGGTATGCGTTTATTGCCGAAGCGGGATCGTATTGTTGTTGTGATTTCAGTTTGAACTGTCTTAAATGGGCTAGTTTGATCGTATTTCTGTGTGGAACCTAGGATACTATTCAAATGGATTGGTAAGGACTGGGTACGAATGGATGATTGTGGAGAAGTAGTGTATTCAAGAATAGTAGATGTATCTTGTTCAAGAGTTGATGTTGATGGAATGGCTGTATCTGTGGTCACGCCACCAGTCACTTTCGCATCTTCTCGAAAAGTACTAGTTAACTCTGAGGAACGGTCGGTTGATGTGCTGCCAGTAATAGAAATCGAAGGATATGTTTGAGTACCGAAAAAATTATTTATGTTTACTGGTCGGCCAGTTGTCTGCTTCTTCTGCACATCTATAGGAGTTGTTGTCGATTCCGGGCCTTTATAGATTGGATGAACCTCAATAGATGGTTGTGTATTTTGATTAACCTTCTTTGCTTGAATTGTGAACAGATCAAGGAAAGAAATGGTGACCGGTGGCGATCCCGTAGAAGGAGCACTAAAAATAGTAGTTATGGGAGGAGAAAATGTAGTAGAAGCTTCTGTAGGAGTACTGTTTGTATCCAGTGTTGCTGGTGTTGTTGTTTTTGTGGTATTTTCTGTAGTTGTTGCCATTGTTTCAGAAGCATTTTGTACGGAAGTATCCAAAAAGTTACTTATAGCTGAAATTAGTTGCGGTCGTGTTATCAAGCTACTACCAGGAGTTGTTAGTGCATCTGCCAGAAATGGCATTGGTAGACTTGTTGGCGGAATACTTGCTAGTGTGGTTAGTTCTAATAGGTTAGTGCTAATGTTAGTTAGGTTGGTGTTAGTAAGAGTTGGCTGAGTTGGTGAAGCAAAGGGAAGGGAAAGAGTAGTTAAATCAGTAAATCCAGGGGTTGTTTGTTCTGTTTGGGATCTAAAAAGCAATGTAGTGTCTGATGTGTATGGGACTGTTATAGTTTTAAGGGAGTCATTGGGATCAATGGATAAGGTGGTTGTTGGAGTGATAATTGTTGTGAATGGATTAATTTCCACACTATTTAGTAAACGCCCATCGCGATCATTATTCGTTATTGCATTAGTATTTGTTGTATTTTCATCATCCATCACTTCGGTGATGGGATCATGTGTATTTACAGTGGTTGATGATATGGAGTCAATTTTTTGCTCCGGTACCTGAATTATATCCGGAAGTTCAGTTGTTGATGTTGTTGTAGAAGTGGTTGTTGTTGTTGTGGTTGAAGTTGTTGTTGGCGGAGTCTTCAATAGAATATCAGCTAAAGCTTCATAAATAGAAACTGTTACTGATGATTGGGGTAGTGGTTGTTCGTCGGCGCCACTCTCCACGCTTATTTCACTTCGTGTTAAGCCACCAGCCACAGGTTCCACCATATTCCAAACACCAGCCGCTTCGTCGTATACTATACCTTCAAAATTGCTACCGGATTTGTTGAGGTCGTGGTTTTCTAGATTGTGCGGGGTAACATAGTCGAACTGGGGTGATGGCATCTAGAGAAAAAAAAGAAAAAAAAATAATTATTTTATAGTGAAATATGATTACATTTTATTTTAAACTTACATACCATGATTTTTTTATGAAGAATGAAAAAGTCAGCAAGATAATCAAATATTAATTACTGAGCAACTATTGATGAGCTACTATGTGGCTTAACTAATAATGCTTCCAAATTACCTCTTAGTTAGTTAAAATTAATTAATTTAATCTTTTTCGAACGTAGTTTTTTATTAAACAAAGTATCTAATAATTTATCTAATCAAAAAAATGTAACTACACATGCTCTAAGTATACGTACATTTACTTTTAAGGAGCATTAAACTTGTGTGTTTTTCAATCTAACTAAAAAAGAGATATGACATACATAACTGTCAGATTACTTGTCAAATTGACAGTTGCTTCACGTTTGTGCGTAATTTCACGAGAAAGCGTTACGTTATTTCCATATTTCAGAAGAAGTATTAAAACGCCATTGATCACTATGTGACTTTATGAAAAACAAAAGCACAACTTTTAATTTATAATCGATTTTTGTTTATATGTTTCTTATTTCTTATGAGAAATATTAGTTGTAGGAACATAGTATGTCTGCCTCTCCTATATTCACATTTTCCATCACATTTCATAAAAAACCGGTATCGGTGATTCGAAAAAAATTATGATAACTAATAGTCTATCTAAAAGGTCATTTTAATGCCGTTTTCGATTGGCTGTTGGGAGTTAATCATTTCTCCGAATTGGCTGTATTCTATAAGAAAAAGAGTAACTCCGAACAGCCAATCGAAAACGATATAACATATGCTAATTTGGTTTTTGATTGTCTATTCTGGGTTACTCTTTTTCCACTCGTAGTACCAAATTCCACAAGCGTAAGTTTTCTGTGTGTACAAAAAAAAGTGGGTACATATATATTTGCAATTCCGAAAGGTTAAGATCAAGTTTGCTTGATAGATAACGTGCGCCTATATCTTAAGTGTGAATAATTTGTTTTCACAGAAAATCATTCACGCTTGCGGAATTGGGCATTTCATACCCTAAAACTGTTGGATTGGCTGTTCCGAGTAAAGTTTTCGGAGTATTTGTCTGTTCTCGATTTCATAAGAGAGTAAAGAATAGAACACACATATACACATAAAGGTTTTCGTTTGACTATTTGTCAAAAGTAATAATTGTTTGAAGAAGTAATTTTTTAGATGGCGACGGTTAAGTATGTATGTGTTAATTTGTGAATTATATACAATTTCATATTCGATTAGAATGAAAAAGAGTAAAACACTCCGAAAATCTAATGGAAAACGACACAAATGGGTAACGAATGTCGTATTATATGAATAGAATACAATGTAGAAAAAAAATAGTAACTCCGAACGTCTAATCAAAAACGACGTAAGGTATAGTAATTGGACAGGCATATTTTCTTTATTTTATTGTAGTTGACCGTTCTTCGCGAATGGAGAGTGTGAACTGTCAAAATTTATTTTATTTCCCAATATTGCTTTCAAAAAAAGTAGATACATTTTCAAATGGCTATATAACATCAAGCTTATTTTATATTTAAAACTTTTTAAAATAAAAAGATAATACTATTCAATTAAACACATTCAGAATATTTGAAAAAAACTTTGTTAAAAAGATGTTTAAGAAAATTAACATCAGCTAGTGTTGCCACACTCCGTGAAAAATGTAATCTTTCATAGTGAAATTCAAATTTCAAAAAACAGATGAATTTATTAGAAGCCGAAGATTAGTATTCCAAAACTCAAAAATAAACTCAACATTTAATTTTATTTTTTTACTTTATTTATAAATATATGTATTAAATTAGAGTTGCACTAAAAATTTTCAAAGTTATTTTAAATATGCGCGTAAATATTGAGCTAAAATTTTACTAACACGAAATGATTTATTTTTGATATTTATATAAGTTTTAGTTTTAATGATGACACTACAATAAAAATTAATAACAAAACCAACCACCAATATAAAATACACCAGAGTTACATAAAAAACTAAACAATAAATTAAACAAAACAAAACAATAACTGAACAAAAAAAAAGAAAAAAGGAAAACACAAACAAAATTCCCCTCTCGCCAGCCTATTTTCCAACTTGATTTATTCGTTTATTGCTCCAATTGGTTTGAATCAAAGACAACGAGGACCAAATTTCATTGAGATCATGTGGTATCTCCGTAGTAGTTGGTGGCGTCACGATTCGCCTTTGGAGCTCAGTCGTTTTAATCAAGCTCTTGTGCAGAGCATAAGATGTCGGAGCATGTTGCTGGATTTGTCTGCGATTATTTGGTAATGGCGGTGTCGGTGGTTGCGGCATATGGATTTGATTGCCGATGGCCGGTTTTAGAATGCTGTGTCTCCTTAGTTTTTGTAACTGTGGCGATTGATGGTAACTATAGGTATCTGATGGGGTGTTCCTTTCCTGGTAACTGGGTCCCATTAATGGTGGATGGCTTATGGACCACTCCCATAAAAAAGCCTTTAAAAAGCATTTTCGATGGATTTCAATTGTCATATGAAATTGAAATATTTATGCAATGCAGTGATAGAAAAAAAAATTGTATTATGTGGTATGTGTTAGACCAATTAAGCGAAACGATGTTGTGTGGCATGCAATTGGCAACACTTTTTTTCACTGGTACGCACTTTTTTTTGTCATTTTTGTCAACAATTGCGTAGTAGATGTTTACCTAATACGTACATAAAATCCACGACCGGATGCCACGAGTTTGTTTTTGTGATTCAATACAATACCCTAGTTAAGAATATTGAATATATAAGGTAATCATGTTTTTATGAACGAAGTCCAAAGTATTAAAATAATAGGATTTATTCTTATAATTTTTTCATTAACAAAAATTAAAACTTTGGGTCATAAAATAAATGTTAACTACTTAAAGCAACAGAGGGTTGGAGACAGGAAAGGACAAAGGTTGATAAAAATCCTCCGGAACGATCAACGTCTACAGCGTTAAAGCAGCACGTGGCTTAATTTAATATTTGTGTAGATCCATAATTAGGATAAATTTAATGTAAAAAAATGATTCTCCGTGAAAATTACTACTTATTTCAATACGATAAGCATGTAACGTTTGGAAATATATTACTTGCTAAAGAAGCACAATTTGATTGTTGCCTCAACAACTCTTAATGTGGCCGGTCCAGTAATTAAGTATATGTAGTACATTATATTATTTTTAAAGGTGTGTCTACAACAAAGAAACATTTTTTTTGTTTCTGAAATGCTTTCCATTTGTTTTAAACACAATTCAGAAATGTGTTTTTGGTGTGGACGCTTGGAGAAACATTTCAAAAATGTTTCTTTGTTTCTTAAATATGTTTTTGTTGTTGACACACCTTAAGAAAATTAAAAATAACAAGTTTAATGAGCGGTTATTAAAGTACACACTTTGCGATTTGGCTCCCTCATGTATAACTAGCTTAAAAACCGCCATTGAAAATGTTTGAATTTTACAGAAAAAGTCAGTGTCGCATACGATTTCTGTTCGAAAGAAATTATTAGGCCTTATTTTTTAGAAACATTCACTGCTGACACGAGTATTGTAGAACAATTATTGATGATTTTACCACAGAGCACAATTGAAGGAAGATATGGGGCCACTCTTCATACAGCAATAGTTGCAATAGAGATGTTGAAATTATAATTTCCAACTAATAACATTGTTCTAAGAAAATTTTCCTTTTGCTCTAAGGTGCTTGCTTGCTTAAGTTCAGAATACAGATCTTTTGAACGAAAAAAAAATTAGTGCAGAAACATTTTTATAATAGAGAAGAAGTTGCAACACTTTTCTTGATTCTTAAGTTTCAGACTTTCATCTTTTTCGAAATGCTCTTGAATAACTTATGAATTTAACCGCCATTTTCTTAACACTTTTTGTTTTACTTTTTTATCTTCGAGATTAATATAAAGAGCATGATCAGAGATCTGGGATTTATTTTCGAAATACACTTAAACCCTGGAACTGTCATAAATTACAAATTTACTGACAAGCTGTAGGGATAAGCGATATTGAGAAAACATCCATATTAACATCGATGTCAACAATCGAAGACCCAGCATCGATGTTTCAAATTATCGAATCGGAAACATCGATGTTTTTAAAGTAAAATCGTATCTACGCACAGTTTTAATCAAGAAAATACATTTAGTCGTGTTTATTTCTTACATAATTTTGAAAAGGAAAACCACTTTACATGATTGAGTTCGATATACCTACATAGAGGCAAACAGACCACATTTTCCATGAGCAAATGCATATTCCTAAGCCCAGAAAAACTATTGTTTTGAATATTTTAAATATCGTTGTTCTTCATTCGTTTTACTTGAAAAATAGGTTAAAAATCAAATTATGTATGTATGTATGTATTTCGACATATCTCGGACACCAAAATAATAGCCTGTTTCAACATGTTATATAATTAAGCTTAATTGATCGATGATTGATTGAATTAATATTGTATAGGTACTTAGTCTTATAAAATATTTTTCAATTTTTCTCCCACAATGTATCGATAATGGGAAATGAAATCGATGAACATCCCTAACAAGATGTCAAAACCGCATTTTTCTTTCGTGATTGTCAAAATTAGGAGTTAGCGGCACTCAGCTGTTTGCTCCATTTGAATGGTCATTTTATTCTGAGCTAATGGAGCACGTCCCGATTTAGCTCTGAAAAACGAATCACAAGTTGAGCGGCAAGATTTATTAAAAGAGAAAAACAGTTTTTTTTTGTTTGACAGCTTAATTTTCTGATCTGAGCTAAAAAAGAAAAAACGCCATAGATTTACAAATCCAAAATGCGAAGTTATAAATTAAAAAAAAAAAAGAGAAAAAAATTAATTTCACGATTTTGGTGAGCGTACTTATTCTTGATTGTTTATCCAGAATCAATTTTCTCTTTTTTCGGAAGAAGAACTACCACCCAGTATCAGACGAAATCGCTTCTTTGTTATTTTAAAATATGATATCCGAAGAGTTGAATGGAATTCAATGGAATTCTACGCATAATGCAAATATAATATAAAATTAACGCTGTAGTTATCGGCACGATTGCTATTCTTACCGAATTTGACAGAAATGATGTGTTGTAAATGGGTGCATTTTTTCGGAAGCCATCTTGTTTCGATTCCATGCATTATCACAGGCATTTTTAAAGTATGAGAGAAAGAGAAAATAGTATTTGGTGAAAAGAATAATGTCGATTTCGTTTCAATAATTAGGATTCGCTACTAAAACCAATACTTTTTGGCTTTGAAAAGAACGATTACGGACCGAATCTCTTTTTGGGACTGTGTGTGTTGCTTGGCAGCTCTAAAAAAAAACAAATCTTCAATTCGTTAAAACATCATTATTTCGTTTTAATTTCCCGATTCCGACGCGGGGGAGTTCCTAAACCCACTTGCACTTTTTTAATATTTGTTTCCAAGAAGTTTTTAACAATTTTTTTTATTTTTAAATATATTAATTTACTTTTTCTGTACACTGCCACAAAATAAAAATTAATTCACAACACAACAATTGAGAAACGTCAAAACAAATATTGTAGTGTGTGTACGAATCTGTGCACAAATCCGTTTTGAATCCGTCTCCAAAAAGAGATTCAATACGGATCTGTTTTTCCAGAAAAATATTGGTTTTAATTTGAAACGAATTTGATTTTCAGAAAAAAATTGACGGCGGATCGACGGCAAGTCGATGTTTTTGTTGAAACGAAATCGACATAAGTAAAAAGCGAAACTGACAATTTGATTTTCCTTGCGAAATAAAGTTGTTACACGAATAGAATTTAAATTTACTCTTAAAATCTCAACGTTAGCATTAAATTTGACAACCTTATCCGCCATTCTGTCATCAGTCATTATTTGTATTTTGTAAAACAAACATATGTATGTCAAATTTGTAATCAACTTAGCGTCTCTTAAATCCAGTAAAAATATTTTCGAATCATAACCCGTCTCTTTGGATTTTTGGAGTCCTAGATATATTTATTAAATTTGTAAAAACGTGGACAGTCTTCATAGCATGACTTAAATTATACCATATTTGCTTCCATCACCCAAAAACAAACAACTATTTCCCTTTCAACCACAACCTACATACAAACAAATATTAAAATACAATTTTTTATAAGCCAATTAATTGTGAAAAACGTCTATATGTCGTCTCTGTCCCACGTCAAAGTCAAGTGTTGCCAATTGAGTTAGACAAAAAACAAAACCAAAATAATTAAAAATTTGTGTTCATGTTAGGATTGATATAGTGATGTTAAGTTTTATGAAATAATGTCAATTTAATGATATGGCATGATGGTGGTATATTTTGAATTAAGTAATGTTGGACAACTAATGTTCGGCTTCTTAGGTTGTTTTTGAATTGGAAAATTTTGATGATTTTCGAGTCTTTTGGAGAGCTTAACTAAACAGACACACATTACATTTTTAACAAAAAATTCTATACTTACAGGCTCAGTGGTTAAAGCCGGAATAGTTGGTGTGTAGATTGGTTTTGAAGGTTCTGATTTTTGTTGGTATCGACTGAATGCATCACCGCGATACCGAGAACTGAATTTATGTTGTTTTGGCTTAAATAAAATAAAATACAAATTTAATTAAATTAAATTTTTTCGATGAGTATTTCAACAAACCTACCTTAGGTCTTGCATCTACAATAGGCCGATCAAATGCTAAATTTCTTGACTTTGTTATCTGCAGAGGTCTAACTGGCTGTGGTGCTGGACTGGTGTGGATAACTTCGTTGTCATATTTGATAGGTTCATCTAAAGTTGACGAAGCTTTAGTTCTCAATGATGGAAATTGCAATCGACTGTTAAATCGGTTCTTGAATTTTGCACGTGCAGCAAGAACTTCTGGCTTTTTGATGGGCTTTGAAGTTGTCGTGGGGCGCTGTGTTGTGGTTTTCGGTTTTGGGCGATATGGCTCAGCTCTCCGAGGTAAAAACAATGGTTTTGTTTCCCTTGTTGATTCCTCAATTTCGTTCGGTTTAACTTCGTGTTCATTGTCTTGGGTTGAAGGTTCAATCCTTCTGTTTGAGTTGGATGGCACTTTTGGAATGTCTTCATATTTTACCTCATTGGAAGGTTCTTTCTTTCTTGACTTGATGGCTGCCTTATTGATTCTGACTTGCGCTCTCAATTTCTCTGAATCACTACGTCTCGATTTTGATGGTTCTTCATTTTTTAATGCAGTTTCTATATTTTGTTCTAGACGAGGCTGTTCAATCCGTCTAGATTTCAAAGCAGCTCTTGCTGTATCTTCTCGTTTTAGCTCTACTCGACGAACTTTGGGAATTGCTCGAGAAACTTGAAGAATTTCATCGCTGCTTGTCTCTTGACTTGTATGTTCTAAACGGCGAGGTCTTCCTTGAAGCCTAGGAGCTTCGTATATCTCATTTGACTTTGAGTAGGTTGGGTCTTCTTGCACTGGAAGCTTGGGATAGTTTTTTGGTAATAACGCTGGACTTGGTTGTTGTTTTTTCAACAAAAGTTTGAAGTGCTCCGGATAGTTTTCATCTTCAAGTTGGTCCTCGTCTAAGGCTTTGGATTTTCTTTCGCTCGATTTCACTTTTGATGCGCCTCTTTTATTTGCAACATTTTTCCAATTGCTCGTTGTTGCAACGGTCAATGGATTTTCTGACGAAATCACCTCATCATCTTGCTTCGTTACACTTCGTGACGTAAAAGTTCTTACTTTTCGAATATTTTCAGTTGGTCCATCTAATGGCACATCAGATCTTCTTCGACTACTTACTGATGCAGGTGGACTTGATGATGATGGTTCTGATCGAGTTTTACTCCTCCTGATGACATTCGTTCGATCTACACTTGATGTTGGGAGTTCAATTTTGGTCGGCTGGTCACTACTCGTACTTGGTGTAGCTGGAATTATGCGTTTTCTGGTACGAACTAATGGAATAGCTTCTGTTGCTTCGGCGGTCAGCTTGCGAGAGGATCGATCATTTGCGCGGCCCCGACTGCCTCGCTGTGAGGATCGAGGTGATTCCTTAGTTTCATATTGAGTTGATGGTATGGCAGATGGGATAGCTGCTCGAAAGCGACTTGAAGCTCTGTGCGACACAGAACCTCGTGTCGAGTTTGGTAGATTGACTATTTCGGGGCTGGCATTTGTGCCGACTTCATCTTTTTGCACGGGCAATCCAAATTTCACACGGCCTCGATGTTGTGCCTGCAAAGAATTTGTTGATAATTTAAATGATGAGAAATGGGGATTTTGTTAATCAATAATCAGTATCTGTAGTAAAAAAGTTCCAATTTATCCAAGATATATAGCAACCAGTTAGAGGGCAAAATCTTTGCTTAACTAAATAAATTTTATAATAAGGAGTATTTTATTATCGAAATTTTTGAAAATCTAAAAATAAGTGTATGTGTACTTATGTATACGCGTTTGAAGAAAAACTTCTTATTTTTTGGGTCCCACCACTTAGATTAAATTGAAACTCATAACCGTTTTAATAATCTAAATCTAGTTAGTAGTTTTAAAATCACATCGTTTTGTTTATGCAAAATTCAAATGATTTTCTTTTGAAATGTGTGTAACTGTTATTAAAAAACGCTTACATTTTATAACTATTTACTTAATGTTGTTGTATTTTAAGTGCTTTTAAAAACCATTATACTTATACCTACATATTTAAAACACGTTTCAATATTTTCTTGAAAAATTACATTTTTTGAGCCACCCTATTTTGAACTTTTTTTTTATTTCAGAATTCTACGTCAGCTACAATATATTTCAATTTCATGGAAATAGGTCTAAGAACAACGAATTTGATATTTTTTTAACCGTCCCGTACTTGCAAAAATACATCCCCATTAACGACACCATCTTTGAATTGTATAAGCGTCACCGTCACTTAAACTTTGATCCGTGATTCAGCAATTTTAGTTCGACGATTTCGGCGAATTAAGTGAAGTTTGACGTTCCTTCAAATTTTGTTCCATGGTTTAGTAATGTAAACTAACCGTTTTCAACTTAAAGATTTAATCTCACCGATCTTACTCTCTGAAATCGCACAACATACAAGAAAACGAAAGCGTGGTATAATTTACTTCCACAACTTATTAGTTATACTCGTAAAATCGTTACACAATTGACAGTTAAACGAGATTTTTAACGAAGAGATTTAATAAAATAATTTTTCAAAATTATGAACGAAAATGAGACGAGAGTGTGACATGATTCATTATAAGCATTTTGTAATTATAAAACCATTCCCATTGAGTGGGACGAAACTTTTAATTAATATTGAAGCTAACTGATTTTCAATTACTTAGGTAGGCCCGTTTGCTGATACGCATCATAAATATTTATGTTAAGCTTATGGGCTACTTTTTCCTCTGCGTAACTGTCACATAAGTGCTTATGTAGAACTTAAATGCTTACGTTGTGTATCAGAAAACGGGCCTTAATCTATTAATTTATCGTAACGTAACGTATATACTCGTCATATTTTGACACTAATTTAAGAAGAGCAACAAGATCTCGTCCCTCTCACGTATCGTTTTCCTATCGCATCCATTTGGATTCTCCCAAGTCAATGTTATTTTAGATTTGTTAGCGGACTTAGGATTAGGATTCCTCGTATATGGCAATGCTGGTCTACGTTTGTCAACATGACTGTCTTATTTATTTTTTGTTTTTTTTTTTTGTATCTTACGAACAAAATTTTGTTAATTTCAAGTTGTTAAATTTTAAGTAAATTATAAAAAAATTGAATAGTGTTATTTAGAATTAACTGTTTATTAAATTAAATAAAGAAATTGTAAAAAAGATGTTTGTTGGTATTTTTTTTGTATATATATACAAAATGAAAATGTTTTTTGGTTCTGGTGGTTGTTTATTTGATGAATTTAATTTAAAAAAAAAACTACTTTCCTGTGGTTTTTTTTATAAAAATATTTGTTTAAATGGTGTGCGGTTCTTTCTTTCAAAAATACAATATGAAAGCCATATGCACTAATTCACTTAACACCATATCAAAAAAATACAATGCTACCTTTTCCGTTCCAGTAATAAAAAAATTGAATATTTAAAGTAGAACTTCTAAACCAGTTTACCCTTAAACTTCAACTTTCAATGTCATTTTTAATGCATATGCAACCTTTATAGTACTATTAATTTTTGCATTTAGAAACCAATTGTCACTTTAAAAGCTTGTTTTTATTATGTTTCGCAAACTAGCAATTAAATTTATAATACCTAGTTAATCTATCTTTAAAAATAATTCAATGGCAAAGTATTGTGTTGTGTTACCACAAGCCTTGGACTTCAGGGAGGGAAAGAAAAACAAATCAATACCAATTCTGTAATCAAGTGAAACTAATTTAAAATCTTTTTTTTGTAAGTAAGCTTGTTCTGCAGTTGTATCGGTATCTTATAGCTGAGATATTTATTGTGTATGGCCAATTCGCTATTAGATTTTTTAATTAAAATTTAATAAAAAAAAACCGATTATAGTAAGTTGTTGGAAAGAGAAATCCATAGCCAAGCCCTCCCCAATCGGTGTTATATTTTTTATTTTGTTTCTGTTTTAATTTCAAAACCCAGGTTTAAGACTTTGAGTTCCATTCTGCGCTTGAATTTAATCAGGTTTGATACAAACTATTGAGAGTTCATTGAACATTTTTTTGCGCAATAAATCGCATGCAATATTTAGTTCCGTATGTGTGCCCTCAATAATTTGCACAAAAATGAATTTGTGGTTACATTTATATGTTGAAGACTTGTATCCACTATTTCTATGTGGACCTGTTTTTAGGGTTGCCATGTGTTTTTCCATTGAATGTTCATTTTAATAATTTTAAAAGATTATTGAAAACTGCCAGTAGCCACGAATTGTTTGAAAAATAATTTGACTAAGAAATTATTTAACTTGCGCCATTTAGTGTGTTTGAATTTAACGAAATGTTTCTTAAATAATATAATTTACAGTATTAAAAAAATATGTAGAATATATTGCGGCTATGAGGATACGACAGCACATTTGAACTAAGAAAGGGTTACACACAACTTCAAAAGGAACCAGACCAACAAAATCAATGTACATATTTGCAAATGGCAGATTTAGAAAAATAACAGGTTTGTTTCCGTACTTTCTAAAGTTGTGAAATTCTACGAATTTCTAAGAAAAAGTGTCAAATCCTGTTCCTGTACACCAAATTTTCATAGTTTTTTTTTAAAAAAGGGGATCTCACGGCAGTGTAAAATATTTCCTCACGCTGCGAATTTTAGCCCAAGAAATTTCTTTGGATAAAATAATAAAAACTCTCAAATGAAAAAAAAAAATCAAGAACTTTCAGTTGTGGAGTATGTCATTACAAAAAGTTAAAAATAATCTAATTGGTCGTATCGTGAGGCTTATTCATGTGATAAATAAATCGCTGATCTTTTGAGGTTTGAAAAATGGTTAGATTTTGTGTTCGTACATTTATGGAAGATTTTTTTTCCATAATGCGCGCACTCAATGGGTTATGACTACCTTTAAAATGTTTATATTTAGTGCAAACGATTAGGAAAATGAGATAGAATTAGACAGGAGATATCGATGCACATTGGTTTTAAATATTTGAATATAATAATGGGAGGAAACATTCGGTCAGGTATATCATTCCACATTGGTGTAGTGCGGCTAAAGAAGGAATATCTATACTTGAGAGTACGTCCGGAGTTGGACTCAAGGGTAAACTGATGAGCATTCCTAGAAGCGCGGGGGTTACGATTGAAAAAACGAGACTGTGAATTTATGTGAGTAAATTACGGGAATATAGGTAATAATCTATAGAGAGTTGAACAGAATCCCGTAAACCGTAAATCCCGAAAATCCGAAAATGACACAATTTTTTGTTTGGAATGCAATGGGATCGGTACATTTTCTCCAAGAAAATTTGTATAAACCCACTTCAGATCATATCGTTGGTCAAGCAGTGGGATTGTACGGGGACAGCCGGTAAGCGGTTTTATATAATGTTTCGGGATTTTGGATATTAGATATTACAGTTTTCGGGATTCTGACCCCGAACCAATCTATACCATCATTGTGGAAAAGAATTTTATTTAAGGCTAGAACTTGTTAACCTTTTTTGTTTTAAACTATTTTTTTCAATAATTTGTTCTGATTAAATTTTTTTAGTCAACCTCTTTGTTTATTTTATTGTAGGTAATTGCATACCTTACAGAACCACAGGTGGCAACCCTTTCTAATATAGTTTTTTTTCTTGAAAATATAAAAGCAATCAGAAGGTTACTCAAGTGCAAAAAACTAAACTACCAGACTATATAGTTGACTGCTTACCACTTTACTTAAAAAACAAACTCATTTACTTATATCACGTAATAGTAATAGACAAAAAATTAAATAACTTTTTCATAGTCAACGTCATTTAAAAAAAAAATAGTTTAGGTTTTACTTTTCTTTGCGCTTATGCTGATCAAGCGATGCGAGATGTTGGTGGCAGTGAAAGTGGTAAAAACTGTATGATAAACGAGCAAAGCGACGATGGCGGTGACTCTTTTTGTTTTAATTTTTTTTTCAACTATGTATTAAGTTCAATTATGCATTTGAATTATTAAAGTGGCCAAAGTAAAGAGACATATTAAATGTATTTACATGGTAAAAACGCTGTTGACGGCTGGTAATTGGAAGGCGAATGGATACCTGAATTAAGCACATACAACGTCTTGGACTAAATAGAGACAGTCTATTTTTTTGTTAAGAAAATATGTTTATTTCCTAAATTTGACATTTTAATGAAACAACAACAATTTGTTGTATCGTTTTAGCATCAACATTATGAAATGTATAGCTATTTCATTGTGGATACTTAGATTGATTTGAAATGAGAAAAATAATAGAAACATTGAAATATTTTCATTAAACATTGAAATATTCCACAATACGGTTTTCGACTTGTACACCACGCACCTGCCGAATTATAGGTAATTGATTTTTTTCTTTTTAAATGATTAACGACCTATCTAACCTATTGATGGTTATTTTTTTCCAAGTTTCGGAGGGTAATTATTAATGAACTTTTGTTTGAAGAGGATGGTTGCATTCATCACTTAGAGAATGCAGGCATGATAAATGTTCATAAAAGTGATTGAAGTTGTATATCGAAAAACAACTTTTAAGAAACAGTGCCAGAAAACCAATGAGTATCCTTCCCTACTTTCCTTACGTTTGTAGAGTGCACGATCATTTTAAGGGTAGTAAAAAAAAAATTATTAAGAAAAACAACTGCATACATACATATATATGTAGAATTTCGACAAATTTTACCTTGCATGTCAAAAATAATTGTAGAAATTCTTTTTCACATTCGATATGATAATAAACCAACTAAATATACATTTCAAAGCAGTAGATTTGCTTACTACTTTTTTTTCTATATTAAAGGATCTATTGTAGTAAAATAGCTGAATTAGCCATTATTAATTTGGTACTAGTACAAACTGCCCTTCTTTCTAGTAGTGACTTTTATTTAATTTAATAACCTTGAATCTTTTGAGTTCTTGGAAAAGGTATCAATCACAATGATTTAATTAACACTGCCAATAAACTGGAAAATTATGAAGTATTTCTGTCTACACAAAGGCCATAACCCATCATCAGGAATACCTTATTGCCTTGAAAAATTTTCCTTCACTTTTTCATTATTGAATTACCTTGAATTAAAAATCCTGATTCTCTGTTCTCTTTCATTTTTAACCGGATCTCGTTTTTGTTTTGCACATTTACTTTGTTTAAAATTGGCCTTGCCTTTCACTATCCTCCGTCAATTAGCCCTTTAAAAATCCTTTATACTGTATGACCTCCAAGGGCAATTAAATGAGAATACTTTCAATTTATGCACTTAACTGAACAAGTTTGCTTGTTCAGTTAACCTCTTTGATCTTTAAACATACAAAAAGATTGCGACACAATGTATGGTCTCTCCTAAGTCAGTTTCAAACATTTTAAACAATCTCTGATTTTTACTCTCGATATACATATGGCAAGTTATTTATTCGTAAAAAAAATCGAACTCGAAATTTTGGTCACACTTGACATTAATTTAGTAGCGAAGACGAAAGAAGTGGGTCCCGCAATTCCATCTGTCTGTCTGTCTTTAGCTCGACCTACAGCCTAAGCTGCTGAAGCGATTTCCTTCAAACTTGGTACTTAAGCGTTTTAGGTGATTTCGTTCGGTTCTTTTTTTTAAATATTTTTTTTTAACTCCAAAAATAACTGTATCTGCTTTACAATTTTGTTGGGGAAAAATTTTAAATCTCAATTATGTCGATAACGGGTTTAACGATTTTCACAAAAAAAATTTAGTTACCAGCATTGCTATAAAGAACAGAATTTCAGGGGGCTTTTAATAAGCGTTTTTCTTGAACATGTCAAGTACGCTCTGAGTAGAGTTTGATAAGAGCTCTCCAATTTATTTATGGAAGCACACTTTAGCACTGAAATGGCAAAATAATAAATATTTATTACGTACAGAGGAAGAACAGCCGGCGGAGTCAATCTCCATTTTTATATGTTTTCTTCCTGTCTGTCTTCGTCATATCACACGAAAAAAAAGTGAATTCAATCCTTTTTTATGTTTTTTGTTTAATGTTAAGTTCCTTATTGATTACAAAACTTTTTTTGTTTAAAAATATAAACGCCTTATATGGGATAGTGGTTATGGAAGAAACACATTGACAATTATTTTTGTGATGAAATTAGAAAGATTACCTTATAAAATATTATAAAAAATGAGATATGCTGGCCATTTCTTGTTGGCCCCTGGCCAAGGGCCAGAATAAAAAACAGACGGCCAATTGACCGGATCGGGCACATTATGGCAGCGCTGCCGTATACCACAACATTTTCGAAAAATATTTTTTGGGACTTAAAAAAATCTATTTTATTTTTAAAATTTTAAATACTTAAAATTGTCATGCCAAAAAATATATATAAAAGAATAAAAAATAATAATACAATATTTAAATTTGAAGATATAAAAAAAAAACATTATTTTATTGAAAAACTTAAAAAGTTAACAGTTTAAAATGCAGATTGAAATAAAATGCACAACTGAATTGCACGTACTTGCTCTCATGCTCCATCACATCGTAAGCACAATATTCTTTAGTAGAAACTGTACAATATATTTTTAAAATCGTTTTTTTTGTTTTTTTTTACATAGTTTTTTATATAATAAGGATTTTTTATTTTTTTTTTCTAAAAAAAAATATGTTGGTATGAGAATTTTAATTACTTAACAATATAAATTTAAAAACAGAATTTTAAAAAAATTGTCAAACCGTTTTGGAAATATTGAATTTTCAAAAAAAAAACTTTTATTTTTTCAAAAATCGAGAAAACTATTTTTCGAAATTTTAAGTATGCCGTATTATTAAGAACTCGAAGGACCTTCTGTCTACATTTTTTGTATCGCAATCCGTCGAGCAGTTTATGAGAAAGTCGAAAATCAAAAAAATGCTTTTGAGGCAGGTACCGTTAATAACAAAATAGGTAAAAGCAAATGATATGCCAAAAATGTGGACTATACCTAAAGTAGTGCACACACCTTTTATCAAAATCGTTAAAGCCGTTTTGAAGATAATTAAGATGGTAGAAAAATCGTGTGGCAAGTACAAGTACCGTTATTTTTAGAGCTAAAAAAAACGATTCAAAAATCTATTCTAAAAATCTAACCTACAACGCTTAAGTACCAAGTTTGAAGGAACTCGCTTCAGTCTTTTAGGCTGTGACAAACGAACAGACAAATAGACAGAGGAATTGTGGGACCAACTTTTTTGGTGTTCTCTATTATCGTAAGGTCAAGTTTGATCAAAATCTCGAGTTCGATTTTTTTTCCAAATGCATAACTTGTCCATTAATACACATTATATCGCATGTAAAAAGCATGTAAAAAACTATTCTTCCCTCAATGTAAACAGATCTCATTCATAAATTTCTTCTATGTATAACTATTGTTCCCATTTCAAAAGCCACCATAACACAAGATTGTAACACAAACCTCATAACACATTATCCAGTGTCCGACTAACCAACAAACATCAGTAGGTATATTATCGATTTAACGAGTTATTTTTTATATTGTCAGTCAAATATTTAATTTTATATCTATGAATAACGAAACCTAAGACTTTTCGCTCTGCCTACTTAAATTAATTAAATAATCATTAGAAGTGAATTTCCTTACAGACAACAAGCGAAAAGTATCTATTACTTTTTTTTTCAATGAATTAACTTTACTTGAATGATTTTGAAGTACCTTAACTTTAGTATCTCACACGTCTGTCAGAAAAAACCAAACAAAAAAATAACGTAAAGAAATGCACGCAACTTCTGGCCATTGGCTAAACAATCACTACCGCATTTCAAATAACGATTGAACTATTAATAAAAATAGTAACATACAAAGTGTTGTGTAGATACAACTTCAAACTTCCATACAATAATACCTACCACGCCACAAATATTATCGGTGAATGCGCTATTGCGGCCGGCGCACTGCGGTGGCGCGTATATTACAACTCGTCTCATGAATTTCAACCATTGATTTACGCAATTCCAACGGGTTATTCGGCTAATCTTGTGCTTTCTGTTGTGTGATGGTATAGTTCGCTTTGTAAGACCAGGTTTAAACATTGTGAATGGCTTAACCGAGATTTTATTGCAAAAGAATGTGCTTAACAAAATTGATAAAAATATTCGAAAGTGAATGAACTCTTTGAAAGTGAAGATAACATGCGCTGCGCATGCGTCTCAATTTGCTTGGATTTCTTTCAACTTTTTTTTCCATTTGAGTAGGTAGGTACTAATTAAAATAAATTATCATTTCACTGCCACAGTGCTAAGCTGATGTTTGGCCAAATGTAAACAGACAATTAAACCATTTCATTTTGGCAACAGAATAAAAAAAAACTGTCGACGATCCAACGACGATGACGACGCATTAAAAGAAAGTTGTAGCGTGCAAAAATTCAATTAATGATTTTTTCTCATTTTTTTACTCTTCTGACCGAATTTTTTTGTTTGTACATTTTTTAGGAAGTCTTAAAGATTTAATTGGTGAAGGGAGTACAATTATTATGGCATACAAAAAGTATGCCGGTCAGAAATATGGGTGATGGGAATGAGTGTTCCTAATTGAAAGTTAAACAGGTTTGAAGTCTGATACCCGCTTATTTTGACACAAAATACAATACAAACGGAGAGCAGACATAAATCAAAGCACCATCAATGCAGCAAACTACACTCCGTCACCAAAGAAGTCCACACTTTTCGGCGCAACTAAATATACAAATTTGGGTTTGTTTCTTTTTTGTACATTAATCAAATTGGTTATTGAATTTGCTGCCGGTAACGAAACAGTGGGAGAAGAGTCAATAAAATGTTGGATCGCAAAACAAACAATAAGTATGTTGTTTATTTTTGTGTAAGTAATTTTAAATATTTATAGTTTTTATTTAACACAAACCAAAATTTGGCCAGCTCAGAAACAAAAATTTCACGCCGCCAAAAGTTGAGGAGGAGAATTCAAAATGTTTCCTTCAGTAATTGACAGCAACAAAAATTGCTGAGATCACATTTTTTAATGGCTCTAACTGGGAATTAAGTTTTAATTTAAAAAATAGTATCTAAACGTATTGTATTTGTATTATATTTTAAAATAATATTCAAGCCGACCTTTGGACATATTACAAAGTAAAGAGTTTCAGTCACAACCACTTAAATTTCATTGGCAATATATAACGAAAATTCTTACACTTAAGAAGAGCAGCAATAAATTATATTAAAAATAATATGGCTTTCCTAAGTACCTAAGGTGCAAAGGGGCTAATAATTAAAGTGGATCGCACGTACTTGTTCTTATGTTCCAAAACGTCGTTAGTACAAGATTCTTAGTAGACACAGCTAAATATATTTTTAAAGTTGTTTTTTAATACAATTTTGCAAATACAAAATTAAGTATGTACAAAAATGTATTTATGTAAAAAAATCGTTTGTTAAGTTTTTAACAATAAAAATTTAAGAACATGATTAAAAAAAAAATGATAACCTGTTTTCGAAATATTGCATTTAAAAAAAATTATTATTTTTTCAAAAATATTTCATTTAAAATTTTGGTACCTATGCAGTATATTATTTAAAATTCCGGCATAAAAATTATGATCAAAATCGTTTAAGTTGCTCATGAAAAAGTTGAAAATTAAAAAAAAAACGGTCAGGTACTGTTAATAATATCTCTTATGTAATTTTTTGTATACCATAATGTTGACTATACCCAAAACAATGCATAATTTTTTTTTATAAAAATCATAAAGGCGTTTTAGATAGGGCTTGCAAGAAGACGAGGCCCGGCGAGACTTTTGTTAGCCTCGTCTCGGTCTCGTCTCGGCTCGGTCTCGCCTAACCAAGTTTCGTCTCGGTCTTGGTCTCGCCTTTTTCCTTAGGGAATTTAATGTGCAGTATCGCCTCGGTACCGGTGGCAGTCTCAATCTCGGTGTTGGTTTCATCCTTGGTTTTTGGTAGATTTTCGCAGTCCGCCTATATATACATTTTGTGGTTTAATATTTTAACCAAAAATATTTCGCAAAAAAAATTGTGAATACATTTATAAAAATTGAACATGAGTACTAAAAGATAATTAAATAAACAAATATTTCTTCCAGCGGAAATCGAAACCAAGCCAACGAGACCACCGAGACCAGAGAGACTTTCGGCGGATTTTGGTACCTAAAATACGGTCTCATCTTTCAGGAGAAAATCACGGATCTTTTAAAGAAGTCTCGTCTCATTGCCTGCCCTAGTCTGAGACACAATTAAGATTTAACATGTTTCGTACAGACAATTTTATGCCAGGTTATTTTTGGGACTAAAAAATATATTTAAAAAAAGAATTCAGGCAATCATCTAATGGTTAAGGTTATGTATCAAGTTTGAGGAAAATCGCTTCAGCTCTTTAAGCTGTAGATCGACCTACAGACAGTTAGACCGAAGCAAGGAATTGCGGCAGTTCTGTTACAGCATTTATTTTAACTGCACATACTTTAATATTTTGGCTTCCATCATATCCAAGCCATTTATCTCAGTTTTAATCGAAAACTACAATGGCACTTAGTAGTTCTAGATCGAGTAGAATTATGTCTTGCTATACCTTTCCCAATTGAAATTATTCAAAAAATAATAATCAGCTTTAAATAAGTTACTAAAGAAGGAGTGTGTGTACTTATGTACAGCTACATGAGTAAAACTTATTATTTTTCGTGTCCCACCACATAGAGCACCTAATTTGAAATTCAGAGCCGATTTAATAATCCAAATCAAGTAAGTTGACATTTTTTTTAATCCGGTCCCGTACTTGTAGAAATATATCCCCCATAACGAAACCATCTTTCAATTGTACAAACGGCACTGTCGCGTCATTCAAACTCTGATCCGCGGTTCAGAAATTATATTTCGCCGAATTCGGCGAGTTCAGTGAAGTTGGACTTTACTTCAAATTTTGATGCGTGGCTTAGCGATTTCAACTAACCGATTCCAATTCAACGATTTTATCTCACAGCTTTACCTCAGTAGAATCTCCTAAATAGTACAATGTACAAGAAAACGAGACGAAAGCGTGATATAATTAACTGTCACAATTTAGTAGTCATTTGACAGTGGAACGAGATTTTTAATGAAGAGATTTAATAAAAGAATGATTCACAATGCACAAGAAAATGAGACGAGTGCGTGACATGATTCACTGGGAGCATTTTGTAATAAAATAATATTGAAGCTAACTGATTTTCAATTACTTAATCTATTAATTTAACGTAACATGACGACACGAAACGCATTATTATGTATATGCTCGTAATAGCTGGACTCTAATTTAACAAGAATGACGAGAACTTGTCACACTCACTCTTCCAAATGCATGAAAATGCTACTCGTATTTTATATTTGTAAGCTGACTTGCGATTCCTCCAATATGGCAATGCTGGTATAGGTTTGTTAACAAGATAGATTTGTTTATTTTTAGTGTTTTTTTTTTACTTTATGAACATTTAATTTGTTAAGTTTTTAAATTGTAAATAAAGTATAAAAAATTAAAAAGTGTTATCTAAAATTAAGTATTATTATTGATTTAAAAAAATTTTAGAAAAAGATGTTTGTTGGTGTTTTTTTTCTTGTAAATTAAAAGTGTTTTTGTTTCAGGTGGTTAAATGTAATTTTAAAAAACTACTTTCATTTGGTTCCCTAATGAAAATATGTATTTAAATATTGTTCCGGTTAATTTTTGTGGATCTTTTGCAAAGAAAAACATTCTTTTTGGGTAAAAAAAATGTTGTTTTTAAAATATTGATTTTTGGGTAAACATTTTTTTGAGAGCTAAGGTAAAATCTGCCGTGAAAAGTTCTGTCGAGTTTTGACAAAAGAGAAAACATTTTGGTTTGACATGTTACTGAAATACTGACAGCTCCATAGAATATTTTTACCCCCAACGGAACGCGAAAAAAAGAGAGGCCATTTTTATTTGCTTAAATAATCATATGATCCCTCCCCACTGTAGTCTGTTTCAATTTTAATTGTGTATGACGTTAATGTTTGTTGTTTTCCTCTCTAACAGCATGGTCCAACTTCAATTTGCTCGCCTTTTGGCCTGTAATGTGCATATTGGTGCGCACTAAAGCAACACATCCCAATCTGAACTATTGCACTGTTATTTAATCCCCTCTGTACCCCGCACAAAGTCCAAAGGATGAGGGGCACAATCAATGGAACAGCAACAACAGAGAGTCAGGAAAACAACTTTCAAAAATATCCTTGAGTTGGGACAGCATGTCGTTTATGTTTTCGGTTGGAACTTGGAACCATTGCTACACTATTGTACTACCGTCACTGTTGTTAAGAGTAAATTCTGCATTTTTTTATTATTTGCATTTTATCTTGGTTGTTATCTTGGCCATGTATCTTTGAACACTGGACCGATTTTAATTTTTCTCTGCCCAGTCATCAATGGGGATATATTCAAGTTATTGCAATATTGCTTTGAATTACGTGCAAGTTAATGGGGTATTTGCACTATTATTGAAGCACAAGCATTTTTGTATGTGTGAGTATTACGTTACGTATGTACGATCATTTGGACCAGTCCAACGTATTGTAAAATGTTCGTTGCACAATCACCTTTGAAGTGATTAACCATGAATTGGATCGATTTTTGATTGGAAGAACGTGCTGCTTGAGAATATGCTCTTGCCGACAAGAATATCATAGAAACAAACGATAAATTTTGCCATATTGACAAGATATCATTATTTTGTGTAAGACACTTTGTAGCTTTAATTAGAGTATAGATTTGCTCTGTGGGAAAATAATTTTTAAATCAAGTGGATAGGGGACAATTTTCTTTTGACAAAATATTTTTATTTATAATTACATTTAAATTTTAACTAAATTTTGCGTGCTCCTTAAAAAAATTAAAACCAAAATAACACAGTTCTTCTATATTATTATCTTGTTTTTCAAAGCATAAAGTCAAGTTTTAGAAGAAAACAACGAAAGGCATCCCATTGTGCTGGCCACTGACCCAAAACAACCCAAAGGCATATAATTTATAACGTTTATCTTTTGAGCCCATATTAGTGATAGAAAGTATTCCAATTGATTCACATGTTGGTATGTTAACTGCTAGAGTAAATAGTTCCACCTAGAGACACAAATAATAATATACCCATTGTACCTGTAATGAGTAATCTCAAATTGCTGGTATTTTATGAGACCAATTGATATGTCCAATGCCAATGGAAGTCAAATAGAGTGTGTCATTTAAATTCATAAATAAAATAGAAATTTTACTTGTTTAAATGTCGTTAATAATTTTACACTTTCTACTAACGCTTTCTTTAACTGGTAAAGAACCAATTTTTAGTTAAAACACATCACGAAATAATGGTTGGTTTATTATGGTTTGTCAAATCAATTAACAATTCGAAAAATAAATTAAACAATAAAACGAAGGCACGTATGTATATTTGTCTATTTATATGAAAGTAATTAATATTTTGAGAAGAGCCACCGTTCAAGTAAATTTCATAAAAAAAACATCTCTTAATATTTGTTGTTCGATGAATATATATCTATTCAATGGCAGTTATAAGCGCTTTGAGTGGCTCGAAAAAACTATGCGCGAGGTATGTACACCGGCCGGCGACGGCCGGCTCCTTGGTTGCCAAGGTGTCAGCTTCCAAAGCAAATCAAATGCAAGTTGGTTGACAATCACGGGAACAATTTTGGATTGCAATATCTCGAGAATCAGAGGCTACAGCAGCGTTTGGTTTTCAAGTATGTATAGATATTTAATAGACCTTTCTCTTTATGTATAAATCAATGTATTTGGGAAACATTTTTGAAAACACATTTTTTTCCGCAAATTTTTTTTATCAAAAAATTTTCAAACAAAATTTAATCGCCAAATTTTACACCAATGCAAATATATGTTCAATCCCTTTCAATTGGTGAAATCCGCAGCTTTTTCGGAGGCTTGGTTGCCGAGATGAGATATCAGCTTCCAAAGCAAATAAAATGCAGATTGGTTGACAATCACGGGAACAATATTTTGGATTGTAATATCTCGAGAACCAGGGAGGGCCGTGTCCTTAGAACTGTTGTAAATAGGAAACTTTGAACTTGTTTTTCTTTTTGTAATTTTATATATGTATTTTTCTTTCGCAATTGTGTCTCTAGTCTGTCTGTTCTACAGCGAAAGAGGGTAGATGAAACTTCTTCGAACTTAATAAATAATGTTTTTTGGGTAATATTCCGTCGCGTTTTTTTAATTTATTAAGGACACCTGACATTCATTTTTTTTCTTCATAAAGGTAAAATCTTATTTTTGATAATATAATATAATTAATAATTAATTAATTGCATTCTTAATGGGCTTTAAAATCATTTGTCATTTTCAAAAAAAAAAAAATCTTACGGATCTTACTTAAAATATTTTTAATTTTTTTTTTCTTGACCAAACAAAAGAAACAAACCAAAACACAAGAAATGATGGAAGTGGAGTTCAATTAAATCTATTTTTTTTTATATATTTTTATTTGTTTATTTATATATGTATTTATAAAAGCTTAGCTCGTGTAAGTTAATAGCACACGAGTAATTTTGAAATTTTAAATTTTCAAAAACAAGTGAAAAATGGCAGTTGAAAAATGGATTTTTCAAAAATGGGACAGTCAATTTTTGCGAAATAAAAATATAAAAATTATATACGTATGTACAAAGATAAATTATTTTAAATTTCCGATCCAATTTTTTTTCCTAAAAATATTTTAAAAATTATATACTGTTGTGACAACAACGGAATACCACCATTAGTTCAGCAAGCTACATACAACATACCAAATAGTGCCGTGCAATTCAGGTTGCATTTAAAAGACCTTAGGTCTTACAGGCATATAATTAAATTTAAATTTAAATAAGATAAGCATGCACAACGACGCTGCGAAGTGACCACGCGACACAAACAGCACTCAACAGCAGCATCTCAAATTTATTATATGTAAGAATATTTCATATACGTATGTACTGTAAATTTACTTTGTTTAAGACTACTTGTTACTTTGCTTCAATAATAGTTTATATCCCCTAGAAAAATATAATTACAAATTTGTCAAAATAATAAATATAAAAAATTCATTCGTATTTATAGAACCAAATAAATAAGAAGTGTCTATAATTTTATTAAAAATAAGAAAATAGGAATGGTTTTTATTTATACCAAGGCCATAACAAATAACTTTTTATTTTGTTCTATTTTTGGTACTGTAATATTACACTTTCTGTTTTATACTTATTGTACATTTTATTTATTGTAGAGTAAGCATTTATTTTGAATAACAGTAGAATATTTAAAATAATAAAATCACTTGCTGTTTAAACGGTAAGTCGCACACGCTTCATTTTTTATTTACTTCCCCCCACCAGTGGTAAGGGGTCATTGCATTAATAAGCGTCGAAAAAAACATACATAAAAAAGTATTGTAGTTTTAGATACATAATTATTTAATTTTAATTTTATTTTTAATTAATTTAATTCAATTTTTTAGATCTTATAATGTTCCCACTTTTATTTCCAACGAATTTAGTCATGCCAAACTTTCCCTTCGGAAATTCTTCATCGAAAGTAAATCTGTTAACATAAAGCGTGCATCATCCCAAAAATTTCATTGACCTCAATCCATGTTCAAATAACTAAACAAAAAAAACTGTAAACCAAAATTTCAAAGAAATAGTGATGTTTTTGTCCCGATAATTTTAACCAAAACGAAGGTTAAACACCTTCTGAACTTCGACTATCTTCAAATAAATGAATTTATGATTCATAAGACTTAAAAAAAAGTTCGCATCTCAAGTCTTTTGTTTCCATATACTTGAGTTGATTTCGTTACATTATTTATATTCAGACCTTTAATTATTATTAATTGTCATTATAATTTTATCCTATTAGCAGTTTCTTTTAATATATTGTAAGTATATATATATTTGAGTTTAGTGTCGTTTTCTTTATCTCTTTTTTTTTTCCGAAAAAAATCTTTTGCAAACATAATTTCCACAAAAAAATTCTCACAACAAATCATTTGCTTCGGTCCTCTGTTCACTGTTTAATGGCCAGAAAACAATGATTCGGATTAGTATTAATTAATCATCTACCATGTTATAAATGTGGCAGACGGTGTGAACTTAACATCATTTACGCGTGTTGATTTTTTCTACCTGATTGTAAAATTGTCGGGGGCGAACCGTAAAACAAAAAATTGACTCAAAGTTGCTACTTAACATTATTTAAAGTCACATGGAGTTTTCTTTTTAAAGCTTTGTAAATCATTTGTTGTATTTTTCTATGTGTGTTCCATAATATTATGTTAAGGGCATGTTCATATTGTAGGGTGTCATAGTGGTCAATATGGATTATCATTTAAATTGCACTTTCACTATCAATTTATTTGTGAGGTATTTTTATTTGTCTGAGAAAAGCTGTTTTCACAAATCTGATGTGCTGAATATTATTCAGCAAACGACATAAGGAAAAATGAAAAATATTGAATTACTATAGTTTTTGTGTATATTTTTAACATTTGTTGCAATTTATACATCTTAGGCGTTAATATCTACTTTAGCCTTGTTCGAGTTTTTTTTGTTTTTTTATAAGGAAGTCTTTAAATTTCCATGTTTAAATTGACCTCACTGCATATGACCAAACGTGCTGATCTAAATCTTGTTTTTAAATGTCAATAAGGTTCCGTTATTTTGTATTTTGTTTGTATGTTTTCAATAATTGCCATTTACAGCCAATTATGATATCTTAAACAATATTTGTAATAGACTGTCTAATTCGTTAAGCAACTTGTTAATATACACATTATTGAATTTGCTTAATCACTGTCAATTGATGCAGCCACATCCATCAGCCATGATGGAAAACAGACGATGACACTTTGAGTGGAAAAATGTGCAAATTTGCACATCTACTGTTAATACCCAGACATCTTAGACTTCAAAAGCCTTGAATGGAGGTAATCAAGTGAAGTCGCATGTCTATAAAGCATTGTTAGAAGGAAATATAATTTAAATAAATTTGCACAGCAAAAATGTAATGGACCTGATAATGGTCTTAAATGACATTGCTTGATGGCAACCATGAATATGTATTTGATGTTAATTAAATCTGCAATCTTTTGCATGAATAAATAGTTAGTTTTTTTTTCTTTTCAAAAATTTGAATTATTTTTATTGATGGATAGTCTTGCAAATTTATAATATTGGTTTTTATATAAAAGCTTTATATTTTCAATAGATGATTTTTGGATTTACGTAAGGAAATGTTATGCTAATTGTTAAATTAATACGTTAGGCTTTTTAAATATCTGTAAGACAAAGACATCTGATTAAAATGTTTGTTAGGAAGTTTTTGGTTTCTTCACTATTTTCTAATCTTCTTCATGACAATCAGTGAAGAAAAATTTAAAAACCCGCAATAGTTATAGTATTGTGCCAAGTGAATTAAACTTATGGCCCCAATATTCGCACAGTGAAATTGTTGTTACGGGCTATTTCAATGTACACAATTCCAAATTGCTACGCTATTCTGGTCAGACAACAACCGAAGGCAGGTATGTCGAGCTCTTTTCTGAGGTGAATAATCTGACTCAGCTAGTTACTGAGCCAACAAAAATTTCTGACACTGCAGGTCATTCCGCTAACGCCCTAGGCTTGTTTCTTACCTCTCAATATAGTATATCCACTATTAGCTTATTATCGCCTCAGGCACATCGGACCATTGTCTCATACCAGGCAATTTCTGGTTCTCAAACTTCTCAGTTAAAGACAAAATCAAAAAAGGACCGTATGGCAATACGAGAAAACCAACTGGAACGATTTTAATAATTTTTCCAGGATCTTTAACTATTCACTATACTTCCTCGATGGTTTCCGATGTTATAAAGCCAACCCAAGTGAGTTGAACCGGAATAAGTTCAAACAATCTAGAAAGACCTGTAACAGCCATATTCAAGGAACCAAATTTTTACTTGAGCAAAAATTAAGGTAAAAAATACTAAAGTGTCCCAAAGGTAGTTAAAACGTTTGTTATTTGTAAAAAACGTACAAGATTCCACCTCTTCTCATCACCGCCGGTTCCAACGCTCGTTTCGTATAACACTCCTGTGGTAAGCTCACAAGTTAAAGCAAATTACTTACTAGCACAGTTTGCTGCTAATTCTACGATTCCAAAAAGTGATATGATTCCTCCTGTAATTGAGAACATTACCAGTTTCATGGGATGTCATCTTCTTTCGTACTCGAACAGTTGTTAGAGTTGCTAGACTCTACAGGCCTTTCTCCGTGTGGATAAAAAACAGCATTTGTCCAGCCTGTTCCTAAAAAAAAGACAAATCTTCTTCATCCGCTAATTATCGTCCAATTGCACTAACGTCCCTTCTTTTCGAGGTCATGGAAACGCTGATTAATTATCAGCTTAAGAATTATCTTGAAGAACGAAAGACTCTTACTGACCGGCGGTAGCAATAGGTCCACTGGTGATCTGATGGTATATATCACCGAACAGTGGCACAAATCTTTACATCGTTTTGGAGAAAGTAAGATCATTGCACTTAATATTCCAAAAGAATTTGATAGAGTTTGGCATCAAGCTCTCTTACCGAAAATGCGTGAATTTGGTGTCGATGAATCTCTTCTTCATTGAAATAGAAATTACCTTTCAGGCCGGGCAATACAAGTTGTTTTGGACGATTTCAATACTGAAATTCAAAAAATAAATGCTGGTGTACCCCAGGGGACTGTTCTGTCCCCGATTCTCTTTCTCATTTTAATTAATGGCCTCTTGTCTGAAACTTTTAATCCAAAATATTGTTTTGCTGACGATAGTACTCTCAGCTTTTCTAGTTCATTTTTAGATTCATGCAGACATTGAAGGACATGGTTCAATGTGGAACTTGAATGGCAGCTATGACAACCCTCTCCCATTCCGACGGATGCATCGATTAAACCAAGCGACTTTCCGTTCTCGTCAAAAACGCTTCAAGCTTTTTGGATTTTTTGAAAAGATGCAAGAAATGCATCTCATTCTGATCTTTAAGGCCTACATTCTTTCAAAGATTGAGTACAAATGTCATATATGGATAGGAGTTCCCATAACTCACTTAAGTCTGGTGGATAGAATCCAAAAAAGAGCTTTAAAAGTGATAGATGTTGGAACATTAACTGAAAAAATTCCTCCTCTTAAACACCCTTGCAATGTTTCATGCCTTTCATTGTTCTATCGTTATTTCTGTAGACAATGCTCTAATGAAATAGCCAGTTGCAATCCTCCCCTTAAAATATTCAACCGTAATGCTGGCGCTTCTAGGAATGCCCATCAGTTTACCCTTGAGCCCAACTTCGGACGTACTCTCAAGTATACGGATTCCTTCCTTAGCCGCACCACACCAATGTGGAATGCTTTACCCGACTGAATTGTTCCCTCCTATTGCGATATTCAAACATTTAAAACCAATCTGCATCAGTATCTCCTGTCCAATCCTAGCCCATTTACATAATCGGTCGCACTGTGTGTATACATTTTAAGGGAAGTCATAACCCCTCGAGTGCGTGCAAAATACAAAAAATCTCATTTAATTTTTTTTCCTGACGGATAGAAATACATAGTTTTTTTTTAAATTTTTAACACATGCTGAAATTAATTTTTAACACATGTTGAAATTAATTTAAAATCGCGTTGGCATTAGCTGGAAGCTTAAATTTAAATTGGACACATTCCACGTTAAGACAAAATACTATGAACATGAAATTTATAGCTTGAAGCTGAAATTCATTGAAACTACTTAATCATAACTAGGTCAATATGTGCGTGAGTTTAAATTTGCTTATGGTGAATTTACTAGATATTTTAGTTCGGAGATTAAAAGTTTTACTAAACGAAAAATGGCTGGGATTGTAGTTTTTGCATTTTTGTAATTAAATACACATATCCTACGACGGAGCAAGGAGTTCTATTAATTGTCTTTTTGAAAATAATAGTAGGCTTTGTTTTATAGCCGCGGTTTATCATTTATTTTATTTTTTATTTATCATATTATCAATTAATAAATAAATTCCGAAATGAAAAAAAATTACACGTGTTAAAACATTAAAATCATACACATTAAACTAAGTGAATCAATTCTCACTTCTATACTAATAATGTTGCTTTTAATTAAGCACAAAGGTGCTAACAAAATAAATTACCACAATTTGTCCAAACTCAAAAACAAACCCAAATCACCTTTTTTTTGGGTTTTATATTTGAATGATTTCTTTAAACAATTAAAATGATAATAATCAGTTAATATCGAACGCCTTTCATTTTTGAAGTTTTCATAAAAAAAAAACACTCATACGCCCCATTCACCCCACAGTCTTAAGGCCAATAACAAATGTTCCAATTTATAGCAAAAAAAAAAACTTAAGTCTTTAAGGCATAACCAATGGATTATTATTTAATCCAAAGCAATAAAATCGTGACTAACGTGCACCCCAAGTTTTGGCCCAGTGCGTCAGTTTTCCCTGCTTTAATATAGGTCCGATATGCACTCAACCAAACCCACACCATGCACTAAATCATGCACCATACACCGTGAGAAGGAACTACTTACTCACCTACATATAGTCCTATAGGTTTGCTTATATCAGTGTGGCGTGTGCCCAGTCTGGCTACTAGCCCGCCACCGCGGAGCCTCTTTGCAGGAAAGGCCACATAAAGCTTGAAAATAGATGCAAATAGTTCAGCTGCTCACTGTGGTAGGTGCCTAGTCTTTCTTATTTTTTTTATTTACACCATTATGTATCATTACTACTAGCTCACCGTTTCAGGCATTGCAGCCCGACGGACCCGAACGACGACGTTAACTGCTGATTTTTGATTGGAAATGCAGACGTTTACCAACCAGCTGCACTGCATGTTAGGTAATTTGTGGGCACAAGTCTTAAATCTTTTATGTTTGGTTTTTGGCTTGAGTTCGTGCTAAGTGATGGCACTTGAAGACGAGTGAAAACCTGCACTCTGTAGCTACACAGAGTCGCTGGAAGTTCCTTAAAGCAATCTGTCGACTGTGTTTATTTGGGAGATGCAAACATGGAGATACAAGATGTTTATGAGAAAAATTGAGATGCAGAGTGTAATGAAGATATCTTCAGTGACATATCGAATCAGCGTCCTTAAAAATGGTGATGCCGACAAAAAACAAGCGCTTATAAAAAGTGAGGACAATCAATTTGTCATATTTTTGTATTTCATTTATTATTTTTAAAAGGAGTTTAGATAAGTCACGTGAGTTTTAATTTAATTTGAAAAAACGTGACCTTGAGTTGAACCTTATAACAAAAATTAAAGTATGTGTGTCGATGGTTTTACGTTTTTTTTTTGTATTTCACTTGGACTTTAAAGCTTATAATTTTTGGGTCACAATTAGTTTAAATTAATCCGTTAATGATAGTAATTTTAAGTATGTTGTTTGCTTCTACTTTTAAGAAATTGATTGTTTATTATGTTTGTCGGGCAATCAAAATTACCCATTAGTTTTGAGTTGCCGTAATATACTATTAATCTTAAAAGCATGTTCCACACTTATGGGTGTGGTGATTTATATATTAATGGCATTTTTATTGTTAAAGAGAACAAGTAAGCAATTAATTTTCGTGGATATATATAGGTATATTTCAAAATACACAAGGCCACCGAATTTTGATGAAAAAATAATCTTTGGCTTGTCACTACTAGAGAATAGTTTGACTTCTATTTGGATAGGATTTTTATAAAAGCCCTGATCATTGAATAGAGTTAATTAGTATATATAATGCAAAGCGGACGACCTGAAATATTTAATTAGCAACAGGGTGATTCGCATAAGTCTTAACGAAAAGCTAGAGCGAGTAAGTTGTAATCTTCTAGAAGTTTATGTACAGAGTAATTCGTAAAAAGTATATCCACTGTTGAAATTTTGAAAAAAAAATGACTAAACATGTTAAAGAAAGATTTTCCTTAGTAAAAGTGTGTTTTTCGGTATTTTTAATTTTATCAAAAAGTACAACATATTTGTGCATTCGCTTTTAGGTATTAACTGAAAATTATAATAGAACCATTCAATTTCGAAAATAAAATAGTAATGCATAAAATTAAAAAAAATAGTTTTAATTTTTTTTTTCAAAATTTAGAGTTTCATAATTAATTTTCAAAAGTTGTTCGGTAAAACAACTTTATTTACAAATAAAACAAAAAAGAAATATCTGGCGTTACAAAAAAAAAATAACCATGACATTGTAAGTGTTACAGTTGTTCTGAGTAATTTTATTTCTAAAATGGGATAGACCCACTTATCCGAATTACTCTGGACAAGGACTACTATTTAGAAGTCAACTCACGCTACTTCCAATTTAAACGATGCATCAATAGTGACAAATTTAGTCATATCGAAAATACATTATTCTTGAAATTCAAATCTCAAATTAATGCTGATGGGTATATTTCTAGGAAAATCCCATAAAAATATTGAAAAATGTCCCTTTGTTTTCCCAAATTTTTTCCTATTTTCGAAATAAAACTATGGAATGGAACTTTAAAGAAACCCTTTCATATGAAGTGCGATTACGATAGTGAATGCATTTAAATCTTTTAAAGCAAAATCTAGAGCAAGTATCATCAAGTATCAGGAGTGATCAGCGTATGCGAAAAATACTTCTTAAAAGAACTCAATATTTCGAAGTTAACATAAATTGTATTTATATTAAATGAAGCGTGTGCTATTGATATTAAAACATATTAAAACATTATCAAATATCAAACAGTATTTTGAGTTTTGTCAATAAATTTGCAAAAACGTTCTTTAGGAAAATTTATAAATCTATTAATGTCAAAAGTGACAGCCAATAATTTGTTGAATCTGTCAGAAATAATACCATTAATTATTTTTTTTAGATTGTATACAGTCGACTCTCGATAATTTGAAACTCTATTATTTCAATCTCTTGATAATTTGAATTTTTTCTCTTGTCCCTTGAAAAACTTTCAATAAATTGAAGAAAATCAATGTAATTTGGTCCACTCGGTAATTTGAAGTTGTAGGAATTGCATCTCGAAGACCAACATTCTATAATTTGAATTCAAGGGAAACCCCTTACTTAATTTGAAGTTGTTTGTTTACTTAAGCGTAGAAAATAAAGGTACAAGTTTAATCAACGCTTGTTTATTTGAATTTTTCCCTGCCTCCCTCTTGTTTATTTGAACTCTCATTATTTTGAAATCTCGTTATATTGAACTTTTTTGTGAGTTTCAAAATATCGAGAGTCGACTGTAGATGTTTTCTCCATTTTGTTTATTTCTTTTACGGAGTAAAGGGTGAAAAGAAGAAAGGAAATAAAACTTAAAGCCTAATCTATAGTGTAAGAGCCGACTTTTTACCATCGTAATTTAAATTAATATTTAAAACAAATAATTTAGTTTTTTATGTAAATAATTAATTTTATTGAAAAATTTAGCACTCATTTTAATAAAATAAAACGAAATTTGGTTTGAAGTTATTTAGAATTCAGATGACCTAATATATATAAATTTTGATCCAAATCCGTAGACCCGTTTATGAAAAATTCGAAAAAAGTGCTTATATGGCAGGTACCTTTAATTACAAAATATGTAAAAAAAAATGTTTGACTAGAATTTTTATCAAAATCGTGAGAGCAGTTTTCGAGATAATTAAGATAGCAGAAAAAATTGTATGGCAAGTACCGTTATTTTTGGGGAAGGTACCATTGTTTTAAGGACTAAAAAAGATTTAAAAATCTATTTGAAACAATGACCTAAGACGCTTCATTAGCAAGTTTGGAGAAAATCGCTCAAGCGGCTTAGGCTGTAGATCGACCTACAGACAGACAGACAAATCGAATTGCTGGACCCATATTTTTCGTGTTCTCTATTAAAATTTCGAATCGATTTTGGTCTATAGTACGTAAATCGCAAGTAACTATACCAATAATTGTAAAGTTATACCTACAGGCCTCCTACCTCTTGGCCTGAAATTTAGTCGATGATATTCATTAAAAGAATAAAACTATATTCTTTGAGAATATTGTATGGAAATGAGACACAACTTCAGTAGTTCATAAACAATTGTAACTTTTTTTTTAAATTTCCGCTTAAAGAAGGATTAATGATCAGTTCATTAACAATGCTTAAGGTTAATTTATTAATTTATTGAACTAAATGTGGATGAAGACAAAGGACCACAGTATTCTGACGGTATCGGGAATATTCAACAGCCACATTTAACTGCTGTTTCAGTTAATTTATGTGGGTAATTGGTTGATTTTGAAAAAGTCAAAATAGATGAAAAATTTTCCCAAAATCCACCAAAAATCCCAAATCACAGCTTGTGCGTACCAAGGAACAATCGTTGAATGAAGGGATTCTGTTCTTCTTTGTCGCCGATGAAGGTAAACTAAGATTAATAATTTAATTAATAAAAAAGATGAAAGGAAGTAGTTAAATATAAAATTTAATAAATTTAAATGATATTATTAGTAACTAGAATTACTTAATTGTACCTATCGTGAAAATCAAGATGTTAACTTTTAATTGACCTTTCCATCTCACCAATGCAATTGTGGGTTGAAGATTGGTTTTCATACTAATTCTTCTGATTTATGGTTATATATTTTCACATTATTTATATCTGTAAACTTCAATCTATTATTTACGCTTAGAAATTATGTAAAAGTATATTTTTGTAGATATTACTATAGAGCAGTATCTGGCATTTTATCCAATTACTAAACACATTATCTGTCAGATAATGACAAATATCGTATTAAAACGATATATGTACTTGACATTAATCGTAGATTATAAAATTTTAGCTGATCGTAAATATAGATTCCAACTTAGTTAAAAGAAATCATAATCGCAACATCTTCATTTAATTTAATCAGGCACGATTCTCACATTGTACTCTTGCAAGTATTTATAACCATCCGCCAAAATATTATTATCCAACAATTTCTTCAATATGCGAGGATGTTCCCAAATCCCATGGATTGGGACGACTTGTTTTACCGCATGCATCCCATGCATGTCTAACCAATATAACTCCTTTCTAAAACTCGATTGAAGTTAACCAATCTCCATGAATTGCATCATCGGAATCAGACAGATAAAAGTAAAAACTAGTTCTTGATTCAATCTTCTTTGTCGATGTCCAAAAGGAGTGCCTTTACGCATCTTCGACGGACTTAACTTAGACGATATATTTGCAAGAGATCATTTGATGGGTCAGTAATTAAATTTGGATAGTTAATGGGTTTTTTTATTATTTGACTGGTTTGTTGTGATTATGATTGAAAAATATATGCCAGTTGGTATTTGTCGGATGGGATAAAGTTTTTATTTATGATGATTGTGACCTTTTCAAGAATTGTGTAATAAGTTTATTTCATTCAACTTAATGCAAAACTGTGTAAGACTAATTTATTATATTTATTTATGGATCAGTGATATGAGTTCTTTACATCGCCAGAAAGCCTATTAAACAATTTACATGACGCAACAGAAAAAGACTTCGAAAGCAAGGGACACATAATTGAAAGCACCCTCTTCAAATTTAACAAGATAAATCATTTCTGAAGATTTATTTTTAACTTCTGTGAATTATGATATTAAATTAAAATACTTTTCCAGTTCTTCTTTTCAATAGAATTCAATGAAACACCTCTCTGTATTTGAATAATTACGCTGTGAAAAAGCATTTGTTAAAGATTTATTCAACTTGTTGTAAATTCATATTCATAAAACATTTCCCACCCATTTTAGTTACAATGCCCTTGAATCAAATAAAGTACCAAAAAGAGAAATCTATTACGTCTATATATCATAAAGCAACCCTCAAACCCCTGTTGTAAAAACAAAATTTAAATATTGTGGTTTTTGTTGTGAATTAAACATATCCTTATATGTAAACACTATTTAACCTCTAAAAACGTTTAGCTCAAAATATGCCTGTATTTAACGTTACAAAACTTTTTTTGTGAATGAAATGTTCACGTTTTGAGGCATTGTAACTTTACAAAGTCTCTAAAATGTTCTTATGCTTAATGCTACTGTTTAAGTAGATAGTAGAAATAACAACAATTTCTACTCATGTTCTCTATTCCACTTTATGTGAATTCGCACGCCGAAATTGAATTTGGAACTTTGAAATAAAATTTTCTATTCTAATTTCGGTTTATTCGATTTTCTGAGCGCATTCAAATCGCTCTGCTTATGTTTCGTGAATTGTATTTGAGTTAGCTGGGTATTTCTTGGTGGAAAATTTAATAACACATATTTTCTGCTGTTTTTGGATAGGTATGTACATACTTACCATTTTTTCCTTAGGGATCAGTTATAGCGACGAGGAAATCGCATCAGGATATCTTGAAACAGTATGAAAGTAAACATTTGGTGGGTGCTTATGGCAAGGCTCACTACCAGTCTGCCATATCAAGTTTGCATTGAAACAGACACGAAAAAGTTTTTGGTCTACAATTCTGTCAGTGGAACGAGAGAAATTGGAACCTAAATCATTGAAATGATTTGTTCCACTTTGTGTCAAATGACAATCGGCTGGCAAGAAAAATGAATTTTCATCTCAAGAAAATAATTAACATACATACAATTACATTTAAAAAAAAATAATTGTTCAGTTGCAAATATTTTTTGCAAACAAAACATCTGAGTTATCTGTCATCTATTTGTGCAGCATTTGTATTTAAATGCGTAAGAATATCATAAGTTATCCATCAGAACTTTTACCTGATTCGTTTTCCAGATCGCTATACTTGTTCAATCGAATTACTGTGAAAAACTTAAAACTATGTTTACCTCGCAAATTTTGTCTTCAAATTTTTTCTTTCTGCTTCCTTTTTTCTCTTAAATCGCCAATAAAATAACATCCTTATGAAAATGGACTTAAAAGACAACATAGAAATGGATGCACCCACAGGTTTGATAGTTCGAATCATTTCGAAGCTTTCGAAATCGATCGAAATGTAGAACAAGGATTTTAATTTCACGTGAAATTAAAAAGCGATTTCAATTCGATTTCCTTATTTTCTTCTTCGGTAAAGAGATTGAAGAGCTAATTGAGTCATATAGAGAGTATTAGTAGATTTAAATATTCCTATAGAAACTTAAAAAAGAAAAGATAATAAGGGTATTCATGCAGAAAAGAACTATTTATATAATATTCTACAAATCAGATAAAATTATCTCACGAACTTGATGTAGAAAGAGTAGAAAATAAACCTCACAAAGTTATTTCAATGAACAGCTGATTGTTTCCTACATTAATGCAAGAACTTTTAAGTGGGCGTTCATGCAAACGTCCAGCGGAAAGATATATCTTTCTGCAAAGCGGAAAATTATCTCGCTGCATGAATACTCTTAATACGACAAATAAAACAATATTTTAACGTCAAAAGTGAAAACTAATGTTAATACGAAAAGCAAAATATTTCACTTTTTCAGAAAACTTTTGATAAACCCAAAACTGATATAAACAAGAAACAAAGTAGGCCGTGAACAGACTCTTTAGGAAAACCGAGTTTGCCAATATGAGGATCGTTCTAAGATCTTCTCCAATTTAGTCTTTTTTAAAGACCGTTCCTTGCTTTCTTTCTCAAAATGGAACGTGGAAATCAGGCGCAGTGTAATTTTTTCTTTGAAAAAAAGTAAAGGCATAATAGGCGTATAATTTTTATAAGTGCGAGAAGAGAATTGTACTAAAAATTGGCAGCTAACAACGCCATTATAGACAAAATTGACATCTCCATTATAACAAAGATGTGATTGGTGCTAGTAACACAGATTTCTTCGGAATAAGGATTAGTTTCCGAAAGCAAAGATATCTTTTAATTGTTGTTGTATTAAACACATAAATTGTTTATACAATTTCTTAGAAATAAACACTCCCAATGTAAATCTGTAATAATTTTTTGCAAATGACGTCAAATGTTATCCTGCTTTGTCATTGACATTTATGCTGTAGAATTATTTAGAATTAGTTGAGAAGAAGCAATGACGGAATATACATACATAAGTCTGCAAACAGTGGAATTGTTGTTCCAGTTACAGCTTACTTGACCAATCTCCGGTATTAATGCAATGCAAATTTCGTTATCATCATTTGCTGAACGTATTTGTGCAAACTAGTTCAAGCCGTTTTTAATACATCAAGCTCCTGAACTGGTTGCCCAAAATTGTTGGTTTTAAAAAATGGATCAACCTCTCACCTATGAAGCTCCTTAAGGATGAATATTTTGAAAAAGGTTTTGGGCCAAATGGCACAATATTCTTTTTTGGTTCATTTTGAAATTTCGCCCTATCCACTATAGCGCAAAAACCTGGCAATCCAACATTGAAAAATTGCAATATTAAATTGGAGCCAAATGCTAAATTTAGCACAAATATGCATCATTTGACCAACATATTACCTTGATGTCACAAATTGTATACCTTGAAATAAACTTTCAGTAAAGTCGGCGCTGAATTTCACCTCGCACAATACAACTATTCGTTTTTAGAAAAAACACCAATTGATGTCGTATTTAATAAGCAAAAACAAATAATAGCAAAAAAATATGAAATTATCTCAATTGCTATGAAGTAGATTATTACTTTCCATTGTTATGACGCATTTCCACCATGCCAGTTAGTAAGGATTATAATATAAGCGCTTGAACTGGTTCAATTTTCTATAAAACAGAAAGATAAAATCCAACTACTAGCCATCGATAAGGAAGCAATTGAAATTCTCATAAACGGACAAGTTGTCAATGCACACAACATACTCGTACATAAAATACCTCCCATATAAATTCAATAATGCCCCAGTCAGGCTTCAAGATCGGCTAACGACAGCTGATGTTTTTTCCAAGTACTGTTCAATTACTTTTTTCTTACTTCAACTACTGTTTTCTAAGACTCAGTTTTTGTTTTTTTCTTTCTTAACTGTCTTACTTCACGTTTAAGATTATTATTGCCGCCAATTAAAACATCAGCTGTAAATTAAGGCAATTATCATTGTAGCATCGGTAAGTGTTATGTTACTCGGACGCGCGGTGTCAATTTATGTGCTAGTCGAGTATCCACCTTTTAAATAGAAGCCACAGAATTAGATTTAACTTGAAAGCCTTTGGCGGATGTCTTTTCTCAAGAAAGTGAATGTGAACGCAGAAAAAAAATAATCATACTCTCACAAATACACACAAATGAAAAGAGGGAAGTTGAAACTAGTTTTGGTTTTGTTTGCAGTTTTGTAGACTGCAACATCTGAGGTGGATAAATTGGAGAAAAAAAAGGTGGCAACAGCATGCGACTAAACGAAAAATTACACAACTCGGGCAGAAAGCCAAAAAGCCATTATGTTGAGCATTTGAATTGTTTTTATTTATTTCTTGTGGTTTATTTTAAAAGTGACAAATGGTCGCATTTTTCAAACTTAACACAAGGTAACTCTAAATGCTCATCCAGCAAATGGCTAGAAGGCGAATAATAAACTTTGAAGATTTATAATCCTTCAAGTGTTTGGAAATAAAAATTGTTATTTTTGTTTTAAGTTGGTTTGCATAATTTAAAAGCAACGACAATGCAGATTCTTATATATCTCGTAGTGGGATCTTTAAAAAAAATTTAAATAATTTATGCATCTCAGAGCGAGAATCTTGAGAGTCAAACATTCTTCAGATATTTGGATCAAGGGTATTATAATATTTCGATGGATGCTCATGCAGATGATAATGCTAACTGATGTTTAAATTATTTATAACGAACATATGCACAACAATTTCAAACTTCCTTATTCGATTAAATTGTTTACTACCAAAAATGCTTTTAAATTTACACAATTAAAATTATAAGAAATTTTATATGAGCATTCAAATTTTGCCGATGATTTTGTGTTTGTTTTAACGATATTGACCATTTTAAATCAATGAGGAATTGTTGTTGAATTATCATTTAATTTATTGATTTATAGTAATTTTAATTTAAAGTTCGATTTATGTTAGATTTTTTGTTTTCTCGGATTAAAAATCAACAAATATTTGACCTGGCAAAATAAAATTAATAATCGGCCAGAAAATTATTTTTAAAAAATTAAACAATCACAGTAGATAATAGGTAGTATGGGAACAATCTACTTTTTAACCTATTAAAATATGGCGATTGCGGCTTCAATTTTTGATGCGATGTTGGGTATCTATATCTAGATATAATTGAGTGTCTATGGAACATAACTGATTATTGAGTACTATTAGATCTTTGACCCTGGTTTTTTATCTCCTAATTACTTTTTATTTTGTCTTCATGTGAACATATATGTCATTTATCAAATAATAATTGTATGCAGTATGATGCGTTTTTCTTTTTCCCGTCAGAGCAGAGCACTGAACGGAATTCGAACACATAGATTATGTTTTGAACTTCTACCAAACAGAGCGAGCTCTGAACAATGATATGTTTTTTAAACACGCTTGAACACGAATCAGAATACATTTTCATTTCAACCATTAAAAGCAATATAACACAAAACTACCATTTTCGTACACATCGTCAACAAACGATCAGCTTCTTTCACAAATCACAACATAATTGTATCTGATTATTTTTTTCTTCACATTTTCCTTCTTGACACACATGACATTTAGTGCGTTCAGCAATTTACTTACATGCTCAGTCGATGTCCGAGCACATCGAGTTCAGAACGAAAAAAGAAGCACACAGTTGGACATCGCAATGCTCTGAGTTAAAAAGAAACACAAACAAATTTTTTGTCTGAACTAAAAAAGAAAAACGCTTATAGTGACAAAAATACTGCGATATCATTCAAACAAAAAAGTGAAAATATACTATACATTTCTTATGCACACAAAGGGTGCGTTCTCGTACTAAAACAGTCAAATCACGTTACCGTACACCAAATTTTCGTAGTTTTTAATAGAAGAGAGAGTAAAATATTTCCCCAGGCTGCGAATTTTAGTCCAAGAAAATTCTTAGGACAAAATTATGAAGACTGTCAAATGAAGAAGAAAAGAAAAGAATACATAAGCTATCAATTCCCAGTTGAAAATATAATTGAATTTATCGTCTGGTCGGCCGTATTGGTGCAATAAATTAAAATTTGTGATAGCAAACTGATTATTTTAAAAAATAATTTCGCATAAGATTTTCAAAAATAGAATGTTATTTTGACGTTTAAAAAATGTGTAAAATGTTTGTTAAATGCGTTCCCGTATTAATGTTGCTCTCTGATAGATGTTTACCCCGAATCTTGCAAAAATGACACTTCACATTTCTGTGCACAAAGTATACGGAAACAGACTTAATACTAAATTCAGACAACTGTCATACCAGCTGTTAAATTGCAAACTGTCATTTTTATGCAGTTGCTTTGTAATTTCATTATGATGACATAAATCTCTCCAAAATGATTGTTTCGGTTATTCGCAACATTTTTGACAGTTTTCCCAACATAATATTACATTTTTTTTTTCAAGATATAGTGACAATGGGACGTATAAGAAAAGTATTAAAGAAAATAATTGCATCCGTTCTGGAGAGTATTTCTGAATATCCAAATTTATCAGCTTAACGTACATAGTTCACAAAAACTTGAACTATGTACTTCCACTTACTTACATTTATAAATATCTTGAATTGATCTCGAGAACAAAAAATCTAGCTTCGTTCAAGAATTGAAGTGCAAATATCATTATTTCCTATAACTGCTATTTTATTTAAATTTAAACATTTTAACGCCACAGTTGCTTCCAATTATTTTATTTTCTTGTCAACATTGTTGATGCAATATATTGCAAAACTAAAAGTCACAACAAGTTCCGGAAAGTAATTGCTATGCCCTGTAATAAAAACTTAACCACATAATTATTATTGAAGTAAAACGGCATTTAAGTTCAAATTAGTTGTGACTTCAGCCATGCAAATTTTTGAGGTTTAAATATAATCATCATGTTGATAAATGTAAAGGTGGTGTCATAAGCAATTTATAGATGAAACATGCATAAACGAAAATGTGTTTTACAAAAATTAAATAATTTATTTCCTTATAACAGACTCATATGTACATTAAAAAGCATTCAGCTGACGCATACATTTTGTTTATGATTAAATTTATGTTTCAGGTCGTGATTTACACTAACGCACTTGCCTTAAGACGTAAGTGTTATTGCGCATACATACAATGTATTAAATTCAAAAATTGCGCTATGCACATTGATTACATTTGTTTGCCGGAGGGGTAAATGTTCTCCTTACGCAATTTGTTTAAGACACATTGGGTCTTATTGTGCACAAACATATGCACATGTAGCTTTAAACAATCTGATTTCATTGTAAACCCAGTGGTCTTATTCGTGGCTCAATGCTACAATTTAATTTGGTCAATTAACTTTCAGTGAAAAAAAATGCATTTAACAAGACTCGCAAGATTCAACGTATGATATAAATCGATCGGTTTTTGCATAGAAGGATGCATATAGTTTGATCAAAATTACTTTCCAATGGAAGAGGTTAATATGAAAACCTGAAATATGGCTAAATAAATCCTGAAAAAAATAATTACATGCTTCGGAGGAAACAAGGTTCAACTGCAGATCACTTTCTCGAATAGTTTTTTTTTTGTAATATGTATATATATATTAGTGCCATGCTCATGACCAAAGAGTATAAGATATTTATAATTTGATACCAAAGGATTTGATATACTTGTTTAACTTTTTAATTTAAATATAACATTGACTTTCAGATTCCAGTTTACTCCAGTTTTAATTTACTTCCTTTTGGTATTAAAAAAAAAAACTTATTAATAATTGAGTTTGAGTTTAGACGTTCAAATTCAAGTTTTGTCTTCCTTTGAAAAAAAACTTATAATTACACTTTATTACTTAACAAGCTTATTTATGTGCATGAGCTTAAGTGTATTTTAGTTTTCGATTTTTAATAAGACCAACATGTTCGGCATAGTGCATATGTTAACAATTATAGTCTAGTACGCAGTTCGCCCTAAAGTTTCATTCCCATACAAATATTTCTACAAAATGTAGCGAAAGTAAAATTAAACCAATAATTTTAGCGAGGAGATACGCAGCTCCAGCTATAAGAAGAAATTTAGTTCTTCACTGTACCTCCATTATCTGTCAACATTTTACGCGGCAAATAAATGTTTGGCTAGCTGTCGAAAAAATCCTTCCAATTAATTAAGGTAACTTTAGCTGGAAAGCTTGTCAGCAAATATCTCCCTTCATTTCAAGTCAAGTACATTTATGCACGAATTATCAGCATTAAGTTATTTTTTGATTAAAATGTCTAAATGCAAAACTTGTCTTGCTTTTCCACCTACCACTAAGCCGAGATCTTAGTAGATTTAGCTAAATCTCCTACAAATCTTGAGGATTTACCATACAAATTTTAATCTTCTCAGAATTTAAAATAAAAACCGAGATTTAAGTAGATTTAGCTAAATCTCCTACAAATCTTGAAGATTTACCATACAAATTTTATTCTTCTCAGATGAAGATTTAAAATAAATCTCATTTAAATCTTCAATTGAACTACCCTACTTCCATATCGAAATGAACAAATTCATCGGGGAAGTGAATTGTTCTCTTCTGTTGACACAGATGAAGCTGCCTGTCTCACTTCTACATCATAAGAGAAAATGAAAAGATATATGCATTTTGAATAGTGCTGTCAAAATTAATCTACCTTTGGAGCGGTGGAACCACTTTTTGAGATTAGTAAATCTACAAGAGATTAAAGTTCGCTGGAAACGTAGTATAAACCTAATTTAAATCTTCAATCGAACTACTCTATTTCCATATCGAAATGAACACATTAATCGGGAAAGTGAATTTTTCTCTTCGGCTGACACAGATGAAGCTGCCTGTCTCACTTCTACATCATAAGAGAAAATGAAAAGATATATGCATTTTGAATAGTGCTGTCAAAATTAATCTACTTTTGGAGCGGTGGTAACACTTTTTGAGAGTAGGAAAGCTACAAGAGATTAAAGTTCGGTGGAAACGTAGTATAATAGATGTACAAATTGAACTAACCTATTCCCATATCGAAATGAACACATTCATCGGTAAAGTGAAATTTTCGCTTCGGTTGACGCAGATGAAGTTGCCTGTCTCACTTCTGCATCATAAGAGAAAATAAAACAACATTAGCATTTTGAATAGTACTGTCAAAATTAATTCACTTTTGTAGCGATGAAAACAGTATTTGAGAGTAGTAAATCTAAATCTAGATTAACGTTCGGTGGAAACTAGCATTAGTTATATGGTAAGTAAAAATACAATTTTCCTCAAAAAGCTCAATGTATCGGCTGCTATAAGTTTTGCTAAATTGTGGCAACTGTCAGTTATGCTTCGATATTTTTGAAGTAATGCAGTATTTGTCTACCGGTTCAGAATTTAATAGTTCGAAGAAAACTGAAAGACGAATGGGCAAAACCGTGGACTCATATTTTAGATTTTATGCTTTATGCGAGTATTGATAAAAATTGGGAATATGGTATCGTTTAACTGATCGCCGGCCATCACTTCGCTGGGTGGCATTCGATTCTGTGTGGCGCTCGATGACTCTGGTCCACAGATCTGGCTGAATATTAACTATGCCACGCGTGATATGTTGGCTTTAAGAGGTCGTTAAGCTGCAGCTTAAAGCTTAGTATACAGTTCTTCGATGAGAAAAAGTACATATATTTTAAATACGAGTGATCTTGCGCAAAAAAGAATATTTCATGCTTAATTGTTTTTTATCGAATTGTGAACTACCCCGAAGAAAAAAAAGAAAACAATAATTCCCACCACAAATACTTTTTCCTTTAAAGGTCAGTGATATTATATTGTGGAAAAAAAGAACAAAATTCCGCATTTTCACCATAAATATTTTCTCTTATGGACGAAAAAGTATATAGATGGCAGAAATCGCACAATAGTCGTGGATAGTTTTCTTTCTCACTTTTACCGACAGTCGCTATGATTTGTGCAAATCTGGCGTTCCGCTGACATATGAGCGTTAGCTGATGGATAACAATCGTTGCATAGAAGTACAACCATGTAAAACCTTGAAATGAGAGTTTGGATTTAATTACCGTTAAGGATAAAAAAAATTCAGATCGCCAATTTAAAGTAATTATAAATATGAGTGTACATTTTTAAATTTAAAAAAATCGATAATCCATTTTTGAAAAAATCGAATTTTCCAAAAAAAAAATAATATTATTTTTATGTCGCTAAAATATTTTTTTTGTGAAAATTTTAATATTCAATATTATTTAAACTTTTAATGAGCATCTGTAAAAATATTTGGTTCATGGATGGAAATTTTTTTAATTTAAAAGCGGGCTGCTGTACTCAGTTAAGAATATACTCATTTTTTTACCAAACTTAAAATTTGTATAAAAGGTACCATTTTTGTTGAAAAAACACCATTTTCTCGAGTATTCTAAACACAACGTTTTTAAAATACCGACAAATTATTTTTTTAATTTAATTTGCTTATACAGTACTGTTCAGATTTGTATAAATGTGCTCCATACAAAAATTTAAAAAAAATCAACGGAACAGTTTCCCAGAAAATCGAAACCCAATATTATTTGACAAAAAATAATATTTACCTTAGAATATTGTATGGTAGGTTTTGTTATTTATTGGACTTCAAAAAATAAGAAATAAGCGTGGGCATATTACCGAAAACACAATATGTACCAGTACCATCCAACCATTTACGCTATAAGCTCACGGGTAGACAGGCAGACAGGTACCCACATTTTTCTTCTTCGCTATTATCGTCAAAGCAAATTTGGACAAAATCTCAATTTTGGTTAACGAATCCAAAACTTGCTCCATAGTGCATAATTGCAACTAAAAATGCATCTATCAACTAATAACTTGCCGTTGCCTAAAATATTGGTAAATATAAATTTTATGGCAATGATAATACCAAGCTTATAAATAAAACAATTAACTAGCTAATTAACTAGGTTTTAACTGACACACCATTTCAAAATTTATGAAACAAGTACATATTTCATTTTCATTTCATTTTCAGATATTTTGATATTTGATAACAATAATAATGAAATGTCAATTTTGTTGACAAATCAAATATCGTATTGACATTTGACAACCGTAATAGCGATCTATATCTCTAGGAATTTATTGCTCAAAATTTATATGTAAGATAATATATATCTGCCAGCAACAAAGAGTATTTTCAATATGTTGCAACATAAATCCTTAACAATGCGTAAGTACTTGAAGTGAGAATATCTTACAATTTCCCACGAAGTACTTTTTGTATTATTACAAAAATATTAATAAAATTAAATAAATCTGCCGGAAATGCCATTCTACATCCTAGGTTTATATTTTGATCCAAAAATGGAATGTAATTCCGACAACCGCTTTAATGAAAATCTGTCTCATTCATAGAGCTCCAAAATATATATACATATCTACCTTAACTTAATAAAAGCTAGTCTTTTATATGTTCACAAATTTGAAAACTAATTCCTACCTGACCAGTTTTGGTCGTTAAATGATCCAAATAACTAAGAGCCATCTCCAAATAAAGAATTTAGAATTTTTAATCAATCATTTCCAACAAATGAAACTTTATTTCATGTTGTAATCAACTCCCAACTCGGAACATTTACAACATGCGATTGTTGCACAACTAAAAAAAATCAAATTTGGTCAACGCACTATATAATGTATAAACATTACCTGTGGCAAATTTTGCAGCAATTTCTTGAAGCAAAAAAACCTGTATAGCCGCATATATAATTAACGAGATCATAATATTGAAACCAAAACCAGGGAATTGGACAAGCAAATTGTATGGCACTTCTCATGATTACAACTAATGGAACCATATACAAATTCTCATTTTATATACACGTACACAACCTTTTCAGATAAACGATGATGCTGATGATTCCGTCGACTTTAGCGAAGTGATCGTGATCAAAGTGACAACTCTACGAAAAGGTACGCCCAGCATTTGATGATGGTAAAGTGAAATTCCAGACACTATATACTTTTGCTTTCCTCGAATGCGCACACAGTCTATCTACCGCAACTGATGTAAACTAATGCGCTTACACCTGAGAGCGAAAGTAAATCCAGATCAGCTTCTTATAAGTCAGGGATGTATTTGACAGTTAAAGCCTTTAGTTTATTGGCACCGTGCGAAATAAAAATGAATTTCCAAAACAAAGGAATTCACCTAATTTCGATGAGTTTTGTATATTCTTGCCTAACATTTTATTTTTCACATGTAAATAATAATTTAGGCTTAGATACAAATTTAAGTAAAATTTAAAAAATACTTCGTAAATGATTTGAATTTTTAATCGATTATTTTTAAGTTGTAATTAGTCGGGCCTGAAGAAAGATAGTTAAAGTTTAATCCGATATTTATTTATTTTTTGTTAGATATGGAAATGAAGAAACAACAACTATTGTTTCTAGATTCATTATTATGTTTTACGTAATTTAATTAAAAAAAAAAATTAATTTACATAAGGCTCCTTTAGTTATACAAATCCACCTCTGAGTGAATATATAAGACTGAAGAAGCTCGACACCAACAAAAGGTGCCGATACCCCGGGAAGCCAGAGGTTCCATTTCGCCGCGTTTAAAACTGGATTACATGATTTAACATAAGCTCAGGGATACCCCTTTGATGTGGAGTATCTTGATATTTTATCTTTCACCTGCTACCCAGAGTATCCAATATCGCATTTCTTTTTTTTTTTTAGTTCAATTATGATTTCTATTATAAAACCTATCATGGGGTATTCATTCAGGATTGCATACTCTTACTATTCATAATAAAACGATCAAAGGTATACGCGGATATCGACGATAGTTATCATTCAACAATATCGGTTACTTGATTCAATGCAATTAGATAGGCTTTGAATGGGGGCGGTTGCGGTTATAATTCTCGCGTGTTTGGGTCTTACCTGCACTATCGTTATTGTTGTCGTACAACAAATTATCGTTGTAAACATTAGAAATACCCAATCGTGGCTTTTCATCGTTCTGCTTGATCCGCACTTTGTTGTTAAACACGGCAGCAAGCGCTGTCGAAGTGATAGCGGCGCGATTGTTGAGGCTTTCACGCTTTTGATGGAAATCCAATCTGAAAGGAAGTGAAATATATATTAATATTTTTTTTTACATTGTATTATTGTTATATTTTTTTTTTACGATTTTGTGTACTTAAATTATTACGAATGTAAGTAAGTAACGATGAATTTGAGAATATGGGAAGTAAAAATGTAAACAAAATTATTACGAAATTGTGCAAAGAAAGTAAAAGGATAAGTTATACACTGCAGCATTAGCTGTGCAGTCAAACTAGTGCGAAAAGAATTTTATTTATCTCCAATGCAACAGCCAGGTAAAATGTATAAAACATTTAATATTTTGAAATATTGTAAATAACATAGAGTTTCTTTATTAAAGCAAATAAGAATCTTTTGATCTTGGGACTTAAATGAATTTGCAGGTAGTCATCACAGGGTAGGCTTTCCGTACCAATAAAAGTAAAATTGTACATGATATGCAAATGCTGCAAGCATAATACAATAGCAACGAGGAAAGTGCTCTCTATAGTCCTAGAGAGAACAAGGTAATGCCATCCTTTCTACTGAAAACTTTGGAAAACCTAATTGATTTTTTCATCAGGTCAGAAATATTAATAAATATGCCTCTAAGCAAACGCCAGTATGGATACAAAGCGGGAAGATCTACAGAAACCGCCTTGTATGAATTTACAGGCAACTTTCGGATTACTTTAGAATCGACAGAAACGACCTTACGTGCGCCTTCTTAGATATCGAGGGTGTCTTCGACAACAGTTTTCATGTTGTAGACAAAGCTCTTGTAATGAAGTGCTGACCCATCACCATAATAAGGTGGATAAGTGAAATGCTAGGCTCAAGAACGGTAGAAAAATATGCAGAACATAGTGTTCTAAAGGGCATCACAACAATAGGTTGTCCTCAGAGTGGAGTCTTATCACCCTTGTTGTGAAGTCTTATTGGATGAATTACTAGACAATTTGACTTCCCAAGGCGTACGAAGTACGATGTATATGCTTTGCTGATGATACTGTGATAACAGCCTTGGAAAAGTAAGCCAAGCATACTGATATGGTTGTACACTATGATGGTAACGCCTATTCTTACCTATGGGGTGGTTGCATGGCGCAAAAGACCCGATTTAATCATAATCCCAAGATGAATACTTATGTAATACTGTAATAATGCAAAACATGTCCTACAGAGGCAATGGAGGTAATCCTTCACGTGAACCCATTGTTATCATGAGATTCACGAAGGAAGGTACTGGAACGGGATAGTGTATTGGTCTTAGGGAAATAAATTCGATCTGCATGTCAACAGTACCAAGCTTTCTTGATATCCCAAGAGATGGCATGATTAAAAATTATTATACCTTTGTGAAAAACTTTTATACGCAGTTAAGTACCAACAAAGAGTAGACGAATCAGTGAACTACACCCTTAAAGCAAAAGCCATAAAGTGGTACACTTATTGATTAAGAACAATTGAAGTGACTGGGCAGTAATTTTTGGGCCACGTAACAAGCTTTCCTTACCGATATGTCACAGTCTAAGTCTGCTAGTATTTGCCAGGCGAAATTTAATGCCATTGGAAAATGTGCAGAAACAAATCTCTGCCTAATCCTACAGTATTATATCTAAATTGTTATGAGAGTAAGAATAACAATATAACACTTCATTGGGTACAAGGTCTAGAGCATCTTATAAAAAATTAGAGCAACTGCACCCTTAGCAAGTCCTGAGCCCTATTGCCGATTAGGAGAAAAAAGGTGATCAAAAATACAATCGTAACAGTAGAAAGGTTAAAAGACTAAAAATCTGGAAAGCACTCCCTAAGCTGAGATATGCCAAACTACTACTTAAGACCTACAACCAAGAACGTTTCACATTCTTAAATAAGAATATTGTAAGAATAATAACAAGCAAGGTAAGAAGACACTTCATTGTTCTTGGTTTGGTGAGCAGCACCACTTGTAGGTTCTGCAACACTGAAGGGGAAACACAGGCCCACATTTTAGGTAGATATGTAATATTAACGCATCAAACACACAGATATCTATGACGTCACCAAATAGAAGAGAGTGAAATACCCTCTCTAAAAAGGCTTCGGGAAATTGTGCCAGAATTTTTTTTGGAAAAATCACCAAAAAATTCTTCATACAAAGTTATCTGATAATCTTTTCCAAATTTCTAGCCTTTCTTCCAAAAACAAAATTTGGGAAATGGAAAAATTGCCCGAAAAAAAGATTGAAAAAATCTAGAATAACAAATTCGGACGCTTTTTCCTTTCTCGTTTTGGAAAAACAGCAAGAAAACTGTATTTTGTATGAATTGCTGTAAAACAATAACAGTTATGTTTAGCATTCTTTTTGTGACGCAGGAACATAAGTCCCAATTTAACAGAGGTGAGGCATAAGTACAAAAACTAAAAAATATTTGGGACTTCTGTCCCACTATTAGTTTTTTTTAGTACTTCTGTGAAGTGTTTTTTTTGCGATTAGGTTCACGGCGTAAAAAAAATTTAGCGCATAAGGGGGCAATGTAGCATACCCCTCTTACGCGCCGAGCTTTTTAAAAATTTACAATTGTTTACATTTGAAATCTATTTTATGTTTTGATTAAAGATTTCACATGTGATTGTCATGTGGCACGCGCGGGGTGGGTTCGTCTTGTTTGAAAATACCTTAAAACAAATTTCCTATGGCTTAATTTCCGGGAGCCCTCAAAGAATACGCCACATATACTAAAGCTTCCTCATGCGAATAGACTTGAAGAAAGAGTTTTATATAAGCAGTGTCATTTTGGATCTTAATGGGGGTATAATAAATCTTAAGATAGCGGTGCAACTAAAAATCCTAAATTATTGATGCATTCAGTTATTCATAGGCGTCTACAAAAGGCATTTGTTTTATCATAGTGGTTGCCCTTGACAATCCAAATGGCGGTGGGGCTGATGAATCTAAAGTTATGTTTGTAATTAATTATACCTCCGAAAAGTCCATGGTGGAATTAGAGGTGCTATATTACTTGAAATATGACAACAAATGGTATTGAGTCCCCAAGACATATCTAATATATGGAGAATGATTTTTCTGATTCATCGATATGAGATTTTAAGGTGGGGCATCTATATTATGTACTAGTGTCAATCACGACATCATTTTAATAAATTAATAGCCGAAAATAAAAATTCGAGTCTCTGTCTTAGCAGAAATAGAATACCAGAGCCATAGTTAAGGTATCTATATGCAAACCGTGAAAGATCGGAGTGAGTTGTGGGTGCCGTAAGCCTCACTCGGGGTTACAGGATATGATAATTATGATGAGGAAATTGTACCAAGCAAATGGCTGCTGGTCTTGACACCAAGACACAGACCGGGAATTATGCCAAAAATTAAAGGAACTAAGTTATATGTGCGCCATCTACAAAAAAACGGACCCCCTCTTGCATAAGATATCGAGAAGCTAAACGTGGCAGATACGATCCTGCACAATGTATTGTGTGAACAACTTGAGCTCTTATTCAACATTTTAATCGGAAAATATAACACTGTGGATTTAAGTTTGCTCCCCAATAGAGCTTATATTCAAATTGAGGCAAAATAAACAAAAAATGTATACATTTTAAGTCGGGAACCCTATTTTCTCTTCAAAATCTCAAATGAAAGCAGGTATCATCAGGAGCTCTATATGGCAGTGACTGAACTAGGAATTCCGGGAAAAGTGATCCCTTTGCTTCGCGCAAAACTAGAAAATTATTAGGAGTAAAGTAATAGGAGCTATTTCGAATACTATTCTTTTGCAAAAAAAACTATTTGCATTAATTTTAATTAACTTCAGTATAAAGCACTAATTAAACCAACTACCACTTCATTAGAGAGGCATAAGAGGCAATGAAGTGGAAACATAAAAATTTTAGACACAAACTCATAACTACACTACTAATAAGTTCCTTCAACGTTGGAACTTATTTCACTTAAAAACAACAAACAACTTTCATCAAAGCTTAATATCCACTTTTAAACAATTTTGAATTTGAGTATTGTTACGGATATATAAAGTACATGTGTGATAACCACCAATTCTTTTTTTTATTGAATTACTTTAATGCATCATACATAAAACAAAAAACCATTGTCGGCATCTCTACGGTTTATTTTTTTTTATTTTTACATAATTTATGGGTATGGAATTATGAACCATAACATAACACTGGCCAGTTTAATAGAGCAAAAGGCTAAAATTGCTGTCATTTTAAAAACAATGCTTTCAATAGAAATACAGTTTCCCCCCAATAGAAATGGTGTATTTAAGGTTTTTTTTTTAGAAAGTTATTAAATTGTTGGGGATGTACTTAATTTGTTTTGTCGACAGTAATCTTAGTACACTTGTGTTAACTTTATTCCTAGGTACTTCTCTTATTAAAGCTTCATCTGCTGTCCGCGCATTAATTTATTAATTTTCTGTATCAATAATTGCAACTGGTAACAGATAATGCGAGGTCTTATGGTTAAACAATACAAATATAACAAAATCATACAAAACAATAAATGTCGCACGTTTCCAAACTAAAATCGTGATCATTTGCAAACATAAGCTACCCACATAAAAAATTTCAGATTTACTCCAATAAAAGTTCTTTTTCAAAGTTCATTCAATTCTTAGGTAAGAACATGACTTTTGCCGCCATTAAAAATGGTTTATAGGCAAATCCGTTTCACCAATGATTTGCATACAAACATGACCAGTTTTGACAATCTCTAACTGGGTGTGACATATATAAAGCAAACACTAAGAAATAGTTCACAATTATACACCGCATAGTTATAAGTACATACTGATTTGATCAATTGAATGTGCCGTTGAATGGAAAACTTATAAGATTTTTTGCAATTTTTCATAAGAATACCTTTGAAACGAAAGAGCTGAGCGTAAAACTTTTTTTTTTATATTAAATCAATCCTCACTTTTATGCGAATGGTTGATGGAAACTGTTATGTCAATTAATTTGCTAGGAAATGTGGTGATTAGTCAAACTACACTTGAGTTGCTTGTTTCAATTGCTTTGAGAATTAAGTATATATAGCGCCATATGCCAGTAGAGACGACCTTAATGTTGTATTGGACGTTGCAGTCCAATAGATTGTTTATTATTGTAATTAAAGTTTCAAATAAAATAGTTCAAGTTTTCTGCTCATGTGAATTCATGAGATTCATTGCAATAGATTACCTCGAAGTATTTATAAGCGTAAGCACTTTGATCACCGACACGCTTACTCTGACATTTCAACTTACATAACAAAACTACGAATTCAGAGATTAACAATCAATTCTTTAATTACACTACTTTTAATTTGATTGCATAAAGTAGATGACATGGTTTAAGACCACTAACATTTATTTATGTAAGTCATAAACGGTTTAAATTGGTAATCATTGATCTGTCATGTAATTCATTATGCTCTGCTCTGCTCTGTGACAATGCCATCATTTCATTTTTGTGTTTTGTTAAAGATGTACGTCAAAATGGAGGAACACCTGCTCTACTTGAGTTGAGGTTATAGGTTAATTATACATTTTTAACCACAAATCAAATTAATCAAATAAATAAAGATTGGGATTTTTTTTTAAGAGAATGATAGAAAATTAATTTATTCAACTACAATGTAACTGGCCAATGCCATACCAAAGAATGACACATGCTTAAAGTAAAATAATTTTAGTTTGTTATATTGATTTAATTCTAATTCTGCTAAATAAATTTATGCAACAACAGTGAAAGTTGAAAAAAGAAATAACAGATTGAAATCAAACATATACTCATTTCTATTCAATTTAAATCAATTAAGTTTGTTGACTTTAGCTGTCATGAGGAAGTTTGTTGGTTTTTTTTTTTTTGATAAATGCAATGGGAACTTAATATAGTCGGGTCGTCGTTTCTCTTTCTTGTTTGAGAATTTATATTTTGGATGTTCAGATTCATTTATAAAATCGAAAGTGAATGAAAATTTAAAACCAATATTGGATATTTATGTTAAAATAAAAGGCGATTGATAGAGTGAAGGTACACAAATTGGAGATCACATTCCAAAGAAGATGGTATCTTAAAAAAAATGAAGAAATTATTCAACTTAAATAAAACAGACTTCTCTTTATTCTTATGAAGCAAAGTAAAGTTGTATTTTATTTGAAAAAAAAAACATTTACAAGGTTACCGGCGTTTTGTGAAACCAAATTGTATACAGATATGGTGAACTAGTAGAAACACACTTTAAATTAAAAGCAAATATTGTGTATACTTAGATATGTACAAAAAGTAAAAGTAAAACTTTTTTTATTTTACGAGTCCTATCACTAACCCGCGCTCGCACTGCGTTTGATCATTTTAAGGGTAGTCAAAACCCCTTTAGTGCGAGCTTCATTATAAGAAAAAAAAACAGTTTCACAGTGGGTGCTTAAACTAAATATCAACTGACCCTTAAACTAAGTTTAAATTTTTGGGTTAATTCGTCCGGTTTCACGGTGAAATCTGATCTTTAGATCAGTTGAACTACGTTTAACTAGAATTTATGAAAAAAAATGTTGGTAGCATTTTATTTGCCCAAATGCTTTGTGCTGTTTACGGCAGAATAATCTCGGTTAACTTAAACTACAAATTGAACTAAGTTCAAGGTTTAAACGACACTGTTGATCTGAAGTTTAAACAAAAAGTGTAGTTTAAACTTGCCGTGTGATACTGGGGGTAAGGCTAGTTAATTTGAACCTAAGAACTTGTTTAAGAATCCAAATCAGGTAAGTAGTTTTAAAATGCCAAGGTTTTGAATAAAACACCTAAAACTCTGACATTTAAAATCCTAATAACTTTATTTTGTGGATCGAAACGTTTGTGAGCTTAAAATTAAGTTTTCTAATTCGAAGGAAATTTTCCAAAAATTTGCAAATAAATATATACGAACGTATGTAAGGCACGTTTCATTATTTTCTTGAAAAACTACATTTCTTTTGACCCACCCTTATTATAAAAACTATTTTTTTTTTATTTCATAATTCTGTGTCAGTTAAAATATATATTTCAATTTCATTGAAATCGGTCAAGAAACAACGAAGTTGAAATTTCTTAAATGCGGTCCTGTACTACATCTCCCACAACGACTCCATCTCCAATCATACAACCGTCACCATGCGTAGTTGATACTTTGATCCGTGCGATTAGTTAGTTTGTTGATTTCGGCGAATTAAGTGAAGTTCGACGTTGCCTCAAATTTTGATCCGTGGTTTAATAATTTCAACTAACGGATTTCAACCCAACGATTTAATCTTACCGATTTACTTCGGTAAAATCTCCGAAATAACACAATGAATAAGAATATGAGACGAGATTTAAGAAAATAATATTGAAGCTCACTGGATTTGACGACAAAAAATGCTTTATTTTGTCTCAAATGCATGGCAATGCTATTTTGGGCTAAGTATTCCTCGTATATGACAATGCTATTCTACGTTTTTCAAAATGACATTTTTATTAATTTGGTTGTTTACTTATTTCAAGTGGTTAGATTTAAAATAAATTACAAAGTGAAGTGTTGTTTAAAATTAAGTATTTATTGGTATAACTACAAAAATAAAAATTTTCTTTTTTGAAAATGAAAATGGTTTTTGGTTCTGGTGGTTGTTCTTTATTGAATTTAATTATTAAAGATAATACTTTCAAGTGGTTTTTTTAATAAAAATGTGTGTGTAAATATTGTGTCACTTTTGTGGTCCTCTTGAAAACAAAATTCTCGTTTCGGTATACAAAGATGTTTTTTTTTAATATTTATATGTGGGTAAAAATTGGCTTGAGAGCAAAACAAACTCTGTCGCGCGAAATTATGTCGGTTTTTGACAGAAAACATGTAGGTTTCAGATGTCACTGACAGCTCCTTAGAAAATTCTTACCCCGAACGCCGCAAAAAAATTCTCTGTATCAAATTTGAAATAAATGCGTCTATTCCCTTAGAGCCCTCCCTCAACAGCTCAATGTACTACTCTGGGGCACAAAGAAGCAATTTTAAAAGAAACAAAATTGTGGAGATCAAAAAAATATATATAATAGAGTTTGAAATTGATTTATGTCATAATTTTGTATGTGCCGAAATTCTGTATTACAATTTTTTTATGGATAAAAGAAAAATTCTTTTGTTAATGAAAATGTGAATTTTTTCTATAATTATATACATAATTTACAAGTAGGTATAATTTTTTATTTTAACGGAGTATTCTCGTTGAACAAGATTCCTTAATTTACAGTTATTTTTACTAATATACTTCGAGCTCATTATAAATATATCCATGCTCATTAACTAATCAATGTTCAAAGTGATTATCAGCCACGCACAAACGAAATCGATACAGCAGCCGCAAATAATTGTTTGAAGTACATAGCTCAAGAAAGTTCAAGACGAATTATAGAGAAGTTTGTTGTTATAACGCACCTCATTATAGCATGATAGTACGTTTCCTCTAAAAGAGATCTAAGATATTATCTTATTTTTTCTAGAAATTAAAAGTTATCTCTAGAGTTCAGTATGTGAAGTTTATACCTTAATGTCGAATAACGATTTTTAAAAATAATTTAATTTTTGTTTCATGAAATGTTTTTTTTTAATAAAAATATTAATTTAAGGACCAATTTTTCAATAGTCAGTTAAGCAGTCAGTTAGTACATATTCTCCAGATAGAGCAAAAATCACTATTTCAACAGTCAGATACAACATAATCTAGGAATAAAGTTTTCGATGTCAAAAACACTTTGAAAAAAACGTTAAATAAAAAATTAATTTCTATGAAAAGTTCGATACTCGAAATAAAAGTGGCGTTCAAATTAAATTATTCTATATATTGTTTTTTCTTGATTGAAAAATTCGATGTTGTTATCCGGTTGTTTAACAGTCAAGTAAGTTCATTCATCTGTCATCTAACCGCGTGTTTATCAGAAGATTGAAAAATCGGCTCTTACAGAATTTTTAATTCGTTTACAGAATTTTTAAATACAGAATACGTTTGCATTTAAAATAACTTATGCTGGAGATGAGACACAGTTTTGTTTAAGCCACATGTTTTTTTTATTTTAGGCAATACAATTCATTTAACATTTTGTATATAGAAATTGACGGTGATGGTGACACGTTCATTTCCGAAGAAGAATGTACCTATGACTCCACCAAACAAAATTCTGGACTTGAACTTTGTAAGGGTGTCATAAAAAATGATATGGTCGCCTTGAAAAAGATACGCTTTTGGATCTTTTTCAACACTTTCACTAACGACAGCCATATTTTCTGAGCGTGTGATTCGATGATACATCTGGAACCGGACCAGTTTTATTTTTGTTTTTTAAGATTAGCGTAATACAAAATACGGTCGGATGACGATTATGTCAAATTTAATCTACTCGTAATGTTTGAATCGTACATACCACTGAATCAATATTTTCTTATAGTAATTTTAACTGTGAAATGCAATGCCTACAATTTGGGATAAGAGATCAGGGGATACATACATTTGTCAAATCCGGAAAATGAATAAAAAATTATTGCCTTGAGTGTTGCTGTTGTTTTTCAATCATTGGTTTTAATTTCAAATCGAAACATAACTTCTTTTTGCTTACACAGTGGTAAAAACTTGATAAAAATTAAAAGCATACATAAAATAAAGCTGTAGCGTCCGTGTTCAAAATTTTAAATGCTATCCTTAAGTTTCGGAGTTCCAATTATATAAAGCATTTTAATTGAATTATATACCTCTCAATTAACTACCGACCTCCCCGACGGCTACACACGATGCGACATATAAAATTAAAATACAACATTTAATAATACAAGCAATAATACAAGCAACTGGATTGCATTAACTTGCTCTTAATTAGTAAAGAAGCTATGACGGATGTGCTAAAGCATTAAGCCTATAAGCCATTAGTTTATTGTAAAATTTATTATTACATTTTTAACATACAAAAAAATGAAAAATCAATATCTTCCTTGAGTTTCTTATTTAAAATTATGTATTTCAAACTTTAGAATTCAATATTTACTATTTAGAAATACCTATGTAAGATTTTGAGCAGTTTTTTTAAGAACATTTAGAATAAAATGCATAAAATAGTTGTGCCTTATTTCGATCATATTTTAAGCACAAGAATCAGCTAGAGCTAGATATATAATTTTAAAGTCGCCTTTTACTTAATTTTATTTTTTTTTTTAATTTAGGCATATCAATTTTTGTATGTAAAAATATAAATTTAAAAAATGTATCTTCCACAAAATTGTCCAACCGTTTTCGAAATATTCAATATAAGAAATTTTTAAATTTCAAAAATAAAATTGATTTTTATTTAAATTCAAAACATTATTCTTCGATAATTTTGGTATGTAGTATTTTTTCAGAATTTCAAGAATTTGGTGTATAAAATATTTATTTAAAATCCGTTGAAAATTCGAAAACCAAAAAACGGTCGTATTACACGTACCGTTAATAACATTGTATGCAATTTTTTTTTACAAAAATGTAGACTATGTCTTCAAGTAGTACACATAATATTTGTTATCAAAATCTTTAGAGCCGTTTTCGAGATAAATAAGATTTATATTTTTTTTATGGTCATCGGTATGGCAAGTACAGTTATTTTTGGGACTAAAGAAAAGATTTAAAAAACAAATCGTGCCAGTTAATTGGCTTGAGTACAAAATTTGAAGAAATTCGCTAAAGCGGCTTAGGCTGTAGATCGACATACAGACAGACATGGCGGATTGCGGGACACAAATTTTTTGTATTCTCTATCATCGTAATATTAAGTTTGATCGAAATTGCGAGTTAGAAATGCAAAACTTGACCTATAGTACTAACGGTAAATAAAAAAAAACAAAATCTCTGTTTCTAAAATTATCAAGAACAGCTCATTTTCGGAGGTACGCCTGATAATTTCCATTGGCTTACAATCTGCTTCCAAGCGACTACGCTCCATATCACCAGTTCCTAATATTCAAAGAAATAAGGTCCGAATTTTAAAACCCTTTCCTAACTACATATGTACATACGAGCATTTAGACAAAAATTGATGCAAAAAAATTATAAATAAGATACCTTCTAAAAAATGGTCGTTATTAAGCAATAAAAATAATGGTTTTTTACTTTCCAACAAAAAATCCAAATTCATTCCAATTATGTTTGCGATTATTATTAAATATGTGAGTATATGTAGCAACGTATTAATATTAAGTGTTTAATTTATTTCAAAACAAACTTACATCAAAATTTTTTTTATTAATATCCCAAAGTGAGTAGTTTATCCACGCGAATGCTGCATATTTCCAAATCGATTTTATTTTCAAATAAAATGCACAAAAAAAATCACAAACAAACTGTGCTCTACCCAATATCCAAGGTAATAGGCGGTTTATTTCAACAAAAAAAATATCTCACCAAATCAACATATAAATCACTTTATTTGGTATTTTCCTTTCTCAAATAATAAAAACACTTTTTAATAAGCTTCTTTATTTTAATTCTTATAATTAAAAATATTAAAACGATTTATTTATTTTTTTACAAAAAAAACTTATTTATTCCACTCGGTCACTGATTAAATTTCTTTTGTTTAATTTTCGGACGAAATATAATTTTATTCTTTTTTTTATTAATTTTACAACCAAGAAATATAATAAAAAAATATGTCTTAAAACTTTGGGTCTGTTGCGAGTGTTTAATCGATATTTTCCGTGCCAACGTCTGTCTGCGGACAGATAACAAATCGAACTGTCGCTTTCCTGGTTACTTTTACCTTCGTTGCGTCTGCGATCTAAAAAAAAAAGACAAAAACAACGATTCTCTATGCCCAGCTCAAGCAACTCCATTTAACTGGTTTAAACGCTAAAAAGTGGTGCGATTGCGGCTTAAAATTATTAACCGTTTCGATGGATACTGCTGCTAAGAGCCACAACTGTTTATCAACATAAAAAAAAAGAGAAAGGTCGTTTGTGGTGGTAACCATAATATTTGTACTTTTGGCGGATGCGAATTACTTTCATGTTCACAATTCGTCGTAGCAACCTTGCTCTGCATTCATTTGTTTTTTTTTTTACCGTTGAAAATACCACTTTACATTTAGTGGCGGTTTGTTTACATTCAAACAGCTGATTCTGATGGATGCCGGCAGATAAAGAGAAAGAAAATATCTCTTACAACGTTAAACAAAAATAGTAATAAAAAAAACAGTTTGTATCTCAGCTCTTTTGTTTTGTGCGTGTGTTATATTTTTTTTTTGTATAGAAACAATTTAATTTGGATTCTCGTATAATCTATTTCCATCGATTTCCTTGTGATTTTCCTTTACTACCCGTTGCATTACTATTTTGTGATTCCTCTTGGGCTGCCAATTCTTCATCGATTAACAGATCAAAATTACCCAATGCATCTGGTGAGGGGATTTTATTCCACCGGACACTTAAAATAAAAATAAACAAAAATAATTTAAAGCTTATAGTACTCGAATACTATTACACAAAACATAAAAAAAAAAAAAAACATACTCTGGCACACCATCCGGTGGCAAAACAACTGACAACATATTATCAATCAACTTGTATTTCAAAATACGATCAGTTACAGTTGTTGATGTTAGAGATGGTGATGCATTAACCTCAACAAGCCATGGTTTTAAATTATTATCGATTATGATGTCATAGCCATAGCATTCAAAACAATGTCGATCACTTGCCATAACTGGAGCAACTGCGCGTAACGAATGTACAATTAACCATGAAATGGCACCGAATAAACGATCGGTAACTTCTTTGCCGCGAGTTCCCTCCAAATATAGCCCAAGATTTTGAACTGACCATTTGCCACCATGAAGATTGTTATATTCACCCTGAAATTATGTATATTAACGAGAAACTAATATACCAAATTAATTTAAAAACAGTAGAAATAAAATTACATAAGAAGCAATAAAAAAAACTTATTTTGCTTACTGCAATAATATCTTTCGAAAAATCTCAAAATATGGTGTTATTTTATTTTGCAATCTATTTTTGATACATGTAGTAAATCTTTTTACATATACTGTATATCTATATGATGAACACACTTCAACGAATTATAGAAGTTAAGGCAAACAATATATATAATAGCAGCTGGTCCTAAAGACAATATTTTAGTTTAACCGTCATAGTCTATTCTAAATAAAATTTAAATAAACAAAAATGTTAAATAACTCAAAAATGCCTTTTTATCAAAGGGCACTATTGTGCGCAGCTATGTCCTGATATTACACAATATAGACTCTTCTAAAAGTGTTCAACTTTGGAAAAAATGAGAGTTCTGATTCTGAAAAGAAGATGAAATTTACTTCTGGATTTTAAATCAGAATTAAAACCAGAAGCACTCACAATCGCATGCCACAAATTCATTTACTTAAATGTCAAACTAGACAGTTGTCAGTTTTACTTGCGATATAGGTACTATAGGGAAATTTTGCATTTGGAAAAAAAATCGAACTTGAAAATTTAATCAAACTTGACATTACGACGATAGAGAACACGAAAAAGTGGGTCTCGCAATTCCGTCTGTCTGTCTATAAGTCGATCTACAGGCTACATCTACAGCGGTTTTCTTTAAACTTCGGACCTAAGCGTTTTAGAACCAACACGGGTCGATTATTTTTTTCAAATCTTTTTTTAACCCCAAAAATAACAGTACAAGCCACACATTTTTTTTTTTTGGAGCAGAAAAGTAAATCTTATGTCCGGAAGGCTTCCGAGTGCTTCTGAAAATGTTCGATTGGTATCAAATGACGTATCGTCTCTTATGGGGGTTTCGTTTGGTAAATTTATATTTTGATCTATAAATTAATTTATTTCGTAACGATTCGAATACTTTTTCAGATTGATTTTTATTTCCTATAGTATTGATGTATATTTGTGTTTTTGAACCAGCTATCGATGTCAGCTGTCTTGTCAAACTGATGGCTGTCAATTATAATGCATAGTGGTGTTATGGCCTTTTCGATTGGCAGTCCGGAACACGTTCCCCCAATAAAACACCCGGAAACAATTTGACTGATTCTGAATTGTATGTAACACTGTATTTGTGAAAATTAAATTAAAAAAAATCACATCGCCTGAAAAGAATTTCCAAAACACTTGATTTTAAATTAGATACATATTTTCTTGTATCAATAATAATTATAACTTGCTTCTTTTTACCTTATTTTACCAGAAAAGTAGTTTAAATTCAATAAGCACATCGAAATTACACAACAAAACAACCCGATGATTTTGACATTTTAATTATGTGAGTTAATTAGTGATTCTGTTTTCGATTCTGAAATGAAATCCAGAATCGTTTTCTGTTCTGCTTAGAGTAACAACTGTCATTTTGTGGGGGTCAGGACAGTTCTGGACGGCCAATCGAAAAGGCCATTAGTAAAAGAGGGGTAGATCTGCAAAAAAATCCAGATATGCAAAATTGTTTTAAAATCAAAAAATAAATCAATTTATTTGTCCAATCGAAGGCAAAAATTGCCAAAATCAGTTTTTTGACAGATCTAAATCAAATATAAATTGATTTGTGTTACCAAACGATAACCACATTAACTTGTTCAATTGGAATCCCGTATCGGACAGTTCTCCCGTATTACCAATCGAATAGGACATACATTTGATCAAAAACGGCTCTAACGTTTTGAAAAAAATCAGTGGGTACAAACAAAATTTTGGTACAAGAAAACATTTTAAATAAAATGTTAATAACACGCCATATATCCGTTTTTTTTTTTTTTTATTTTCGACTTTCTCACTACTCATACGGCTCAACGGATTAAATTCTAAATAATACTACATAACAAAATTTTCGAAAAATGTTTTTTTTTTCTTGAATATTCAATATTTCGAAAACGGGTTGACGATTTTTTGTTTAAATTCTGTTTTTAAATTTATATTGTTAAATATTAATAATCAAAACTTATGTAATTTTGTATATACAAAATTAAGTAAAAAACAACTAACTACTACTAAAAATCTTATGCTTATGATGTGATAGAATGTAAAAGCAAGTAGGTATGTGCGATCCAGTAGTGCATTATTTGTAACCTAATTGAGGATTATTTATGTTTTGATAAAAATAAAAAAACATTCAATTGAAATCCAGGATCGGAAAAACATTCCTGAATGGAAAATAAAACAGGCGATTTATGAGCGCCTTCTTCGCATCATCTGTTAAGAAGATGCTTCACTAAATTTCAACTTATTAGGTATAGTAGTTCCCGAGATATAGGACTTCAAAAATTGAAAAAACCGTGATTGGCTCATCGAAATTATAGAGCAATTCTCGACACAGTAGAATCTTGTACTTTCGCACACAGGAATGTCCTGTGGTCATATAAAATTTAGGCGTGTTTTCCGCCCATTTTCCAATAAGTCGATTATTTTAATTGTATGGAGCATTTTCGATTGTCGTAGAATGGCAGAGGGATAAAGCTGAAAATATGAGCAAAGAACAAAATTTTAAATTTCCATTCAGGAGACGTGGTATCCGACCACTTTCGTAGAATTGATTGTGGTAAAATAATGAAGTTTGTTAGAATAGTAGGTCAGGTAGTACATGCAAAGAATAAACGCAAATAAAACATTTAATAGCTCTACTCGGTATCGTCCAGGAGATGATAAATTTTTAGATTTTGAAAACTAATTTATGCTAAAATTTGAGCAACCAGGTAAGTGCATGCGAATGAATTGATATTGGTTTAAATTTACAGATATTTTTAAATAATGATGAGAAATTAAGTTTGAAACTATAGTTCACATACCCCATGCTTTTGTACACTGACATTAGTTAGATGAACATACATATTGTCCAATTCTGTCAGGCTAGTATCATATTTCACGGTACAAAATCGGCAGAACCCCTGTTTGAATAAATAAGCCTTCAATGGACGAAATGACGTTACTAAAACATAAAGTCGTAGATCGAATTTTTTTCCGCCAATCAACAAGGGATTATCAATGTACCTGTAAATATACATTCACGTGTACCTAAATAATTTGTAATTTAAGAAGTTTAAATTTTTTACAACCTTGAAATAACATAACTCTCCTTTCCAATTTGAGGATGAAATGGGCCTTTTGCTTCTCGAGACCATTTCTTTAATTTTGACAATTTATTGATGAGAAAAATCCCAGCACCTTGTGACTTACCACATGGCTTCATTATCCAAGTACTTTGGGGGTTCTTTCGGTATTCTTCAACGAACATGTTGTAGTCTATGTAAACAGAAATAATGGCTTTTAATCATTTTAAGAATAACATAATAATGTATATTGTATAACGGTACCAGCTGGAAGTACAAATGTAACCGGAATAAAATCCAGATACAAGTATCTTGCTCCACCGTATTGATTCGATTCGGCTTTCTCTGCTAGCAGATTTCCATCACGTTCTAGGTCCTTGCGATATCGTTTGATATTTTTCACCAACAGATCCTTTCTTGATAGCTCGTAATGATTTGGAAAATGGTTGATTATTCTATTTTCATCAAAACAACAAATAATTACAAATTAATTTTGTTTATTAGCAAGAACTTACTGATTATCATGCATTCGATAACCACTATCCACACTAAAAATATTCCTACAGCTCTGCACTCCAGCCCAGTAGAAATTCCAGTCATCGTCAGCGCCAACTTGAGTCCAGCCGCGTTTCTCAAAATTATTCACCAGGACCGATTTGTCCAAGTCTGTGCAAAAACAGATTTTCATGCGTTCGTGTGCGTTCGATTGAACACCAACTCTTTAAATGAAGAAAACATATTGAAATACATATAAATTAAAATCGGTGACCTTTTCATTTGCTTGTTTGTTGCCTCCCAATGTCCGCCCTTATTATTTAAAATACACGCTTCAAACTCACCTGCCGTACATGTTTGCTAGGTTCGTTACTAATCGTTTCTGCTCGCATGTCATAATGTTACGAAAAATGTATAGTATCAAGCACCCCAAGGCGATATTGGTATGGGAACGTAGAGCGTATACCCACCTTACACTGTGGCGATAATTATGACTACAAGAATCTGCGTTAATGGTAACCAAAATCCAAGTATTGATCAAACAATTGTTGCTAGTGACGTATAGTCATTGCCGTAGCCAAGGATTTGAGTTCTTTGTTTACAAATGCAACCTTTTTTTATTTGAAATTAAAAAAAAAACAAAAAGAATCATTACTGAACTGAAGACCACATTAAGAAAGAAGTAGGTCATAGTGACCAGGACAATTATGTAAAACAAATGGTTTCGTAATTCTAAACTAGGAACACCAGGCCTAGTGTTTCATAGAATTATACTATATACTAGCGCCCTTTAGTTAATTTGTCAACAAACTCCATTGTAATCGGAAACTTCTACGTATCTCGAATTTGAGTAGAATTTTTGGAACTCCAGTTCGACCATAAAAGTAAACAATGATTCCATTTATTGACCCCCTTTCAAATTCGAACCCAAGATTTATAACAAAGTACTTACCTCTTTGGTCTTATTGGAGCCGCCCGTTTAATGATTTTCTTTTCGTTGGCAAGATTAACCGAATTTGACATATTTACGTACAAAAAACAAAAATTTATTTTAAACTTTTATTTCACCTATCAACATTCACAAAACAAAAATAAATCACTTTATAAAACAAAGTGGGAGCTCTCCCAGAAAGTAATGCTGTTCAGATGGAAAACCATCCCGGAGTTCCAGGGCGCTTCTTGTTTCTATCCAAAAAGTTTTTGAATCCCTTCTTCGATTCATCCATTGACTTTAAATCTTTTTCAGAATCATCACCATCTTTGCCAACGGTAACTTCAGGGAACGTAAACTTTACATCTCGAGGCTATCAACAGATTTATAATAGTTAATTATATTAAAAGAAACTGAAGAATTTAAGACTTACCAAAGTTACATAAGCAATCTTGACATCTTCATTTTTGGTCACGTAACCATATACCTGATCGCGCTTCGTAGATCCCAGAGCAATTCTCGTCCGAACATGCTTCACCGGCACTTGGTAGATTTTTTCCAAATAATTTGTGATATCCAAGCGTGTCATTTGCAATGATACAGAGAAGGTGACTACATTTTCTGGTTGCACCTCTGTGGGTCGAATTAATTTCATCCAGAAATTTGGAAGAAACACACGGAGTTGTGGATTTCCTCGCTGATAAATTGGATACCATCGTGAAGACATTTTGGTCAGATTCAGAAAAAAAAATGATCAAGAACTAGAGAATTTTTTTTTATTCTATGACAGTGACAACTGACTTATGAGAAATGACATCTGCTGTCAATTAGGTTTGTTCGATTGAGAATATTCGAAGTTAATTTTATAAGAAAATCCACGCACAGAATTCTGTTCAATTTATTCACACGTGGAGAGAAGATGATTATGATTAATTCTTTTTTTGACACACAACCCTCCAAATTCCAATGTCAATTTTGCCTTTTGCTTGTTAATCTCCTTTAAAATTTTATTCTCTAAGTAGCGCACACTCGATTGGCCGTCCGGAACACGGTCCCCCAATAAAACACCTGGAAACAATTTGACTGATTCTGAAGTGTATGTATCACTGTATTTGTGAAAATTAAATTTAAAAAAATCACATCGAATAAAAAGAATTTCCAAAACACTTGATTTCAATTTAGATACACATTTTCTTGTATGAATAAAAATTATACCTTGCTTCTTTTTACCTTATCTTACCAGAAAAGTAGTTTAAATTCAATAAGCACATCGAAATTACATAACAAAACAACCCGATGATTTTGGCATTTAAATTATATGAGTGTATTAGTGATTCTGTTTTCGATTCTGAAATGAAATCCAGAATCGTTTTCTGTTCTGTTTAGAGGAACAACTGTCATTTTGTGGGGGTCAGAACAGTTCTGGACGGCCAATCGAAAAGGCCATAAGTTTTGTATTTGGTATTTAGTTATCGTAAAGTTAAGCGTCAAACATGATATTTAGGTTATTGTAATTAGAAAAAAAAATGGATAGTATATTTACTTTACGAAGTAAAAAATAGCTGTTTTCGAGAAAATCATAACTAGTGTAATAAAAAAGAATAAACAGCTGATTTCTTTTAAGCTGGAATATATTCAAAAACGCATCTTCCTTTCCAAAATAAAAAAAAAAAGGCGCTCAAATTAAGCCCCACCTAAGATCAACATTTGAACAATTTTGATTCACGTTTATGTTTACTGCAAATGCTGACCTAAATTGTACACATCCACGATGTTGTTATTTTGCATGTAAAATTTGCTAAGATAACTATTCACTTTTCAAAAACACGGATTGTAACACAACGTGTAAGCTTGTGGTTTTCGGAATCATATGAAAGTTTGGAACATCAAGAGTTTACAGTTTGTATAAATTAAAATCTTAAATTTACTCAAAACACAGATGACAAAGATTTAAGTACACAATCTTATTTCAAGCAACCTTAACACAATTCAAAATAAATAAAATGAAACACATACATACGTCGAATAAGATGCCTCTCTAATCCTCACCCAGAAACGATGTATTCGTAAGCTGTCGGCATTGCGTTTTGAATCAATAGGGGTATTCACGGTGCAACTGGTCTAGTATCATTGTAAAAATGCAAAAGTGCAACTTTTTTTGCACCACAACAACAACATACACTGACTAAGATTTTACAACACTTTTGCTCTTTTGCTATACCCTAACCCTATTGGAACAGAAAAATACAATGGTGCAAAATTTGCCTGGTGTCGTTGACAGTTTGGCAGCTGTTATTTTCTGCGTTCACGATTTATAGAAAAAAATAAAATTTCGCAATTTTACACCTTTTTGTTGCATTTGATCGTGAATACCCATAATATTTCAGCATCTCCATTTATTTCGGCAATCAGATGAAAGTGCACCAAACACAGTGTATATATAATTGGTTTGGTGAAACAAGGCATAAAACTGAAATTATTAAGCATAATGGAAATCCGCATTAGTTATCGCCTTTTGATTGAAGATGCCACTGAACAACATCTTCGAAAACTTCGAAGAACCATTTCGTGAACTCTGGCATATGTCAAACGGTGAAACGAATTTTTTGCTGTTCCCTCCCGTGCTCAACCGACAGTGTGTACTTTTTTTCGTGCAAGTGTAGGTAAGAAAAGAATAGACAAAATTTCAGCCATCACCCAGAGTAGAAAAATTGCAATTAATTTTATGTAATTTAAATTGATAGAGGGCGTTTTGCCAGAGTGCCATACATAAATAATCATTAATATAAACTTATCTTGCATTTAATTGCTTCTCATTGCTAAAAATACCACGCAAAAATTATGAACGTGCGACAGCAATTATGAAGCTTAGCACCAAAGGCGATGATGATAAAAATTACATAAGCTTCTGCTGGTTTTTCTATGAAAAGCCAAGGAGAAATGTCTTCCAATTATTATAGTCGCATTTGGAGAGCACAACAGTAAAGTTAACAATAAACTCGTTGGCAAAATGTTTATTTTCACAATTTGCCTCTTTGCTCAAATCCTTTTCAATCTTTTCTGATGGCAAAGGACATTGTCGTTTTCGTTTCATTATTATAATTTGTTTGTTATCATTTCTTTTATTTGAAGCCTAAAAATTCTTCGAAAATGCGTCTAACATCGATTTTGAATCACAAACATTTTGGCAATTTGTACAAAATCAATGGCTTGGTTACCTACAAGATCTCGCCTTTCGAACAGAAGGCATTCGCTGGGGCTATTAGCAAGGGTGTCCCCAACATGTTCCGGAGGTTTAGGTCCAATGTCTTTATTGTAGCACCACGTAAGTTTTGTAGTTTTTATTTAATTTTTCTTTCAATTAATTGAATTCTGTTTTATTTTAAGCATTTATTATTGGATACCTTGTCTACAACTTTGGCGAGAAGGAACACGCCCGTCTGCTTCGCAAGGACCCCGCTGAGTTTGCCAATGACGAATAAATCGATTGTGAGGATATAGATTTTGTTAGGCGTATTTATTCCTTTTGTTATGTAAATAGATAATTGATGTGTGCGATTTAAAGGCCTAACGCCAAATGATCGTATCGCAATAAAAACATTTGGAACATAATTTAAGTATTATTTCAGTTGCATTTTTGGTTTGGGATGATTGCAAAACTTTGCATTTGAAATTTAAAATTGATAAGTGCTTATCTTGGACTTACAGGCCTTTTCCAACCCGTTTTTGTCGTTTATCGCGATGTAAAGAATTAAAGGTAGGTATCGGTTTTTTGAATGTTTAAATAAATCTATAAAAGATGGGATGATTCTAGAAGTAGAGAATTCCGGGATTAGTACTTAATATTTTTGATACAGAAAACCATTTAAAAATAGAGCATTCAGATGAAAGGACAAAATGGAAGAAGCAGTTTTCAAAAGAGCTTTATATTTGAAATAAATCCATGCGAAAAAAGTACATGTACCCAAGATGTGTGAATTATGCTGCTGATGCAATCAAAAGAGGATTTAATATTTATTGCCAATTTTTATTATGAAAAACTTATTCTGCATTGGTGGCATTTCTATGGAGCTTATTATTAAATGCTGTGGCTTGAATAATCCAACACCATTTGGATTCAGAAGTTTCTAAGCTATTTGATCTTCTATTTTAATGTAGTATTGGGGGTTATCATGAATAAAAATTTCCCTTGAAATTTTTCTCCAATTCGAATCTTGTAAACGTAAATCAGGATCAAAAGTTTCCCTCGGAATTTATTGGTAGTGAGAATAAACTTTCCCTGGGAATTTTGATGTCATTTCATACGATTTTTTGTTCGAGGGAAATTTATTCCGTGGGAGATTAACGTTTGCAGGAAAATATTCCGTGGGTAACAAATTTCCCTGGGAGATTCTCGATAGGGGACATTAACTCAATGGCAACAGTATTTCTAGTTTTTTACATCTTTGACTTTGATGACTTTATAGGAAGTTATGTAAGTAATTAGCTACCTACAAAATAAAATGCACGACATGATCGCGCGTAGTTGCTCTTAAGTACGATAACATCGTTAGCACATGATTGTTAGTAAAAACTACAGTAATACCTGGATAAGTGCCTCTCGCTTAAGTGCCTAACCCGCATAAGTACCTTTATTTTTTTTAGTACCAAAATTCTGAGGATTTTTTCATATAAAACTCATCATATAAGTACATTCCGCTTAACTACCTTTCCGCTTAATTGCCTTTTCTATACTTTTATTGAAATTTACCTGACAAAAATTCTTTTAAGTACACATTTGAAATTAGCTGATAAAATACAACAGTTTGCTTTTGTTTTATGCTTCAAAATTCATAAATAAAAAAGTAATAATCTTAATCTATTATGTTTATTTATTTATTTACCGTCATTCAAGTTACAAGACTTTATGAAGACTACCCATTAAAATTACTTTCAATATATGTATATACAATTTTAAAAAGATAAATTAATTAAGTTAAATATACGTTATAGTATTTGCAATAAGCATATCAATTTTCTTTTAATTTCAATTCTATTCATATTAAAATCAATTGCATAATCAAATTCATTAAAATCAATGCACGCATTAGTGATTGGACTGTGCCTAGCATATGCTATGATATAGAACATATAAAAAATCGCCATTTCTTGGTCGCAAACTACGAGCAGGTGCATACATATTAAACATTGACAACAGCACTGGACAATCAATTGGAATTGAGAACATCATAAGCAAAGAGTACAGAATTTAATATTCTTCTCAAAATGAGAGGTTTTAGGTCGATGAGAACACATCTGCTTTCATAACATGGAACAATTAAAGAACCAAAAGTTTTACGTAAGGCAAACTTAGTAAATCTTTTTTGAACTTTTTCTATACGAAGGATACTTGACTTAGTGTAAGGATTCCATATAACGCTACAATACTCCAGCAACGGCCTTACAATACTCGTGTAAAGAGTTTTAATTGTATAAGGATCCACAAAACATTTTGAATTTCTGACTATAAAACCATACATCGAGTTTGCTCTAGAAATTATATGATCGATGTGAAGCGAAAAATTTATTTTCGAGTCGAAAATCACTCCGAGATCCTTCTGATAATCTACTCTTTGTAAAGAGTGGCTATCAAGCTTGTATTCAAAACAGAAAGGATTCAGTACTTTTGAATAAGTCACAACACTACATTTGTTATTGTTAAAAAAGAGTCCATTCATCTTACACCATTTAAGAATTTTATTTAGATCAGCTTGGACATTATTTGCATCAGATAACGATTTTATGCAGCTAAAAACTTTTAGATCATCAGCATACAAAAGGCATCTTGAAAAAGATAGGCGGCTGGGCAAGTCATTAATAAAAATAATAAATAGTAACGGTCCAAGGTGACTACCCTGAGGTACACCTGAAAAGTTCACTATTTCCTTAGATAATTCGCAACCAATTTTGACATATTGTTTTCTGTCCTCCAAATAACTTTTAATCCAACTAAGCAGCACAGAATGAAAACCAAACATTTCAAGTTTCTTTATTAGTACATTATGTTGAACGCGATCAAAAGCCTTTGAAAAATCTGTGTAGATGGTATCAATTTGAAAATGTTTTTCCATATGATCAAGGCAATAGCTGGTAAAAATCTATAAGTTTGTCGATGTCGACCTTCCACTCATAAAACCGTGTTGGTGCTGAGATATATGATTTTGAACTAGAAAATTCAGTTTGTTTTTCACTATTGCTTCAAAAACTTTAGGGATCAACTGAAGTTTTGCAATAGGTCTGTAGTTCTCAACAGCGCTTTTTGAACCGGATTTATGCAGAGGAGTAATAAATGAATATTTCCATGTATCCAAAAATACACCTTGATTTAAAGACATATTGAATATAAAACACAATGGAACCACAAGTTTAAATCTACAACCCTTCAAAAGAATTGACGGAATGTTGTCTGGAGCAACGGAAAAATTCTCATCAAGATAGGATAAGACTGCTAGTACATCATCTTCAGATAAATATAGACTACCAACGTCAACAACTGAAGGTGAGTTTTCCAGATTATCATAATTTAATTTCATGTCAATAAAATTTGACTGAAAAAATGATGCAAAACTATTGCAAATTACATTCAGATTATCTGAGGCTACCCCTTTGTATGAAACGTTAGATGGAATCCCAAGCGATTTACGTTTTGTATTTAAAAATGACCAAAAACACTTCGGATTTTTTTTAATGTTCGATTCAAGAGAGCAAATGTACTGCTTATAAATAAATTTTCTCAAAAATTCGTACTCTCTCCTTACCTGTTTGAATTGCTCACGAAATGAAGCAAAAATTTTACTCTTTTTTTGCAATTTATTCATGACATTTTTAAGCCTGGACAAACTTTTATTAAACCAAACATGTTTCTTAGAATTTTTAACTTGATTTATAGGGACAAAATTTGAAATAATATATTCTAGAATGTTCCGAAACATAGTAAAAGCTAGCTCCAGATTTGAGCACTTAAAAATTGGCTGCCAATCAATAGTTTCTAAGTAAATATTCATTGACACATAATCCGCATTTTTAAAGTCATACTTTTGAACAATATTAGTTGATTTTGATTCATTTAAAACAGAAAAGTTAAATACAATCTCAAGTGCATTGTGATGAATACTATTTTCCAATAATTTAAAACTTGATTCATTTAATTGAGCTTCAAAATTACTATCAATATAAATAAGATCTAAAATACGTCCTAAAGAATTAGGAATATTATTAATTTGGTACATATTTAAAGCAGTTATATTATCAATCACATTATATTCAAAATCTTTGGTGACATTAACAGGAAACATTCTTTTTTCATCATTTGAGAACAACCATTTTACGTTAGGCAAATTAAAATCTCCAACGATTACGAAATAACAATTTTCATCGATATTTTTAACAATATTTGTTATATTCTTGATATGAGTGTCATAAATTGCATATTGCGATAAAGGTGGAATATAAGAAACAAAAAAGTACACATGAATCATTTCAAGATTGGAGTGAATGGGTAAATCTACACGTACACAAATTTGTTCAACAGAATCTTGAGATAAATTAATTTCTTTACTTAAGTACATAGATTTTACAGCTAATAAAACACCGCCACCTCTATTTAGGCCAGTCCGTTCGTAACAACGATCTTTACGAAAAACGTTGAAATCAGAATTGAAATATTCACTAGTGAAAAGTTTTTCGTTTAACCATGTTTCGGTTAGGGCAATAACGTCGTAAGAACAGTCAGCAGCAGCAGTAAAAAATTCATGAGACTTTGTTCTCATACCTCCAACATTATGATAATACATAGAAAAGTAATTATTGGTTTCAGAAGCAGGAAAATTGTTGTTTATGTTTTTGCGACCTCCAGTTTTTTGCCAAGATCGTTTTTTGAACGGCTTATAAATTGTTTAATTTGTACTCCTATTGGCCATATAGACTCACGAAGCACATAGTTAAAAGATCCCGCAGGGACTCCAAGTTTAAAATTTATAAAATGGAACGATGAAACATCCGCATCTTTTTTTAATTAATTTAGAACAAACCAAGCTATTCGATGGCAAATTTAGTTTGTGTGCAACAAAATCTATAACATCTTTTTCAGTGACTGTATTCATTAATCGAGAGATGTGAATAAACCGAAGCCTAGGTACAGATGGAAGCGATGCGACAGCGTTAACATCGCTGCCTACCAGCTGTTTTTGTTTTTGGTTGTGCTTACCAGAAAATCCAATATGTCCAGCAACAGCTGCAGGAGCGTCGGCAGTATCATCTTCGACACCATTAACAACAACACTATCAGCAACTTTAGCATCAACAACAACAACAGCAACATCCTTAGCAACTTCAACCCTTTCAACATCAACACGTGTTTCAGCAACTCGTATTTCAGCAGCATCATCATTTTCACCAATTGCTTCACATCCATTTTCACCACCAGCAGCAGCAACAGCATCACCTTCAATCGCATCATTGAAATCAACATCAGTAGCTTGGGTAGATTTAGCATCAACATCTGATGTGGTAGAAAGAGACACCAAAACGATCTCATTGCTAGCATCGGTATTAATCTGGCTCCTGACGGTAGAATTTGGAGTTGATTTTGTTTGTGTAGGAGTATGAAATGATTTAGCGGGGGAAAGAGAATTTTTAGTAGAAATTTTATTTTTTAAAGAATTGCGATCTTGGGGAGTGGATGTTCCCGCAAGAGCAATCTTCCTTCCAGCAGTAATCGAAACCCGTTTTTCAGTCTCACTAACCTTGGAGATTCTCTGAGCACGAGTCTTATCACGAACATGACGACTCGTATCCAATTTTGGCGGATTTGGATTAGTATTTGTGCAACTCCCAACTGCACGCTGAGAATCTTCCAATAAATACACTGAGAGATCTCTCATTTTGTTGATACATATTTGCAGTGGAATATGCAAGCACTTATCACATTTAAAAAATAAATTTTTATTAGATTTTATAAGTTTCATGTCTATTTTGCTAATATTGCAGCAGTCCAAATGGGAGTCTTTGCCACATAAATCACATGTTAGGAAAAACAAATCGGATATGACTTTAAGACAATTATAACACTTTGAATTCATCATATAGAAATTTATAGAAATTTTAAGAAGAGCAGAAAAAAAACACAGCCGCTTCGTATAAAAGACAGTTTATCAACTGATTAATTATGTATAATGATTCGTATACCAAAGGCCGTTAAAATTTATTTTCAATCAATAATTCAACACGTCCGATTAAATATACCACAAAACAACTTCCTAATTAACTCTGTCTGACCCAGGACAAAATCTTCCAATATTAATGATTAAAAATTTCATTCTTATTGAATATAGTTCATATTGTTTTTTGTCAAAAAATCCATGTAAGGTGAACTGAACTTAATAAAAAGTGCGCCCTCACTAGCCAACTGATTATTCCAAGTGAGATCGCTGGGAGGAAACGCAAATTTTATGGACTAAATTCCGTTAAAAGCTATTTTGAATTAAATGATTTCTTATCAAAAATGTTTGTTTCAATATTTGTATATGTAAATATAGAGATAAGTACCTATGTGCACTTAAGAGTGTTTTTTATAACTGCCTAACCCGCATGCGTGCATATTAAAGTGGGGCAATTAGCTTGAGGCACTTATCCGGGTTTTACTGTATAACAAAATTATATGTATTTTTAATGTCGATTTTTACAGTTTTTTTTAAAGAAATATTATGGATATTTTAAATATTTAACAGAATTAATTTAAAAACATAATTTCAAAAAAAAATTCGAAACTTTGATAAAAAATGATTTTTTTTAAATCCAAACAAAAATTTGTCGAAAAATTGGTAGGTACGCAGTATTATTTGAATTAAAAATGACCCCCCTACCTAAACATATTTGATGGAATCCATTGAGCATTAATGAGAAAGTCGTAAATAAAAAAAAGTGTTTTAAATGCAGGTATCGTTAACAACATTTTAAGTAGGGTACACATTATCGAACCTGCGTGGCATTCCTGTTGGATATCAAATATGCGTGAAAAACTTTGGGTACACTTTTATCAATTTTGTTAGCCGTCCGCCAAACAAAATTTTCATTTTCAATCCAAGATCTAGCTCAATAAACAAATCAAAATACTATTTTTCTTATTCCCTACTGACAAAGTTTTAAAAATGAGCTAACTGCAACAAAAATACTTGTTGAATGTTGTTCGATAAATGATTTGCATACAAATCATTAGATAAATTGAAAATGTTTTAATCATGTTGTAATTTTGTTGTATTTTTGCTTTGTTTTTCATTTGAATATGTCTACAATTATTGTTCTGTTAAATGTTCTTATTCTAAAATAAATCCTCGCGCGGAAAAAAGTTTTTTTATTTTCACATCGCAGTCAATGTCTTTGGCCAATTCAAGTAGATTTGTTTGCGAGCCTGGACAAATTGCTGTAAGTCTTACCCGTTGAAGGATTTGAAGATGAAGTCCAAGTTCGTCAAGTCATTCAACATCCTTAGTATGTATATCCGACCATATTTTCTAGGCCATCGCTCTTTAAAGTGGCCAAATCTTCATCATCTTATTGTTGCCATCAGTATTATCCTCTTCTCATTCCAAAGCAATGCTTTGAAATATAGTACATAAAAAGACATTTCATATTACAGCAAATTTTGTTCTCAATTCTTAGTCGTTCACTAGACCACCATCTTAGATGGTCTTATGAAGAACTAATATGGTTTTTATTTAGCAATCCGGAAGCCTTCCGGACTCTTCTAAAAGCGTTCACTTGGGAAAAATGACAGCTCTAATTCTGAAAAGAATAGAATTTATGGCCTTTTCGATTGGCCGTCCGGAACACGTTCCCCCAATAAAACAGCCGTAAGCAATTTGACTGATTCTGAATTATAGGTATCACTGTATTTGTGAAAATTAAATTAATAGCAAATCACATCGGCTAAAAAGAATTTCCAAAACACTTGATTTCAATTTCGATACACATTTTCTTGTATCAATAATAATTATAACTTGCTTCTTTTTATTATTATTTTACCAGAAAATGAGTTTATATTCAATAAACACAATGAAATTACACAACAAATCAAGCCGATTACTTTGACATTTTAATTGTGTAAGTGGATTAGTGATTCTGTTTTCGATTCTGAAATGAAATCCAGAATCGTTTTCTGTTCTGTTTAGAGTAACAACTGTCATTTTGTGGGGTCAGAAAAGTTCTGGACGGCCAATCGAAAAGGCCATTAGCTTCTGGATTTGAAATCAGAATCAGAACAAGAAGTACTCACACATTCATATACTTGTACGTCAAACTCGACTGTTGTCATTTTTTGTACCATAATTTCCCAACGAACATTTTTTTTGAATTTAAATATTCTCACGCACACAATTATTTTCATACATACAATCTCATTAAAATTCAGAATCGTCAGAATCACGCAAAAAAGTGTTCAGTTGGGATTCCGGATCGGAGAAGAATTCCGGATTGCCAAATAAAAACGCCATAAGTTGGTAAGCGTCAAATAGCAGAATTTCTGTTTTATTAATAGCATTTCGCACCTAGTCCACGGAATAAGTCCTAAACTTTCCGTAGCCCATATGTTTATTAATTAAGGTGATATTGTATGTTGTTTTGTTTGCTTTTTGTCTCTCCTGTCCTTTTCTCATTTATCTTCATATTAGGTGTGTTTGGTAACTTGAACATTCGTACGAAAAGCTATAATTAAATAAAAAAAGTGAAATTTTGAACAAACTTAAATGTGGTGTATCGACAAAAGTAATCGCAAAATTTTTCATATTGCTCCCTGTATAATTTTTCCTCGGTTTATGCAACGACCTCAGTAAATGCAACAACCCCGATTTGTATTAGTTGCGATTACCGAGTTAGTACTGTGTTTGTTTGTAAAAAGCAAACGCAATGTCTGCAAACCGGTCAATGGCGTTTCCAAATCTGGGGTATCGTCAAGGCTCATATTTTTGTTGCTTCCAAAATAACACCCTAGTTGTGTCCTAAAATGTTGGAAGAGGGGACCTTAACTAAGCGGAATAAATGAACAAAAGATGGGGCCCAACTATGGAATTTGATTCTATAATAAAGTTGTTCGAATTGGCAAAATTTCAACTTTCTAATTGTTTTGTAAAGCACTTATTAACTGAAAAGAACAGAAATAATTGGAGATTTTGTGGCGAACAGTAAAATACGTGGACAGTGGATGCTACTTTCCAATACAATACCACTTTAAAATAGCTTTGCAAAACAACTTTCGAATAGATGCGAAAGTAGAATGAGGTTACATAGTTACACCCTTGCATTATGCCTTATATGATTGAATATAATTCCTAAGAAATGACTTATTTCAACAATTAAAAGTGTTTCAACCAGAAACAGTACACATTTAAAAAAAAAATATAATTTCTTAAACTAATTTTAAACCTTTTTTGGTTTTTATCTTGGTTTGTTCACATAATTGTGTTCACAGATGACGTCAAAATTACAACAAAGCGAAAAAATAGAAGTTCCGTAAACTTGTATTAATTTATTCATGAAACCAAACAAAAATCCATCATAGTCCCCTTTCACACAAAAAACTGAGTTGCCGGCAACTGGGATTTTGACGGAGGGAGCGCCAACAAGTAAGGGGAATGGAAAAAATCTCCCCGGTCAAAGATTTGAAAAGATTTTTTCGACGTTTTGCTTTGCATTCCAATTAGCCCAACAAAATCTTCTCAGTTTTCACCTCAGTTTCTTGGTGCCAGTTTCTTTGTGAAATCTACAAGACAATTAAAGGAATACGTCAAAAAAATCGCCAGCAACTGGTATCTCTGTGTGAAAGGGGACTATGTAGAAACTTTCACCAAGAAACTGAGGAGGAAACTGGGAAGATTTTGTTGGGCTAATTGGAACACAAACCTCAACGTCAAAAAATCTCTTCAAATCGTTGACCGGGGAGATTTTTTTCATTCCCCTTACTTCTTGCCGTTCTAACCATCAAACTCCCAGTTGCCGGCAACTCAGTTTTCTTGTGTGAAAGGGGTCATACAACCAAAAAAAATTTTAAATTAAATTTGTATGATTTTTCACTGCACGCATTCACTCTGCTGTCATTACTGATTCTGACACTATTTTCTAAACACCTGTAACTATCTCCTTCACTCTTAAAAATTAGCCAACAACAACAAAAAAAGAATCGATTCGTGTATTCTCCATCTTCATGGAATCCATGGAAGTTCCCGCTTCCAGTGAACACATATTTCCTTGCTTTTGCATGCATTCATCCAGTTTTCTTTTTCTTCTCGTCGTCTACTGTTGTCTACTTGTCTACCTCCTCTACAATTCTACACTACATACATTTTGCATTTGCCTTGCCTTCTGGTCTGGCTCTGGTTCTGGTATGGTAGTTGTATTTGTTCATTCGATTGTCGCTCCTTTTTCAATTTCAAGTTTGAAGAAGAAAAATGTGCGCCGTGCCCTAAATTCGCATAAAAAGTTATAAATTTATCTCTAAACTCAAATAATTTATACTCATAAGTAGAATAATTCAACATAATGTTGAAATTTCGATCAAAAATGAAGTAAAAAAAAATATATAAAATCGCCGCCCGCTTTTGTAAAAAAAATACACAATTTTTTTCATTTCTTGCCTCGCCCCCCGAGCAATAAAACTTCGTTTAAAATCGTGTAAAACGAATACATTTAGAAAAAATAGAAACGAGAAATGATTTTGTGATATTATATAGAAGTGAAAACAATTAACTGTTTTTTTTTATTGTTTTGCCTTGTTTTTTTTTTTTCTTATAATTTTGTACACAAAATAAAATTCCAAAATTGGAAAAAGTGGAGAAAAAATTGTAAAAGAGAAAAACCCTACCGGACGTCGTGGACGAGAATCGAGAATTAGAAATATGTCCAGCTGGGCGGAACGAGTTCACCGCCGCGCCGCCGATATAGGCAGTGTGGTAACCTCTTGCGGACACCCGGGATCCGGTGGCACTCCATCGTATCCCTCGTACAGACTGGAGAAAGTCAAATTCGGTGTCCCATTGGAGGAGGTGTGCAAAAACGACAACATTCCCGGCCCGTTGCTTGTGCTCATCCTCAAGCTAAATAAAGAGTCACCCAATCGCAGGGATGTCTTCCGTGCTCCTGGTCACCAGGGTGCCATGAAGAAGTTGATACATTTCCTGCAAGCTGGCCGCTTGGTCAACGTGGACAACTACTCGGTATATACAATTGCAAGTGTACTGAAGAAGTTTCTGCGTAAAATCCCAAACGGCGTGTTCGGTCGGCTGGGGGAGAACGAGCTGTTTGCGTGCATTGAACTGGATAACGAGATGGAGCAACAGGAGAGAATTCATAGGTGAGTTTTCTAGTTTTGAATTCTGTATTATTTTTTGTGTGTGTTTTGTGCCTAGTTGTTGCTGCCACTGCTGCTGCTGCACCATGTGGCTCTGTATCTCTATAAATTGGGGACACTTTTGGGGCGTTGTTGTTTCTTTCTGCTGTTGGCAGCGATAACACCGCATGTTAGTTTAATTGAGGCTAGTGGGAGATAGTGTAATGCAGTGGAGCAATAGTGCTTGATTGGGGGCAGATAATGATATAAAAAAGCTGCCTATTTGTAATGCTTGGTTGAGAACTGTGCCGAGAAAGTGTCTCAATTTACTGAACGAAAACGCACAGTGGGACATATTGTTATTTAAGTTATCATAAATGAAAATGGTCACTTATTACTAAAAGTGAACATATTAATAGAATACTTACCTTATGGCTACGCTTGGGATAAACTTAGGGTACAAATTTCTCCATAAACACTCAACGCAACTGTATAAATTTTGTATATTTCTTTAGAAAGATTTTGTCCTGCAGAGGTGTGCGAACCAGTAATTTTATGTGGAGGTAGCCTTTGTGGAAGGTCAGGGATATTTTAATTTTTACTTGCGCTTATAGGTACTATAAGGCAAATTATGCATTCGCAAAAAAAAAAAACAAAATTCTAACGATCAAACATCACATTACAATGATATAGAAGCCTAAAAAAGTGACAAAAAATATCTGTCTGTGACAAAAAATATCTGTCTGTCTGTTTGTCAGTCTGACCGTCTGTATGTATAACAAGCTGCAGCCTAAATGTTGCAAGCGATTACCTTCAAATTTGGTATGTGTGATTATTTTGGCATTCCTCAGAGGGGAAATTGAAATTTTATTTTTAGGACTAAAAATAACGGTACCTGCGATATGTGATCTTGAAGGAAAATCTTATTTTTCTTGAAAACGGCTCCAACGATTTTGATAAAAATTTTTGAGAATTTTTTTGTTGGTAATAGCTTTTTTTTTTATAATCTACACGCGCTCAAGGGATTATGAATACCCTTTAAATGTTTCAACACAGCGTGGGCGTGAGGGTGAGGTTAAGGGAGAGAAAGAATGATAGGAAAGATGTGTGGCGCGACAATCGGAGACTGTAGGTGGTTGCTGTCTCAGATTTTATCTACAGGGATGGCGGCTGAACTAATGCGGAGAAATTTCCGTAGCTTATTTATCTATGTCCCTTATAATTCGCATTAATTTTTTTATTCTTTGTCATATCTTACCGGTATCATTTGATATGAACCAAGTTTACGGGAAAAGTCTATTAACGGTACTTTTCATATAGCGGTTTTTTTAAATTTTTGGCTTTCTCGGTAATGCCGGATTTACACGACTGCCAAGTTCGCAGAATTCACTGCCAAAATACTGCTGTCATTAATTTAATTAACGACATTAAAATAATGATAGATAAAAATACTGCCAACTGGCAGTAAAGAATGAGCAATTACATTCTATATTGCAAATTGTCATTATTTGAAAATTGTCAGTACTGAATTTACACGATGACAGTTTAATGCCACAGCTTAACGAAAATTCTGCCTGGCAATTTTTTTAATGACAAATATACTGCCACACTTTCGACCATTTACACGACAAACAAAATAATGCCAAGATTTTGACAGTAATACTGCCAATTTGGCAGTCGTGTAAATGCGGCAAAACTGTACATTGGATTTCTGTTAAATTTTATATCTGAGAAGACCTAGGTAGCCAAACTAATTCAAAAAACTTTTATTTTCAAAAAACTAAAAATAAAAAGCCCAATTTCATCAAAATCCGTCCTACAATTTTCGAGATACTTTTTTTTATAAAATTTTCATTGATCGGCGGCATCTAATGGTTTTCTTGTTTTTTTTTCGAGAAACCGATTAAAATGATGGTTTTGGCAGTTTTTATAAGTTTAAAAAACGATTTTTACCCACCTATACAGCATTCACTTTCATTTATACATATGTATGTACATATCTACATACCTATGTTCTCTATATATAGGTAGGTACAGAATACCCTTCTAATTTTCATATTTCAAATCACTTTAAATATACATTTGTGGCTATAAATCTTACTTGGAAGAGCTGTTTCAACAACAAATCTATAGCTCATAGTTGCAAATTTAAAATATTTGAATCGGTAGCGGAATCCATTATGTTTTACTTGGGGAAGTAAGAGATACGAGACAGTGGAAAAGTTACTCCGATTTTATATCAAAAGATCATTCCATTTACCCGCGAATACACTAAACTATTTAATAATGCTTGAAACAGGACTTTTTCACCACTCTTTATTAAAACATTGAAGATGTAGGTGGATTACATCACTAGGATCTTGAGTTTAGGAGACAATCGTTGGCAAAAAAAGCGGCCCTCAAAGCAATAAATGCAAAAAGCGGGTGGTATGAAGAATGACTTGATTTGGCATTAGATTGCGTAATGGATCTGAACTGTAACATTGAAGATATAAAAAAATTAAAAACCGACATGTACCAACTAATTTCTAAGGTAAATGAAAAAATTAGTACTGTGTACATAGAAGAGTCTTCGAACTCCTTGTATCGAACGATTTATTGCCAGTTGAGCCATAATTTAGCACATGCGAACTACTTCCGTGATGAACTTACCATCGATGAAATATCCATGATGATTAGACTGCGCGGTGAGATCCTCAATCTAAATTATATACCACACAGAGCTGACCTTCCAGTGATTTGCAATTTATGCAACATGATTGAGAGAGAAGATGTGGTGCATTTCTTAGGAAAGTTACCAACTTTAAGGGAAACGATAAGATGTGTTTTCGAGAAAGATTTCCTAAATGCTGATGAAGTTATATTCCACCTGAATGAGATAAATGTATCGATTCTGTTCCAGTTCTGTAAAATCGCGTTAAGGTATCGCAACCGAATAATTGAAGAACTTTTTTGATGCTGATTAGTTATTCATTATTGTTGTTTAAAAGGAAATGATGTATAAAACTTGTTAATTTGGGTAATAGGGTATGCGACCGCAAGTCATCCATTGGTTGCACACATCGATAGTTTGTCCCATACTTACCTACGGGTCGATTGTGTGGTGGAAAGAGATAGAAGAAAGATGAATTGGCAAGGAAGCGTTCAATATCAAATATGGACAGCAGTAGCTTATTGAGTCCCGGGACAGAAGATTGTGCCATAGATACATTGGCCACTAGATTGGGTGTATTGGCACCCGACTTCTGCAGGAGCTGTCAAGATGTTGATGAAACAGAAACCATTAAATACCTGCTCTGAGACTGTCCAAATCTACAAACAAATCGTCCGGCACTTCGAAAACAGGTTTGTTGATGAACTAGACGACCAGATACAAGTACCAATGGTAAATATGAAAAAGATTATAAAGAGTACGGGCTGGTTCGTAAATGAACCAGTCTTCATGAAACATTAGTTGGGGCCATCTCTGTGTGAAAGAAGATCACAATGGACCAATAGGCCCCTCCTATCCTTAACTAATTTTAAATACCTAATTCTTAAATATAATGCGCCAACAAAAAATTCTTTCCCATCTTTTTATTTCATCCGATTAGTGCCGTGCAATTCAGGTTGCATTTAAAAAACATTAGGTCTTACATGCATATAGTTAAAATTATTATTATTATTTCTTACGAATCGAAGGAAAAATGTCTGAGGAAATATTCCGTGGGAAACCAAATTCCTTGGAGGACTCCCGATAGTACTAATTATAGAAACCAAGCAAAGAGAGAACATATGCCACCACGTTTTGTTTCTTGATGATATTTTGTTTCTATAATAATTAAGTTATAAAAATTATAAGTTTCTCTATACAGTGAAAGCTCTACTTGCGGACAATTCCTTAAACGGACACATTTTCGGGAACAAACTTCTTCATTGAATTTGTCATACCAATTACTTTCTTATAAGCGGACACTCTCATAAACGGACGCGGATACTTTTTCAGGCTCATTTTAGATAGAAAATCTCCCATACGCAGACACACAATTTTATTGAGGGATTATTTTTATCAGCAAATCAAGCAACAAAAAAAACGAAAGGACCGTTTTCAGTGTAGTTTATCTTTTATTTTTAATACGTAAGCAATTCCATTGGAATATCCCAAAAAACTGGACGCTCTAATAACCGGACGGAGCGATGTTTTGTTGAAAACTTCTTAGGGGATTACCCGGGTAACTAAGTTGGTGTTATTTTGAAAGTATATGGTAGTATGGGGTTGTCAAAAAACCTATGTCGACCCAGGGTAAAGTTCAAGTAGCTATTGGAAAACTGTAGCAATCGTTTTGTTTTAATATTTATTATTATGAGAAAATGTGTTGTCATAAATTTTCTCATTTCTATTTTAAGCCTTGTGAAGACAAGATCCTTTTATAATAAATTTTTTTTGTATAATCTACACGCGTTTAAAGGATTATACTACCCTTTAAATGTTTCAACACAGCGCACACAGAAAGAATGATATTAAAGATGTGTATCGCGATGTTCTGAGACTGTAGGTGGTTGTTGTCTCAGATTTTATCTCCAGGAATGGCGGCTGAACTAATGCGGAGAAATTTTCGTGTCTTATTTATCTATGTCCCTTATAATTCGCATTAATTTTTTTGTTCTTTGTCATATTTTATCGGTATACTAGTTTTTACTCAATCACATGTTGTTAGTTCTATGCCTAAACATGTAATGAGTAAACCAGCAACTCATTGTGTGACATTTATTTTATAGAATTGGTTTTTAATGGAAAAATAAGACTGCAGAGATCGAACCTGTGACCATGAGGTTGACAGGCGAACACATAACTATCGCTCCACAGCCATCCCCAATAATATGTATATATTTACATATGCATGTACTGTTTTTATTAAAACAACAAGACTCTAAGGCCCGTTTGCTGATTCACAACCTCAGCATTTTAGTTTCGACGGTTTAGGCAAAGGAAAAATTAGCCCATAAGCGTTTGAAGTTGAACATAATTATTTATGATTCGTATCAGCAAATGGGCCTAATAGTAGCAAACAGCGCCATTACTTAAATTTAATTATTCTTGTACAATACCCAAAAAGTTTAGCTTTTACATAGGTAGATGGTTTTATGTGAAATTAACATTAACAATATGTTATGTATATGTATATTGCTTAAAAAGACAACATATTTATATTTTATTGACTAAGTTTTAAAATAATAAAACCTATTTTACATATTCGTAGAAAAAGCCCAAGTGAATAAAATTATTGAACCACTGGCGATTACAACAAACGTTATTCAATCAAAATGAAAACACAAAATTTATTTCACTAAATGCAATTTTTGTTAATAAATTGTAACTAAAAACTCAATTTTGTAAGGCCCCAGCTAGGTATGAATATATATCTTTACCTACTTACTAACTCCGGTCAGGGTAAATTAAACGCATTACCGTTATAACTCAAGCCTAACATTATTTCGCAACACACTATCCAATTTACACAAATGTTTTACAATAATAAACATATTTTAAAGAATATTACTTTTGTTGTTTTTTTTCTGATGCACAACAAAAATAAAAAGAAATAGGTACCTACTTCCATGTAAACTTTCAATTCACCTAACGAAACACCATTCATAAGTTTAAAACACAAAAAAAAACAAATTAAAGCGTGACGAGACTCTAATGACTAACAAACAATACAACAACAAAAAAAAGCTGTTATGTAAATTGGTCTTTGTGAATGCTACCTAGTTTATGTTCCCAAGTAAAACAGACCGTGACCTTTTATAAGAAGTAAGTTCTAATGGTGGCAACTTCTGATCTGTGCAACGTTCAAATTGTTCCACTTAACCAATGACACCAACAACATTCTCAATGCTTGACCTAATCAGTACATATCTGTTTTTGTTTTTTTTTTTTTGTGTGTAAGCCTATTAACTATTACTTTCCAAAAATAATATAAGTGGACACGTTTACACATCTTCATTGAGAAGTCACATTAACAATAACTGACGCCCTGATAACACAACTAGCTAGAATAGTACGACGAGTACGAGTATTTCGATGAAATTGCCACGAATAATAATTGAACAACAATACAGTGGGGTTATTATTTCATAAAAGCTGGCGTAATTTATAACGAAAATTTATTGCTATAGGTTTAATGTACGTAGAGTCTTATTTGAATCCTCAATCTTTTGTTTTTATAGTTCTGAGTTCAAAAAACAAAATTCGATGTAACCAATCCATTTAAGCGTAAGGCTAAGTATTTGATTACAGTGTAACCTTAATGTAGTTTTAATATCTCGACAATCTTTGAGCCCAGCCCTGACTCAACTAGAGGTATACCGTGGAAATGGAAGGAACCACAAAGAATTTACCATGCGAATTTAGTGAAATCCAGAAAGACACCGAATTAGGTATCTATATAATCTTGTTGGTGGAGGCCTAAGTCCGATGTGGATTTTTGTGCTGGTTAAGTTATACTTATAATTATTGTTTTACCTATTGTTGTATATAAATATTAATTATAAATAGAATCGAGTTATTAGTTAATATATTTTTTTTATACAATTCCTAGACCGAGAGATACATAACTTTATCTATAAGATTATTAAGTTTATTAACCGATTACCCACCTAAGAGAGATTACTGTATTATATTTTTTTTATAATATTCTACAAACCAAGAGAATACCTTTTTTCTTGTTTTGTTTACCAACAAACTTCACAGTGAACTTTTACAAAATAAATAATTTTGAAAATTACAGACTTGTGCTTTTGACGTAGATAAATTGGTGATTATCTTGTATCTATATTTTTACTGGACGTCATTCCTTTCAAATGTATGATGAATATATTCTGAATTGTAGACACAAAACAATTACTTTATACGATCTTTGTTAAAATCCTTTTAAAATCAATTTAAAGATCGTTGAACTTAGTATTTGTTTCCTTTTCATCTCGAAAAAAAATCGTATGCTATTGTCAATTAATCGCAGGTGTTTTATCATCAATTTTTTGTTGTTGTTAATTTTTTATTTGTTTCTGTAAAAGCTATTCATTCGATGAATCAATTATTAAACTAGCGCTATTGTGGCAGTCAGGTAGGTAGGTAACAATTGCTCAATGAAGATGTTCGTAGAGTGATGAGTAATATTGAAAACAAAATTAAATTGTTTGCGTATATTCATTAGTCATTTGGTGAAGGGCATTGCTATTGGTAAATAAATAAGACACCTACATTCCTAGTTATATCGTAAAATCTTAAGTTGCGACTCTTTTTCTAAAATAAAACCGGACATTCATGGATGACTCAAGGAAAAAATTAGATCTGTGCATCTTTTTATGTTTTTGATAGACAACGTTCAAGTTCTCTTTTTTATTGTCGAATTTATGTAATTTATACTTCTTGAGGAAAAATATGTTCTGTATTTGTTTCTTCTTTGTTAATTCTAAGATTAGCGCCGTAGCTACAATGCATCTGCTATTGCATGAGTTCGTCTTTCCGAAAATATCATAATCTCAATTATTTAGAGTCGGATCTAACCCTTACATCGTAATGAAATTCAATAGGCCTTTGGTCTTTGGATATCTTTTTGTATAACAAAAACAAGCGCAACACTTAAAAAATGTTTTTAATTTCTCAACCCTTTTTTTATTTTAAAAAATTGAAAAAAAAAATGTTTTCCCCCAAATTTTGATAATTGAAATGAAACTTTTAAAATATAATTTCATCCCGGCAGATGGGGTTTAAGTGCGTAGGAATGTCTAATTGTTTTTTATTTATTTATTATCTATTCTATCATCTGGTTGGTTGGCAGAAAAGCAATTTCATTTTCCTCCGATATAGAATTTATTGTTGCTAAACTATTTACTATTTGATGTACATATGTGTATATACATTATTTTTTTCGTCGGATAATTATTCTATTGTGACAAAATAGGCAGATGTGCAATTATCATTGGCTACGTTCAGAAGACGAAGTCAACTTGAAAGGAAGTCAAGTTTCTAGCATCTGATTGGCCAGCTGTCAAAAAATTTACTTCAAAGTAGGAGAGCTTTTACTGAAAAGCTAATCAAGATAAATCTCCCTCATTTTAGGCCGTGTGTGAATTGCGTTAAAATGTTGGTTAAATTTTGTAACTTGGTTAAAATTTGACACTAGCGTGGTGAATAAAATGGGTTAAAATGTAGGCAGCTGTAGAGCAGGCTAAATTTGCGTTAAAATTTAACGTTTCTCAAGATAGAGTAATTTGAAACTGTAAGCGATAACCGAAAAGAAAGATGAACTCCAAAAAGTCCAGATCTACTGGGAAACCATATAATAAATATAAGTTTTAATTTATTCAATTGAAAAATTAAATTACATTATTATTTTTGTTTGTGTAGGGTCTCAAGAGGAAAAAACAAATATTATAATCCGTTGATAATTTAACAAATATAAAATAATTAATTAAAATACTCATTGTATTTCATTTTGCAAATTGAATACAAATGATTGATTTGTCAGCTTGTCAAATTCTTCATGTGTGAAAACTAGTGTTTACATATTAAATCAACAAACTAACCATAATAGGAATTGTTTTGAAAAGATTTGGAATTGTTGTTTTAAAATATAAAATTAACGATGTAAAACCGAAACATATTAGTAAAACTGAGAATTCGTTACTTTTTTCGTGCCAAATTATTAACTTTATATCTTCTAAGTCGGATTTTGGGAAAGAAATTAATTAACTTGAACAACAAAAAAAAATGTTTCTAGGGAAATTTCTTAAATCTTGAAGGAATTTTAGCCAAAATAGTGTTTTAATAAATCCCTTTTAACGCAATTCACACAGCAAAAAGCTAAATTTGATCCCACCACAAACCAAACTTCAAAATTTAACCAAGGTAGAAAATTTAACCAACATTTTAACGCAATTCACACACGGCCTTAAGTCAAATGTATTTTTGCCCGAATTATCAGCTATTAGCTATTATTAGCATTTCTACTAGTTGAACTTTATATGAACTCTTTGTGCAGTTAAGTTAATAAGAAATAATATTTTTCTCAAACTACAAATGAATCGAGGATAATGAGAAAATAATTGAACGTATATAGAATGATAAGAGATTTGTACAAATTTACAAGAAAAGTCATTTTATATCACCAACAAATAATAGTGTAGGTTTGTTCGTTGATCCCTGAAGTCGCCCTAGGGTAGCCATATAGCGTTTTTTTAAAAAGCCTGAAGTCACCCTGATAAACAAATTATGTGTTTTTTGAAACCTAGGGTCGCCCTCAACTTGCTCTGAAGTAGATCTAGGTTTTTAGCTGGGGCAAGTTGAGGTGAATGAATTAACGTCAAAGTCACATGAGATATGATTTGATTTGTTATTTTTAAAATGAAAATAAAAGAATACTCAAATTAATTTTCAGACACCGACATGCTAAATGCAAATCCTTTGAAGTTGTGGATTGGGCATAGGGCTAAAAATGTACAAAGATGCTAAATTTAACATGTTTCAATTTTTAATTATTAAATGACATAACTTGCTTTTCTGCAACATAAAATTAACGGACCTCGGGTGATTTTTTTTTTTTTGAGAACCGAAAAACAGATTTTTTGACAACTCTTGGGGTTGTCAAGAAAACCCAGGTCGACCCTGGGTAAATTTCAACGAACGTACCTACTTACTTCCTTTTTTTTTTAAGGCAAGATCAACTAAAGATACATTTTTATCGAAACCTTACATACAGTAAAGATAACTAGATTCTTAGTAATGTGGGCCCTTAAGTCTTCTGAACCTGACCATTGATAGCTAAAGACAGACTTAAAATCAGCTAAATTTTTTTTTTATCAAAACATTAAAATGCACTTAAACACGATAACTCACACAAAGTAAGGTATTGTTGGAAATATTTTATTCTTTATGCATATATTTTTTCTTATTTTTACATCCAGGAAGAACCAAACCTTTCCTTTCCCTTAACTCAGGTGTACACAGTGATGTAATCTCAGCTGTAGTTTTAAAGGGGCTTGGTAAAATATAGTTCAACACAAACCACATGTTTTTATAATAATACAAACAAACAAAAAATTACGCGACTAGTGTAAGTTCCATCGTAAATCCAATTTTCTATTATATTGTCTCTTCGCCAACAGTGTCTATTCATCTGAGTTATTGACCTCGTTGCTTTCTATTCAGCCAACTCCCAACTTGGTAACGTAAGTAAACCTTTTAATTTGTTGCTGGAGTTAAAACTCCATCGGAAAATTTGGTTTAATTGTAACTATCATGTTCAATGCATTACATACATACATTTACATACAAACAATACCAGTTTGCTTAAAAGCATGCAAACTCCAAACAAATCCCATTAGCTGTGTCTGCCTCGGACGACCTCAATTCTATGCCAATCGCATTCCATACACAACAACAACTATGGTTGGCGATATAACGTTTCACTAGAATCCACGACCGACCGGAAATCGGAAATGCAGTCAACATTTGGCTGGACAAGAAGACCAAAGACCTCGCTCTATTCGTATCTATCTATCTCTTCCTCCCTATGATTCTCGTTGTAATTACATATTATGTTTTGGCTATCACATCACAGAGCGCAATCAAAATAGATATTCTTCCTCTGCGCCACAATTGGATATCCCCAACATCGTGTATCCGTTCGATACCAACCAAACCTATTTCAGTGCAAGTCCATATCTAAACTTACGTCACTGAACTTTGGATAATAAAATCGATGCGGAGCGGAGGAGTAGAGGAATTTTGTGTGTCTATCCACACGTTGAATCGTTTTTCATTGAGATAAATGATATTTTATTGCTCGCTCCTTTAAAAGGAGGAGTGTTTGTGCATAGTAGCAAATGTTTTTAAGTTTTTTTTTGTTTGTTTTCATACGACACTCAATTAAAAAAAAAACTGCACAATAAAGGCTTTAGGTTAGGTATAATTTCTTTAGTTATTTGTATTCAGTTTTCTTTTGTATAATATTTTTTTGAATATTTTTTTAAGCAAAAACTGTGTATTTTTGAATTCTTATTTGTCGTTTGCTTTCATTTTTTATACTTACCTACATGAAGTGAGTAGACAATTGAGAGTAATTGTTTCTCTTTTTGAATGCGTGTACATATTCAATTGTCGAGTGCAATACAATGCACTGCGCCGAAATCATTTGTAGTTGCAATATAATATGTACTTTGAAGGCACATTGATGCAACCAGACAAAATATTGGTATAGGAATTTCAATCCTTACATAGTGGACAGTACACATGTACAACATCTGTGAGTAAGCCAACTTGGTTATCTCGTGAACAATATTTTTATACAGGAGGTCCCATAAACTCTTAACAATTTTTCATATCCAAAATATAGAAAAAAAGTTAAAGAAATTTTGTAAAATTAATTAAAAACCGAATTTGAAAATATTTTTTTAAGTAACTACTAAAAATTGATCAATTAAGTACAACGACTTCTGGCGTTCTTATTTAGCTATCTGAGATATCTTCGATCGGGTATCCCAACTGTACATTTCTTTACGATTCTAATCCATACTTCCAATTCTAATTTCTGCGAATACCTGCAACAGACTAACAAATTCCATAGTTTTGGGCACAAGAGGGCGCTATTAAGAGAGTACAAGATTTCCCCTTCCTGACAATTTCTTACCAATTTCTTGCCAAAAGCACTAAAATACAAAATTATTAGTTTAAAGAGAAAAAAAATAATAAATGTTGAGTTGACATTTAAAATTTGACAGAAAATTGTGCTCAAGACGTTCCAGATGTTTTTAGACTTGATTTCTTTGTGAGAGAATTTCATTCCCATTCTTCAAAATTTTATAAGCTGCCAATTTCTGTCCAAAAAAGACTGGATCAGACTTGCAATGTTCGTTGCACAATAGGTCTGATCCACACTCTTCCAATTGGCACAAATTGGCACCAATTTCTGCCAAATCCTGTTCCAGACTTACAAATTTGCTAGTTTTGGGCAGAAGAGAGCGCTCTTCAGAGAGTAAAATATTTCCTGACAATTTCTTGCCAATTCCTGCCCGATAGATTTTTGTAGGCAGCAATTTGTGTTCAGAAAATTTACAATTGTCAGACTGACGTTTGTCATAAACGAAAAAAACGTTTCGTAGTTGTTGTGGAAAAATATTTGTTGAACAAAAAATAATTTAGAAACACTAAAATACAAAATAATTAGTTTGAAGAGAAAAAAATGTGAATTTACAGCAAATAAAGAAATTAAAAAAAAAATGTGTTCACGTTTAAAAATTGGCAGAAAATTGTACTTTTAAACTCTCCCAATTTCTGCACAAAAAAAGTCTGGATCAGACCTAATGATACAAAAAATGACAACTGTCGAGTTTGGCGCTTATGTCGTTTTCGATTGATAGTCCGGAAGACCTCTGTCACAACTGGGAGTTTGTTAGCGAGAAGGACAAGAAGTAAGGGGAATGAAAAAGTCTTCCCGGTCAACGATTTGAATGGATTTTTTTTGACGTTTTGCGTTGCATTCCAATTAGCCCAACAAAATCTTCCCAATTTCCTCCTCAGTTTCTTGGTGCCAGTTTCTCCGTGTGAAAGCTACAGGGCAATTAAAGGAAAACGTCAAAAAAATCTTCAGCAACTGGTTTCCCTGTGTGAAAGGGGACTTACACTTGACGGAGACTGACTTCCTGTACGGAGGATTTAAAACAGGCGTCGCAACTACTAAAATATACGGCGACCGAGCCGTCGCCATCTAATCAGTGGTCTACGTGACTTCGCGCACACTTCCACAAAAGACGATTTTTATCCGTTATTGTATTCACTTGTGGAACATTATTATATTATTATGGCTGGCTCTGATGAAAGCATCGCTTCCCATCGATCAGCGGAATCAATCATCATTACGCGTGGTTAGTACTGGGATATAGAACCGTCCAAAAACAAACCTCGTGTTGTTGACATGTGTTTCTTCTGTTGCTTGATTTCTCTCTTTCTATCTTGTTTTTTTTTGTTGAAAGCCAACTTAGTTAAAAATAAAAATATAACCAAACGTAGACGATTCACGTGAAATCAACGTCCGACTGAAAAAAAAAGTTCGGATCTTAACCATAATACGGATGAAACCTTCCCGTGTTAAAAAGGCCGAAGGCTTACACATTCTTCTGAACGTGTTCGATTGGTATCAAAGTTCTTCTGTCCAGAAGGAAGAACACATCGATTCTGGTCTTGAAGTCATATGTCGAATTCCAAACAACCATTTTAAATCGATTTTTTTTTATTTGTAAGGAACTTGAAAAAATAGTGGGCGTGTAAAATGTATGAAATACTGCTAAGAATAAGGAGCACGCACACACTCCCGTTAAATATCAAATTCAATGTAGTATCGGTCATTTAAAAAAATAAAATATTAATAAATGCCAGCCTGACACATGCACTCAAATTAAACTTCGGAATCAAGAATCTATTGCTAACTTGTTCCATTTGGATTCCGAATCGGATGGTTCTTTCGGATTGCCAATCGAAAACTGCATAAGTAAATATGCGAGTGCTTCTAGTTTCTGCTGAAAAATCATACGCAAATTTTTCTTCTTTACAGAATCAGAACTGTAATCATTTTCCAAGTGAACACTTTTAGTAGACTCTAGAAGGCTTCCTGATTGCCAAATAAAAACAACATCATATTTTATGATCGGTTGTGTTTCTTACTTGGAATTGAATTCAGACATGAATTGTTTTTCGTTCTAGTGAATCCCTAATAGGTACTTTGCACTACGCTGAAATTCACAAGGACATCTTATGTTCTACTTATACTTTATCAAACAAAGCCTTTGTTTATAACTATAAGCTACCAAAAACTAGTAGGTACGTACTGAACTTTGGTTTATACCTTTTTTTCTTACAAGAGCAAAGACTTATAATATAACGTGTCCGTGTGTATATGTAAAACGTCATAGAATTAAGGTTTTTGCGTGTTATAATAATAAAACAACTGATGTCAATAGCCTAACCTTTTATATCAGTTTTCCGAAAACCCTGTATTCTATACTTATACATTTTAATGTGTATTGTATGTATGCCTATGTTTATTACACCGTCATAGCGGTTTATTTTGTTGATAGGTATAATGGGAAGATACGTAAACAAACAAAAGGTAATCGTTGTATTTCAGATTTGTTGCTTTCTGTTTTCCCAAGAAAACTGATTTGCTATTTTAGGTGCTATCGTGTTGAGGAGGAGTGTATCGTTTCAGGTAGGAAGTAGGTCATACATAAAATCTCTCTCTCACGAACGTCAGTGTGTCACTTGGGTTAAGGGTAAGACCTTTATCGTTCCTTGACCTTCGAATTGATGACGCTTTATGTGATCGAAAAAAGTCACCTCAATCCTAAAAACAAGAGAGAGAGTTCTTGTGTTCCATATACCTACTTTAGTAAAAATGCCAGGGTATTCGATTTATATTTCTTCGTATTCTCAACTTCTATAGGTACATTATGTTCTATCGTTTCTCGTCATTTGATTGCTGTTACCTGCGTCATAGAGAATCGAGAGAGGTACATACTTACATATATCAGAATTTAATTTCAGTTGGTTTATTTTTGGAATTTGGTTTTGCATAATTCATCATTCGCGCACGTTTTATGATCAATTGTGTTCGACTACTGCCTGTTTTGTTGCCACAGCTGAAGCCGGCTGTTTTTGGAACCGGTGAACTGTTTACGCTCAGTGCTGTGCACCCAACCGAACCGAACTTCATCGTCTCTCCAGCAGCTACAACCAGCCAATATACACATGTGTGATATCTATAAGATTCTGTCCGCGTGATTGTCATGATATGAGGCAAAATTGATTTGAATGAGTTTTTGGCGTGCGGCTCTTACAAAATTGGCTTTCGATATATTTGTCAAATCTTTGTTTTCTGCTTTTGGAGATCTTTTATCTCCAATGATGGGAAGGTTAGCATGGCTTTACGGGTTTATTCACCGTCGCGTCTGTTTGTTAATCCATATGGGATTAGGTGACACATATGGTGTTTTTTTTCTTGAATTTTATGAATTTAATTAAATTGAAAAGGAAAGTTTGTTTTGTTTGATTTTTTTTTTGGTTTTGTTTTTTTTTTTATACAATAACAATGGAACATTTTATGGGATTTGTACGTATCTATTGTGTTTCAAAACGGACTTGATGTCGATTGAGGGAATTATATCTTTTTTTGGTATTCTTTTGTTTTCAAATTTTTGGCAGATGATACAAAAAATATAAGTTTTTCTTAAAGAGAAATTATTTTTTTTTATTTACTTAGTGCATGACAATTTTATACTTTCCATTAAAATTTCATGAGGGAATTTGTTAGAATTTTGTTTATTTTTAAACACATGCCTATAAGAATGAAATGATTTTTTTTAATCAAAATTTTCCTTCATGAGGAGACATTGCGATATACGCATCGTGTTTTTCTGTTGGGTTTTTATAGCTCAAATTTTGATGAACCTCTTTTTTCACTTAGAACTTAGGTAGTTCTAAAATCTTAACTCTTTAACTAATATATTTTTACTTGAGATATATACATTATGTACATACATAGGTACTAGGTACATACATACAAATTTTACATTACGATAATAACGAAGACGAAAAAAGTGGGTCTCACAATTTTGTCTGTCTGTCAGTCAGTCTGTTTGTTTGGGTTGATTTTCTTCAAACTGAATACATATTGTTCTTGGGGAATATGTCCACTAGTTTTTTCAAGTTTTTAAGACCAAAAATAACGGTAGCTGCCATACATTTGTTTTGCCAAAAATGTACATATATATTCTTTTTCTCAAAAACGGGTCCAACGATTTTTATACACAAAAATCAGTGCATTATTGATATTGAAGGGTAGATGTACTATTTAAAAAAAGAAGGTTATTTTGGGTACCCCTAGTACCTAAAACGTTTTTTTTTATTTTTATTTTCTGGAAAACGGTTATTATGTTTTTGTTTAATTTATTTTTATGGAAAACCTCCTTAAAAGTTTAAAGAGTATTGTAAATCATTTTTTTGTTTAAATTAAAAAAGAAAACAATTTTGTTTTCGTATTTAGTACTCTTGACATTATCTTGAATATCTAAAAAAAAACGATTTGCCTAAATTACAACCTGGCAAATGTTAAAAAACTATTTTTTTTACAAAAACAGCTTCGGCAACATTGATATGTGTGTGTTCTTAAATTAGTGTAGTCGATTTTTAAGTAAAATAAAATGCACGACTGGATTGCACGAACTTGCTTTTATGTTCCATTACATCGTTTGCACACGGTTTCTATTAAGAATCTAAATATATATTTTCAAAAGTCGTTTTTTATATACAAATTTTTTTTATTTTTTTTTTTAACTTGGTACGACAATTTTAATTATTTAATAATATAAACTTAAAAACAAAATTTAAAAAAAATCATCCACCCGTTTTCGAAATATTGAATTTTCAGGAAAAAATATTTTTTTTTTTCAAAAGTCCAAAAAAATATTTTTCGAAAATTTTGGTATGCAGTATTATTAATAATTTGAAGGAGCTCCTACATAAATATTTTGATCGAAATTCGTCAAGCCGTTTATTAGAAATTTCAAAATCAAAAAATGGTTGTATGGCAGGTACCGTTAATAACAAAATTTAAAAAAATGTTGACCAAAATGTAGCTTATATCAAAAATAGTGCACAAACTTTTTTTTTATCAAAATCGTTAGAACCGTTTTCGAGATAATTGAGATGGTAGACAAAATTGTGTGGCAGATACCATTAGACAATCACCTAAAACGCTTTATTACCAAGTTTGAAGAAAATCGCTTCAGCCGTTTAGGCTGAAGATCGTTCTACAGACAGACAGAAAGACCGAATTGCGGGACCCACTTTTTTTTGGTGTTCTCTATCATCGTAATGTCAACTTTGATTAAAATCTCGAGTTCGATTTTTTTTCCAAATGCAAAACTTGCCCTATAGTACCTACATAGTAACTATATCGCAAGTAAAAATATTTTATTTTGCATTGAAAAATGATAGGTGATGAAACAATAACTAAAACAATTGAGACTCTCTCGCACCGTCGCAATGTTTCATGCCTTTCATTATTTTATCGGTATTATAATAAACAGTGTTCTAGTGAAATAGCCAGTTGCATTCCACCCCTTAAACTATTCAACCGTAAAACTCGCGCTTCTAGGAAAGCCCATCAATTTACCCTTGAGCCCAACTTCAGACGTACTGTCAAATATAGAGATTCTTTTTTTAGCCGCACAACACGAATGTGGAATGCTTTACCCGACCGAATTTTTCCCTCCCATTGCGATAATCAGGCATTTAAAACAAATGTACATCGGTATCTCCTGTCTAATCCTATCCCATTTTACTAATCGCTAGCACTGTGTATAATCATTTTAAGGGTATTCATAACTCCTTGAGTGCGCACATAATTAAAAAAAAATACTTTTTACCTACTATTTTCGACTTTCCCACTCTAGGATGCACCGATTAAAATTATTTTGTATGCAAAATCTTTTTATCGAATTTAAAAAAAATAAATATGTACACATTTTTTTTTGTTTGAAAAAATCAAGTTTTCAAAAACGATTCTGAATTTTTTTCGAAATTAAAATTTTCTACGTATATTAATAATTACTTTAAATTGGCGTTTCAAGGGTTTTTAAATTAATTTTATAGGTACACACAAAATTTTGTTTTTAAAACCGCTCCAACGATTTCTGATTTTTTTAAAAAATACATATTCATATTTATCCAAGAATTCAAACGGTAGGTGGGTACTATAGGGCAAGTTTTGCTTGGAAAAAAATCGAACTCGACATTTTTATCAAACTTGACATCAAGTTTTTCTTTTTTGGACTTTTTCATTAACGACTTAATGGATTTCAATCAAAATTTAATAAAAGGTCTTTCGAATTATAAATAATACAGCATTACAAAATTTTCGAAAAATATTTTTAATAATTAATTTTTTTACTAAATTCTAAATTTCGAAAACAGATGACGATTTTTTGAAATTATATTTATAAGCTTCTGTTGTTAAATATATCGGCTTTAAAACTGCATAGGATTGCTAGACTAAATACCTTATAACAACATCAATACTTAGCTACATTTATGTTGTTAGCTACAAGAGCAATTTCGTACGATCCAGTCGTGAATTTTAGTTCTACTTCTACTAATAGCATCTAGTAATAGTATCTTACGAATAGACATCGGAATCTCAGAGTGATTGTCTTTAGAAAATTTTAATGAATACCTACTGGATGTTTTGGGATTACGATAGTGAGTGTAGATACAATATTTAACAAAACATCGTAGGTATTTGCTGTCAGTGTTGTTCCTTTACGTGTCGACTTTAATTGTCTACATTTCAACGTAGACAATCGGTCGACAATGTCGAGAATGTAGACAATATGTCGACAATATGTTGATAATGTAGACAATATGTCGACAATGTAGACAATATGTCGACAATGTAAATAAATAATAATTTTGACATCTTAAATCTCACAAACAAGATACTATCGAAAAGGCATTGCTACAGCGATTTTAATATTTTCCATAAAAATATAAGTTTCAAGCATATTTTCTTTAAAAAGAAAAGTTTAAAGAGCTATCATATCTCTTGGTGAAAACAAATAATAAATAATCAGCTTTTTGCACAGTGTGTAACAAAACTCTGCTGAAACCGTCTTCGCAGACACAGGTAATGGAAAATGATATTATTATCTAAATATTAGTTTAAAAGCTAAGGCCTTTGCTTACATTTTGCACTAGGAATCGATGCATACCTCAAACAAGGACATCTGAATAGAATTATGTCTCAATGGTATTTTGATGATATTTTATATTTATGCATTCAACCATTTTATCACAGTAAAACCAATAGCGCAAAATTTTAAACTCACCCTATTCTTACTCTAAATGAGTTGAAATGGGAGTCCATTCTAAAAAAATAGTTTTAAGATGAGCGTCGACTTTTTGATAATGTTAAGCGATAAAAGTATATGTAACGTTTAAACTAACTTTAAAACGAGCAAAACGCTTCTTTATCTTTCTTAGACTATACTTTTTCCAGTTGAGGTTTGATTTTTCATAACAAAAAATGAAAGAAAAATGTTTTCTAGAGAAAAAGATTAAAATATTTTTTAAGATTTTGAGCCTTTTAGAGACTCTTAGAAAGCCAAAACTGAATAAAGTTCGAGCAAATCCGTTGGAAGAACTTGCGGACCTTGAATTTTATTCAAAACACCGATTTAAAAAAAAACAACGGTTCGATTTTTAATTGAAAAATGTACGTGAAAGCCGATTGGTAATACAGCCAATTCCTCTTGTTGAACAATTTGTTTCTTCATCTTAAATGAATTATATACAGTGGCTCTAACGCATAATATGAAATTTTAAGAACCTTACCTGATCTTTTATAAATTCATGAATACATTTTTTGTGTTCTTTTATGTTCTATTCCATTTCTCTATCTTGTCAAAATAAGGTGTGTCGTGTATTCAAAATAAAAGTTTGATGTACGTAACCCAAAAATCTACTTTAATTAGAAGAGTGGTTTAATGTGTTTAAAATTAAGACAAAATAAGATATAGGCTGACAACTAGACAATTGCTTTACCTAGTCGTGTTTATTGTCTAAACGAGAACTGTTTAAAATTTTGCGCCAATATCTTTGCAAAAAGCATTGAAATCGGACCTACAAAAAGCAACTCCAAATTGTGAGAGAAATATATGTACATATACATATATATATATTATTAAATTAATTCTGTATTTTACCTAATACCTCGAAGTCTCAATAACTCGAACAGTTTTTGTGGCAAGTTATGGTTTGGTTTATATAAGTTCGACTGTATTTGAAACTTAAACTTTTATAAACATAGAACTTGGTATACGTTTAGAATAGAACTTGGTTCTTCATTTGGTTTTACATTTTAGTAGGAAAATTTATGAATTATGGTGGTTTTACAAATTGTCTACAATGTCTACATTGTTGACAAATTTATGTCGACAATTGTGGATTGTCTACATCGAATTGTCTACATGTAGACTATCATGTAGTCTACATTTATAGTCTACATGGAACAACACTGTTTGCTGTACTTAAGAACATCTAGTAACCTATTCAGGTCGCTACCTATCCGACCTTCAGGAGATTGTATTTTTTTGTTGTTCTTAAGTACCTAACCACACCAATTGTATATGAACCAATTTCTTTTAATAAAAAAATAAAAACGCTAGAATCTATGATAAGGGTGTAAAAATAGAATCACAGCTGATCATTACGTCCCCTTGTGAATAAAATATCAAACATTCCCTCACCCTTCGCAAGATTAATTAATCAAAAATCACATAGTTGCATGTACATGCATATATCAGATACGTCTTATATAGATCTTTACCCAATCAACACCACAACCTAAAGCATAGATACATATGTCGAAAAAAAAAAGAATTCTTAACCTTAAAAAAATATGTAATAACAATAATTTGTTATGTGTAACCAAATAACCCCAAATCAAGCCATAATGTGCGCGAAAGGAAAACAAAATTAATATCAAAAACAAGGTGAGGTCGGTACGATATTGTGAGCTGCTGCACTTTGTTGTATTCCCATAACCGTTTTCACTGGGATCACTTTAAGCAAACACACTACATCTAAAGCATATTATTTCAGGGTCAGAAGAAACAGAAATTTATGCGGGAATTCGAACAATATATTATATCTGATATGAAGCACCATGATGTCTGGTGACATTATTTTTTTCCATTGCATTGAAAAATTATATACATACGAACATTTTTAGTTCCAGACAACAGCAGGGGGTTCGTGAAATTGCAAATTGGTCACTGGCATTCAGTTGGTTCCACCCTGTCTACTCCCAGTGGGACATGCAAAGGCAAAAATAAATATATATGTATGTACAATGTAGGTATTAATAATTATATACAATTATACAAGCGAGTAGTATAACTACGAATATGTATGTAAATATGTTTCTATCAATTGGTCTTGTCAGTAAAAATTAAAGAAAAGAAGCCCGCAAATATTAAGATCATGTTTTAAATTGCAAGGCCACATATGTGATTGACAATAAACTTTTTTTTGCAATTTATTCTAACGGGCGTGTATTGATTTCATGCAAAAAATTAAGGTTTCAAAAAAAGAAATTGTTTTAACCTAATAAGCAAGTTTCATTCAAGAAAAGATTTGCTCTTTCTGTTAAAAGATTTGATCATTTTGAATTTTTCGAGTTTCATTGCAACAAAAAAACCAAATCTAGATCAAATTTTAACACGAAAGATTTGATTTCTGATGAGTTGGTATATTTGATCTGACACATACATGTAAAAAGTCTTTTCTGTCAAACTTCAAATGGAAAATATTTTATTAAGTTGTTGTGAACTTGCCATGCATAAAAGTAAAAAAAAAACTATTAATAAGACGCAGTCGAATCGTCTTCCTCGGCTTCAGATGATAAAGATATGTTTTTTTCAGAAATTTGTGTGTAAATCTGGAAACAAAGTTTCATTGAAAAGATCAAATCTCGATTTTGAGAGGAAATCTTTGAAATTTGAATGAAACTCGCTATAAGTTAATCTTGTATTTTGAATAACATGATATAGACCAGTTGATTGGTTTGAAAATGACGTTGTAAACTTTTGGGCTTGGTGTATCTTCTTGTATTAATTTATTTTGAAAAATTGTTTGGACAAATGGACAAATAGGCTCAAAGCTACATTCCATAAATATAGGTTTTCCACCCCCCCCCCCCCCCCAAAAAAAAACAGGAATATCCTATGGATAAATGGGACAGTTAGGCATATACATATCAATGTACATATGTAGAGTTTGGGAAACATTTCACGAAATGGTCAAGTTGAGCACACATGTTAATATCGTTCCAACTAAAAGGCATATAGCTAAATGTCTAGTTTTCTAAAGTCATTAAGCAGAAACGTGCGACTCCGGTCTTGATTGTTGTTTCTTTTTCAAAACGATCATTATCGACATCATCGATGACGATGACGATAATAAGGTGAGAACAAAACCAACCATATACACACAAAACGATATCGTCTGGCTGTGAGTTTTCGCGCCAAGATTATCGATCGTGTAAGATATTATGTAGATACAAGGTTAAAATAAACTAGAGACAGCCGGTCTGACCTGAAAAGTTATAGGTACGAGTAGGTATGCACCGCAATCAGCTGTCTGAAAAAAAAAACAAAATTAAATATAAAACCGAACCTTTTTAATAGAGAAACTATTATAAATTTTAGTGGGATAGGAAAAAGCAAACAAAGGACGACAAAGGATTTTTGTAAAATTGCCAAAAGTAAACAAGAAAATAATAAATGTTGCCTGCTGTCAATGTTTGCTATCACAGTTATTATGGTGTTGATTCTGAAAGTATGACAAATTGATAAGGGATATTTATTAATTTAAAGAAAAAAAATCAATTTTACAATTATTGCTTTAGGAATTTTCTTTTTGCAATGTGTCAAGAACCATCTGTAGAATCCTTTTTGAGTTTTTTTTCCATTTTTGAAATGTCTGTCCTCTACGATAAATGTATTTAATTATTTTGCAATTATTTGATTAACGTTTCAATGGCGCAACATTTTAAGCAGTCCTCGTTTAGAGAATAAACCGAACTCTAGTTAAATCAGTTGTTTAGTCGCCAGCTCTTGTCTTAATTTTAAACACCCTAAACAACTCTTCTAATTCAAACAGATCTTTATGTCTACGTTAATTAAACTTAAGTTGATATGCATTTATTTATAAAAAAAAAGACTGCTATACATTTGGAGGTATTATTTTATAATTTTTCCCACCAAATATATTTGCACTTTTGTTTCTGCAAATCGATATCTTAAATAAAATTGAAGCTCCTCGAACTTTATATATTTTTCACTTTCTAAAAATCAAAATCTTTAAAACTATTATAAATATATTCTTTTTCAGAAAACATTTTTCTTTCATTTTTTGTTATGAAATGTCAAGCGTCAACTGGAAAAAGTATAATTTAAGAAAGATAAAGAAGCGTTTTGCTCTGTTTAAATTTAGACCACCTCTTTAAGGTTAAAGTATACTTTTTGTCGTTTAAAATTATCAAAAAGTCGATTCTCATTTTAAAGCTCATTTTTAGAGTCGACTCTCCTTTTAAAACATATTTAGAAAAAGGCTTATATGTTTAAAATTTTGCGCTAATAATTCAATTTACTTTTGAGTATTTTTTAAAATTACAAATCTCAGCAATAATTTTTTTTTACAATTTAGCCTGAAGTAATTTTGTGATTCACTTTCTTGTAATTATAATATAGAAAGCAGATTTATCAGATGTTTATTTTTATAACACCTCAATTTTTATATTTACTTGTTACAAGGATTCTAAAGAAATCTTCGAGCGTGTATCGACTGCTAAGAGAAACGTAAAACATAAAAAGTTATTTTTTTTAATTGTAGTTATTTTATTGCAGCGTCAACTATAGGTAAATGTTGAACTTTACAAAATTTTCCAAGTTTGTGAAAAATGAATATTTTCTTAGTAAAATTGTGCATTAATGTAGTCTGAAGTTGACTAATTTCAAACACCATCAAACTAATGGGGTTTCTATTAGTCAATTTAGATTTTAATTTTTTTTCGTGGAAATGGGAAACAACTTCAGATTAATTTTTTTATTAAATTTTTTGTATGATCACATACTTGCTTTTTAAGCACTTTTTGTATAATTTTAATTATTTTCAATGACCAGGAACAACTTGAATGTGCTACCACCAAGTTTTTCTCATATTTTTTTTTTTGCTGGAATTATAGCTATTTCACGACTTGCCAAGGTCGATCATCAGATTCCTTTGCTCTAGTGGTGCTGGTCTACTTTTTCATTTTAATCGAAAAACTTCTTGTTCCTTTATCGTGTATTGAACCATGACCAGGCTGCTTAGAATCCAACGCACTACGCATCACGCCACCGAGCCCACATGATCAGATCCAACATCCAACCCATTGCAGGTTTTTCTATTTATCAATTGCATTAAAACGACTAGCGCTTTTATGAGCCAAGTTTGTTGGTTCCAAGTTTGTTGGTTCATTCGGGTTCTTTCTTATTTTCTCCATTCGCCAAGAAAAATATCAAATTCTGAATTTACTAATAGAAAAACCCATAAGGTTCAAGCATTTATTTGGCTGTTATCACATAATTGAATTTTGAACTATTGTTAAGAATCAGTCTATCCGTGGAAATCTGGAGTTAAAAATGCTGAATCACGCATCAAATATTTGAACCACGTTTGTATAACTGTCCCTAAGGTCAATTTTTTCATTGCGAGATCGTCCTGGTTTCGGGGTTAAAACTGAGTTAATTCCTGAAACATGTGATTTATCAACGAATATCTCGAGTTAATTCAAACAAATTTAAGAGTTAACTCTGGGTTAACTAACCACATTGTTATTTCCGAACCATGCTTTGCAAGCAACTATTGAAATTGAATTTGCGAAACTATGGAAAGGACGATTTCGAAAATGTCGCCATTTCGATATCGATAGTGAAACAAAAATTTCCAAAGTGTTCGATATCGATTTCGATATATTTTTGACGTCTAACATTTAAAGTTAATTCTTTACTTAAAAACCTTCGAATTACTTCGTTTTTTTTTTATTATTTCAAAATTAAACTTGAATTAACTCAGCCATACAAAGCTGGTTCTTAATATTTAAGATTCCTATATAAACAATTGGATCTAGGAGATGAACCTAACGATCTATGACGAATACACATTATCTTCATGCGGAAAAACAAACTTACTCTTATTTTATTAACAAAGCTGTACAGAGTTGAATTATGCAGTGCTAATAAAATGAAAATTAATTTAAGATGTTCTAGCGCCCTATTGCTTATATTGTTCTTGAGTTTTTAGAGCTTAAATAACAATTAAATAAATGTGTACCTCTGTTCTCCCAAGTCTCAATTCCATCTTTCAAAAATAATACCGCCTGCTCTTATGAATTAAACTTTCGTTTTTTTTTGAAATAAAATGATTCCAGTTCTTTCAAAGTAGTATACGCTTAAGTGCTTTGAAAACAATAAAATTATCATTTAACATTTCTTAATGTCTTTAAAATGAACTTACCGATAACTTCACGTCCATACGAGTACCTATATATGAAAGAAAGAAGATCAACGCGCATTCGTGTGTACCCAAGTATATATAGCTTCCTTGCGGAAAATAAAACAAAGTTTTTTTTTTTTTTTGAAAACGCACGATCAAATTTAATTAATTCAGCTCATGTGGCATGAACGAAATAAAATAATTAATTATGGATTAATTTTCGCTTTCGATTGTTTGTATGGCAGTTCATTTTCCATTCAATAAAAATATTCTTTAAGCATCAGCAGTATAATATTTTTGCAATTCTAGGTCAAGCTGTTGTAGCACTTTCACTATGTAATGCACATACGAGTATGTTATGTTTTGATTAAATGAATGAGATAAGTCTTTTGTAATAAATGTATGTACATTATGTATCATAAGAGTGACTAGTAAAGTGAAATATAATTTTATTTCCTTAAACAAATTCTACTTATTTTCATATGTTACTTGTTAGTAGTTAAATTTCTTGCAATCGAGTAGATATAGTGCCTGACTGCTAACTTACAAGTGTGGTTCACATTCGAGTCCAGCTCAAGGCATCATTGTGGGATATAATGATGTAATAAATTCCTACACAATTCTCAGTCCACTTTCCCAATAAATTTTTTTCTACTCGCTTTGATTACTTCTGTGGAATTCAGATTGCACAAATTAATTTTAAAAAAAGACGTTTTCGAAAACGAAAACTGCTGCAAAAGTAAACTGTTCGAAAATACAAACAAGAATTTTGCAGCTTAAGCATTGTGTTCGATTATGTAAAAATCACTTGTCCGAAATCATCAATTGTGGAGCAGCTGTGCAGTAAAAAATTGAGGTGACATCAATAACAGAAAACAAGAGAAATTGACATGAAAATGTTGTTTTTAGTTTCCGATGGAAAAGTTGCTTGAATTCCAATAATATACAATTATTATACTCTTTTATTGTAAATTGAAATTTCAAATATATTTTATACATAAGAATAGAAGAAGTCGGTTAACAGAAAACCAATATCATGTTTTTTTTTTTTGAAGGACCAATTTTGCAGTTTTTCAATATAGGGCTATTTCAAAAACGCGTCTTAAAAAAGAAAATCATTTACGCTCTCATTAAATGTTATGGGCTTTTCGCATCCTCAATATTTTTTATATGTAGCCTGAAATTTCTTCTATATTTAAACAAAACCTTGAAGATCTGAAATGTCTAATCAGAACCAAAAAATCAATATTTCTTGGCAATCCTTGGCTACGGCCCTGCATAACACTTACTTAGATAAAATTGAATGCACCATTTCCAAAAATGAAGAAATTAAATTAATGCTTTAAAAATCAAAGATCAAAAATCCCAAATATCAAGATTCACATTGTTTAAAAATAAAATATTTATCAATTACACTATATTCTGTTCAATTTATATTTTCAGTACAGGCCTTATGGGAGAGCTTTTTCAAACACACTGATCGCCAATTTGACTCCCGCTTATTGTTTATTAAAAAAAATAAACACATTAGGGGTATTCACGATCCGGTGCAACTGGTCTAGTACTAAGGGGTTTTCCAATAAGAGGTGTTATTTTGAATAGCCCGCTAATTCGGTAGCTGTCACTTTTGAAGCTGTCATTTTTTGACATTTGACAAGTAGAAACTACGCTATTAATAAAAATGGAACGATACACGCTTCAACAACGCATTTCTTTTTTTTGAATATCAAAATAACACCTCTTATTGGAAAACCCTGTATAAAAGTTCAACTTTTTTTTGGCACCACAACAACAACTTACACTGGCTAAGATTTGACAACACTTTTGCACTTTTGCTATACCCTAACCCTATTGCAACAGAAACATACAATGGTGCAAAATTTGCCTGGTGTCGTTGACAGTTTGGCAGCTGTTATTTGCTGTCAGAAATGGTTGTGTTCAAACTGATTTTGCATTTTTACTCCAGAGTTGCAATAGAATAGAAATGGTGCGTTCACGATTTATAGAAAAAAATAAAATTTCGCAAAATCAATATTTCTTGGCAATCCTTGGCTACGGCCCTGCATAACACTTACTTAGATAAAATTGAATGCACCATTTCCAAAAATGAAGAAATTAAATTAATGCTTTAAAAATCAAAGATCAAAAATCCCAAATATCAAGATTCACATTGTTTAAAAATAAAATATTTATCAATTACACTATATTCTGTTCAATTTATATTTTCAGTACAGGCCTTATGGGAGAGCTTTTTCAAACACACTGATCGCCAATTTGACTCCCGCTTATTGTTTATTAAAAAAAATAAACACATTAGGGGTATTCACGATCCGGTGCAACTGGTCTAGTACTAAGGGGTTTTCCAATAAGAGGTGTTATTTTGAATAGCCCGCTAATTCGGTAGCTGTCACTTTTGAAGCTGTCATTTTTTGACATTTGACAAGTAGAAACTACGCTATTAATAAAAATGGAACGATACACGCTTCAACAACGCATTTCTTTTTTTTGAATATCAAAATAACACCTCTTATTGGAAAACCCTGTATAAAAGTTCAACTTTTTTTTGGCACCACAACAACAACTTACACTGACTAAGATTTGACAACACTTTTGCACTTTTGCTATACCCTAACCCTATTGCAACAGAAACATACAATGGTGCAAAATTTGCCTGGTGTCGTTGACAGTTTGGCAGCTGTTATTTGCTGTCAGAAATGGTTGTGTTCAAACTGATTTTGCATTTTTACTCCAGAGTTGCAATAGAATAGAAATGGTGCGTTCACGATTTATAGAAAAAAATAAAATTTCGCAATTTTAAACCTTTTTGTTGCATCGTATCGTGAATACCCCTATTGATCAAGAGTTACCATTGATCCGTTGATGGAAATTCTAATACCTTTTTCTTTGGTTTTCGCTATGGAGCTTTCAGAATCGAAGCTTTCTTAGAGCTTTTGAGAGCATATATTTTGAGTTTATGGAGAAAGGTGTTGTCGTCATCTTTTTTTTTTTTTTTTTTACGGTTAAAATGCAGATATATATTATTTGTTGGGTATTTTTTTAAGAAAAATATTACCATTTGCGCAAGTTTTTGATGGAGTTCGATTCATTAATTAATTGCAACTTTAAATTACCAAATAATTTTTTTCTTCATGAAAATAGAAGAAGGTTTCGTGTATATAAACATAATATTTAAAATAGTGCGGTGCAATTTGAGGTGATATTATAATTTTTGTTTTGTATTTATTTACATTTAAAACTCCTAATATCTTACTTCTTGGTGGTGTGGGGAGAGATAGATTTATTTTTATTTGGATTTAGTTTAATTTTTTTTTAGATTTAGTTTACGATGTAAGTACATGTTTCTGTTCATGAAATCTACATTAACAATTGATAATCCTACCGACATTTGTGAGAGAAATATGCCAATTTATAATACTCACTACGGCAACCATGGAAAATGGAAAAGCTTTATAGAAATAGAGATAACTTATTGAAATCAATAATAGTAAGGATGAAATGCAAATATCCTATCTTCCCTGTACTGAAAATATAAATTGAACAGAGTATAAAATTAGCGGGATTTATTTAATTTTTCTTTCATTAGATCATAAGAGCACAATATGCAAATTTCATTCGAATTATTAGAGTCGTTTCCAAGGAAACCACAACATAATAACATGGTGTCGATCAAAATTTTAATGCAGGAGGTCCTTCAAATTCTAAATAAAGTACTCCATACCTTAATTTTCAAAAATTAATTGTGTGGATTTAAAAAAAAAACAATATTTTATAAACGGTTTGGCGATTTGTTTTGAAATTTTGTTTTTAAATTTTAACCAAGTATACGCACATAAGTCCAGGAAAATTAAATAACAAAATTACGTTACTTCGAAAAAATTCCGATAAAGCTGATTTTTTCCTTAAAAGTACCTTAAAATTAGAGCGGACCAAAAAATTTAGAGTAATTTCGAAATTCGAGAAATTTGGAAAAAACTAAATTTTACCCCATTTGAGTACCTTTTAGGAAAAGTTTAGGACGTAAAAATGAAGCTCATATGTACTATAGGGCAAGTTTTGCATTTGGAAGAAAAATCGAACTCGAGATTTTAATCGAAGTTGACATTACGATGATAGAGAACACCAAAAAAAGTGGGTCCCGCAATTCCGTCTTTCTGTCTGTCTGTCTGTAGATCGATCTACAGCCTAAACAGCTGAACCGATTTTGTTCAAACTTGGTGCTTGGGCGTTTTGGGTGATTGTACAAAATAGATTTTTGAATCGTTGTTTTAGCCCCAAAAATAACGGTACTGCCATAAAAATTTTGTTACCATCTTAATTATCTCGAAAACGTCTCCAACGATTTTGATTAAAATTGGTGTGTGTACTGACTTGAGTATGGTCTACATTTAGTCTGAAAAAAATTTTGAAATATTTTGTTATTAACGGTACCTGCCATACAACCATTTTATTGATTTTCGACTTTCTCATAAACGGCTCAACCGATTTCGATCAAAATTTTTATACAGGATCTCCTCTTAATTCTAAATAATACTGCATTTCAAAATTTTCGAAAAATAGATTTTTTTTGGATTTTTTGAAAAAAAATATATTTTTTTTTTTGAAAATTCAATATTTCGAAAACGGTTTTTTCTGAAATTTTGTTTTTGAATTTATGTTATTAAAAATTTAAAATTTTCATACCATTTTTTTTTAATTTAAGAATTGTTATATATAACAAATTAAGTGAAAAACGACTTTAAAAATAAATGTAGCCGTTTCTATTAAGAATCTTGCATAAAATGTGATCGAACATAGGACCATACGTGCGATCCAGTCGTGCATTTTATTTTACTTGCGATATAAATATTTATGTAGGTACTATAGGGCAAGTTTTGCATTTGGAAAAAAAATCGAGCTCGCGATTTTGATCAAACTTGACATAACGATGATGGATAACACAAAAAAAGTGAGTCTCACAATTCAGTCTGCATGTCTGTCTGTAGAACGATCTACAGAATAAACGGCTGAAGCGATTTTCTTCAAACTCGGTAATTAGGCGTTTTAGGTGAATGTCTCAAATAGATTCTTGAATCGTTTTTTTAGCGCCAAAAATAACGGTACTTGCCATACAATTTTTCTATCATCTTTAAAATTAGTGTGTGCACTCCTCTTGGCAGAGTCTACATTTTAGTCAATTTTTTTTAAAATATATATTTTGTTATTAACGGTAACTGCAAGCATTTTTTTGATTTTCTCATAAACGGATCGAAGTCCGTAGATCAACATTTTTATATAGGAGGTCCTTAGACTTATAAAGAATACTGCGTACCAAAACTTTCGAAAAATATTTTTTTTTGCGATTTTTGAAAATTCAATATTTAAAAACCGGGTTGATGATTTTTTTTTTAAATCTATATTATTAAACATTTTCCATACCATTTTTTTTAGAAAGAAAATTAAAGAAATTATGTATAGATATTATTTTATGTTTCATATTGTTGTTAAAAGTCCCAGATTTATTTTCGATTATAATTTTTGCGATAAACTTTTTAACTTGTTTATGTTGTTTGGTTATACATATTCGAAAACGTCAAATGCGCTTGCAATACAATCAATTGACGTTCATCAAAAAAGAGTTTGTAAAACTTTCCGTTTACATATTTGACGGGACGATAACAGGAGTTGCCTCAAAAAATGATGATCATTTGACGATAAAATTGGCTTTGATTTGACGTTTTCGAAAACCTGCCAGTGTGAACTAGAACTAACTGTTACGAACTTTAGGTTATCTAAAATATTAATTCATAATTCAACAATTGCACATTTTGCGTTATCGACTTCATCATTATGCTCAGCATAATTCTGCATATAATAAATAATTCCTCCTATTGTTGATAATACATATGAACCAATTATTTGTTTATTCCTGATAAAATACAGTGTCTTTACTTATGGTATAGGAGTCCAAACAACCCCATAATTCACTTCCGTTAATAAACAAAAATATGATACGCCATCTTTGTGATAAACTCTTAAATATTTCTCGTTTGCCAGTTGAATAAATAAGTTAATAAAAATAATATCAAACTTGGTCCGATTACAGCAGCTAATCATTAATACGCATGAGTCTCTTCTTCCATAAAAGCGATTCGCCATACAAAAAAATTGTGCTTTCTTGCATTTTTTTTTGTGTCCGTCCGTCCATATTCATTCATTTTGAAAGATAACTTTTATATATTCATCTTGTGAAATTACTATACAACAACCTCTAAGCTAAGTCGCTAACAAAGATAATGAAAAATTCATCTGTGCGTCAGCTTTTGTGTTGGTTTTGTATTAATTTTCTTGCAACTATGCTGGATGGCATTCCAACTCACTTATAACACTTGAATGTAAATGTAAAATGTATGGCTATTATAGCACATCACTGTCTGTGAAATTTTGAAATTCATATCAAAACCTCTGTGGGGCTAGCTAGATTCTGTGGGCGCGCTGCAGCATCTAGCAGATTCACAAGTGCTAATTGTTGCCAGAAGCTAACTGGCAAAGCGCGATAAAAGTACCCTCTTTCGCGCAAATAAACTACATAGTCACTTAACACATTGCAATTAGAGGGTGTACTTTGTCAGAGCACGCAAAAGTAGTACTCTCCTGACTTCTCTGCAGCTTCTTCATTGCAGTGTGCCTGAGCGGTGCATTCTACTCCTACGTACATTATTTAATGCAATGCGATGTGGAGAGTTATTTACAATAACAAAACGAAAGAAAAATGCAAGCAACAATGACGTTCGTCTGATGTACTACTCTTCGTAAAGTTAAGATGCATGGTTTTAGGGGGAACGATGGGTGGGGCGGGGGGTGTAAATTGTTTTGTTTGTTGTTCTCTTAGCTGTGCCCTCATTCATTGTCCAAGGGACAATGGTGACATATAGACAAGTGCAGTTAGACTTACTTTGGATGACGGTGCCAGGCAATGCGATATATGTAAGTTACCGCCCAGTTACCGTTGGAAGTTTTATTCTTTTTCTTTTTAATTCAAGTTTTATTTTAGCTTTATCTCCAATTAAAATGATGAAATTCAAACAAAAACTATGTTAGCGTTATGTGCCAGACGCACTTTTATAAATAAATATAAAAAAAACAAGAGATATATCTAACTAGAATAAGAAGTCAACAAGTTAGTGTTGATATTAATACTTTTTACAAATATGTGTTTGATTATATAGATACAGTCTAGTCCGTTTAACTGAAACGACAATTTGCCATACTTTTTTGTACTTGCGATTATAGGTACTATATAATGCAAGTTATGCATTCGTCGAAAAAAAAAGTTTTGAGATAACAATCAAACGTGACATTACGACGATAGCGAAGACAAAAAAAGATGGTCTAAAAGTTCTGTCCGTCTGTAAGCTGCCTGTCTGTCAGTCTGTCTGTCAGTCTGTCTGTATGTATGTATAGACACCTACAGCCCAAACGGGTTTACCGAATTACTTCAAACTTGGTATATAGATTTTTTTAGGTATTGTACAGAGGGGAAATTGAAATTTTTTTTAGCTCAAAAAATAACGGTACCTGCCATATAACCTTACGTTCAAACCTATTTTTCTCGGAAACGGTTCTAACGATTTTGATAAAAAAAAATCAGTGCGGCTTTATAGCTACGACCAATCATATGGTTAAAAAAAATTAGAAAAATGTCTAAAAACGGTACTTTCCTCAGGACCGTTTTTTTTTGCTTTCGACTATCTCATAAACGGCTCAACCTACACATATATAGTATAAGGTAGCCCAAATTATAGCGCCTACCAATATTTTTATTTAGTATTTGTTTGTATTTTTAAAATCATTTAAACAAAAACATTTTTAATTTATATTTCGAAAACTGCTCATTAAGTTTTTTTTTTCAAAAATTATATTTATATGTATTCATTGAATACCTATGAATTGGCGTTTTTGATTTTTTTTTTGAAAAATATTTTCAAAAAGTTAAAAAAAAAAAACTTTTCTAAAAACCGCTCCACAGATTTTTAAATTTTTTTTCTCATAAATTCAAATTTATCTAACAAATAAAATGGCGTAATTTTTTTTTGAGCTTAAATTAGTTTAAGTATTTATTTCAGAATTTTTAATTATTTTTTCTTTGATTAAGCCCATTTAATATTTTGTTTTTAAGTTTATATTATAATATTTAAGACTGTCATACCATTTTTTTTTTAAATTAAAGATATTTTTTATATATAAAAAATGAAGTAAAAAACTATTTTAAATATATATTTAGATTTTTAACAGAAATCTTTTGCATTCGATGTGATCGAATATAAGAGCAAGTTCGTGCGATCCAGTCGTGCATTTTATTTCAGTTAAATGAAAAAAAAAAAATACTTTACCGGAGTTTGGATAACTAAAATACAATTTCCCCAATACAATCTAAGAATAATAATTTATGTTTTGGTTTACAAAATAATTTATCACTTGTGCCATCATATCCTACTCGCACTTTCCAGATACACCTAAGTGATGTGTGAAGTTTATTGGTCACGTTAACTTAAAGAAAAAAATATTCTTTGTGGTGGACGTATTCAGCTTTTTTATTTCAGTTATGCGGAGCAGTCTCAGTATAAAGGAATGATTTTTCACGTAATTACTTTTTCATTTAACCGAATCTTTCAATTTAACGGGTTTCAGTGATGTAGTTTGTATGAAAGTTGTGAAAAAATGCTGCATTACAAATTTTGTGTTTCAACTTACCGAATTGTTCAGTTAAGCGTATTTTAGATATACGGAGTCGACTGTACATACAAATTTTCCTACTTCAAGCTCTCGATCTACAATTACATACATATATCGACATCATACGTATCTTATAATTTAATGTACGAACGTAAACATTAACAACATTCATCTGTCAAAGAATGATTTTTTTTTTGAATTAATAGAAACCATACAAATAAAAACACATTAGGGTGGTTCTTATAAATAACATTGTTTAATTTTGATCGATTTGCCCTATTAAGAGTATTTCTTCCATATAAATTTTTAGCTCTTGTCAATCCCGATTAATATTATAAATGTGAGAGTGAGTTTGTTTGTTACGCTTTCACGTCTAAACCGCTGAATCTATTATGATGAATTTTGATATAGTTATAGATGGAACCCTGGAAAGGGTTATACATTTAAAAAAAAACTTGTAGGGGCGGGGTTGGGGTATGATATTGTATTGCGTGGGCGTCCGATTTGCTTTAAACTTTGTAAAATTGTTTTGATGACAAATAATTAAAATTTGCATATTTATTTTTTAAACTACTACTCTTAAAGGAAAAAAAATAGTCCGAAACTAATAATGTTTTTAAAATTAAAATTTATATTGTTTAAAAAAAAATGTACCTATATGAAAAATTAAGTAAAATTCGACTTTAAAAAAAGTTGTAGGGGAATTACTTCACAGGAATTTACTACACATGGGAAATAACTTCACCTTTTTCCAGAGAAGTTGTTTTGTAAAATTATTTTCCACCTGTTATTTTTTAAATATCTTAAGAAATTCAACTACACGAATGCAAACAAAAATTTATAAATTGTTTGCAATTTTTTGAAAATAAAACCGTTTTTAAAAAAGATAACAAAATGCAAAACAATTTGGGAAGAGCACGAATGGTTGATAAAAAAATTGTTTTTACTGGAGCACTATGTACATAAATTTCATCGACTCCTAAATGTCGACTGAAATTTGATCGACATAAACATAAAATGCACGACTGGATCGCAAGAACTTGTTCTTATGTTCGATCACATCGTATGCAAAAGATTTCTATTAAAAATCTAAATAAGTTTTTAAAGTCGTTTTTTACTTAATTTTTTATATATACAAAATTTCTTTAATTTTATCATAAAAAAAAATTGGTATGACAATCTTAAATAATATAAACTTAAAAACAAAAGATTAAATCGACTTAATCAAAGAAAAAATAATTCAAAATTCTGAAATAAATACTTAAACTAATTTGAGCTCAAAAACAGTACGTCATTTAATGTCTTGGATAAATTTGAATTTATGAGAAAAAACATTTAAAAATCTGTGGAGCATTTTATTAGAAAAAAAGTTTTTTTTTTTTAATTTTTGAAGACATTTTTCAAACAAAATTCAAAAACGTCAATTCATAGGCATTCAGCAAACACATATAACTATAATTTTTGAAAAAAAATTTAATGAACAGTCTTACAAATATAAATTTAATTTTTTTTCTAAATGCTTTTAAAAATACAAAAAATATTGGTACGCCGATTGAATCCTTTTATTCAAAATACATTCTGCTTGGACAAATATACGATTTTGTATACACCCAAACCTAAATGTTTAAATCAAGCCCAACCCAAATCCTATATTTGGGCAAGCAGTTGGGTGTTGATTTTTGGGTTTTCGGCATTTAGGGTTTTCAGCATTTTAGTTCTCGGGCTTTTGTTTCCAACCCGAAAATCACACTTTGCCAGTATTGACATTTTATGTGTCGATATTTTTAATATAGACCTTAAAATAGTCGACATTTTGATCAGACGGTGTTTTTACCAATCAACTTTTTAAAAGTTGCGGAAAATTACTTCGCAAAGAAGTTACATTCTTCCCCACAAATAAAGTGAAATTAATTCTCACCTTAAGTGGGAAACAACTTCACTTGAAAAAAGTGAAGTTATTTCCCACTAGAGGTGAAAATAATTCGCGTGAAGTTATTTAGCTGTTTTTACTTAGAATATTGTGCATTTTATTCGTCAGGTAAAAAATTAAAAAAGTTTCAGAGTTTTTTTTTACTTATTTTTTTTTATAAATTAAATAAATACATCTTATAAAAAAATTGCTAACTAACTTTTAGCATTTAAAAATGTAAATTTAAAAATAAAAACAAAAATATTTTATTTAATGAACAATATTATTTTCTTTCATTGTTTCCTATTTCGTATACTTTCTTTAAATAGGAATATCTGCAGAAGATGTTGTGGAGGCACTTTTGTCTATTACGTCTAATGCCACTGGTCTTGATGACATATGTCCTAAATTTGTCAAGCTCCTTCTTCCTTATATACTTCCGCATATAACGTATATTTTTAATAAAGTGCTGACCACATCTGAGTTTTCGTCGGAGTGGAAAAAGGCAGAGATTATTCCGGTACCTAAAAAAACAGACAAAATTCAGACCAATTTTTGTCCAAAGTTTTTGAAAAGCTTAAATTTATTCAAATACAAACATATCTAAAAGCAGACAAATTATACTTCCAAAACCAGTCGGGCTTTCAGGCAAAAAGTTGTAAAACAGCCATTACGATAGTCGTAGAACAAATAAGAAATGCCATTGATAAAAACCAAGCCGTTATTCTAACGCTTCTCGACTTTTCAAAGACCTTCGACACAGTCGACCACTCGATTTTGTGTAGAAAACTAAAAAACGAGTTTAAGTTCTCCATGACTGCCAATAAACTTATTTTTTTCATATTTGAATGGAAGGCAGCAATGTGTGACTAATGAACAAAAACGATCTCAGCTTCTAACATTACAAAATGGTGTCCCACAAGGTTCTATACTTGGTCCCATGCTCTTCTCCTTGTATATCAACGAATTGCATCGAGTAATAAAACATTCCTTGATCCACCTGTATGCGGACGACGTCCAACTTTTTCAAAGCAACCCCCTGTGTACTATTAATCGAAGTATTAATCTGTTAAACAAAGACCTCAGCAGTATTCATAATTGGGCTGTAGAAAATAACTTGTGTTTGAACCCAGGGAAGTCTAAAGCTATGGTAATTTATCGGAAGGAAATTGATACTTCAACATTGACACCAGTTCTGCTCGCACAAAGCCCGATAAAGAGTGGGTTGCATACGTCAAAAACCTTGGCATAATCTTTAACAGTACCCTCACCTGTAACACACATATTAATAGTACTATTGGCAAGGTTTATGGTGGGCTACGTACTCTATGGGCAACTCAGCACTTTATCCCTGTCAAACGAAGTTGCTTTTAGCTAAAACACTTCTCCCAATCTTGCTTTATTGTTGCGAAATTTTTATGGGCCCCGATTACCAAAGTAGGAAAAAATTAAAGTAATTTTTAATAACATTGCCCGCTATATTTTCAATTTGAGAAAAAGCGATCATACCTCAGCATATTCTAGAAAAATAACTGGACTTTCCTTTGATTGTATTTTGAAATATACGAGTAGAGTTTTATGTTTTTTGAGGGAGATAATTTATACTCATGAACCTGAATATCTTTTTGAGTGCCTTAACTTTTTGCCATCAAGTAAAGGGTCCGCTATCTAACGTTTTTTTTTCAACTAGTGCTTATTTCGTGAATGGTAACACTTAGCTCATGTCTGATTTTACAGATAATTAGTTTTATCCTTCCGCTGAACGAATATGGTTGTGTATACGCTTGAACAACGCTGGGAAATATTGCGACATTACTTTGAAAATCATGGTAATGTTGCAGAATGTGTGCGAAAATTGCGTACGGATTTTGGAAGAAGAGAAGCACCGTCAGCTCCGTATGTTCGTTATCTTGTGAAAAAAGTGAAATAAATTGGCATCCTCATCGATAATCCAAAGCGTGAAAAGCCAAAAACAGTTCGTTCACCCGAGAATATTGCTGCTGTGGCAGAAAGTGTGCGTGAAGCGCCATCAACCTCAATTCACCGCCGTTCTCAACAATTGAACATTTCGGAGACATCATTGAGACGAATTTTGCATAAAGACCTTGGTATGACGCCATACAAAGTCCAATTGGTTCAGGAGTTGAAGCCAACTGACCATCCAATGCGTTTTCGCTTCGCTAAGTGGGCCTGCGATCGACTTAGAGAAGATGGCGATTTTGCCAAAAAAATCATCTTTTCAGATGAAGCTCATTTTGATTTTGGCGGGTATGTAAACAAGCAAAATTGTCGCATTTAGGGCACAGAAAACCCGCACGCATACATTGAAAAGCCGATACACCCAAAACGAGTCACTGTTTGGTGCGGATTTTGGTCCAGAGGCATAATGGCGATCGTTATCGGGCCATGTTGAACGAATTTTTGTTCACAAAAATTGAAGAGGAGGATATTGGCAATATTTGATTTCAACAGGACGGCGCTACGTGCCACACAGCCGAAGCTACACTCGATGTTTTGCGCCCTGTTTTTGAAGATCGCATTATCAGCCGCAGAGCTGATGTCGTTTGGCCACCTCCGAGCTGCGATTTGACACCGTTGGACTATCATTTGTGGGGTGCCGTAGAATATAAGTCTTACGCCGACAAGCCAGAGACAATTGACGCTTTAAAGGACAATATTCGTGAAGCCATTGGTGAAATACAGCTGCACACAATCGATAATGTGCTTAAAAATTGGACCGACCGTGTAGGCGCTACTGCATGACCAGCCGAGGCAGTCATTTGAATGAAATTATTTTCCATTATTAACCGGAAAGATTGTACTTTCAAATAAAAAAAGAATTTTGAGAAAATATTTAGTAGTTTTTTTTTATAGCATTTTCAAAAAAAAAAAAAGAAGTTATTTGGCGGACCCTTTAGATCTGAGATGCTATTGCAGCCAAGATTTTCTTGTTTAACATCTGAGCGCCAGGTTTTTGTGCAAGTTGTCAGGCTTTGGAACTCTCTTCACGTTGGTCTCAGAAAAATTGGAAATGTGTATAGATTTAAAATCACCCTTACTCACATTTGGCCCTTGAAAGAAACTAATCATTCTTACTTAATAGTTCTATCTTATTTTGTTTTGTTTATTATTAATTATCATTTGCACTTACTTTATTTTATTTGCTTTAATAATTTAAAACTAATTTTAAATATTCTCTTTATACCGCTAAAAAATTTTTTTAAGCCTTACAAAATTTAAAAGATAATTGTAATCTTTCTTGTAAGTTGACTTGTCAAATAAATAAATCTAATCTAATCTAATCTAATCTAATAGGTAGTAACCCTTGAAAAAAAAACTACGAACTAATAAGAAAGAACTGAACTGGCGATATTCTCATATGTTTAACCATTGATGAGCTTAATTTACTATCGACAATGACATGTCATCATTAATAACTTTTTTTTTTTTTGCTTTTTTTTAAATTTTCAGATTAATTACATCACTGCCCAAATATGCCCAACATTTATTAGTTTTACTTTTTGGAACATTCCGTGTGATTGCCACAAATGCTGCTCATGCAGGCACCGGAATGACAAGTGAAGCGCTGGGCGTTTCTGTAGCACCGAGTTTTTTTCAATCATGCGTTAGCGATGGCAAACAAGCTAGAATGGAAGATGTGCTCAAATTCAAGGTAAATTATATTCGTATTAATTTTTTTAAAGTATATTTTCTTAGTATAAAATTAATAATACACAAAGCATATTGTTAAGAAGTAGTTATAAACTGTGTAATGCAATTCATAGAAAGTTTGAACTTTATTGTCTTGATCCCTAATGCCAAAAGGGGCTAATTACTCGTAAATAAGAATTTAGTTGGAAACATTGATGAATGAGAACAATTAGTTAAGAAAATTTCATTTGTATAGAAGTACATAAGTAGGTTAAGCTGAAGAGGTATAGGTTATTTTTTTAATTTTTTTTTTGAGATAGCTGAACTTTAGTTTGTATATATTATGTCATATAAAGTTTGCAAAGAGACTTTAAATTGAACTTTCCAGGCAATTAAGTTGTGTTTCAAGTGCAAGGTACAAAAAGCTTACATTATTAGTTGGTTTTTCTTTAATTAAATTTCCTGCTTATTGAAATTGCATTTTTTTAAATATGCTTGTAATTTGTAGTACATTTATGTATTTAAATTCTAGAAAGTTATAAATAATTTTAAAACACACAAAGGTGTGTTTAATTAATTTGAACTGTAAAAGCAAATAAGTATTGTATCATGCTTTCTTGTAAAGAAGTTACATATGTACATATGTGATAGCACTGGTCTAATCTTACAAGTATTGTTTCCATTAAGCGCTAGGATTCCTTAAGAACAGTCAACAATTAAACTTATTTTCACTGTGTTCAGAGCTCCGAATTTGTGTTTTTTTTTCGTTCTGAACATGTTCAGAGCGCGCTCGATGAGCTTAGACACGACCGACTGAGCATTTTGAGTAAATTGCTGGACGGAGAAAATGTATTGTGTGTCAAGTGCGAAATGTGAATAAAATAAAATGCACGACTGGATCGCACGTACTTGCTCCTATGTTCGATCACATTATATGCAAAAGATTCTTTGCTAAATGTTTTTTGAAAGTCGTTTTTCACAAAAAAAATTCTTAAATTGTTTCTAAAAAAAAATTGGTATGAACATTTTAAATATTTAATAGTATGAAATTAAAAACAAAAATTTCAGAAAAAATCTCTACTCGTTTTCGAAATATGTATTGAATTTTCAAAAAAAAAATATTTTTTTTTCCAAAAATCCAAAAAGAACATTTTTCGAAATGCGTTATTATTTAGAACTCGAAGGAGCTCCTGTATAGAAATTTTGATAGATCACAACGATTCAAAAGTCTATTTTGGACAATCGCCTAAAACACCCAAGCACCAAGTTTGAACAAAATCGGTTCAGCCGTTTAGGCTGTAGATCGTTCTACAGACAGACGGAATTGCGGGACTCACTTTTTTGGTGTTCTCTATCATCGTAATGTCAACTTTAATTAAAATCTCGAGTTCGATTTTTTTCCAAATGTAAAACTTGCCCTATAGTATCTACATATCGCAAGTCAAAAATAAATTTCACTTGCTGAATCCCAAATATGTATGTATGTCTACCCTATTGTTTGTATACGAAGAGAAAACTTACGCTTTCGTAATTAGGACTCTGGGTTACCCTGAGCTCATCCTTTAGTAGATGTAGGTTTTTAACTATTGCGAATTTTACGTACGTTGTGAATTCGTGTGTGCAATTTATTTATTTTTTTATTTAAATTTAAATTCAAATTTAATTTAATAAATCGAAAATGGAATGTCTTGATGTTGTTTTTGAGTAATTATTATTCGATGACATAACTTCTTTGACCTATTTTAAAATTTCACCTGCAGAATTGATAACCATCTGATGTTTTTTTTTTTTTTTGAAAACCGAAAAATCAGTTTTTGGCAATTCCTGGGTTTGTCGGAAAAACTGGGTTTGAATTAAAACAACAAACTAAATTCATTAAGTTGTGAACTGTTATTTTAATTTTAATTGAGTTTAGTACCCGGTACCTGTGTACCTGGGCGAAACGCATATTAATTAACTTAATTAAAATTAAAATCACAGTCCCCAAAATAAGGAACAAAAACAATACCTACGCATGTACATTTGCACATGCGTTTGTATTGTTTTTACATTTATTTTTAAAATTAAACAAACCAGACCAAGGGCGTCTGAATTCGACCGAATTCCCCTAGAAAAATATAATTCACGTCGGTAGCCATCGACTAATGTATTGCGTCTTAGAAAGGTACTACATCATCTAACTGATGAGCCCAACTCTAATACCTGTGTGAAACGCATATTAATTTGGACTAAATAAAGGTCGCAAAAAAACTCAATTAAAATATTTGCTGTAGTTAATTATTAATTTTTGAAAACTTTTCACAAAAAAAAACCTTTTATTAAATATTTGGACGTTTAAAAAATGGCTTACATTTTGGGTCAATCCCACTATCCGGAAAAAATTACGGATACAGCTTTCATTTCTAAAGGGAAATGTTAACATTGTATATTTACATTGCACAATAGACAATGCAACTCTATCGGAATAAGGCCTCTTCACTTGATTAATTAAAAACGAAACAGCTGTTCTATTTGAAGAAAACTGTGTCAACAACACTTTCTTCTCAAGTTTCACAAATCGTTCACCGACTTATCAATATAGGTAGATATTTTTTTATGTACTTAGTGCCGACATAGGAAATGAAATCTAAGATGTTTGACATATTCAAAGCAATCAATCGAATCCATATCTTCGTTGCATCATTGACAACAGTATAAGCACCTTTTATTTTAATACTAAGAGCCACACACAATACTTCACCAAATAAAGTGTGAAGTCACCACAGAATCAGTAGACACAAATTTCCATTAAAGTAGAAGATTTATTTACTTATTTTTACACAATAACACCATGACATGACTTATGTGTGATTTTAAGTAAGCAAGTGCTTCGTTTTGCCTTTCGCATCTGCATTGTCCTGCATCGTTGCGTTGGCAAAACAACAACAAAAAATAGATAAAGAAATAATAATTTTTTTGTAAACAAAACAAATATTTTTTTATTTATTTAATGCGTATGTTGTGCCGGCAGGCTATCCACTCTTTTTTTTTGAGTAATCGAGTCAATAAAATGTATGTAAAATTAAATCATCTTTTTAATATACGATACATCATTACACACACTGGAAAGGGAAATTCAAAATAAAATCAATTTAAAAAGCAATGATGAAATAGTACAATTGCACATTAATGACAAAGTTTTGTAATATAAAATGTCATCGACTTAACAGCTTCCCGGAAGCCATATGAAGATAAGAATTAAAAATTATGACACTTTAAAATACACATGCATATAGTTGTACTTATTTATTATTATTTTTTATGTTTTTTGAAATCATAAAGTTGTGGTCATAAATATTTGAGTTGATGCAACAGCTTTTTGAAATTGAATCGTTTTTTTTTTTTTGTTTGTTAAGATCACATGCTATTGAATGAAGTTTTTTTTCTTATCATACAATGCATAAATGATTCTACCCCCTTGGTCTTATCATTATTTTAGTAAATCGGATGTACAATATTCCATGTGGGAAATAACACTTCAAAGAGTACCGCACTGTCCCAATCATTTTTTTTAAATTTATATTGTGATTTTTCATTTTTTAAATCGAACTCGAGATTTTGATCAAACTTGACATTAATTACCCCGCATAATGGGGCCATAAAAGTAATTAATAATTTTTTTTTCAGTAAAATAACTATTTATTTTAAACATTTAACACCAAACAAATTCAGTAACCATAACTCTAAAACTCTGAAAAAAAATGATACATTAATTATTATAAACACTTTTGTTTGAATAAAAACAAAATAAATACATAGTTCAAAAAACCATCAGAGTCGCAGTTTATGCGAATATTTGTGCACTTCGCACGGGACCACTTTTTGAATGCTATGCATAGCAGTTCACATTTTTACCTAGCTGACGTTGACAAAAGGACTCACGTCAAAGAGGCTCAAATACTCTTAACCTTCTTCTTAAGAGACTAAGGCGCCAGTTATAGCTTTCATTGAAACTCATCATTGAAAACTTTGTCTATCGATTCTGAAGCACTTAAACAAATAAAACTGATAACGTTTCGATACCAAAATGAAGGTATAATATAATAAGACATAATTTTTTGTCAAAAAAAAATATTTTATTTGCTCTACCACTTTCTTGTAAAATCACTTGAATTTTTAAAAAATGATGAACAGCGTTTTCAATGAACAGCTGACATTTTGTTCCCAAAAGTGAAACACAATCGTTCCAATAATTTGTGTTTCCTTTTTTCCTGTTCTCATGCTTCAGTTTTTCTTTCAATGATTAAATCTTACCTCAAAATTACATTTGGCTATGAAAGATCTTTTCAATCAGAACCAGGTTTCAATGAAAGCTATAACCGACTTGCCAACTAAATTCACTGATTTGTTTTCAATGATGAATTTCAATGAAAGATATAACTGGCGCCTTAAATATTTTTCTTGGCTTGTTTTTATCTACCCCCTTGTTTCGTTTTGGTTTTCCACCCTTTTTAGCCAAGGTTTTAGTTTTTTTCTAAGAAGAACCTTTTTTGTTTTTCAAAATAAAAAAAAAATAAAAAATCGTGGATTTCAAAAACGACACGAACGAATCGATTTCTTCGAAACTCTGTATTTACTAGTTATTTTTTACATTGTGTTTTGAAAAAAACTATGTTCATAAATCCAAAAACAACGGTACCTTCAATACAAATGTTGAAATAATGTTTTATAAAAAAATGTATGTATGTTCCTAAATTCTTCTCCCTAAAAGTATAAATAATATTGCATAGTCAAATTTTACAAAAAAATATTTCGATTTATTGTCGATTCATTTTATTTGCTATAAATGTTTTATACATTCAAAATAATTTTTTTTTAAACCTATCCAGTTAAAATTGGAAGGATGATGTCTTATGTGCAGATCTAACTTAAACAGATCTGCGCCATTACCACTCATTATTTTACCTTGTTTAGTTCTGTAATGCCAATCATTATAGTTTATCATTTTCACATGTTGAATTTTCCGACGTGCAAAATCTTTATTCTACTCCGACGGGTCGAATTATAAAAGCTAAAACATATTTACAGGTCCTTAAGCACGTTATTACTCTTTAGAAAAAAACCTGAAACCAATTTCAGCTGAAATCATCTTTTCAATTTGTAAATTAGCCACCAAATCCACTTATGACTGCTTAAATTGTAAGAATTTATATATATTATAAAGAAATACCAATTAATTTATTCCTTGATTTGTTATAATTACCTATTATTTTTTTTTTGCTAGGTTGCTACAAAAATAATGAAGCACATCATCGATAAATTTGCTATTCACGATTTATTTGGTCGGGCAAACTATGAATACTATGCCCGTGTTACCGGACGAATACTCAAAGTACAAGACGAATGGATTTGTAGCTTCCAATATCCACCGCCACCACGAGGAAAATTAGCACAGCAAAAATATGCATGTAAGTTATAAATAAATATTAAAAATGAGAAACTAAATAAAATAACAATCAATCTAATTTCGTTCTGGAAATTAACATCAAAATCAACAGTACAACATTCACTGGAAGCCGAAAAGACATGGTTACAATGCCAATGCGAACGGTGGGGATTGAGTGAGTACATTTTTCTTTATTCTCATATTTATTTTTAAAAAAAAATAAATATTTATAAAATTAAATAATTTTTTTTGCTTAACTACTATTAATCCATATCTTCCTCATCCTACTAATACTCGTATCAACTATCAAAATTTTTGCTTTCATTAAAACATCCATTAAACTACTTTATTCTTTTTTATTGGTTGGGTCATTGGTACCTGTTCTTACTAATTGACATTTTCTGTCAATTTGAATTCTTGTATTTTTATAAACATACAAAAAAAAATCTATGGCTTTCATCATTTATAACTTCATCGATTCCATTATATCCATTTGATACATCATTTCTATGTTGGGTACTCTCCTCACGCAGTTGCTCAAGAAGAATCCCGATCGACGCCCGCCCTTCTGACCAGCTCAAGTTCTGCCCTAGACAACAGCGTACTCTCTTTAGGTGTTACACCCGATCATTCGTTCATAGAGTCATGCGCCCGCCTTTCTGTATCCCTCGAGGGACCCGGACTATTTGCTATGGCAACCACATCCTCACCAATTCCATCGCCATCCAAGTGTGACGACGAAAATGCCCCCCTTGATGATGGCGCTTATGAAGATATAGAAGACGAGAACAATCCATCCAACCAAATGGTTGAACAACAACTGCCACAACGACGCCGGATGATTATTACATCAGGAACTGCCAGCGTTACCGATGAGTGCCGAAAGCCAATTGTGGCCGCCACATGCAGTCGTTGTAATCGCGGCTTAAAGCATTCCTCGAGCTGTTCGTCGACACGCTCGTCAAAATCTACTGGCAGTGGTAGTCAACCGGCTCCGCATCACATGACAATGGACGAACTGAGAGCGGTCAATCGTTATGCGGAGAGTACAAAGAGTCTATCATATCTGCCACAGGTGAGGGATGATTACTTTAATGCTTCAAGGATTTCGGTTTAAATTAGAGACACACAAAAATGTATACATAGCATAGATGACAACTATTTATTCTTTAATTGATTTCTTTCCTCTAAATTAGTTTTTATGGAATGTTAATTTTATAAAATAATTCAAAATTTTAATTAATAATTATTTTTTTTATTTGTATTGTTTTCTTCTCATAATTTCTCTCTTTCTAATGTTCAAAAATACACTTAGTTTTATATTGCTTTTCGTTTCATAGTTTTCTGTTGGTTTCATTAAACAAACAAATGCATTCAATAATTTAATGATTTATTTAATTATTTTTATTTTCATTATTACTTACTGTCACATGTCCTTTTTTGTATTTTTTTTTGTTCATGTACATATAATGTCATTTTGAATTGAAGTTTGTTTATAATTTGTTTTATTTACAAAATGGCAAATTATACTAAATATTATTTTTAAAATAATATGGTAACAGTTAATATTAATTAATACTTTACTAATTCAATAAAAAAAAATCTATTGAGCAACTGTACATAGAGAATGTTTTTTTTTTGTTTGATTTGTTATTTATTTTGATTCCAATTTCCTTCTTAGATTTTTTTTGCGTTGGTGTGGGAATGGTTAAGTTGTACATACTTAATAAATTTGAGTTTTTCTTCTAAATTTTCTGTGTTTTTGTTTCGACTGAAATTAAAACAAAAAAAAACTGCTTTCAAATCGCAGAAAACTTTATCAAAACCTTAATTAAACATCTTGTATAGTATTTTCTAGTTTCATTGGTTTGTCTATTATCTTTGCTTGATTGATTTTGATTAATTTTATTATCGTGTTATTTATTTATTATTGTTTAGATGAAAACTGAAGTGTAGATATGTACATAGGTAGAATTTCTATAGCAAATTGTATAAGGGCATTCACGTGTGTTTTGTGAGTATTAAAATGTGCGACGTGACAAGTTTTAAGTATATTAATTGAAATATGATAATGAAACAAGAAATTTAATTGCTCATTAAAAAATCAGACAATTTTATTTTATTTCCGGGTATTTAAAAAGAAACAATTTTTTGTTTACATATTTAGGACCACTCAAATGAGAGCGATTAAAGTCAGTTATTCTGTCATCAGGACTACATTTGAACCAAGGGCAATAATAGTTTGAAAGACAACAGCAATTTTGTTAGGTGCACACAATTTAAAAAATTATTGAGTCTAAATCTTGGTAATCCCTGTTTCAAAAAAGGGAAAAGCCTTCACCTAATTATCATTGTTTAGTAGTTCCAGTATTCCAATAAATATTTTTGACATACGTCAAACAGGGTTCATAGATGTGTAATTCCGTTTTCGAATGGATTTTCGGAATGTTTTACTCATTTTTTACTCCAATCGAATTTGGAAATGTCGTATTCACAAATTTACGCATACACACTTGAACTTCGTCATCTAAAAAATGGCTTCTTCAAACAATTATTAGTTTTTTTTTAATTTTAACTATATCTGCCTGTAAGACCCAAGGTCTTTTAAATACAAACTTGTTAGAAGGAATACAAATATATTAAAGAATTTTGTTGTTACAGTGGATTTGAGAATTAGGTCTTTACTATCCCATTATAACCCCCGGGGGCTATGCAATTAAAAGTGGAGTTATAGAAAAAATGCTGTCCATTGCCGCCGCCTTTTGACAAATAATCTGAAAAAAGCTCAATGTTTATAAGTGTGTTCCCGTACTTTGAGGACAGTCATTTTTGCAAGAGTGAGAGTAAAAATCTCTCAGAGCGCAACAAAGTTTCACAAAAGTACAGGAACGCTTTGAACAATTTTTACCATTTTTTAAACGTCAACATAAAAGTGTATTTTTGAAAATGGTTATTAAAGATTTACGTGAAATTATTTCTTAAATAACCAATTTGATATCACAAATTTCAATTTATTGCACGGATAAGCCCGACCAGACTATAAATTCCATTATTTTCAACTTTTGTAACAATACAACATAACTGACAGCTTATGTATTGTTTTTTTTCGTTTTTCCTTCATTTGACAGTCTTCATAATATATATTGTCCAAAGCAATTTCTTGGACTAAAATTCGCAGCCTGGGGAAATATTTTACTCTCTCACGAGCGCCTTCTTCTGAGAAAAACTACGAAAATTTGGAGTACGGGAACAGGATTTGACTGTTTTTCGTAGAAATTCGTAGATTTTCGCATTTGTAAGGAGTACGGGAACGCACCTTATAAGTATGTATGTGATATATTTTTACTCCATTATTAAATCGAGAACAGAAAACATAGTAATTGGGAATGGAAAAAGAGTTACTACAAACCAAGCAGCCAATCGAAAACAACTAAGTCAAAGATCATTTGAACTGTCAACATTTTTTTTGTCTGATTCAGAATTCTTGGGCAATTTTCTGCCAATTTTTAAACGTCAATACAAAATTCTCATAAAAACCGAAAAAGTCTGAACGGCTTATGCTCAATTTTCTGCCAATTTTCAAACGTCAACGCAAGATTTGGTTTTGTATTTTTTTCCCTTTAATCTAATACATACATTGTTTTTTATTTTGCGGCTTTTAAATTTATTTAAACAAATCTTAACCACAACAACCAGGAAACGTGCTTTTCTTTTATGACAAACGTCAAACTAAAATTTGTAAATTTGGTGCCACATTTTGCTGCCTACAAAAAATTATTTGGGCGGAAATTATCAGGGATTGGAAACGTTCTACTATCTCACCAGCGCTCTTTTCTGGCCAAAACTTAGCGTGGAACACGAAAAGGTGCCAATTGGCAACACAACTAATTCATATCACCAAAATAGGTTCTTCTATAAAAGTAATAGGATTTTGACCCCGTTAGATTTTTATGAAAAACAAAAAGCTTTATAAAATTATTGATGTTAAAAATAATTATAAATGGTTTAAAAAAATATTTAACTTAAAAAATATCAGTAAACATTTTTCGTAAGATTATTTTTTTTGTAAAGTAGAGTAGGTATAACTTTTTCTAAAATGTCAAAATTTACATGTTTTCAAAATATTGAAGGTAAAGTTATGTACGAATATTTTTATCTAGACAACTCGTTCCGGTGTCTAAAAGTACTTTCTCTTTCTTTTCTTTAAAGTTTTCCTATATTTTTTTAGACATTGGCCTAAAAACAACAATTTTTCGACACGTTTGAGGTTACATAATGTGACATCAATCAAATTGTACATATTTCTATTCATTTAGGAAAAACCTTTAATTGAAATTTATTAGTTTAAAAATCGTTGTGTATTTGGTAATTTAAGTAGGTTCCATAGAAGACTTACTGATTAGTACTTTAGGGTTTCGTAATTTGTTCGAACTTCAATCAGACCCTAAAAACATTATTATTCCTGATAAAATAGAAGATATAGCAGATCTGATACCGTATTTGAATTTAGTGCATCAAAAAGTGTATTTAAAGGAATAGGCTGCGTTCTTTGCGAACATTTTATTTTTATTTTTTAAATAGCTTTTAACAGCCTTTAGTCCACAAAATTTGCGTTTTATCCCGGCGATCTCACTTGGACTCATTAGTTTATTAGATAGGGCATTGTCGATACAAGTAAAATCTCCGGAATTAAACGTAAATTTTGTAGGCTAAATGCCGTTAAAAGCTATTTTGAATCAATAATTCAACAATTCCGATTAAACAATGCTAAGTCTAACTTGGCTGATTAACTAGTAGTAGTATATAGAATTGGTATTATAAAAAAAAACTTCCAATTACGATGGAATTCGTGATAGGACTGATTAATGAGGTTTTTCACTAAGGGTTAATATTTAAGATAGATTTTTTCTGTTTATATTTTATATTCGTAAAATTTGAGCGTACATATATTTGTCTTATATGGAATACGACGGCCGCCTTAGCACCTTTTAAAAAGCTTCACTGCATCGGTTATGCTTTATCTTATTCACACGCACCTAACATTTATGCATTATTATTTATCAATCAACATACACACAAGCACAGCAATTTCATTCCACCAACCACTTCCAAAATACCCTATATATTTATATGTACATATACATTTTTAATTATAATAATCATGCTTAGAATAAAATATTTCATTTTGTTATTGTACCTTCCATTTATTTTTTTCTACTTTTTCAAGTTTATATTCTGAATTTAAATTTTAATTGAGCTATATTTTTATATACATAACATAAATAAAAAAATTAAAATCAACAAAAATATTTAAACAGAGAAAATTATTCTAAATGTACTATTTCCCTCATGTCAACCCCTGCCCGCCCCTTTTTTGTCGCACCAAAAATCGTTTATCACCACCACATCCATGTTGTGCTCCTGCGAATCACTACAACAACAAAACAACAACACAACCACAACAATATATAAATATATATATGGTAAACTAAAGGTCCATGAACGCCAAACCGCACGCATGCGCACCCGTTCCGAATGGTTCCTTGGTGCCCCAGGGCTCACCACCACATGCAGCAGCTGCCTTGCCGCCCAACGAGCCGAAGAATTTATGGGTGGCAGTCACAACGACATCCCACATGAGCCCAGTAACGAAATGAATATGATTTTCAAAAGACGTTTCATTGGTAACGCCGCCGCCAACAACCCCATGGACACAGACGATGGAGAGGATTACTGCAGCGGTGGACAGTATCTCTCACCCCATGGATACCGCACCGATGGGAACAGTTCCTCGACATCGGGAGGACGCATGTTCTTGGAGACGAACTTCACCACGCATTCCGGTAGCTATAACGATGACACTACTAACAACAACTACAACCATGAAGCTTCTAGCCACATTGTTGTTCATTGCTCATCCACATTACCCCAAACACAACATTGTCATCACAATAACCATTCTCACCATCACCAACAAAGTTATTCACATTACTACTCCTCGACTTCGATCGCCAGCTGTAGCGAAGACTTTGAATTCCACCATCATCGTCAACCGAGTACCAGCACCTCAATCTATCATAGCCCCAACAAGACTCTGTCTTGTTCGGCGCATAATTTGACGCTCCTACTCGGCGATGACAGTGTTGAGAGTTCAATAGCTCATGAGACTGTTATTGCGGCATCTGCTGCCGCTTCTGATCGAGAAGAAGTGGATTTCATATTGACTTCCCGCTTCCGGCACAGCACTCCAATTACGGAAAGACGCCGAAACCGACGATTGCGTCGACAATCATCTTCATCTCGACGGCGTCAGCAGATGTCACAAGACGGCCATAATAACAGCCGCAATCGGAATAGTAGTGTGAATTTTGTTTCAGTATTATTTAATGTTTTGGATTTTTTGTTTTAAAATAATTAATATACTATGTATGTTTTGTTGTTGTCAAATTTATGTCACAAAAAATATTTATAATTTTTAATTTAAATTTAAACAAATTATGCCCTCACAGCTTCGAATTAAAAAAAAGCAAGCAAAATTATTATATTTAATTTAATTTAAACTAACTTGCTTAATTTTATGTTAAAAATTACAATATATAATAATATTTATTTTATTTGTGTTTTGTTTTTGATTTTAAGTACAACAATTGTTCACAAATTTTATTTTTATTTGACATTATTTTTTTTTCTAAATATATAATAAAGGTTTTATTTAAGTATACAAATACAATTTTTTTAGTTTTACATGCAATTTTAACATTATATTTTTGTTAAAATAATATATTATAATTATTGTTTAGTAAATGTGTTATTTTGTTTTTATTTATTATTTTAATGTATTTGTTTTAATTTTGGGTGTTAATGTGTTGTTTGTTTTTATGTTTGAAATTAACCAATTCCCACATTAATATAATAATTGGAGATTTTGTTTTTGTTTCTAACTCGAATGGCGTATATATATTAATGAAGTTTAGAAGACTCCCAAAGTATTAAAATGTTAAATGAAATGGTAGGTATTTGGTTTGGTTTGTCTAACCGAAGTTTTGAATTAATCGAATTCGATACCCAACAATTGATTCGTACATTATTATAGATTTGTATAGAATTACCAATTTTGTTTAAATTTAAATTGTTTTATATAAACAAATATCGTTGTTTGAAATTATAGCCAAATTCTCTCTTTAGCTTGAAAACAAAATTAAAGACACCAGGTTAACCGATTTGAAACGACCCGGTTGGTCAATTTCATGGTATTTTTGCTATTCACGTGAACTTAAATATGAATTCGATTCTCCCATGCGCCGAGAATCATAATATAAAGTTTGGATTAAACTTGTGGTTATTATTTTGTTTTCTTTTCAAAAATATGTACATATGTATCTATAAATAAGCTAATTCCTAAGCTGAGAACTATGGAGGAACATATGAAACGTGGTATTGCACTGCAAGACCCACTAAGATTTAAACACTCAGCCAGAATGACAACAAATACCGAATCTGCAGCATTTCATATGCGGGTTTGAATTTTATGGAGTGAGGTTCACGTGAAAAATCATAATACCGTACAATATTACTGAATTTACCGTATGCCAGATTCACTTCAAATTGACATCCGAATATTGAAAATTCATATAAAATCCCCCCCATGAACTGCGGGCTGTTAATATTTGTATCTTAACAATTTCAAACTAAGAAGCCTATTGAAGTAATAATATACTCAAATATAATAATAATATTGTTAAATTGTATTTAATGTTATAATTCAAACTTTTTTGTGACTTGCTCAGATGAAAACATGTTATTCAAAAATCTGAGGTCAATATTAGCCGTATCAACAGCCAGACTTATTTGAACATTTAAAATGAAATCGATTTTTAATTTCAAGCAAATTGAAACTGCTTGTTCTATGTAGATTTCGATCTCCTTCGAAATTTGAAAATAGAACCGAATTAAAAAAAAATAAAGCTTAATTTTACTCTATTTTTGTTTGAAAGAAGCAAAATAATTGATGCGAATACAAATTCATAAATATTTGTAATCTTAAATAAAATAATAGATAAAATAGCAGAAACAACATCCAAATTATTGTGGTTTTTTATTGGTACAATAAATCAAATTCTTTATTTAGGATCTAAATCTGTCAAAGCACCGATTTTTCAAAATGGATTTATTTTTGAATCTAGATCATTTTTGCAGATTTAGATTTTTTGGAAGATTTACCCCTCTACACTAATACCATAATACAGTTTTCAGCTTGAGAAATGTATGTATGTGTTGTTTAAAACAAAAAACACATCCCTAATCATTAGAGTTAATGCAAACTATCCAAATTACATAATTTTAAATGTTTCCAGTTTTTGAAAAATTAATGATTTTAAAGTCTTTTGCTGACTTATCAAAACTTAAGCGAAAATAAACAAATTTTGACAGCTACACCGGTAGCAATTTCAAAGGCATGATATTATTTCGAATTCCAAACAACCATTTCAAACCGATTTCACATCGATTTTTTTGTTCGTGATGAATTTGCAAAAAATACTGTGCGTGTAAAGTCTATGAAATCTTGCTAAATATTACAGATTTTGTTTAGAAATAATTTTGTTTAGAAATAATTCGATTGTGTTCAGAAAGTCATGTAATGTTTGGTTGTTTGGAATTCGACAACACACAAAACGAAAAAAAGATCAAATCTGAAATAATGTTCCCTTGGGTTCGAAGGAATTTAAAATCTAGATTGAAATCTGGATTTAACAATGGAAAACAGCATAACAAAGCCAGTTGGTCAACCGGCACAGAAACTTGGCATTCAGCCAATGAATTCATTAGGTTGAAACGAATAGGCAACGAAAAATATGATAACATGTCGATGTTGTGATGATGATGCGTTGTAAGCAGATTTTTTTTCTTAAATTCAAGTAATCACAAAACTTTGAAGAAAAATTTATGAGATCTAAATTTTTCCTAAATATTTTCTGATAATCACGAAGAACTGTGATAGTCAAAATCACCTTAACCAATATCACACCTAATAAACTCTTTATCAATGTTGCCTTAAAAGTGTTGAATAATCATTGAAAAAGTTAAAACAATTTTATTAGTTCTTAACTTGTTTTACCATAAACTATTATCTCTTTAACTTGATAGAATAATTTTGCTTCCTTTGCCAAATGTAATCTCTAATTGCATTAAGTAGATACATAACATTTTAGAAATCAAAGTCTAGATTGAAGATATTTAATACTGCTTGCAGTTTTTCGGCTTTATATTTACTAATATATCTTTTTTAAACTTAACAGCATAAGAACTTAAATTAGTCAAATTTTCGTGCTTCTTCTTTAGCTTTCTTCTCCAACAGAGGATCAAAAGGGATTTACAACTCTAAGGGCACTTCTATCTTCTTTCAATTTGATCAATTTAAATCGAGCGTCATTACCAAATCGTCGTTTTTCAACATCTGCATGGAAAACATATGTCGATTTAAATTTATCTCGAAAATATAGATAAATCTCTTTAGTGTACATTCATACCTAACATACTAATTAGACATAAACTGGATGTACTTTCGTGAAGCCATTAACAGAATCTCATTTGGTATTTTGGTAATTGAACATCAAAATCTAACCACTAATATAATCAGCCTACTTTATGTAAATTTTTCTGTTGCACGTTTGTTTTCTATTGAGCTTGATTTGCTTTTTTTGTTTGAAATCCGGCATCATCATCAGATATTACGCTTCGTGAAAAATAAATAAAGACTATACTTCATCTTCATGTCAAACAAAACAAAAAATTCTATTCTACTTTCCACTAATTTTCAAATTCATTTTCCACACTTTTCCTTTTTTTTGGAAAATACTTTTGCCTACTGGCACATATCGTTTAGCTGGCAACATCCGTTTGAGTAACAGCGCTGAATCAGTTCAATACCCAGTCACTAGACGACCATCACGACGCGGAATAACCGCCCTGGCACGACACCATCCACACCGATCGTCGATGCGTCGCAATAAGGAAAAGGTGAAATCATCAGCCGGAAATGGAAATAGTAATCTCTGTTGCCCCGGTTGTTCTAATTCGGCTCGTAATTCCATAGCCGAGTGTGCACCAACAACAAATTTCTCCAATCGTCCACGTACCGTATCCTTCGACACAAACGCCCAATTAAAGTCTTTTATTGCCCCGACCGGATCCAATATGGCCATGGATACAACGGAGTCCCTAATTAAATCAGAAGGTACTTTTATTATTTATACATCTCCACCAGACGAAGACATCGATAATAATAGTACAACTGGCTCTGCAACTATTATTTCAACAACAACACTACCAACTAGCTTACGCTTTAAGCCCCCAAGAGTTTAATATAATAGATACAAATATTAAAAAGGGAGAGCCATACATTTTCTAGAAAAGAAAATTTAATACAATTTTAATACATTTCTTAAGACAAATCGATCGATCAGTGTTCAGAATTTTAAAAGAATTCGAATTTAATTTTTTTTAAATATTTCAAAACAAAAATAATAATATTTATAATAATCTTTTATAATATTCAATTAAAAGAAAGTAATAATATTCTTCTACATTCTTAAAAGTGGTAAGTCAAGGTAAACATTTTTAAAGAACGACTTTCTGTTTATTTTTTATATTTTTTTTAAATAATAAATCTTAAAAAAAAATATTTAAGCAACCCGCCATCCAAATAAAATACTAAAAAAAAACAAAAAAAACTTTAAATTATGACAAATAATTAAAAATTTATTTATTTTTTAATTTAAAAACATATGTAATTCATGACTATTTATACCTAAGCCTCCTAAAAGTATAAATTTATTGAATGCATTCAATTTTAAACTTGTAAATTAATTTTTTTTAGTATATCTATTTTATTACTACACACTTATTAAAATTTAAATTTTCGATAAAAACATTTGAAGGCTGATTTACAAGTAAAGAAAAAAAATTATACCTAGACATCATTATTGCTGTTTGCCAAAAGAATCTCTTTTAAATAGTAGGTACAAATAAGCAAAAAGCATTCTTAGAGCTCTCCATAACATTATTTGAAACAATAGCCGTGTTTTGGTGATAAAAGCATAGTTGTTAAAAAAATCCAAAAAAAAAAACGATTTGCAAACGAATTGATTTTTTTGTGAACTATGTAGAGTTCCAAGTTGGTCAAAAAGCGACACACAACCCACATTTCACTAAAAAGTATTTACAAATTGATTAGCAGCGAGCACTACTAAATGAGTAGATATTTCTCACTAAACCACGGCTAAATTTAATATTATTCAAAAATACTATACAAAAACATTCAATGCAATAATACAGAATCATTTAATATTATTTGCAATCCAACGTTTTAAGTTTATCCAATTTTTGCCAAAATCAGCTACATATTCGTAGTCCATCTTGGTACAGACAAATTCATCTGTTGATGGGCTACCATTTGAAACTTTGACTATACTAAATCTTGACTGATTAATGGCCACGTTCAGAAAACGTAGTCGACTTGATTGGTTTTTATGATTGGCCAGCTGCCAAAAAAATTCCTTGTTGTTTAGCAACTGGCCAATCAGAAACCAGGAATCGACTTTTGAGTCGACTACTAGCTAGGTTCACTCAAATTTCAAACATATCTCAAAATCGTGATTTGATCTTTGCAATGAAACTTGTTTCCAGATTTAATTGTAGTATTGGTGAAAGACTGACACATACATTTCTGCAAAATTTACAAAATTACATTTGACGTTTGACAGAAAAGACTACATGTGTGTGTGCATTCAGATCAAATCTGCCAACCCATCAGATATCAAATCTTTCGTGTAGAGATTTGATCTAGATTTGCTCTTTTTGTTGCAATGAAAAATGAAAGTCAAATTTTAAAAAGATCAAATCTTTTGACAGAAAGATCAACTCTTTTCTTGACTGAAACTCCCGTTATGTGTTTCTGAACGTTGCCAATGAGCAAATTCTTTATTGTCTTGTTAAAAGTAAGCCATTTCCGCATGCTTATGACCATTGAGTCAAAATGATGGATTGTAAATTAAAATAATAAACACCTCTGACACCCTACCCTCTTCTTATTCCTAAGACTGTTCACAAACAAACAATAATTCCGTTCGAAAGCATTTATTTATTTTCATTTCAAAAGTTAAAAACAAACAAATACAACAACAACAACAAAACAAACACCCATTACATTGCATATACATACTATGATAATTCCTATTTTATTTACTCGTATTTAAAAAAAAACTTAATATTAAATCAATTTATTTAAATAATCTATTTTAAAATTCAATTATTATATTTTCCCTTGTATACGGAATGAATATTATATGAAACAGTTAATATCAAATTATCAATAAAAATAAATGAAAATAAAATTATAAATTATAACTTTTTAAAGTTTATAATGTTGTATTTCTAAATATTTTAGAATTAAACAAAAATAATAAATAAGAAAATAAAAAAAAATGAGCTTCAGTCTTTTTTATATTGATAACAAAATTTATAAATATATAATATAGGTATATAAAAACATGATATTTTTTAAAGAAAACCTATTAACTACTTACATTTTTACATGTAATCTTTTTTATATATTAAGAAATTACAAATTGATTTATTTGATACAACACATTTTTTTAAAAAAAATATCCATTAAACAAAATTACGCTTAAATATAAATGTCTGTATTTTTGATCTTAAAAACAAAAAAAAATGATTACAGTTAAATGAATTCATATTTATCAATATAAGATTTAAGAAATGCGTTTTTATTTCTTTATATAGAAATAAAGAACTTAAACACTCGTGTTTTATTGCTCTAAACAAAATTTGAAAAGTAATTTTTACATAAAAAAAAACACCAAAATTAGTTTTATGAATAAAATAAAATGTAGAATTTAGAAACGATTTACATAAATATTTTATTGGAATCGTTATAATAATAATTATATAATTGGTGTGCGAATAAATTATTGTGTTTAAGAGTAACAAATGAATCAGGCCAAAATAAATAGGTAAATATGGAATATATACATATATATATGTATGTATGTACAATATATACATATATATTTTAAATAATGGTATATGAATGTTTATTATTTTAATTTTTTTTTAATTTTTAAGTCAAATGTATTTTCTTTTTTATAATACATTTAATATAAAATATTAACCTTAAATATGTAGTTTTTAAACAAAAGCATAAATTCTAACTGTTTTTTAAAACTTGGTTTTAAAAGCAAACTTAATAAATTATTCAACTTAATTATAATGAAAAAAATCTGCTTTTATTTGTTTATAATTGGACAGTCATAAGAATAGCACTTATTGCCTATATACCTAGCTATAGATTATACCAAAAATCTGCATTGTGTAAGTGATGTAATCGTTTTTTTAGGCTTTCAAATAAACGTCTATGTGGCCAAATTCCTAAACTCCAGATTTGCAAGTCTCATGCTAACAAATGCACGAACCCGATACAAATTAAAAAGCAAGTGGAGTGCGCAACACAAGTTTAAAACTTGCACAATTGACATGAAGTTTGCGCAAGAAAAAAGTGAACTGCGTTTTGGGACAGTGTGCTTAGCAGAGATTTTACTGTTTGCGTTTAGGGACAGACAGTTGCTTAGTATATTATGCGCAAGATTTGCGTTTAGGAATTTGCCCTATTTTTCAAGTCGAAAGGGAAAATTCTTCATTTCAAAATTCATGTTCAACCATAAGGAATTCTCCCACTGCACACCTTGAAAAGAAATTGGTAGATGCGGTGTAAAAATCACAGGGATTTATGCTTTAAGCAATTTCAACATTTAGTCGCAACATGTGTTGAAAAAATAGTTCACCAAAGGCCAGTTGTACAAACGTGGTTAAGATATTTGATCCCTGGTTCAGCAATTTTAACTGCCGATTTCGGGAGATTAGCTGAAGTTCACCGATGGTTCAATTAATTGATAGCAGCCAAGCTTAAATCATCATTAATCCGCAAAATCGGTGAGTTAAAATTGCTGAACCGAGGATCAAATATTAGTACAACTGGACCTAAAACTCAAATGTTCAGTTGTACAAAAATTTAAAGCGTTGTACAAGATTTTGTTTGCACCTATATCTACGTATTAACTGAGATTCAAGCATGTAATTGGCTCTAAACACATACTATAGAACCCTGAACCATTATTAAACTTCAGTTAATTGGCCGATATCGGTGGCTTAAAATTTTAAACCACGGCTTAAATATTTTACAGCTTACCCAATGGTATGATCCTCTTTTTGCTGTAAGTCAAGATCTTTTTAAATTAATTTTATCCTTCCTCAGCTTAGTTAGGTTGGCAGACTGAATTTGTTTTCAAAAAGTTTTGGCAAAAATATAGTGATCTAATTTTATGATAGAAAAAGATAGTAGTCGTTCCATCTTCTTCTATTCTACTGAAGGTCAATGATAATCAGCCCTATCACAAATTCCATCGTAATAATTCCCCGCACGGACATTGACGCCCCGATCTACGACAAACAGCTTTCACAAAATCCGAGTGGAATATTCTTATTTTCGAAATCAGCGGTGTATGTCAAAATGAAAGGATAAATAGCAATACCGTGATATTTTCAATTTTAATTAACCTTACATACATGATTATGTGAAAATTTAAACCAATCTTGTAGTCCAAGGTTGTCTTCTACAATTTCCCAGAAATTTTCAATTTCTTATTGTGCCAGTTTCTTACATCCTTGGGAGGCCAGGTCGCCTATCTCGATCATTAGAGACTTTCATATTGAAATTTAAAATCAAATATTATTCATAAAACCATAGAATTTGTAAAAATACTTACATTTTCCTTTAAAATAACTGTTAACGACGCATTACTTTCAGTGTCCGACACAATTGGTTTGTCGTAGAAAAAGTCTGTTTCATTTCATTCCATTCGAATTCGGTGATACCAATTTCTACGAACTTCGAAAATCGTGAGCGAATTTTTCACTCCGAATCCACTACGATGGAATTTGTGATAGATTTATCGGGAAACGTAGCATATTTTCGATTACGATGGAATTTGTGATAGGGCTGAATATAATAGAGGCTGTCGTGAATTAAAATTTAAAAAAAATGAATGATGCTCAAAAGCTTCCCTCGGATTTTATTGGTATAGGGAATAAACTTTCCCAGGTAGTTTTGTGGTCTTTTCATACGATTTTTTTGTTCGAGTGAAATTTATTTCGGGGGAGATTCACGATCACTGGAAAAATTTCGAGGGAATAAAATATTCTGTGCGAAACGAAATTCCCTGGGAGATTCCCACTAGGGACCATTAACAATTATTAATTTAATAACTATTGTTTTATATTTTGTACGTGAAAATAGCTTAAATGAGATGAATCTTACTTAAAAAACAAAGTCGAAATCATTCTTTTCCTCCAGCATTTTTAAAGAGTTAGCGGAAAGGATATTTTGTAGAAATCGGGGCCCATTTTCTGTAACTTGGGCACACCTTTTCGAATCGTTAAAAAATTAACCATTTCATAAATACATAATAAAATATTTGTGCTGTAGGTAATAGTAATTACTCTAATTTCGGAATTATGACGGACCTTCTTCCTACGTACAATATTTTGAAATGAAAGTCTTGTCAGGTATTTCCCTTGAGCAGTTTTGTTCCTTTATTTTAAATTTTATTTTTTTGTGTATAATAAATTATGAAGCTTTTACAAGATGCATTAGCATGGTAAAAAGTTCAATATATTTGTTTGTATATTAGTTGAGTGTATATTTTCTTGAAAATGCAACTTCACACGTTACATGTAGATGTTTACCTAGGTATATAATTTAATACTATAATCTTAGAACCTAGAACAAAAAATAAGTAAATCGAAAGTTTGATTTGGCGCCCTTGTCAATTTGCCAGCAAAATCTTTCCGAGGATTCAATTATAAAGATTCCGATCGACAATCATTCCGTTTTCAATTAAAAAACTCTCCAAATCGGACGGAAAAAAGTCATCACTCAAATCATCTGTGACGCGAACGAAATTTCCAATAAGACTGTTTGCCTTGTAAACGAGAAGAGCTGGAAGTCCTTTTGCCCTAAAGTCGCGACTCATGCCCGCAACGGAGCTGCAGATTTTTGCAAATTTTATAACCTGATAGTCGGCAGCCAGAGTGTCTAGGCATTTGTTGAGAGTGGCACAAGCGGACAGGGAACGATCGTAAATATGGATAATAATTGTGATGTGTTTGTTCTCCTTTTCGACTGCATTAAGAAATTCTTCGTGAGAAGTCAGATTGAAAACTTTACCGAATTTCTGTAAATGGCCGCATTGCTGCATCATTTCGGCCATTCGTTTTTTCTGGAATTGTTGAAGAAAATCCTCACTCATAAGCTCGGCCATTTCAGCTTCTAGTTCCTCTTCTCGTTTGCGAGCTTCATCTTCGGCTGAGGTTGCTGCCGATAGGCTTAGTTTCTTCGCCAACTCTAATCTCTGTTTTTCATTTTCTTCTCGCTTCTGTGCTTCCAATTGCTTGTACATTTGCCAATCTTGAACAACGCCCTTGGGACCAGTGTTTGTAGCCGCTCTATGGGTCATATTTTGAGAAAGTGCAGGCGGTGATTGGTCTACTGACAATGAACCAGGAGCACCGCCCTTGGATGGTTTATCTCCACTATCATCGTCGTCGTTGTCCTCACCTTCGCTACTACTGCAGTAGTATTCGAGTTTTTCACCCATTAATTTATCCTCCAAGGTAGCCATCGAGATTGGGTTTAATTAAACTGGATCCGTTGGTAATTTCTTAATTTAATTTGAGGCAAAATTATGAATTTTTTTTCAAAACTGGATACACTGGAGAGAAATGTCAACAAAAATGGCTATGGCATATGTTTGACAGGAAAATTACACTTAATGCGCTTACAGATGAGAGTTAAAATTAGGAAGAGCATAAAATTGTAGTAGATTATTTTTGTGTCCAAGCCACACGGTCCTTGTATATATAAACTATAGTAATATCATGGGGTGTCTAATTATGTTAGCCACCTAGTGTCCTTATCCAAAAATTTCTCTCAACACTAAAAGTTGCGGAAAAAATGTTTAATGTTGAGGAAATTTTCAGATTGGGAAACTTGTATGTGAATATATGGTTTAATAATTGACAATTGCGTGAATGGGAACATTATATAGAAAATGTTTAAGAGTGCGAGTGACCAAAAAATAGAACACTATAGGCAAACAAAGCGGTATTTTTCGGTATTTTATTGCATGCATATACCTAAATATATATGTGAAACATAGAAATAAATTTTTGTAGGTGTAGATACGTGGATTTGGTTTGGGTGTGTAGTTCCTTATGAATGAAAAAGATATTTTTTGTTTAAAAGCAGGAAAATAGAAATACCGTGTTTTTCTGTAGATGTGGATTTGGTTTGGGTGTAAAGATTTTTACGAATTCATTGATATTTTCGTAGGTTATATCATTAGAATTTTGAATTTTGGTGCGAAATCCAGCAACGTTGTAGATATAACTACATAAATGTGGGATGTAGGTATGGTTGTAATGTTATTAAATGGTTGTCGGTTAGAATAAAAAAAAATGTCAACAGAAAATCGAGAAAAAGTTCAAAAGCCTTTAACTTCTGTACTATTTTAGATAGGAATTTTTTATAAGATAAAACTGTATGTACTACTAGGTATACTATACGTACATTTTTGGTTAAACATTTTTTACTACTTCAGATTTTTTGTAGTTATGCATATATGTACATATGTACATACCTATTTTTGCATTTTTGAATTTTTGTTTAGGAAGGTATATTTCTAATAATAATACATATAATAATAATAATAATATTTCTAATCTAAATTTTATTTTTTCGATAATATGCCTACACGCTTTTTCATTTTTTTTTAAAGACGACAAATAACAGTAGCCCCCATAAATTTTTTTTTGGCCAAAAACAAAAATCTTATTTTTCTCAAAAACGGCTCCAACGATTTATATTAAAAAAATCAGTTCATTAATGAAGGGAAAGAGTACCTTTTGATATTTTTTTTTTTGGAAAAAAATTGTTATTTTTGGTACCACTAGTACAACCATTTTTTTGTTTTCGATTTTCTCGGAAACGGTTAATTTGATTTTTTTGAAATTTTATACGCAGAAGCTCCTAGAAAGTTTAAATACTATTGTATGCCAAAATTTTCCAAAAAAAATTAATTAATTTTTTTTTGAAAACTCAAAATTTCGAAAACGGCTGAATAGATTTTTTCGAAACTTCGCATTTGGAAGATTTTTGACATTATCTTCACAGTTAAAAAAATTATTTTCCTAAAATAAATAACAACGGTACATCAAAAATGGCTCCAAAAATTTTTATAAAAAAAATGTGTGTGTTCTTATATTAGTAAATTCCACTTTCAAATATAAAAATATTTTATTTTGCGTACTTATTAACAGTTCTTCCCATAGAACCACTTTTGGTTTTTATTAACACACTTTAATATTTTCGACTTTCTCACTATTGGATGGACCGATTAACATTTTTATCCTAAAATTATGCTTGCTAAAAGTGTTAATAAAATGCGTCTTAATAAAGTACTACAAACTACACAAATTATAAGATACTGTTTGATGTAATTTAAAAGGCTATATGTATTTATTAAAAAGAGCAGCCGACTTTTAATTGTACAGGCTATACTTCCAATAAATTCAAACACCTTTCTTTATTATTATTAAAAAAAAACACTTAATACAAGCACTATACGAAAAAAACAAAAATAAATGTTCACTCCACATAAAAAGATACCAAAGAAGGTATGTAAGCATGTATATAATTATTGACAATTCACAGATTTTATAATATGTTCACAACACTTAAAATTAATAAAATTCCATTTGCAAATAGAATTGCATTGTAGGTGTTTTAATTATATCTAAATTTTATCCACGAAATTCACACAAAATACTACCTACAACACAAACTGAAATTCACAAAACAATTATGTAGGTATGTAATCTGCCCATATTCAACTGGACATTTTTCACTATTTCATTATTATTAAGATGTTATTTTTCTTATTCTTATCGAAAGACCTTGAAACACCTTGAACTTAAACTTAAAAAAAATGTAAAAAAAAATTAACAAAAATAAATCAAAACAAAACGAAACTAAATGTTAAATTCACACACACGCGCTGAATATTTTTCTATTTACTTGCAATTATTTATCTGTTCTTTGTCCTTGATATGACAAAAAAAATATATTTTTTAATAAACTCTCTTACTCCTTTATTAATATAGGTAATGTACATAATATACCCTGCTCTTTCTAAAATGGTGTGTATATTCAAAATGTTGCGATAAATCTAACAATGTTGCTAATTTTAATGTAGAAACTAGCGCCCTCACGAGTCGTTATCCAGCGTAAATAAAAGCTACCTCATGATATTACTATAGGTTATATATACAAAGACACGGTGTAATAATTTACATTTAACGATATGAATTGCTTTTTTTTATTTCGTAAAATAAGGCCGTTTGTCAATTGCGTTAAATTTGATCCCATGGCTAAATTTTGACATTCTTGAGGTGAATATAAGCGTCAAAATGTAACCTGCTCAGGAACTCGTTAAAATTTTAACCAGTGGATAAATTTTGACATTTATATTAAACTTGTGATGTAGTAAAATGAAATAAAAGAAAAATGAAAATATCAAGGAAAATAAGCAAATCATATAATAAAAAGAAATTGAAACGAAAAAATACATATAGTGAAACTTCTTTTGACTCGTCACGAGTAGATTTTTCAGTTGAAATCAAAAATGATTGATGCACATTGATTGTAGATACTTGTAGCATTGTATAAAGTTGTACTGATTCCGATGGAGCTAGTAGTTTAGAAGTGGCCAGTCAATAGAAGTTTCATTTTTCGCATATTTTCACTTTTTTTTGAAAATGCGAAAAATGAAACTTCTTTTGACTGGCCACTTCTAAACTACTAGCTCCATCGGAATCAGTACACCTTTATAGAATGCTACAAGTATCTACAACCAATGTGCATCAATCATTTTTGATTCCAATTGAAAAATCAACTCGTAACGAGTCAAATGAATTTTCAAATTTTGTTTGGTGCAATTCGTTTGACCTATTGTTTTGATAAGAATTTTACGTTAGGTACTGATCAGTAATGTGCTTAAAATAGGCAATTTATTTGTTTGTTCTGTTCAAACTTGCGGGAGGTTTATAAGTTATAACATTCAAAGCTTTCTCATTTTCATTTTAATCATATAAAATCATTGATAAATTTGTTATTTACAAAAAAATTTTAAGAAGTAGAAAAAAGAATAAATATTTTGTCTTTTCTTACATAGTTCCTTGCAGCCGTGTATGTCTGTAAATATTTTTTGATTAATTTATATTTATTGAATCACACATTTTTCTTTGCCACTACTGATGTCAACTTGATGATCTAGGTCACGTTCAATTTCATGATCATCTTCGATTGCAATTTCCTGATTATGAAGATGTTGCACCGATAATCGCTTATCGACAATAGCCACTAATTCTTCCAGCAATAGTCTCTGCTTTTCACGTTCTACTTCAGATTGCTCAGACAAAATCAAATGGAAGGATAAGAAATCAAATCGTGTACTCATTCATTTCATTTTTGTTGTGTTAACAACAATGCAAAATCTGGATTTACATGGAACGATTGTTCCTCTAAAATTCTTTCTGAAATCAGTTGAAATATACAAACATGTAAAAATAATTAAATACATGGAACGAATTTTCGAATGAAATTTGTTTGTTTCGAGGTTTTCGATACTGGTTTTTGTTGCTTTTAGTAGAAGGATCCAAAATAAATAATTCAAAACTTCTATGTGCATTATCTTATAAGAAAAAATGACAACCTTTTTTGAAATAATGCTTGCATAAGCCTGGCGATATATTTTTAAAGAGATTCAAAAAATCAATGCAGACAGCTGCGTGGACAAATGGACAGACACTAACCTACTTTGAAGTAAATGCAAAGTTTCATTATTCTAATTCTTATTCAAAATCGATGTTTAAGATTTTTTAGGAATGAATTACTTTATTGTGCCCTGTTGAAATTTTTGTTCGTATGACTTTAAGAAATGGTTTTTATTTTTAAAATACTTTTTTATAATTGCTACATGAACACATAAGCAGTTAAAAATCAGTTATTAACTATATGCCCTCTTCGAATGATGTCAAATGTTTCTTTTAACTTTTCAGGAATATTATAAGCCTCTAATCGCTTTTGCATACTTGTAAAATCTGCTTTCTCTAGCTGAAAGTAAATATTCGGTTACTCACAAATCAATAACTATTTACTTATATGAAACAAAACTTACTTCATCACATGAATCTGTAGCCGTGACATCGTCTAAAGCTAGGCGTTCACTAAACGATACTATTCCACACCACGAACGGAAATTTAACTCTTGATCTTCTTTAACATCAATTAGTCTTAAGATTTCTTTAATGTTTTTTTCTGTTCCATAAAAATCTAGCACTTCTGTTAAAGCTTCATTGATGTTCTTAGCAGACATCTTCCTTTCGATATATTCAACGTTAATGGCAACTTCATTTTCTTCAGTTTCGTCAGGTTCATCCATTTCAACTAAATGTTTAAGGAAAACTTTTTTGTAAAGTTGCTTTCGCTGTCTAGATACCCAAACATTATTACTTAAGTATTCAAAAACTGACATATCTAAAAGTAAAATTATGTAAATTGAATTAAGTCCATAGCTTAAGCTAATTTTTTATATGTAATTTTCCATCACTTCACTAGGTTGCGTAATAGCTTTTAGCATTCAACATAAAATTCTTATTGTGGAATTTTTATAATTCGGTTTAGCAATTTTATTCCTTGTTTGGTCTTACCTTCTGAAGTTTTCATATCCAGAGGAACCTCAAATCTTGTAGAAGATTTAGAAAATTTTCTCGGCATTTTTGAGTGAGTCTCGAAGTACAACTTTTCACATTCATACATTTTTGCCTTTAGTGTATTTTGTTTTGCTTTTACTGGTAAATACTTATACGCTTCTCGCATAGCCCGATTTAGCTAAAAAGATTCCAGTTCTTTTTTTTATTTTATTGTAAAATTCATTGGGGCATATGAACACTGTTTATGCTGTTGCTATGAAAAACTTGAGTTTATCCTATCTAATTATCATAAAATAAACTCAAGTTTTTCATAGTAACATCATAAACAGGGTCTATGAACATGCTCCATTATATTTTTTAACATACGTATCTGTCGAATGTGTTTTCAATAGTGTCAACATCAAGTTCTGTTTTGAGAGCTTCAAATGCTTCATCGGTAAGAAAACTGCCTTTGAGCAAAACTGGCTCACTTTCTCGTTTTTCTTTACTTGGCAGTAAATTTGCTGCATTTGGTATGAGAGATGGCCGAGTACTTGGGTTCAATGAATCAGGGCCTAAAGTAGCCACTTGAGTTTCAGGATCTTCGCTAAGGTGGAATGTTGTAGTTGCTAGAAGATGAAAGAATAATATATTTAGAAAAAAAAAACTAACATCTTTAAGTTTGGATAACGCAAACAAGAAACCAAAATAGCACGAAAAGCAAAACAGATTTTAATGTTCTTTATATTTCGTTTTCCATTGATCACATTCCAAAAGCCTATACCATTAGTGTCGTTCAGATATATGTTATCGAATGTTTATTTTGAAAATTTCAAGCCAAGGAAACAACGTGAAAAACTGCCGTATCTTGAAATACTTTTGGTTGAGGCATTTGGTCAGATTACTTGTCAAAGTGTTAAATGCAAAAAGAAACGATTTTTTTCAAATGGTGCCATTCGAATATGTTATTAATACAAATTAGAAAAGAACAATTTTCACATCCACTGGAAGTACAGAGAGAAACTAGTTAATTTTCCAAATGTCAATAATATCAAATTTGTTACTTTACCTCAAACAAAAAATTATCTACATATAAGTTTTTATTATACAAAATGATTGTTTCTTTAAGTTAGAACTGTCTTACTAGTCGATGCACATTCAAATATTTTTTCAGAGTTCTCAACATTTAAAAAAAAATTTCACCATGGTGGAAAATGTTATTTTTCAATAAGTTAACTGCATAAACAACTCGTTAAACTTGAACTGGTAGATAATTCACAGCTAATAATTTTGTCACATATATACACTTATTCACTTTAAATGATAGGGAATATGTTTTGTCTACCTTTCCAGTCACTTTCCAATAAAAGCTTCCTTAATTGAAAAAATAAATAAAATGCACGACTGGATCATACGAACTTGCTCTTGTAGCTAACAACTTTAATGTAGCTAACCATTGAGGTTTAGTTAGTTAGGAGTAGTTATTCTATGCAGGTGTAAAGCCTAAGGAGGTAAGATTAATTTGATTGTTAGTATAATGAATTGTCGATTGGATGATTCCAGGAATAGTTACATAGGTATCTACCTATAAATGTATAATATACAAAATTAAATATTATTTAAATCTAAGTTATAGATTTTAATTATGTGAGTTAGGAGAATATAATGTATCTACAATACATATTGATGGAACCTAAGTATGTAAACATATACACACAATAATGAATATGACGAATGTAGGTGGGTAGATAGATATATACATATAGCTTTATAATTTAGGTGCCATTACAATATTGTGTATACATAAGATTCATATGATTTTTAAAGACACATATGTATAAATAAATATATGAGGCCTAAATTGTGCTTAGTACTCAGTGACAACGCAAAAAATCGTAAAAAGGGAATAATAATATGGTAGAAATAAATGGATAATACACATAATTAAATGTTTTTATATTGCTTAGTCGTTATAGTTTTTTTTTTAAATTTAGCTATATGCCTGTAAGACCTAAGGTCTTTTAAATGCAACCTGAATTGCACGGCACTAGATTGGTACAGTGGAGTTGAGAATCAGGTATTGACTGTCTCATTTTAACCATGGGCGGCATCCAATTAAAATTGGAGGTATAGAAAAGAATGCGACTAGCGTGGGAATCGAACCCACACGTCCTAGTTAGCAATCAAGCACTTTATCCACTGCGCCATTGGCACCCACAGTTCGAGGGAAAACAAAGATTCAATTTGAATTCATGGACAAATAAGAATATATCAAAAAAAATTCAAAAATCGTTGGAGCGGTTTTTTAATAAATTAATTTTTTATGTATAACATTTTGAAAACATTTTAGAAAAAAATTTGAAACTCCATTTTAAAGATATTATTAGTATACATATAAAATTCCAATTAAAAAAAATTTTTTGACAGGGTTTTGAAAAATCGATTTTTCCAAAAAAAAATGTATTTATTTTTTAAAAATCGAAACATTTTTTTTTGAAAATTAGAGCACGCAGTCTTATTAACAATCTTATGGAGCACTTGTGTAAACAAAATTATTAATATTATACAATATAATTTAAGAACACACACATTCTTTTATAAAATTCGTGGAGCCGTTTTCGAGGAACATTTTTTTTAACAGTTTTTTAACATTTAAAGGGAGGTACCGTTATTTTTTATTTTACAGAAATTGTTTTCAAGATAATGTCAAAAAAACACCAAATACGAAGTTTTGAAAAAATCTTAATTCGTTTTCGGAATTTCGAGTTTTCAAAAAAAAAATTGAAAAATTTTGGTTTACAAATTTACAAAATTGTTTAAATTCTCTAGGAGCTTCTGCGTAAAAAATTTTAAAAAAAATCAAATTAACCGTTTCTGAGAAAATCAAAACGGTTAAATGACAATTTTTTCCAAAAAAAAAATTATCAAAATGTACCCTTGCCTTCATTAATGAACTGATTTTTTTTTATAAAAATCATCGGAGCCCTTTTTGAAAAAAATAAGATTTTTTTTTCCAAAAAAAAATTTATGGAAGCTACTGTTATTTGACGTATTAAAAAAATGAAAGGAAAAAAACGTGTAGGTATATTACCGAAAAAAATAATGTGTACCAATTTTGAATCAAATCCTCCGAACCGTTTAGGCTGCAGACTCGAGGACAGACAGCCACACAGACAGACGGAATCGGCGACCCACTTTTTTGGTGTTCGCTATGATCGTAATGTCATGTTTGATTATTAGAAAACATTTTTTTACGAATACATAACTTGCCTTATAGTACCTACATACAAATAATCGCAACTGCTCCAATAGCTCAAAATACACTGTACAATTTTTTTTCTGTTGCTCTGAATTTACTGGATCGATTATTTTGTATAAGGAATATGTGTGATATAAGCAGGTTCTTACCAGGTTGTGGTTTGATTTTTTTTCTCTTTTTACCACGGCGAGCATCATCGTCGAGAATGTCATGTTCGTTGATACAAGATACCGGCGGCTTCTTGGAATCTTCTTGAGGCTCCTCTGGAATTGTTGCAGGTGTCTAGAAATAATTTTGAATATTTACGAAATTCGGTTATCAATTATTTTCCTACATACTTTCGGTCTTATGTCATCTGATTTTTGCTTCTTAATTTTCTTCTCTACCACCACCCGCTTCTGTTTAATATCAGCTTCTGTCAAAGCACTTTGTGATATCTCTGATGTTGGTTTCCAGTATAATGTCTCTTGGCTGTGACTTCGTCTGAATTATATCAGAAAGTTTAGGCTCATGATCACTTTTATGTTTGCATGTAGTAGACATGTTCCAAATACCTTAAATCAAGAATGATTTTCTTTCTTTTGGTGATTTCGTTTTTTGTTAACTCAGGCGTTATACAGCGTCTATTATTCAAAAACGACCCGGTACTATTTCTAGTGCGAACACTCGTTACAGTTGGTGACGGTGTTAATGGTCTTGAATCAGTATCAGTATAACGGCGGAATAGATCCTCTGGAATATTATCCGTTTCCGATTCAAATGGTTCTCTATTTTGAGATGAATTCTTATTTTCAGATACCTTCATATATGTAAATGTACAAAAGTCAGACATAAACACAGAATCCAAATTTTTTTTGTTAAGTTTTTAATCTCACCAAATTGCTTTTGAATTGATTTATATACTTTCGTACTGCGCTTGGTGCTGGATGGTTGCAAAGCACTGAACATCCTTTTGCGTAAGGATTGTACAAACCTCCAAATGGTCGAAGGGTTAATGTAATCGGTTTGACCACATATTTTGTTGGTAAAAGATTTTCTGGTTTCACTTGCTAAATAAACAAAGTATGATAATAACTAATTTGCAGCTAATCAAAATTTGTAAATAAATTTGTCTCACTTTCTTTCGTGGAATACGTCTCTGGGGTGTTGGAATCAATCCACTTTTACTTGATGTATTCATTTTATTGTTGTTATCTTTTGTTTGTACTTTATTCTCAGCTTACTCTTATGCTTAAAAAATTTACTTTATTGGGATATGGAATATTTATTTGTACTGTATTCTCCTTGTATCCAAGGATAACAATATTTTTTTTAATCGTCACCAAGCAAATTGCATCTCTAGGTAACACAATTTTGAGTAGTAACTAAGGTTAAAATAATTTTCGAATAGAAACTTTCTTTTCAAATGCCAACTTTTTCGGATTGTTTATAAATTATTTGATTTATACTGCTATAGGACCAAACTTATACCAACTGGCGCCCGGGTGAAATATTTGTGTTGCCTTTCAGTTATTTTTGAAGTAAAACTTCTTTTGCGGCATTGGGGGTAAACAAATTTCTATGGAGCTGTAACCGACCAACATCTGAAGTTACCCGACATCTGACCAGACATATCCCTGTTTTTTTCGTTTTGTTGATTTAATAGATGAGTATAGATATGTATGTATTTGCATTGTGTGTACACGATGAGAATTTTTTTTTGGTACGTGTTGTGGGTTCTCATTCTGTAGATACCGAAATGAATTGTTTGTATTCAACGAGAAATTCTTTTGTTTTTTTTATTCAATTTTTTGTTCGTTGTGGATTCGCATAGGTTAATGTAGTATGTAGGCATTGTGTGTATTCGACGAGGAATTTTTTGTTGGTTCCTTTTACTGATCAGATTAGATTAATGCGTATTGTGTGTAGTTGACGGCGATTTTTTTTTGTTTGTTTTGTTGATGCTCATACATTAGTGTATATTGTGTTGTATTAATGTGCGTAATGTTTAAGCAGATTTATAAATACGGAGTAGTATAATATATTGCATACATTTTGCATGAAAAATGAAAACTTTAGTTAATTAAAAATAGAAATAAAAGTTTCCTCAATTTAAAATTGTAAGTGTGATATTTATTACTTGAAATTTATAAATGTTAAAAACGTCACCATTTCAGATGTGTTCAGCTGATTACATAGATTTAGTATGACACTATTGCAAAGTATTTAAAATTTGGAAATAAAATGAACTTTTTTAATAGTCTTTCACCGAACCAAAAAGTATTTTATTTATCAATTATTCTGATACCTAGATAATTGCCATCAAAATTCTACGTCAACAGCTGGGATATAGAAATTTTAAATATGGGTATTGAATAAATGTTGGAATGTAGACATTTTAATGTAATGTAAAATCTAATAATTGAATTCTAAAATAATAACTTGACATTATTTTGTTTGAAATTGTCGTTTGGCGCCCTAATGAGTCACACTGCCAAAAGGTAGGAATCCTCCATTTTGGCAGTGTAACGCGGCGAGGAACATATGAAGTTATATTTTTAAATTTTCTTCCTCGAGTGCCTTATGAGCAAAGTAGTTTCTGTTGGCACCAATATAATCACGATCCTCACTGCGCAACATATCTATTGCCTTGATCTACATATTATAATCTACTAGTAAGTTGGTAAAAAGCTAAGCTCTACAGATTTTTGACCATAAAAATACATAAAAATCGAGGAGAGTTAAATCTGGTGCTGTGTGGCGATTGCGTATCGTACCTTCTTCCGATCCAACGATAACCAAAAAGATCAGATCCATATTGATATGGTAGATTAAATTTATCTGCTATGTCAAAGAAACCGTGGTCGAGAAAACTTATATTCAATTATAACGGAATTCAAAAGTCGGTTTGGACAATTCGTGTTTTTTTTTTTGGATCAGTTCACATTTCGACCAAAAAATTTATTCATCCAACATTATTTTCGTACAAAAATCACTACCAGTGCAAGTCCGCTAATTCTTCTCGAGAGCACTTTGATATCGTGATATGTTGAAGACTTATTTAAATCTTTATTTAATCTTTTATTAGTCTGTAGTGATCTGATTTGTATTCTAGTTACCGCCGCCCGTAGTAACAAAAATAAAATGCACGACTAGATCGAAGAGTACTTGCTATTATGTTCGATCACATCGTACGCACAATATTTTTAGTATGAACAGCTATATATATTTTTAAAGTTAATTTTTACTAATTTCCTTATATAAAATATTTTTATTTTTTTTGAACAAAATTTGGTATGGCAATTTAAAGTTTTTAATAACATAAACTTGAAAACATAACTTCAAAAAAAAATTCGAAATATTGAATTTGCAAAAAAAAAATGATTTTTTTTTTAATTCAAAAAATATTTTTCGAAAATGTTGGTATACAGTATCATCAAGAATTTAAATGACCTACTGAATACAAATTTTTATCGAAATCCTTTTAACCCTTCCTGAGATAGTCCATAATTGAAAAAACGGTTATAAACAGAGGTACCGTTAATAACATTTGAATTAAAATTGTTTATTAACCAAAATGTAGACTGGTGCACTGAATTTATTTTAAACTAAAATCCTTAAAGGCGTTTTAAAGATAATTGCGATTTACCATTTTTGCCCAAAAAAATTGTATATCAGGTACCTAACGTTATTTTTGGAGCTAAAAAAAGAATCGAACAAATCAGTCATCTTAAGCACCAAAATTTGTAGAAAATCGCTTCAGCTGCTTAGGCTGTAAGTCGGTGTACCGACAGACAGACTAAATGCAAAACTTGCGCTATATTACCTTTATCGCAAGTATAGGGTTACGGGTGGAATATGGTTAATGCAGCATTTGTAACCTTATTGTATGCAATTTTTATAGTGAATATTTGAAAAAATTATAAAAGGAAAAGCATATAATTTAGAAATATTTTTCTTAAGACAAACTGGTTTTGGTTAGTTTAAGCGCCCGGTCTTAAAAATAAATTAGAGCCCTGAATTTTTAAAACAATAAAATGCTCGACTGGTTCGCACGTATGTACTTGCTCATATGTTCGATCACATTGTATGTAAAATATTCTTAATTGAAACGGCTAAATATATTTTCCAAGTCGTTTTTTAATTCATTAATTTTAATTTTCTATGTAAAAAATTTCTTAAATTTTTTTCAATTTTGAATATTCAATAATATAAACTTAAAAAAAAAATCAAAAAAAAATTGACCCCCGTTTTCGAAATATTGAATTTTGAAAAAAAAACATTTTTTTTCAAAAATCCAAAAAACTATTTTCGCAAATTTTTAAATGTAGTATTACTTAGAATTCGAAGAACCTGCCGTATAAAAATTGGGAAAATAAGGTTCCTGTGACATTAATTTTTTTTTTGTTCTCTTGACCCGACTTGCACCGACACTCTCACCTAATATGAAACACCCTGTATTAGGCATGTACATACATACAATCATACATAATATAAAACAATTAATTTAATTTTGATAAAAGAAATAAAGTTTTAATTCGACAGTGTGTTTTTAAAAAACTATCGCAGTTCGCAACTACACATGTGAGTAATTAATTTTACAAAATTATCAGTACTGTCTTATGCGGAAGACCACTTAGAAGATTCAAAAAATAAAATAAAAAAAATTGGCTTCAGCATTTCTGCTGTTTCCTTTGACTAATTTAATGTGTCTGATGTAAAGTAAAAATAAAAAAATAAATAAAACACATTGTCCAAATGAATGACGTTAATTGAGCACATAACAAGAACTACGCAAGATACAAAGAAACCAATGAAATATTTTATATCTGTATAAAACTCAAGAATGCGTGTTTTCGCAGTATTTCTCAATTCCTGTACTGCCTTAAATAATAGCAGCATTTTTATTCTGCACAGATTTCAAAAAAAAAAAAAAAAACCTAAACCAAAGCGAACTATTTTCAAGTAAAACCAAACCCAGCAATTAGCTTAATGAATGAAAAATAAAATGGACTAGGGCCAAATTGTATTTAGTTCTTTGATAACAATAGACTGCATTGGTTTGTGGTTTGCTAAATTTAAGATTTCTTAGTCTTGAAAGATAAGTGAACAACCATATTATTATAATTACATAAGATTTTAATTAATTTACAAGAGAAAATATGGAAAGTGCTGCAACCAGAAAAAGAAACAATAAAAATAAGAAAAAAAATAAAGGAAATCATAATAATTCAAATGCTCAAAACAAAAAAATTGCAAGTGAAGATGTTTCTGAAAAAATAGTCCCTGTGGAATCCATTTCAACGGAAGTGAAATGTGTTTTAAAAGAAAACTTTAATTCACCAGTAGTTGCCAACAATACTCGTAATATAGTCGGTGATTCTAGAATTGAAAGTGCTAAAACGTCAGTTAAAATAAATGATCCATTTTTAACCTCATTGCAAAAGAAAGTTGAAGTTGCAATAGCTAACGGTAAATAAAAATATTGATATTAATTACTGATATTAAGAAGTGTGCAGATTCTAAAATAATAAACTATTTTCAAGAGGTTCACATATTACATATTTAAAGTTAGGAGAAAGGCTGTTATAGAGTTTAAAGCTTAGTTTAGATGCAATATGCAAACAATTAAATTTTATGTTAAAATTATATACCATATATGAGAAGGTGTTTTAAAGAGTATTTGTGAAATTTCGATTGAGATTGGATTTTTAATTAACAGGGCAGAGATATAAAAATTTACTTTAATTTTTTTCAAAAAAAAAAAAAAAAAATTGGGAAATTTTTCTGTCAATTGAATATAGGGAACCTGAATGCTGATTGAAAGTTTCCTGCAGAATTTATTGGTATCGGGAATAAGCTTTCCCAGCGAATTTTGCTTTCATATCATACGATCTGTTGTTTGAAGGAAATTTATTTATGATCGGAGGAAAAATTACGAGGGATTAAAATATTTCGTGGGAAACGAAATTCCCCGGGAGATTCCCGATAGAGCCCAATATAAACTCAAAAACTTTAATTGAAGAAAACGCAAACAATTGTGCTTACATTATTTTTTTTGTTTTTGTCAATTGAATGTTTTGTGACTTGTAGTCCAAAATACGTTCTGCCCAGGTACTACAGTTGGGCTCATCAGTTAGATGCTGTAGCATTGTTACTGCAGGTTTAATTTTTTATGAGTCCCGGAGGCTGAAAAAATGAGTCATTTTGAAAATAAATGAGTCTCAATAAAAAATCTCTTTTAAGCCTATAATAATACCTTTTTTTAATAACTAAAATAAATACTTTGAAATCATACAAAAAAATATCAAATTCATAAATACTATTAAATTAACTGAATTTAAATAAATCACATACCTACATGTATTACATACTCGTATGTCACAATAAACTATATGTATTTTCGATAATATACAAGAATATTATGATTAAAATTTTAAAAGTCTTAGGCCCGTTTGCTGATACGAATCACAAATATTTATGTTCAATTTAAAACGCTTAATGGCTACTTTTTCCTCTGCGTAAACTGTTCTTAAGTAGAACTTAAATGTTTAAGTTGTGTATCAGCAAACGGGCCTTAAGAACACATTTTCTAAAAAGTAAGCAAATAGAAACAATTCAATAATAAGACAAAAGTAAGAAAACAAATAAACAAAACAAAAGCATATTTTTCTGGAGGCCAAACTTTATCCTTTGAGGCATATAACTCCTGTGCAAACATAATTAATTCAACAGTTTTTCAGTTAAATCTAATAAACTTTTTTGTTTTGATTAGCTGGAGATCTGAATTTTTTTTCTCCGGCTGCAGAACTTTGAGGAATCGTCATCAGTCTTATAATAAAGTAAGAAATGTTCTCAAAAATAGGCTCTTCACACGCATATCTTAATTTTAAAACATCACTCCAGAAGTGGAGTTCAGACCATTCAATCTTTTTAAAACACTTTCTTCAAAATGAAATAAAAGTGCCTTAAACTATAAATTGACTGGTTCTTCAAAAAACGAGTCAAATCTGAAAAAGATGAGTCCCTGAGTCAACCTAAAAAAATTAATCCTTTTGACTCAAATGAGTCCCAGTGGCAACAGTGTGCTGTAGTACCTTTCTAAGAAGCAATGTGTTTTTGATCGATGATTACCAATATTAATAAAATTTACAGCGATTACTCACTGTCAATTATATTTTTCTAGGGGAATCTGGTTAAATGCATGCACCTAGAGGAATATTGCTTATAAATAGACTGTGGCAGTTAATTTAACAATAAAACCTAGTAAGATATATATAAGAAGTTGATTGATTTTGTTCTTAAATTAAATGGTGTATATCTTATTTCCTTTTATGGTTTTCTCCTAGAGGAGGGGTCATGACCCCATGACCCTATGACTCCCATCTGGATTGGCGCTGGCATGTTACATGGTGGTTTATTTGTTTGTTGTTGAAAGGACAAATTGTTATAGGTTTTTGGTAGTATATTAAAAATGGCATTGATATATACCTGGTTCTTATAAAATTCCAAGACGTTTTTGAGTGAAACTTGAATTTGGTGTTAGAGTAGATAAGTCATATTAGTTTGACTCGAAAGTGAGTGTAGGAAATAAATTTCCGAACAATTGCCTACCATTTAAAGAGACAAATAATTTTGTTATATAAATTTTAAGTATTTATTATTTTAAATTAAGCGATAGGTATTTAACATTTGTACCCATTTCAGTATAAAATATTAATTTACCAATATTACATTCTGGAAAAAAACTCACTTTTCTTTCACTATAAATTCATTTTTTCAACTAAATAAAAAATATTTTGAGTATCACCCCTGAGTGTAGTCCACGGTCATTCAAAACGCGTGTTTTTTTTTATAATTGTGAGCACACTAAATGGATTTTGACTACCATTAATATGTTCAAGCAGAGTGTTAGCGTTAGGAAGATAGGGAAGCATTTATCTGTGAATGACTCGACGAGATCGTCTAAAACGCAGTTTTTTTGCAATCTTAAGGCCCCATAGCTAAGTGCGAAAAACTTGTTCGACGATCTTTAACATATAGCTATGATGGCTTCTTTCCGATCATTTTGAACTAGTAACTACTAACTAACAACTCCGAACAGCACCATAAAAATAAATTCATGCTGACTGTTGATATCTGAATCAGTACGCTTTATTTCATTTCATTTGTTTTATTGTAAATTAAGGTTCAAAAAGTTTTACATTTAACTATTATTCTTAAGAGTTTTAAATTTTTTTCAGGTTTAATTTATTTTTATATAATTAAGAAAATTACTTGAGGTTTCCATAACATTAAATTAAGGGAATTTTCTACAAATTAAAACCTTTATGTAAAACTTAATCGTATCGTCTAATTAGTGAGAAGAACTCGACTTTTTTGGCTTTTACCTATTTAGCGGCCGCGTATTTCTCATGCGTTACGCGTATTGCGTAATAATGCAACTTACAATTTATAACAAGGAACAAGTAGGAAATAATTTCTTATCGGGCGATTTGTCATTACGTGTTTTCGAACCGTTCACGCAAACAGACTTTTCAAGAATAGGCGGCAAATCAGGTGAGAGATTTAAATTTCATATTTTCGGATACCAAAAATGAGGAATATCTACCCCATTTGAATGGCATTAGGTAATCTTTTTTTTTTGCTCATTTTTTTTTAGATTAAAATAAAATAACATACAAAATTTGCCGCCCCCTACAAGTTGCCGCCCTAGGCTCGAGCCTCACGTGCCTAGTGGTTAATACTCCACTGTCACAAGAAGGGCTTGTGACTAGTTATTCCTCACAAGGGGGAGAATCGGGCTGTATCTAAAGTAGTGTACACACTTTTTCTTATCAAAATTTTTAGAGCCGTTTTCGAGTTAATTAGGTTGGTATAAAAATTGTATGGCAAGTACCGTTATTTTGGGGCTAAAAAAACGATTCAAAAATCTGAAGAGCGTTGTACAGACAGACAGACGGAATAGCGGAACCTACTACTTGTTTGGTGTTGTCCATTATCGTAATGTCAAGTTTGATTAATGAGTTTCCATCAGAAGATTGCACGGGACAGCAAAACATCAAAGTTTTGTTACCTTGGGACTTCGTAAATGTCCACAGTTAATAAGAAATCTTCAAAGAAAGTTTTGTTGATAAATGTAAAACACCATGGGTATACTAATTCTTAGATTGTTGAAAAATTGTTATAAATATTTTAAGTTCATAATAAATGTTTAAATATATTTAACTACAGGTGGAGCCGACCTACCCAACACACTTTTGGAAAACCTGCAAAAGCTAATCAACCAAGAACCAGTCAGTGACGTGGAATCATCCGACGAGGAGGAAGAATATGTGGAGTACATTTACAAGCCCAGACAGTATTTTGCTGTTTCAATTTGTAATGTAGGTATATACATATATAAAAATAGATATTATTTTTTTAACTGACACATATTTTTCTATTAATTTTTTTCAAGTTCTGCAAATCTGACCTTCGCAATACCAAATTAATCCAATGTAGCAAATGTAAGATGACATTTTATTGCTCTCCAGAGCACATGAAGCTGGATGAAAACCATAGACAACTTTGTTATACCCTCAGACAAGTAGCTGACAGCTATGGTAAGTTGTTGGCTTAATGATATTTTATTGAAGACAAATATCGTACATTTGTAATGCTAATTAATAATCAATTAACAAGCGGAGATCCATCCATAAATCCACTCGTGCCTCTAATTGAACAATTTGTTATTTATTGCAATAATTTTGATTTATTCTCGATATCTGCATGGCTCCTAATTTGCCGCCGAACACGCAAAATAAACAGCTGCTGTGCTGCCTTCTTGCGGTGACCGAGGGCGGTGCAGTCTTGCATGGCATGGCGGTGTGAATGCACAATTTATTTGTTGGAACGTTGTCAAAGAATTTATCTTTATTGAAGAGACTTTTCCTTCCCGCAGACTAGTTGCATATGTTGAGGAAGTGTAGATGGCTAATCAGGGAAAAATGAATGGTCATTTCCACAAGAAAATCTTGTCAAAGCTTATATATGTTTCAGAAATGTAAATTCTAAAAATAAAATAGTGCAGCGCATGTTTCTCACTTTATTATTTAGACTTTGAGTATGTAAATAATGTACAACGTGGGAAAATATTAATATCACTCAAAATTTATTTAATTTTTTGAGTTACGTGTCTGTAATTAATTCTCTAATCTTGGAATTAATACTTTACTAAAATTAATGGTGCGACAGCTCATTAGAATCAGGCCTAGTAGGCTGGAATGGTGGGAATGCACGACTCTGGAACTGGGTCACACGGACTAACATTTCTGGTTAAAGATTAGAAAGTGCGACTTGTTTTTTTAAGATAATGGTTTTATTCATACATTTCAGTCACAACGAGAAAAGGTTCAAAACAGTGAAAAACAAAAGTTTAAATAAAGTTAAAGTTGGTGACCTAACGCAAATATTCGAATAAATACATATATTCTGCATACCTGTACCAAATTTGTATGCTAAAAGGTTTGGGGTATTGCTCGAGTTGCTTACGAGTAGATTGTACTACACTTTTTAGAATTCAACGTCCTCAAATATTACATTTGATTGAAACCTGATTTTTATATAAAACAGATATTAAGAAGTAAACAAATTTCAAAGCAATATTCTACAAAGTTGTTTGCACTGTACAAGTGGTAAGTCTTCTCTACAGATTTAAAAAAAAGTCTCTACCACGCGTAGAGATTTTTTTTACTCTTAGAAACATTAACAAGAATATCCGCTGAAAAATGTCACGTGTTGTGTCTAAAAAATAAGTAATGACCCTTTCAATTCGCTAATGAATTTTTTTTTGATAACTGTCGTTCAAAACGGAAAGCGAATTATTCAATTATTAAAAATAAAAAAATTAAATAAGGAAAAATAATAAAATTAAAAATAGGTGGGTCACTGTGGCGTATACTTGTCTTTACTTGCGATTATTCATATAGGTACTATAAGGCAAGTTATCGATTTGTGCAAAACAAATTCCAACAATCAAACATGACATTACGATCATGGAGAATACCAAAAATGTTGGTCCCCCAATTCCGCCTGTCTGTCCTCAAGCCTGCAGCCTAAACAGGATCAATTTGATTCAAACTTGGTAGATATTGTTTTTTCGGTAATATGCCCACACGTTTTGTCCAGTTCATGTTTTTTTAAAGACGACAAATAACAGTAGCTCTCAATATTTTTTTTTGCCAAAAACAAAAATCTTATTTTATATTTAAAAAATCCAATCATTAATGAAGGGAAAGGGTAGCTTTTGATAATTTGTTTCTCTTCTACCTCTAGTAGAACCTGTTTTTTGGTTTTCGATTTTCTGGGAAACGGTTAACTTTATTTTTTTACGCAAAAGCTCCTAGAAAGTTTCAACACTATTGTAAGCCAACATTTTTCAAAGAATTTTTTTTTTTTGGACATTAAAAAAAAAACTTGAAAACTCAAAATTTCGAAAAGGGCTGAATAGATTTTTTCGAAACTTCGTATTTGGTAGTTTTTTGACATTATATTGAATAGTTTAAAAAAAGAAAACAATTTTCCTAAAATAAAAAAATACGATACCTCCCATACAAATGTTAAAAAGCCGTTAAGAAAAAAATGTATTTCTCAAAAACGGCTACAAGATTTTATATAAAAAAATGCATGTTTCTTAAATTAGTACAGTCAACTCTCAAGTATAAAAATATTTTACTTAGCGTACTTATTAAAGGTACTTCCCATTGAACCACTTTTCATATTTTCGACTTTCTCATTATTGGATAGACCGATTAAAATTATTTTCCCAGCCAAAAATAATTGAGAAAAAACTTGGTGGTAGCACAGTCAAGTTGTTGATGGGCATTCAAAGTCATTAAAAATTATTTTTGTTATGCAAATGTTCTCTAAAATTATTAATGGCATACTGAAATTTTCAAAAAAAAATGTTTCCATTTTTAAAAAATAAATACATCTCTCGGCTTAAAATGCCTTTGCAACGGAAGAAAAACAAAACTTAAAAATTGCTCTCGAAAATTGCTTATCTTGTTGTATGAAACTTCTTACAAAGTTCTTAAATTATTTTCTATGCGTACCTCTGCAATTCGAAACTCAGAGCTTGAGGATAAATGATCAAGTTTTAGTAAGAGTTCCAGCCTCTAACAAAACCCTTTACTCGAATTCCTTCAGTGTCACAGCACCTACACTTTTTAATAAACTGCCACACAATATCTGTATTTTAAATGAACGAAACATTTTTGTTTTAAATCAAAATATGGATATTTACAATAGATAGCTCAGAAGTCAAAAATTTATTGATTAATATATAAATTTATATAAAAATTGTAACTTTTTTTAATTGATGTAATAAAACTTATTTTTTTTTTAAATTTAATACTCGTTATATTCTCATAATTATTATAAAGATATTTCTGTTATTATAACATTTTAAGTATACAAAATAACGTAACCTCACACGTAATACTTCAGTTCTATTAAATGGTCATTCGTCACTAGCCTTCAATGGTTGCAGAATGACTATTACATCGTACTCGTATCTTTCTTTTTTTTCTTACAATACGTTTTAGAGCTCGTCATTTGAAACTATGAAATTGTAAATTACAGTAAAAACGAAAAAGTTTAAAAAAAAAATTGACAAAAATAGTTAAGTCTTGAGTGTAAATTCGATGAAATCTTACCAAAAGCGCAAGATGTGTTTTGACAGCATAAAATCGATTTTGTTTAGAAATAATTCCATTGTGTTTAGAAAAAATCGGATTTTTAGTTGTATGAATTCGACAACAATAGAAGAATATTTTCTTACAAATGTGCAGTCCATATAAAATAAAGTCATAGTTAAAATAAAGTCATAGTTACAATTAGCATAGGTGCCTACATTAAAGAATTGAAATGTATGCATACCAGTGTTACCACAGGTTTAATTTTTAATGAGTGCCAGAGGCTGAAAAAATTAGTCGATTTGAAAATAAATGAGTCCCAATAAAAAAATGGTTAATAATTGAACACAAGCTGTTCTGAGAAAATTTTGAGAAAAATAAATGATTTGGGAGCTATTGAACAAAATAAAATAAATTATTATTTTTAAGATGGCACCATTTCCTTTCCAGTTAAACACTTAAAACTTAGTTTTTCATGTTTTTCCGAACATAACTAAAAACAAAAAAATCCCCACTCAAAAACATACATTTATTAATTTTTTTTTTGGAAAAATGTGCTACACCAAAATGTTTTCCACCATTTTTCTCCAAATCTGTCAATTGTACGATAAAAAGTGTCTTAATCTTTTTTGTGTAGAAGGAAATGATCTAAAATGTGTACCAACAACTTTTTTTCAAAAAAAACCTTTACCCCTCTAAAATTTGTTGCTCCGCTCCAGTTTCTAATTAAAATCAATTAAACTTTTTTGTTTTGATTAGTTGAGAACTGAAAATTTTCTGTCTGCGGCTGCAGTACTTTGAGGAAACGTCATCAATTTCATAATAATTTAGAAATATGCTTTGCTGGATTGTTCTTAAAAAAATGAGTCAAATCTGAAAAAGATGAGTCCCTTCCCAGTGGTAACAGTGAAGCATACACAAAAAATGACATAATCGAGCAGGGACCACTGGTCCATTCCTCCAGCTCAGATGAATCTTGGTCTTTGGTGAATATGGGTTTATCTGTTATAACATGTATCTATTCAAAAACGTATATACAGGATTTGTATCTAATTGAAGAAAAGAAACCGTACTAGTTCTTCGCTTTTTATTCTTTAATTTTTACAAACCAAAAATCCTGTGAAATAAATTTTTTGTAAACGTCTTATAGTGAGATCTATTGGTGTTTTTTTTGGCACTAGTTTGGCACAGTGGATTTGAGAACCAGGTATTGACTGTCTCATTTAACCCTTTGTTTCCCTTTGATTTTTATTTATGATTAGAAGAGCTATTGTGCCATTTGTAACTACATAATATGTTAACAATCTCAATATTTGTTTTGTTGTAAAAAAAAAATATTTATATTATTTCTAGGAGGGCACATTTTTTACAAATGTGGAGAATTTACACCAGAGCAATTCCGGTCCTATCGAATAATTGCAATTCGGAAAGCAGAAAACATTATAAACCGTAAACTGACTGCTTGCGAACAAGAAGTTTTACTTTTTCCAAGAATTTGTTGCAACATAAACTGTCGAGAATATAGATTTAATAAACTTACAGATTGCATTGGTTGTGGTCAGGTAATAAAATAATATAAATATACTGCTTACAAATTTTATATATGCATAAATTTATTTTGAACAGGTTTCATTTTGCAAAACCTCTCCTGAGCATTTACAGAAATATCATCATTTATGGTGTAGGTCTTATCAGTTATTCAAAGAAATGATTATATTTCAGGAGAGATTTGGTAAAATAGATCCATCAATGCCTTCAAAAGTTTTGAGAGATCTTCCTTTGGGCTGTAGAAATATGAAGCAGATCTGTACAAAGTTAGCAGTTGGTAAGACTAAAAATAAAGCTTAACTGTTTTTTTTTGTTTGTTTTTTAAGTTAAACAAATATTTAAGATTTAAAAGATGAATGTGAGTATGCAACTTTAAGCCAAATTGCAACAGGGCCTCTAACATCTTGGTATGCTTTGAGGGTGCTTGATAAACTCCGTATGGAAAACATTACTGTTCATTTAATAGGTACACATTTAAGCGTTAAGGTCATGTTTTGCAAATAAATTAATTATTTTGATAAGGTGCTGAAATTGAATTTGAAGTGGATCTTCTTCATAAGTGGGAGCTGTTTTTTCTACATATAACACCTGCTGTTAAAGAACTTAACGTGGTATTTATTGGACCTGAGTTAAACCCAAGGAATATTTCATTTGAACAACTGAAAAAGACAAAGTAAGAACCTCTGATGATTCCTCGTAAGATAGAAATTTGTTCAATTGAAGTTCTTACAGACCATGTAGATCTTGTCGAAAAAATAACCGGACGGTAAAGTATCACTTTGAAAACAGTCTCTACCATGACTACTGCAAGAAGGTATCCTACTTAAATCCTGATTTGAGTAAGTCAAGAACCGTTTTTGGATGTTAAATTTTTGGGTTATTAATTTATAAATTTTTTTTTAACAGTTTGTTTCTTTAATCCGGGTTTATATCGGCCGACTGGTTTCCAAATGGAAGATACATGGCCAGAAACGATTGAAGCATCTGTTGAGAAAAAGTGTCCTATTGTAATAACTTCATATACTCAACATGAAGCACCGTTGGATCTGTCACGTTTTATTCAGGAATCTAAAAGACATTTGGATATTGTCATACCACCAACTGTCAATCCATTTGGATCAGTTAAGCCGGAAAGGAATTTTATATCTGACGAAGCAGCACCGCTCATGTATAAAAATTATTATTGCTTTGTTTTAGAATAAAAAACAGACCAAATAATAATAAAAAATAATTTTGTTTCTTGGGTAACGAAGTTTTCTTCAAGCACGACTCTAATAATGGATTTCATTGCACAACCGGAAAGTGTAAAGATCTTTAAATTAACCTTAATGAATCCAGGCAACAATGCGTGAATAGAATGAATTTTTATCTCACAATTTGGACCAGTTTTTACAAATATCTTATTCATGTTTCAGCAATTTCAGCTCCCCGATTTCTGTGAATTAGCTAAGATTATGAGTTTAATCATATATTTGGCTGCTATCACATACTTGAACCATAATATTTTAGAACCATAGTTAAAACCTTAGTTAATCTGCCGAAATCGGGAGTTAAAATTGCTGAACCCCGGATCAAATATTTAAACCACGTTATTATAAATGTCCCCACACATTTAGTGGCTAGGGAAATGCTTTATAAATAACAATTTATGCAATGTTACAAGAAAGCTTTAAAAGGTTTTACCTTGACCTTGACCGTGACATACAGTACACATATTACCTAAGGTAAATACACCGAGGTTCGCTTTGTTGTTAAAAAACAGCTGTTCTAATGAAAGATATCTTGAGTTATGCCAAACATTTTGGAATAACTAGTTTTCCGCGACCAAATGTATAGAGCATCAGCTGATCGCATACTGGAGTTGGTATGAGTTTTGTTTTGTTTTTTTGACGGCTTTTATCTAACCTACCTGATTCGTTCACATATATATTCCGACAGCTTGGTATCTAGATAACGTATCTACTAAGTGAGTGAAGCCCCCAGATTAGGGATGGTGGTTATTCAAAATTAACCGGTTTTCTGTTTTCCCGGTTACTTTCCCTCCCGGTTTAACCTGACGGTTTTAACCGGACAAAAAAAAACGGGTTTGTTGATAACCGGTTTTCGGCTTTATATATAAAAATGTTTAGTTTTTTTTATTTGCTTTGAAATACGATCATGTCAAAGAAAATATATCTACATCTGAACATATGTAGATAAACTTTATTTCGGAAAAGAAAATGCTATTATTTTCGAAAAACAAACTAACTTCGTGAATTACTTATACGAAAATTAAAGATAATTAATTTTGTTCCAGTTTAAAATTAAACCACAAACATTAACCGCCCAACTACAACGAAAACAAAAACCGTATCGCAATGAGATGCAATCATTTGACAACAAGAAAGTAAACGTACCTGTTTGTATTTCGGGTTGAAGGAAAGCCAATATGATAGGATGGAAACTTTATCAAAAGTCGCCTATTTTAAAGTAGTGTTCAAAATGATTTCACATTCCAACCACTACAGTTAATTAATCTATAAAAAAAAAGTTGGCAGTGGTGATTAACGTTGCAGATTGCACACACCCAAATGCAGGTCTTATGGAACAAAGACAACTTTTTGAAAGACATTTTATATTTCTGTGGTGATAAGTGTCAATGTAAATAAACGTTTTTTCAAACTGTTATTGTATTTCAGAAAAAACACCGGTTTTAAAAGCAAAGATGAACCATACCAAGATGGGAAATTTCGGCTGCTATTTTGGTTTGCCTACAAGGTAGTACCGTTATGAAGCTGATATTTTTGCATCTGTGTAGGTTAAAACTGATATTTTTGCATATTTGTACTCCACATCTGTTGGATTTCACATCTATTCATAGATAGAAAGTTATACATTTTTCTAAATACAACAATGTATCAAATGGGTTTTAGAGGGTGAAACGTATTAAAGAAGTAAAAATGAGATAGCATTTCAATTTTAGCTATGCTGTCGAAATGATTCTGTTTTTTTAACCCAATTTCAGGCTTAGCTAATCTACATAAAATTAACGGCCAGTAAAAAAGTAGTATTATCATCTGTTTTACAAATTGTAAATAATTTTATTCAAAATGAAACCAAACTACTACACTTCTAGTACTAGCTAATTAAAACATCAGCAACTACTACAATTTCTTTTCGAGTAAAACGTCAAATTTTTCTGCCGACAACTGTCACTTTCCAAACAGCAAACGAAAAATGCACGCAACTTCGTCACGTCACTCATCAAAAGAAAACGAAGACGAAAATTCCAATAAAATTACGAAGGTTAGTTCCTAAATACAAAAAAAAAAACAAAACTATCCTCGCGTGTGTTTGATTTCTCCACAAATATAACAAGAATTTGTGTCTGTTGATAATATTCCAATAAATCATATTTAACAATATGTATGAATTAAAAACCCTTCTGCCCAAATTCGATATCGAATTACCGACCTGTATGTACTCTTTGAGGAGTCATGCGCTCGCAGAGGAGCAGCAGGACTCGACAACGACGACGACTAATTGCAACGGATTAGGACCCGGATCAGCTGAAGATGTAAGTGAAAGTAAAAATAAATTGAAAACAACATCATCACCGTCGCTCCCTGCGTTGCCAACGACCTTGTCGGGTAATAAAAAACAATGTGTTCTTCTCGATGCCGTAGAACGACAAATTCAACAATTTCTCAAGGTTATTTCTTATTATTCGATTAATGAATCAAAATCTTTAGAAAATAATAATCACTATTTTTGTATAACAAAAACATTCATAAAAATATTAATAATTGTGTGTGTTTTGCTTTATATTGTAAATATAAATGTACTTACCTCTTTATGGCAACAGGTTTCTTCATTTTGTTTTTAAATCTTCCACGTGTCCCGTGGTGCACCTTGATAACTTGTTTCACAGCAGCTTCTGCTTCATCTAACGTACATATACCATTTTCAAGCTAATGCCATTGGAATGCTCTTTTATACTAGACTTAGAACTTTACATTCTTTGCTTTTCAGGGATCCTGCAACACCTCCGCAATTCAACAGCGACAAGAAAAGGTGCTTAAGCAGTTAAATGAACTTAAATCCCAACTGGCGGGTATACGTTCACAACTAGGGCTGTGCCAAAAAGGTATTCAGCACACCCAGAGCTCGGCAGTCCAAAATGATGATCTTATTGTTGAAGTAAGTTTCAGCAAAACCCTCCATGATTTTCTGAATAGTCTTCTAAATGGGTTTCTTTTTTTTAGGATCCTCTCCATGACATTGTCATCAACTCGCAGCCAACTTTCATACCTTACTCTCTGTTGGCGCTCAAGAATGCCTGGAAAGACACTTTCAATATTGACGTGAAAGTATTTTCCCACTCGTCGATTTCCAAGATTAGCAATGAAGCCCTTGAATTTCAGAAAAAACTCTGTTCCGGTAGCAAAAATGATCCATCCAAACGTGGCATTAAAATTACCCTCATTTGGACGAATTGTAAGAATTATTTAACTTTAAACTTCTTGCCATATAAAATTAACCCAGTTTTCCAGGTGAGCACACTGAAATGATAATGTCACCCACCATGTATGTTCCTATCTACGGTGAAGTGAATATCATTCGGTATTTGGGACGAGTAGGACCCCCAGAATATCGCTATGAACAGACTCCATTATGTAATGAAATCGATCTGGTGCTGGACATCTGCTATGAACTCCTGCGATGCAGCACGCCGAAATCAAAAGCCGACATTATTCGTACTCTAAATACTCGATTACAAAAAGAACAATTCTTTGGTGGCAGTCGACTATCTGTGGCCGATATTGGAGTTTACAGCACGTTTTTACGAATGAAATTGGCTGTTAAGGATCTTACTCCAGCGCTCAAGGAGTGGCGTGAACGAGTTAATTCGGCAATACAACTTTAATTTGAATAATAAGTTAAACACGAAAGAAATAAAGAATTAAACGAAATGCGAGCTAGAGACAAACAACTCACTTGTCTAGAATTCATTAGTATTTTTTTTTGTTTTTGAGATAAGAATTGTATTAAAGAATGTCCTAACATTTACAGAAGAATCATTCAAAATGTAATTTCAAACAGAAAAGAACATATCGAAATTGGCAAACCTCTCCTGGTCAAAACAATTTTTCTTACAAGGTGCTAGGTCATTATGACTAGATGAAGGGTAAGTCCATAACTTTGCTATCCTATCAGATGTGTTATTTGTTCAAGTCGAATTAAACAATTTTTTAAAAATAATTCTTAAAGAAAGAATTAATAGAAACATTAATGCACGTATGTACATAAATACAGTTGTGTTCAAAATTAGTAGTAGCTTGGACAACACTGCATTTTTATTTAAAGTCATGCTACATATGAAAATATAATTTATCTCATTCTAAATCTTTAAAGGGTTTATTTTTAACAAATTGTAATGTTCATATTGTCTCCTACAACAGGCGTCAGTTAAGTTTGAAATGCCTTCTTTGCAACCTTTAACTGAGAGTTTTAATTTTGGCATCTATGGATGCCATTGGTGGGAGACACACTTAGGGATTTGATTGCAATTATAATATACGAAATTGATATTATCTTGCACTCTACACGAAAAAAAGGCAGATTTATTTATGTAGTCTTTTAAATACACAATCGCTCTTTTACTCAAGCCATTGTAATGTGGGTGAAAGGATTTTCCCGAAAGGCCACTGAATTTCAAAAGTTCCGCCAGTTTAATAAATTAGATTGTTATATAACTTATCACATTTGAATTGGGCCCAAAATAGTTGTGGCAAGAATGAATTGCAATTGCGAATCAAAAAAAAGTTAAATGCGGAAAACTTCTAAGGGAGATAGCGAATTAAAACCAAGTGTAAAATAATAGGAGTAATAGTGAATTAAAGAAGTGATAACTTAAACTTTTCGATTGGTCGTCCGGAACACGTTCCCCCAATAAAACACTCAGAAACAATTTGACTGATTCTGAATTGTATGTATCACAGTATTTGTGAAAATTAAATTTAAAAAAAATCACATCGGCTGAAAAGAATTTCCAAAACACTTGATTTCAATTTAGATACACATTTTCTTGTATCAATAAAAATTATAACTTGCTTATTTTTATGTTATTTTACCAGAAAAGTAGTTTAAATTCAATAAACCATCGAAATTACACAACAAATCAACCCGATGATTTTGACATTTTATTTATGTGAGTGTATTAGGGATTCTGTTTTCGATTCTGAAATGAAATCCAAAATCGTTTTCTGTTCTGTTTAGAGTAACAACTATAATTTTGTGGGGGTCAGAACAGTTCTGGACGGCCAATCGAAAAGGCCATAAGTTGAACTATTTAATATTGAAATAATTTGATTAATTTCAAAAGTTCTCAGTATGCGTGAGAGAAAGGGAAACCAGACAGGCTGGTATCGTAACGCGGTACGTATTGAAGCGGCTTACCCGCTGGCAGGTACCGTTATTAACAAAATATATAAACAAATTTGTTGAAGAAAACGCAAACAATATGTTTATATTATTTTTGTCTTTTAATTGAAGAAAACGCAAACAATATGTTTATATTATTTTTGTTTTTGTTTTAGTGGACTGTGTGGATTTAAAGCCAATTGAATGAATTTGTGACCTTTAGTCCAAAATGCGTTTCGCCCAGGTACTACAGCTGGGCTCATCAGTTAGATGCTGTAGTACCTTTCTAAGACGCATTATTTTTTGATCGATGTTTACCGACTTTAATAAAACTTACAGCGATTACTCACTGTAAATTATATTTTTCTATTTTTGTTTACCAAAATGTAGAATAATATAATATAATATATATAATATAATATAATATAATATAGAATAATATAGTACACATATTTTTTTTGTATCAAAATAGTTAAAGCCGTTTTTGAGATAATTAACTGGCTGAACAGAATGAACGCGCCAATGTCTCGCGGTCGCGGCTCCATTGTATTCACTCAAACGAGTTTCTATGCATTTTAACTTTGACAGACCGTTTTTTGAAGTGCCGCGAGATCGACCATTCTGTTCAGCCAGTAAGATGGTAGCAACAATTGTACGGCAAGTACCGTTAATTTGGAGGTTAGAAAAACGAATCAAAAATCACCTAAAACGCTTTACGAATTGCCCAGAACCGACTATTCTGTTTATTCAAATGAAAATGTGCCTCGTCACTCATTATGATTTTTTAATGAGAATCGGGGTTGTCATAGGCTAGCTGTAACATCCTATTGGTATATGTACGGGCGGCGTAAATGCACTTGTGGAAGAAGCTCTTGTATCAACTGAATCTTAAATCGAAACAAATGCAAATTCTTGTGCAAAATTGTAGCCAAAGTTTTTCTTTGAAGACCAAGCTCCTGAGCACGGCGTAGAATTGAGGTTGATGGATTGTTTTGAACACTTCCTTGAGCAGCAGTAATGTTTTCAGCCGATCTTGCAGTACGTTGTGGCCCATGCTTGGGCATATCACCTACAGACCCTCTTTCTTCGAAATCATTCACTACACGATAAATATGTAATGCGTTTTGTTGGCACGTTGTTTCTTCCAAAAATTTCACGTAACTTTCTCGTCGTCACAGTAATCGATGATTGATTTTGATAAAATGTTTTAACGGTTAAAACACGTTGGTTTATCGAATATTTTTCTACAATAAATTTGCCACGTGTCTACTTCACGACATGTCAAACACGAACTGTCAAGACTAATGTTTACCAAAATGGTGGAAAAACAAAGTAGTATACCTTCCCGGCGGATACCCTGTACATTAAATATCGATGATAGGAGTCGAACCAAGCAGGCAATTTTGTATGTTTTTCTTCCGTCTTGAAATTAAGATTACAAAGCTTGTATAGGGTTTTCCAATAAGAGGTGTTATTTTGATATTCAAAAAAAAGAAATGCGTTGTTGAAGCGTGTATCGTTCCATTTTTATTAATAGCGTAGTTTCTACTTGTCAAATGTCAAAAAATGATTGCTTCAAAAGTGACAGCTACCGAATTAGCGGGCTATTCAAAATAACACCTCTTATTGGAAAACCCCTTATAATCCAGTTTTTTTTTTAGAAAACATTTAAGTCAATATACTCTATAATACTTGAAAATTTCAGGTTTCTAGGTCTACTCCTTAAAAGGATACAATTCTTTTAGTTGATATGGATGAGAATACTTATCGAATGTAACGCGTTACATAACGAAACGGTTTACCCTCCCATAAAAAGTTATCACTTCAAAAAGAAAGAAGTGACAATTAAAATTTTTGTTGATAAAAAAGTAAGCTATAAACTATTAAATTTACAAACAAAATCACCCGAATGGTGTTTATCTTTAACAACAGCTTTCTTTTGTTCATTATTTGAATAAAACCAAGAATTATTTGTGCTACGAGTATAACAAAAATGTGACAAGAATTTTTACAGATTTACAGATTGCAGGCGGCTAGTTGATATTTTAAGTCCCACTGTAGGTGTTTGTCGGCTTTTAAAATATTATTAAATATTTATTTAAATACCTTATATAAAATCAACTTTGATAAAAATAACGCGAATGGCCATTTTCTTGGCAGATTTGAGGTGTCTGCCAGACGAAACGCCCCACTTTAGGTGTCTGACATGTCGCTGGCCGAGAACTATAAGGTTGTGTGTAAAAAAAAAAAATTCCGCTATAATCGCCTTCAAAATTTTAGCGGGCTGGTTTTTGCATTAAATAGTTAGATATCAATAAAGTATTGTTGCAATATGATAAAGAACCATCAAAAAGCCATAAAGCCATTAAAAAAATGTTAGTTTAATCATTTTAGATGATTTTACTACCATTTTAAAAAACGACAAAGAAACTTGTTGGGAAAAAGTTCTATGTACAACACACAGAACCTTTTAGTACTGAAGAGATTATATGGGAGGAGATGCTTTTGTATGGAGAAAAAAAGGATCATCTTAAAAAAAAGACCTAAATTACGTTTGATTGAGGTTTTTATATTTAAAAATTAAAAAAAAATTAATAAAAATATATTTTTCTCAAATGAAATAGTCCACAAATCACTGAATTGATGTAAAAACTAAACGGATTTGAAATTATGAAAAATGGTTCTATGTCATCGAAAACGTTGGACTTTGTGTTTTAATTAAAAATTAATAAATTCATAAAGGTTCTATGTCGATTCATTTTAAAAGCAAAAACGTTCTATGTAACTTAAACGATTTTTTTTTTTTTTTTTATAACTTTGCACGCGCTCAAGGGATTATGAATACCCTTTATATGTTTTTACTTAACACAGCGCGGTCATCCGGTGGAAGAAGAGAAAGAAGGATAGGAAAGATGTGTGGCGCGATGTTCTGAGACCAGAGCTGGTTGTTGTCTCAGATTTATCTCCAGGGATGGCGGCTGAACTAATGCGGAGAGAATTACCGTGTCTTATTTATTTATGTCCCTTATAATTCGCATTATTTTATTTATTTCGTTGTCATATTTTATGGGTATGCTAGTTTACTCAATCACATGTTGTTAGTGTTATGCCTAAACAGCATGTAATGATCAAAGCAGCAACTTATTTTATGACAATTTTTAGAATTAGTTTTTAATGGAATATAAGAAGACATAGACAACGTCAGGAATCGAACCTGCGACCACGAGGTTGACAGGCGAGCACACAACTATCGCGCCACTGTGACAAAAAGTACGTTAAAGGTTCTTCGTTGAATATTGAACCTTATAGTACTGAATAATAGTGCGAATTCAATGAAAGTTCTGTCTTTTTTGGCGGTAGTGTTGCCAGCAATTTTTTTTTAAATTTTTCTTTTTTGTTCTCTCTGTTCTTACCTACTATGGTATCTATTCACATACAAAAAATCAGCTATGATAAAATGACGTATGTCTGCCGGCCATGGGATCTTGGTCTAGAAGTTTAAAATCCGCACATGTTCTGTATTTCACTTTTTGTGAATTTTAGGAACGAAAGTGAAATAAAAATGTTCTGTATTCCACACTAAATTAAGTTTGTAAATACCTCATTCCGAATGTTAAATTTTAGGGTACTGAATATGAAAATTCGTGTTCTACATTCCGAGTATGAACCGTTTTTATACAAATTGTCTGTAACAGGTGATTTTAACAATTCGAAAATGAATTCATGTGAATTGGAAGGAATTGAGTCCACTCGAAATGCAGAACACGTTATTTCATTTTAAGTGAAATTGAAATTCGTTTTGAATTCATTTTCACTCGGAATGCAAAATATGTGTGATCAAGTTTCTAAGTCACAGAAGAAGTATATCCATTTTTTGTAGAAAAACGTCATTATACTGTTGTCATTTAAATTTACTTAAAAAACGATAAATTTTTGATTTTTTTTTCAAACCAATCACCCTTTTATATTTCCCATAAAATATCATTTGAAAAATTATTTGAACCAATTTTTCAATTTTTTGTTTACAATTTTACAAAAAAAAAATACATTTGAGGTTTGTGATTTATATATGTTATTTTCTCGTTATCTTCTTGTATCAGCAGCGCACTAAGATTTGGAAAGATCTAAAAAATAATAGTTTTTAAGTTTCAATAGTTTATTTGTTCGCTCCTTATTTTTTTTCTATACATTTATATAATAGTGACGTAATCACAAACACAAAATATTTAACATAAAAAAAAAAAATGAAATAAAAATTTATAAAACAAAGTCTTTTTTGTTCTTGTATTTTTTCTCCAAATTTGAAGTCTATATTCTTTTCTCTAAAATATCTATCTATTCTAGTTTGTATCAATATACTTTTATTTATTTTTTAAACTTAATAATAAAATCTACTCAGTCCGTATAGTTATCTTAACCGATTTAAAAAATTTTTCTTTATAATAGGGATTACACGCGTGTGGGATAATGCATATTTATATTTTGTATTTTAACTAAGTTTTGTTTATAACAAACCGTTTAGTTTTCTATATAATGTAAATATTTCTGCTTAGTCTAATTGTATTGCATTGCATTTTTATATTTTGTTTGACGTTTTATTTTTTAAACTCCGTTGCTACACAACTTAAGTACGTAAGGTATCATATTTTCAATCTGAATTTGTCCAATTAAATTGGCAAAAAATAATTCTTCGACGACATCAGCTTCCAAGGCACACAGTGGCATCAGGCGCAGGATGATTTTATTGAATCGCTCCTCCAGCTCATCCTGCAATGGGATAGTTTCAGTAAGATAGCTACGAAGTCCCATCATGGCATGGAGTTGAATTCGTTTAATGTAATTACGACCATTCATGTCTTTGATGTTGACAGCTCCATCGATATTAAATATAAGTATCAGTCGTAAGTAGGCGAATTCATAGTCGTGCATGTCAAGTGTTTTAACTGTCTCGATAAAATCGTGAAGTCTCAGTGTGTGCTCACAGAGCTTGCGAATCTTATCTGGTTCGATTTTGTCCACCTCTGAGAGTTGCCGAATATTAGACGCCAGAGTGCTTATAATGGTGCCGATGGACAGAACTGTTGTACATTGCGCTAGCGCTAAGGCAAACAGTTGGGGCCAATGCCGCCGCATTAGCTTCGTTTGGATTATATCATCAAGTTGATCAAAAGCAACTATCCTCTTCATCCAGTAGGCGGTTAGAAATATAATTCTACTACTGCTCTCACAAACGTAATGGTTATTTAGATAAGTGGACACGAGAGAAGGCACCTGCAGTATAAACGGCACCTGCTCATCTTGAAATAGGGGCCCCTCAAAAATTGCTTCATCTAGAAGAGTACAATTTTCCATACTCTCATCGTTCATTTCGCTGTCAATTTCATTCTTTACCAGAGTATTAAACAGTGAGCCTCCACTCCGATCGTAAAGTAGCTGCAAAGAATTTAAAAGTTCTATCGATTTTCCAATTATTGTCTTGTCAATTGTAGTCTGTATAAGGTGAACTGATGAGGCAGCATTTGGAAGGCTTTCGGGGATTGAAGTGTTTAACACACTTGTGCTGCTGTTATTATTGTTGTTGTTATTGGTCGAAGCGCACAATGTACTATTGTCCACTGAGTCCTCGTCAATAGTAGCCTCCTCGGGGGAATAACAATAATTCTCCATCTTAGGTACTTGCTGCTGTTGTTGTTGTTGCTGTTGCTGCTGTTGAGCGAACACTGTAATAAAATATAGGAGGTGGGTTAGGTTTTGATAATGTTTGAACAGTTGAAAAAAATAAATTCAAAATATTTTACAGATAAGGTGATGGAAGCTGAAGAGCGGACTTTTGCAATATTGTACCCAGACAGTAAAAAGGATTATTTTTGATGGTGAATAAGTTATTCTTTCTGACTGCTTATGCATATCAGATATTCAGATCCCATCAGGAGCTACGCCGAGCATAAATGTTATACCTCACGTCTTTTTTGGTGAAACATGTAGGTTTTATGGGGATATGAAATATAAGCGTAGATTAAAAAAAATGGTAATTTGGTTTTTTATATCTACTCCTGATATTGAGGACTAAAATTAGGTCCGATTATTACTAATTCAAAGAAAAACACTACAAATTATATTTATAAGGCTTAGCCCAGTGGACCAATAATAAAATAGGCCACTCAACTATTCTGAACTTACTCAGATCAGTTCCAAGTATCATTCATCACAACATCCCACATTTCCTTTTGGAAAAAAAAAACTTTTAAGTTGCCCTTCCTTCCAGATCAACAAGGGAAAACGTGACTTTGCTATAAATTGCGGGAAATTTTAAACACAATAAATGAAGTGAGGAAAGATATTTATATAAAGCAAAATACAGTTGTGTAAAAAAAACTCTAGGGTGTAACATTTAGTTTAGTGAAAATAAAAATATAAAAGAAAATAAATTAGGAAATCACAACCATCTTATTAGTTATTTGAGTCATTTGCGTCCGAGAAATAAACTGCTTTAAATATAGTTTGTGTAAAAACTTTAAGACAATGATTACTCGAAAAACCTGTTCATATATGTATTCGTTTGGATAAATTATTGGATGTGAGACATAGTTTAAAGAGATTTCCAATCCCTTTCTCCGTTTAGAACTCTAACGCAACAAAACTAGCAAGAATAGAGTCTTTGGGATTTATGTACGATTGAACAAAGGATGCTATAGTTTAAATTAGTCATTTCGGTCCCGACCTTGAAATTTAGATCAATCTTCTATATATTATGTATTTAAAAATAAATGTTTGTCTGTATGTGCTTTATGTCTTTCGGAAAATCTGATCGGCGGGCCTCAAAAGAATATACGGAAAGTTGCTTTGCAATGGAACCGTTCTTCCTGGTCCGTCGTGATGAGCCAAGATAGTTCCTCCTAGTGGTGAAAGACGGGCAACGTTCAGTAATGTTTAGCTCTCTTTAATGAGGCGGCTAATCTATCTGGTTAAGGCGTGGCTCTGAGGTGGTGGCGGTAAGCGGAAGGTTCTACGAAACTGTAAACGAAGCCCTCACTTACCAAGATGAGGACGGTGGTCAGTCCAAGAACTGGAAGAGTGGGGTAAAACTCTCGGAAGGGGGTGTGGGCTGGCCGGGATATAGGTAGGTGCGAATGGTGATACTGCTAGACAATAAGCCAGGAACATCAGGCTGTTAGAGGAAGAGGTCGCTTGCCTGGGTAGACGATCAGGTATATGGAAGGTAAGGAGTCTGCCCGGGTAGGCGACCTCAGTGATAACAAGGTGTATTTGCTGGGTGAAGCTTGCTGATTTCGGTCAGCACTGTGAAGCCTAGCAAATCGTAAGTATAGAGCTAAACATAGCAATTATGGCAGCTGTTGCGGCAGTATTGTACGTGGTTAAGTAATCACAGAAGTAAGTGTGTAGCAAAAACTACATATTCAGGAAAAACAGGTCTAGAGAATTGATATATGTATGGCACTTGTGCCATCATCTCCTTGCGCAAGCAAGCGTATATATTATTCCTTTATAATACATGCAGTCCTTGAATAAGCTTCGGCTTATTGATCACGTTTGCCATCTTTCGGGATTTATCCTGATGGGTGGTTGTTTTTTTTTTTTGGGTAGTGGAGGTGCGAACCAAGCTTGCTTGGGGAAACATTTCCACAATAGTAAATAACGAAAGTTTAATATGGCTAGTTGTGTAATTCTAGCCTTGTGGCAAGGTCTATATGCCCTTGCTTTTAGTAGAAATACGATGATCCATTATCCCGATGGTGAGGAATAATTTCTACATAGGGTTCCCTTGTCCCTAAGTTGAGCAGCAAAATATAAAAAAAGGCAGGATTATCGTTCCTGGGTAGCCATTCGCCAAAGAAAACCTGGTAGTGCATTCTTCACTTAGGTGGATGAAAAGACTCCAGTAATACAGTAATTCGGTACTGCGGGGACTTGTAACCTACTATTTTCCCGCTAATGCCCGAAAATACAAGTCTGGGAATGGCCTCTTCGGAGAGCTCGCAGTGGCTGTGGTTGCTATACAATTCGAGTATACTATGAGTGATTGCTCATAGTTCAAAGTTTGTTGCAAGGAACACTCATGCCTTCTGGTTGAGTCCGAAGGTGGGTAGGCCCACAGTGTAATTATGCCTTAACTGGCCAGTGTACACGTTAAACAAATCCCTTGTTCTGTATGTACTTTATAGAATCGTAAACTATGCATTTGATCATATGATGATTAGCAAAAATGTGCATGATCCAAAGAAGGTTTCGGAGTTGATACGACCAATTTTCGGAAGACAGCGCCACTGTATTTCCAATGTAAATTGTGAAATTCATGTCCGGCTCATATTGAACAGACAATGGCTGTATTTTTTCTGCATCCAGTGCTCATCAAGTTTAAATGGAGTTTCACTTGATCGTTTCCGGGATATTTGTGCCACTAGCTCAAGAAAATTTAAGAATTCAACAAACTTTCCTTAAAACTGCAAACGTCAGATGGTCAGTAATTGACAGCTGTCGGGTTTCGAGAAATCTTTGGACAGAAATCTCTAATGAAACAACAGATTATTTACTAGGGCTTAACAGACCTCAACTGTCCCTCCTAATGGGCATCCTAACGGGTCACAACTCAATGGGAACCAACATGACCAGAATGGGCATCAGCAAAACTGACTTATGTACAGGTTGTACAAGGAAAGAAGCCCTCGGAGATTATTTCTTCGACGAACTGGGCGATATCTCTAATAAGCCACTTAAACATATCATGAAATTTATTCAAAGGTCAGGATGGTTTAAGGTAGCCCCCAAACTCAAACCTAAATATTCCAATTCCTAAATATTCTGGTGACAGAGTGCAGGGCAGTGGCAGAGAAAGTGTGAGGTGTCCTCATGCACCTCTTCGTCACAACATTCCCTGCATAGATCGTTTTTTACTGAGTTTAATTTTGAATTTATGAAATCCCAACAGTGATTATGCTTATAAGAGAGCGAAGGGATCTCTTGTTGAGTTGCATAATTTTGTCTGTCCTCTGCTTGTTGAAACAGGGCCATATTTTCCTGGTGGTATCACAAGTGTCAAGTAGGCTCCAATTTGTGTTGGATTTCTGTAGGATCCTGTCAGAAATTTTGTGTTTAATGTAACAGGGTGGGATATTTACCAGCTCTGCTTGACTGAAGTCAAGCGCTGATCCTCTGCCTTGCCAACTCATGGGCATTTTCGTTACCCAAAATACCGCTGTGTCCTGGGACCAAGAAACAAGTTTCGATTTTATCACAGTGGCCGAATTCGCTTTCATTGCCGCTTGGCTATCTATATAAAAGCTGTCATCAGCCTGCGGTAGCGCCATTATCGTTACCTGTCTAGCAGCCGTTTTCACTGCCAGGATCTCCGCTTGGAAGACACTACTTTAATCTGGGAGCCTAATTGAGTTGTTTAACTCAAGAGATGCCGAGAAAAAGCCTGTACCAACACTAGTGTCCATTTTGGAGCCATGAGTATAGATTGCTATCGCTGATTCGCTGGTGTAGGGTTGGTTGTTCGTCCATTCTTCTTTGCTTGGAATGGTTTATGAAAGTCCAGTTCGGGTATTTTATAGTCTGTAATAATACTATCACACAGATGTTTCTGAAGAATCCGTGCGTGACTTATTGTGCTGTTTTTCCAGATATTAGTCTGGCTTAGCCTTAAAGGGCTATATGCTGCGGATTCTTGTACGAAAATACTAATTCCATGTTAGGTTTTCTTAAACGAAATTCCGTGGATTTTAAAGATCCTTATACTTTGAAAACTATTTTTTGTACTATTGTTCGACCATTATTGGAATAATGCTCCATCATTCGGAATCCGGATACTAAAAAACTTATTTTTTTTACTATTTGATTTTAAAAAATTCGCAATAAATGGTAATGTAAATCTTAATTATAATAGTAGATGCTTATTGTTAGGAATGCAATCTCTTGAATCAAGGCGCAGAATGTACAGTTACTTGTTTGTTCGCGATATTCTTGCAAATTCTATTGATTGTGAGTTTTTGCACTCTTTAATTAATATTTACGCCAAGTTGATCTTTGAGACGCGAGATATTTCATTTTTGAAATTCCCCATTCCACAAACTATGGACAGCGTGAGCCTATTTCTCATTGTTGAAAATTTTGTAATATGTATTACAATGATCTCGATGTAGTTATATTTATCAAGATATCAATTTAAATCTTCAATGTTTTTTATTACAAAATAATCCATTTTAATTATATTGTACATAATGCTTTTACTTGTAATTACTTGTAAATTTAGCACTAAGCAAATCTGTGGATTTAACTATCGCAGATTGAAATAAATAAATAAATAAAACTCGATTGTGTCAAGATACGTGCTGGGGCCCCTGATTTGAGTGCCTAAGTGTATTCAAAAAACATATGTGTTCTTAAGGCGCTCTGTTTTGAACAAGCTCGGAGCATAATCTATTTGTTCGAAAGGAAAAGCGCCTATTGGTACATCATCGGTATGATATATTTGTATTTGCTTGTTTGCAAATTAAGTATTGCAGTAACAATTTAAATTGGAATTTAAATTTTTAAACCTTTTTTAAATTAAAACTTAAATGCAAAATTATTTCAATTTTATTTACTAAAAATACTCACTCAAAGTCTGCGTTAAATCAGCAAAATTAAAACTGGGAATTGGTGGAAAGGCGCTAGGCACCACTCCATTATCAATAGATGCTGTTGACGTAGGTGAGGCATTTTGTTGAGTGTACCCTTTTGACCGCGCATAGTTCGATGGACTGCCAGTATTTGTACTATTGCCAGAATGTGCTGTTTCTTTCTTGTCCAAAATTGGTTTCCTTTCGTGTTGGACGGCTGTATCAATGAAAAAAATAAAACAAAAGAGAACAAAATATTAATTCCGCTACGAAAAAAAGTCACACTACTTTTTTCTTAATAAATAAAATCCAAAATTGTTTAAATCTCTTTTTTTATGTTGTTGGATTTCTATTAATTTAACTGAAAATTACAATCACTTCTCATGCCGCTGGCTAAACATTTCTGCAATCGGCAAAACTGGCATCGATTCCGATGATGTTTGGTGACCTCACAGTTCATTGCCCCTCGACACTGGTACCCGAGTTGTTTGCGAATTGATCGTTTAAAGAAACCCTTGCATCCCTCACAGCTTATGGCTCCATAATGACGACCAGAGGCACGGTCACCGCATACTAAACACAGCTCCACACTCATACTGCCACTGCTTCCCCCAGCAGACGAATTGTGTGTAGTGACATTCCGATTCACTGAAGGTTTCTCTATACAAAAAAAAATGTGTTAGTGGAATTTTGTATGGCTTTGCGAATTTCTTATTGGATGGTAATGCACCTTACCATCAAGGGGATAATCAGTGCTTATTTCCATGCTTTGTATAAGTTTCCAATTATAGAACTATAGTGTTTCACAAATAAAACAATTGGAATATTATTTTTGTAATAATTTAAGTGTATTAACCTAAACAAACTCATTACAGAAAATCATATTAAGAATGTGACTTTTGCGAATGGAATTTTAATAGTTAGCGAACTTAATTGATTTTTAGAACAAAATTATTGTTTTAATTTTAAATTAAACACCAAAAAATACAATAAAACAAGAAAATTGAAGGCAAAAATGCATGAAAACCTAATTAACTTTAGGTCACACGTCACTTGCGAAGTTTGTTGAAGTAGCCATTATATTTTGTGGAAATTTTTTAAAAAGATTTTTCGGTGATGCCAGAAGTATTATTTTTACTTTTAAGTCTAGTACATTTCAAATTGAGGGTAATTTCGCCGCATTTCATATTTAAGTAGATTTCGAATGGGTTTCCGGTAGGCCTAATATGAAATAGTTTGATTGGTATTAAATGACGGCACACAATTTTAAACAGCCTGATGTTAAGGGCTTAGCATGATATTACTTAACATATTGCTAATACTAAAGCACTACTAATACTTTTAAAATTTTAAACACTTTTTAACTAGCACCATACTAAATCTATTTTCGCAATAAACTACAACTAAACACGCCTAAAATTGTGCAAAAAAGTAAGCGAACATAACTTTTTGACGTTAGTAAATGCCAAAGTGGCATATGGATTTAGTACCATACTAAAAAAATAAAGTAGCCATTTTGTAGTTTAGTAAAATGTTAAGAAAATAGTACGATACTAAGCTGGTTAAAAATTAACAAAATCCTTTTTTTAGCCTGGTATCATATTAAAAATGATTTATCAAATTACTAAACTGATTAAAATTTTGTGCCAATATTTTAATGAAAAGAAGAAAAAATCCTTTCTGGATTTGCAGTCAGAATAAAATCAGGATAACCCACCCACACACACACCTTTAAGCTCTCACACTATTGAATTTAATATGCGTTTTTAATTCTTAGTTCAGAGTAGAGTATGAGTTGTCAAAAAATTAGTTTGCCGCCAAAAAAAAAAAAAAAAAAAATATATTTTCATAAATGTTCGCCAAACCCATAGATATATACATCAGGAGAAAGGTCTGTTCACTACCTATCCGTAATGGAGAACGAAAAGCATATACGCCATATGGTTCTTGCGATATTTCAATCCAAAATAAATCCATTGTTTTTCCACCCAACTGCATCTGACTTGCTTTAGATGGTGATATCTCAGCAACCAAAACCCGCAAAAAACTAAGGCTTCCAGTGCTTAAAAAGGATTGAATAGACCTTTCCATTGGTGTGCAATTTTTTGTACAATTCTTGACTTCACTTTATTCGACATTTTAGAAAAAAGTCAAGATTAACCCCTTGCCAAAAAATATTACATATTCATCAGTGTTGCCCATACCCATCGATATATACATCAGGAGAACGGTCTGTTCACTACCAATCCGTAGCAGCGAACAAAAAGCATATGCGGCATATGGTTCTTGCGATATTTCAATCTAAAGTAATTCCCATGATTTTCCACCTAACTGCATCTGACTTGTTTTGGATGGTGATATCTCCGCAACCAAACCCGACAAAAAGCTGCGGCTCCCAGTGCTCGAAAGGGATTGAACAGACCTTTCCATTGGTGTACAATTCATTGTACAATTCTTAACTTCACTTTTTTCGACATTTTAGAAAAAAATCAAGGCTAACCCCTTGCCAAAAAATATTAAATTTTCATCAATATTTCCTAAACCGATCGATATATACATCAGGAGAAAGGTCTGTTCACTACCAATCCGTAGCAGAGAACAAAAAGCATCTGCGACACACGGTTCTTGCGACATTTCAATCCAAAGTAATTCCCATGATTTTCCACCCAACTGCATTTGACGTGTTTGGATGGTTATATCTCCGCAATCAAACACTGCAAACAGCTGCGGCTTCCCGTGTTTAAAAGGGATTGGACCGACCTTTCCATTGGTGTACAATTTATTGTACAGTTCTTGACTTCACTTTTTTCGACATTTTAGAAAAAATCAAGGCTAACCCCTTGCCAAAAAATAATAAATTTTCATCAATATTTCCTAAACCGATCGATATATATATCAGGAGAAAGGTCTGTTCACTACCTATGCGTAGCAGAGAACAAAGAGCATATGCGGCATATGGTTCTTGCGATATTTCAATCCAAAGTAATTCCCATGATTTTCCACCCAGCTGCATTTGACTTGCTTTGGATGGTGATATCTCAGAAGCCGAAACCAGCAAAAAGCTGCGGCTCCCAGTGGTCGAAAGGGATTGAACAGACCTTTCTATGGGTGTACATAATTCATTGTACAATTCTTGACTTCACTTTTATCGACATTTTAGAAAAAAATCAAGGCTAACCCCTTGCCAAAAATTATTAAATTTTCATCAATATTTCCCAAACCGATCGATATATGTATCAGGAGAAAGGAGAAAGGTCTGTTCACTACCTATCCGTAGCAGAGAACAAAAAGCATATGCGAAATATGGTTCTTGCGATATTTCAATCCAAAATAATTCCCATGATTTTCCACCCAGCTACATTTGACTTGCTTTGGATGGTGATATCTCAGAAGCCAAAACCAGCAAAAAGCTGCGGCTTCCAGTGATTAAATAGGATTGAGCAGACCTTTCCATTGGTGTACAATTTATTGTACAATTCTTGACTTCACTTTTTTCGACATTTAAGAAAAAAATCAAGGCTAACCCCTTGCCAAAAAATATTAAATTTTCATCAATATTTCCTAAACCGATCGATATATATATCAGGAGAAAGGTCTGTTCACTACCTATGCGTAGCAGAGAACAAAGAGTATATGCGGCATATGGTTCTTGCGATATTTCAATCCAAAGTAATTCCCATGATTTTCCACCCAGCTGCATTTGGCTTGCTTTGGATGGTGATATCTCAGAAGCCAAAACCAGCAAAAAGCTGCGGTTCCCAGTGCTCGAAAGGGATTGAACAGACCTTTCCATGGGTGTACAATTCATTGTACAATTCTTGACTTCACTTTTATCGACATTTTAGAAAAAAGTCAAGGCTTACCCCTTTGCCAAAAAATATTAAATTTTCATCAATATTTCCCAAACCGATGGATATATGTATCAGGAGAAAGGAGAAAGGTCTGTTCACTACCTATCCGTAGCAGAGAACAAAAAGCATATGCGAAATATGGTTCTTGCGATATTTCAATCCAAAATAATTCCCATGATTTTCCACCCAGCTGCAATTGACTTGCTTTGGATGGTGATATCTCAGAAGCCAAAACCAGCAAAAAGCTGCGGCTTCTAGTGATTAAATAGGATTGAGCAGACCTTTCCATTGGTGTACAATTTATTGTACAATTCTTGACTTCACTTTTATCGATATTTTAGAAAAAAATCAAGGCTAACCCCTTTGCCAAAAAATATTAAATTTTCATCAATATTTCCCAAACCGATCGATATATGTATCAGGAGAAAGGAGAAAGGTCTGTTCACTACCTATCCGTAGCAGAGAACAAAAAGCATATGCGAAATATGGTTCTTGCGATATTTCAATCCAAAATAATTCCCATGATTTTCCACCCAGCTGCATTTGACTTGCTTTGGATGGTGATATCTCAGAAGCCAAAATCAGCAAAAAGCTGCGGCTTCCAGTGATTAAATGGGATTGAGCAGACCTTTCCATTGGTGTACAATTTATTGTACAATTCTTGACTTCACTTTTTCGACATTTTAGAAAAAAATCAAGGCTAACCCCTTGCCAAAAAATATTAAATTTTCATCAATATTTCCTAAACCGATCGATATATATATCAGGAAAAAGGTCTGTTCACTACCTATGCGTAGCAGAGAACAAAGAGCATATGCGGCATATGGTTCTTGCGATATTTCCATCTAAAGTAATTCGCATGATTTTCCACCCAACTGCATCTGATTTGCTTTGGATGGTGATATCTCCGCAACCAAACCCGACAAAAAGCTGCGGCTCCCAGTTCTCGAAAGGGATTGATCAGACCTTTCCAAGGCTAACGCCTTGCCAAAAAAAATTACATTTTCATCAATGCTCCCGAAATATATATCAGGAGAAAGGAGATCATTACCTATCCGTAGCAGAGAACTAAAAGCATATGCGGCGTATGGTTCTTGCGATGTTTCAATCTAAAGTAATTCCCATGATTTTCCACCCAACTGCGTTTGCCTTGCTTTGGATGTTTATATCTCCGCAACCAAACCACGCAAAAAGCTGCAGCTCCCAGTGCTCGAAAGGGATTAAACAGACCTTTCCATTGGTGTACAATTTATTGTACAATTCTTGACTCCACTTTTTTCGATATTTTAGAAAAAAATCAAGGCTAACCCCTTGCCAAAAAATATTAAATTTTCATCAATATTTCCCAAGCCGATCGATATATATATCAGGAGAAAGGTCTGTTCACTACCTAAGCGTAGCAGAGAACAAAGAGCATATGCGGCATATGGTTCTTGCGATATTTCCATCTAAAGTAATTCGCATGATTTTCCACCCAACTGCATCTGATTTGCTTTGGATGGTGATATCTCCGCAACCAAACCCGACAAAAAGCTGCGGCTCCCAGTTCTCGAAAGGGTTTGAACAGACCTTTCCAAGGCTAACGCCTTGCCAAAAAAAATTACATTTTCATCAATGCTCCCGAAATATATATCAGGAGAAAGGTCTGTTCATTACCTATCCGTAGCAGAGAACTAAAAGCATATGCGGCGTATGGTTCTTGCGATGTTTCAATCTAAAGTAATTCCCATGATTTTGCACCCAACTGCATTTGACTTGCTTTAGATGGTGATATCTCCGCAACCAAACCCCGCAAAAAGCTGCAGCTCCCAGTGCTCGAAAGGGATTAAACAGACCTTTCTATTGGTGTACAATTTATTGTACAATTCTTGACTTCACTTTTTTCGATATTTTAGAAAAAAATCAAGCCTAACCCCTTGCCAAAAAATATTAAATTTTCATCAATATTTCCCAAGCCGATCGATATATATATCAGGAGAAAGGTCTGTTCACTACCTATCCGTAGCAGAGATCAAAAAGCATATGCGGCATATGGTTCTTGCGATATTTCAATCTAAAATAATTCCCATGATTTTCCACCCAACTGCGTTTGCCTTGCTTTGGATGTTTATATCTCCACAACCAAACCCCGCAAAGCTTCCAGTGTTATAAAGGGATTGAACAGACCTTTCCATTAGTGTACATTTTATTGTACAATTATTGACCTCACTTTTTTCGACATTTTAGAATCAAATCAAGACTAACACCTTGCCAAAAAATATTACATTTTCATCAGTGTTGCCCAAACCCATCGATATATACATCAGGAGAAAGATCTGTTCACTACCTATGCGTAGCAGAGAACAAAGAGCATATGCGACACACGGTTCTTGCGATATTTCAATCCAAAGTAATTCCCATGATTTTCCACCCAGTTGCATTTGACTTGCTTTGGGTGGTGATATCTCAGTAACCAAACCCGGCAAAAACTGCGGCTCTCAATTCTCGGAAGGTATTGAACAGACCTTTCCATTGGTGTACAATTCATTGTACAATTCTTGACTTCATTTTTTTCGACATTTTAGAAAAAAATCAAGGCTAACCCCTTGCCAAAAAATATCAAATTTTCATCAATATTTCCTAAACCGATCGATATATATATCAGGAGAAAGGTCTGTTCACTACCAATCCGTAGCAGAGAACAAAAAGCATCTGCGACACACGGTTCTTGCGACATTTCGATCCAAAGTAATTCCCATGATTTTCCACCCAACTGCATTTGACGTGTTTGGATGGTTATATCTCCGCAATCAAACACTGCAAACAGCTGCGGCTTCCAGTGTTTAAAAGGGATTGGACCGACCTTTCAATTGGTGTACAATTTATTGTACAGTTCTTGACTTCACTTTTTTCGACATTTTAGAAAAAATCAAGGCTAACCCCTTGCCAAAAAATATTAAATTTTCATCAATATTTCCTAAACCGATCGATATATATATCAGGAGAAAGGAGAAAGGTCTGTTCACTACCTATCCGTAGCAGAGAACAAAGAGCATATGCGGCATATGGTTCTTGCGATATTTCAATCCAAAGTAATTCCCATGATTTTCCACCCAGCTGCATTTGACTTGCTTTGGATGGTCAAAACCAGCAAAAAGCTGCGGCTCCCAGTGCTCCCGGCAAAAAGCTGCGGCTCTCAATTCTCGGAAGGTATTGAACAGACCTTTCCATTGGTGTACAATTCATTGTACAATTCTTGACTTCACCTTTTTTAGACATTTTAGAAAAAAATCAAGGCTAACCCCTTGCTAAAAAAAATTACATTTTCATCAATGCTCCCCAAGTCCATTGATATATACATCAGGAGAAAGGCCTGTTCACTACCTATCCGTAGCAGAGAACAAAAAGCATCTGCTACACACGGTTCTTGCGATATTTCAATCTAAAGTAATTCCCATGATTTTCCACCCAACTGCATCTGACTTGCCTTGGATGGTGATATCTCCGCAACTAAACCCGACAAAAAGCTGCGGCCCCCAGTGCTCGAAAGGGATTGAACAGACCTTTCCATTGGTGTACAATTCCTTGTACAATTCTTGACTTCATTTTTTCGACATTTTAGAAAAAAATCAAAGCTAACCCCTTGCCAAAAAAAAAAATACATTTTCATCAATGTTCCCCAAGCACATTGAGATATATATCAAAAGAAAGGTCCGTTCATTGCCTATCCATAGCAGAGAAGAAAAAGCATCACACGGTTTTTGCGATATTTCAATCCAAAGTAATTCCCATGATTTTCCACCCAGCTGCATTTGACTTGCTTTGGGTGGTGATATCTCAGAAACCAAAAACAGCAAAAAGGTGCGGCTCCCAATGCTTTAAAGGTATTGAACAGACCTTCCTATTGGTGTAAAATTTATTGTACAATTCTTGACTTCACTTTTTTAGACATTTTAGAAAAAAATCAAGGCTAACCCCTTGCCAAAAAATATTATATTTTCATCAATGTTCCTCAAACCCATCGATATATACATCAGGAGAAAGGTCTGTTCACTACCTATCCGTAGCAGTGAACAAAAGTCATATGCGGTATATGGTTCTTGCGATATTTCAATCCAAAGTAATTCCCATGATTTTACACCCAACTGAATTTGACTTGCTTCGGATGGTGATATCTCGGAAAACAAAACCAGCTTAAAGCTGCGGCTCCCAGTGCTTGAAAGGGATTGAACAGACCTTTCCATTGGTGTGCAATTTTTTGCACAATTCTTGATTTCACTTTTTTCGACATTTCAGAAAAAAGTCAAGGCTAACCACTTGCCAAAAAAAATTACATTTTCATCAATGATCTCCAAACCCATCGATATATATATCAGGAGAAAGGTCTGTTTACTACCTATCCGTAGCAGAGGACAAGAAGCATCTGCGGCATGTGGTTCTTGAGATATATTTCAATCCAAAGTTCATGATTTTCCACCCAACAGCATTTGACTTACTTTAGATGGTTATATCTCCGCAACCAAACCCCAGGAAGGGATTGAACAGACCTTTCCATTTTTTTTAAATTTAACTATATGCCTGTTAGACCTAAGGTCTTTTAAATGCAACTTGAATTGCACGGAACTAGTTTGGCACAGTGGATTTGAGAACTGGTATTGACTGTCTCATATTAACCCATGGGCGGCATCCAATTAAAATTTGAGGTATAGAAAAGAATGCGCTTACCGTGGGGATCGAACCCTACACTAGGGACTAGTGTACACTTCTTAGTTAGCAATCAAGCACTTTATCCACTGCGCCATTGCCACCCATTGGTGTACAATTTATTGTACAATTCTTGAATTCACTTTTTTCGCCATTTTAGAAATAAATCAAGGTGAACCCCTTGGTTAATCAAATTAATTATTATTATTATTATACAATTTTTTACTCAAAAAATAACATTAGCATGGCAGAAATATTTACCGTCCGCCTGAAAATTGAATTAATTATTATTGTAGGTAGGGTTATTAATGGCAAGTTCAAATGCTTTTTTGTTATTAACGCAGTTTGTTTGCGGAAAATAGTATCTCCAAAAATTGTTTTCGAAACCAAAATTAAAGGTTTCCAGAACCCAATTTTGTAAATTTTGCAGTCGGGATTTGGATTTAGATTTTCTACTTTCTCCAACACGCTATTAAAACGACTTTAATAAATTTTTCATGCATGAAATTTTTAGTAAGTTCAGGTGAAGAATATAATATTGCCTTTAAAAAATAGCATATATTTTTTATAAAAAAAAAACAGACCACTCTTTCGAATACTTTTCAAAAGATTGTTGGAAAATATGCAAATAAACATATTTTGAAAACCGTTACTTTTCATTTCAAAATGGGCTCAAACCTCCAAAGGCTAAAATGGAAATGATAGATATGGAACGATAGACTATGAAAACCGTTACATGGCAGTTTTATTTCTGTTAGAACTATTATCTCACTCTCGATTTCTTCAACAAAGATTAACAGAAATGTATATAACAATATTGCAAATTAAAATTTAAAAAAAATGTTTTCAGATTAAAAAACTTAATAAAATATCTCATATCTATATTTTTTAACTTATTTTCTCTTCGGGTGTGACATTTGAAGACTTTTTGGAACAAAGTTTTATGGGGTTTTCTTTTGGCAATTCCAGATTTTAATCGGAAATTTTAATTTTTTTCGCGCGGTGGTACACAATTTCAGATTGATTTTTGTTATCATTGTATTGGTGTATATTCGTGTCTATGGAACCAGTAACCGTATCGGATGGCAAATGACGCGAAAATTGTTTCTTCATTCCAGTTTTTTTTCTTTTGTAACACAAAGCGATTTCAATGTTTAAAAAATGAATGCCGAAATTAATTTATAGGATTACACAATTGCTATTATTTTTTTTAATTTATGTTTGTTTTTAAAACTTTATCTCACTATTTACGTTATTACTGAAAACAAAATCTTGTTAAAATGACGGCTGTTAATTGTTCTGGTGGTGTAATGGTATTAGTAAAAGAGGGGTAAAATGCCGAAAAATCCAAAGATTCAAAATTGATTTCCGAGCAAAAAAAATTATTTTTTTTGCCCATTAGAAGGCTTTAATTGTAAGAATCTGTATTTTGACAGATCTGAAGAGAAAAAAAAATCAATTTTTGTTACCAAAAGAAAACCCCATTAATTAGTTACACCACACAAATTGAAATTAACATGGGCTAGGGAAGATTTAGGACTTATTCCGTGGACTAAGTGCGAAATGCTATTAATAAAACAGAATTTCTGCCGTTTGGCATTTACAAACTTAGTACTTCGCTAGACCATCGAAGATGGTGGTTTAATGAAGGGATAAGAATTGACGTTAAGAACAAAATTGACGGTGACATATAATAAAAAGAGTTGATACTTATTGTAGTAGATTTTGTTCGTGGATTTTCGATTTTTTATTAATTGAACATTTAAGTCCACAGACTAACTTTTATTCTATGGTTTAGTAAACTCATAGACTAGCGGTGGAGTAAATATTTTTTTTATCAATAGGGCTGTTAACGTTTGTAAAGATTCTTATTTTCAGCAAATGGTGAACTATTTTCTTATTTAGGTTTCTGTTCTCGTTGTATTTATTTTAAGAATTGGATAATTTTTCTTCAATATAAGGCGTTTTTCTTTTTTAGCTCAGAGCAGAATCTGAGTTGTCAAAAAATTTGTTTGTGTTTCTTTTTAACTCAGAGCATTCAGCGCTCTAAATGTGTGTTTCTTTTTTCGGTCTGAACATTTGTAGATCGCACTCGACATGCTCGAACATAATTGACTGAGCATGTGAGTAAATTGCTGAACGCACCAAATGCCATGTGTCTCAGGAAGGAAAATGTGAAGAAAAAAATTATTAGATAGCTACATAAGTTGGTGAAAGAAGTTCATCGCTTTTTGATTTTCTGTATCTGGGTGTGTATCAGTGTTCAAAAAAGTGTAGGTTTTGTGTTGTATTGCTTTTTATGGTTAAAATGAAAATGTATTCTGATTTTTGTGGTTCAAGTGTGTTTAAAAAACATATCAGTGTTCAGAGCTCGCTCTATTTGGAACAAATTCAGTGTATAATCTATGTGTTCGAACTCTGTTCATTGCTCTGCTCTGAATGAAAAAAGAAAAACGTCTATAGTAAACTACCAACTATTTTCCAAGTTCCATAATTTTTAAAATCATGTTGTACTAAACTTGCATATTTTCGATTGCTATCAGAATGACAGGTTCTAGTTTTGAATATCACAATCAAAACCATGTCCTTCCCGATATTTCCAATCTACAAGGTAATTTAAAAATTAGAATAACATTAAATCAAATCCTCTTTATGATTTTGATGATATCCATTATACCCACAAAAAGAGGCACATCAGAGAAAAAAACGTACCTACTGAATCAACCACACTAACCACGAGGGAACAACCTGCTGCTGTCAGAATAGGTTTATACTATATATAGCGTCCTGGATGGTTGTGGATTGTTTCGCAACATAGAGCTGTACGCAGAACTCCCATATTATTATTTATCCCTGTGCTAATATGTAATTTCATCAAAATTTATCCGCATATGTACATATGTTCATATGTGTGTTAAGTTGATTCTGTTTTTTGTATATTAGCTAGCCCACACACTGAGAGAGCTAAACTGCGTCTCCGTAATCCTTACAACAAATCATTATGGTATTAAGGATTTTGACACCAGTTTAAGGATATATTTTTTTTGTTATGCGTTAAGTGACATGAAAAATTTGCAATGTTATTAGTTTTATATTTTTTTTTTACCAGAAGCAAATGGAAATTCGGGAGTGGGTGCAAAATTCTTCTGACTTTGTCTCAGATGTGTTCCTTCAGCCTGTTTGCTTATCCTGGTTCCAAAAACCCACCCCTCTGCTTTGATACAAAAAAACACTGTATCGTATAACAAATCCTGTTGAAATCATCTCATCACAAACGTGTTATACTGAACTGCCTGCGGGACTTTTCTGAGTTAGTTCGTGCATAATTTTATATCGCCCCCTAGACCAGTGTTCCTAGGTAGGCAAGGGAAGAGATGAACGAAAAACTTAAGGGATGATTTCCCGAGTTTCTTGCTGCAATAATACTTGTAACCTTTTTATAAATCCTGTTAAGAGGCAGTGTAGCGGTGGATCTGAGATTTTCCTCCTTCTTCCTCCGCTTTTCTCGCTTCAAAGTGTACAAATGGGACACATCCTGGTGGAGTGGCATAATAGAAAGAAGACGACCCCGTTTAAGGGTTGTTATGGTGTTTTTGTTTATCGTCTATGCTCTCCAGTATCGTTTACAGGTGAAATCATCTGTTTATTTTATTTCTAGTAGGATGTTTACCCACAATGAATTTTGAAGAACAGACCAAGACTCCTGTGTAGGTCGTTTGCGGAAGACACCTCAATCTTTCATCGCCCCATCACCACTGGATAAATATCAATTGGAATCAATAAGAAGTTGTAAAACCATTTAAATTGGAATTGATATTTTTTTTTTTTGGTTGAAATTTTATGTTGAACTAACTATACAATTGGTTTCGGAGCTTATGGGATGTTAACATTTTTGGGGGCAGTTTTTAAATAGGAAGGTTGTTTTGTGTTTGTTGGATTTGGTACGCGTGGTGTGAATAGAAATTGGCTAATTACAGAGTCTCTAATTGGTTGAATGTGGTGTGGATTTTTATTGGATTTATTTGGTCGAGTAAAAACATAAAACAATATTGCCCCCATACGATTTAGTATACTATATAACATAGTTAGAGGTTATTAATTGTGGTTGTTTTGTTAATTAATATAAATAATTGCAGTTAAACGAAGCTTTATAGAATATATTTAGTACCATATGGGTCTGATGAGATTGATATACTTATTTTGATTGCGAACAACATCTCACATAAAATGGTGATATTTTTATAACAACTTCTTCAGGATACTTAACTGGACAATATGTTTCCTCGATAGTGATGAAAATTGCAAGCTAGATATGGTAAAAAATATAACTCTCCAGAATATGCCGAAAAAGGTTATGAAAATCATTAGCCCCTAAAGTTAAAACTCATGATTTGTTTCGAGCTGTAAAGAGGTTATGTCAGGGTCATAGAACTGAGTTTCTGATGTTATAAAGCGAAATTCTTTAATACAATTCAGAAAGAGTTCAAGCAATCTCGACGAACAAAATTTTGTATGACCAAAATTTGAGGCAAAAAATACTATTCCCACAGGTCTTAAACATTTTGATCATTTATTGAAAAAAATCGAACTTTAACTTTAATTAATAATAATTTGACCAATTGTATATACTGTAAATGTAAATGTTTAATTGGACTTTTTTGGTCACTCACTTTTATATGCAAATAAAAACTTTATTTCATAATTTTTCCCTACGTTTCGTCTGTCTTTCTCGACTTCATCAGGGGTAGTTTATTAAATCTATATAAAACACAATATTAACAATTTACACTCTTAAAAATTTTTGAATTTAGGCTTACATGAGAAAAACTTTTAGGCTTACATTTAATAATGGTTAAACGGTGATTTAATACTATTGAATATTCTAAAGATAGAAATTGAATTATTTAACATTTAACAGTAAAATATGCTAAATTAATAAAAACAAAATAAGTTAAAAATCAAACAAATAAAAACCTACATCATAGCACTTTAGATAACCTTGTTCAAAACAAACATGTACGAGTAATTTAAATTTTATTCAAATTTTCTTATTCCGCTCTTAATGCAAGAGAATAACTTGCTATTGTATTATCTCTATCCTCTTGTGTGTTCATTGTCTTTTGTGTTTTGTTGGATACGTTCAACTGCTTCACCGGTTCCAAATGACTTTTTTGTTAGGTTTCAAGAAAAAGTTTCATAACTCCTGCGTTACTTGAGAGCGTAAGTAATTCTTTGGGAATATGGAACACAGATATTCATTCGCAAACGTGCAGTGGAGAAAGTCCTCAAATATCTCGACCTTCACACGTCCCCTGACTTAGATAGTATCCCAGCTATTGCTCTGAAGAGGTGTTCTTTTACTCTGTCAAAAGAATTGCGAAAGCAAAACGTCTACTGGTGATCTGATGGTATATTTCACCGAATAGTTGAACAGATCTTTACGTAGTCTTGAAGAAATCAAGATTATGACACCAGATATTTCATAGAGTTTAGCAACCTCTTCTTTCAAAAATGCGCGGTTTTGGTTTGAATGAGTTACTTCATCGGTTTATTAGAAACAATATTTAGGACTGTTCAATAATTTAAGAATTATTGGACGGTCTTAAGGCTGAAACCCTCGAAATAAATGCTGGTGTTCCCCAGGACTCCATCTTATCTCCGACTTCTGAACTTAATCTTCAGAACTAAAACGCCAAAGTATTATAAGCTCATTAAATTTAGATTTTAATAGCATTTTTGAACATACCTGATCTATTTTTCTAATGTTAAATCTGGATTTCAAGAACTTAACTGTAAATTTTAATAGCCCATTTACAAACATGTTATTCCATCTCTAATCCATGACCTTTCATATATAAACTATACTATATAATAAAAGTTAATCCGCTAGTTTAAATTTTCAAATCAGAAAAGTAAGGGGCCCGTTCAAAAATCCATAAAGAAAATCTACTACAATAAGTGTCAACTCTATTTTTGTTAAATATATGCCCCTGAAATTTTTTATAATGTCAATTCTTATTGTTTCACTAAACTACCGTCTTCGATGGATCAGCAAAAGAATAAGTTTGTAAATAGGATGCAATTTGATTTATTAATGAAATTTTGAACAAAGTCTACGTGTTAAAGATAAACCGTCACTAAATCGTTTTTTTTTTAAATATTGGTATTTACGTTTTATTAGTCACATATTGCACATTGCATGAAGCTTCTATTTCGCACTATATACTTTGCACATCGCATTGAGAACTCAACATTCGCTGACCGGTTTTTTTTAAGCCACTGATAAAATAAAATTTTTTAAAAATCAATTCGTATTTAAAAAAAAAATAATTCCGCCAAAACCCTATGTATTGTAATATTCTTACTAAAAAACATTATTACATATTATCTTTGTGTAGTGAGATGTTCTGAATTGTTCTGGACAGAAAATTACAACTTTTTGTTCAGAAATTTACTTCGTGTTCTAGAAAAGCTTGAAAAAAATGATCTTCTGTTTTGGCTTTTGAGTAAGATCAAACTAATGGCATTCGATTGGCCATCCAGAACTGTTCTGGCCCCCATAAAATGACAGTTGTTACTCTAAACAGAAAAGAAAACGATTCCGGATTTCATTTCAGAATCACGAATAAATTCACATAATTAAAATGTCAAAATCATAGGCTTCATTTTATTTGTGTAATATCGATGTGTTTATTGAATTTAAACTATTTCTCTGGTAAAATAACTTAAAAAGAAGCAAGTTAATTATTATTGAGACAAGAAAATGTGTATCTAAATTGAAATCAATTGTTTTGGAAATTCTTTTTAGCCGATGTGATTCTCTTAAAATTTAATTTACAGAAATACAGTGATACATACGATTCAGAATCAGTTAAATTGTTTCCAGGTGTTTTTTGGGGGAACGTGTTCTCGACGGCCAATCGAAAAGGCTATAAAACAGAATCGTAAGAACTGTCAAAATCATATGTTTTTGTTTTGGTACGGCAGCGTATGAAAAGCTCATTAAATTCTGATCTCGACAGCATTGTCCAATGGGGAATAAAAAACCGCGTAGAATTTAATGCTTTAAAAAACTCAGTGCTGTCTTCTATCGTTAAAGCAGAACCCACCCCCCATGCCGCTATCCATGAGCGGCACTTGCATTGAAGAAACCGATCATCTTTCAGTTCTTGGTATGTGCATCACAGACCACCTCTTGTGGAACGACCACATATTCGATGTCGCCAAAAATGCTGCAAAGTGTCTGGGCTTTCTTCGAAGGTGCAAGAAATTCTTCTTCTCGTCTGATCTGGCTGTAATCTATAAGTCCTTCATTCGTCCAAAGCTGGAGTATAACTCGCACATTTGGGCAGGAGCTCCCAAAACATTTGATAAAATTCAGAATAGAGCTCTAAGAATGATAGGCGATAGAAATATAGTAGAGACATTTACATCTCTAGAACACCGTTGAAATGTTAAATGTATGTCATTATTTTATAGCTATTTTTATAAACACTGTTCCAGCGAAATAGCCAGTTGCATTCCTCCCCTTAAATTTTTCAACCGTAATACTCGCACTTCTAGGAATGCTCATCACTTTACCCTTGAGCCCAACTTCGGACGTACTGTCAAGTACAGAGATTCTTTCTTTAGCCGTACAACGCGAATGTGGAATACTTTACCCGGCTCTATTTTCCCCTCCCATTTTGATATTCAGAAATTCAAAACCATTGTGCATCAGTATCTCCTCTTGCATCCTTCCCTAATCTCCTAACGCTCGCACTATGCTTGTTCATATTAAGGGTAGTCAAAACCCCTTTAGTGCGCGCAAACGTTTAAAAAAAAATCATGAACTTGGATTTATTTGAAAACATTTTTTTGTCGATTCCTAGAGTGCCATTTGAAGCGTTTGAGTGCCACAGTGCCATTTAAATTAAAAAGTGCCCGATCGTGCCACTTCGGCAAAGTTGATAGAAAGCCTTCCCAACAACCAATCGAAAACGAATGTCAATACAATTAGGTATATGTGGGAACACGACTCTCTCTCTCTCTTGGTCAGATATTAAGATACTTTGTGCAAAAGATAATAACTTCCTGCCTCGAACTAAATCCTCAAGCTTCCAGCTATAAAACTCTATATTTCTCATTAAAATATGTTTTAAATTGAAATTCCCATAAAACCAACCCGAATAACAATCTTTTTCTTTTTGGATCTCTCTCCTTTCTAACTAAGTTAAGTACGCAAAAGATGAGTCCCGGAAATATGTTCTTGCCCTGGCTTTATAAATTGTTTGGTCTTTTTGTCGCGGAAAAGAAGCACTAAAAAAGTCAACACAAAACAAGTAGTCACCGCGACCCCTGGAGTTGATAAGACGCGTCTAAAGTCCTTTTTTCTTCTTCATAAGACCATTATTGTCACACTCTGTCACCCCTGGTTAAAACCAGCTGAGAAAGCACAGAGATGTTCAAGAGATAGTTAAAAGAAGAAGATTCTTTCTATACGAGTATAGCGGTATATCTATTGTTGACGTTTTGGTATGGGATAGACTTTTAACCCCCTCTCTTCGTTGGCATGGAAATTCCGTTTTTTTTTTCCTAAAGTCATTTTCTTTGTATAGATAACACCCAAAGTACCTTTTACAGTTACGTTATCCTCTTCTTTTTTAATTAAAACGTTAAAATTGCTAATTATTTTCTTTGCAGAGTGTAATAAAAATTTCAGAAAAATATCTCCTTAGTGTTGTTGGTATGATGACGATGATGGGGCTGAATTTGAGAGGAAATGACGATTTTTGAAGAATATTTTGATGTTTTTTTTGTTATTGACATTCTTGTGATGGCATAGAAATTGAACCTTCAAAAATGACAATCCGCTGATGACCCGTAATTTTTGACACAGTCACTTATAGTACTTTTTTTAAGTTTCCGAAACTTCTAGCAAGAGATTGAAGAGGGATGATTTTTGTAGGGCAATTATCCGGGAATGCTATTCTAAACGCAGACATTTCTGTTGAAAGTATCTATTTTTTTTTTGTAATAAAACAGTTAGTGCGACAGAAGGAATTTAATTTAAGCATCAGTGGCTATTTATCGAGGCGTTAAGAGAGGTGAGAAGCTGTTGATGATGTTTTTTTTTATATTTGTTGGGATTTTCTGACCCAATTCAGATTTTTTTTGCTCTGATTTTAAAGGAGCGTTTGATGTATTTGAATCTTTTTTTTTTTGCTTCTCTTGTCGTGTGTCGTCGCTTTGGCTTATCATCTGAGGCGTTATAAATGCAATTAAATTCTTTTGATTTTTTGTATGCTGCTGGGATTTGTTTGGGGTTTTATGTCGTTAATTTTGATCTGATGAAAAATACAGTCGAAAAAAAGTATATCAACATGAAAAAAAACTCAAAGCTGTTGAAGAGTATATTCAGTTTAATGTGTTTTAGAACTTAATTAAAAAATAAGAGCTTAGAGAGATAAGACAATTTGAACACTTGAAAAAATGTTTATTAGCTGGCGCCCAACATGAACATAACATAAAATATTCAATTTGGGTAATATCAGTAATATGGTTTTCGAAAGTGGAAAACTGGAAAATTTGAGTAGGTGTAGATACTTAGTTGTTTTTTTTTTAATTTTTTTTTTATAATCTACACGCGCTCAAGGGATTATGAATATCCTTTATATGTTTCAACACAGCGCGGGCGTGAGGGTGAGGTTAAGGAAGGGAAAGAATGATAGGAAAGATGTGTGGCGCGATATTCGGAGACTGTAGGTGGTTGTTGTCTCAGATTTTATCTTCAGGGATGGCGGCTGAACTAATGCGGTGAAATTTCCGTGTTTTATTTATCTATGTCCCTTATAATTCGCATTAATTTTTTTTTATTCTTTGTCATATTTTATCGGTATACTAGTTTTACTCAATCACATGTTGTTAGTTCTATGCCTAAACAGCATGTAATGAGTAAACCAGCAACTCATTGTATGACATTTATTTTTAGAATTGGTTTTTTAATGAAAAAATAAGAAGACATAAACTACGGCAGGGATCGAACCTGTGACCATGAGGTTGACAGGCGAACACACAACTACCGCGCCACGGCCACCCACTAAATCATCATTCAAAGCCATTATACAAAGTGTGAATGTGAGGGTTAGTTTCATGTTAAATGATAGAAAAGATTAATAATTTAATTGGTTAACATATTGAAAATCATTAACCAGACGGAACCTAACTTAGGGACGTTCAAACTTAAAAGCAAATACTAAGTTTATGTTCTTAGAGAGTAGAATGAATCTAACGAAATATTCGATGTTGGTTATCAATTGTGCAATCCTAGGGACTTAGGAATGTATGTGTGTGTGTATGCCTGTAAGCTTAAATAAATTTAAAAACAGTCCCATATTGAAACACTAAGTTACTGATACACCGCCTAAAAAATATCTTTATCTTCAAAAACCATTAGGTACCCCTACTCGACTGGGAGTTCAGTTATGTTTGATTGCATTTCCAGGATATAAACACATTTAACCTATACATAGACACAAAAAAATGGTAATTTTCACAAAACCGAAAAAAATGTATAAAAGAAAATTAAAAAAAGAAAAAAGAGATTTTTTGCACATAAAAAAGATAATAACCACTTTGTGGCCTGGCAAATGGTGGTGGCGGGCGGCTTGGCGGAACTGAGGACTACTCACCACTTGTGTATTCTTATTATGATGAGGATGATTTTCAAGTCGGTTTATGTATCTATGTATAACAAGTAGGCATCTGAGATATAAATTTCTACTATTTTTTTTAATAAGGTTTATTATTGTAACTACTTTTGTAAGCTATGTTTTTGCATTAAAAATACCCTTAACAGAATTTTTAGATTCGGGGTGGAATTGGGTGATAATTATGTGTTTTTTTTTTTGTGATAAAACGACTAAAAGATAGTCATGATTTTTTTTATTGCCATTTAGGGACATAATTTAATATTTTTATCGTCATTAACATCTGGGACTGGAGTTTTATTATTTGAAGAAACCTTATTTACAAAAAAAAGAGAAAAACAAAGGAGGTTGATATGGCGACTGTTTTGGATTTAAGAATTGGTTGAATGAAACATTGTAAATTCCTTAGTATCTAAGTATGTGGTACCACTAACTAAAATTTTCTTAAATGTTAAGACAAGTTTGCTTACAACTCGTTTAAGAAATTCACACTAAACAGGAATGGAGATGTTCTATCAATAAGTCTGATAACTCATTATACTTACACCACCTTTTAAATCGGCTTAAAGATTCGGAAGGCAGTGAGTGTGATCGGACAGACTTTAGGTGACGTATTTCCACAATTTGTAAAAATGTATAGTGCTGTATTTATCACTGTCAAATTCTAGCCATTATTTTTTTTGATTAAAAATAGCTTTTTACGGTTTTTGGGACACAAAATTTACCCTCCATTTAGACGATCTCACTTGGACTCATCAGTAGACTATAGTGAGTGACTTGTCAATAATTTCTGTATAGTATATAGAAGTTGTATTATAAAATCGTTTCATTATATTTTTGGCGTGTAAATGGTAGTAAATCTGGCAGCAATTTTTTCATTTTCCAATGGCAAGTGGAATTAACATTAAATTTTGTAATTATACTGGCATCGTGTAAATACAGCGCTGACAACATTTTTTAAGTAATAGCTATTCACGAATAGAATGAACTATCACATTGGCCACATTCAGAAGGACGTAGTCTACTTGAAAGCTAGTCAATTTTATGGTTTCCCAGGTACGGTTTTTGAACGTGGTCATTGGGATAGTATATCGTTCGTTTTTTAAAGTAAAACTTGTTTTGGGACATTGGGGGTAAAAAAAAATTGTTTGGAGCTGTCAAACCGATCGAAATCTGACATGACCCGATATACGCAATGTTTGTTCGTGGATTTTGTAGATGAGTCCAGATATGTATGTATGTATGTACCTCCATTGTGTGTATTTGCTGAGGATTTTTTTTGTTGGTGCGTGTTGTGGATTCTCATTCTGTAGGTACCTACATGAATTGTGTATATTGAACGAGAAATTCCTTTTTGTTGCTTTGTTTTTTTTTTGTATTCAATTTTGTTTGTAGGTTTGTTGCGGATTGACATAGATTAATGTAGTAGGTATGCGCATTGTGTGTATACGACTAGAAATGTTTTTTGTTTTTTGGTTCGTTTTGTTGATAGGGGTGTATTTCGGTTATTTAACAGCGATTTTGTTTGTTTGTTTTGTTGATGCTCATGAATTAGTGTATATTGTGTTGTATAAATGTGTGTAATGTTTATTACGATGGTCTCGTTGCCAGTGCTTCAGTGTAGGTATCTACTTCGTTGATTTATATATACGGAGTAGTATAATGTATGTATTGTCAAATTGCCTAATCATGAATCAAAGTTCGAACAACGCGACGGTGACGATTGTACAATTGGAAGATAGGGTCGTTAGTAGTTATGGGCGATGTATTTATGTAAGCACGGGGCTGGTATTAAAAAACGTCAAGTTCGATTTTTTTACCGGTTCTATTAAAATTGAAATACATATACCTATGTTATACTCGTAGCTGACTTAGAATTATGAAAGAAAACATTGTTTCAAATTAGGGAACTTTTACTTCTGGCGCGTGTACATAAGTAGGTACACACACTTTTTTGTTATGTCTGAATGAATTGTGTTATGTAATTTAAAACTTACCTAACTTATTCTTGTAAATAAAACTAATAGATTGTATTTTAATAAAAATGATAAGCACGGAAAATATTACCAACGAGAAGTTAGTCCGAAATCGCTGAATGGAAAAGAAGTGATCGCCAGAAATGGACCAACTGCTATTAGATTTGGTTGAAGCTCGGAAAGCTATTTGGGACTTCTGTTTTATAGACTAAAAGAACAGGGGTCTGAATGACTTCAGCCGGTCATATATTGTAAATAATTTATTTTAACGCTATGCTAAAAAAAACCTAATACTGCTATTATTGCCTCGCCAGTTGCAAGAAAACTCTGGTTGTAGTAAGACGTTCTTCAACAAAAAACAGAATTATCGGCTGAACTTCTAATGAAGTTTGTAAATAACTCCGGGTCCCTGTGGCGAAGTTGCCCTCTCAGCGTTCCAAAAAAGCTTTTCCGAAAAAATTACCAAACTCAACAATAGGATCAATGTATGTCACCTGACTGATCTATCTTCGTTTGGTTTTTCGCAAATTATTAGTTCACCTTAAAAGATAGTGTTCCTTGAATTGTATTGTAATAATGATAAGCATTTACATGGGGCAAAATAATGACTTTTTTATTGATAATGACAATTGCCCACTAAAGAATGAGCAAGTTCATTTTTCCTCGCCGTGTGCCATTATTTTCAAATTGGTGTCATTGTGCATTTACATGACTCCATTTTAATAGCAATATTTTATGCCAGTTTTGCCTGCCATTTTTTTAATGATGAAAATAATAATAAATTTTAAAACCATTTACACGATTTTGTCATTAATATCAATAAAATGGAAGAAAATTTGTCACTCGTGTAAGTTCGGCATAAGCATATGTCATTAGTGAAATAATTTTGTATTATTTACATCAAATTTGGCGGGTGTGTTTTTTCCCTTTTTTAATTTGCATATGACATTTCACCTCATTATTTTTTGTATCTAATGTCGGTAACTATTCCTTTGTCACCCTTCAAAAAAATTTGATTGTACTTAAATTCTTCAAATACACCAGTTTTATTATTTAATGTTCATTAGCCTCCTTTTAAATATCAGGTCATAAAACATTTTTTTTTTCATGAAATTTATTTTTCATAAATCTTTTTGAATAGTCTTACATACGCCTCAACCTGTCTTGCTTAAGTGAAATTACAAGACATGAACTGCCCAGCGAAAAAAAAGGAAATGCTGTAATGTGTATATCAGAGATTTCGTTGGTGATATAGTTATCAAGTGGAGTAGTTCAAAAAAATAACTCAATAGCTTTGTTCTATAAAGAAAAGATCAGAAATGAACAGCGAAGAACGGAACAGATTATAAAAGTCAGAACAAAAAATAACAGTCAAAAGTTAGTAGTTGTCAAAAAAAATTAAAGAATTTTCGTAAGTTTGTTTTTGTTTGATTTTTCAAATTTTTGATTTTATTACTTATAATTAATAATTATAAGTAACAAAACAGGAATCGATTAACTATTCAAAAAGTAAACATGTTGGTTATGTAAGCAAGAAAACAAAAAAATAAACAAATGATTTTGACAGTTCGCGCAAGACTTTGTTCGAGTTTCATGTCAAAAAAAAGTCAGAACACAAAATCACGTTCTTCTTCTAAAGGGTATGAAAAAATAAAAAAAACTACAGTGTCGTTATTTTAAGGACATTATATACATATCCACGAAAAATGTAGTTTAATAAATTTTATATTTCCGTCTGTTCTATAACTGTTCTTTTTTTTCACTTCGAAATTTACTGTTTCCGATAGACTTCATACAGAAAAATATAATTGGTCATTACAAAACAATGTGGTGGAGTTTAAATTTTATTTAATTGACACCAAAAAATTGAAATATGTAAAATCATAATTTTATTTCAGTCTGACAGACAACAATGTCATACACAAAAAAAATACATCCCACATCTGATTCAATTCTGCTCTTTTGGAAAAAAAAGAACCACAACAAAACAACTATACTTATGCAGTAAACCCTTTTTGATGTAACACCACACCGAGCATATTAGCTTGATCAAAATATATTTAAATTACAGAGAAAAAAAATTCCACATCATCCTGCAATTTTTCGCATGAAAAATTATTATGTATTCCTGTGGCACAACTCCATATCCTTCTACCAACTGAATGAGAGGCGGCAAGTAAAAGAGTCTACCAAGTACCTGCCTGCCTACTAAAAACAAATGTCAACCAGCAATAAAAATTCCACCACACTTAAAATGGAGAGTAACAAATGTTACCTCCAAAATATGAATTCTGAACGAAAAAAAAAAAACACAAATAAAATGCCCAATGATGAAAAAAAAGGATAATTGATTACTGTAGCATACGAGTCGTTTTTTCGCTTCTGCAACAACGTGTGATGAACTTTGAATATTAAAATTTATAATTGCTCTTAAAGTGTGCGGAAAAATCAGTGCGCCGGGAAATTGTCATTCCGTGTGTTTTTCATCGAGCTTTGTAGGAGATACATACATATAAAAAATGCACATATATACTACTTGTATTATGAAGGTTTGAGGTTGCCATCAGCCACTTGCAATACTAACACAACACACAACACTCATAGTAGTTCTGTCGTCAAAAATTGTGTCGTCCTTGCAAATTGGGATTTTCACTTTTTTTATTTTTTCGCTTCGCACTGGAGTGTTGTTGTAGTGCTCAAGGCTGGAAAAACAGCCTTGCAACAATCTAATAATGAATTCAAGTCACATTTCGTTGAGTTCGGTGTTTTAGGAAGTTATGGGATTTTTTTGTGACCATGCCTTCCGACATCTTCTGTCCAACAGAGTAGAGGTACATACTGCGAGTGTAGAACACCGCAGTCTCTGTGTGACAGTTAGTGGTGGTAACTTTGTGGATGGCAATTACGTTTATGGAATTAAGTTGGGCGCGGCAGTGAAAAAAGAACTTTGTTCCGGTAAAGCACGTGGTTTCGAACACACAATATTGATTTAAAGTGTAGAACTTCTGGTTTGTATTTGATTCGGAGATTAAACATTCTCATTCATAAATTCTGGAAAATCCTTGTCAGGTACTATTAGATTTTGTTAGATTAAACTGGATTTACAAGTTATAATTAATAGGCGATTTAATATATTGTAATTCATGCATAACGTGGGAGTTTTGTAGTACCTAGTTGTAATACAAATTTACAAGAGAGGGTACTTAGAAGGAAATTTGTATGCCACATACATTCAATAATACCCATTATGTAGAAAGACGTCTAAGGGGCTCTACAACTAAAGAAGACTATGAAGAACTCCTAAAATTGTTGGGACATAACTTCTGTATTGGTGACGACTTCAGTGCTAAACTCACTGGGGATCTAGGCTCATAAATAATAAAATAAATGAGGAATTTGAAAAAAAATATTCCTCTGAATCGCCAACATACTGACCATCTAATCCCAACATAATACAAGGCCTTATTGAATTTTTCGCAGCTAATAGCATTAAACGAAATCATGTACGTATCGATGGTAATTACGATTTATCGTCAGATCATAGTCCAGTAATCTTAAAAGTTATAACTGAGTCAAGTAGAAATAATCACACCAAAAACATAAATGTTAAAAAAGTAGCCAAGTTCATCTATATACAAAAACTTTTGCGTAACAAGTCAGCCGTGAAAAGTAGTGAGATCTAAAAGTGCGCCAAGTTCTAAGTTTATTAATGTTCACACCAAAAAATTTCACTACTTTTTGCAAAGATTCTTATCAGGTGGGTGGAATAAACCCCCAATGAATGCCTCATAAGGTAACTTAAGTTTTTAATTTATGCCTTTTGAATGTACTAAAAGTCCTACCCCTCTACCAATTTTCATTAGTTAGAAGTGATCTATTGAAACGGTAATAATTGATAAGAAGTGCGTGGATGAAACGCCCCTGCATGACAAATTTCATAATTTCAACTTTTTCTTTGTATGCACCTAAAAGCTGACTGCTCTAAAAAAACATAATCCTGCAACAATCGGAAGTGACCTCTATACCTTATATTTAATATTAATTCAATGAAAATGGGTGTTTATCGCTATCCTATCGCTCTACCAAATTTCATCATTCCACGACAATCAGTAGTTTTCTACATAGTTGATATCAATTTTATGCAAATGGGCGGGTGCCACGCCCCTGAATGTAGATTCTCAAATTATAAAATTTTGCCTTTGCCTGTACTTTGATCCCAACTGCTGTACCAAATTTCATCGTTCCACGGCGCGCGATCAGAAGTGCTCTAAATAATTTATATCGATTCTTTGAAAATGGGTGGTTACCACGCCCCCCGAATTAAAAATCTTGAATTTTAAAATTTTCCCTTTGCCTGTGCGTTAAGCCCTACCGCTGTACCAAATATCATTAATCTACGACAATCAGAAGTGCTCCAGGTAATTTATATCAGTTACATGAAAATTGGGCGGGTACCACGCCCCCTGAATGGAAAATCTTAAGGTTTCAATTTTTTCCTTTGTATACACCACAAGGCTTACCGTTTTGTGAAATTACAAAATTCTACGATGTCAGTCAGTTACTGTTTTTGCGATTTTTGCAGTCTTATATCTCGGGAACCACTAATGCTAAGGAATTGAATCGTAAATAAGCGAACTTTTATAAACCTAAGATCCCCTATGGAAAAAATTAAACAAAGTAATCATGAAGAAGCAAAATGTATTGCTGATGTGCAACAGGATGCAGAAGATAATACTCCAACTATCTCGAACTCTAGAGGAACTGATTTAAAATATCGTGTTGAAATAAAGGAGCTAATATTGGAAACAAGATGACCTCGAATTATATGGCAAACTACGAAATTCCCAGGCGATTAGGCAGAATTTAAACTATAAAAAATAATCTGTGAGTTCAAAAATGAATCACTTAGTAGATTCCTGAAAAGACTAACGACGGACGCTTCTATCGAATATTCCTTATGGAAAGCATTCAAACTATTAAAACGACCCCAGGCTCAAAACCCGCCTATAAAATCTCAAGATCATTGATGACCATTTCGCGAAAATATTTAATCAATTTCTAGCAAATACAGCTAGAGATCACTCAAAGAAGAAGGAAGCATGTTTTAACATAAAATATCTAAATCAGCAGAGTACGATCTTATAACTGCATAGGTTTTGAAAGAATTGCATTCAATAGCTCTTAAAAATTACAATTTATAATGAATAGATGTTCTAAGGTATGTACTCGTATGTGTATAAGTGCCACATCATTTGAAAATTCCAGAAGTCTTTATTTTACCTAAGGGGCCAGGCCAGTTATAACGATCAGGGAAACGAAAGAGGAAAAAAGTTCTAATGAATAATTTATAATGTTTTCACCCGTTTTAAAATACAAATGCTACACCAATCGATGAGAGAAATAACTCAGAGAATATTTTTGGCAAAAATATTTGCAATAGAACAAAATGTATTCAATTATTTTGCTGATGAAAATTAATTTTTTGTGCCAGCTGATTGCTATTTGACATAAAGTGGATCAAATCATTCCTATGATTTGGGTTCCGATTTGCCTCATTCCATTGACAGAAACCTGGACGAAAAGCCTTTTCGTGTGTGTTTCAATCAGGAAAACTTGATGGCAGATTGGTAGTGAGGCTTGCCAACTGACTTAATTTTCCTGTTTGGTATTAACCACCATCAGGAAAAAATATTCATTTTCATACTGTTTAAACTTTTCCTGATGCGTTTTCCTGATCTCTAAAACTGGCCCCTAAGCAAGGTCAGCGACTAACAGATGTAACATCCTAAAAAGAAATATCGCTCAAACAATCATATTAATCAATCTGAACAAAATTATAGAAGAAAGAAGTTTTATTTCGATTTAGAAATAAACATCGACGATAGAATAACGGATATTTTCGAAAAGGCACTAGAGGAAACAGAAATATGTTCTGCTCTATTCTTAGAGTTGCTTAAGCGTTTGACAAGGTTTGGGTCTTGATTACAAACTGCATGGGATCTTCCCTGGCAGTACTACGAAATACTGAAATCCTATGTTACGAACCGACACTTTAGAGTACGGTGAAACCAAAATTACTCATAACCAGGGAAAGGATTTAGTTGACCTAAAAAACTAAAAAAAGCAAACAAAAATTCTTGAAAAGGCAAAAAAGGCATTTATTATATAAAGAGAACTTTACTGTCATTTATAATAGCATTGCACTACCAAAAGCTTCTTGGAGTAGTCAGGCGCCGTCTACGATTGTCTCTTAGAAGCGTCTTTCTTAAATGAGCTAAAGGACGTTTATACTTGAGCAGAAACGAGTGGATCCAATTTTAAACTCTCTACATCATTCTCTTCAACGTTTTCGGGAAGTATAGAGTTGTCGACGCCATTTATTACCTCATTTATTTGTTCCATAGTTTTAAGTCTACGATTTGCATTAAAAACCGTAGTGAACTTTTTGACCACTTCATTTGCAATTGACACTTTCCATTTTACCAAATTTTCATTAGCCCTATTCGGTCTAGTTAGATTTATGTGTGCTTGTGTGTAAAAAACAGGGTTTTATTGCAGTTGAAGGAAATGCACTAGTTTGTATGAGTAAAAAAATTTAAAAAAAAGACAAAGCAGTTTTATTTAATTAATTAACAAAAAAGGCACTAACGGCTAAAATAGGCATAATAAAATACATATATTTGGAATCAGGAGGTTGTATGAAGTCAAAACTTTCTTACGATTATGCAAAAAAAGGAAAAGCTATCTCTGCTGATAACATAAGAAAATTGAAGCCGGAGTACCACAATGAAGTGTCCTAGGATCAAGCCTTTGTCTGTTATATACTATAGTATACTATACCTACTAAGTGAACTGACATATTGGGGCTTATGATAAATCCGTTATAGAGGATACTCAAAAATAGCAAAATGCAAGCTATAAAGTTGGTAATTGGACGCAAAGCCATTCAAATAGAAATGGTTACAGAAATGGTTAAAAAAAATGCAAAGTCATATCAAGACTGAAATGGAGACCGTGTTAAATGTACGAGGCAATATTCGAGAATTAAGAAGAACAAAGCCTCATAAGTTGATGGTCTAAGGGTATGAGAAATTCACAATGAGAAAACTACAATGTGGTTGTAAATTAAGAATGAAAAATTATTTGTCGATCTTTGATAGATTTGCCCTGATCTAAATGGTGGGTTTGGTGTGGTAAGAGTCCCACGCGGTACCGATTACCGCACAATTGTCTTTTGAACATTTCCACTGCATACAAAATAAAATGCACGACTGGATCGCACGTACTTGCTGTTATGTTCGATCACATCTTAAACACAAGATTTGTAGTGGAAACAGCAGATTTTAGTATTTTTTACTTAATTTTTTAATTATGCACAAAATTTCGTAATTTTTTTTAAACTATAACAATCTTATATATGTATTTAAAAAAAATCATTTATTTTTTTTTTCAAAAATCCAAAAAAATATTTTTTGAAAATGTTGTTATGCAGTAGGTATTATTTTGCATTCAAAGGACATCCTACATAAGGACTAAAAATCCATTGAGTCGTTTATGAGAAAGTCCAAAATCAAAAATATGGTTGTAAAGGCGTTTCCGAGATAATTAAAGTGGTAGAAAAAATTGTATGTTGGTCAGTTTGGGCCTAAAGAAAACGATTCAAAAATGTATTTTTATTTTTAGACAATCACCTAAAACGCTTAAATACCAAGTTTGAAGAAAATCGGTTCAGCCTCTTAGGATGTATCTTGTTATAAAGACGGACATACAAGAAATTTTATTTTCAAAACGATTTCAACTGGTGAGTGACATAAAAGAAAATGGTTTTAATCAGGAAATTTCGATTTTAGGGGCATTTTTTTAAATATCCTGAGGTTGTCCAGAAATAAGGAAAATAAAAAATAAGAATATAAAAATAAAATATTCAAAAACCAAGAAAAAAAAACAAGACGAACATTTTAATTTTTTCTAGCACTTTTTAGCAAATTCATTTGTCCTATTTTGTTGTTGTCCTACTTCTTCCTTTTCTTTTTTTTTCTAACAGGGCTGCTGCTAAGACTGTCAATATTAGTCCAACCGAGAAGTTTTTTTTTTTTTATAATCTACACGCGCTCAAGGGATTATGAATACCCTCTAAGTGTTTCAACACAGCGAGGGCGTGAAGGTGAGGTTAAGGAAGAGAAAGAATGATAGGAAAGATGTGTGGCGCGATATTCGGAGACTATAGGTGGTTGTTGTCTCAGATTTTATCTCCAGGGATGGCGGCTGAATTAATGCGGAGAAATTTCCGTGTCTTATTTATCGATGTCCCTTATTGTTCGCAATAATTTTTTTATTCTTTGTCATATTTTATCAGTATACTAGTTTTACTCAATCGCATGTTGTTAGTTCTATGGCTAAACAGCATGTAATGAGTAAACCAGCAACTCATTGTATGACATTTTTTTTTTTTTTAGAATTCGTTTTTTTAATGGAAAAATAAGAAGACATAGACTACGGCAGGGATCGAACCTGTGACCATGAGGTTGATAGGCGAACACACAACTATCGCGCCACGGCCCACCCCCGAAGTGATTTTAATAGCATGTTTGATAAATAGCGATCTACATCGTGACCATCAAATTGAAATGGTTACAGAAGTGGTTAAAAAACACAAACCAGCGACTGCAAAGTCATACCAACTCCGAAATGGTGACCGTCTTAAATGTACGAGACAATGTTCGGCGATTAAGAAGAACCAAGCCTCATGAGCTGATGGTCTAAAAGCTATGGGAAAGTGTAATAACTTTAAACTTCCCCCAATGCGATTTACATATAAATTAAGAAATTGAAATCATTTGTCGATCTTTCACAGATTGTTCCTGATTTCACCGGTGTTTTTAGTGCGGTAAGAGTCCCACACTACTCGGTACCGATTCTTACCGAGTGTCTTTTGAAGATTTCCATCGGAAAAAAAAAATGTTTGATAAATGTGAACGCTAATTATTTCTATCAATCTACCGCTCATCATGCCGTAATTGACAAACATAATTGAGAATGTAAACCCCTTTTCGAGTATTGCTTTTGCACTACATTACCGTAGGGCGTTGTCTTAATTGTATGACTTCTTCTAAATGCTTATTCGAAGACAACTTCTTTATTAACTCCAAGTGAGCCAAGTGCTCATTTTTTTAAATTTAACTATATGCTTGTAAGACCTAAGATCTTTTAAATGCAACCTGAATTGCACGGCACTAGCTTGGCACAGTGGATTTGAGAGCCAGGTATCTCATTTTAACCCATGTGCGGCATCCAGTTAATTGGAGGTATGGAAATGAATGCGCCTAGCGTGGGGATCGAAGCCACACGTCCTAGTTAGCAATCAAGCACTTTATCCACTGCGCCATTGCCACCCCAATGTTTTTCCCAATGGTTTTTTCCTTATAAACAAATTTGTTATTTATCATTTTAATTTTATTTAGAATCCATTGATAGAACAGTCTTTTTAATAATTTCAATACTTTCTTCAATTTGTGATTTGTTGATGACAAGTGGTGGGGCAAAGCGTATAATATCACCATGTGTTGGTTTAGCTAGAAGACCATTTTCTTTCAGCTTAACACAAACATCCCAGGCATCGTATTCTTCAAAGAGAAATTTTTATAAATCACATAAATATTTGAAAAATATATATATTTGAAAGATCTTACTTGGATTAATAACAATAGCATTCAAAAGCCCCTTTCCTCTAACCACTGAAACTATATCTTTTGGCAATTTGCTTAGTTCACTTCTTAGAATATTTCCCATATTTTCTGCGTTTTTAGCTAAGTTTTCTTCAACTAAAACTTGTAGAGCTGCCATTGCAACTTTGCAACCTAGAGGATTGCCACCATAGGTGGACCCATGCTCCCCTGGTTTAATACAAAGCATGATTTCGTCATCACATAGAACTGCCGAAACTGGATAAATTCCCCCAGAAAGAGCTTTTCCTGAAAATAAGTATTCAAAGATATAGCTATGCTATAGATTTATATTATCTGAGAAAAAAAAATTATACCTAAAATCAAAACATCAGGACGGACATTTTCATAATCCACTGCTAACATCCTTCCTGTTCTCGCCAGACCAGTTTGAACTTCATCAGCAATAAATAGAACATTGTTCTTTGTGCAAAGCTCACGAACCTGAGTTAGATAACCTGGATCGGGAACAACAACACCCGCTTCACCTTGAATTGGTTCAACCATGAATGCACACACATTGGGGTCTTCAAGAGCTTTCTAGAATTATGAAGTATCTTAGTAAATAAGAATATTTGACACGTGTTGGGACTTTTGACTTCGATTTTATAAATAAATCCGCAGAAGCATTTTCTCTTATTTTTTAAAATAAAAGAAGCTTTCGTGCGATCGTATCTCTCTTAAAATTTACCTCCAATGCATTGACATCATTGTAATCGATAATTTCGAATCCTGGCATGAAAGGACCAAATCCTTCATAGCTGCTTGGATCTGTTGAAGCTGATATTGCTGACATTGTACGACCCCAAAAGTTGTTTTTCGCAAAAATGATCTACGTATAATAAAAAATAAAGTTAACTTTGAGACTCCTGTTACTATAGCTATCCAGATTTGTAAGTACCTTTGCTTGATTTTTGGCAATTCCCTTCTTAACATAACCCCATTTTCTAGCCAGTTTACATGCTGTCTCTCCCCCTTCAACACCTGTGTTCATGGGCAATACTTTTTCATACTTGAAAAACTTTGTTATGAATTCTTCATATTCGCCAAGGACGTCTGAGTAAAATGCTCTGAACAAAATAAGATTTAAATATAATTACCTTCTTATGATTTTAAACTAATAATTGACTTTGATCGAAGTACCCTTATCTTATACTGTCAACAAGAGTGCTAAAAATACCAGTATAAATGTGGAAAGTTTTCTTTGATAAGAACTTCTTTGAATGTTAAGTGATATAAAAAGTTCAAATTCCCTAAAACTACGTCACAAATTTATATCATTCAATTTGTTTGCTAAAAATGTATTATCAATTTATGTGAATGTTCTCAATCAGAAATTGTAATCAGCAAATAATGAGAGTTATTTAAAATTATACAAAAAGTATTTTGAAGATAAAGAAAATACTTATTAGATCAAACGTAGTTTCCAGCCAATTTCTGGCACTACTATCTTTTTACACGATCAAATTTGATCAATACCAATAAAGTCAGTATCTGTTTCAAATTCGAAATATCTGCTAAGCTCATCAAGCACAGGGATATGCGCCTAACATCTTCAATAGTTCAGTTCCTGAGATATGTGACTCCGAAAATTGAAAATTCCGTAACTGACTGACTCACTCATTCACTCACTGATCGATTTATCTAAAGTCGTTTTCCATTGGTTTTATTCGCTCTTTTTGAAATCCAATTTAACCGTGCTATTTGATTCTACTCCATTTTGATGTTTTGTTTGTGTGTGTGTATTTTTGGGTGCCTGTTGTTTCGTTTTTTTCACTTCACATTTCGTTGTTTCTCCCTTTCTTACATCAATGTCTGTTTACTTCGTTTATAATCACTTTTGTATCACTTTGTTTTTCAATCATTTCGCCCTTCGATCACTTCGCATTTCTTTCTTTCCCTTGTTTCTCGTTCTGCATTTCCATTAAAAGTGCAATGAGTTGTTTAGGTCATAAACTAATAACTTAATGACCCGAAACCTCTGCTCTCATTTGAGATTTACCGACAGGCTGAAACACGCACACAAATAACTTTTCTGTTCCTCTTCCAATAGACACATTGATAAAAACGCACACAAGAATCTTTTCTGTTCATCTTCCTATAGACACATAGACACCACAGACCTAGTAATTTATTTTTGCTTTGTTTTTCGATTTCACATCTATTCATGGATAGAGTTTCAAAGCTACAAATACAACAATGTAAACAAATGGGTTTTGGGTGGTGAAACGTCCGAAGGTTTCCGATCTTAGTATGGCTTATTTGTGATTTAGCTCAAGGTTATTTCGCCAAGGGTTTGATATTAAAATCTATATTGGCTTGGGCGTCTAATACATATATAACTTTATTAGAATTTATGTAAATTAATTTGTTGTTTATGTTTTAAATATAATATAGGGTTATCCATTTGCGGTTTCAAAAGAAAACGTAAATAAAATACATATAAGATATTTTTGTTCATGATATTTCTGTTTTATTATAAAGTTTGAACGTTGACATTATGTGTTAGACACTACATCATTTAAATGACCACCACGCGAATTGTTGCAAGTATCGATTCCTTTGAGGTAATTTTCGACAACTTTTTGACACATATTGGGCGGTATCTCAGCCATAACTTGACGAATGTTGATTTTCAAGTGCTCAAGAGTTAAAGGATTATCAGCATAAACACGGTCTTTCGCGTAGCCCCACAAAAAAAGTCCAACGGTGTCAAATCGCATGATCTTGTTGGCCAGTTGATATCGCCACGACGAGAAATTACGCGGCCAGGAAATGTCTCTTGCAATAAAGCCATATTCGTTCGAGTTGTTTGGCATGTGGCACAGTCTTGTTGAAACCACATATTCTCCAAGTCGTATTCTTCAATAGCTGGTAAAAAAAAAGTCGGTTATCATATGACCATAACGCTCCGAATTGACGGTGACAGTCGTTTCATCGTCGTTTTCGAAGAAGTAAGGTCCAATCATACCTCCGCACCAAAAAGCGCTCCAAACAGTGACTTTTTGTGGATTTAATGGCCTCTCTTCCATTACTTGAGGCTTCTAAGAACCCCAAATACGACAATTTTGTTTATTAACATACCCACCGAGTGAGAGATATGCTTCGTCGCTGAAGAAAATTTTGTTCGAAAAATCGCCGTCCACCGCCTCTTGTTCAAGCACCCATTCGACGTATCTACGACGTTATGAATGGTCAGCTGGCTTCAATTGTTGTGTGAGCTGGACTTTATATGGATGTAGGTGTAGATCCAAATGCAAAATACACCATAATGTGCCGTAAGACAGTCCTAATTCCTGAGAACGATGAGGAGTCGACACATTCGGGTCTTGGGCAACACTTTCACTTATAGCAGCGATATTTTCAGTGGTACGAGCGTAAAGATGATGCACAGGCCTTAAAATATCTGTAACCAATCCAGTCTCTTCAAATTTCTTCACAATTTTGCCAATTGCTTGCGTAGTTGGACGATTATTTAAACCATAATCTCCTTTTAAAGCACGATATGTGGCTGTGGCAGAATTACCATTTTTGTAGTGGGTTTTAACTATTTTTATGCGCCGTGCGATAGTTTTTCAACTGAAAAAAATTGGTTTAACAACTTAGTTTGACAGATGTCGAATTCCAGTCCTGTACTTTTGAAACCGCAAAATGGATGACCCTTTGCTTGTGCTCAGTATCGATGTGCCAATGTGTTGTTATGTTTTTTTCTTTTTTTTTCAAGAGTTTTATTAGAACCTATCCATCTTTCTACATCTGCAAAATAAGGCGAGCAAACAAGCAGAGCTTCTAATATAGTTGTCAGCTCATTAAAATGACAATATCGTTCAGTTTCAGCAAGATATTGAACAATTTTTTTGAGAGTTAATTTGACCACAATTTTGTTCTGGAAAAACTCATTGGAGATAAAACATTGCCAAATTTACATTTGCTGTAATTAATTTATGCAAAATTTTAACTTCAATTTTTAAGAAAGTCTCAAAAGCAGCAAACATTATTCCTTTGAAAATACAATGCAATGGCTAACCAAATAATTGAAATAGCTCGTTCTAGTCGAAATGTTTCTTGCATCTCGCACTTGAAATATTTAAGGCATCGACACTAGTTTCAATTTAATTTCGAATGCTATTTTCTGAAGCTCCGTTCATCGAATGGCTGAGACATAAAGAAAAATATAAAATTCGAATCATAGTTGAAAGTTTATCTACTTTGGAAAAAAAATTGTTAGATAGTTGATAGCTAATTTGAGCGATGTGCAGCATACCAAATCATCATTATTGGTATTTCAGAACCATTTTCAAAAATTCGTCTTTCGAGATTTACCAACAATGCCATAAGATTCACCGCTGCTTACATTGAATCCGTCAGTGCAAATTAAAGAGAAATCTTTTTTTTTTAGAAAAACGTCATGTACACGAAATCGTGTACAAAAAGGTCTTCCATTTCACATAAAGGGGCCGTAAGCAGAAGAATTTGATCATTTACACCTTAATAATAATAACTTTCAACGAATCCGAGCACAAAAATACAATAGACTGAGATTTAACAGTGCATGATTGTTAGTGCCCGCGTTCGAGTACGAAGAGGGTACGTCAGCCAAGCTACCTTAATAGCGGCTTTGTTTTCGAACGATCCAAGTAGCTCTATTTATCAAGTCAGTTATATTACATATGCAGCTGCAGTCTTTAATCAGCTGTTCCTCAAATTTCCAAGCAAATATAAAAACACATCTTATAATTTTGGGGTAACTTGAGATTTGTGCTTGCCAGCAAAAGTTTAGTTCATCAGCTATTTTTTCCATAGGCGTTACAACAACACAAAGCAATCCGGATAGATGGTGTGTTAGCGCGAGCTGTTAATCTAGAGCAAATTTGTATCTCATTTTAGTTCTGTTTGTTCGGAAGTTCTTATTCTTATGTAGTTCTACATAATTAAAAGTTGAAATTACTTCAGAGCCCGGGTCATGTAAAAAAAAGGATAAAGAAGAGTTAATTATAGCATGCAATGCAAAATATTAATTACCAGAAATATGATTTAGAATTACCACTTTCAAATAGTAATTACCAGAAAACATAACAATTACCACTTAAAACAGTCCCTGCGTTAGAGTATACTTGAACGCAAAGACGGCGAAAATCACTTTTTTAGAATTCCCCAATAGGACAGCCTAATACGGCAAATCGAGTTAAAAAACCACAAACACTTATTTAAGTTTATATCATTTATTTACCCTAATAATCGTGTTTTTCATACCAATTAATAGTAGTAAAGCGATTAGATTGATATCTCACATTCACAATCGCTTGTATAAAATTACTATTACACTCTTTAGGCTAACATATATGAAAAGATGTACCTTACTTTATAGATAAGAAACAAAAAATAATGAAAACAATAATTTCTTTTACCTTGAGGTTAATGCCAAACGTTGTGATTGCTCCACCAAGGCGGCAACAATCTTTGGATGCCCATGGCCTTGATTCACGGCTGAATATGCACTAAGGAAATCAAAATATCTAACACCCTCTACGTCCCAAACAAACACCCCTTCGCCACGATTAAGCGCCACTGGAAGTGGGTGATAATTATGTGCTCCGTATTTTTCTTCACGTGCAAACACTTCTTTGGAACTGACACAACGCGTTGCATTGGCAGTACGTGAAATGACACTTCTTATCAAAGTTTGGCTGACAAACATTTTTTTAAATAAATTATTTACTATTTTTTTCTTTTAATTTGTAAACTTTCAGCAATTAAAATCATATGCAATTAAATGAATTTAAAAATTAAGATAAGCTATTATTAACTTAAAAATCTAATAAATTAATCAACACCGACTTGTAGACTGATCGAGTGCTCATTGAAGACTGCTAGAGCTTTTATTTTTGCTGAACTTCAAAAAGTGTCAATTTAATTATTCTCTGTATGATCAGTTTTTTTCTTGGTTATTTTTAGATTATTTATTCAAATTGAAAGCTATATGAGTGTTTAGAACCTAAACCTATACTATTCACAAAGCATAAATACGTACCTATAATCATATATGCATCTAGGAGGGTGGTAGTTCCAGTGAAATGTGTTCAGCTTGTATTTTATGTTGACACAGCTTTTATTATTTAAATTTTAAATTATTCAAATGAAAAACCAACCAACTCTATTCTGGAAATAGTGGAGATTTGTTATGTAGATACATTTGTATGATCTTATGTATACTTTTACATAAATAGGTAAATATTTTATGTACATACAGGGTGGCGCACGAATCGTGCTACAAAAATAAAAAACGTAATAACTTTTTTTCAGTGTGAGTAATCGGCTTATTTTTTTTTATTTTATAGGCTACTATTTAGATTTATAAAAACCCAAATACTTGGGATACTGAAAAAAGGATTTGGAGTGCAGCGATACCATTCATTGCAGTCCGTCATTTCCGTACAAAGGGAATTTAGGATGGAGTTTGGCGGTACTCCCCCGAGTAGATGGACCATTATGAGGCTGGTGAACATGTTTGCCGAATCTGGAAGCATCGAACGAAGACCGTATCATCGAGATCCCAATGTTCGGCGTCAGGATACAATCGTGGCTGTTGCATCGGCAATACAGGCAAATCCAAGTGTTTCGACTCGAAACTTTTCGGGCGAAATTGGAGTTAGCAGACGGTCATTACAACGGATACTTCATGATGACTTAAACTTGTATCCGTACAAAGTCCAAATTACAAGCAAGTTAAACCCTCAGGATTTGCCTGTTTGCCTGGAATTTTGCCGATAAATGATTGCAATGGGCGAAGAAGACAACACATTGATAAATCGTTTGTTCATGTCTGATGAGGCCCATTTTGACTTAAACGGCAATGTTAACAAGCAAACTTGCCGTATATGGAGTGAATCTAATCCAGAAATGCTCCATGAGACGGAACTGCACCCAGAACGAGTCACTGTGTGGTGCGCAGTTTCATCAAGGTGCATTGTCGGGCCATGCTTCTTTGAAGAAAACGGTGTAACCCAACCTGCAATGGGGACCGTTATTTAAAGATGTTGAAGGAGTTTTTTTACCCAGAACTTCGCCGAAGACGTATTCCTTTCAGCAGGATTTGGTTTCAACAAGATGGAGCAAGTGCACACGTAGCCACACAAGTTATGGCGGAACTCCAACGAAAATTCCCATACAAATTGATATCCAGAAACTTCACTTTCCGCTGGCCCCCAAGGTCACCTGACCAGACAGCACCAGACTTTTTTTTAATGGTTATGTCAAGCAGGAAGTGTACAAAACGAAACCCAGGAATTTGACTGAATTGAAGCAGTCCATTAAGACAACAATTGCGGCAATCCTAATTACAACCCTTCATGAACAATTTTCTGATCAGGTGCCGCATATGCGTGGATGAGCGTGGAGGTCATTTGAGGTCTATCATCTTAGTTATTTAAAATAAAATTTAAGTTTTAATCCAATACAAAAAAATTAATGAAATACATCGATTAAAATAAAAGTTATTTAAATTTCTTATTGTAGCACAATTCGTGCACCACCCTGTATGCACATATACATATATACATTTTCAGTTTCTGACAAATATTGGATAAACAAGCACGTTAAGATCAAAACCATATTTTGGTCGCTTTAAAAACCTTAGAACCATTTATGTAGGCACATTTTCAGAATAGTTAACTTGTTAAGAAACACAACTTTGCGAACAATAAATGTATGTATTTGTGTGCATCGAAAGCAATATCTATAGTCTTTTGTTATAAACAAATATTAGACGAAGACTTTCCTCATCTCTTGGCTTATCCTAATTTTAATCTGAATCTCGTATGACTACAAAACTGCAGACATATGAAACAGCATAACATAATCTGACTTCTAAAATTAGCAATATTCCTGTACCTACACAGAAATTCACAAGCTCTCAATTTTTTAAAAGTGGCGGTAAAAATCTTACCGAGCGGGACAATTATGGTAAGGAAATTTATGGAACTCAAAATATAACCATTTTTGAAAGTCCAAACAAAATCGTACTTCTGTATGGTGCAGTTGAACGAATTCTAAGACCTTGGTTCAGAATTGGTACCACCGATATCGACGTATTAAGAGTAGCTAAACTATGGTTTAGGTTCAAGTATGTACGTGTTAATAATGATTAACGAACTTGAACAATAATTGAACCTTTCTCATTAATCCGCCAAAATCGGTTGGTTAAAATTTTGAACCAAGCCTGGACCACTGTACAAATATTTGTACAACTGTCCTTAAGTGTTTAATTAAATGTTATTTTGAAGTTGTTTAAGATAAACAAAAAAAAAACAAAAAATGGGCTGTATCGGGAATAACCCAATGAATTGTTTTACTTGAAATATTTTATTTTTTCCCTTTTTATTTTGAACCGGTTACATCGAAATTCAGCTGGAAAGTTTATACCCAAATTGCCAGTACTAAGAAAATCCGAGGAAAACTTTCAACCATCTTTCACGTTCCCTACGTCCGATAGAGGGAAACATTTCCAGATTAATTTGTATTCACGATTTAAGATTTAATTGTACGAATAAGTTCGACGACAAGATACATTTGATTCAACTTTTAGAAGCACACTGCCGACAACTGACCGTTTGACTAAAAGATTTTCCAAAAACCGTTTTAGTTTATATTTTGCGGCGTAATTTCCATTTTCACTTTTTATCTCTTTTTCCACAATTACACTGTAATTTCCAAAACACCAAAATGTAGGTGAATTTTCCTAAAATATGTTGGGCGTCTTTTTTCCAAAATTATAATGCCCAAATTGTTTGGGCTTTTTTCCAAAATTTAATTTCGTAATTTCCTACCGCGTAATTTCAGGGAGCCATATATATTTTTTTATTCGACACTTTGATAGTCTTCATAATTTTGTCCAAAACAATATTTAACTCACTAGTGAGCCTGAAAAACTGCGTGAAAAAAATGTTTGTAGGAAAAATTATTTGACAGTTTTTTGTAGAAATTCTCGTATATTCGGTATTAGAAAGTACATGAACACATACTCGTAAAATATGTGTGAGGTACATTTATAGTCAAAAAGAAAAATATCATTCTGCTTTTCGTTCTGCAGTTCGGTAGAATTCAATCAGCGAAATAATTGTAGTAGATTATTTGGAGAATTCTCCACTCCTTTTTGGCACAATATTAATTTATGGACATTAATTGTGCATACTTCTACAAACATTACAAAAATTATTGTTAAAAGCATATAATTAACGGAACTGACTCACGCACAATGCTTGTAAAAACATTAATTATTCCTATCTTAACCTGTGGCTGTGAAATCTATTGCTCATGCAGTTTTGAAAGTAAGAGAAGATTAAATGTAGCTTTCAACAGCTCAATTGGCTATATTTTTGGACTGCGTAGATTCGACCATATTTCAGCCTTTTCCAAACAACTATTGAATATGACCTTTAACAGCTTTCTTGAGTTTCGCACCCTTTCCTTATTTCCGACGTCTTGTTAACACATCAACCACACTATTTGTATGAAAGAATAAAATTGCCGTCTTCGAGTAGATCAGGTCAGCTCATTCATTTATGTTACACACCCTTAACATCGGAAATTCAGTTCTTTATTAATAGCATCCGTCTTTGGAATCGCCTACCACGCAACATTAGAAGAATTCAAGATGTAAGAAGGGTAAAAAAAATATTTGTTTGTCTTAATGTATCTTTAATAATTATTAAAAAAAAAAAAACAGTTTATAGTATAACTTTCCGTATTAACTTTGTATAGCCTATTTCGTATTTTTCATGTAAATTTAAATTTAAATTTTTGTTTGTGCTTATCATAAACTTATAAAATATTATATCTTAATGTGTATAAGCAATCGATTATGAATAAATGAAATGAAATGACTCCAGACATGACAATTTATAGTAGTTTACAAGTATAGTACTATAGGGCAAGTTTTGCATTTGGAAAAAAAATCGAACTCGAGATTTTAATCAAAGTTGACATTACCATGATAGAGAACACAAAAAAGTGGGTCCGGCAATTCTGTCTGTCTGTCTGTCTGCCTAAGCGACTGAACCGATTTTGTTTAAACTTGTTGCTTAGGCGTTTTAGGTCATTGTCCAAAATAGATTTTTGAATCGTTGTTTTAGAACCAAAAATAGCGGTAGATACATGCCATACAAATTTTTCTACCATCTTAATTATCTCGAAAACGGCTCTAACGATTTTTATAGAAATTGGTGTGTGTACTACCTTGTGTATGGTCTACACTTTGGCCAAAAAAAATTTTAAAATGTTTTGTTATTAACGGTACATGCCATACAACCATTTTATTGATTTTTGACTTTCTGATAAACGGCTGAACGGATTTCATTCAAAGTCTTTATACATGATCTGCTTCGAATTCTAAATAATACTGCATTTAAAAATTTTCGAAAAATAGTTTTTTTTTTTTGGATTGTTGAAAATTCAATATTTCGAAAACGGGTGGACGATTTTTTCTGAAATTTTGTTTTTGAGTTTATATTATTAAATATTTAAAATGTTCATACCATTATTTTTAAGAAAAAATTTAAGAATTCTTATATATAAAAAATTAAGTGAAAAAGGACTTTAAAAATACATTTAGCCGTTTCTATTAAGAATATTTAGCATATAATGTAGTCGAACATAGTAGCAAGTACGTGCGATCCAGTCATGCATTTTATTTCTGGTCCCGCTGCAGGTATGATTCTTAGTATAATGAATTGTCGAATGCATGCTTCAAGGAATGGTTACATATGTAGGTACCTACACACAAATGTATATTTAAATGGATTTGAATTATGAAAATAAGGAGGATACCTACCTATGTATAGAGAACCTAGGTATGTAAATATCTGCAGTGCATACATATATGTATAAATGAAAGTGACTGCTGTATATGTGGGAAAAAATCGTTTTTTAAACTTATATAAACTGCCAAAACCATCACTTTAATCGGTTTCTCGAAAAAACGAAAAACACAATTAGATGCCAATTAAAATTTTATAAAAAGGTATCTCGAAAATTGTAGGACGGACTTTGATGAAATCCGGTTATTTATTTTTAGTTTTTTGAAAAAAAAAATGTTTTTCAAATTTTGGTATGCAGGTTTTTTAGAGTTTATTACTGTACATGTGACTATAAAATTTAAAATTATTTTTTGATAAGTTTTAAAAATATTGATTTTTCAAAAAAAAAAACAACAAAAATTAAAAAAATTAATTTTAATTATAAAAGTTTTTTTAAATTTTCATATGAAGAATTAGTTTGGGTACCTAAAACTTCTCAGATATACAATTTGACAGAAGTACAATGTACCGTTACCAAGAAACCCAAACATTTAAGAAACCATTATATGAAAGTTCCCGTAATAGACTTTTTCCGTAAACTCGGTTTGGATCAACTGATAGCTAGTACCAACAAAAAAATCTCTAAATTTTTTAACAAAATTTCGAGAAAAAAAAGATTTATTACAAAATAAAATTTCAATTTCCCTTTCTGATGAATGCCAAAAGAATCACACATACCAAATTTGAAGATAATCGCTTAAGTCGTTTAGGCTCCCGCTCGTTATACATACAGACGGACAAATTGACAGAAAGACAGACAGACGAACAGGCATTCTTTGTCGATCACTTTTTTAAACTTCACTATGATCGTAATGTCATGTTTGATTGTTAGAATTTTTTTTTACGAATGTATAACTTACCTTATAATACCTATAATCGCAAGCAAGAAAATCTACTACAATAAGTTGAATAGTATGTTATACGGTTCTGTAAATTATTGTCTAATTCATTGGTTAAAGCTAAATCACTGTCGGTAGCTTGTGACCTCTGTATTTCTAAAACACGTGTGTTTATAATAATGTTTAAATTTTGTATTCGGATCTTAATAATAAATAGTTAAAGTTATTCTTATAATATAAAATGCTTATTATAGAAAATAACTCAATTAAATATAATACTGAGTTGAATTCAAATTAATTAATTAATTCATAAAATCAACAGACCTTTGAAAATAAGATTTTTGAAGAAAGATGTTATGTAAAACTAAAACATCCATGATTGTATTTTATTTATTAATTTTTTTGATGAGGTTATCAAAATACTTACTTCTTCATGTTTCGAAGTTAAAAGCTAACTGACTTTTCCGGAACTGCGAAACCAAATTACATTTTTCATATTTGAAAGACAGATTGTTCATTATTTTGAGTGTTAGTATTTTTATTTTTCATATTTAAATATAACAATAAATTGATTTATATATTTTTTTTGTTTTTTTTTTTGTTTCATGTTTGTTTATATTTTCTAAATTCATGTTTACATAATTTTGTATTATTTATTTATATTAATTTTAAATAAAATATTATTAACCGATTAATTTGTATAATAGCTCGTTTATTTGTCAAAGCTATTCTACGAAAATGGCTGTAAACTTTATCTTAAAATTAAATATTTTATCGCACTAAGCCATTCCGCAGTAATAACTTATTTTTATAATACTAATTTTTAATAATCTATAGTAAACTAAGTTAAAATAAAAAGAAAAACAAATATGTGCAATTTTTAAATAATTTAAAATAAAAAAAGAACAAAATATGAGTTTAATTACAGTTGTTTTTTTGTTTATTAATTATTCGATACATTGTGTTGTTGCTGTTGTTGTTGTTGTTGTTGCTGCTGTTGCTGTTGTTGTAACAGCTGTTGGTGATGTTGTTGTTGCTGTTGGATATCTTTACTTAATCTATAAGTTGACATTACATTCGCACAGCTCTGATGAAAATACAAATTCCGCCCGCGGAAAAAATCCGACGAGAATTCCTTTATACCTGTCTTTAGAAAAAGAGACAAAAAATAGATTGTAAGTTTTCGTTTTCGACAGCTACCCAAAATTCAAAGTACGTAGAAAGTGTGTTAGAGAAAAATACAAATTAAAAGGTATTGCCATGCAGTGAGGTGCAATATTTTGCAAGCGAAACTAAAATTAAATGCAAAATTTACCTTACAAATGAAACATTTGTATTCTTCGTCCGGTTTATCCGAACTTATCCCCACCTTTGAGTCCTGCATTAAGTTTCCTCCACCACCGGGAGCACTAGCTGTTTGGGCTGCTGCTACTGTTCCAGATGTCGGTCCACCATTATCCGAATCGGGAATTTTCGAACGCAATTCTTCAAAATTGTATTTGTTGTTATTGTTGTTGTTGTTATTATTATTGTTGTTAATCGGCATCTCCATATTGGGCTCTGTACTGGTAACTTGAGGTTCAGAACGTGGTCGTTCATCATCGGGGGAGTGGCTTTCATTTCTATCAGAAAATTAGAAAATCATGGTTTTTGAAAATTAATCAGAGACTTTAAGAAATCTTACCTATTGCTCATGGTTTCTTCGAATTTTCTCTTCTTTGCGTTTAAAGTTTTCATCGAATCATCATCATCAACGATCACATCTTCATCGCTATCATTATTGCACGTATTCGTATCGATGTCCTTACTATTGCAATTGCGCTCCTCGCCGCAAGAGTCCGCATTGTAGAAATGATGCGTTGTCGATGAAAGCTCATTCACATTTTTCACTAAAAAATCAAAATTGAATTTTTAAAAATATTAAGTTAATCAGATTTTAAAAACAAAATTTATACCACTGATATGTGGACTGGAGTTTGATTCCCAATTGTTGTTTGAATTCGTCACATCGTCCTCTGCACTTTCCTTATTTATCACACATGCAGTCCTGTACAGAACTCCGTCCAGTTTACCAACACTACTTGAACTATTCATCTCGGAACCGGAATCGGGAACATCGTCGTTACAACTTTCCACGTCGACAGTTTCGATTTCTTCTTTAGGTTGTTGCTCTTCCTGTCAAATGATTTAAAGTAGGCAAAGTTATAGTCACATGTCAAAATGAGTTGACATAACCCTTTAAAATCTTACCTCACTCTTTGTAGCTTCCATTGAATATTTTCGCTTGCAAATTGGACACGAACTACAAAATAAATTATCCAAGAAGTACATGTCACTTCCGTATTTCCGTTTTCGAACTTTTATTCGTAAGCGATTCTGTCGATTATTTCGTATTCTCTGGAATGTCTAAAACATAAACATCAATATTAGCGGAAGTTCTCATTTTGTTTTATTCAAAAATTCAATAACTAACCTCCCATCGATTGTGACTAGTCCGGATGGCATTTTCCTGGGCAGGACATGGTGGGGCAAACATATAATTGGATTGTAAATTCGCCCGTTCCATACCGGCGCTCAATTTATAAAGCCTATCTAGTTCGGTTAGAAAGTGTGAGTTCCATTCTTCGGGTGTGAGTTTAATACCACACACTGGGCACACATCAGGAACATGACCACGAGAGTTGCCATTTTTTTGTTGGCCACCACTGTTACTATGGACATCTGAAATAATTGCATTAAAAAAAAGAAAAATAAGCATTTATGGGCCTACATATGTGAGTGAGTAATTAAATTTGAATTAATTTTGTTTTGTATCGCACACAGAAAATGTTTTTTTTTTCCAAATAACGCAAAATCAACAGAATCCTTAGCATCAGGAAAAAAACAAGATAAATTTAACGGTCATTACATCCTGTGTAGTGAATAATCAACGAACCTTGTAACAGATAATAACCATTTTAGAGATCCCTAATGGCGGCTGAGTGGATAGATTTGATGTGACGCCATCTGTTGTGTATATTGCAAATTGCATTGGGAATTTGTTGTGATTGCATTTTGAAATAGATGAAAAGACTGTGCAGAAATGGGGATGCGAATTAGTAAAATATATCCAAACAAGGATGCACTTTATGGATCATGGATATGCATATTTGGAAAAGAAGCGCGACAAAATGTTGGATTTAATGGTGACAATTACCGTTTTGGAATGAAATTGCATGAAGATGGCAACATGCGTGACTCAATATTCGGTTGTCAACATTTATTCTAATATATACCTAGCTGTAACTAATAGAGTCCTTGAAAGAAATTTGCAGTGGGTTTTTGGTTCAATAAATTTGTTACTTTATGCCAAAAAATCGAATGTTTGGTTGTTTGGAATTTGACATCACCGTCAATCTCACGCCATTTGACATTTGTTTATACATTAAAATCAAACACTTTTTTGTTTGAGGTTAGGATTAAACTGATTTTTGCGATGGGTATATGCGTATTGCATTGGTGTATGCGTTTTACTGTTTTCGTTCAGAGCAGATCATCTGTAATAGAGAAGGTATGCTCTGAATTTATTCCGAACAGACCGAGCTGCGAAATGAGCGCTCTGATTCGTTTTAGCTGTCATTGACTGATATTTGGTTAATTTGTTTCTGTCGTATTTTATTATTTATAAAAAAAATACATTTTCCACCATATTATTTTGTATGAGTATTTTTTTTTTTAATTCACAATGACACAAATGATATGTTGTGGTTGTCTGTTCAGCAATCAACTCAGACTCATCGAGCGTACTCCGACGTCTTAACATATCCAGGAAGAAAAAAAGAAACTCAATTTCGTAGCTTTGAGTGAAAAAATAACAAATAACTTGTTTGACTCTGATCTAAACTAAAAAAAATAAAAATGCCTAATGTTCTAGCATAATATCAAAAGGTATAGTAGGCATGAAATCGCTCGTTCAGAATGTCTATTGTGAATTGAGCTGGGTGGCACATAGCACCCTCCATGTCGTTCACAGCGTTTTCATCCGATTTTGATCCAATTTGATTTACCACTCTCAATTGATGCCATGACAATGTATTCGTCGTCGTTTTTGAAGAACTAGAGAATAAGAAAAATAGGGAAATTAATAACAGTTAAAACATGGCCGTCTATTCGTTAATCTGTTTCTCAAAAATGGCGACAAATTCTCCATTCATTGAATGTATATTTTGGGAAGGAAACTAGATAATTTTCCTCATGTCAATAATATCAAAATTGAAATGTTTCTTCAAACATTTAGCTTTAGTCGATATCGGTAAATATTAAATATAATAATGTTGAAAAGAAGTAGGAGACTGAAAGCAAGGTAAGTTTCTAGTCTCCAATTGACCATCAGCTTTCAAAAAGTCGAATTTTTTTTTGAAAAGAATGCTGAATGAAATTGTTTTTTTTTTATCAAAAACAACTGTTTTATTAAATTGTAAAAATGTATTACCACTCGGTACACTTTCAAATATTTCTTCAGAATCCTCGAAAAAAAATCATTACAAGTGAAAAAAATGCAAGAAAGTATTATTTTTCAATATTTTGGCAATGGCCAACTGGTAGATGACTAACTGTTGATAATTCTAGATTCACTTGACTTATAATGAATTATGTTCCTTGTTTTTTCTTCTTTCCAATAAACGTTTCCATAATCGGAAGCAATTTTTTTACAGCTGGCCAAAGAAACTTAGCTTATGTCGAATTCCAAACATTCCAACCATTTCAAATCGACTTCGGATCGATTTTTTTTATAGCTGTAGGGAACTTCCAGAAAATAGTGTGCTTGTAAAGTCTATGAAATCTCGCTACAAACGCAAGATCAGTTTTGACAGATTTTGTTTAGAAATAATTCGATTGTGTTAAAAAAAATCGAATCTTTGGTTGTTTGGAATTCAATAATACTTTCAACCTTCCTACGTATTCTGAACGTGGTCAGTTTGAAAAAAAAAACAATAAGTTAAAAGCCTTTGTTTATATTTACACACATAAAATTTCAATAAGCAATCAATTGTGACACACTTTGGCTTATTTGTATCGAAAATATAACTTGCTAAAGGAAACACTCCCGATGACATATCAAATTTTCTACTTGACCTGTCACTTTACCGAGAGTTAAAAATATAGCAATATAAAATAATTGCAATGCATGTTTTATCCATTTTTCAACCTTCAACCATTCATTCCATCATCGTCCCTATAATCATAGTGGTACTTTTCAATTTCAACAAGGATAACATAATATTAATACACGTGTTAACACCGAAAAAAATCAACAAACAATAAGAGAAAAAGAAAAAAAAAAGAACCATATTCCATAAAAGGGAAATGAGTTATGAGTTTTCCTAAACTCTGGAGCTATAGGGTTGTTTTTAGTATATAGAATAGAGTCCTTTCCCTGTGTCCTTTTGCATGTTCAATCCCCCTCTCTCAATGATACAAACCATATCCAGCCGAGACAGGGATCCGGGAGTAGAAATATGAGCCTCATATGCTTATACTTTCATGTGACTAATAGGGATTTTTATTGCAATTGCAAGAATAAATAATGTGGCCAGCACAATGGAATTGTGGAATTTTTATTAAAACGATATAACAAAACGATAACCAAAGATAATATCAAAACAATAACGCTACGCAACGCAATTCAAAAAAAAAATTCACAACATGATGAAATGAGAACTTCCGGAAAATTAGACAGATGAATGAGTTCCGTCGGTTGGTTGTTTTTTTGGCAGTCGGTGTACGAGTAGCACGGATGTGTTCAACATTTATGCGTATGCAAAATATTTCCTGCAATCGCATCGGTCGGTAGAGTAGGTTGGCCGTAAATGTTGGCGGTGTGGTTGCAAAAATAAAACCCGAAAACTTTTTGACGTCTATTCAAGTGCGTGAATTCTTTTTTTTTTATTTGAACCGCTTGTCAACTGGTAGGTTATAAGAGACAAATGAAAAAATGTATTTTTCTGTTTACCACAGCCTGAAAACAAAATGCTGTTGACATTTAAACCGCGAACAACATACGATTCAACGAACTGTCAAAAAATGTGCCTGTCTTTCAGAGCAAATCATCACAATTTTTTTTTCTTTTTTCTCTCACTTTCATAAAATATTGTTTGGCATTTGACATTGAGGTTTGAATTTTTGTTTGCTTTTCAAAATGTAACCATGGCAAAATCCGATCCCAGTAACCTGTACTCTGTGACCCACTCCATGTGGCCATCACCTCGGCCGCCGCGCGCCGCCAACCACCCTAACATCCAGAAACAGAAGTTGTCAAAAAATATTTATTTAATAAATTTGACACACTTTAGCTTAGAAAATTAGGGAAATTCATCTCGGTTGCAAGTAATTAAACTCTGAAATGAATAGATATCAGTGTGGAAATGAGCCTTCAGGGGATGACATCTGTTAACTGTTTGTTTACCTCATTTTGGGGTGAGTTCGTGGAGTACCACATGAAACAACTACTAAACTTCCTTACCTACACATGCAGAGTTTGTCATGTTGTAATTGTAATATTTGGCGAAATAATAACCGTACAGTTTATACGGGGGGGTTGTACAGAGTTTACACACCGAACGGATATATTTTGAAGCCACATTACGGTTACAGTTATTTCTCGTAGTTGGGATCTGTATGTTTTCAAAACTCTTTGACCTTTTGACGTTTTGAAGTTTTGTACAAATCGTGAAGGGTATATGTTGGAAGTGAGTGAAAACGTACACAACAACATTTTGCCTTGCAATTTGTTTAAATGATTTGCTTTTAATGAGCTTTTAAGGGAAAACATTCTGCAAGCAGTTGTGTATTGTGTAGTTATATGTATTTGTGTGAGTTGGCGAATAGGTCTATCTATATAAACCTATGTAGTGTGCGTGTGTGTGGTTAGAATAATTATTGTTAGGTGGGGGATGACTTTGCACAGATTTGAAGTGATTAGCTGGGTGAGTTGAAGTGGAACATTATGCGATGTTATATAGTTATTAATTGCTGTTGAAAAATTGTTTCGTTTTTCAATGGTATATGGGGGTAGGTAGTAAGAGTTGATATATACATTTAGATATTATACGCCACACGGTATGCAATACATAATATGTATAGAATGGATTAGATGGTGGATGCATAACAAATTGGATTTGGAAAATTAATTTTGATATTATGAAATGAAATATTATTGGTTTTTGTGCTTCGTGATGGTGGACGGGAGCATGATTTTGTGGTTCAAAATCACAGACGAAGTCAAGTAATGTATATAGTTACAGCCAGTGTTGCGCGCTGTTAAAAAAGGGTTAATGAAAATATCAATTTGGCTCTGCCTTATGCCGAAGAGGTACTGTGCGTAAAATCTAATGAATATGCTTTTCATGCCAAGATATTTTACTTAAAGAAAGAGCCGTAAATCAATCACAGCATCATGTCTTGCATCATGAATTTGTTAATTTTTTTAAAGTATTTCTAAGCTTGTGTGCAATTCGCCTTGAATTCCATATATAATATGTTATATTGTATTTATATAATTTGATATTTCAATCATAACGGATACCGATTTTTACTCTATTATTTCTTTTCGGAAATTACTTACTAATGGCGAATAATACATATTATATCGGTATGTATTCAAGTTTTTTTTTACTGAAAGGATTTTATTATTGAAATTGGTAATTGGAATTGGCTGGGTTATTTTTTTTAAATATCTTTAATGACTAAGTCAATTTTGTTTCTAATTTAGCACGCATTTACTTCTTAATGGCTATTACAAATAAAACTGGGTTCCAAAATTTAAAAAATTGTAAATAAAAAAAATTAAAGAAGATGCAACAGTATGCGCGTGTGACCCAGTCATGCCCTTTCAAATATTCACCTTTTGAAATAAGCAAATTAACTACATTAAGGAAATAACTGTGAAGTAACTCACCATTTATTATTTTAAACACTACTTGGGCGCCACTTAAAAATAAAATGCACGACTGGATTGCACGAAATTGCTTTTGTAGTTATATTATGAAAGTGCATTATGTAGGTGTGTAGGTAGCGTAGGTTTTCGTAAGTAAATCCAATATTGTCATGAGCTTTGACGCACGGTCCATTAGAGATTGCTCCATGCAGTGCCTCTAGATATTTTTCTTACAAAAGTTCTTTTTGCTGTTTATCACGGATAAAATCAGGAATTAACTTACCCCAACAATAATGAGACAACTAACCCCGACTGATCTTGTGGCACTGAACGTCAATTTTTCGGTAACAGGGAATTGATATATAGAAATATATATATTGTATGTATGCAACAAAAAGGCTCCACCAGTCACATTAAACGCACCGAAAAAAGCAAAACAAATGAAAACAAACAAAAAAATTACTTATAAATGAAAAAAAAAATAGTTTTTTCCCAATAACTCTCGAACTACATACACTCCTGACGAAAGACAATGTGAGGCAATGCAGATAGCTGTGGTTAATACAAGGATAACAAAAAACATGCATACAATTGTGTAGGTTTAATGTTATGGGCAGTAAGTCTACATGCCCCTGAGGACAACTAGCCCCGGTTACCCCTAAATAAAACAAAAAAAAAATAAAAAATCGTTGTAGGTGTTGTAAAAAAAATTAACAATTTTGAAAACATTTTAAGGAAAAAAAATTGAAACGACATTTTAAAGTAATTTATTAATATACATATAAAATGTAAACTTCAAAAAACGTTGGTTATTCGTTTTTGAGAAAGTGATTTTCAAAAAAAATATATATTTATTGCTTAAAAATCAAAAAACTTTTTTTTTTTTTAATTTGAATATGCAATATTAATACTACTTTTAAGGCGCATTAGGGTAATAAAAATAATTTTAATCGGTTTTTCCAATAGTGAGAAAGTCGAAAATATGTAAAAGTGGTTCTAATAATAAGAACGCAAAATAAAATATTTTTTACTTCAAACTGGACTGCACTAATTTAAGATCACACACATTTTTTTTTTATCAAAATGCTTGGAGCTATTTTTGAGAAGATACAATTTTTCTAAACGTTTTTTTTTGAACATTTGTATGGGAGGTACCGTTGTTTTTTATTTTAGCATAATATTTTTTTTCAAGTAGGTATTCAAGATAATATCAAAAAAGTACTAAAACATACAAATTTGTGAAGAAATCGATTCATTTTCGAAATATTGAGTTTAAGAACAATTTTCGTTTACTATACTGTTTAAGCTTTCATAAATATAAAAAGAAAATCAAGTGAACCAATTTCTGGTTCCACTAGAGGTACCAAAAATAACCATTTAAAAAAAAAAAATGCATATCTTTTCCCTCATTAATACACAGCTTTTTTTTTAAATTGTTGGAGCCGTTTTTGAGAACAATAAGATTTACCATTTTCTCTAAGAAAAATGTATGACAGGTACCGTTATTTTCAGTCTTAAAAAATTAAAAAAAACGTGTGGGCATATTGCCGAAAAAACATTATATACAAAGTTTGAAGAAAATAAATGCATCCAACAGTTAGCTGTATGCACGCGGATAGACAGAAATGTCATACCGAATTTTTTCGTCTTCGCTATCATCGTAACGTCAAGTTTGATCAATATTTCAAGTTCAATTTTTTTTACGAATCCATAACTTGAATTCGATCAAAATGTTTATACAGGAGGTCCTTTAAATTCTAACTAATATAGGTATCAACCTTTTTGGAAAAAATAATTTTTTTTTGACTAAAAAAAACATATATTTTATAATTCCATATATCGAAAATGGGTAGAGATTTTGGTTGAAATTATGTTTCTAAATTTTAATTAAATACTAAAAATTTCCATACCCAACATTTTTTACTTATGTAAAATGTATTCGTAAACAAAATTTTTTTTTCTAACAATCAAACCTGACATTACGATCATAGAGAACACTAAAAAAGTGGGTCCCCCAATTCCGTCTGTCTGGTTGTCCTCGAGTCTGCAGCCTAATCGGTTGGATGGATTTGCTTCAAACTTGGTACATATTGGTTTTTCGGTAATATGCCCCCACGTTTTTTTCATTTTTTTAAGACAACAAATAACAGTAGGTCCCATACATTTTTTTGGCCAAAAAGAAAAATCTTATTTTTATCAAGAACGGCTCCTACGATTTTTATAAAAAAAAATCAGTTCATTGATGAAGCGAAAGGGTACCTTTTCATAATTTTTTTTTTGTAAAAAAATTGTTATATTTGGTACCTCTAGTACAACTATTTTTTGGGTTTCCGATTTTCTGCAAAACGATTAATTTGATTTTTTTAAAAATATTTTACGCAGAAGCTCCTAGAAAGTTTAAATACTATTGTACCAAAATTAAAAAAAAAAAAAAATTTTTTTGGAAATTATTTTTTTTTTTGAAAACTCAAAATTTCGAAAACGATTAAATAGATTTTTTCGAAACTTCGTATTTGGTAGTTTTTTGACACTATCTTGAATAGTTAAAAAAATTATTTTCCAAGGGTACCCCCCAAGCAAATTAAAAAAAAAAACCGTTAAGAAAAAAATGTATTTCTTAAAAACGGCTCCAAGAATTTTTATAAAAAAATGTGTGAGGTCTTAAATTAGTACATCCCACTTTTAATTATAAGACTGTTTTTTTGCGTACTTATTAAAGGTACTTCCCATAGAACCACTTTTCATATTTTCGACTTTCTCAATATTGGATGAACTGATTAAAATAATTTTTTTTTGCAAATACTCCCTAAAATTTTTAATAAAACTGCATACGAAAATTTTCAAAAAAAAAGCTTTTCGATTTTTAAAAAATAAATAAATTTTTTTTCAAATCGATTTTTCAAAAACCAGTAACATAATTTTTTTTTAAATATAAATTTTATATGTATATTAATAATATCATCAAAATGGCGTTTCAAATTTTTTTTGTAAAAATGTTTTCAAAATTTTATACATAAAAAATTAATTTACTAAAAAACCGCTACAAGGATTTTTGAATTTTTTTTTTATATATTCTTATTTATCCATGAATTCAAATTCCATCTTTGTTTTCCCCCAAACTATAACGACTAAGGAATATAAGAACATTTAATTATGTGTTTTATCCATTTATTTCTACCTTATTATTATTCCCTTTTTACGAATTTTTGCGTTGCCGCTGAATGCTAAACACAATTTAGGACCTCATACATTTATTTATACACATGTGTCTTTAAAAATCACATAAATCTTATGTATGCACAATATTGTAATGGCACCTAAATTATAAAGTAATATGCATATAGCTACCTATCCACCTACATTCGTCATTTTCATTATTGTATGTACATGTTTACATACTTAGGTTTCGTCTATATACATATGTATGTAGATACATTTTACTCTCCTAACTTACATTAATAAAATCCATAACTTAGATTTTAATATACATGTGTAGGTAGGTGCCTATGTAACTATTCCTTGAATCATCCATTCGACAATTCATTATATATATTAAGAATCAAGATAATCTAACCTACATAGGGTGTAAGCCTGCATAGGATAACTATACCTAACTATCTTAACCTCTATGGTTATATCTACATTAAAGTTGTTAGCTACAAGAGCAAGTTCGTACGATCCAGTCGTGCATTTTATTTTAAATTCATTCTACTAAAAATCTTGCACATAGTATGTGATTGGTCATAAGAGCAAATGAGTAAATATGTATGTGTGGTTCAGTCGTGCATTTTGTTTAAATATAAATTTGATTTTTAAACTTATTTCCCTTATAACAATTATTAAGGTATTTTATTAATTTATTCCCAAAGTGATTTTTTCTCAATATTTGACAGCATAACTGAGATATCCAGTTGTGCAATCTTGTAAAGATATACTTAGATACCTAGCATTTGAGTGGAATAGATACAAATTAATGGCCGACAATATTTGCCAAAGAAAATTGATTGAAAAACTTGAATTACTCGATTATTCACCACAACTAAGTGAAATGAAATTTCAATGCTAAATAACATTAACTGTCAAATTGAAAACAAAACAAACAATAATCTTGTGAATATTCAATTGGTCTTACACAAATCTTAACACGCCCCAAAGAAAACCACAAAAAACTCCTAAATGTAGAAAGTCAAACATTTGGAATCCTTCACCAAAATCCAATACCACTGTTATTCCCTCTAACCACAAATCAAACATTCCATTCAACAAAAAAAAAGAAGAAAATATTCAAATAAAATTTTGACAAATAACCGTTAATCATTCTCAATTGCACATCATCAATTAATTACACTACCTATACTAACAAGACATACAATATTATCCAATACACCTCCATAAATAGCTCAATTCCGCTACCACACGTAAACGATTGCCGAAACCAATTTTTCACAAAATTTATAGCATTCAATTTAAAATTATATCTTTCTTTTATGGGCCGCAACGCAGCACCCTATCCCCCAAAGCAAGACAAAAACCAAGAAGAAAAACATCCTGTTTTAGTCTATTTGTTTAACATTCAACCTCGATACGCGACCCCTGATCTTTTAGAATTTTTATTGATATTTGAAAATATCCCCGTATTTTAACACTCCTCTGTTCACCACTCGAGCTCGCGCCCTGCCGTTGCATTTCCGTAAACATTTCAAGCACCCATTCAAGAGGAGAAGTAAAAAAAAAGATTCTTCCAAGTGCCACTTTACTTAATCGATTGATGATAATACACGACGAATCCAAAGACAAAGACGACGGCGACGACGCACGACGCAAGAGCTAATCATGGATATGAGATTGGGATGCATCGTCGTATGCAACCACCCGTTCCCATATATGTAAATCACAACTCAGCGAGTAATCAAAACAAAATGAACACGAATCGGGAAACAATATTACCCATCTCATATGCTAGATTGGATTATAATAGCTCGTTACCGGAATTTCATTCCTCGAAGATGGAGCGCCTGAATTAATGCTCCCATCCCACTATCCGCAATTCGGCATGCATCCATATGGTGTTTATGATACTACTTCGAGCGTGCGATGCTAATCGCCGAACAAATAAACAATCATTACCCGAAAAATTGACGTTCCTCGCATAGTAGGTATGCGAGTATGATGTGCCATTGTTCAAACTTCGACATATTGCTTGACTTTTCGAATTTCGACAACCCCTTTACATTCATTCATATAGAGATAGAGGTATCCGCAATCCGTAAAAGTCATCGCACGGATAAAGATATTCCAATTCCAACTTTGTAAATATAAATTCCCCGTGTCAATCTTTTGCTTGGGCAGTCGTCATGCGAAACGAGAATGAAAGATACTTTTGTTCACTTTTCAATTTCAATAAAAGATACTTTGAATCTAGTTGGACTGCTGGCTGCCGCCAGCCACGGCATCATATCGTTACTTTTTCGAAATGACACAGCCGGCAAAATAGCTCCATATCTGTGAGTGTTTGACGTTTATACAAGGAGGCATCTCTTAATTACGATCATTATTTCTAATCGGTTTGCGAAGCTCTGGGAGCTCCATGAGGGATGCGAGCATATTGTGCTAAAGGGATTGTGCTATTATAGAGTTTCGCTTAACCCCTTCTCATCATGGTGGCTAAATGATTTCATGCGGGAAACTCTTAAACTAGCTTCCTCTCAATCTCTCTGCTGACAAGTGTTACAACATGCTTATTGTGTGTTTGAAGATATTTTTGGAATTCTGGCAGTTCTAGGCGAGGAAGACACTGGCAATGGCAAAATGCGGATTGAGTTTTTTGTTTTGTGGGAAATGTATAGGTAAAGTTTGTAGCTTCCGTTACGAATTCATTTGAAATAGAGTTGGGGGTGGTTGGGTACTTTTTAATTTGGCATTCGTCAGGAGTGTTGTAATTATTGTGAATTGCAGCTATCTAAGGTGAAATGACTGTTTGAATTGCAGAAGGGTTGAGATGGGCAATAAAGTTGTCATTTGACACTTGTTTATGGATATACATAATTACTGTTGTTGAGGTAAGAAATAGGTACAATTTCTAATTAAATATTTGCTAACAAATAAAGATTATTATTGCAGAAGCTGAAACACTAATTATTAGTTTGCAAACTGAAATAAGTCAAAATTTTCCGATTTTAAGTTAAGTATAGACATACTCGTAGTTTGCTTTTAGCCGAAGGCCACACGCGTCAGTTTTGTATAGCCATTTGCAGTAACCTTTCTTTACCAACTTGCTCTTGCACGTCAATACTGGCTTGTCCATTTCGATGCCAGTGGAGAACACAATAGAGAAGCAAGTAATGACGGGACTGGTATAATTGTAACTAATAGGTAATCAAGTAAAAATATTTTGACTACATTTAAATCATATTTAAAAATAAACTTGAGAGCAAATTGCTCATCAAGTGACATGCTGTTTACGTTAGAGCCAATACAGAAATTTAATATTTTTATTTTATTTATTGTTTATTAATTGACTTTTATAAAAATTCCTTTTATTTTATAAAAGCCTAAAGCTAGAACCCGACGTTAAACATAAATAGTCAACGCTACGACTCTTTGATGTAAAAATAACGTCAAATGGTAATTGTTCCACGTCGTGTGATTATCAACTAAAAATGGTATAAATTAGTTGACAAGAAGGACGTGACCTGCGTTGACACGAATTTTTGGATTGAGTCATTGACAGTGTGGCAACAGACTGAAAAAAGGATTATGTGATTGATGACGTCAAAGAGTCAACGTTATGAAGATTACTTTGAGCGTCTTATTTTAGTTTAAGAGTTGGTATGCTAATCTTGTAAAGTCAAAAGTGCCCAATTGCCAAATAATATCCAGATGCCCAGTGGGTAACTTGATACAATCGAGTTTTGCCGATATAATCGAGAATTGGAAGCACCTATTTTGGTTCTATCGAGTTTTGTCTAACTATACAAACGAGGACAAACCAAAACAATTCTCAATTGTATCGACAAAACTTGATTGTATCAAGTTACGTGCTGGGGCCCCATCTATTTGTAATTTCCCAATTGTATTTTTATTTCGGTTATTTTCGATATCAACTTCAACTGACACAATAACGCTATCGAACAGATAAATGTTGGGGAAATATTTTTTTCTTTTTCATTGTCAATGTCTCTAAGAGCTAAAAGGTAGTCAATTCTATCTAAAACTCACATAGCCTATGGTAAATACGCAAATGTAAAAGATCACAGTCATTAAAAATAATATAATTCTATATAATACTTATATCTTGCTACTCACTATACCTAAGTCATTGAACTTTGTATACAACTATTTACATATTAATGTAAGAATATTAAATTTAACATTCTAGATTTGAGCCCATGGCAGCTAGCGTTAGATTTATTATATTAACAATGTAATTAATTGCTTAATAATCTATATATACAAAAGAAAGTTTTAGTTTAGTTATTAAAGTTTTAATACCTCAAGAACGGCTGAACCGATTTGGCTGAAAATTGGTGGGGAGGTAGCTAAGAAAGGGAGACGGACATAGGATACTTTATATCCCGTTCGACCGCGTGTAACGTGACATAAAACGTCAAAAAGAATACAAGTCACTATAAAACGTGGTATAACAAAAACGCATCTGACATAGAATAACAACACGCAAATGACTGCTAAACGTCCTACTGCATGTGAATAACTCAATTTAGTAGAAAACGATAACCATTGGGATACGACAATCGCTGAAGCCCTTATCCTGCATCTCCAAACTTCAAGTCAGATACGCACATTATTTTCTATCATCATTTCGACATGCTCTCCATCGAGCCCATCTAACCTGTGGCACAAATACAAGAATAATATGTCAGAAGATATTTTACATCAAATTCGTGTCAGTTCCAGAAATCACGATCTAGAGATGAATGAGGAGATACATAATGGGGCTTTACTCTTGATCGAAGACATGTGATACCTCATGTGCGGTAGTTAATTAGTCAGGTTAGGAATGCCAGCGCCAAATCGTGAAATGAATGACGCATTTAATCAAGAATTGGAACGGGATTGTGAATATGATCAGCAAGAATAAGATTTAGTAGTTCAAACGATTGTACCCCTGTTGACCAAAAAAAAAAGAAGTTTGTGATACATTAATGAAGGCTATTGATTATGAAAATGGTGGTTTATATTTCCTGGATGCCCCTGGTGGTACTGGAAAGACATTCCTCGTGTCAGTAGTTTTAGCCACTGATCGTGTGAGCTACTGACGAAATAAACGCTTGTCTCATCTTCCTCTATGAAGAAACTTCAGCTGGCAACAAACATAAGAGTTGCATTGCTTAATGATACATTACATCTGCTGAAGATTTCTCTGAGCAATTGCTGATTATGGATAATGGTCAGGTACTCACCTGTCGACAAATCGAGCGGGTTGATTTTATTTCCTCATAATTTCTGTATTTTTGTCTCATCAAAAGACGAACTTATTAACAAAGTATTCCCAAACATCATTATGTACTAACTACAAAAATATTTAATGCTTAAGAATAAAGATGTAAATGACCTAAACTACATAATTCAAAATGAGATCATTGGAACAATACATTACATCATTTACGTCTAAAGGTTGGCTCCGTAGTAATCATGCTTCGAAACATAAACCAACCAAAACTTTGCAACGGTATGCAACGTCAGGAAGTTCTCATTCCGAGGATCCCGATGATCCCAACCAATTAAGACGTTTGAGTTTAAAAGACTCCAATTTCCGATCCGTCCTGCATTCGCCATGACCATTAACAAATCACAAGGCCAATCCTTGAAAGTTTTTGGTTTTAATCTGGATTATCCATGTTTTTCCCATGGTCAATCATATGTGACATTTTCACGGGTCGGAAGACCATCTGCGTTGTTTATTCTAGCGCCATATAATAAAACAAAAAATATCGTGTATCACAAGGTACTTAATTGAAGAGTGCAACCTCTGCACCAAAATACATGAAAAATAAAGAATCATTAAAATACATAGTTTTTTATTTGTATTTCCTAATAAGAAACCGAACTTAATAACATCCAAAATCTGCTTATTTATTGAATACAAGAAGAAACAGAGTTCGCCGGGTCAGCTAGTACATTTTTAATAATAATTAAATTTAACAGCAATTTTGAAAAGCATATGGTTCTTGAGATATTTCGATCCAAATTAATTCCCATGATTTTTGTTCTCTGCAATGGATAGGTATTGAACAGACATTTACTTTGAGGTATATATATATCGATGGGTTTGGGGAACATTGAAATTGTATTTTTTTTTGGGAAGGGGTTAGCTTTGATTTCTTCTAAATTGTCGACAAAAGTGAAGTCAAGAATTGTACAATAAATTTTACAACAATGGAAGGGTCTGTTCAATGCCTTTCCAGTTTTTGCGGGGTTTGGTGGCGGATATATCACCATCCAAGGAAAGTCAAATGCAATTGATGGGTGGAGAATCATGGGAAGCCGCAGTTTTGGGGTTTCGAATTCTAAGATCTTCATCGTCGAGTTTTGAAAAAATATTTTTTTACTTAATCAAAACAATCTCTTCATAATTTATTGTAATGTGTTAATTGAAGTCGTCCCCTAAAAATTCAAATAAATCCATGCTAGGAAACTCGCGGCAATGTAATCTACACTTTTCAATCAAAAAATACTCTGAAACATTATATTGCTCAGCCACTTGCGTATCTTGCACATAAATGGTTTAGCGTCCACTTGGAGCAGCAGATTTAATCAGAGGTTTTATCACTACCCAAGGCCTTTGACACCAATATTTAAGGCTTACGGGCTATTTAGAGCGATGATATCCTAATTGGATCAATTATTTTCAAAATTTGTTTTGTCCAAAACTAGAAAAAACGTTTCAATATTTTTTGTTGTACTTACTTAATTTTTTAAGACATACCACGTTCTTGAATTAAATGAAAGTGAACTTAATTCAAATTTATCATTACACATATGTATTATGTTCAGTCTATTTTTCTGTTTAAAAGACTTGTTGAAACTAGGCTTCTAATGCCAATTTATTCGTATTCGAAAATTAGAAATTTACGACACTTGTATAACTTTCCCTATTTTTAACAGCAATTCTAAATTAAATTTATTGACGAGTTAATTGGGCGATAGTATAAAAGCTCAAATTTAATTAAATTTTCCGGATATATTACTCATAAACATGCAATATGGGATTTTTGCAAAAAAGCAACATGAACGTAAATCAACATTGATGTCCCATCTTTCTTGAGTGTTTGATATTTTTCATTCAAATTTAAAGCTGAAAAACTCATTCTATACCGCATAATTTTAGGCATTTTTACTTGCAGACAAGTTTTGCATTTGGAAAAAATCGAATTCGGAATTTTGATCAAACTTGACATTGATGGACAACACAACAAAAATATAATTTTTGTTACAACCTTAATTACCTCGAAAACAGCTCTAATTATTGTGATAAAAACAAAATTTGTGCACTACTATAGGTATAGTCTCCATTTTGGTCAAAAACAATTTTTAAATATTGTGCTATTATAACTGTAACTGCCATACAAACATTTTTTGATATGTGACTTTCTCATAAACGACTCGGCGGGTTTCGTTCAAAATTTTTATAAAGGAGGTCCTCCGAATTCTAAATAATACACCATACCAAAATTTTCGAAAATAATTTTTTTTAATTTTTGAAAAAAACAACACTTTTTTTGAAAATTGAATATTTCGAAAAAGGATGGGAGATTTTTTTTTTAAATTATCTTTTTAAGCTTATATTATTAAATACTTAAAATGTTCAAACCATTTTTTTAGATAAAAATAAGAGAAATTGTTATTATAAAATTAAGTAAAAACCAACTTTAAAAATATATTTTGCCGTTTCTGCTAAGAATCTTGTGTTTACGATGTTATACAACATCGTGCGATCCATCGTCATTTTCTACTTAATTTTTTATTAACAACATCTTTGTAAATTTCTTTTTTTCTAAAAAAAATCATTTGTATGGTAATTTTAATTATAATATAAGCTTTAAACCAAAATTTCACAAAAAAAATCACCGGCCTGCTTCGAAATATTGAATTTTCAAAATCCAAAAACAAAATATTTTTCGAAAATTTTGGTATGCAGTATTCTTTAAAATTCAAAGAACCTATTATATAAAAATTTTGATCGAAATCCGTAGAGTCGTTTATGAAAAAGTCGAAAATCAAAAAAAAAAATCCAAAAGAAATACACACATAATTTTTTATCAAAATCGTTACAGCCGTTTTCGCGATAATTAAGATGGTAGAAAAATTTGTATGACCAGTACCGTTATTTTTGGAGCTAAAAAACGATTAAAAAATTTATTTAAGACAATTCCCTAAAACGCTTAAGTACCAAGTTTGAAGAAAATCGCTTTTAGACTGTAGATCGTTCTACAGACAGACGGAATTGCGGGACTCACTTTTTTGGTGTTCTCTATCATCGTAATGTCAAGTTTCAATAAAATCTTGAGTTAGATTCTTTTTCCAAATGCAAAACTTTCCTATAATACCAATATTGCAAGTAAAAATACAGGAGGAATTGACAGTTGATTATTTAAATGGTCACGAGGTTATCCCTAGGGAAGAGAGCAAGCGGTTTTCGAAAAAAAAATTACTTGCCATGTTTTGAAAATAAGTGATTATGGAAGTCTTATAAAAGCTCTTAAGAAGCTAAAGTATTTGCTGTTTTAGGTAGTTTTAATTTAATGATGTTTTCAAAATATGTACGGTATTTTGATTGGGGGTTGATGATTTAAACATCCGCAGTTCATTTCCAAAATAAATATATGAATGCAAAACTTTGTTTATTGCCATTAAGCTTCGGTAAGATTTCTGTAATCTAATACTATACATAAATATCAAACTGGAAACGACTGCTTTCTGGTAGAAATTATACAAATAAAAGAAACATTAATTTCTGTAATATAGCGACTTAGACAAATTTCTGGGAAATTTTTAGTTGTTTTAAAATTATAAATGTATATTTCCATAAGTCTTCAAATTGCTTACAAAGTAATACAAGTGCTATAGAAAATTAAGAAAGTTAATTTTACTGAACAATTCCTATCTCTCTAAAACTGAATTGAAGGCAATTTAAATAAAATAAAAATAAAAATTATTTATGTTTAATTCTATATACGGAATGTAAAACATATTTTTATTGCGTGAGGAAAACAATTCAGTTGGCTAACTAAGCAACTGTTAAATGTGAAAACAACCACCTCTCCTTTCATTCTAAATAATATTTAAACACTTGTATATGTACTTGTAGATAATAATTTGTTACGGTAACACTATTTATGGTTACTTGCCAGTTGGTACTTATTAAAGTGTGAAGTGTGCTAAAATTGGATTTACCGCCCCTTATTTTAATGTTGTTTTGAAAGGGATGGTATTTATTTAGCCGTGGCGTGACTAAAAGTATCGACTTCTTGGATTATTGCTTTCAGATTTCATATTAAAATAATTTTCAATTTCTAAGCGACTATAGCAAATTACATATACAATTTGATCACTGTAGACTGTAATATATTTATATATTTATTTTCGTATGTCCTTTTCCGTTGGTTGCTACTCTAGGACTAATTTAGCACTCTCACCACGGGAAAACCCTTCAATTCGCTCTTCGCATTGATATTTGGGAGTGTTTTTTCATTCGGATTTCATTTCTGAAAACTCATGCGTTTCCGTCGGATTACTTGCCAATTGGCGTTTTTCATTTTTAGTTCAGATTAGTGCCTTCACTGTCAAACAAAAAATCGTTTCTGTTTTCGTTGAGAACGTGTTCGGAAGGAATTTGTAAAGAGCGCACTCTATGAGTATAAAATAACAGAGCAGACCTCAAAAAACCTCAAATATGGCGTTCGAGGCAGGTCGATCTGGAGTCGAATGTAAATTAATTATAAATAACTAATGAAATATGTTAATATACATTTTTAATTAGTTATTATGATCAAGACCATTTATCTAATAAACTGCATTGAAGAGCGTTATGAACAGCGATAGCACTTTACTTCAATTGAAATAGATTTACTTCAATTTCAGAAAAAAAAATTAAATCTGCTCCCAACCTCGCAATATTTTTAAATTCTAAATTACATAAGACTTCACTTCAAACAATAAATGTATTACAATTTTCCGACGTTTATTATTGTTTTCCATTTTAATTTTCTGTCAAACAGAAGTATAAGAAGAAATATTAATAATGAAGTATCTGAGGTGTCAGTAGACATTGAAGTGGAAGATGTATATGTTTCGGCAAGGTTATTACTATTTTATTTGTCTTTCCAATGTTCTGTTGTTGAAAATTGATCTTTGATTTATTCTTTTGGTGATGATTATGATACGGCCTCTGATTTTTTCTGATTCAATCTCAATTCAATGAAAATTTTTGTACATATTTTTAGACCTACATCTGGAATTAAATATATCACTAAAATTATGATTTTGAAATCTGCATCCCTTTTCTTGAATCCACTTCACTGTTTGGGTCAAATCTACTTCGCTTTATTTTTTTGAAGTGGTAACGCTGGCTATGAACGCTTGGAAAATGACGTACAAAATACATCTGCCAAGAAATTGGGTCTCAAATGTAAAGCAGAGTTTTATACAAATGTTTCGAAAGAACAGGGTGATTAAAAATGGAAAGGTTTGAAGAAAACTTACAAAAAAAATCAAGGAAAAAAACAAAACCACTGGGCAGTTCAGAAAGTCCTGGGAATTCTACGATCTGTTAAACGATTTCTTATTCAAGGCACCCGAGATAAATCCACCGGCAAGGCAGTCATTATATCGAAAGACAACGAGGTACAAAGAGTGGAACATTTGGATAGCTGACAAACAGAGATATTGAAAAGTAAATTCGTCTAAGAAATTCGAAGATGATGATTACACAACACAAGATTTCAAACAAATCAGGGTTTATACGGAAATCCTCTCTAAAAGTGGTGTCGGAAACCCTAGGGCCGACATTTTCCAACATAGTTTAAGTTTCTAAGAATTTTTTTTATACCTTTCAAAAAATAAAGAAAATGCTTGCCTGCACTCTAAAAACTGTGTTTAAATTTACCATTAAATGTAATTTTTAGTGTAAAAGTAGGCAAGTTGCGTATTTATACACATGACAATAGGTAAACTAAAATTGAACACATTGTGTTGGATATTACAAACATTTGTTGTAAATTTTCATCCTCTGTGTACCTTTCAATCACCATTGTTCAGTATTAAACTAATAATGTTTAAACATTATGCCCACAATGTTTATAAATAAACAAACACCTTATGAACGCAACACATAAAGTGTTTGTAATTAAACAATCAATGCTTGTTTTTACTACCATTTGATGTAACCTGAAAGTTAAACATTTTATGTGTAAATTTCATTTATGATCGGACCGTTGCGTTGGCGAACACAGAGTAGGTATATAAAATCTTTTTCACTCTCATCGTGTTCAAAAAATTTACCAATTTGTGAAGTCGTTTTTTTGTTACGCTTTTCTCGCTGCAAACTGCAATACGTGATCTTTTTTTATCCTAAGGATCAATTTGTATTAATTTGTACACATTTTTAAGCCACATACATAGGGATTCATCTCCAAAAGAATTAAGATTAAACTTTCAACAAAATTATGTATGAAAACGCATAAAATTAGACCTAATTTGTGTGATTTCGCTTTGAAAAGAGCTTTTAAATTAGGTTTAAATTTAAGCGTTTTCATACATAATTTTGATGGAAGCTTACACATTGTTTGTTGAACTTCGCTATACATTTGCAGTTTAAATTATTACATTTCATGCTGATATTTAAAAAAATTAAGCTCTTATTACAATGAAATCATATAAATAAGTTTTAATGTCAGGCTTTGTTGGGAGTTTAAACATTGTTTGTCGAACTTCGCTACAAATTTACAAATAAAAAGTTTAAATGTACACATTTTATACTTATATAAAAAACGTTTGCTTAAATTCTGTAGAATTTTAAACATAAAGAATTATGTATATATACATTAAGTTTAAACATCTTAGGTGTATGAATACACATTTTTACTTTAAATCTTTATTTGAAATTACCAAATAAAGATTTAACATTTACACATTAAATATTTAGTTGCTAGAGTTCTTAAAGATCTTGACATACACAAATCCGCTGGTCCAGGTAGTATCTCCCCTATAGTTCTGAAGAGGTGTTCTTCTACGCTGGCAAAACCACTGCGTAAGCTTTTCCATCTGTCCTTTTTTACTGGTCTCTTTCCGAGTGGATGGAAAACAGCATTTGTCCAGCCTGTCCCTAAAAAATGCGAATCTTCTTCACCCTCTAACTACCGTCCAATTGCACTTACGTCCCTTCTTTCCAAGGTCATGGAAACACTGATTAATTATCAGCTAAAGAAATATCTTGAAGAGCGAAAGCTCCTTAATGACCGGCAGTAAGGCTTTCGTAGCAATAGGTCCACTGGTGATCTGATGGTATATCTCACCGAACAGTGGCACAAGTCTTTACATCGTTTTGGAGAAAGTAAGATTATTGCGCTTGATATTTCAATAGCATTTGATAGAGTTTGGCATCAGGCTCCCTTATCGAAAATGCGTGCATTTGGTATCGAAGAATCTCTTCTTCGTTGGATTAGAAATTACCTAGTCTGATATTCACAAAATAAATACTGGTGTACCCTAGGGCACCGTTCTGTCTCCGGCTCTTCTTCTCATTTTCATCAATGATCTCTTGCCTGAGACATCTAATAAAATATATTGTTTTGCAGACGACAGTACCCTCAGTTTTTCATATTCGTTCTTAGATTCTCGTCCATGTCCTTCGGATGTGGAACTTGAACGGCAGCGTATGATAAGCTCATTAAATTCTGATCTAGACAGCATTGTCCATTGGGGAATAAAAAATCGCGTAGAATTTAATGCTTCAAAAACCCAATGCTGTCTTTTGTCGTTAAAGCGGGACCCTCCCCCAATGCCGTTGTCCATGAGCGGCGCTTGTATCGAGGAAACCGAACACCTTTCTGTTCTTGGCATGTGTATCATCGATCAACTTTTGTGGAATGACCATGTATTCGACGTCGCCGACGCTGCAAGATGTTTGGGTTTTCTGAGACGATGCAAAAAATATTTCTCCCCTTCTGATCTGGCTGTTATCTACAAAGCCTATATTCGTCCAAAACATGAGTACAACTGTCACATCTGGGCAGGTGCACCCATAACTCCATTAAGCCTTCTGGACAGAATCCAAAAAAGAGCTTTAAAAATGATAGGTGATGTTACAATAACGAAAACAATTGCACCTCTTGGACACCTTTCATTATTCTATCGGTATTTCTATAGACAGTGTTCTAGTGAAATAGCCAGTTACATTCCTCCCCTTAAATTATTCAGGCGTAACACCCGCGATTCTAGAAATGCTTATCAGTTTACCCTTGAGCCCAACTTCGGACGTACTGTCAAGTATAGGGATTCCTTCTTTAGCCGCACCACACGAATGTGGAATGCTTTACCCGACCGAATTTATCCATCCCATTGCGTTAGTCAGACATTTAAAACCAATGTACATGGGTATCTCCTGTCTAATCCTATCCCATTTTGCTAATCGCTCGCACTGTGTATATACATTTTAAGGGTAGTCATAACCCCTTGAGTGCGCGCAAAATTTAAAAAAAAAAAAATACGTGTGAAACTATACTGCAATTATGGTAGGCAACAAGTTTACTGGCTATATGATAGTAAGATTACTAATTTTGTTTTGAAAAAGTGACAGCAGCGAATTTACAAATGTAAACGGTGATTTTTTAAGAGCTTGGTTTTTGAAAATTCAAAAAAACACAGAAACTTGTAAAAAGTGAATGAAATTTTTATTTGGATTGATAAATCAATTTCTGCCATTTACTTTTTAAAAATAAGTTCACTTAAATGTTGCCCGCGGCTACGCTTCAGGTGGTCCATTCTGAAGGTCCAATTTTGGCAAACTTTTTCACACATTTCGGCCGGAATCTCACCAATGACGCGTTCAATGTTGGCTTCCAAGGCAGCAATCGTGTTTGGCTTGTCTCCATAGACAATAGACTTAACATAGCCCCACAAAAAATAGTCTAACGGGGTCAAATCACATGATCTTGGTGGCCAATTGACTGCGCCAAAACGTGAGATCAACTGCTCACCAAATTCGCCTCTCAATTGATGCATAAAACGGACGTAGCTTGCGAAACACATTTTTCACAGAGCACGAATTTTGATAATAAATTTCAATAATTTGCGAACGTTGTTCAGGCGTAAGTCTATTCATGATGAAATGGCAAACAATACTGAATCGAAATGTCAAATGTTCGTGGAATTTGTCATGTGTGATCTGTCAAAAATATAAACGTCAAAAACCAAGTAGCAAAAAAATCACCCTTAATTTGCTGACAGCTAGTGCTCGAGTCTGTTCATAAAATAATTCGGAGGTCTTACAACGCGCTCGCTTCGGAGAAAGTTAAGATCATGTTTGACATGCTCGTGCTTCAGTTAACTACTCTGAATGAAAAAAGAAAAACGCTCAATGGGATGTGTAAATTTGAGAAACCATTTTTTAAATTTAATTGCAATGAACAAGTTATTTTATAACTTTTGGCTTTTGACCAATAATTATTAGTTCGTTATTCTACTTTTTTTTCAAGAGATCTATTTCCATTCGTAGTAATTGCTGAATGGTAAGGATATCGGAACCACTTTATAAAGGACGCTGAAAATTTTGCAACAAGTCCACGAGTTTCTGGAATTTTTCTACTAATGCCCAGACCGTGTATAATTTTCCATCATTAGACTTATTTACTTAAAAAAGATCAAAGGTGTTATATAAAAACCACTTTAAAAAATCCTAACACCATTCTCTCGTACAATAAAAAAAAAAGTAGAAAAAAAACAACCAACGTTTATTACTTTTTTTTTTTGAATCCTCAAATTACTCATTCCACACTGTGACTGCCAATTAAAATCACTTTGGTCAATCTCATTTGAAATTTACTTTTCGGCTTCCTCCTTGGAAACAACACCTTTCCACAGATCTATATGTATTTCTTCCCCATTTCTCTAGTCTAATTTAATAAAGAAAGAAAGGAATTCTCTCATTAAGTGATTTCCTTTCAACATCCTTTTTTTTATTTGTTAATCTATACGCAAGGATACTTGATAAAATGCAAATAGTCCTTCGTTTTAATTTTTTTTTATTCTTAAAATTAAACGGAAATGGAGAACACACAGGACACCAAGAGTCAGCTATCACAGAAAAAAAAATCAATTTGCATTTTTCTTTAATTTCTTCAAATCAAGAAAAAAAGGGAGCAACAAAAACGAAGTAAGATAAAAAGTATCTTTGCAGGATCATTTTGGGAAGGGTTTTTTTTTGTTGGTGTTTAGTTTATCTATGAGCAAGCAAAGCCAATAAAAGCCATTCATGCGTTAGAATGCACAACTTTCTCAATATTATCGTCCTTTTTGTCTGTTGATTTACATACAAGCAGACACACATCATATCAAATCCATCACCACCACCACCCTACTGTCTTGTTGAAGTTTTTTCTATCTCACAAAATCAATTGCGAATTTTTTTTGAATGTTTTGTGTTTGAAAAAGTATCTAAAAGTGTATCTCACAACTTACGTCTCAAATCCCTTGGATCAGAATTATTACTTCGTGGACTTTCACCCTTTTCACCGTCATAATCGTTTGATCCCTCCAAGGATTCATGTGATGTGCATGTCGGGCTGGCTGAATCCGTTCGAAACGATTCGCTGCTACTGTTGAATAGATTCTGCAGGGTGAAACAAAAAAAAAAATAAAACGGAGACAAGGATGTTGATATGTGATAAATCCCGTTACCATAATTGGATTTTCCTTCTTTTTTGTTTTATTTATTTTGTTTGGTTATAGAAAAACTCACCTGATCCAAGGATATGCCGATATATTTGGGAGGTGAGAATGCTGAAGGCAGTTGAAAATTCGTTAATACGGGCTTCGAGAGTCCTCGATCGCTGGCAAAGTAACTGGCTGGTCCACCGTTTGCCAACATTCCGTGGTTAAGGGATTGCAGGAGATGCGGGTGAAAACTGTGCAGGAGGTGGGTGCCATAGCTGCCCACTAAGGACATATTGTGAAGGTCTTTGGCGTCAGGAAGCTGTGAAGGAAGAGGAATAATGTTGATTATTCAATATAGATTTAGGAATTAGCCTTGGTGATGGGTTTTATATATATACGGTCTACCAATATAACTTATATATATGTATAAGTTCTTAAGATAATTTTGTGTGTGCGCACAATGACAAAAGAAAACAAGAAGTGTCCCTTTTAATATGGATAAATAGTTTGTGATGGTAGCTTAACTAACCTAAAGAATTTGGCAAATGCTCTTCAATGGGCCTTTCGATAAAAGGGGTTAAGTGTTTTTTACGGAGAGTTCTTTGAAGATGTCCAGGGAATGAAGTGTAATGAGCTATTCCGAAGATATTTAAAGATGATTAAGGGCATTTTAATTGAAGAGCAGAGGTTTTGTATTATGGGTTGATTTGAGGGGTAGAAGGGTTATGGGACAGATATTTTAAAATCCTTAAAACTATGACTGTGTGCAAAGATTTAATATTGCATATTTTGCATTCTATAAACATTTTGTGGCTTATTTAAATTACCAGAAGAAGGATCTTCTTAAAAAAATCACTATATCCGCATTTTTGGACTTTTGTACGCATACAGGCGCTACTATAGAATAAATTGATAAGTGATTTTAGCACAACGGGATTTTCGCATCCATTTGCTATGAAAGGACTGCAACGACACATGACAGAAAAAGCGTCCTAGAATATTTCCGATGAGAATATAGCAGCTGCAGCTGAAAATGTTGGTAATATGTTTAATGTGGCTGGCGACAATAAAATGACATATTTTAACAATTTGCACTCCATATTTTAGAGCTCCGTACTGCATTCTTTGTTTTTTTTTTAAATCAAATGTTTATGAGACCAAAACTCTGAAAGCTGCACAGGAGCTATCGAGGTTTGCGTAGTTAATAAAGTTAAATCTTTGATTAACCGTCTTAATAATGAACTAAAAATCTGTGAGTTCAAAAATGATACACTTAGTAGATTTCTGAAAAGCCCGACGATGGTAGCTTCTATCGAATGCTCCTTATGGAAAGCATCCAAGCTATTCAAACGACCCCAGACCGAATATAAAATTTTAAGATCTTTGATAACCACTTCGCGAATATGTTGAAGAGTCTATTTCTAGCAAGTACAGCTAGAGATTGTTACGGTAAGATTTCCCGTAACAAAACCATTCTTATCAATGGTTGATTTTCATATTGTCATCCCATCTTTCAGTCCTTAAACCTTCCCCATCATTTATTCGTTCCACCATTTTCCGTTGGTTGCTCTTAGCAATGTGAAGGTTACATCGTGTTGAGCAAATGACAAAAGCAGGTACCTTATTCTCTGATTTGGATGGACTGAAGACTCTCACGCACCGATACTGAGGGCAATAAACGAATTAAACCAACAGATGAAACCTTCACTCATACTTAATATTTTGGAACACAACATATTAACATAGACGCAAAATTTTAAACAGCCTGATGTTAAGGGCTTAGCATGATTCTGCTTAAGATTTTGCTAATATTAAAGCACTCTACCAATATTTTCCTAATTTTAAACACTTTTTAACTAGTACCATACTAAATCTATTTTCTTAATAAACTACAACTAAACACGCCTAAAATAGTGCAAAAAATTAAGCGACCATAACTTTTTGACGTTTGTAAATGTCAAAGTGGCATATGGATTTAGTTCGATACTAAAAAAAATAAAGTAGCCATTTTGTGATTTTAACTTTAGTAAAATGTTAAGAATATAGTACGATACTAAACTGGCTTAAATTTATCAAAATCCTCTTTTTAGCCAAGTAAAAAAATTTGATGAATAAAAATAACTACTCAGACCACCTCATTCTCCCACTTAGATAAAGCTTTTGGTGCCTCGGCAACTTCGTCCAGAGGCTTAGTTGGTGGTGGAATCTTGTACTCTGTTTCTGGGGTCTCGTAGATCTTTTTCTCCTTTTGCTCGACAACAGACACATTGTCTGGCAATGACTTCTTGGGGCCAATCTTTTTCTTAGGATCATAAGGCAACATGATCTTGAACTTGATACCCAACACTCCTTGACAAAACAATACGTGACGAGTGGCGGTTTCGACGTAGTCGTTGCATGGATCTCCGCAATGCATCATCAGACCGTTGACGAATTTCATCGACTTTGCACGCTGACCACGCAATTTTCCGGACACGACCACTTCACAACCTTTGGCACCGGATTCCATGATGAATCTCAGCACACCATAGCACGCACGACGCGTGACGCTAAAAATGATTTAACATATTACTAAATCGAATAAAATTTTGCGCCATACATTTTAAATTTAAATTTTCTTTTTTTAAACAAGGCTATAAGCCCATCCTAAGTTACATAACGTTAAAATGAAGGGTTATCCATTTTAGGGTTTCGAAAGTATAGGGCTGGAATTCGACATCCGTCAAACTAAGTTGTTAAACCAATTTTTTTTTTTAGTTGGAAGTCTGACATTTACGAAAATGGATCGCTTAACTATAGCACAACGCATAAAAATTGTTAAAACCTACTACAAATATGGTGATTCCGCCACAGCCACATATCGTGCTTTAAGGGGAGATTATGGTTTACATAATCGTCCAACTACGCAAGCAATTGGCAAAATTGTGAAGAAATTTGAAGAGACTGGATTGGTTACAGATATTGTAAGGCCTGTGCATCATCGTTTTGCTCGTACCACTGAAAATATCGCTGCTGTAAGTGAAAGTGTTGCCGAAGACCCGAATGTGTCGATTCCTCGTCGTTCTCAGGAATTAGGACTTACGGCGCATTATGAAATCACTAGGTAAAGCACGTATGATATCTACTTCTTCTTTTTCCTCATTTTGTATGCATTAAATACCATGAAAGTGTCAGTTCTCTGTGAAAGAGGAAATATGTTTCTGTTTACATTGTATATGTATGTTATACCCCCTAACATCATTTTATTAATTTAATTTGATGATTATTCAATAATATAAACATTCAATTAAGAAAAAAAAATACGTTTAGCTAATAATAAATAAAATCTAGTCTTGATAAGATCTTGGTGCGAAAGTAAACCTTATCAAAATAATTGATTCTTTTAAATTTGATCTGATGTCGTTCTTAGCAATTCATTTAGTTAATTCTGCTGTGTTAAATGATAATAATGATCGCGAACAAAACTGGAATTTCTGGATTATATGTTTTTTCACTTTCTCTAAAAAAAACAACGAACTTATGTCATGACCAGCAAAGACTGACTACTGAGCGCATTTCTCGGGGCTGGTAGAAAAAGGCAATGTTCGTCACTCTTCCCTCCCATGGCAGATAAAGCCTCTTTTTTTTAAGGCTTTTTTGTTTGCATTTTTTTTGTTCTCGGGAAGAAAACAAAACAACCACCGCACCGCAGGCGCAGAGAACCAAACATCATTTGCGAACTCATGAACCTATATATTACTCTTCATCAGTGGAATCATCGTTTATGATTTTGTAACTGAAAATGTAGTGAATTGTAAGCATTCAATTCATTTGAATTTAGTTAACTGATGAAAAAATGCGCAACCGGTTTCTTATGAAATCATAACATACTACTCATCGATTGAAATAGTCGATGAATCCATTGATGAATTTACCAAAAAATAATTCATTGATGTCGAAATTTCCTACCGGGAAGTTTTATTTACGCACACTCATACGAAAATTATGCTTATTTTGTTAGCTGATAGCATTTTTAAATCATAAATCCAATTCAAGTAAGTCAGATTCTGATTTTTCGCCATTATTTGTTGTAGAAAGCTGTGGATTCTCCTTTTCCCCTTTTACGAAATTTTTGGTAAAGGGGAATTCCCCATACGAAAAGGGGAACTTACCACGATATGGAACACTTCATTCCACGATAGAATTACGGATATTGTGGAAAAGGTACTAGAAGAAAAACAAATATGTTCTGATCTATTCCTAGATATTGCTTTTGACAAGGTTTGGGTCTTGAGTACAAATTGAATAGACATTTTCACAGGCAGTACTAGGAAATACTGAAATTCTATGTTGCGAAACAACTCTTGAGAATTTGGCTGCAAAGCCATTCAAAAAGAAATAGTTACAGAATTGGTTGAAAAAAACGCTGTATCACATAATCAACGACTGCAAATGCATATCATCTCCGAAATGGAGACCGTCTTAAATGTACGAGTTCGGAGATTAAGAAGAACCATGCCTAATGAGCTGATGGTCTACTAAAGCTATGGGAAAGTATTAAAACTTTAAGCTTCCCACATTGTTATGATTGTAAATTGAGAAACAAAAATGATTGGTCCATCTTTCATAGATTGGTCCTAATCTACCCGTAGTTTTAGTGCGGCAAGAGTTCCACACTTCTTGGCATAGATTACCAAAACTGTCTTTTGAAGATTTCCACTTCCAAATCAAAACCCAGAGAAGAATACGTATAAGATTTATGTATGCATGTCGTTGGAATAGAAATCGCTCATTTTTCAGACTTTGTTTCCCCTCTGGAAAACGGTGACTTTAAGACTTTTAGGTGACACTTGGAACAAAATATTATCGAAACGTCAAAATATAGTATGTTGCCTACCTGTCAAGCCAAAAAATGTCAAAATCCATTAAAGGATGACTTCGATTTAAATGGATTAAAGAACCTCTACAAAATTCAAATTTTATCTTGGAAAAACGGCTCTTCAAAGGTGTCTGATAACGTTACTTTGCAGACTATTGTTAACGTTATCATACGCAACAAAAAAAACGAAAAGATCTAAGACTAAGGATAAGACCAAGACCGAGACGAGACCGCACATTAAAATTTTTAAAGAGAAAATGTCGAGACCAAAATCGAGACGAAACTGACAAGCATAGAAAGCTATTCAAGTTTTATTTACCCGATCTTCAATATTAAGCTTGTAGTTAAATTTTGGTCCCAGAATGACACCTAGAAACTTTTCACTAGAGAAAAGCCCGAGGGTTTGCCCACTAAGTCGCGACAGAATGATTGAGTGTATCCAAATTTTGGTAGTAAAAAGTATTAGTTCAGATTTCTTTTGGTTAACTCCTAGACTACAACTTGAAGCCCATTCACTTACAGGTCTCAAAGCTTTTTCCGTGATTTCGCTGAACATAGGTGTAAACTTTTATGATACTAATACATACCACCAAATCGACAACGTACGCAACCACCATTTCCCACACAGCTGTCTAACTTCACCTGAATTTTATTTATGACAAAAAGCCATGGAGGAGCTGTAATAAAACAATACCCTTAGGTGTTCCCCTGATGATTTCCTAATGGGAATGGAATTCTTCTTCTCAAACTTTCCATTTAAATTGTATGCAGATCATTTCTTTATTAAAAAAAAATTGGTAGAAAACTTTTTCAAAAAAAATCTAAATTAAAGTGAAAATAGTTGTTCTTGTGCCTTTTCTGTATCAAAGAGTATGCTTGTAAAAGCGTTCAAACATTGTTCCTATATTTTTGGCTAAGAAAACATCAATTTCGATTTAAACCATAAAACCCATTCAGTAAAATCACAAATTTTCACATTCTTTTGCAAATGCTCAATCACACCTCTGCGCGATATCATCATCGCAGTAATACAAAAAAAAAAGATAAAGAAGCCAACATATCACTGATTCCCCCTTTTTTTGAACAAAAAAAAAATAAAAAACAACTAAATATATTTTCTTATACAGTTTACCTTATCCACCAAAATTCAAATTACTTTAAACTCCGTAAATCTGCATCTCTTACTTAACACATCAGCGCCAACAACCAAAAAAACTCAGTGTGATATCCTTTTCCTCTTATCTCAAACGCACGCCATTAATATCCACACATTCGGTTTTGGAATGTATCCTTTCAAAATAGCATCAGGAGCAGAGAACCAAAAAAAAAATGTTTCAAACGTATTTTTCAAATGCTCTCAACCGTGTGTTCGACAATAAAGATACAGACATCCAGTAGATACCTACATATATGCATCTCGTACTCGTGTATGCCGCATGTCCTTGACCAGTTTTTTACTCATTCCCTTTTTTCCGCTAAATATCTTCACACTAAATCTTCCTTTTGGCTACAAAACAGTCAACACGCTCTTTTACAACAAAAGAAAATACCAACAGCCATTTAGCATTTTAAAACCATCATCCTCATGGGCCATCGTGACATGCCATAGCCATGGCGCATGGTAGTTTGAAAAAAGGATCTCACACACAGGAAAAAAGAGGGTTCACCGATTACAATCTTGTTCTAAAAAAAAAAATGTGAAAAATAGAAAATCCAAAAAAAACAGGGAAGTGTGAAATGTATGTACTTTTTCGGTCCCAATTTTAAAAACATCCAACAAACTCTCTCCATCTCCAGTCGTACCTTATTCGATGTTTATAGCTATTATACTTCTGGGCCATTTCATTTTGTTTGTCATATATATAGTGTAACGTGCCCATTATCACCCCTAAAAGCCGCCGCGCCGCCCCACCGCACAAACACATAAAACAAATGTTCAAAAATGATATGTCTATATTGGGGTATGTGCGGGGATTAAGCATAGCTCCCACCAAACCAGAATTATACACAAGCAAATTTATACCATTTCTGTTTTCAAAAGAAGTACATTTTTGATCCTTTTTCACAGAAAACAAAACTATTATCTCTTGATCCTTGTGTTTACTTATTTGTAACAAATTACATGGATATTTGCACATTTGTATGCAAATCTTTGAGTGTTTGTTTCAGTTCTTTTTTTCGGCACATCAGGAACACACAGTAGCACCCCTGTAAATTAAATCGATTGGTAAATTTAATCGGGTTGATGAGGGAAACTATACACCATCATCATACCACCACCCCTTCCATATGAGGAAGGAATATGAGGATAAAAAAAAAACCACAAAAGTAACAGCAAAAAAAAAATTAAGGGATAATCGGTGTGATGATGACACTTCTGTCATATAAATTTTGCAAAAAAGGGGATTTAAAAGTAATTTTCATTCGAATACTTGCGCTCGTTCATATATCGACAAAATGTCAAATGAGTGTCAATTTGTAGTCAGATTGGGGTTGCGAACGTGCGGTGAAACTGGAGTATAAAAAAAAACCATATGATATGATTGTAGATGAAATTTTTTGGAAGCCCTGGGCCTGGGTGAAAGGTTCTTTAAATAATAAATCATTTATGTATTGTTATACAAGTAAGTTATTAAGCTATGTGTGTTATAGCAAAATTGGACATTACACAGTGGACGATATTATGTAGTCATGAATTAAACATACAACTAAATACAGTACATCCAGAGAAAGATTTAAGGTTTGGTGTTTTTGAGAAGATTTTGAAAGAACCTATTAAAATTGAAACTGCTATGAAAATATTATGGAAGGAGGTTAATGACCTTTCCTTAAATCTTTGCAAACATAGACTGTTTTAAGTCTCGCTATCAGGAAGAGAAGTCAAATAATGACCTCTTAAATTATATCTCATGTTATAACAACTTCTCCATCTTGAATGAATCTTTATGCGCCAGTCACCTTTTCCAAATTCAATCAGACTTAATTTCAAACCCTATGCACTTTTTCAAATTTATTAATTCAAAAAGAAAATCTGATGGTTACCCTTCAACACTGAAATACAGCGCTTCCTCATCAACTGATCCTCAAGTTTCTAATCCAATTCAAAAGTTTCTACTTCGAATCAATATCTGGTCTTGAGATATTGAAAGCCATAAACTATCTGAATAACTCCAAATCGTATGGTAATGATGGTATTTCTAACATTGTGTTAAAAAAAATCGCTTTGAATATTGTGGATATTTTGGCTTATATTTTTAATTTGAGTATTTTCTCTAGAAATTTTCCTGATGAACATATTTAGATATTGTTAGTTCCACTAAATCAAACAGTATAATCACTGTATAGGTAATTGGCTCTGTTTGTCTTTTAAAGCCTTTACACTAAACTTTTAAGATCGGCATTAAATACATTTCTCGGAAAACCAATTTTTTTTATAATATTAGTTTCATAGATAAACTGCAAAACACAGCTTTCAAAACATTCAGGTCTCAATTAGTTAAATATAATAAAAGAGCTAACGCGAATCTTGCCAACACAATTCGACTGGATTGCACGTATTTGCTCTTATATTCGATCACATCGTACGTCTAAGAGTTTTTATAGAAATAGTTAAATATATTTTTTTCTTATTTCTGCAAAAACTGTTAGTATGTATAATAATTTCAAGTATTTGACATGAAAGGGGTTTGTCGTGAATACAAAATTCAAATTTTCTCTAATTGGAATCTTGAGAACTAATGCTTAAAAGTTTAACTCGGAAGTTATTGGTATTGGGAATAAACAATCTCATGGTATTTTGTTCGACGTAAATTTTTTTTTTATAATCTACACTCGCTCAAGGGATTATGAATACCCCTTAAATGTTTCAACACAGCGCAGGCGTGAGTGTGAGGTTAAGTAAGAGAAAGAATGATAGGAAAGATGTGTGGCGCGATATTCGGAGACTGTAGGTGGTTGTTGTCTCAGATTTTATCTCCAGGAATGGCGGCTGAACTAATGCGGAGAAATTTCCGTGTCTTATTTATCTATGTCCCTTATAATTCGCATTAATTTTTGTCATATTTAACGGTATACTAGTATTACTCAATCAGATGTTGTTAGTTCTATGCCTAAACAGCATGTAATGAGCAAACCAGCAACTCATTGTACGACATTTATTTTTAGAATTGGTTTTTAATGGAAAAATAAGAACACATATACTATGGCAGGGATCGAACCTGTGACCATGAGGTTGACAGGCGAACACACAACTATCGCGCCACGGCCACCCCCACTCCTTGGGAGATTCACTATAGCAGGAAATGCTTCGAGGGAATAAAATATTCGGTGGTAAACTTTTCTGGGAGATTCCCGATAGAGCCCATAAATTTAAAAACTGAATTTCATAAAAAACCGTCCATCCAATAATCAAAAAAAAAAAATCAGTTGAGTCATTAATGAAAGTGTCGAAAATCAAAAAATAAAATGCATGACTGGATCTTCGTATTCAATAGATTCTTAATAGAAATGGCTAAATATATTTTTAAAGTCGTTTTTTTTACTTAATTTTTTATACCTATTCAAAATCACCCTTATTACGATAGGCGTTTCGCTTAAATGACGAATGTCATTTTCAAATTTTTGTATTACGTTTGGCGTTTTATAGTCGTTTTCCTCAGCGTAACGCCTTAATTCGAGTGGAACTTAATTTTTTGTGAGAAAAACGTCACTCATCGTTATTACAATATGCGTTAAGCCTTGTTTATACGCCAACTAAAACGCTCTTTTTTGTCGAACAAAAATGTTTAAACGACTCGTACGCGAAATTGCCTAAAAATATAAATTTTGTTGTTTTGTATATTCTTTTTTAACACTTTTTATTAAATTTAGGTTTATTAAATGGTAAAAATTATAAATGCTGAACAAATGAAGCATCTAAACATCTCGTCGAATTATTGGCACAAATTTTAAGAGAGGAGGAGGTAATACAAAATGTACAAAACAAAATCAAATTTGGAATCATAGCACAACATTGAATTCTTTAACACCAAGTCTTAAAATTGACATACATATCCTTCTTTACTGCTATTTATTAAAGTAAAGAAAGGCAAATCTCACAGATTTGATTTGGAATTTGGATCTTTAATTATGTATATCAATTTTGTTGGTTTCTTGTTCGTATTTCTTGAGAAAATAAATGCAGCAACACTATTTATTTAGCGACTTTTATTAATTTAATCGGCAGAAATTGAATATGAATTTCAAAATTAATGACAGATGCATTGAAAATTATTTTTTTTTCAAAATCAGCTGCTTATGTGGAACGTATTTCAATCGACAACGAGTGGCGTTTTAGTTTTGTAATACCAACACTAAAACGCTTAAAAAGTGTATGGACACAAAAAGTGAGAGCTGTCGTTCAAAATAAACGCCAATCGTAATAAGGGTGAAAATCTTTAATATTTTTTTTAAATTATTGTGGCAATTTTAAATATTTAATAATAAAAATTTATAAATTTAGAAAATGTCAAAAAAAAATCATCCACCTGTTTTCGAAGTATTGAATTTTCAAAACAATTTTTTGTAAATCCAAAAAAATTTGGTATGCAGTATTATTTGTAATTGGAATGACCTCCTACATAAAAAAAATTGATAAAAATCCGTAGAGCCGTTTATGAGAAAGTCAAAATTAAAAAAATGGTTGTATGGCAGTTACCGTTAATAACAAAATATCTAAAAAAAAAATTTTTACTGAAATAGTGCACACACTTTTTTTTTATTTAAATCGTTATAGCCGTTTTCGAGATAATTATCATAGTGGAATAATTGTATGGCAAGTACCGTTATTTTTGGGGCTAAAAAACAATTCAAATATCTATTTGAGATAATCACCTAAAACGCTTAAGGACCAAGTTAGTTTGAAGAAAATCGCTTCAGCTGTAGATCGTTCTACAGACAGACACAAAGACGGAATTGCGGGACCCACTTGTTTGGAGTTCTCTATCTACCGTAATGTCAAGTTTGATTAAAATCTCGAGTTCGATTTTGTTTCCAAATGCAAAACTTGCGTTATATGTAAAAATCAAGCAGATTTTATAACAGAATACCAACTATTATTCTTATAAGATACAAAAAAAAAAATCGTGAAAATTCGTACGAATTTGCACAAATTTTTACATTTTGCTGTGAAAACCCATACGAAAAAACCCAAGTTTGGGAAAGTTGGTGAAAATTTTTAGTTATCAAACAGACATAGTATGAAAGTGGTCGTTTATAGCAAACAGGAATTTTATGTCAGTTCGCCAGCCTAACAACCAATCTACCACCAAGTTTTCCTGATTAAAATAGACACGAAAAAGTTTTTCGTCCACAAATTCTGTCAATCAATGGAATGAGAGAAATTGGAATTCAAATCATTGGAACCATTTGTTCCATATTGTTTAAAATGGCAATCAGCTTGCACGAAAATTTAATTTTCATCATCAAAATAAATAAATACATTTTTAACAAAAAATAATATTGTTCTGTTGCAAACATTTGTTGTCAAAAAAATTCTCTGAATTATTTTCCATCAATAAGTATAGCATTTGTGTTTAAAAAGCGTGAAAACATCATAAATTATCTATTGCAACTTAGTTAACTCCTTCAAATTGTTTTTTTTTTTAAACAAACTTGTGCAGTTAACTCTGGATTAATTGAGTAGATATTTCTGAAGATGGAAAATCTATTGTAATCAATTTGCAAAAATATTAAAGGGCCATATGGGTTGTGTTGCCATTTGTTTTTCGAAAGTGAAATGACGATTTTCATAGCTCTGTACATCAATTTCGATAGATTTTTGACTATTGAACGATTGAAGAAAATTCTCCACTGAAAACAGGTTTCTAGTTAACTCGGAGTGAATTTATTTCCAGAATGAACTAACTATTGTTTAACTTAAAGTTAATTTATCCACTGGATACCTGGCCCTAAGGCACTAATCATATGAGAACGACTAACAAACGACAAATTGTTGTTATTTAAAACAATTTATAAACATAAATTCCTCACAAATTCTAAGCAAAAAGTAGAAATATAATTTATATTAATATTTAGTTATAAAAATTTGCTTTGCATCTTTAAAACAAGATACATTTAGGAAAACAAATTGGGCGGCGTGAATAGCAATCTGATTATTTCGAACTGTCAAACTTTATTCCCGTTCCACATACCATCCACACTAGACACTACAACGAATAAAATGTTCGAAGTAGACTAAGCTTAAAATCAGAGAATATAAATTTTTAAAATATCATTGGCAAGTGAATGAAATGTCAATGTAAACGAATGTTTGTTAATCCATTAGTCACTCTCATGTCAATCCGCCTTAACAACCTTAAAACAAAATATTGATGACTATGAGTAAGCAGAACCAGTTTATTAGTAAGTTTCTAAATATTTGGAAAAAAATGTGTACAAAACAAATAAAAATACAAACTATACATAGAAAACTAAAGCTAGGCGAAAATTTAAATAATTATTTTTGGAACATCAAATATGAAATTGAGCTTTAGCTAAAGCCACAACAAATTGTTTACTTGAATGTTAAGTTCAAGGCTTGCTGAACAAATAGTGTTCCCAACAAAATATCCAAAAATAAATTATATCGACGAAATGATTATTCATAAATTTTTTTTAAACTGTTAAGAATTTTTTATAAACAAATTAACAAGCGAAAATTAAGTATATATAATGTTTTTCCGCAATTGAAAACAGACATAGCTATTTGTTTTAAAAAATTAACAACACAATAGCTAAATGAAAGACTTTGAGCAAAATTCTTGTTCAACTAGATTTTTTTTATGATTCGTAATAAAGTTGCCTTTAATTTACTCGAAAAATGAACTGTTTGATTACTGTTTACTGAGAACTGTTTGAGTAGCAGAATACTCGTATGACCCGATCTCTGCGATTTAACAATGAAGCACACTTGATCTCTGTCCACTTAATCGTTATATATACATATGTAACTATGAATCTGTCAAAACACATGAAAAACTAAATGAAATTGACTGCGCCTTTCTCTTTGCCCTTATGTGCTCAGTCATTTAATTCTAGACTGATAGAGGTCACTCCGGACTCTCAGAAAAAAGGAAACTCAAGTTGAATTTAATCTGACTGATATAAACTCAGGAACCAGCTCAAATTCCCTGCTCTGATCTTTAAAAAAAATTGTCTAAAACAATCTCGATTTTTGCTGCACGTAATCTGTGATTCTAAATATATATAAATATATATATTCCTTCGTTTTGTTATATTTATGTTTAATAAATGTTGGTGGCTTCATTCTTTCTTACTAGCTTGTTAATTTGTTATCCTTGACTAAACAGAATAGAGTGCTCCAACTAGAACTGAAATAGCTGTCAATAAAATGACAAAGCTGTTTTACATTTGATGAATTTTTTGCCTCACCTTTCAAAAATATTTTTCGAATTTATAGAAAAAGATCAGTTTGTTGAATATATATATATATTGCATGTTGTATGTAACATACATTACATTATGTAACATGTAAAACAAAAAGCAACGAAGAAGCAATGGCAGCTACAACATGAGGAAATATTGAAGAAACCTTGAACAGCACGTAAAGTAGCTCCGTTTGCAAGAAAAATATGCAAGAGTTTTCGAAGCAAATCTAATAAATTCTGCTGAATGGAATTCATGCCAACAAATAATTTCAATAACGCTTCTATGAAATACAAACAAAATATATGGAATATATCAACAGATCGCACGTACTTGCTCTTGTGTTCGATCGATCACATTACACAAGATTCTTAGAAAACCGCTAAATACATATATTTTTAAACTTGTATTAACTTAATTGTTTACATACAAAATTTCGTTAATTTGTTTCTAAACAAAAATGTTTATGTCAATTTTAAGTATTAATTAAAATAAATTTAAAAACCAATATCAAAAAAAAATCGTCCACCCGTTTTCGAAATATTGAATTTTCAAAAAAAAATATTTTTTTTTGCAAAATCCAAAAAATTATTTTTCAAAAATCTTGGTAGTATAAGATACTTCGAATTTGTATACAAATTTTGATTGAAACACGTTGAGGCGTTAGTCGAACATAAACAATAAAATGCACGACTGAATTACATTATATACAAAAGATTTTTAATAGAAACGTGGTTTTTCGCTTAATTTTGTATATAAAAAAATCCTTAAATTTTTTCTAAAAAAAAATTGGTATGAACATTTAAATATAAATTTAAAAACAAAATTTCCGAAAAAATTGTCCACTTGTTTTCGAAATATTGAATTTTCAAAAAAAACAATTTTTGTTTCAAAAATCCAAAAAAAACTATTTTTCGAAAATTTTGAAATGCAGTATTTTATTTAGAATTCGCAGGAGCTCCTATATAAAAATTTTGATCGAAATCCTTTAAGTTATTTATGAGAAAGTCGAAAATCAATAAAATGGTTGTATGGCAGGAACCGTTAAAAACAGAATATTTATTTAAAAAAATGTTGACCAAAATGTAGACCACACTTAGAGTAGTACACACACCAATTTTTATCAAAATTTTAGAGCCGGTTTTGAGATGATTAAGATTTACTTTTTTTGGTGCAAACAATACCTTAATTGTTGGGGCTAAATAAATAAAATGCACGACTGGATAGCACGAACTTGCTCTTATGTTCGATCACATCGTATGAAAAAGATTTCTATTTAAAATCTAAATATATTTTTAAAGTCGTTTTTTACTTTCTTTTTTATAAAAATTTTTTTTTAAATTTTTTTCGAAAAATAATTGGTATGACAATCTTAAATATTTAATAATTTAAACAAAAGATTAAAGCGGCATAAAATAATTCAAAATTCTGAAATAAATACTTAAGTTAATTTGAGCTCAAAAACAAGTATGCCATTTTATTTCCTGTATAAATTTGAATTTATGAGAAAAAAATTTTTAAAATCTGTTGAGCGGTTTTTGAGAAAAAAAGCTTTTTTTTTAAACTTTTTGAACAAAAATTAAAAAAAAAATTAAAAAACGTCATAGGTATTCAGCAAATACATATAACTATAATTTTTGAAAAAAAAATTATTGAGCAGTTTTCAAAATATAAATTTAAAAAAAAAAATGTTTTAATGCTTTTAAAAATACAAAAAATATTAATCAAAAATATTCGTACGTAGTATAAATTGGGCAACCTAAGCCTATATATGTTTAAAATTTCGAAAGAATCGGTTAAGCCATTTATGAGATAGTCGAAATAAAAAAACCGTCCTATGGAAAGTACCGTTCTTAGACATTTTTAATTTTTTTTTATTTCAACCATATGATCGGACGTACCTTAAAAGCTGTACTTATTTTTTTACATCAAAATCGTTAGAGCCGTTTCTGAGAAAAATAGTCTTTAACGTAACGGTTATATGGCAGGTACCGTAATTTTTTGAGCAAAAAAAAATTAAATTTTCCCTCTGTACAATACCTAAAAAAATCTATATACCAAGCTTAAAGCAATTCGGCCCACCTGTTTGAGCTGTAGGTGTCTATACATACATACAGACAGAATGACATACAGATGGACAGAATTTTTAGACCATCTTTTTTCGTCTTCGCTATCATCGTAATGTCATGTTTGATTGTTATCTCAAAACTTTTTTTTCGACGAATGCATAACTTGCCTTATAGTACCTATAATCGCAAGTAAAAAGGATTTAAAAGCAGATTCGAGAGCTAATCATATTAGAACTTTAAATACCTACCAAGTTTGAAGAAAATACCTTCAGCGGCTTCGGCTGTATAGACTAGACAGACGAAGTTGCGGGTCACAATATTTTGGTGTTCTCTATCATCGCATAATGTCAAGTTTGATCAAAATCTCGAGTTCGTTTTTTTTTTCAAATGTAAAACTTGCCTTATATAGTACCCGTACCTATGTATGTATATCGCAAGCAACAAAATTGAAACAAACATCGAGTCATACAGAGCTACTATTTATATTGGCAGAACTAAGCAGTGATTTCTAAATAATGGCATATTTGACTTAAATTGTAAACATATTATTTTCTTCGATTTCGAATTTTTGAAACATTTTCATTTTTGTTAAAATTTTCAAAGCCGTAAATGTGACAATTTAAAAATATTCCGCTTAATTTTATCATCCCCAAATTTCAAATTCCGAAAACCATACTTAACCCTTTCATAAATTACATATCTCTCGAACCGCTGGCTGTTGCTGCTCAATATGATTTATTAAGTTTCTCCAAATATCCCTTTCCTCGTCTATTCGCTCTAACTATATTGAGTACATTCCAAAAATCAGAACCTCAACAATTATTATTATCGAAAATTTGCAACACATGTGAAAATATTTTCAACACTAAACTTGCCGCCGCTGCCGCGGACTAAGGTGATGATAAATTAAGCGTTGTTCGTTTGTTTGAACCACCACCCTTGAAAATCCTGCCATCTATCTTTTTAACTGGCTTTCGCGAACGACCAAAAAAGGATTAATTATTTGATTTATTATACGAAAAACTACTCTAGGGTCCCCCCATTTTATTGTCAGTTCAGGACTAAGGACACACATGAACGTTACTTCAAGGAGTATCTAAATCTCGTGCTGTGAGAGTCATGCTTGATAGATATAAGTACGAGGAATGAGATTCATTTTATCATCCCTATCAACACTCTGGGAAGACGAGCGGCAAATATCACCGTTTGACACAATTTGGTTGCACCGTCAATTTATCAACATGCTTTACACACTTGTCTACAATATTATGCGGGGATTTTCACATTTCTTCTCTGTGGCCATCAGGCTATGGCTATCGTCCGCCCGTTGGATTCATTTGGTACTTTCGTATACGTACATCGTACTTACCCCTAAATATTGACACATAACAGCATCTAAGCGAAGAGAGCTTTGCTAATGAGTTTGACTTTTTTATTTTCCTCGACGCTGCCGCCGACCCCCATCGTCTGAAATAAGCTCCATCATCGGTGTTAGGATCGCACCCTCAGGATATACCTACATACATATGTACATACTGTGTATAAGAAAACATCCCTGAGGGGCGATGGGTATTGATTGTTATTGTTGTTTTAACGCTTAAATTGATGTGATTAACGGATGAAAGTAGCTGGAAAATGAGGGTAGCATATGGCCGACTGTATGTCCGGCTAAAGTTTTGCTGGTCATTGCGGAGGCAACGGTTTCCGTTACACTTTATACAGACACGTTATTCTAATGCCATTTAATCCTTGCATTCGTTAAACGGATATACAACAACGACATGCTGATTAAATCTGATTAGGTTGAGTGGGAGCGATGTCCCTAGCCTACCTTAAGTGATGATATGACGATGTGGGTATATAGGTATGTAGATATGTATATATGCTGTTGGTGTTGATTGTGGGTTTTGTTTGAAAAACATGATAAATTTGAAAATTCTATATACCTTCTGGTGTGCTGGCCAAATGAGGTTTTGATTGATACTCTCTGATATGCCACACACTTGCACTGATGACAAAGTGCATTGGGACTTGTAAATTATTGTGGTTTTGTGACTTTCGTTATATTTGACTTCTTCATTTTGCATTATTAAATTCGAATACCTATAGTTCTTCATCTTTAAATTCATCAGTTTGTCCAACACTTATTCATTTTGATTTTAAAAAAAAGGAGTTTACCAAAACAGGCAATCAAATGGCCCGGAAGTTGGTGTTTCTCTGGATGTATTAGCGGATGCTTCGTTTTAAAACCCTAGTCCAGGTGTCGGCTGATGCCTAATCCCCAAAGTCTGCTCTCTGTCAGCGGCCAAACGCAGTCCTTGGGGAGTGGGTACCATTTGACCCTGCATACGGAGAACACAGCTAGCTGCCCCGCTTGGCAAAAGGGAGGTAATTCAAAGATCCCAAACCACTTAATCGAAAGATCGGTACGTAATATCAAGAAATCAAACCATCAAAATTGTATCAAGTCTATGTTCCCGCGTGAGGCTATATGGAGCAGTATCTCTTACGAGTGGAGCTTACGGGCTTCTGATTTCGATAATCTGTGCAGGGACATAAGGAATGAGGATTCTGGCACGGGGAAATACCGGGGGTGGCCGTGGCGCGGTGGTTGTGTGCTCGCCTGTCAACCTCGTGCCGTTGTCTATGTCTTCTTATATTCCATTAAAAAAAATATCTAAAATTGTCATAAAATAAGTTGCTGCTTTGCTCATTACATGCTGCTCAGGCATAACACAAACAACATGTGATTGAGTAAACAAGCATACCCATAAATTATGTGAACGAAATAAATAAAATAATGCGAATTATAAGGGACATAAATAAATAAGACACGGTAATTCTCTCCGCATTAGTTCAGTCGCCATCCCTGGAGATAAATCTGAAACAACAACCAGCTCTAGTCTCAGAACATCGCGCCACACATCTTTCCTATCCTTCTTTATCTCCTTCCACCGGATGCCCGCGCTGTGTTAAGAAAAACATATAAAGGGTATTCATAATCCCTTGAGCGCGTGCAAAGTTATAAAAAAAAACAAATTGTCTTCGAATCTTTTCTCTCTAAAACTTACATTAGAATTTTGACTTAAACGGGGGATCCAAAGGGGAAGCCCCCGGATATTAGATGAGGCTACGACTTAGTATTATAGATACGACAGATCATGTAGGTAACCAATACTCCTTGTAAGTCGCAAACCTATTTCCATATATAGCTGAGCGAATTATAGAAAGGATCACATTCCCCTCTGAACGAAGAATGGAACTCACTTGGCAGCTGTGCTACAACCAGGAAACTATGGCCCATTTTCTACAAGAAGAGAACAGAAAGTATTATCCACCTGAACAAAAATACCCTTCGAACTCTTGTCAGTGTACTCACCGGACACAATCTACTGGGGTACCATAAAAAGAAAATGGGGCTTAGTAATGATGACCTAAGCAGAGGTTGCAATGACGAAGACGTACACGAGGAACGATCTCATGTAGCTTTGCCCAGCACTTTGCCATATAATTCTTCAACGATTAAGAAGAGCTGTCGAATCTTGCAGCCAAAAGTCTTGTTCTGAGGTCGATCGGCAACTACCGAAAAACAACTAAGACGCAGCTTTGCCTTCGAGATCTTGGCATGAATGATGCTGGAGAAAATAACACTAACAGCAAACCTATTTACCTCCACGAATGTTTAACTGTTAAAAACCGTACTCTTCTACAGCATGCACTTAATTTGAAGCGAGAGAAAAAAATTGTATCAGCGTTTACTTTTCGTGGCCTTGTTTACGTCAAAGTAACCAAAGAAGAGGATGCTAAACTAATTGAGACTTCTGATGATTTTTCCGTTTTTGCCACAACGTCATGAACAACAACAAAACAACTGTAACAGATGACAACAAGAATCCATAAACAATTTAAGTTAGTTATTCTTATTACTAGGTACTCTTATCTTGTTATATTTTTTCATCTCTCTATTTTTTTTCTTATTTTTCTTTTTCTCATAATATCTTCCTTTTCTCATTTTATTTTTTTTTTTGAATTCGAAAGCTTGTACGATTACTTTTTAATGCTTCTATATTATAAATGCCTTTCATCATCATATTCTTTGTCGTCTTGCGAATTGTTTTTCTTTCCGAATGATTTTTTCAGTATATGCATCCTTTATGAAAAGAGGTTGATTTGGAACCTCCTTTTCTTAATTTTTGAGAATGGTCGATTCCAGTAGATTGCAAAACAGAGATGCCACAGATGTTATAAGCCAAAATTGTTCAATGAGAACAATGGTTAATGTTTTATGCAGTCAGCACATTGGATTGCATATTTGTCATATTAATGCTCAGAGTATTTTACCAAAACTTGATGAATTTAAATACTTATTTGAAGGTTCAAAGGTTGATGTGGTTTGTGTCTCAGAGACTTGGCTGTCAAGTGACATAAGTGATGATGTGTGTTCGTTGAATGGATTTCATAAGCCTTTTCGATCTGATAGGGTTGGTAGAATTGGAGGTGGTTCTGCGATTTTTGTCCGCAAGGAATTGGACTGTAAATTTATCCGCAAAGCTTCTCTTGGGAGTGATATTGATTATGTGTTTCTGGAAATAATATGCAATGAAAATAAAATCTTACTAGGCTCAGTGTACAGGCCAAACAACAACATCGATTCATCAATGATTACACGAGTCATAGATGAATTATCGTTTATATCACCGTTTGTTATTGTTGTTGGTGATTTCAACAGCAACATTCTTAATGATTCCTGTCTTGTCCAAAATATGAGTACTTTAAATCTTTTCCCAGTCAATACGTCATCGCCCACCCACTTTACTAGTACTAGCAGCACACTTCTTGATGTATTTTTTGTCAGCCATTTGTACAAAGCTTTACATTTTAATCAAATCTCAGCTGCAGGTTTCTCCCGTCATGATCTTATCTATTTGGCGTTTCAATGTAAGCCGTTGATTTTAAATAGAAGTATAAGTTTTCATGATTTCAAGCATATAAATCCGAGTAAGTTGGAAGATGATTTAAAGAGAATTGAATGGTTTCGGGTTTATGCAATGCCTGATGTTGATGACCAAGTAGCTTTCTTGCAAACCAACATACAAAACTTATTCGAAAAACACGTTCCATTAGTTACGAAAGTTGTCACAAGAAAAAATATTCCATGGTTCAACAGCAAAATCCAAAAATTGATATTTGAACGTGACCAAGCATATAAATGTTGGAAGCGCTTTCGATTAGATGTTTTGTACAATTTGTTTAAAAGGTTGAGAAATAAGGTTACAAGTGAGATACGGGAAGCAAAGATAAAATATTTTGCCCCCCGGCTGAACCCGTCTAAAGCGGGATGTGCACTTTGGAAAAACCTGCGAGACATTGGTGTTGGCAAACAAAAAAATAGTAGCGCTGACAAAATTGACTGCGATGAACTCAATAGGAAATTCATTTCTCTTCCATGCCCAGAAGTCGTTAATGAAAGAACGGATCTATCTGTTGAACACAATGTGTTTTCTTTCCCGTGTTTCAGCTTTTCACCAGTTGATGATGCCGACGTCTTAGATAGCTGCTTACAGATAAAGTCAAATTCAGTTGGACTTGATGAAATTCATCCCGTCTTCGTTAAAGCCATACTCCCATATATTCTTCGGTACATAACGCATCTTTTCAACACAATCCTTATGTCGAGTGTTTTTCCTTCTGCTTGGAAACAAGCTAAAGTTATGCCTATTCCAAAAACTCAGAACGATTTTAGACCAATTGCCATTCTATCATTTCTGTCTAAAGTGATGGAAAGGATAATGAATGCCCAAATTCGTAAATACCTTATCAACAAAAACTTGTTATGTGAAAATCAGTCTGGTTTTCGCCCTAAGCATAGCTGTACAACAGCTCTCATAAATGTCGTTGAAAATATAAGGCAAACTATTGACTCTGACAATGTTGTTTTTCTCGTTCTTTTAGACTTTTCCAAGGCATTTGACATGGTCAATCATAATATCCTTTGTCGTAAGCTAATAAACCAATTTAATTTCAATTTACCTTCGGCAATGTTGATCCAGTCATACCTAGATTGCAGATCTCAAGCAGTTGTGGCAAATGGCGATGTGTCTGAACTTCTCATGTTGGACAGAGGAGTCCCACAGGGTTCAATACTGGGACCACTACTGTTCTCTTTGTATATAAATGACTTGCCTGCCTGCTTACAAAACAGTCAAGTGGATATGTACGCTGACGATGTTCAGTTACGGAAAAGCTTTCCACTAGGTTTGGTGGAAAATGCAGCAGTTGAGGTTAATGAGGATTTAACCAACGTTCATAGTTGGTGCCTGGAAAATAGACTTTGCATAAACCCACTTAAGTCTAAATGCTTGGTGATTTCAAGAAAGTTAATCGACACTTATGACTTCCCCAAAATATACTTAAATAATAATCAAATTGAATTTGTCGATTCAGCAAGAAACCTAGGAATTACGTTTACTAAAACACTTTCCTGGAATCACCATATCAGACTAACAACTGGTAGGGTTTACGGAGGGCTTCGTATGCTGTGGACTACTCATAAAATAACACCCTTAAAAACAAGAATTATATTGGCCAAAACACTACTGATTCCTATTATGCTCTACGGCTGTGAAATTTTTAATAATTGTGATTATGAGCACAAGCGTAAACTTAACGTTGCATATAACAGCATAGCTAGGTATATCTTCGGTTTAAAAAAATATGATCACGTTTCTCAATTTTCCAAATCAATATATGGCGTTACTCTTGAAAATCTTTTTAAGCTTAGAACGTTAACACTACTAAACAATGTTTTGCAAACTCATCAACCAATTTACCTTTATAATAAGATATGTCATTCGCGTTCTCTTAGAACTTTGAATATTTGGCCTATACGTTACGTCTTCTTAATATCTGAGCGGCAGTTTTTTATAAATGCGATACGTCTGTGGAACTCTCTTCCCCGATCAATAAGGATGATGTGCTGTACTAGGTTATTCGGAATTAGGCTCAAGGAGTATTTGGCGACTTTAATATAGTGATGAATGATGATTTTCTTTCTTTTTTTATTTCCTTCTCTTTCTATGATTTATTTTTCTTTTTTTTTTCTTTCTTTCCTTTCTCTTATTAAATATCCAATTTTATACTATTTCAATATTAAATTTTTCTTTAATTAATTTCATTTAAAATTAAAAATGGAGTAGTAATTTTTCTTATATCATTTTCTTTAATTAAAATGCACTTTATTAGCTATATTGTTATTTTTTTATTTTTGTTGTTGTTGTAACTTAGGACACATCATGTAAATTAAATAATTAAGTTTATACTGCCTAAGAAGATATTGTATCTTATTGTATAAATCTATGCGAATAAATATATGAAATATGAAAAATATGAAAAAAAAAAGCCTTTTGAGCTTCATAAAAGTCTCTAAATGACTCAAAAATGATTATCCGTAGAACTTATAGGTTATACAACTAGAAGTTACAATACTTCGGGTTACGACAATGGATACTTTTTGATCTAAATCTGCCGGTAACGAGATCAACTGGCTGCCCATCAACCTAACCGAACCTAATTTCCCCTCAGAACTTACCAGAAACTCGCCAACTTTTGTACATGGAAAGGAATTCAGGGAACGGCAAATATTCTGCCATTACCCCCTGCATCATATCTCCTTTTACAAACATTTGCCCAGGATTTACGCGAGTTATGATATCAAAATGGCACACTAAAGCGCTAACTTGGTTTGCTGAGTTGCCATTCCTACCAACTTATCTATAATAATAATTATTATAACTATACTAGTAATAATAATAATTTTAACTATGGCCGTTGCCACCCGCACCGAAATGGTATAGATCGTATATACGCAGCTATAGTCTCAGAAACGACTTTAATGATTTTGATTAAACGTAATGATATATGCAAAACATTTTAAATAAAACTGCTTGACGAGTTTTTGTTAAAAACGTATATACCTTCTTGACGGAAATAAGGGCTTAACTTCTTTTTTTTATCTCATACTATTCCATAAATGAGTATTTCTTATTGTCTTGCAAAAGTCACAGAGAGCTCGTTGACAATGGTTCTATTGCGTGAAAAATCTCCTGGAGGAGTTGCTTCTCGTAATGGAAATTTCAATTGACCCTGCGATTTAACTACATTCAAATTTTTATTTGGGGTTAAATGGGGTTTCGTATACGCCAATGCTTTACTCACAATTTATGCACTTAAGGGCCAGTTGTACTATCGTTGATCAGTATTTGTCCAAGATTTGAACTCCGTTTAAATCATACATCGAATTTTAGGACTTAACTCACTGCTGAGCATGGAAAAATTTAACTCGCCGATTTCGGCGGATTAATTAAGGTGCTTCAGCTAGCATTCAAGCATATGATTGGCAATTATTTAACTCTTGGTGGGAAATGTTTTTTTTTTCCATACGTGCTTACTCACTTCAATTAACATTTTTTGACAGTTCAGCTAAATAGTCAATAAATAAACGTTAATGTTATTTTTTTTCCGGGCATGCGAAAACTATAGAATCACTCAGGATTTTTATTCCACAACACTTTATTTTGCAACTTCGTGGAAGCTATCGCAATGACAAGTTCAAATAAATCATTAACATCTTCATGAACGTTTTCAAATACGTTTTAACTCAAAAAAATAATAATTCAAAATGTATTTAACTAACAACAAAGCACTTTACCTTGTGAAATTATTTATGATGGATTTATCAAATACCACTGAGCTGACAACTATGAGAGGGACCATATATTAGAATTTCGAGTTGATGGACTACTTTGAATTCGAGATTTTTTTTTTTGTATATATAATTTTGCACGCGCTCAAGGGATTATGAATACCCTTTATATGTTTTTAACACAACGCGGCATCCGCTGAAAGAAGAGAAAGAAGGATAGAAAGATGTGTGGGGCGACGTATTGAGACGGTGGTTGTTGTCTCAGATTGTATCTCCAGGGATGGCGGCTGAACTAACGCGGAGAAAATTACCGTGTTTTATTTATTTATGTCTCTTATAATTCGCATTATTGTATTTTATTTCGTTGTCATATTTATGAGTAGTTTACTCAATCACATGTTGATAGTGTTATGCCTGAACAGCATGTAATGCGTAAGCCAGCAGCTCATTTTATGACAATTTTTAGAATTGTTTTTTAATGGAATATAAGAAGACATAGACAACGGCAGGAATCGAATCTGCAACCACGAGGCTGATCTTTGGTTCAAGTTAAGTTTGTGCAACTGTCCCTAAAGGGAACATCGAAGCTAGCTATCATTTGCAAAACGTATCAAATTATATGCACGACCGGATCGCACGTTCTTGCTCCTATGTTCGATCACTTTATAGGCAAAATATTCTTAATAGAAGAGGGTAAATGTATTTTTAAAGTCGTTTTTCACTTAATGTTTTATATATAAAAATTCGTAAATTTTTTATTAAAAAAAAATTGGTATGAACATTTTAAATATTTAATTTTATAAATTTAAAAACAAAATTTCAGAAAAAATTGTCCACCCGTTTTCGAAATATTTAATTTTCAAAAAAAAATATTTATTGAAAATTTTGAAATTCAGTATTATTAAGAATCCGAAGGATCGAAATCCTTTGAGCCGTTTGTGAGAAAGGCGAAAATCAATAAATGGTTGTATGGCAGGTACCGTTAATAATAAAATATTTAAACAATTTTTTTTCACTTTTTTATCAAAATCGCTAGAGCCGTTTTCGAGAAATTTAAGATGATAGAAAAATTTGTATGGCATGTACAGTTATTTTTGGGGCTAAAACAGCGATTCAAAAATCAATTTTGGACATTCACCTAAAACGCCAAAGCACCAAGTTTGAACAAAATCGGTTCAGCCGCTTAGGCTGTAGATCGTTGTACACACGGACAGACAGATAGACAGACGGAATCGTGGGACCCACTTGGTTGGTGTTCTCTATCATCGTAATGTCAACTTTTATTAAAATCTCAAGTTGGATTTCTTTTCAAAATGCAAAATTTTCCCACTATTACCTATGTACATATATCGCGATTAAAAAATTACGCAGAGTTTGTACTCCTAATTAACAATTTCAATAAATTTTTTAAATGATTTAAAATTACATCTCTTTTTGGAAACACGGTTCATAAATTCTTTTCTATTTATTTTTAGACTTTTCTAATAATTTTTCCTTAATCATATTATTTACCTATACTAATAAAGTGGTTATCCTAACTATAGTTATTTTATATAATATTGTATTACAAGATCAAGTTAATTGCAATCTAGGATGCATAGCTATGTGATCTACTTATATATCTTGTGTGAGTGCAATTTCTCAAACTTAAATGGCAGGCAACCAACCATAAGGTGTACAACAGCAAGTCGATGCAGCTTCATGTCACTTGTTTGTTACTATGTCAACATCAAGTGCATTAATTTCAGTGGACTCTATGTTCGATCAAACGGCTAACTTATTGCGCTTTGTCAACCGCCCTCATTTACACACAATGCTGCCATTTACCTGATTTGTCACCATACTTACCGCAAAGACAAATATTTCCTCCTAGGGCAATTTCAGATGCCAATAAAGTATCTAATTAACTTCAATGCCTCGCAACATTCTGTCAAAAGTCTCGCGCGTCACCCATTTAAGCTTCTGTCATTGAAGTTGCAATAACTGCACAATGCACATGCACATCATAGCACATAACAACTGTACCTATGCTTAAACGATAGACTTCTTTCTATACGGCAATATCGATTACAGTTTCTGGCTTTGCTTACTGTATTATGTAGTCGCAAGTGTATCTATAAGCACACCCAGGTTTGCCATAAAATCGCTTGCCGCATCGACATCTTAATTGTGCTGATCGAGGCTTAATGATAATAATACCTATCTCTCTCTTTCTATCTCTGTTATTCTATCTCTCTCGCTCTTTGTTCTCCGGCGCGTTTGTTTGTAATGTTTTAGCGATCGCATAAAAATTCACATTTTATTGAATTTCCTATAGAAATTGATCGCAAATAATAAATCGTTTAGTAATTCATTTTGAGATTTATTACCATTGCTGGGCTATTTACTGCTGTATGAGCTCTATAGTGTATATACACTTAGAGAAAGAAAATTCATTTTTTACACTTCGCCTTTGGCAACAAAAATGTTGCTGTTGGAGAAACTCTTCGTTGTAATCCGTCAGTTGATGCGAATGGAAAAATCCTACACAAAAACAACACAACAAAATCTTATTATGTAATACTTCTCAAGTACTCAATTCGGTTAATGGAATTGATTGAAGATTGTAGTAGATTATTTAGAGAATTATCCAATACTTTTTTCCTTAGAATTAATTGCTCGAAATATTAATGCAAAAGTAATAGTTTTGTTTCACACTCTGCCCAAAACTACAAATTGGCACAAATTTCTGCCAATTCCTGTTCCGCACAAATTTCGTAGTTTTGGGAAGAAAAGAGCGCTCGTGAGAGAATAAAATATGTCCTCTTCCTGACAATTTATGCCCAATAAATTTTTGTGGGGGGGGGGGCAATTGTGGCCAGAAAAATTACAAGAAAAAAAATATCCTGGTTATTGTAGGAAAAGATTTGTTGAACAAATAAATAAATTTAAAAGTTCTAAGATACAAGAATATTGTGGAAAGAAAATGAAATATAAAAAGAGCAATGTTGTGTTGTCGTTTAAAAATTTGCAGAAAACTTGTGCTCAAGTCATTTCAGACTTTTTCTCACTTTATTTCTTTATGATAAAATCTCAGAACATCGCGCCACACATCTTTCCTATCATTCTTTCTCTTCCTTAACCTCACGCCTGCGTTGTGTTGAATCATTTAAAGGGTAGTATAATCTCTTGGACGCGTGTAGATTATAAAAAAAAATTAGAGAATTTCATCCCCTCTCTTCAAAAATTGAATTTGTAAATGGTGTCAAATATCATTGTGCTAATTGACATTTATGTTGTAGACACAAAATTCTTTTGATTGACCACGAAACGAAAACAGAAACCAATAGACTTATGTTTAAAGGATATGTAAATTTCATTATTAATATTATTTCATTGGGTCAATATTTGTATTCGTATCTCTATTCGTCGATAGCTACAATGTAGAAAATTAGTGTTAAATTGTAGTGGGAACAAAATGTCAAATATTCGTGGAGGGTATCATTTTTTTCGGGTTAGTTCACAGTATGATATAGAAAAGCTAAACGTCAAACATTCTTTTTTTCCCGAAAAATCACACCCATAAGAAACGCGTGTACATGTGTGGAGTTAGTTTTTTTTTCGGAACTGTATACTACATTTTACACAAAAAATTTAAAGACAATAATTATTCTTTTAGTTTGCTTTGGAATGTAAGCGATTGAACTCACTTCATTTTCTTCGAATGCAGAAAACTCTATAGCGCGTTGTCAACTAATTATTTATATACCTTTTTTACAAATGTCATTGACATTTCACTAAAATTATATATAATTTTCGTGATCTTTTATCGTTAAAGATATATGTAACTCTTGTGGGCTGTAGGTAAATTATTGGCCTAGAATCCACAAAAAGTTACATATCATTGACATTTCACTACAAAACAAACAAAAATCTTTAAAGCTCAATTAATTCACTTAGAACTTTGAACATGTCACGGGAAAGTCCAATGGAGTCCAAAAAATCCATGTCTATATGCAGCGATATGTTTAAAGCTTGGCAGTAGATTGACGGTTCATGTCAAGGGGTACATTCAAATGTCGGTACGATACCCTTTCTAATGCCGGATTTATACGAATGGCAAAATGCCATTTTATCTGTCAAATTAAAATCATCTTTCTTTTTGCCAAAAAAAAATCAGCACAGAGAATTTGGCATAAAATGCTTCCATTAATATGGCTATGTATAAACACTGTACTCACGACATATCCCAAATTAAGATATTCTAGAACGAATATGAACGTGCTCATTTTTTATTGGCAAATTGCCATTTGAAATGTCAAATCTTATTAAGCTTAGCTACATTCAACACACTTTTGTACAAATGTGGAAAAAATGTTTTGTAATATTTCAAATTTTACAAAAGTAATAGTTAGATCGCTCTTAACTTTTACTTTTGTGCAAAAGTGGAACACTTTTGTAAAATTTGAAATATGAGATAGGTTTGACCAGTATGTTGGAAAAAGACAAAACATTTTTTCACTTTTGTAAAAAAGTGTGTTGAGAGCAATAGTTTTAGTTCTTCTTCCTGATTCCATTTTTATGTCTAGTCTTGCGTGTTAACTTTTTATTTTTGTTCTTGATAATTTAAAAAAATCCCGTTATTTTTGTTCATTTATGGCAGTCGTATAAATACAAAAATTCTATCCTTGACAATAAATGTTGGAAAAATAATGCCAACATTTAAATCTGCCATTTATTGAACTCGTGTGAATGCCTGTCAATAAAAAAAATATTTTTTCCATTATTTTGCAATTCTTTTGGCAAAAATATCTGCCATTCGTGTAAATCCGGTTTAAGACAGGTTAGCAGTTTTAGTTTTAGTTTTAGTTTTAGTTTTAGTTTTAGTTTTAGTTTTAGTTTTAGTTTTAGTTTTAGTTTTAGTTTTAGTTTTGGTTTTTGTTTTAGTTTTAGTTTTATTGACTTATGAAAATAAAAATAACTGTACAAACAATTCTTGTTTATTTTAGCCAAAGCCGTCTACCAGACTGACATACTTTAAATTCTACTCGTAAATTTGATTTTGATTTTAATAAACTGATGTTTTTTATATATTTTCTTTTTTAAATAGTACTTCCCAGCCTCGAGATCTGTTTAAAATGTTTAGCGCTTCCTCAAAATCAAATGTCTGTACTCGAAAATAATGCACACGAAATTCATTTAAAACGGGACAGACATCTAAAAAATGAAACACATTTCTCTTTCATTACGTTTGCCTAAGGTACATAGAATAGGTAAATCTGATCGGTGTGGTATAAAATTGAGGTTTAATAGTTCACCCCTTAATCCAAAGATTGTGCTTATTAATTCCTTTGAATTGTTAGTTAAAAAGTAAGTTCTTCTATTGAAGTAGTGGTCCAATTTACTATAATACATCCTGTACTGCGAATTATGTGTTTCTTCCATGAAGTTATGGTACAATCGGTTTCCTGTTTTCTTTAGCAATCCATCAAGTTTTGGATCTAACGATTTCACTTGCTCTTAAACTGTAAATACCAAGTTTGCTCAACATTCAGATGCCAATTTCTTCCACTCTTGGACACATCTTTTCCAGTTGACAATAAGTGCATAAGTACTATTTTTGGTATTCTCTGCTCATGCATTGCTAAAACACGAATTATATAATTAAAATGAAACTTGAGAGTATCCAAAAACATAGGTGGAATACCAGTTTATAAGTGTATTTTATTTTTCGGGGAACTAGTGGTGTTCTAAGAAACCTCTTGATAAAATAACGTAGAAACTTCCCCACTGTTTCGAACGGTCGGTAACCCCAGGCTTGTGCTCCATATAAAAGAATGGTGGTTGCAGTTGCACGAAATATTACTTACTTTATTGTATGTGAAATACTTTTCTTGTGTATACAGCTGGCCAAACAGAACAGATGGCTTTGCATCTGCTTATTTGCCTTGGAGATGATTTTTCATAACGGAATTCGATGAAATCTACACTCCCTGATATTTATCCTCCTTTACGATTTCTATTTCCTTTCCTTGGAACGCCTACTTCTCCAACCGTGAATATCTTCCTCCACCAATACAATAACTTTATAATCTGTTGATCATAAGTTGCATGTCTTCAACTGTCTCCGCGAGGAAAACTATGTCATCTGCAAATAGTAACCCTGGGATTTTCGTCTGACGGAGCTCACTTCCTCCTTTAACAGCATCTGTGATATCATTTATGTATAAAATAAAAAGTAGTGTGCTAAGAACGCACACTTGCTTAACATCCACTGTTGTTTTGATCTTCGGAAAGGCGTTTTCCGTCCCAGATACGAGCTTTATTATTTTGGTACAAAGCTTTTAATACATTTATCTTTTTTGATGATATTCCAAGCATATATAATTTATAGAAGAGTGCTTCACGTGGTATGGAGTCGAAGGCTTCTTGAAAGTCAACATTCCTATTCATATTTTTGTTGATCTTTGCTAAGCTAAGCAATGAAAATATCTTGTCTACAGTCGAATAGTTTCTCCTGAAGCCTGCTTGGAATTCATGCAAAATCTGATTTTTTTTCTACCCACTGTGTAACCCTTTCATATAGAACGGATGAAAATAGTTTGGCCGATGTGTTCAAAAACGATATGCCTCTATAATTAGCAGGATTTTCGAAGTCTGCTTTTTTGTGAAGTGGATATATAATTGTTTTAAGGAAAACATCAGGTGCTTCTGCTTTCTCAAAGATTCTGTTGAATGTTATTGTGAGTAGGTTTCTGAACCTCGAGATTCCGTCTTCCCCTGGTGCTTTATTATTTCTTTCTCACGCAGGGTTATTGGCGAGTCCAATTGTTCATTTAATGTCAGAGGTGCTGCGTATAGAACGGCTGGCGAGAATTGTTCTGCGTTAAGAAGCTTCATGAAGTGAGTTTTGAGTTGTTGTGCGGGAAGGATAAGTTAGTATCCACTTAACTTCCTGAACAACCAAGGATACTAACTAATGATATGTTAAATTTGTATGGGTTTGTGACTATGATTTTGATATTTCTCTTCCGATACAAAGGTATACCAACGTTTTTCGGATAGCTTGAGATTTTTATTTTGGCAGCAGCAGTTTTGTCATCAGCTGTATTTCTTATATGTGATTACAACAATACCAACCTATCCGGATAGTTATATGGTTCGGTTTTTGAATGAGGCCAACCATGAATCATGATTTCTTTCTATGTATTTTTTTTGTTCGGTTTTTGTTGAATGTGAATGTGAATGTTGATGGAAAAAATACAAGTAGTGTTAAAAGGGAAATAAACGACATGGTATGAAACTGCCCAGTGAGTAAAAATGCACTGTTTGTGGATTAGATTGTGGTTGCACATTGGAGTGTTGGACACCTGTATGTATGTCCACTATGGATCGACCGAAATCGCTGTCAAAAAGCAAAGTTTAGAATATTAATTTAGCAAATTTCCCATTTTTGACAGATATTTTGAATTTAATGGACAGTGAATAAAAAGGCCAGTTGTACAAACGTGGTTCAAAATTTAATTCACCGATTTTAGCGGATTAGCTTAGGTTGAAAGATTGATCAAGATTCAGCTAAATGATAATAGCCACGGATCAATATCTGAACCACGTTTGTTCAACTGGTCCTAAATCAAATAAGAAAATTTTTCTAAGTGTAGCGTGCTGATGGTCCAAACCGAAACAACCAACCCAACAAAAAAATAAAAAGCGGTGTGTAATTGTTTGTGGCGTGTATCACTCTTCGAATTCAATTCAATTTCAATTCGAACATGTGAATTTGCTATACCTACTGCTACAGATACTGTATCTTTTTTTATTGTTTGCTCAAATTGTTGTACAAGTCAATTGATTGACACTTTTTACTTTGTGTCCTTCTACGAGTATGTGAAGTTCTGGAGGTGCCTAATAGACGAGTGTGGAAGGAGTTCGATTTTAAAACAATCAGGATATAAATTTCTCTATTTTGCAGCATATACGCACACAACACTCAGGCCAGGCCAAAGTACAAAAACTTGAAAAAAAAACAACACTCAAAGCCGAGGAGATGTTATAATACAAATCCGTTGAGGTAATAAATTGGCCGTTCGCGTTCGCTTTCAATGTTCCGATGACAATGTTTTTCTTTCAAAACTCTCAATTTGCGATAATAAATCGCCAAATTTTGACATTTTCTATGCCTTGTTCGATTTTTAATCCATCTATCAGTAGTTGAGCTGTTGTGTTCCGTTTTTTTTGTTGTACTCTTGAGGATTTTAGTTCTTCGATTTTTGATTTTGATGATTTGTTGGCCAGATTCTTGTTTCTTATTTTTTTTTTGGCATTTGTCGCCAAGCGTCGCTATTGTGTGGATGTTGTTACTCTTTACCGACGACCGATTGTCTGCTGTTCACATATCCGCATATATTAAAAAATCGAATTCGGTCATCGCGTGTATGTTTCATATATTTGATGGCAATAAAGAAAATTTGACTTGGCCTTTCATCAAAACAAAAAAAAAACACAAAAATCAAGACAGAGGGATGGATCGAAACACATGAACGGGACTGGGGTGTCTGAGATTATTATTTTCTAGTTTTAACTAGTTTTTCAGGTAGTAATTTACGTATTTTTGGAGAATAGTAAACATACATACATACATGTAAATATTTAAAACAAAAAACTAAGAAATAGCATATTTTATATTTTTATAAACACATTATGTTCCCACAAAACGAAATTACGCCATTTTGCATTTTTTTTAAATTGATCTATTTTCGAAAACACCTTAGCCCACCTCAATTTTTATAAAATGACAATGGGCTTATCTGCGTTGATAAGCGACTTCACATAACCCCACAAAAAATAGTCCTGCGGTGTTAAATCGCACGATCTTGAAGGCCACGCCACATGCCCACGACGACGCACGATAATGCGATCACCAAAAGTTTCCTTCAATAAATTGATTGTTTCGTTTGGTGTATGGCATGTTAGAACCAAAGGTCGTCCACATCAACATCAACATCAAATGTATGAATCATGGCTCTATAGCGTTCTCCGTTGACTGTAACATTATGGCCGCCTTCATTAAGAAATGTGGACCAAGGATTCCATCAGAGCACAACAAACAGTTACTTATGCAGGATGTAACGACGCCTCAACAATGGCTTGTGGATTATGATTACTTCACATACGACAATTTTTTTTAACGTACCCATTTAACCAAAAGTGAGCTTCATCGCTGAACAAAATTTTCTTATCAAAATCAGGATCGGTGCCATCTCGTTTGGGCATTATTTTGGTAGTAAATTTGTACGATTTGCAAACGTTGTTCAGGAGCAAGTCTATTCATTATGAAATGGCAAACCGAACTGAGCATTAATTAAGTGACAGCTGTCAAAAAGACCAACTCCGAAAGAAGTATTGCCAGACTAAAAACCACACGTCTTAAAAAACACTCGGTAGTAAACCGGGCATTACGATTTTACCACATATACGTCAATGTTCTGGAATGTAGAAAAAATTAGTTAAAGGGATGAATGCTGGGATGTAGAAAAAAAAGAGGAAGAAAATCTTTTTGGTCAAATAACTCAAGAATCCATTTACATAAATAGTTTGCCCATAGAATTGTATACATTTCTCTTTGTTGCTATTATAGGCATATAAACTGCGAAGAAAAAATTTTACAATTATTGCGAATATAATATCAAATGATAAAACTGTTTGGGGTTTAATAAGTTGCTGATTCATTCGAAATGAATAGATCTACGCAATTAGTTGTTGTTGTAGGGCGTTCACGAAACTTGTGTTCGAAACTTTTTAATTTGTTTTAGTCGGAAAGTTAAAGATGGTGCATGAATACCCTTAATATTTATTTTAATATTTTGGGCGCTTTCTGTATATGGATTCTGAGAAACGCCCATATTTTTGGGGATCAGTTTGCCAATGGATCAAAAATGGAGTGCGGTGTCGGCGCAGGATTTCTCAGAGTCGCTGAAAGTCTTTACGACTTCCCGAATTTCCCAGTGTCTTTCAAGCTGAACTACTAGCATGCAAAATTCTTAAATTAAATCCAACTCAAAACTAACACACGACAATAATCTCAGATAGCAAAGCGCATTAACATGGACATTAAACATAGAGTAAATTTAATCTTTGTTCCAGGACACAATGGCATCGAAGGTAATGAACGGGCATAGACGAGTTGGACCGACAGGGATAGTCTCTTCAAAACTCGTGGGCGAGAAGCGTCTCACAGTGGTTTCTCCCATAGGCCAAAAGTCAAAATTTCAAGATTTAATAAATTAATTTTTTTTAATGCAATAATTATCTATGATAACGGGACAATATAGTGACAGTAAGATTTTTTCTATAAAATTAGTAATTGGCAGTCAGTCGCGCCACGAAGTTGAGTGGTTTTCCCAATTTTATAAAAATGGTTTTCTTTGAAAAATAAATATATATATATTTTATTTTGACCTCAATATAGGTCATATATTGTGTTTTTTTTTCATATTTTGTGTTTTTATCAAGAGCCGAAACATCAAATTCCCATAAAATCCCACAATAATTTATATAGAATAACTTAAGATTATCTTTCCTCTTTACGAGCATACACTACCTTTTTTGCGCAAATTTGCGCAAATCGTAAACTGTTGACCCGAAGTCAAACACTGTTTTACACTATTTTTTTTAGATTTTAGCAATATGATAAAGCGGATTGATATTTTTAATATTTAGCATACGTCGAAGAAAGATCGCAGTGTTGCCAAAATTAATGAAACGTGGACAATTTTGAAGGAAACTTACCAAATTGGACGTTTGGAGGCCAAGAAAAATATAAGTACGTTATGTAAGTCCTTTCATAGAAAGTGGGAGGCTTGTTCCTAAAAACATTACGGTTTTATCTACAAATAGTTATTGGCTTGATTCTATCAAGCACAGGAGCAACCATAAGAAAAAAAAGTCCCCAAATAGTCAAGGGAGACTAAAAAACACATTTTTAGTAAAACTCGTCTCGAACTAAGAGGAGATGTATTGCTAAAATCGTTGAAGTACATAAAGATATCGCTTGTGTCTTGAGGCATTGCCAGTCTAGAGACAATCTACAAGTTAAAAAACTTAATTCAAATGATTCTTTGAAACTTTTGGTTGCGGCAAGATACAACTCGTGAAATTGTTGCAGAATACCCTTCGTGCCAATTGCCAGCTTCAATACACAAAGTTCTCATTCACGGAGGACAAATTGTGGCCTATAGGCCAATTAACTGAAGAGGCAGCAGAGGTGAAAAACAAAGATGTAAAATTTTTCCGATCGAACAACACACGAAATATCTAGGCTGACAACAAACACTGATTTATTAAATAGATTAATTCTTCCCTCATACCCTTTGCTTTCTAACGAAAGAAATTTGAAAAAAAAACACAAAAATCCACACTATATAAAAATATTTTTTGAATTTATGGCTTTAATTGTTAATAAAATTAAATAATATTTACAATAAATCACTTTTTTAACAATTTATTTTATATTCTATCATCTAAAATGGAATTTTGAGTTTTGACCGCCCTTTCCATACAAATTAAACCACTGTGCGTCTCTTTCCCACTTGCTGCTATGATGGGCAAAATTATTTCAGTTTTCATAGATCAGATCTCATTAATTGACTCAGGCGGAACAAAGCAAGGGTAGTTGTAACTTGCACTGGACACTGATCTATGGGAGAGCAATACGTAAAGCTGGGTATTCCCTATAACACGTACTGCCGCAGCTTTAAAAAACAGTGCTTCACTTCCTTTGTAAGTGCACCGACTTGGCCAGAGAGAATGCAATCCTTGGGAATAGATTTCCTTTCTGATGCAAAAGTGCGGTCTGATACAAACATCTGAAAAGGTGTTCTTCAACGGTGCCAAAACCACTGCGTAAGCCTTTTCACCTGTCCTACTCTACTGGTCTCTTTCCGAGTGGGAGGAAAGCAGCATTTGTCCAAACTGTTCCTAAAAAGAGCGAATCTCCTTCAGCCGCTAATTACCGTCCAATTGCACTTACGTTGCTGATTTCCAAGGTCATGGAAACGCTGATAAATTATCAGCTTAAGAAATATCTTGAAGAACAAAAGCTCCTTAATGACCGGCAGTCGTAGCAATAGGTCCACTGGTGATTTTATGGTATATCTCACCGAACAGTAGCGCAAATCTTTACATAGTTTTGAAGAAAGTAAGATCATTGCACTTGATATTTCAAAAGCATTTGATAAAGTTTGGCAAAAAGCTGTCTTATCGAAAATGCGTACATTTGGTATCGATGAATCTCTTATTCGTTGGATTTGAAATTACCTTTCGGACCGCTCAATACAAGTTGCATTGGACGGTCTCAAGTCTGATATTCACATTCTAAATGCTGGTGTGCCTCAGGGCTCCGTATTGTCTCCGAACCTTTTTCTCATTCTTATTAATGATCTCTTATCTAGAACTTCTAATCTACTAAATTGTTTTGCTGACTATAGTACCCTCAGCATTTCACATTCGTTTGCAAATTCACTTCCTTGTTCTTCGGATGTGGAACTGCAACGGCAGCGTATGATAAGCTTATTAAATTCATATCTAGACACCATTGTCCAATGTGGAGTAAAAAACCGCATAGAATTGAATGTTTCAAGAACTCAGTGCTGTCTTTTGTCATTAAAGCAGAACCCAGCCGCCATGCCGCTTTCTATGATCAGCACTTGCATTGAAGAAACCAATCAGCTTTCAGTCCTTCGCATGTGCATCACAGACCGCCTCTTGTGAAATGACCACATATTCGATGTCGCCAAAAACGCTGTGCAAAGTGTTTGGAGTTTCCTTAAATATGCAAGAAATACTTTCCCCGTCTGATCTGGCTGTAATCTATAAGGCCTTCCGTCCAAAAATGGAGTAAAGCTCGCACATTTGGACAGGAGCTCCCAAAACTCATTTGAGTCACTTAGATAATATTCAAAATAAAGTTGAAAGAATGATTGACTGACGATAGAACAGTAATGGACACATTTACATATCTCGAGCACCGTCGAAATGTGTCATGTCTTTCATTATTTTATCGCTATTTTTTTAAACAATGATCTAGCGAAATAGCCGGTGGCATGGCTACCCTTAAAATATTCAACTGTAATATTCGCGTTTCAAGGAATGCTCATCAGTTTACCCTTGAGCACAATTTCGGACGAACTCTAACCCTGCGCCTCCACAAGAAATTTTTATTTTTGTTTTTATTTCAGCAATTATTTCAGAAATTTTTATTTCTTCGTTTAGTGGGCAAATTATTTCATGAAATCTTATTGACAATCAGAGTACCAAGCAAACAACACCGATTCTTTTTACATTTTCGGCCTGGTATTCCAACTTAACCCATCAATATACACGTGTAAACGTTAAAAGCACGCTAATGTCAGTCGAGCTAAAATTAAACGTCAAATTGTTTCTTCATTTATTTCCACAGAGATGGTACGAAAAAAATGCTTAAATCGATTTCGTAAAATAATAAAATAATTTATGTCATGAAATTTGTGGTCCGCATTGGAAATTTCCATTCCATGTTTGAATTTCTGAAAGAAATTATTGCTTGTGGAGGCTCGGGTTTAAGCACAGAGATTCTTTCTTTAGTCGTACAACACAAATGTGGAGTGCTTTACCAGGCTCTATATTCTGAACTTCAAAGCCAATGTAGGTACACCGGTATCTCTTTTTAAATCCTCCCCTATTTTCCTAAAGCTCGCACTATGCTTGACATATTAAGGGTAGTCAAAACCCCTTTAGTGCACGCTCAATTATAAAAAAACCCTAATCATTTTTCTCAACGATACAAAGTGACTTTAGCACGCTCTGCCTGATTGGTTTCTCTCTAGTTTTCCCGCTAAAAAGCTTCCTGCAAAGGGTTTTCTTCGCTCTTCTATTTATGTATGTAAATTATAAGTTACGGTTGAACTCGGCCTTAACCTCTAAATTAATAAAATTACATCAACTAAAACATTGGAACAAATCTCTTTAACTTAAACATTTTTTTCTAAATCTTCTATCCATTGTCTTGACTACCTTTTTATTTTAAACAGTTGAACAGAATGCAAAAGTAACACATTTATGTTATTCAAAGGAAAAAGTATCACAACCAAAATTATTAAGACTATATATTTCTTCGGCTTACAACATCGTCTTCATTCCTTAAATCCCAATCTCTGCTTAAAACAATGCTCCATTTTTTTTTTTTTTTGTGCAGACAAGAAAATAAGTTTTTTCTGAACAAAAAAAAACTACAACAATCCAATCGACGACTGCACTTTGCCGTCGGAACTTGGCAGTGGGGAAACCACAAAAAATGACGTTTTATTGGACGGGACAGTTTCGATTGCTTTACCAAAAGTATATAAATGCACTTGTATTCTTTCTGCATTGTGTTGTTCTTGACCACTTTTTGGTGTCATCATTGTTGTTCTGCAAAATACAGACACTCTTTTCTCCATAGTTATATAGGGCCATAAGAGAGTCAAAAAAAAGAAAGAATACAAGAAAAAAAAATCCTTAAAGAATCGGCGAATTGGTCCTTTCATCAGAAATTCAATGAATTTTTATTCGCGTTGAGGTTTTTTGTCATCATCAAGATGAGAGACGTCAAGAAGTCTGTTGTGATGGCAAAAGCACCAAACCGACTCGACACAACCCTATAAGCAACCATCATGCCGACAATAGCGCGAACATGTTTTCCAAAAAGTAATCGCATAACATTTAGAGTCAAGATGGGTTTTTATACGAAATTTTGACAGGTGATTTCGACCAATTGCACAGAAAAGTGGATTTTTGAACAGAAACCGTTGTCAATCGTGCTTGGCGAGAGGAGACAAAATAAAAAAAAATGGATTCAAAATGACATTGGTCGATCAATTTCTTAACGCAGACGCAGAAGCTCCGGCACATCAGGGATGCTGTCGCGCGTGAAAGTCCTCAGCTATGCCCTGTCCATCATTATATACGACCGAATACGGGACGGGGGACGAATCATCATCATCATCATCATTGCAGCAAAAAGTAATTGAGTTGCTAACGATTCCGAAGTCTCTAAGCCGGTGACAGATGGCTGTTGAAGTGACAGAATCTTATAGATACTATGGGTATAGGTAGTACACATCTCCCACTTCTCATGGAATTCCAAGTCCGAGTCTGTTTCACCAGTGAATTGTCTTGGAATTCTTTTTTTTTTGCTTTGATATTGTTAGGTTGCTGATCTTTTTAGTTTTGTACTGGTGCTTCAAGATCATCGTCATCATCTACATCATCGTCGTTGTTGTCGTATCGGTCGTCGGTCGTAGACAATTCATATCGATGACCGTTTTTGGTATTTCAATTAAATATCATGGACATTATGAAAGGATCATTATATTCCATCACACAGAGTCTTGCGTATGGACGATATGATGGGGTCTGGGACTGATGATCATGGCACGATCATGACAACGTCCATGTCCACGACGATGATGGGTTAATTCAGCAAAAGGATTCCTGCGTCCACTGCAAGGGGTTTTAATGATGTGCGATGTGGAATTCTGTAACAGTGATGTGCTAACTCAGTGCTGCCATTCGTTTTCTATCTCTCTTTGCTTAATTAAGTTGAAATTCTTTTATACAAAATAAAAAAAAAATATATCCTCTTGTTTGATTTTTTTCCTTTTGAATCCTTTTGCTTTACGAGAGCTATGTGGTGTGTTAAGGATCCTGTTTGGTGGTGACAATGAATTGTTATCCTTTGGAACAACATTTAGTCTGAAATGATGCAGGGTAATAAATCACATCGAATTGGCTTATAACTGGCCATTAATTGTTGGCGATCGATTGGAATAAGTGTCAGTCAGGATACATATTTCAATTCACTGAAAGTGTTTACCTTCGAAAAAGCATGAAAATAATAATGATTGGATTAACCAGGAGTTCATTTTTTTTGCTTGGTTTATATATTGCGTGTTTAACTTGGAAGTATTTATTTCCAGTTAAAACATGGTAATTGAGCAGTACACTTACTGCGGAAAGTTATTGTTCTTGTTTCCCAAGTCACGAGAAGTTAATTAAAATAACTTACAATTCTACCATCAACTTTAACATGCTATAGAGTGAATTGAGTGTATCTTAAGCAAAAATTTAATTAATTGTTTTAGTTTGAAGTTGATTTGTTGCAACTGCATTCTTAAATATGATTTCCGTGTTTTTTCTATCTGTTTTATTGACGTTGATTTGAGCTTACTCCCAGTTATAATTGTTCTGCAAATGGATTTATGAATAAATTGAATGGTGTGATGGGAGAATTGTTGGTGATTTAATGAATTTGAAGTTGCAGTAGTTTGACTGCACAATGTGTGAATAAAGAAGTAGCCTGGGCCCATGTTCTGTAACTTTCGAATCGCTAAAAGTAGTCGAGAAACAAAAAAAAAATATGTTTGTTTTGTTGTTAAGATGCCAAAATGACTTTTTCAATTTATCGCCTTCGATTGGAAAATCCCAGTCAAACAAATTAAAAATTTAAGGTATCGCTTCGACTGACAGAAATACATTTTTTTCAGAGGCGTTAAGTGAGAAAAAGTTATCGCCTGAATTACAGAACATATGCCTTGGACTTAAGGCTAGGATGTGTAAGCACATTGCTTAAAGTACTTTAGAAAAGTGTATAATATATTACAATATTTATATACTTTACTATTTTCATATAAACCATATTTAATAATGAAAAACAATTTTTAGTACTCAATAATTTTTATTTACATCAATTTTACTAAGAACGAGAATCATGTAAAAAATTTTTTTAATGTTCATTTGTCTTGTCATTACTCCCTTCCTTCAAAATTTCTACAACACTCACTGCAAAAAAAAAAAACCAAAGACGATCAGAAAAAAGGAATCGTGTTATTCTGCTTTTACGCCTGCGATGTTTCCCTTTTGGTTCCAAGAATGCTTTTATAAGAATGCGATTTTTTGTCCAAGTAGGAGGAATAATATCTCCGCTTTCATTATTTCACTTAAGCGTAGGATAGTTCACTGAACAATAAGAAAAAGCACAAAGAAGACGAAACGATACTGCAATTTTTTTAATCTCAGCACGTGCTTAAAAATTAAAGGCTCAAATTGCAAGGTGTAATAGTAATTTGATCGGGTTCGCTTGTACGTTAATGGTTCGTGCATTTATTTCGTAAATTTTTAAAAATGTTTTGTTAATTTGGTAAGGGATGTTTTAAAAAGGTAAAAAAGTCCCTCCGAAATCCAAGATATAATTTTATATATATACAATTTTTTTTAATTTTTTTTCTAAAAAAAATTGGAATGACAATGTTAAAAATTAATATAAACTTAAAAACAAAAGATTAAATCGGTTTAATCAAAGAAAAAATAATTCAAAATTCTAAAATAAATACTTAAACTAATTTGAGCTAAAAAAAGTAAGTTTTATTTCTTGAATAAATTTCAATTTATCAAACAATTTTTTTTTTCAAATCAGTGGAGCGGTTTTTGAGAAAAATGTTTTCAAAAAGTTTGTAAAAAAATTCAAAAAGACCAATTCATAGGTATTTAGCAAATACATCTATAATTTACAAAAAAAAAATTAACATGCTTTTAAAAATACAAAAAAAATATTGATTACAAATATCGGTATGCAGTATAAATTGGGCTACCTATATCTATATATGTGTGAAATTACGAAAGAATCGGTTAAGTCATTTAGGAGATAGTCAAAAGCCAAAGAAAACAAAAAAAAACGGTCCTATGGAAAGCACTGTTTTTATACATTCTTTTTTCAACCATATGATCGATCGTACCAAACAAGCTGCACAGATTTTTTTAAAATCAAAAACGTTATAGCCGTCTCCGAGAAAAAATAGGCTTTAAAACGGCCATATGACATGTACCGTTATTTTTTGAGCTAAAATAAAAATTTTAATTTCCCCTCTGTACAATACCTAAAAAACCTTGAAGCAATTCGACCCACCCGTTTGGGCTAAAGGTAACTATAAATGCATACATACGGACAGAATTTTTAGACCATCTTTTTTGCCGAGAGTTTAGATGTTTACACATAAAAAATGTAGTGTGCCTCTGGTAACAATTTTCTAAAGAGATAATTATTTGGAAATATATTTACAAACACATGGATTAAATTTATTATGACCTCACTTGGACTCATCAGTTGACTATAGTGAGAACCTTTGTCAATACGCAATTTTTCCAAGTTCAGTTCATCTTACATAGATGAATCCATGTGAGATCGCCGGGACGAAATGCCAATTTTTGTAGTAATAAAAGCCGTTAAAAGCTATTTTGAATCAATAATTCAACAAGTCCAAATATAATAGTGCTTAGCCTTCTACTTGGCTTATGTAAATCAATAGTATTAGTATATAGAATTTGTAGTATTAAAAAAACCTTATTATATGGATTAAATGTTTGGTGTATAGCACGGTAATCATCATGTGCCTGACTAACCGCTTTTTAAAATAAAAACGAAACACAAATTCGAAGATTTGAATGCTCTGAGCTAAAAGGCGTTTGTCACACGAATTTTAACACACGCCACAAACTTGACATTTCGGAGGTGTCAATTCTGGTGATTATTTGCAAAACGTTTTGATGCAAATTCAATTGTTTAATAAATTATAATTGTGAGAAAAATGCTAATGCTTCCGTTGTTATTGCCCGCTCGTAAGCCTCATACAGGCCATAAGATGGAACGTCTTCATGGAAGTTTACTCCCAATTTTTGTTTTGCTAAAAAAGAACAACTTTATTAAATAATACCTGTTTATGTTACCATATTTTTTAATTTCTAATTTTGTTTTAAATGTCTATAGAATCTCCGTCAACAATAATATTTCCTTCATAATCGAGTACAAATTCAAATTTATTCAAGTTGATTTCCATTTTCACTATAAAATAATTTCAATATGACGAAAAAAATTAGTTTGACAGTTCCATCATATACACATTCAAAAAAGAGATTGCTACATTTTTTCAAATTTCTTTCAACTCAAAAAGAATTGAGTTTGAGAAGCGATCCATCTATGTTGAAAGGAAAACCATATAAAAGACACAACTAATATTAATATCCTTCGTTGAACATTATACAGGGTTGAACCATGTTTTCTCGACAACCCGAAGAGTTGTCAAAAAACCTGAGGTTTTCGGTTTTCAAAAGGTATAATTGAAATCGTAAAAAACAACAAGTTTTGTTATCTGACAGTTAAAATTTGTAATTCCATAGTGCATGTTGTTTGGGTCAATTCACAATATTCAACTTCCATTTTATATTTATTAAATTATATGTGAGTATTCTTTCAATTTCAATTTTTAACATTGCACATTGCATACAGAACTCACATCCATAAAAAAAAATCAGATCACATGTGACTTTGACAGTTTATTCATTACTTGACACAAACAAAACCACTAGACATATTTCAGTATTTTAGGGCGACATTAGTGTTCCAATTCCACAAGCTCGATTATTTCTATTTTTTTTTTCACAGATAACGTGTACACCGTTAAGTAAATTTATTTACGCTTGTGGGTCCCAGGTCTTAAAAACACAAAATTGGTTTACCAGGGTGAGTTCTGTATCTTGAAAAAACGCTCACTTAGCGACACTTAGGTCACTTCAGGGCTCAACAAACAAACCTATTCAAAATTTCAAAAAAAAAATAAGAAAAACTACTAAAACATAAAACAACATGACCATGAACTGTCAAACTCTCTCCGTATGTGTTGTAAACGTCTATTCTCATAAGAGCGACCATTGAATTAACGAATATTCGTTCATTTTGACATTTCGTTCTCATGGCTTTTTTATTCATCGGGAATGACGTTTTTTATTTGATATTCTCGGGTTTTAAGGTTAGTCATGCTCGAAAGTTTTGTTCCTTTGCAAGTGTGAGTGCCATATGTGGAACGTAAACATATAAATTAGGTTAATGAAATTTTGTGGTACCATTTCTCAAAAGCTATATACAACCGATTTCGATAAATTGTACATGGTTGGAAGGCTATAGTCTCGGAGTTGTGAATTTTCCCTCTTACAAAAATAAATTTTCATTTTGGCGGACTAAGGGCTGCTACATTTTTTTTTGATAATAACCGTGTCCCGCAGGCTATTCCATAATTTAAAAAAATATCAAAATCAAAACAAAATAAATCTAATAATTTCACCCTGCGAGGCTTTAAAAACACGTAATTTGCTTTTATACATTTAAATACATTTTCCTTCCAACTGCGTCTAATCCGCAATGACAGCATTTCACTCTAGTATTTGCTTAGCATATTAATCCTCGCTGAATCCTTTTTGAAGAAGATTTTTTTTGTATCATCCTTCAGGATATCAAAATGCAACATGTAAATAACCAGCTGGTGTTAGCTTCCCATTAGAATATAGTTTGCAATTTTATTTCTTAGGGGAAAACATGCGCAAATTACAAGCACACACCATAGTCAAACGACATTTTCAGAAACAAAAAAGTTCTCGCACTCTTTGAACACACTTTTTTCAACAACAAAAACAAAAAAATGTTTTCTAAAACCAAATTTGTCATCCATGTCGATATGATTATGGGTTTATGTTTGACTATGCCACAGATGGTCTTCAACACCATGGCATCATCATCATCATCATCTATACTACCTACCACCGTCACTGATGTACTAGTTCCTCAAGCGACTACAGCACCATTATATGAGTTTAAGTACATATACATACACTGAACAAAAATTTCATGAAAATCTTTACAAAATTTAAAAAAAAATGGTGCAACTACTGTCTAAAAGTTTGACACTCAGAAATATTGGTTTGGAAACAAATTTCAGAAATTTGTTGTTAAAGGCTGTCATTGGGAAAATACTACAGAATAAATATGACACTGACAGTTTGCAATCTGACAGTTAGTTCGACAGATATAATTGACTGATTTATGTAGTGCTGGGTATTGACTAAAATTCCCTCACATTTGAAGAAAATAGAAAGTCTGTTCAACATTCAACATCAACAAAGACATTTTTTTGACAGGAGGTATTTACTTCAAACAAACTTTTTTTCAGTGTATCTATATTATTTCTACATACAACAAATCCATTTATATAAACACTTTACACTGTGTATCTACTCGTACATATAAGCAAACACTATAAATCAAATTGCAGCAGATTAATTAACACCTTTTTAGGGTTGAACTAGTGCGTGTAAACTGATTTAATAAAATAATGAAAAAAAAACACCAGGGCAGGCTGGAGTATAGGATTAAATTTTATTTGTCCGCAATTAAAATGAAGGATGGTTGAATGCTGAATTTGTTGTTTTTTTTTGTTTTTATTTCACTCGTTTTTATTTTATGACAAATCTAGTTAGTTAATGTCATACAATAATTTATAAGTGTATTTATGTAATTAATTGAAATTTATTTGGATGGAGTAGGTATTGACAGGGTTTTTGACATTTTTGGTTTAATGTGATTAATTGAGATTGTTTTTGTTTTTTTGTGCTAAAAATATGAGAGGTGGAAATGATTAAAGTTGAGAATTTACGCGAAATTATATGATTAACAATACTATATGAAAATGTTGGTGTATTTTTTATTTCCACTTTGATCCATGAATAAATCCTCAGTTTTATTGGTCATTCGAGGTAATATTTAGGTTGTTCAACACATACTTTTAGAACGACATACGAGAAATACCAATCTTTAACAGTTATAACAGTTTTATAACTGGTGTTCGCCATTAAGTGTGAAATATTCACTGCGAGCTCGCGCGTTGAGATGCGAATATAAAACTCAAATAAGTTCTGGAAGTCGAATGCCCACCTAATCCTGCTGGGCCTTATAAACAATGCTTTTACAGAAATATACTGCTTTTACACAAAAGCGATTTTTAATCCATGTTTCCGTTTTGGACTCCTTTGGGTTGGAAAGATACTAGCTTCGTTCGTTGAACTTAACCCAGGGTCGACATAGATTTTTTTGACAACCCCAGGAGTTGTCAAAAAAAACAGGGTTTTTCAGCTCTCAAAAAACACCCGAGGGCCATTAATTTTATGGTGCAGAAAAGCAATTTATATAATTTAATAATTAAAAGTTGAAATATGTTAAATTTAGCATCTTAGTACATTTTATCTGGCCCTATGCACAATCCACAACTTCAAAGGTTTCCATTTTGCATGTTTGTGTCTGAAAATTAATTTGAGTATTCTTTTATTTCCATTTTAAAAATAACAAATCAATTCAGATATCATGTGACTTTGAGGTCTATTCATTTACTTCAACTTGCCCCAGCTAAAAACGTAGATCTACTTCAGGGGAGTTGAGGGCGACCCTAGGTCTAAAAAAACACAGAATTTGTATATCAAAAAACGCTTTAGGGCGACCCGAGGCGACTTCAGGGCTCAACGAACAAACCTCTAATTTTAAACACTGCGATATTTAATAGATGCTAACTTTCTTCAAACATATATCCGCACTCTTCACTTCACGTAATTTAGAAAAGTTCAATCGTACCATAACGAAAATTTACAAAGAAGAAACGGCGATAACTCTGCATTTTTTTCTACCTGAGCAATTCTGTTTATCTCAACACATACGTCCCCCACCAACGTGCTTAAAAATCGCAAGCTCTAAAAGCAGTGATAGCTGTAATCAAATAGAATATCTGGATCCACTTCTGTGAATCTATCACTAATGACAGTAGTGATACACTCACTTGCATTAAAATTTTGACACAAAATCAAACTGATCATGAAAATTATGAAATAAGTGATGCTCATCAATGTTCGTTATTTTGTGTAGTTCATCAGTTATTATTATTCCATTTGAAGTTGAGTTGAATAAATGTTGAGATGACAGCTGTGATACATCTATTTATCAGACAAACTGTTTATGCGAAACCAACTTGTCAACTCAGCTGTTTCAGCACAAATTTCGACCCGACTCCGCTCCTGAATTGGAATCGAGTCAGTTGGAGTTCATTTCAAATCAATGCTGCTGAAAAGCAAGCTTCACAAAAGCATGTAAACACGATAAAAAGCACCGCATGTTTTGAAAGTTAATGCAGCGGCCATTTTGTTTTATTTCTCGATTAACCTGTTTTATATTTTTAAAGCAACACTAAACCCAAAATAACCTCGACAAATTTACAGCGCCGCCGCGCCGCATGCCGTGTATATAATATAATTTTATGATCAGCGTTATGATCTTGTGGCAATGATGCGCACGCTAATCATCTTTTACGGTTCACGTTATCTTTCTTTTGAGTGAATTTTTCACCATTTGGTGGTGAGCGATTCTGTGAACAACACCCGTACGTCAACAGAACGTTGTAAAAATATCGCCCTTAGCATCAATTTGGAGACTTTTGCTTTGGTACTTGAACGATTGTAAATTCGTGTGTACTTGAAGGGAAACGGTCAAAAAGGACGCATTGTGTATTCGCTGACTGAGTTATGGGGCAGAAATCGGTTCACTAGCTAAAAATAATCTTCACTGACTATGTTTCTTTTTGGATAAACTGTTTGCTGGAAATTGTGGGCTGGGAGCACAAGCGGTCCGTACAATGATACATTTGTCATAACTCATTACGGAGACCGCCATCTATCGATGATAACCAATTTCTTTTATCTCGAACGGCATGTGGTTTCAAGCAGTAAGAACCTGCGCTATTTGCCACCCTCCTCGATGTCACTGGACAACCTGCACGAGTAGTTTGAGGCCACCAACGCACGTGTTGCATTCCTTTCAACGAAGACGGATTGTATAATGTATTAACCAATTGAACATGCATCAAAACGTTTTGTAAATAATCACAAGAACTGACATCTGTCAAATGTCAAGTTTGTGGTATGTGTGTGAAAATCCGTCTGAGAATCTGTGTAAATCCGTCGTTAAAAAGAGACTCGAGAGAATTCAATGCTTTCAGAAATATAGTGGCAGAGGTACCACAAGGATGTGTCTTAAGTCCAATAGTGTACCTATTATTTACAAGTGATATACCTCAAACAGAAGACACTATCGTAGCCACGTTTGCTGACGACACTACAATATTAGCAGTGGGCCAAACGATAAATGATGCTACGACTAAATTACAAAAAGCTCTGAATAATGTCAATGAATGGACAAAAACATGGCGGATATCGTTTAACGGAGTAAAATCAGTCCATGTAGATTTTACGTATAAAAAATTAATGGATTACCGGTATTTGTTAATACGGTTCAAGTTTCGTTTGCTAATGAAGTAAAATATCTCGGAATGACTCTAGACGTGAAATTAAAATGGAAACTGCATGTCAAAAAGAAATACTCGTATGCGAAGAGTTAAATAATAAACTCAGAGATATGTACTGGTTGCTCGGGAAACACTCTAAGCTCACTATCGAAAACAAGCTAATTTTGTATAGGCAGGTGCTTAAGCCTGTTTGGACTTACGGTATATAACTGTGGGGTTGTACGCGAGATTCTAATTTAAATACCTTACACACACTTGAAAATAAAATCCTGAAATCGTTTGTAAGCGCACCTTGGTAAATTATATACGAAGATCTCCACAGAGATCTCGGGATTCACACGGTTCGTGATGAATTAAAAAAAATTGCACGAAATCATAGAAAACGGCTATTACACTTTAATAGCACTATAATCGACTTCGAAGGACAAATCCTTCCGATCTGGTGCACTAAACGAGAATCCCCCTTTAAAAAGTTTCAACTTTGTTGCAATCGGGTCGAGGAAGTGTTTTTAGTGCAGCAAGAATCTCACCCTCCTATGAGCACGCGTTTTTCGGTCCTTATATAGCCTTTTGAAGGTTTTACACCTACTCACGGAAAAAAAATTCTTTCAGAAAAAAATTCAATTTCTTTGGCTATGGAATTTGTTAAAGGGAAATAAAAACTGCTACAGATCCGTCGCGAAATCAACAAGTCATTTTTATTTTATCTAGGAAGGGGGAATACCTTCAGCGAGTATTTGTACTAATTGGAACTACTAAATTAAGATCTATAGATTGATATCAAAACTGATTTAAAAGCCTGCTCTCGAATGTCAAGTTTTCTTGTTCCAAAGTTTAAGGATTATAATAAGAAGGAAAAAAATTAATTTATTCACTTGTTCCAATGTGCAAAATTTATAAAGGCCATCAAACACCCATCTTCATACAGTTTAGTGTTTATGCAATCCAATTTCACGCATAACACTATCTATATGTATACAATAATCCCTGGTAAATGAGATTTTCCAAAAGAAATGTCTTTGCGGTCAAGCACGCATATAAAAATGCAAAACATTCTGCACAAAAATAAGGTTTTTATTAGCCCTCTTGAATGAAGTTTCATATTTTTGGTATTTTGTTTTTGCTTTTCCTTTATTTTTTATGAAGAGAATAAATTTCTATGCGAAAATGCAACATGCAGACTCTTGATGGCCCCAACTCCTCGTAAAAAAATACACAAAGAAAAATGCTTATTTATGCCTTCATTTCCTTGTATTGGCATCAAAACAGGACGATATGGCTATGATGCTAAGAAATAATAAAGTTGATTTTTTTTTTCGAACTCACCACTCTTCGCCACCACGCCGCAACCAATATAAAGTGTTTTTTTTTTCAAATGTTTAACACAGAAAACAACACAACCTGGGGTCAAAAGTCAAGTCAAGGATATACATAACATATAATATTCCAAAGGAGAGGAATCCGAATCAAATTCCTCCTGTCCATCCAATATTAAATCGTTGTTGCTGGTTGATGCTGTGAATGTGCCTTGGGTGCTTCTGCTTCTATGGACTGATGCTCATGCTGCTGCCACTTTACAGTGTAAATCCGTTTCAAAAGTCGCATAAGCTTGGGATTAAGAATGCGGAAGAGTGGAAAATCCTTTTTGAGGATTTTTTTTTGAACTCCACGAGAGATGAGGTACAGATGAGACAATCTCGTGAGGGTTGGGTGGTCTTAGTAGAAGAAAAAAAATTATATTATAAGGGTTAGAAATTTGAATTCAGAGAATCAGTGGTAGACTGAATTAATTTAAATAATATCTACCTGCCTCAGAAAAATGACAAATTATCACAAGCGGTTTACAAGGGGATTCGCTTGTGTGTCAATAAACATGTTTTTTAATAGAAAATGTACTATATAGCTTATCACAAGTCCCGTTGTAATAGATTCCTACCACAAATCATATAGCTTCCGTGGGTCGTGGGCGGGAATGAAAAATATTGCAATGAAATTTGAAATTCATGAAAAGTGGTATGACTAGTCCCGGAATAAATAGAAAGTTTGTCTGATATGTAAAAAAAATAGACAAACAGCAATATGGAAAAAGGAAAAATGTAAGTTTAGGCATATAAAAACAATTATAGTGCTAATATTATGGTTTTGTTGTGAAAAAGTTCGGGGAAAAATATGTACGACTGGATCGTATGAACTTGCTCTTGTAGCTAACAACTTTAATGTAGCTAAACATGGACGCTGTTTAGTAGGTAGGTAGTCTAGTTATCCTATGCGGGCGAACTTAATGAAATTAGGTACAATATACATATGATTCATGTAATTTTTAAAGATACATAATATATAAATATATATAGTACCTATACATAAGATGTTAAGTGACGTACCTCCACAAAAATGCGTACCAAAGAAATATAATTAGGGAGAAGTAAATGGATGATAAACATAATAAAATCTTATTAAATTGCTTAGGCCCTTTTGGTGATACACAACTTAGGCATATAAGTTCTACTTAAGTACCTACTTATGTGGAAAAAGTAACCGATAAGCGTTTTAAGTTGAATATAAAAGTATATGATTCGTATCAGCAAACGAGCCTTAGCTGTTAAAGCTTAAGGGAAAAAAGGTGTGATTTTAATTAGACAAAGAAATATATATTGAAAAAAAAATCAAAATCGTTGGAGCTCTTTTTTAAAAAAATAATTTTATTTTTATTTTATTTAAAATATATAAAATTTTAAAAACATTTTTGGAAAAAAAAAGTTTGAATCGCAATTTCTAAGTATGTTACACATAAAATTCAAATTTCAAAAAAATTGAGTGACAGGTTTTTGAAAAATCGATTTTTCAAACAAATTTTTTTATTAATTTTTTTTTAAATGATTTTGAGTATTTATTCAGTTTTATTAACACTTTTATGGAGCATTTGCATAAACAAAATAGAAAATATGAAAAGTGTTTTTTTTTTAATTTCAACTATATGTCTGTAAGACCCAAGGTCAGAATTTCTGAATTGCACGGCACTAGTTACAAGGAATGGCAACATAAAATATTTTTATACTAAAAGCTTATACTAAAGGCCACTTTAATTAATTTAAGAACACACACATTTTTTTATAAAACTTCTTAAAGTCGTTTTTGAGAAATTAATTTTTTCTTAACGGTTTTTTAACATTTTTATGGGAGCTACCGTTGTTTTTTATTTTAGGAAAATAGTATTTTTAAATATTCAAGATAATGTCAAAAAATAACAAATACGAAGATTTGAAAAAATCTATTGGGTAGTTCTCTAAATTTTGAGTTCTAAAAAAAATTTTTTTTTTGTTTTTAAACTTCCAAAAAAAACTTTTTCTTTGAAAAATTTTGGTTCACAAAAATAAAAAAAAAATAAATTAATCGTTTCCCAGAAAATTGAAAACCAAAAAAAAAAAAATAAAATGCACGACTGGATCGCACGAACTTGCTCTTATATTCGATCACATCGTATGCAAAAGATTTCTATTAAAAATCTAAATATATTTTTAAAGCCATATTTAACTCAATTTTGTAAATTAATTTTGTTCTAAAATAAATTGGTATGACAATATTAAATAAAAAATAATTCAAAATTCTGAAATAAATACTTAAACTAATTTGAGCTGAAAAAAAAGTACGCCAATTTATTTCTTGGATAAATTTGAATTTATGAAAAAAAATTAAAAATCTGTGGAGCGGTTTTTGAGAAAAAAAGTTTTTTTTTTTTAAACTTTTTGAAAATATTAAAAAAAAAAGTTCAAAAACGCCCATTCATAGGTATTCAGAAAATACAAATAAATATAATTTTTGAAAAAAATTTAATGAGCAGTTTTCGAATAATAAATGTTTTTAATTTTTTTCTTAAAAATGATTTTAAAAATATTAATTAAAAATATTGGTACGCGGTATAATTTGGGCAACATAAACCTATATTTTTGTGAAATTTCTTAAAAATCGGTTAAGCCATTTATGACATAGTTGAAAGCAAAAAAACGGTCCTATGGAAAGTACCGTTTTTAGACATTTTTCTAATTATTTTTTTTTTCAACTGTATGATCGGTCGTAGCTAAAAACCCACACTGATTTTTTTTATCAAAATCGTTAGAGCCGTTTTGAGAAAAATAGGTTTGAACGTAACGGTTATATGGCAGGTACCGTTATTTTTTGAGCTAAAAAAAAATTTCATTTTTGGTTTGGGTTGTAGGTGTCCACACATACATACAGACTGACAGACGGGCAGAATTTTTAGACCATTTTTTTTTCGTTTTCGCTATCATAATAATATCGTGTTTGATTGTTATCTCAAAACTTTTTTTTCCAACGAATGCATAACTTGCCTTAGTACCTATAATCGCAAGTAAAAATTTTAGACCAAATTTGGCGCGCCCGAAAATTTGCCGCTCTATGCTCCAGCCTTCCGGTAAATCTACCGCTGAATCAACTGCTCTATACATTTGACGTCGGATATCTTCATAGTTCTTAAAATTGTTTTTGGAATAACTTAAGATAACTTTTTGTTTTGTACTTATACGATATGATTGAACATAAAGCGTCTTGCATTGTGGTATCTAACACTTCGGGGGCACTCTTCCACTTTCAATAATAGTCCAAGTGCGCTTATTCGTGTGAAATTACGAGATCAAAGATACTTTAATATAATAGATGATTTTTGTTTCCATTGAAAGATGGTTAAGATTTCGATGGATTAAAAACCCTATAAAAAACTCAATTTTTATACTTCAAATGGAACGGAAGGAAATATTTTTAATACTTCAAGATATAGTTTATTGCGTTTTCTGGTTAGAAAATGTCAAATTTTCTTGACGGATGTCGTAAAAATCAACTTGACCCTACAACTCGTGTCAAACCAGAAATACATGTCATTTTGAATTCAGTCGAGTTAGCGATTTGCTGTCTAATCCTAGGTAATCTATGTGCTGGACCTCTGTTCCATGAAAACTGCGGCTACAAACGAACTTTCGAATGCGCCCAAGCTATTTTCCATTTTTTTTAATGTTCGCATTATTCATTTCATATTTAGGTTGTCAGCTTTGAAATTATTAAAGAAGAGTGGATACAAAAGTGAACATAATCGTTTTTTTTTTAGTTTTATATCTTGCGAGTTTACAATTTTCATCAAAACACTGCTATTCACCCAATTACATGGTGTCGTATGTAGATGTGATTTAATGTCATATGTTTCGGTGTTAACTTTTCGAAACTATAAAAACAGATATTATGATTATGATGGTATTTAAACTTACTAAATCTTTTTATAAAAGACGTAGCTGAAAAAGCTTCCCTTCCATATTTTATGTAATTCATTCTTAATTAACTTCTCTATCCCAACTCGATCGCTGAACCGTATATAAACGATATTAAAATAATGAACGCTAACCATTTTAGCAACAAGCGGTCTACGAACATACCCCTCTACTTGCACACCATCTGATTTGATATAAAAAAAACGGTACTCATTTTAAAATCGACATTAATAGCCTATTCACACCAAACTCGTGTACACTTTTCGTTTGCCAAAACGAGTACAGCGTTCACACCGAACATTTTACTTGCTTTTGTTTGACATTTGAGTTGTTTTTGAAAAAGCTGTCAGAACGTTGATACAACATGAATTCTAAACAATCAGATCTTATAATGCTGCATAAAAAGAGACTAAGTATGAGGATTTTAACCAACTTTATTTTTGAGCCAGAAGTACCTACAAGCAGGAAGAATCGTCTTCTTCATCGGAAAATAATAATTGAACTTATAAAGAAAAGAAAAATAATAGTTCAAAATTGTGCAATGCATAGAAGCATGTGGACAAAAGTGAGCTTTTAATAAGAATATTCAGCCCAAAGTTCGATCAAGAACTTCTCGTCCGTAACTTCCCCAAAATCGTTTAGTTTTTTTCTTTTGCATTTCCTTTAAATAAAAAGAACTCCTTCATTAAAAATGTATTACAAATAAGTTTTTGAAAAACTGTCCTTACCGCTGCCATATTTGTTTGAACGATTTGAAATTAATTGTTTTGACAGCAAGCAATCAGCTGTTCTTTTTTTTCCTGAGGGCCTGTTCACAATAATATCAATTTCCCTTTTCATTCATATTTGAATTGCAACTCGTTTTCAAGTCGTTTTATTAAAAACGAGTCGTTTATGAAAAGTGTATTGGAAAACGAGTAGTTTTTAGTATTCGTTTTGAGGAAAACGAGTAAAATTTCGTTTATGGTTTGGTGTGAATACGCTATCAGAACCACACCAGATATTAAAAAACTTAACTTTTTGATATTTCTTATTCAAGTTTTAATTTTCTTATGTGCCTTTAATATGAAGAAGTAAAACCAAATTATATGTTGCATTTTCGTATTTAATTTTTTGACAGATGATCAAATGCTTCAAACTATGTCGAATTAAAAACAACTAAACATTCGATATTTTTCCAAACACAATCGCATTATTTTTAAACAAAATCTGTCAAAATAGATTTTTCGTTTTTAGCAAGTTCCTTACAACAAACAAAATCAAATGCACGACTGGATCGTACGAACTTGCTCTTGTAGATTAGTTATTTAGGTGTAGTTATCCTATGCAGGTTTAAAGCCTATGTAGGTAAGATTAACTTGATTCTTAGTATATTGAATTGTCGAATGGATGATTCAAGGAATAGGAATATGAGGGCCTATATTTTATTTAATATTCAGTGACGTACGCAAGAATTCTTAAAAAGGGAATAATAATAAGGTAGAAATAAATAGATAATACACATAATTAAATGTTTTTATATTGCTTAGTCATTATAGTTCGAGGGAAAAAAGATGCCATTTGAATTCATGGATAAATAAGAATATATTAATCAAAAAATTTCAAAAATCGTTGGAGCGCTTTTTTAATAAATTAATGTTTTATGCATAAAATTTTGAAAACATTCAAATTTTAAAAACATTCTGTGAATGGTTTTTGAAAAATCGATTTTTGAAAAAAAAATTGTATTTATTTTTTAAAAATCGAAAAACTTTTTTTTTTTTGAAATTTTAGTATTCAGTTTTATTATCAATTTTAGGGAGCATTTGGATAAAAAAAAATATTTTAATCGGTTCATCCAATGTTGAGAAAGTCGAAAATATTAAAAGTTGATGTATGGGAAGTAGTTAATAAGTACGCAAAAAAAATATTTTTATACTTGAAAGTTTTTTTTTTACATTTTTTTATAAAAATTCTTGGAGCCGTTTTTGAGAAATACATTTTTTTCTTAACGGTTTTTTAACATTTGTATGGGAGGTACCATTGTTTTTTTTATTTTAGAAAAATAGTTTTTTTACCTATTCAAGATAATGTCAAAAAACAACAAATGCGAAGTTTCGAAAAAGTCTGTTTAGTCGTTTTCGAAATTTTGACTTTTCAAACAAAAAAAAAAATAATTTCCAAAAAAAACTTGTTTCAAAAATTTTGGTTTACAATTAAAATTTTCAAGGAACTTCTGCGTACAAAATTTCAAAAAAATCAAATTAACCTTTTTAGGCCTAAAAATAACGGTATCTACCATATGACCTTAAAGGAAAATCTAATTTTTCTCTAAAACGGCTCCAACGATTTTGATAAAAATTTTTGAGAATTTTTTTGTTGGTAATAGCTATCATTTGATATGGACCAAGTTTACAGGAAAAGTCTATTAACGGTACCTTTCATATAATGGTTTTTTTAATTTTTGGCTTTCACGGTAACGGTACATTGGAGTTCAGTCAAGTTTTATATCTGGGAAGACCTAAGTAGCTAAATTAATTTTGCATATCAAAATTTTGCATAACTTTTTTTTTTTAATTAAAATTAATGATTGACTTTTTTTTTTGAAAAATCAATATTTTTAAAACTAATCAAAAAAAATAATTTTAAATTTTATATTAACATGTACATTAATAGTCTCTAAAAAATTGCATACCAAAATTTCAATAGAATTTTCTTTTCAAAAAAAACGAAAAATAAAAAACAAGATTTCATCAAAACCCGTCTTACAATTTTCGAGGTACTTTTTTATAAAATTTTCATTGATCCGTGGTATCTAGCGTTCTTCGTTTTTTCAAAAAACCGACTAAAGTGATGGTTTTGGCAGTTTAAATAAATTTAAAAAAACGATTTTTTCCCACCTATACACCATTCACTTTCATTATATACATGTATGTACTTGTACATATTTACATTATTACCCTCCTAATTTACATAATTAAAATCCATCTAAATATGCATTTGTAGGTACCTATTTAACTATTCCTTGAATCATGCATTCGACAATTCATTATGCTAAGAATCAAGGTAATATTACCTACATGGGCTTTAAATCTGCATAGGATAACTATAAGAGACTAGCTACCTACCAATAGCGTCAGTGAGTAACACTAAAGTTGTTAGCTACAAGAGCAAGTTTGAATAATCCAGTCGTGCATTTTATTTTTATAAAAATCGTTGGAGCCGTTTTTGAGAAAAATAAGATTTTTGTTTTTGGCAAAAAAAAATGTATGGGAGCTACTTACCGAAAGAAACAATATGTAGGTACCAAGTTTGAAGCGAATCCACCGAACCGTTTAGGCTGCATACTCGAAGACAGACAGACAGAGGGAATTGGGGGACCCACTTTTTGGTGATCTCTATGATCGTAATGTCATGTTTGATTGTTAGAAAACTATTTTTTTACGAATAGGTACATAACTTGCCTCAGTACCTATAATCGCAAGTAAAAATCGATCTGAAATCGATTTGAAATAACATTAAACTAAAAAAAATTAATAATAATTCATAAATTGAGTAGTTATGTATTCGTCTGTAATGGTTCATACTTAGCCCATTTGGGCGATTACTAGTCCCAGCAGAGGTGAGAAGGTTACATACATTTTTGGATTCTCAATATTGTTCAAAACATAAAATCTCAATTTAAAAGTTTTAATAAAACTTGCAATTTACATCAACTGCAAAATTGTGTTGAACTTGGTCCAATCCAAATGAAATATTTTACTTTCCTCCGGTGGGACACATGTTCGTTTTACAACCATGCCTACTAGGAGTGTGTATTTACATGTTCTGCTACACTTTCCACTCCAAGGCATGACTTTGAGATTTAAATCGCGCTTGTCATCACAACTTGGCCGAATCCATGAGGAGCACAATAAGGAAATACGGAGGGTCAAATACGAAGGGGCGGTATAAGGTCGTCAGAGAACATTCTTACATATATATACTTGTATATATAGACTACAACTCTGAGCACGCTTGTAAAAATGTAAAAATGTCCTTTTTCTACTCGTAAAAACCGTCCTTCTTGCTGCATGTCCATGTATTTATATTGTCACACTGTGATACAGATACGCGATGAAGGTATGCAAACTTTTGATCACCTTTGCCGCTTTGAGTTGCTTCTGGTTTGTCTTTTTTTTTTGGATCCATCCTCCGGAGTATACAATATACAAATGCTGTTGCAAAATATCATGTCGTGCAGCGTATGGTGGAGGAACAGCAAGAAATTTGCATGAACAGATTTATAGGCTTCCGATAAAGAGATGGAGAGCGATTACACCCTTTTTGGATGGGTTCTATACTACCTATTCCCGCTCCCAATCCCAATCGTAATACCCACCATGCCATCTAGTATGTGCATCGAACGAGTCGACAAAGTGACATTTGAATAATTTTTCAGCATCACAACAGCAAAGAGATAGCAACTTTCTGGGTGCTGCTCTTCTTTTTCTTCCTCTGTCTTGGGCCACAAAAGGATTTACATATGTTAAAAGAATTGTAATACCAGGGTACTCAATAATGTTGGGTTGTAAGTTGTGTACACAGTTTAATCCCTTCTATCCGTTCTCCCCGCGCGCTGACGCTATGGCTATACTGCTGGATAGAGAGCGCACCCAAAATGGCAATATGTTAATACTTTTATTGTCATCGGTGAATAAAGAATATTTTTTGAAGTTGAGTTTGCGGCGAAGAGGCGAAGGGACGCACAAACTCAACTGACTCACCAATGAGTATAGACCATTGGTTATATGTTAGCCCAGGAATATAGGCTTCTGAAGCTGGAACAGTTTTGAAAAATTATCGAACACCTGTACTCACGATGCCGATAGTTCCTACCAACTCACTTCTGTGTGTGAAGATTTTGTGTTTTTTTTTGTTGTCTTGTATTTGTGAAACCGAGTTTGTTTTTGCATATTTATCATGAGAGTTGGTATACGGAACATGCGGCCGGTCCAAAGGTGCTTTGTGTGTCTTAAATGGAGATATTTGTCCATTGGGAGTTGGGTTAGAATGCTTTGAACACTCACTATGTATCTACAAGTACTGGACTGGCGACTGCGGACTGTTGGACGAATGCGAATACAATTGGTTGTTTGGATTTGAATACGAATTTGTGTTCGCGCAATAGACGAATGAATGGAATGGACACAAGGATATGTTGACGATGATGGAGGAATGGAAGACAGCGCGGTGGAATGAAAAAGCTTCGTGTTTCGATGAATTGGATGGTAAAGTACCGACCAATGGGGAGTTAATTATTTTTAATAAGATGGCAAAACATTTTATATTCTATGTTGCAGCAATAAGTATTATCGCAAACGTGAGGTACCTACTTATACCTTAATTAAAGAAAACATTTTATTTAATGTTAGCCTATTTGCAGTTGAATTCTCCAGGAGGATTCAGAAGAATACAGACCTGATTTTGACCAAAAAATGATATATATTTATATATTTAAAGTCGTTTTTTACTTAATTTTTATTTTTAAAGAATTTCTTAGTTTTTTTCTAAAAAAAATTTGTATGACAATATTAAACATTTAAAAATATAAACTTAAAAAAAATCTTCCGTTTTCGAAATATTGAATTTTTAAAAAATAATTTTTTAAAACCAAAATATAGGCTTAATGTAGACTAAGTAGTGCACAGACTTTTTTACTTATTTCGTTAAGGCCGTTTTCGAGATAATAAAGATAGTAGAAAAATTTGTATGGCAATTACCGTTATTTTTGGGTATAAACAAAGGATTCAAAAATGTATTTGAGAAAATCACCTAAAACACTTAAGTATACCAAGTTTGAAGAAAATCTCTTCAGCCGTTTAGGCTGTAGATCGATCTACAGACAGACAGATGAAATTACGGGACCCACTTTTTTGGTGTTCTCCATCAGTGTAATGTCAAGTTTGATTGAAATCTCGAGTTCGATTTTTTCCCAAATGCAAAACTTGACTTGACTGAAAGAATTTTGCTATCTGTGATTACTGCATAATTTAGATTTTGAGTTGGAAGAGCTTGAAAGACGATAGCAAAGTCGGGAAGTCGGAATGATCTACAGAGTTTTAGCGACTCTGAGAAAATTCGTGCTCCTACATCGCGTACATTTTAAATCCGTCGGTAAAAATTGTTACATCGAAATCTGTCGACACTTCTTTATCTTCCCAATTCTTCCTGGATGGGAAAATAATTTTAAAGTTTTTGCTGAGACTCAGTGTAGGGGTGCAGTAGTTAGTGATTGCCGAGAGAATATCTGGTGGAATCAATTTGGCTGTGTTGCTGTGACAGTATAAACTTTCGCAAGCCAGAATGTTGACTCTTTGAGTATTAGCGCGCTGCAAGATACCAGATGCTTAAGGTGAAGGTCAAGAGGTACTAAATTCGTCAGCTATTTGGATTGGTGTGCATTCATCAACATCGAAAATTGAATGAAGCAAATCCGAAAAAGAAAGAAAGAGTAGAAATACCGGAGCGTTTTCAAATAGGTTTGTTTTCTGTTTCACCGTTTGACTCTAAGGTAATCCATACGGCATAAAGAATATGGTGTTTTTTTCCTTCCCGTGCAAAAATGGTGGGATTTTTTGTGGAATCTGGTGGGATTCAAGAAATCTCATCTGGCATCACTGGGTCCATGTTTAATAACTAAGGCTATAACTTTTCGTCACTTAACGCCTGTGAAAAAATAGGTTTCTGTAAGTTGAGGCGATACCTTAAATTTTTAATTTGTTTGACTGGGATTTTGCAATGGAAGGCGAAAAATTGAAAACGTCATTTTGGCATCTTAACAAGAAAACAAACATTTTTTGTTTGTATCTCGACTATTTTTATGGATTCGGAAGTTACAGAACATAGGCCCTAGACTATACTGACTGTGTGAATTCTTTTTTGTACCATTTCGTATTTATGATCGACATGTTTCAACATCTAAGAAGAAAAGCACCTGCTTTATAAAAAGTTGACGGTCTCGTGGTAAATATCATTAAAAGAACGCTTTAATGACTTGTTTTCTATAAAGCCGCCATTTTAAGCTTTTATTTAATACACTATTTTTATTGAAAGCTCATGAAGATACAGTCAATAAATTTATTCGAGCATACTGAAAAAAGAACTTGTGTTACTAGCAGTTTCCTGGCAATGTTTGTTTGACACAAATTTCCTGGTTGACAGTTTTCAATATGGCGGCCAAATAGAAAACAATAAAACTACTCCCTTTCCGGAATTAGTTTTTACAGAATGAAAAAAAACATATGTATCACCTCACTAATAATAATATTTTTTGTGTTAGCAGCTAAAATAAATTCTTGTATTAAATAAAACTGTCGAAGTATTTAACAATAGTTTTTTTATGTTCTGAAATGAAATGTCTATTTCACCAAGTGTTATCCAAAGGCTATTTATAGCTGTCAGTCCAAAACAATATTTTAGTTCACATAAAAACAATGTGGAGCATTTCCAACAGCTGCTTAACGGGTATTTTGTAGAGGACGGAACAATAGAACAAAGAAGCATGAGACCAGTCAATGAAGATCCAGTCCCAGCGCCCAGTACTGAAGAGGTTAAGAAAGCCATCCACAAGCTTAAGAACAACAAGTCCGCCGGAACGGATGGCCTACCTGCGGAAATCTTCAAGTATGGAGGAGATGTGCTGGTAGGATGCATGCACCAGCTCATCAACCAAGTGTGGGAGGAGGAAAGCATGCCCGACGACTGGTCAAATAGCTCCATATGCCCAATCTACAAAAAAAACGACCCTATGTCCCGCAAAAACTACAGAGGCATATAACTGCTTAATGTTGCCTACAAGATCCTATCCAACGTACTATGTGCGCGTCTAAAACCTTTCTGCAACACTATCATCGACACGTACCAGTGTGGCTTCAGGCCACACAGAACAACGATAGACCAAATCTTCACATTGAGGCAAATCGTGGAAAAGACCCACGAATAGAGTTTCTATTAGCGATTCCGGAACTCATGATCCCGAAAAAACTGACGTTACAAAATACGCGGTGCAACTTGCAAATGGGAAACAGCTCATCTGAGCTTTTCCAGACGTGTACAGGGTTCAGACTAGGAGATGCGCTATCTTGTGACTTCTTCAACATAGTCCTGGAGCAGATAGTACGCAAGAGTGGTGTTAACCTGGAAGGCACTATTTTCAACAGGTCTTCCCAACCGCTTGGCTATGCCGACGACATCGATATCATCGGCCGCTCCAAGCGAGCTGTACTTGAAGCATTCACAGCTATTGATGAACAGGCGAAATGCGTTCGTCTTGAAGTACCAAGTATGTGCTTTCAACAAACAAAGCCTCATCTTCAACGTCAAACGTCACTGTTGGTAGCAGTAATTTCGAGGTAGTCAAGGTGTTCATCTACCTCGGAACAAACATCAATTCCACGAACGACACCTTAGTTGAAATCCGACGAAGAATTACCCTAGCGAACCGCTGCTACTTCGGTTTGGCCAAACAAATGGGTTCAAAACTCCTGTCCCGAAAGACAAAGTGCACGCTATACAAAGCGCTAATTTAACCAGTTCTACTCTACGGCGCCGAGTGCTGGACGATATGTAAAAAAGCGGAATTTATATTGGGCAGTTTCGAGAAAAAAATTCTTTGGAGGATATTTGGTCCTATATGCGAAGAGGGCGAATGGGATAGGAGAAGATTCAATCGAAAATTGTACGAGCTGTACCAAGATGTGGATGTAGTCCAAAGAGCCAAAGCGCGTCGACTACACTGGCTCGGCCATATCGAGTGAATGGACAACAAAGCTATAGCCAAGAAAATCTTCGAATCACAGCCCCCAGGTTCGAGACGACCAGGAAGACAAAACCTCCGCTACAGGGACCAGGCGGTTACAGACGCAAGAGCGCTTGGTCTCGACGTCTGGAGGGAGTGTGCTAGGGAACACAACCGATGGAAGACCGCAATATGTCAGGTAGCGACCCGGATAAGTAAGTATGTAAGTAGTAAAAACAAAATGGAAAAAGTCGTACATATATAAGGGTCAGTTGGAATTTATGAAGCTAACATCTACTACCGATTGAACTTTTTGGAACTATACAATGTCCAAAAAATTAGGCAGTAAGGTACACGTCTTATAGGAAAGCTTTTTCAAAATCAGTAGCGTCATATTTCTGCACCATAATAAATTAAAATAACTTTTCCATATTTTTATAAATAAAACAATTACATAAATAAGAATTCGTATCTAAAAAAAGGAGGTGGTAACCCTACATATACTATTCTTTCATATTTGGGTCCATTTAAAATAAACCCTACGAAAACTCCCTGTGAGATCTTTATCGAATGACAGATTTATGCAATCCAGTTTAGCTAGAATGAGAGGCAAACGTCTTATCTTGCCTATTTTTCTTGGACAGAGTATACACTACCTGTCTTCAAAACAAAAAAAATCATATAAAATAAATATAAAATTTCCCACATATTTTTTACTAAAATTCCCTCGCCGCCATAAAAATACCCCATTCTAGCTTCAAATACCTAAATCAATAGCATCTCTATAAAATAACTTCGGGCTGCCATGCCACTTCTCTCATAATAACTCCACCCAACAACTTAAACATAACAACAATAGAGTTGGACTTGAAGTCATTGTCTACTAATTATATCCACAACAATATCCTTATTAGCCATCACTGTTGCAAGTTGCAGTCTCAGCATCATATACCTACGAGTGTGTATGTACCTCCAGCCCATTGAAACTCGTTGTTGACTTGGCGAGAATGGTGGATCTGGCTACCGCTCCATTCTCACCAAGCCTTACACTACCGAGTTGGATACAAAAGGTATAATGCATCCTCAACTTCGCCTCGCCATCATCATCGTCATCATCTTATTTATGAAGTTGGGTGCGGAATTTTATATGAACTTATGCGCGCAAAGTGAACAAGGTATCTGGATCTACCCCCATTGTGTGCGATCTGCTCCCGTTTCGTATATGTATATAGAGACTGGATGATGATGATGATGATGGGAACGCGTATTATTCGCTTTCATCGAATACCATATGATAGGCGCATAAAAACAATCAAGCTTGCCGCTCCCGTCCCGAAAGTCCCCTCCATCAGAAAACATGAGATATCATTCTATTGTTGTCAAAAATGTTTATCATATAAAGTGGACATATTGTTTGCATTCGTCGTCGTTATCGTGGTCCTGGTCGTTGTGGAACTTATCTTGCTTTACGGTGGCCGGTGTAGTTCGGCGCTGCGCAAACATGAGTGAGGAAATTCACTCTCGGCAACATCGCGTATCGCAGCAGGGAAGACATAACCTATAAAGCAGCGGAAAACAATATGTTTAGTGGCACGCTGATTTATTGTCCTTAATAAACCGCTCTCGGGGATTCGAAAACGAGTGCAAGCTGTAAGTCTTCTTCTCTGCTGCTGTGCATTTTCTGCTGATCTGGTTCGCTTCCAAGAAAGCATAGCTGCTCCGCACATATTGACAATACAACTTCACGATGATGATGATGATGATTCCTGGCAACATAACCAAAAAGCGAAACACAAGAACTCCACAAAGTCCTTTTTGCGCGTAATATATTGATTCTCGATTCCTAAACACGAGTGCAAGGAAAGGTTGCCACTCTACCTACACTACCCGTCCTCAATCTCACAATATATACTATACAAAAAGCACCTTCGATAAAAAGGAGAAAATGTTTTATTCATGGATTTGCGATGTGAACTCTGGCGCGTTGGGTGCCATGCTGTTCTCCACCTTTGGAGCAGTTAAGTTAGACAGCGCGAAGAAGAGGAGTATGGCATGAATGGCTGCCGAAGCATAGGAACCTGGACTATAAGGACAAGCATTTTGATGCACCCTTTTCGCTTCTCTGGCGGTTGTGTGGCGGCATGCTACTGTGTGTGCGCAGCGCACAGCACATTGCGCAAACTCTCGCCTCTTCGTGATCTCAAATTACGAATTTTATTGTGTTCGAAGATTATGTCCGACAATGTCGGACAGGAATTCGCTTTGCTTTATGCAAATTCCAAACAAATCGATTTGAACGTTTGTATTGAAGATTTTTTTTTTGATTTTTTTTTTTAGTTGTAGATACTTTTGGTGTTTAAAATGATTTTATATATCTAAAAAGAATTATGCGGTATTAGAAGGGTAGTACCTATACTTTAGTCGGTGGGTTATTAAGTAAAAAAGTTTTCAGTGAGTGATTTTTTTCTAATTTATAACACGTAGGTACTTAATGAATTAAAAAGTGTTTCCAAACTTTCTTTTCTGCAAAAATAAAAGAACTTCTTGACATTCAAAATGCGCGTATAAAGTTGTGGAATATTTGCTCCGTTCTATTACGGCTTTTCTAACACGGAACAAAATATTTTTGAGGTGTCTAATAATCACCTCAATCATCACGTTACCTACCGACCCGATGATGCTAATACAATTATGGACTTTCTCGCATCTAACGCCACCTTCTTGCACTTTTCGGTAACACTTTCAAGTAAAAATACTCTATTCACGACAAATATGAAATGTCAAAATAAACTTCCCAAATCCCAAGGTTGAAACAAGTATTAGTTATGCGAGACCTAACTCTCAAATAGTATAGGTCTGATCCAGATTTTTTTTTTTGGGCAGAAATTGGCAGCTTATAAAATTTTGAAGATTGGGGATGAAATTCTCTCATTAAGAAATAAAATCCAAAAAAGTCTGGAACAGCTTGAGCACAATTTTTAAACGTCAACACAACAGTTTATAAATTGCTTTATAGGTACTATAAGGCAAGTTATGCATTCGTTGAAAAAAAAAAGTTTTGAGATAACAATCAAACATGACATTACGATGATAGCGAAGATGAAAAAAGATGGTCTAAAAATTCTGTCCGTCTGTATGTTTGTCTGTCAGTCTGTCTGTATGTATGTATAGACACCTACAGCCCTAACGGGTGGGCCGAATTACTTCAAACTCGGTATATAGAGTTTTTTAGGTATTGTAGAGAGCGGAAATTGAAATTTTTTTTTAGCTCAAAAAATAACGGTACCTGCCATATAACCGTTACGTTCAAACCTATTTTTCTCGGAAACGGCTCTTACAATTTTGATAAAAAAAATCAGTGCGGCTTTTTAGCTACGACCGATCATATGGTTGAAAAAAATTTTTTCTAAGAATGGTACTTTCCATAGGACCGTTTTTTTTTTGCTTTCGACTATCTCATAAATGGCTCAACCCATTCTTACCAAATTTCACACATATATACGTTTAGGTTGCCCAAATTATACCGCGTACCAATATTTTTTTGTATTTTATATTTCGAAAACTGCATTAAATTTTTTTCAAAAATTATATTTATATGTATTTTCTGAATACAATTCATAGGCGTTTTTGATTTGTTTTTAATATTTTCAAAAAGTGTAAAAAAAAAACTTTTTTTCTCAAAAACCGCTCCAGATTAAAAAATTTTTTTTTCCTAAATTCAAATTTATCCAAGAAATAAATTGAAGTACTTTTTTTGAGCTCAAATTAGTTTAAGTATTTCCTTCAGAATTTTGAATTATTTGTTGTTTAATTAAACCGCTTTAATCTTTTGTTTTAAAGTTTATATTATTAAATATTTAATATTGTCATACCAATTTATTTTAGAACAAAATTAAAAAAAAAAATGTATATGTATATACAAAATTGAGTTAAGAATGACTTTAAAAATATATTTAGATTTTTAATAGAAATCTTTTGCATACGATGCGATCGAACATAAGAGCAAGTTCATGCAATCCAGTCGTGCATTTAATTTTTTATATTTTTGTTTGTTAAATTCACATTTTTTCCTTTTCAAACTAATAATTTTGGATTTTAGTGGTTCTAAATTAATTTATTTGTCGAACTAATCTTTTCTCACAACAATTAAGAGATGTTTTTTCTTATACAATATGCCGCTCCAGCTTATTATAATGGCATTTTAGATTCAGTTATTACGGTTTAGAGGTTGGAGAAGCACTCAAATCGCTAAAAGACGGCTAAGCTCTAGGATCAGATCGTGTACCGGTGGGGTTCTATAAAAATGGATCATTGCAACTTATTAAAGTCATCTCTTTGCTTTTTAATAAGCTATTAGATGTTGGTGTTATCCCTAAAGAATTTAAAGAGTCCCTGATCTTCCCTATTTATAAGAAAGGAGACAAAACAGACCCAGGAAACTACCGCGGCATCTCGTTTCTAAATTCATCATATAAAATCTTTACAACGATATTGCAGAAAAGGCTCACTTCGTGGATCGATTCAAATCATCTTCTCAAAGAATATCAAGCAGGCTTTAGAACTGGATACTCCACAGTCGACCATATTTTTGTACTAAAAAACATTGCCGATTGATTTCTGATGAGAAACAAGAAATTATATACCTTTTTCGTGGACTTCAAGGCAGCGTTTGATACTGTGAACCGAAGATCGTTGCTATATAAGCTTTTCTAGAGGGGAATGTCCAGAAAATTCGGAATGGTAATGCAAAACTTGTACGATGATACTTCGGCAGTCCTTTCCAACTAAATTTGGTGTAAGACAAGGATGTCCGCTGAGTCATAATTTGTTACTATTATTCATCGATGACATGACGGATTTCTTACCAGGAGGTATACAATATGCGGGTGTTGATGTAAAAGCGCTATTGTTCGCTGATGATATTGTTCTGTTAGCTTATTCACCGAATTCATTGCAGCTTATGATGAATAGGCTTTCGGACTACTGCTGCAGGTGGAATCTGAGGTCAATCTTTCTAAGTCCAAGGTTATGATTTTCAAGAATGGTGGTCGTAGGCTTTGCAGTGATGAACAATGGGTTTTCAATGGGGAGAAAGTTGAAGTGGTAAAGGAGTATAAATATCATGGTGTCATTTTAACACAAGGTTTGAAAATGGAAAAGTACCTTAAAGAGAAACTAGCGAAGGCCAAAACTGCTATCAACTCAACATGGCGAAGGTGTTTTACAAACAAAAATATAGCTCACAGTAGTAAATTCAGAGTCTTCGAGGCAGCGGCAGAATATAACTTGTTATACGCGGCGCAAGTTTAGGATGGCAAACAATGTGATACAGTTGAGAAACTACAGATGTATTATGTTAAAAGAAGTTTTCATCTCCCACCCAACACGCCCAACTATGCAATAATGGTGGAAACTGATTTTTCTCCGCTCTTCATTAGATCCTTAAAGCTTCAGGTTGACTACATTCTTAAAGTGATGAAGATGACAAATGAAAGACTACCAAAGAAAGTCGCATTAAAAACAATAAGAGCCAGAAGTGGTTGGTATGGGGAGTGGTTGGAGCTGGCAAGCTCGTGTGGAATATAGCTTAATCTTGATGTGTAGCAACAAGCGACTTGGAAACCATTACTGTATAAACTTATCAAAAATTTGGACTTACAATCCAGAGAAAATTGTCTAATTGAGGCCTTGAGTTCTGTACACAGGACAATCTACAGTTCACTCAATCATAATTTGAACAACTGTAACTATTTTCGAGATGAATACAGTGTGCAACAGATTTCGATGATGGTAAGATTACGAGTTGAACTTCTTAGCTTGAACTACATTCCGCACAGAGATGATGTTCCAATTTTGTGCACAATCTGCCATATGCGAGAGAGAGAAGATGTAATTCACTTCTTAGGACGATGCCCAACGTTGCGTGAAACTTGAAGATACTATTTCGGAAATGATTTCTTAGCAGATCAGACCTTATATCATCTAAATTGGCGTTCTTTTTTGGAGGTGTCAAAGTACTCGTGAGTAGTAGAAAACAGTAATCTAGTACTCTCATCTACAAATGATCTCATAACTGAGTAGATGAGTATTAGTTACGCACTAAGAAGACACCAGAGGGCGTTTGATTTTTCATTAAAATATGCTTTCATATTTTTAATTCGGTATTTTTTTTTCGATAAGAAAGAAAATTTTCGCATCTTGTAAAACCAAAAAAAAACAATAATAATGGTTCCACTGGCAAGCAGTAACGAGACGAATAGACAAGACGAGCTGGCATTATGTAAATTTGTAGTAGATTGCTTCTATAGCGAAACTGTTTTGTGCTTTCCATTGGAACTGGTGAGTTAGGTACCTACGAGTAAATTTCCACCCCAAAGGAAAACGACTATTGTAGAACACTAACGGTTATGTATAACATCGTTGCTGTATTCTATCGTGATACTACTGTACACATTCTTGCACTAGATTAATGTAGTAGACGAGAAATCGTAAGAAAAATTTATGATTGTATTCTGTATTCTTTATATTGTAGCCTCAATATAAAATAAAACAATTTACTTTGTTCAAACAAGAATTTAAAAAATTTTATTTAATATAAAGGGTTATACATTTTGCGGTTTCAAAAGTATATGGCTGGAATTCGACATCTGTGAAACTAAGTTGTTAAACCAATTTTTTTTTCAGCTGAAAGTCTGACATTTACGAAAATGGATCGCTTAACTATCGCACAACGCATAAAAATTGTTAAAACCTACTACACAAATGGTGATTCTGCCACAGCCACATATCGTGCTTTAAGAGGAGATTATGGTTTACATAATCGTCCAACTATGCAAGCTATTGGCAAAATTGTGAAGAAATTTGCAGAGACTGGATTAGTTGCAGATATTGTACAGGCCATCATCGTTTCGCTCGTACCACTGAAAAAATCGCTGCTGTAAGTAAAAGTGTTGCCGAAGACCCGAATGTGTCGATTTCTCGTCGTTCTCAGGAATTAGGACTGTCTTACGGCACATTATGGCGTATTTTGCATTTGGATCTACACCTACATCCATATAAAGTCCAGCTCACATAACAACTGAAGCCAGCTGACCATTCATAACTTCGTAGATACGTCGAATGGGTGCTTGAACAACAGGCGGTGGGCGGCGATTTTTCGAACAAAATTTTATTCAGCGAGGAAGCACATCTCTCACTCGGAGGGTATGTTAATAAACAAAATTGTCGTATTTGGGGTTCTGAGAATCCTCAAGTAATTGAAGAGAGGCCATTACAACCCCAAAAAGTCACTGTTTGTGGGCCCTCTTTGGTCCGGAGGTGTGATTGGACCTTACTTCTTCGAAAACGACGATGGAACGACTGTCACCGTCAATTCGGAGCGTTATGGTCATATGATAACCGACTTTTTTTTGCCTGCTATTGAAGAATACGATTTGGAGAATATGTGGTTTCAACAAGACGATGCCACATGCCACACAACTCGAGCGAATATGGCTTTATTGCAAGAGACATTTCCTGGCCGCGTAATTTCTCGTCGTGGCGATATCAACTGGCCACCAAGATCATGCGATTCGACACAGCTGGACTTTTTTTTTGTTGCGCTACGCGAAAGACCGTGTTTATGCAGATAAGCCTTTAACTCTTGAGTACTTGGAAACCAACATTCGTCAAGTTATGGCTGAGATACCGCCCAATATGTGTCAATTTTACCTCAAAAGAATCGATGCTTGCAACAATTCGCATGGTGGTCATTTATATGATGTAGTGTTTCACACATAATGTCAACGTTCAAACTTTATAATAAAAAAGAAATGTCATGAAGAAAAATATTTTATGTGTTTTATTTACGTTTACTTTTGAAACCGCAAAATGGATAACCCGTTAGCAAGAAAACGTGTGACTTGCTTAATACAGTGTGACGGAATGAATAGAGTATACCTATATCTATACATAAATGGGTGAGAGCGTGTAGCAGTCACAAGAAATCCACTATGCAACAGTATTTAAACAAAAATACTGTGGCCGTGGCGCGATAGTTGTGTGCTCGCCTGTCAACCTCGTGATTGCAGGTTCGATTCCTGCCGTTGTCTATGTCTTCTTATATTCCATTAAAAACCAATTCTCAAAATTGTCATAAAATAAGTTGCTGCTCGCTCATTACATGCTGTTTAGGCATAACACTAACAACATGTGATTGAGTAAACTAGCATACCCATAAAGTATGACAACTAAATAAATAAAATAATGCGAATTATAAGGGACATAAATAAATAAGACACGGTAATTCTCTCCGCATTAGTTCAGCCGCCATCCCTAGAGATAAATCTGAGACAACAACCAGCTCTAGTCTCAGAACATCGCGCCACACATCTTTCCTATCCTTCTTTCTCTTCCTCACCAGATGCCCGCGCTGTGTTAAGAAAAACATATAAAGGGTATTCATAGCCCCTTCAGCGCGTGCAAAGTTATAAAAAAAAAATTGTCTTATCTTAACACGCATTCAGAAGTATTGTTATCCAAAAATCTTAACGTGTAAAATTCTATGCGACTATAATCTTTTTTAAAAAAAAATCCGTATATCCCTTTTTGACTTATGATATACATATGTACATAGGTATACTATAAGGTTTTTCATTTGGAAAAAAAATCGAACTCGAGATTTTGATCAAACTTGACATGATGATGGAGAACACCAAAAAAGTGGGTCCCGCAATTCATTCTGTCTGTCTAACTGTCTGTCTGTATAAAGATCTACAGCCTAAGCGGCTGCAGCGATTTTCTTAAAACTTGGCACTTGAGCGTTTTAGGTAATTCTCTCAAATAGATTTTGAATCGTTTTTTCAGCCCCAAAAATAACGCAGTTAACAGTATTATCATGCCGATTAGTCAATTCGCAATTTTCTACCCCCTGGAAGCTGAACAGATTCGCACTAGATTCGCTTTCGCGTTTATTTCAATTAGATACTTCGTTGAATGAACTGTACTATCGATTCTTGAACTACGTTATCATTTTCTGAATTATATTGTTGCTGCTGTCATTTGTTGACATCTTAAACGTCACACGCAATCTTAGCTGGTAGCTACAGGATTAAAGTAATTTTTGGTTGATCGCAATGAAATAAATGGAAACTATTGCATATATTATATGAATTTTCGGGATCATTCGCAAAGGACTAATCGGATATTTATAGGAGTATATTTGATATTTCCGATGTATTGTAAGTTTAAATTTTCATATTTCAAAAGATTTTTAAATGCGAATCTTTTAAGCACACCAGCTGGGCCACGTCTTCTTCAACTGGCGATAGGAAATGATTTTCACTTTCTCCACCACCTGGACCACTTGTCTGGGCAAGTTTTGTGATTGAGAACTTGTAGTCAGACAAAAAAAAATCATTGAAGTGCTAATGGATCAGAAGTATCTTTTTAATTTACGTTTTTCCATTCGGAAACCTACTTTAAAGGAGGCCCGAAAATTTTTACTGAATGTTTTAAGTTTTCCAAAAATCTTGCTGTTGTTCTGTGGATTTATTGGTTAAATTCTTGGCAATATCAGGTTTTATTTTCAGTAATTCCACCATTTCCTTAAACTGTTATCGGTCAGTGGTTTGTTTTCTAAAAAAAAAAGAATTAATAAATAATTAATACAAGTACCTAGCAGGCATATATTTTTTAATTCAGAATTAAATATTCTTATTTCAACTTACATTTTTGTGCTATCCATTATGATTTTTGGACAAAAAGTATATCAATACTCGCGACATAATTGGCGCGGAAATAAAATGAGGAAGTTTGTATGGAGTGCGAAAGGTTTGCGGATTCAGTAATACCAATTTAGTTGAAAAAAAATGTCGGTGGTGCACGTAATTTTACCGACAGTCGTTCAATTTGCTTTCGATGGATTCACTAATAGCATCAATTGCGAAAATTATGCCGTATTTACACGACTTTGGTAGTATTACTGTTAAAATCTTCGCATTATTTTTGTTGTCGTATAAATGGCCGAAAATGTGGCAGTATATTTGTCATTAAAAAACTGCCAGTAGGAATTTTCGTTAAGTTGTGGCATTATACTGACATCGTGTAAATTCAGTACTGACAAGAATTTTCAAATAATGATAATTTGCAATAAAGAATGAACTTGCTCATTCTTTACTGCTAGTGTTTGCAGTATTTTTATCTGTCATTATTTTAGCTTCGTGTAAACGAATGTCGTTAATTAAATTAATGACAGCAGTATCTTGGCAGTAAATACTGCGAACTTGGCAGTCGTGTAAATCCGGCATTAGTTGAATTGTGGCTATATCTCATTCGCCGAATTCACTAAGAAGAAATTTTGTATATAAAGATTAAGTAAAAAACGATTTTAAAAATATATTTAGCCATTTCTATTAAGAATAATAGAATAATAATAAATAATTGTATACATAACTTTGTACTTACACTAAAATAGATTACATCGTATTAAAAGATTTCATTTTCAAAACCAAACCACATAATGACATTGAAACCGTCGCGTCGTCACAGGAAGAATCCAGTCGCATCATAGTCTTTCATCCTTAAAAATTATTATGATATAAACATTGGCTTATTGCGACAAATGTGACAACTAAAACAATTTTTTTCATTTCTTTTTCGAATTCAATAACATAGAGAAATGTTAGACTGTATAACATATAACATAGTCACTAAGTCGTCTAATATTTTACCAAATTCCTTCATAACTTCTATTTAATTTGGCTTTCGAGAATAGAAAAGAACAATAATTTCCAACTAAAACCTATATGTGTAACTCTAGCGCCACACCGCGCTGCAAAAATTATGATGCGAAAATATTTCACATACCTAGTAGCTAACAAACAATTCAGTTAAGTTCTGCTCACATGTAGCTATATGCTTTTAGGGGAGTGCTGTTCCTGATGGTGGACTGGCAATGGCGCGGCTGGCGTACCCACATGTTAGTAAAATAATAAATCTGAGTACTTAAGTCCTTCTTTTTTTCTCTATAGGTATATACAGACATTTTACTTGTGTATACGTACAACTACAACTACCGTTGACAAAAATTATTATTTCTACTTTATTTTTTGTACCTTAGCAGAGCGAATTACAAGTGGCTTTTTCGGTGTTTTGGGCTTGTGGAGAACGAAGCCGCTGCCACTATACCACTGTGCCGCCATTTAATAACTTAACTGTTGTATAGCGAACTTGCTGCTGCAATGAATTATTATATTTAATTTCCTTGGTACTTTCGTTGTGGTTATTAATATGAGGTTCAAAGTTGACAACAACAAAAAAAAAAAACAAGAATAAGAGCTCCCATAGTCGTAAACCAATAATTGTGGCATAAAGCATTTGTGGCGGCGCGGCCCGGCAACAACGATGACGACACGGGTTCGACTTGGCGCGCGGAAACAACGGGTGCATGCATATAGCAGGCAAGGCCAGTAGGTTGGCATAATTGGTGTATGATGATGCATGCTACATATGAACTCTACAAGGGATGAAAGAAAATGGAAAGGATGTTGCTTGGTATTTCACATATTAAATTAAAATGCTACCTATATGAATTATTGAAAATGAGAAAAGTTAGGTAGAAGACGAATTTTGAAAACTTCTAACTAGGCTTGTATTGTAGGTAGAATTTATTTTACCTATACTTACATTTTTTAACTTTATTCATTTTTTGATTATCCCATATTTTTTGGAGGTAAGATATTGATTTAATTTTAAGGTAATATTAAATAAATTGAATCCGTATTGTTGTGGGCAGAGATTTAGATTTAGAAATCAATATTTTGAGGGATCTTTTAATTAGGCTAAATTCCTAAGCGCAAATCTTGAGCAAACTGTCCCCAAATGCAAACATAAAGATTCCTGCATTGGAGACTGTCCGAAACTGCAGTTAATATTTTTTTCTTGCGCAACATCCAGTATATTTGTACAAGTGTTAAAGTTGTCTTACGTACTTCATTTGCTTTTCAATTTTAACCGAGTTCGTTCACTTACTTAGCATGAGACTTGCTTTGTAAACCTTGCGTTTAGGCATTTGGCCTTACAGTCATTTGTGTTCAGTATTGTGCCATGAAGAATATAAATGTAGACAATTCACATTTGTCGACATAAATTTGTCGACACTGAAGACAATTCCTAATAATTAATAATTTTTCCTACTAAAATTTATCAATCTACAAAACATAAATGTTAAAAAAAAGAACCAGTCCTTCTATAATACAAAAACGTCTGTAAGAACAAGATAGTCGTGAAAAAATCATTGTGCCCTATCGAGGTAACCGTCGGAGCGGAATTTTCTCCGAAACGCATCTTCGTCGGAAATTCAATTTCAGTTCGAACTAGCTTTCATCGGAAGAAATTTTAAAGAAATACGACGACGCATTGCGATGAATATAAACTTCAGGCAGAGATGTGCAACTTAACTGATATATCGAAAATGCGATATATTTTCGATAGTTTTTTATTACCATGAAAAATTGGTGAGAGAGTGTAATTGATTGTTTATAGAAAGTATTTTTTTTAATTATAATGCACTAGCGTTTTTAAGAAATGTAATTAAATGCACTGATTTTAATCAAAACTATCGAATAAGGTCCCCTCCCTATTTCCAAACATATGTGTTTTGTTTCCGTTTGAACTGCCAACTAAAGAATAATTTGAAATAAAAAACTTTTGAAATACAATATCATTTATTTATGTGGTGGTTATCGTTTGGTAACACAAATCAATTTATTTTTTATTTAGATCTGTCAAAAAACTGATTTTGGCAATTTTTGCCTTCGATTGGCCTAATAAATTGATTTATTTTTTGATTTTAAATCAATTTAGCAGATCTGGATTTTTCGGCAGATCTACCCCTCTTTTACTAACACCCCTATGCATTATAATTGACGGCCCTCAGTTTGACAAGACAGCTGATACCGATAGCTGGTTCAAAGACACAAATATACAGCAACACTATAGCAAATGAAAATCAATCTGAAAACGTATTCGAATCGTTACGAAATAAATCAATTTATAGATCAAAATATAAATTTACCAAACGAAAACCCCATTAGAAAATAAAACAACATTGCAAGTACGAAAGCAATATACGCGAACTACCTGACACAGCTCTAATTCTATAATTCCCTTCAAGATTGAAGAAAAACTTTCGCCTAAATAAAAATGCGTTTGCTTTTGTTTTGGAGCAGATTCAATACAAATACAAAACAAATTATCGGTCTGATGGTGTCACTCCAAACCTTTAAAAAATATATGATGTATTCAAAACCAAAACACAGCCACAGCTTCAGGTGTCCTTCTTGTGTAATTTATGCAATGTCTGGATATTTGCTGAGCAGATTCATCATCCTCTCATATTGCTGTGAACTTGTTTTTTAGTTCTGCCGCAAAACAAAAGGTCCACAAGTTAACGTAAATAAGGTTTATTTCTTTATTACTTACATTTTAATTAACAATTTCTTTTAAAAGAAAACACTTTCCGCAACGAAAACTTGTCGGAATACTTCTGAGAAAATTTTGTTTGAATATGTCACGAGTAAAACCATTAAAAGTACTTCATCGCATACAAATGGCATGCGTTGAATTTCGTCTGACAGAATTTCCGATTAGGCGATCGGAGAATTACCTCGAAGCAAAATGTCTCCGATTCGTAGTAAATCGGAAAGAATTTGGCTCCGACGCTTACCTCCATAGGGCAGATTTTATCTAAATCTAAACGTATACCTATGTAGTTCTATGTTTATAAAAGTTTTAGTTTTAAATATTTAAATTAGAGATATCGAAAAACTTTAAATTATGGGCGAGATCTGTTAGGTCCTAAAATTTGATAGGTCCACTGAATAACTTCACTGGTTTACTAATGGTAAAGTTTTAAAAAAAAATTAAAAAATGCCAGTAAACCTTGCAAATTTGGTTCAGTAATCAAATCATTAATTGACAAATTTCACATTTCTCGCATAATTTAGAGTTGTGTATTTTTTTTATCAGATTTCTGTCGAGATATTGGGTGGCAATGGCGCAGTGGATAAATTGCTTGATTCCTAACTTAGACGTGTGGGTTCGATCCCCACGCTAGGCGCATTCTTTTCTATACTTCCAATTTTAATTGGATGCCGCCCATGGGTTAAAATGAGACAGTCAATACCTGGTTCTTAAATCCACTGTGCCAAACTAGTGCCGTGCAATTCAGGTTGCATTTAAAAGACCTTAGGTCTTACAGGCATATAGTTAAAAAAAAAATTTTTGTTTTTACTTTGATATAATGGTTGAATAACATAGCATTTAAATACTGAATATTAAACTTTTAATATTTGGATTCCCTATGAACAGTAACACATTTAACGTCAAAAAATAATCATTCTACATGAAAGTATGTAGGTACCTACTTCTTATAATTGATACAAAAATATGAGAAAATTTTTTTTAAATCGAAAATCTCCAGTATTTATTTTTACCTTAATACTGAATATGAACTTCAAATCATATCACTTATCCAAATTTCATTTTTCTACAGCAATCGAAAGTGCTTCATAATATCGATTTCGTTTCTTAGAGAGTTTGTGGATTCCATTCACCGAAACGGAAGAGCTAAAACTTTCGATGTTTCTTATGTAAGTCCATGCACTTTAATTCAAGAGTTACCGTTCTACCGTATTTAATAATTCTACAGCAGTCCGAAGAGCTCTTCTTATAATTGAACCACAAGTTTGAAGAAGGTAATAAGTCCAAAAGTTTCTAAGAATTAAATTTTGATGCAAATCTTATTTCTGTTAGGCCCATAAAATAAAGAAAAATCCATTTTGATAACAAAATTGGCGTTAGGCAATATCGCACAAATCGATTTGGAAATATGAATCACCCAAAACAATTCTGTATTTTTTTCACATCTTTCTATTTTTTTTAAGGATAGAACGCCTAAAATAAAAATTTGAAAAGTCAAGAAAAGAACACCAAAAAATGAAAATATCCCCCAAATACGGGAATAACTTCCAAATATTAGAAAATAGCTCCCAAATGTCCCCTAACAAATATTAGAAAACGGCCAAATCAAAATCTTGTCAATAGATGTACTCATTTTAAAATTAAACCGCGCGATTTTTGGAATGATTTTATTTATTAGATTTAAGATGTCTAAGTTATTCTTTACGTTGTCGATATATATTCTACATTATCGACATATTGTCTACATTGTCGACCGGTTGCCTACGTTGAAATGTGGATAATTAAAGTCGACACGCAGAGTAACAACAATAATGTGCGGTAATGCATTCGCAAAAACTATCAATCTTCTTCTAAAACGACGATTGAATTGTCATCACCATCAAAAGAGAGTGCTACCAATCGATGGATATGAACGAAATGAAGTCCTTTGGGTTTCCTATCCTTCGTTCAGGTTAATTTTTTTTTTTATTTAAGAGGATAGCCTTCCACTATCCAATGACGACCAGACTGGCGGTCTGTATAAATGCAAAGTTGATAAGCACGGAAGAAATTAGGTCCTCGAATGAGAATAGCCGAGTGCCCGAACCGACGTAGCTGTATATTATGTTTGTAAAAGATGGAACCATAATCGCAGAACAACTAGAAAAAATCGTCGAAGACAAAGAAAACCTGGAACGGAAATATTGTATTTGATTTTGAAATTTTTTGTTAAAAAGTAACACTTTTAGATAAAAAATGGAATAAAATTGCAGTTATTCAAGACTGTGTTCAGAAAACTCTTTGTTCTTTCGGGAAAAAATGGAACAGACCATCTTGAAATTTTCAATTCTTTTTTTCTCTTATTCCTTATTTTATTCAAAAAGGCAGACATTAAGATCCCTTTTTATTCATATAACTTGACTTGGATTATAAAACATAATTTACAGGTCGTCTGAACTAAAGACGAAAAGTTGTAATAAATAATAGACTGAACTGAACTGAAATATAACTGAACTTGTTCTAAGCAGAGCGAGCTCTGAACACTCATATGTTTTTTTAAACACACTTGAACCACACAAATCAGAACACATTTTCATTTTAACTATAAAAAGTAATTTAACACAAGAACCTACCATTTTTTGTACACACCCAGATACAGAAAATCAACAAGTGATCAACTTCTTTCGCCAACTTATGTATATATCTAATAATTTTTTTCTTTACATTTTCCTTCTTGACACACATGACATTTGGTGCGTTCAGAAATTTACTCACATGCTCAGTCAATTATGTTCGAGCACGTCGAGTGCGATCTACACATGTTCAGAACGAAAACAGAAACACACATTTGAAGCTCTGCATGCTCTGAATTAAAAAGAAACATAAACACATTTTTTGACAGCTCAGACTCTGCTCTGAACTAAAAAAGAAAAACACCTATTGTAGAGTAGTAAGTGCTCAAAAATATAAAGTGCGTAAAATTAGAGAAAAATTAGTTTTCTTTTTATGTTTCGACCTCAAAAAGTAAAAAATGCAATATTGGGATATATTCTCCAAAAAAAAAAGAAAGAAACTCTGTATATATATTTATAACCCTGTTAATATATATATATGAATATTACTGTGGAAGCGCTGCTTCCAACTTCATAAACATAGTAAATTAATTATAAAATGTATCCATATACATATACCAAAAACTATAAACTTCTTAAACGTATATTGAAAATTACTGCCTTATTCCGCCGACAAATAGTAGTGGACAATCGGCGGCATAAGCAAAAACAAAACAAACAAAAAACACAGGAAAATGTATCGATCCCTAACAAAATTCTTGGAACTATTACTCTTAGGCAATAAAAGTTCTTCAACCATTTCCCCATTTTGAAGGAGGATATGGTTTACTTGTTTATTAAACAAAATAGTTTTTTTGCCGAAAATTTTGAAATGCTATATTGTTTAGAATTCTAAGAACCTCTTTTATAATAATTGTTTCGTTGATAACAAAAATGTTGGCCAAAATGTATACCATTTGTAAAATAGTTCGCATACATTTTTTTAATCAAAATTCTTGGAGAGATTTTTGAAACAACGGGTTGCACTCTGGCAGAAGTGAAAACTCGAACATTAACGCTATGGATTTTTGATATTTTGCAATGGTTAGAGAATAATTTGGCACGAATTGCTTTAATCATCATTTATGTGGTAAAATACAATCTTCATTTATTGCGTTATCGCACACAAACATGACAATTTATATTAATTAAAAATCTAATACTTCAAAATTATTACAATTATTTTACATTAAAAAGTTTTTCTCTCAGAAAAATCAACTTCCATCCGTAATTTCAACGTCTCTTTCACCATCATCATTACCAGAACTTATTTCGGGTAGTATTTTTGTTTCTTTATTCATTCAATTCTTAACGGTTGTCTAAAATTTGTAAAAAAAAAAATTAGAAAATGTAGGAATATGTCATGTAGCTATCTACTATAAATTTACTTTGTTTTAAACTACTTTTACTTTGCGTTAATAATACAGGGTCCGCTAAATAACTTCTTTTTTTTTTTAAATGGGGGCAAAACATCGAGTGTAGCTTCGGCTGTGTGGCACGTAGCACCGTCCTGTTGAAACCAAATATTGCCAATATCGTCCTCTTCAATTTTTGTGAACAAAAATTCGTTCAACATGGCCCGATAACGATCGCCATTGACTGTAACGGCCACTCCTTGCTCATTTTCGAATTATGACTCTGGACCAAAATCCGCACCAAACAGTGACTCGTTTTGGGTGTATCGGCTTTTCTATGTATACGTGCGGGTTTTCTGTGCCCCAAATGCGGCAATTTTGCTTGTTATATACCCGCCAAGATCAAAATGAACTTCATCTGAAAAGATGATTTTTTTGACAAAATCGGCATCTTCTCTAAGTCGATCGCAGGCCCACTTAGCAAGCGTTGTTCAAGCGTGTACACAACCATATTCGTTCAGCGGAAGGATAGAACTAATTATCTGTCAAATCAGATATGAGCTAAGTGTTACCATTCACGAAATAAGCACTAGTTAAAAAAAAAAACGTTAGATGGCGGACCCGTTAGTTTATATCCCTTTGAAAAATATAAATTAAATTTTTCAAACTTATAGATACTATAAAATTGATTCCTATAAAAAGAACTAAATTAATAAGAAGTATTTAATTTTTGTATTAATAAATAAGAAAATACGATTGGCTTTTATTTATACCGAGGCCATAACAAAAAATAGTTTTTCTAGTATTCAAGATAATGTCAAAAAACTACTAAGTACAAAGTTTTGAAGAAATCGATTAATTCGTTTTCGAAATATTGAATTTTGAGAAAATTGGTGTTTATTATTTTTTTTTATTTTGCAAAAAAAAATTGTTGACAAAATGGACGCTTACAATTCTGTTTAAAATTATTAGGAGCTTCTCCCTAAAAAACTTCAAAAAAATCTATAACCAACCGTTCTTCCAGAAAATTGAAAACTGATATAGTTGGTCTACTATAAGTACCAAAAATAACCATTAAAAAAATACCGAAAATTACCTTTCCTCTTCATTAATGCACTGATATTGTTTAATAATAAAATGTACGACTGAATTGCACGTACATACTTGCTCTTATCTTCGAACACATTATATACAAAAGATTCTTAAATCTTAATAGCTACGGCTAAATATATTTTTAAAATCGTTTTTCACTTAATTTTTTATATATAATATAAACTTTATATATAATATAAACTTAAAACCAAAATTTCAGAAAAAATCATCCACCCGTTTCCGAAATATTGAAATTTCAAAAAAAAAAATATTTTTTTTTTCAAAAATCCAAAAAACTATTTTTCGAAAATTTTGAAATGCAATATTATTTAGAATTTTAAGGAGTTCCTGTATAAAAATATAAATTTTGATCGAAATCCTTTAAGCCGCTTATGAGAAAGTCGAAAATCAATAAAATGGTTGTATTGTAGGTACCGTTAATAACAAAATATGTAAAAAGATTTTTTGGCCAACATTTGGAACATACCTAAATTTTTGGGGCTAACACAACGATTAAGAAATCTAGAAACTCACAAAAGACGCCTAAGCACCAAGTTTAAACAAAATCCGTTCAGCCGTTTAGGCTGTAGATCGTTCTACAAACAGAAAGACAGACGGAATTGCGGGACCAACTTGTTTGGTGTTTATCATCGTAATGTCAACTTTGATTAAAATCTCGTGATTTTTGTTTAAAAAAAAATGAAAAAACCGTGTGGGCATATTACTGAAAAAACAATATGCATGTTTGAAGAAAGTCCATCTAACCGCTTAGGCTGTAGCCCCGCGAACAGACAGACAGACGGAAATACGGGATTTATACGGGATAATTTGAATGTGTTTTCGTCAATTTTTAAACAATAACACTAAGGCCCAATTTTTCAATTGTCAGTTAAACAGTCAGTATGCTAACTGCAGATAGAGCAAAAATCAGTTTTTCAACAGTCAGATGCAACTTAATCTAGGAATAAAGTTATCTGTTCATTTAGGAATGGAATAAGGAGTTATCTGAGGAATAAAACATGTAAAAAAACATAAAACAACAGAAATTTATTTCTATGAAAAGTTCGATACTCGAAACAAAAGTGACGTTCAAATTAAATTATTCTACAGATTGTTTTTTTCTTGATTGAAAAATTCGATGTTGTTATCCTGTTGTTTAACAGTCAAGTAAGTTTATTCCTCAGGCAACTAACTGGATGTTTATCTAGAGATTGAAAAATCGGCTCTAAGTACAATATATTTTGTCGACAGCACTGTACAATCTACAATACGGTGCAGTGTGTGTATATGTGACAGTAGATTCTCTAAATCTGTAAGAGAAAAGCCTCTAGCAATTCTTAAAAATCGGTAAGGAAAATATATGTCTTAAAATTATATTTCCTGATGTTGTCTCTTCCTACTCTGAATATGCTATACATTTTAAACAGAAAAAAAGTATACCGTATTCTTTGTTTTTAAATGAACACCATTATTTTGACTCAGGACAGAAGAGCACTTCGCGCATTTCCGCAGCACCATTGCTTGCACTTTAAATTTTTGAATTATTTTTTGATCGAATCAAGGCTTTCACAATTTAATCTTCTTACTTGCGATATAGGATTGTTCAAAGCTTGACATTACGGGGTCCCGTAATTCGTTCTTTCTGACAGTTAAATTTACAATGCGGACATACCACCCTGTACTGCCAACAAAATATTAATGTTTATTACGGAAAAAAGCATTCCTTATTTCTACGGCGTTGGAGACGGATTTATCTCACTCTAAGGTCTCTTGAATCAAAGAACTTATTTCCGAAAAAAATTGTATCCTTTTTTCTTTCCGAAAAATAACCTGCAGATAAATAATAACATCAGATCATCTAAACCACAAATAAACACCAACCGGATGCACAAACGATAAAAGGAAAATATAAAAACAAAGTTCTTTCCCCAAATTGTTGAAAATAATATATTTACCACGAAAACGATTCAACACAAAACTTCAGCAATTTCAAGTTTTTTTTTTCATAACTCAAAACCTCATCTCGCTTTACAATCTCATTATGAACACAATCTTTTTTCAGCATCGTGGTATTGCCCTCTGATGCATCCGGATTTTGGGCAAACTAAATTAAATTTTCCGGAATTATGGAAACTCCTTTCACACTCGGTTTAACATCATCAAAAGGCCCATGAAGGAGCATGAGAAAAAGAAGCCTTCTTCACTTCTGATGTTGCAAATGCAAGGAAGAGAGATGGAAATGAAAAAAAAGTTATACCAAGAAGAAGAAGGTGTCGTCTAGATAACCATTTTTGGTTTGAAAGTGGATCCTTTAACGAGTTGCATCATAGGGGAGAGTGGTGCGGTTGGAGGTTGGAGCATAAGAACCAGAGATCCTGCATATCACATCCCACTGAAGAAAAATGAGAAAAAAAAAAGAAATACTTATGGAAGGGTGGGATTGGATAACTGTATTACCGAGGGTATGATTGCCGCCCATTCGGTTTAAAAAATAAAATGTGCGGTTACATTGCTGCGGGTCAAATCGTTTTTCTTTACTTCCTTATTTTTATATCGTTGCTATTGCCGTCATCGTCATCGTCATCGTCATCTAGTGTGTTGATACATAAACACAATTTTAAAGGATATTTTCTGCATGGAGGATAATTTTTAGATTCGGGCGCCAATTTGGTTTATATTTGATTTTTTTCTGACTTTGAGAAAATGAAATATCGATTGGAAGGTGCAATTTAGACTAAAAAGTTTACTGCTTATGAGTTCAATGACACGACTTCATAATAAATTAGCTCAATTCGAAATATTTAATTTTTACTTAATTTAAAAAAAAACACGGAGTTTACGGAAGAAATACATCAAAATAATAAAGGCATAATACAATCAGAATTAAGCCAGCACGGGATCTGAAGCAAATTCTATCAAGGGGCCCTTATACTGTTTAAGGTTAGGTAATTGTCGAGTTTATGGTTTTAAATAAAATAAAACAAAACAAAACTGATATCGACTTCTCGGAGTAAATCATGTTCAATATTCATTAAAGTTAGGTGATTCCTCAATTCTTTTTTAACACGTTTTAATGTTGAGAAATATTGTTCACCACTGCAGTTGGTGATCAAGAGAGACAAATTTGGGGGTGGCCGTGGCGCGATAGTTGTGTGTTCGCCTGTCAACCTCATGGTCACAGGTTCGATCCCTGCCGTAGTCTATGTCCTCTTAATGTTCCATTAAAAACCAATTCTAAAAATAAATGTCATACAATGAGTTGCTGGTTTACTCATTACGTGCTGTTTAGGCATAGAACTAACAACGTGTGATTGATTAAAACTAGTATACCGATGAATATGACAAAGAATAAAAAAAGTAATGCGAATTATAAGGGACATAGATAAATAAGACACGGAAATTAATCCGCATTAGTTCAGCCGCCATCCCTGGAGATGAAATCTGATCCAACAACCACCTACAGTCTAAGAACATCGCGCCACACATCTTTCCTATCATTCTTTCTCTTCCTTAACCTCACGACTGCGCTGTGTTGAAACATTTAAAGGGTAGTATAATCCCTTAAGCGCGTGTAGATTATTAAAAAAAATGCGCAAAGCAATTTCAACGTTCGGGAAACAAGATAGTAAAGAATTATTTATTAACAGCTTGTAAGCCTGCATTTCCAGAGCCCCATGATTCTTGCTGCCAAAAATACTAGCCACATCAGAATTGAGCATTGCAGCGAAGTGCACTTATTCGTCGCCTAGACTGTCCTCCAAATCATTTGCGTAAGCACTTTTTTTCAAAATTTCTTCTAGTGGAAGAGATTTTAGTTCTCGGAATGTTCCGAAAATCCCAGCAATTTTATAATAACTGTTCATACGTTTACCTAAAGCAGTGAGTACGTTATCAATGGTGACAATAAACACCTGAATTTCATACCGTTGACCGCTATATTATGTAAGAAAACAATTCTCAAAACAATTACGAAACCACTTTTCTCAAAAATATCGATCATTCCTAATAGATTGTAGAGTTGGCAGTTGGGTCGTTCCGGACCTAAATAATTCCAGGAACTATGTGCTCGCTCAGATACATCATACATATCCACTCGTTCCACAAACTTGGTTTAAACATGTCCACATTTCCGACTACGTAGGCACACAATAAGAACGAGAACGAGCAACAAGAACAGATCGAACATGTGTCTGTTTGGATACAAATTGAAATACTAATCGAACATGTATGCTTCCCACCCTATTCCTAATAAGAAAGAATGGAAATACAACGAAAAAAAGACAAGGAACTATAAACAGAACTATGAGTATGATAATGAGATCGGACCGATTGACATTCAGTCGAACATGAAGGAACTACAACAAATATTAAAGGTAATGTGCTTGAAGAAGATATGGAACAACAGGAGGAACTATTTGCATGATGAGAGGTCGGACAGATTAACATTTCTTCGTAGTTCCACGTCCACACTTATTATTAGGTATGGAGTATAGTTCATTTCTCGTAGTTCCTTCTGCCTTCATGTTCGGCTGAATGTAAATCGCTCCGATCTGTTTATCATGCTCATAGTTCCCTTAATATTTCCGCGGACATGGTTCCAGGAACTAGTTCCGACCGAAAAAAGAACCGTTCCAACTGTTTTGCACAACTCTAATGATTGATAGTCAATAACCAGCAGATAGAAAAATACAATTATAGTTGATCATTTTGATGCGAACAGTGGTGACTAAATCGAATATATAAATAATAATTTTGTATGGTCAGCCAACGATGGTGCGCGGGGCCCCCAAATGTGCGGGGGTACCGCGCATGATATTTGTTTTATTATATATTTTGTTAATTTTTATATGCCAATTCATTGAAAATGAATTGCCTTAAACCATAAGATAAGTATTTTACTTCAATATCAACCCCACTTTCACTAACAGAGGTGCAAAAATAAAGTTTATAGGTGTAATCGTTTTTTGACGCTCACTTTTCTAGGTTCAAAATGACAAATGATGGAACTATGTTTAGACAACTATAAAATAATTTACAATATGTGTATCTAATCTTAACCCTTCGTCTCCACAAGTAATCATTTCTTTTAGAAAATCGAACATGCAAAGGAAATGCAGACCACAAATTTCATGAAATAAATTATTTTACGAAATTGATTTTAGCCCTTATTTCTTACCATTTCTATGGAATTAAATGAAGAAATAATTTGACGTTTAATTTTAGTTCTACTGACATTTGTATGATTTTCACCTCTACATGTGTAGGGTATATTGATGGATTGAGTTGAAATTACAGGCCGAGTGCCAACAGGCACTCTGATTGTCAATAAGATTTCATGAAATAATTTGCACACTGACCGAAAAAATACAAATTTCTGCAATAATTGCTGACATAAAATCAAAAATAAAAATTGCTTTTGGAGCCGCAGGGTAAGATAAATAAGCAATCAATTTTATAGAGCTAAATTTAATTGCTATAAATTGACATTTCTTTAGTCTTGTCCTTTATTTTTAAGTGAATTAGCCCTGTTTTTGTGTGCCTTTTGTTTTAGCCTAATGTATAACAGCGATACTAGTTGTAATTTTGTTATAAAATCTGCTAAATTCTTAAGCCGCAAAATTATTGTTGTTTACAAGGAAATTATACATATTTAAGCTAACGTAAAGCTTAATTCAAAAGTTGACTTAAAAAAAATAAAAATATTACAATTTGCATAATTTACTTGGTAAAATACATTTAGGAACACATTTTAATTTGAATAAATCGCGATTGTTTAAAAGCGTTTGTATGAATGAGTATTAAACTTATTGCAAAAAAAAAAACAAATATTAACGCGGCTAATCCCAAATGCATACAGCGTTCATTATGTTATTTGGTCATAAAATAAATGTTCTTTGGAATAATTTATTTATTTATTATTGAAGTTCAATTAATTGTTTTAGTTGTAAAGGTTGTATATTTTAATATGCTTCATCAAAATATGTTTCTGTTAACTTACTTCGGAGTTTATACAAAAAAACGCACACTATGGCGAATACTTGTTTTTTTAACTTATTTTATTTTATTATGTAAAAAAGACCAAGTTCTTAGTTGCAGCTATCTATGAAAATAAACAAGAGTAGTCAAAAATACAACATCCAGGGTATCAATTTTCATGTTCATTACGCGAAATTATTCATTGAATTGTGATAAAGTTACCACAGGCCAAGTTTTTCATTTGGAAAAAAATCGATCTCAAGATTGTAATCAAACTTGACATTACAATGATAAAGAACACCAACAAGTGGGTACAACAGATCTATTTGTCTGCAAATCGATCTACAGCCTAAGCGGCTGAAGCGATTTCCTTCAAACTTGGAACAATATTTTCTACCACATTAATTATCTCGAAAAAGACTATAAAGATTTTGATAAAAAAAAGTGTGTGCACTACTTTATGTATAGTCTACATTTGTATCTAATTTTTTTTTACATATTTTGTTATAGACGGTACTCCTTAACGAATATCAATCAAAATTTTTATATAGGAGGCTCTTCAAATTTCAAACAATACTGCATACCAAAATTTTTTAAAAATATATTTTTAGATTTTTGATAACAAAAAATCAGTTTTGTTTTTAAAATTGTGTTTCTGGTTGACGATTTTTTTTTGAAATCCTGTTTCTAAATTTATATTGACTTAAAATTGCCTTAATAATATCTTTTTTTTTAATTATGTTTATTTTTGATATTTTATATCACCAGATCCAGCAATTCATCACGACTACCACATAACCATAATGCAGATAATTTAGAGCAAGAAATATAACAAGTGAAGTTAAGAAATGACGATGAAATGAGGAAACTTATACACTCGAAAAGTCGAAAGCAAACCTTGATTTCGGTTTTAATTGTTCCTGAGCAATAAGATACTCATTGATCACGAGTGGCAGCCAGCTTAGGGATCAATTCCGTTAACTTTAATTGGTGCACTGGTGTGCCACTTAAAGCGGACTTTTTGGCCATAAAGATACACGATTTTCCCTAGGAATAGCCTTAGATTCCTAACCGATTTTCCCTTTCTTGCTCCTTCTGATTAAGCTGTGGGCGTTCAGATAGCTTTATATTCGCTATTCCCTGTCTGCTCCTTCTGAGCAGGTAAGTGGGCCACTTACTTATATGAAGTACAATGTTATTTAGCTTAATATTATAAAGAATTTGTAAAGAAAATTGTAAAAGAAAACTTGCGTAATAAAAGATACTTGAACCGAGTTTCTAGCCTTCTCAAACCCGAGTTTTACTTCCTTTCTTCAGGATATCCGCTGTTCCTTCAATTCAACAACACAATTTCAGCAACATTATAGGTCGTAGACAAAAATTAAGGGGCAACGTAATATTTCCGCAGTGCAGTTTATATTCTCATTTTAACAGCCTGCAAGATTGTTTGCCTCCTAAAGCTGCTAACGATATCGACACTGTTAAGCTTATTCCTTGAAACTACAAGTAATGCTGCTCTAAAGTGAAAATTGGCTATGGATTGTCAAACGGCTGAGGAAATTAAAATGTTATACAATCAATTCTTGAAATAATTTACCGGGATCAATTTTTAAATATAATACTTGTTTTACTACCAGCAATATATTGTAGATACCACCGAATGGTCCTTATATACATTTTAGTTGTGATTGTCACTGAAAGAATTTTATTTATATAATATAATTAATTTTTGGAATTTTAGCCAAGGAATTTTCAATCGACTAACATCGTAGAAAATGATAGATCATTTCGCGTGACAAAATATTTTAGTTTAAATATTTAATAGCTTTGTTCAGTTTCGTGTTCTAAACTGTTCTGGACAGAAAAGTACATCTTTTCTCTGCTCAGTGAGGAATTTTAGTATGTTAATTGGCCTGATTTGTGTTATAAACAGGATTTTCTGTTCGGACTTTTGAGTAAGATCAACCTATAACAGAATTGTGAGAGCTGTCAAAAACATTTGTTTTTTTCTCGTTTTGTTTTGTTGCTATGTTTAGTTTGGTTTGTGGTCAGAGTTAATCGACTAGGGCTGGCAACGAGACCGAGACTAGTCTCGGTCTCGTCTCGGTCTCGGTCTCGTCAACGAGACGAGACTCCTTTAAAAGTACCGAAGACGAGACCGAGACGAGAGCGAGACGAGACCGTATTTTTGGTACCGAAATTCGACGAGAGTCTCGCTGGTCTCGGCGGTCTCGGTGGCTTGGTTTCGGTTTTCGCTATAAGAAAATTTTGTTTTTATTTCATTATTGTTTAGATAAATTGAGCGATGTTTCAATGGATTTTGACAGTTCATGACTTGACAGGTAGGGAGCTTAATATATCTTAGCATTTGAGCAATATTTTGTTTTCCAAATTTCACCTAAAAGTCTAAAATCAACGTTTTAGGGAGCAATAAATTAAATCGAAAAATTTCGATTTTGTTAAGGTAAAATTTGAATTTTGTAGAGGTTTTGTAATCCATTTAAATCGGAGCCATCCTTCAATGGGTGAGGTTTGAAAAACAAATATTTTAAAAACGTCAAAATATACAGTCCAATTCTGGTTAACGTTCACGTGAATATTTATATTCTGCTATACGACGAAAAAAACGAATTGTTTCAAAAAGTATAGTCTTAAGAATTAAACAAAAAAAAAATAGTATAGCTTTGGACTCAAAAGATGGAAGACATTTGAAAATATCTAAATAGTGAAAAATTGAGTGAAATATTCCCGTGAATCGAAAGATAGCAGAATAGGGCTGATAGTTTATTGCCTACCTGCCAAGCCATGAACTGACAAATTCATTGAAGGATTGCTTCGATTAAAATGGATTAAAAAAACTGTACAAAATTCAAATTTTATCTTGGAAATACGGCTCTTTAAAGGTGTCTGATAACGTTACTTCACAGCCTATGTTTTACGTTATCACACACCTTTGAAAACTAAATTCGCACAAAATGTAAGCCATTCGGAGCGCTTTCATACGCACTTAATAAAATTCAACTTAAAATCATAGTTTTTGATTTACACAAGTAAAACCTACTCGTTTCAAGTGAAGTCTATGGCCTTAGCTTCATGGACATATGTACTGCAGAACAAAATTTCTAGTTTATGATTTGTTTAGCATAAGCAACGTACAAGGATATATCAATATTAGATTCATGCATAATTGACAAGCACAAAAAAGTTAGAAAAGACGCGCAGATGCCAAGTTTGACCGAATTCTTGAGATCCATATTGTACGTTGATTTTCACCAAGTTTCCCAAACTTGGGTTTTTTTTCTATGGGTTTTGACAGCTAAATGTGAAAATGTGTACCAATTCGTACGATTTTTCACGCTACCAAACACTAAAATCGGAGCAATCCTTCAATGGATTATGACAGCTCATGGCTCGACAGCGAACTATATTTTGACGTTTTGATAATATTTTTTTCCAAATGTCATACAAGAATTTTTTGAGGTAAAATTTGAATTTTGTAGAGGTTTTTTAATCCGAAGCGATGATTCAATGGATTTTGACAGTTCATGACTTGAAAGGTAGGCACCTTAATATATCTTGACACTAGAGCAATATTTTGTTTTTGAAATTTCACCTAAAAGGTCTAAAATCAACTTTTTAGGGAGCAATAAATTAAATCGAAAAATTTCGATTTTTTTGAGGTAAAATTTGAGTTTTGTAGAGTTCGTTAGTTCGCTTGACAAAACCGGTTAATTTATTTAAAAAAAAAATCGAGTGTTGTATGTAGGTACTCTTTTTTTAATATTTTATTTGTTTTTGCTATGAAATATATTCACTTACACAATTCTTCTAAAATGTTATTTCCACTTAACTCAAAAGACAAAACAGACTCAGGAGTTTGTTTCATACATTTCCCCGCATTTTTCTTACGCACGAACTGCTGAGATACCACAACCATACTCTATATTTGCAATCCGAACAATGCGTCTTATCTTTATCTTACATCTTTTTACTACCAAAAAAACACGAAAGAAACCAAGACTAACGATGATATCAAGACCGAGACCGAGGCCGAGACGAGACAGCACATTAAAATTTTCTCGAGAAAAAGGCGAGACCAAGGCCGAGACGATACTTGGTTAGGCGAGACCTGGACCGAAACCGAGACGAGACTGAAATTTTTCGATTTTGACGAGACCGAGACGAGATTAACAAAAGTCTCGCCTGGTCTCGTCTCGTTGCCAGCCCTATAATCGACTCGTATATTAGTAATAAGATCAAAAAGTTGCATTATCAACCAAAGAAAAAAACTCAAAAATTCTAGTTTTTTTTTGTTTATTGTTTGACGTTTAATTTATGGTTCGTGTTCTGACATTTCTGTTTTAATCTGTTCTGTGCTGTTCTGATCTTTTCTTCAGTGAATAAAACTAATATTAATGTGAAAAAGAGATATACGGCTTGAAAAATCGAAAGGAAATTGTTGCTCATATAAGTATATACAATTATAAATGTATCTACAATAAATCGAAGACAACAGTTATTCTAGGTATATACATGCCAATTTATAATAGCTTTTAATACAGGTGCAGTACAACTTCACAATAGAAAGTACACTTCCGGAACTAGTTTTGTTCTTTTTCAAGCCTTCCTACAGCCATATCAAGCGCGGTGAATATTTCATACATTTAATAGCGAACAACTGTTATAAAACAGTTGTTATACATACAGGGTGGCCCACGAATCGTGCTACAAAAATAAAACGTAATAACTTTTTTTCAGTGTGAGTATTGGGCATATTTTTTTTTTATTTTATAGGCTACTATTTAGATTTATCAAAATGAATGCTTGGGATACTGAAAAAAGGATTTGAATAGTGCAGCGATACCATTCTTTCCAGAAATTGCACTTACCGCTGGCCCCCAAGCTCACCTGACCAGACTGCACCAGACTTTTTTTATGGGGTTATGTCAAGAAGGAAGTGTACAAAACAAAACCCAGGAATTTGACTGAATTGAAGCAGTCCATTAAGACAATAATTGAGGCGATCCCAATTTCAACCCTTCAGGCCGCAATAAACAATTTTCTGATCAGGTACCGCATATGTGTTGATGAGCGTGGAGGTCGTTTGCGGTATATCATCTTTAAAAACCATTAGTTATTTAAAATAAAATTTAAGTTTTAATCCAATAAAAAAAAAATTAATGAAATACATCGATTTAAATAAAAGTTATTTAAATTTCTTATTGTAGCACGATTCGTGGGCCACCCTGTATTATAAATTCTAATTTCTCTAGGTTTGTTTGACTTTCGCTCAGAAACGCACTAGGGTGCATTGTATTCGCATTGAATTTTTCAATATTTGTTCGGCGGTGAATGCGCTCTGTTCAGTATTCAGCCCAGGTTTTATTGTGGAGTATTGTTTATAGAGTTAAATCAGTTGTTAGAATTAAGAAGATTAGTTGCACACAAACATTAGCTTTTTGCAATTGGTTAAAAGTCTGGATCCATTGTTTTAAATTGCATCTTTAGGAGATAAAATAAAGAATAATATAGTGCGACTGGACGACGTTAAAAAAATAGAACGATAAATGTAAATTGGTGACAATTATAACAGTTTAGTGCCATTAAAAGTATCCGCCGGCGGAAGATTCGGCAGTAGCAACATGTTTAACAATACTGTGTCAACTGGACTGTCTAAAGTCCCAATACGAATTTTGAGGAACGGGGACAACAGTATCTACAGTCAACACCCATTACAACGCCTTACTGTAGATGCCGGTTAAGTGATACACAAAATTTCAGGATTCCTTCACAATTGTTATATAGGTACAAATTTGGTACTTTGGTTAACTAGAAGCCGCTTTACAGAAAACACATTTTAACTGAAAATATAAAATTAGGTACCTACAAACAAATCTATTGAATATATAGGTAACACTGAAACAGCTCCGCTTGACTGAAAAAAAAAAACAACTGAATGCGCTTATAGCTAATAATGTTTCGTTCTTTAATTGAACTCGTCCACTTTACGTGACATTTCACTTCAACTGATCTGTCAATTTTGACAGCAAAATATTATATATTTGAATTTTAAGACGAAAATCACAGTGAATAAAGTTTTAAGTGAGTTTCTCCAGGCAAATGATTTTTTTCTTTAAAAGAGGGGGGTGCAAAAAGTGTCGAAGACACAATATTTTGTTATCGTAATGAAACCGTAAACAAACAGATCTTGTAGAAAAAAAAATGCTTTTTTGGTGCGTATGTATTTTCTTTGATATTATAGTTTGGAAAAGTGAAATTATTTTCAGTTTCCTACCTAACTCCACCTAGCCTCTACAAGAAGCACCCGAAGGCAGATGGCCCTTGGCTGACGGAAAATTAAGTGTGGAATATACATAACTATACGATGTCCGAGGTCTTTGGACCCCAGTCCTTCCTTGAATCTAGAGAATATCGTACAACTTTAGACCTATGCTGGAATTACATGGTTTTGTTTGCAACTTTGTGAACAACGAAACTGATTTAAAACATGTTTTAGGCACAAATTACATCACTTGAACTTATACATTTTATTTGATCTTGAAAATAACTGAACTGAACTGAATCACAGAATTTTTAAAACACTTCCTCAAGTTGGCAAGACATATTAACTAAGTACGGTATTTGTATCTTAAACAGACTTAATGTCGGAATTGCAATTTTTTTTCATAAACCATATATGTATAAGTAGAGTAGGTATAGGTTGTATAGGCTTTCAGATGTAAGGTTTTATATACTCCCGCGCCCGTCGGGAAAACATGGAAAGTAATTATAGAATTCTTCCGTTGGCATAATAGGTATGACTTTGTGGTCGAATACGTAGGTAAGCATATATAGTTAAAGTTATCACGTACCTATATACAAACAGATATGATTAGATAGATAATTTATGAGTGTTAAAAGGCATATCCTTACTCTGCTTGGAAATGGACGTTGGTTCCTTAGAGCTTCATGCAATCCAGATGCCGCTTCCGATAAAACAACCAAAGCTTGCGACGGCAAATGATTTCCGCCAAATGTGTTACTTTCCATAATAAAAATAATCCTATAATATTGTTTTTTAAGTTTTATGGAGATAGGTAGCACTCGCACTAAATCAATATTTTATAGCTACCTATCGAGCTCGATTCATTAAACTTTACAATTTTTTTTTCTTGAGTGAACAAAATATAATATAGGTATATAAATATTTGTATGTGGTAAATATGTATGTTAACACTTTCACTCACGTCCACATTAATCACAATGCATTTACACCGCACTTCTCACACCTGGCGGAAACAAATTATAAACCTCATTGCATATCATGCTGCATTATGTATTAATTTTTTGTATCTAGGTAGGTACCTATATGTATCTATAATCCACGCGCGGATTGTTGGCTGTATCAATATCACAAAATTAAATTTATTATCCGTTATGGGGTTTCACACAATATTAAATGCAAATCACCAAATGATCATCAAATGCAATTATCTAATATTAGGTAGATTGGTAGGTATAACACAGAAAGAATCCGTGACAAAAAAAAACAACCCAAACAAAAAAAACACCACGATATCTACGTGTCGCTCGCCGCAGTGCACGGAACAAAAAATCAACAACAAAAAAGATACAATAGTATCTATCTAATATAATGCAATCCAACACACCCGTTCGAGTGTTCAACGTTAACTGGATCGCGGCGCAAAAACCAGAAGCTGCATCTAAGATGAAAGGATTCGCATTTGGATTCGTTGTACAGCTGCTGCGCAGTGGGAAACGCCTCTGTATATCTCCCAGATAAATTCGGCCTCCCTGGCCAATTGTGTGAGTATGCAATGGGATTGGTTGGCCAAACCGGTTTGCAGTTCATTGTTCCAACGACCAATGACAGAGATTAACACACACCGAGTGAAGTTGTTGTTGTTGGCTTTTTCTTCCCAAAATGGAACCTACCGCAAGTTACACGAGGGAGAGAAAGATACTTAAGTATCTCAACTCACTCCGACTGAGTAGAGTATACCCAGTGGACAAAACAGAAAGTATGGAGGGAATACAACAATAACAAACACAAAAAAAAAACTAGGCGTAGGAAGTTGTCTGCATCTAAAAGTGATTTTAGTACCGTCCGAGAGTGTGTTAACATGGAGATAACTAAATAAAGTATCTTGTAGATACTTTTTGTGTTTTTTTTTTTTTTTTTTTGAATCCCAATTTGTGTTTTGTTTGTGCCCGTTTTTGGAAAATTCAACTTTTATACATTGGACGGTATACCTAGATAGCTATAGCAACCCATTCCACCCTAACACAAAATATAGATACTCAAAGTATCCTATAAATGTGTAACGGAGCGGAGCAGCAGTATCTATAGCCTGTAGATAGGTTCGTATAGGTAGTTATAGGATTATCGAAACAGAAAGAGGTATGGTGGTTGGTTGGTAATTTAGCTTTAACCAAACCAAACAATTTCTTGCTCATTAACTCGACGAATAAATGACATTAATTTGCTAGATTGTACGGCAGTTTGTTATGGATTCTATATTGGTATGTGGTACCGACGAGCTACTCGATAAATTTCCAATAAAAACAATGCCATCTTCGAAAGAAAAAAATAAATAAATATAAAATTACAAAAACAAAGTACCTACTCTTAGCTACATACATATATTAGGACGTCTTGCGCATGAGAGTATCTTTTGCAATACCGACTTATAAGTATTAAATCGTTTGTGTATAGACGATCTAGGTATGTAAGTAAGTTAGATATGAGGTCTATGCCTTCTTTGTCTCTGGTTCTTCAGAGAAAATTAAATGCTAGTCTTTTCCTACTGCTACTATTACCTAGTGTTATAGTTAGTCCTACCTAAGTTCGGACTTTCTTTTTTATCTTATTTATATTCTCTCTCTCATACTGGGTGTCATTTTGTTTTTTATTTTATTTGCCACTAAATACTAGAGCGTTGGCAGCTAATTTATAGAGTGACCAACAACTTTTAGGTAGACATTATGTTTTACGTTATATATGTATGTAGACATGTAGGTATTTGTATCTAAATTCTTATTTTAGATTGCCTCTGTGAAAATATATGGTAATAAAGACAGCTCAGCTGCTAAATCATGAAAATGGATATAAATGTTGTTCTTTTGTTTATAGAAATTTTATTATGTGGGTAATAATTTGTTTTGGATTTTGGATAAATTATTATCTTTTTTTTTTTGATAATATTATTTAATGTCTTTCTGTATACGGTAATTTGTTTATGCAAAGGAGGGATTGTAATAAATTAGTAGCTAGATATCTACCTCAGTGGCGAGGCGTGAATAATTTCAAAAGGTAAGTCGAAGAAAAATTAAATTTTGGAAGTTTACTTGAAATTATTTCGTTCAATGCATAACTTAGTATCAAACCATAGGGTTGAGCAATTTAAAGCAAATTTTTTTCTACCCTAAGGGGCCAATTTTTCAATAGTCATTTAAGCAGTAAGTTAGTAGATACATATTCTCGAGATCAGGGGCCGAATTACCGCATCAGTGATCAAGTGAGTGAGTCCCATCAGTTATCGAATAAACTAGTGATCACTTTGGCATGATGGCATTCGTAGACTAACGTATCGTGTAACTATTTTAAATTGTAGTAATTCTATTCTACTACAACGAGTCTCTATTGATTTTTATCGAGTCTTTCTTGTTTGACAGATGAAATTTGTATTCATTTAATTTATTTTTGGACAAACAAATTTCATTTTTTTGTAAAAACAACAAATTTTTCGCGAGTTTCCAGTTTTTATTACAAGGATTTGAGGATATTTCTAAATATCCACTAAAAATGGATTATTTCTTTTTATCAGGTTCAGATGGTGAGGATTTAAAAAATATTTTTATACGTACATACATATGTACATAATAAGTAACATTTAATTCACATCAACCAGAAGATGATATGTACGAAGCTATGGAGTGCAGACTCCTAAGGGACAAAAGCATTCCTCTGTCTTTGTCAAATTCTGCGTAAGTATCCAAAAATTATATTATGCAAATATACAAATACCTACATTACATATATATATACATATACTACATTTTAATCCGGAATTCGAATCAAATACGTTCTATCAGTCGGCTTCTCATCTGACGAATAAAATTCAGTTCGATAGCTGATGAGAGAATGTCAAATTATTGTACTAGACTGCTCGATAACGTGAGCGGTAATGCCAAATTTACATAATTCAGTCACGTATGACTCGTTAACTGATGCGGTAATTCGGCCCCAGTTTTTCAACAGTCGGATACAACTTAATCTAGGAATAAATTTATCTGCTCATTTTAGAACGGAATAAGGAGTTATCTGAGGAATAAAATAAATAGCTATTTTCGATGTCAAAAACACTTTGCAAAATTATTGCTTTGAAATAAACGTTAAACAAAAATTAATTTCTATGAAAAGTTCGATACTCGAAATAAAAGTAACGTTCAAAATAAATAAATTATAGATTGTTTTTTCTTGATTAAAAATTCAATGTTGTTATCCGGATGTTTAACAGTCAAGTAAGTTTATTCCTCCGGCAACTATATGCCTCTTTATCTGGAGGTTGAAAAATTGAGTCTACGTCATTTAAGTTAAATGTAACAATGAGCTTAACGCATAATAAAAGCGGTTTCGAAAGAAAACTTTTTGGCTGATGCAAATACAATATCTTAAATAAATTTATTGTTAAGTTAAAAATTAGCAGGAATGTTTAACACAATATTTCCTTTTTTAAATAGTTATGAAGTGCTAAAACGTCAAGTTGTCGAAGAGAAGAAGTTGTATACAAAACTTTAAGTTTATTTTTTTAAAGCTGTAAAATCAAAAAATCCAGGGAAAAAATTTGTTAAAGGAGATATTTTTTCATCTAGATTGAAAACTGCGAAAGCATCATATTTTGATTTATTAAGGCCCGTTTGCTGATTCGAATCATAAATCCTGTTAATAGCTAAGTTCCACATAACTTTTAAGTTATACATACATTTATTTATGTTGCACGTAAGAATCTATGTGGAACTTAGCAAAGTATTAGATTAAAAATACATCCAAGTTCACTTCGAACTATGCGATATGTCAAAATTTGAAAATATTGCATACAAACTTTAAATTAAAAGGGGCAAATTGTGTTATAATTGTGTATTTTTGTTTATAAAATTAAAAAAATCTCGGTATCCGCAAGCTTATTGGAGTCGTCTGTTGGCATTCGCGAATTATTGGTGATGGCAACCGGTGTTGGTGGCTGAGCAGCCGGTAGCTACTTCCGGAACAATTGGATAAACCGCAACTTGTAGGGCTTCTGGATTGACAACTGTCCTTGCAGTTGAATCGAGGTATGTGGATGGTGTAGGCAATAACGAGGCAAACATAATTTCTTCGAATTTAGAGTCAATTTCTCCTTCTATTGACTTTTGACTCTTCTTCGGCGGTACGATACAGCCAGTTTCATGGCGACAACGTAGTCGCCGTCACCGTGGACAATTTCATATAAAATCGTGGCTTCCACTTCCATTCGAATACGATGGAAACTTTGTTTTCGTTTAGGAGAAATAATTTTTGATTTTTTTGGGACGATCGTCGCCGTGTCGGGTTAAGTTTAATGGCAAACACATTCGTGAAGCGAGGTTTGACAAAAATCCAATTGGCACAAGCACCACCACAAGGTATACATACATAAGCACAAGAGAACAAGCGAGAAACATCGCAAAATATAGTTCCATTTTAATTGATCCAATCTTTTTTCTTGGATTTTAAGGTCACTCTGTACTAACATTCGGTCGCGGTTTTATATAATCGAAGCTTCAATCAGTTATGTATTTATTATTCATTATTCTTTTGTAAAAAGAGAGGTCATCAAATGAAGGCAAATATTCATTTTTCTGGTATATTTGACGATGAATTCAAACCTCTGGAATTTCAGAGATGTTCACGTCATTGTCAAGCACATCCAGAATTTCAAAATCCATTTTTATTTATTTCTTATGTTAAATGAATTGATAACTCAAAAACCAAATACCTATTCAAAAATTGTTTTTAAGATTGCTTCAACCCCTATGTCATACTTAAATATTTTATGTGCTACTTTTTCTAAAACATAAAATATGTTCGACTTAACGACTTTTATGTTTATGTTTCAGTTTGGTGCAAAGCTTTATGTATTACTTAAGCGTTTATGTTGAACATAAGCTCTTAAGTTTCGTATCAGCAAACTGGCCTAAGAGACGATTTTCAATCTCCAGATAAACATCGAGTTAGTTGCCAGAGGAATAAACTTACTTGACTGCTAAACAAGCATATAACAACATCGAATTTTTCAATCAAGAAACAAAAATCTATAGAATAATTTCATTTGAACGTCACTTTTATTTCGAGTATCGAAATTTTCATAGAAATAAATTTTTTGTTAAACGTTTATTTCAAAGCAATAATTTTTCAAAGTGTTTTTGGCATCGAAAATAGCTATTTATTTTATTCTTCAGATAACTCCTAATTCCGTTCTTAAATGAGCAGATAACTTTATTCCTAGATTAAGTTGTATCTGGCTGTTGGAAAACTGATGTTTGCTCTATCTGGAGAATAAGTAGGTACTAACTGACTGTTTAACTGACTATTGAAAAATTGACCCTAAGTAAATCTAAAAAAATAAATTCGTGAAAGTTTTGTATCTTTGTATTTATTTGGGATATGATAGTGTCTTTTGTTTCTACAAAACGACGTTTATAATCAGCCCTATCACAAATTACATCGTAATATTTCCCCGCACGGACAGTTACGCCACGACAAACAGCTTTCACAAAATCCGAGTGGAATATTCTTATTTTTGAAATCAGCGGTGTATGCCAAAATGAAAGGATAAATAGCAATACCGTGCTATTTCCAATTTTAATTAAGCTTACACACATGATTATGTGAACATTTAAAACAATCTTGTAGTCCAAGGTTGCCTTTTGCAATTTCCCAGAAATGTTCAATTTCTTCTTTTGCCAGTTTCTTACAGCCTTGGGAGGACAGGTCGCCTATCTCGCTCATTAGATACTTTCATATTGAAATTTAAAATCAAATATTATTCATAAAACCATAGAATTTGTAAAAATACTTAGATTTTTCTTTAAAATAACTGTTAACGACACATTACTTTCAGTGTCCGACACAAATAGTTTGTCGTAGAAAAAGTCGTGTTTCATTTCATTCTATTGGAATTCAGTGATACCAATTTCTACGAACTTCGAAAATTGTAAGCGAATTTTTCACTCCGAATCCACTACGATGGAATTTGTGATAGATTTATCAGGAAACGTAGCATATTTTCGATTAGGATGGAATTTGTGATAGGGGTGAATGTGTTTTGGAATCAATTTAGAGCAATTTCGTGTTGTTTCCGCGCAATCGCTTATGCTTTCCAAAATGGATTCAAGTTTATTAAGAAAGTCAGAGCTGTGCCAAGACTCAAAACTTTTGATTTCGATGTCCCATTCACTTGGGTTGTCTAATATTCCAATGAAAGTTAGAATTATATATAACTAGCTGACCCGGCGAACTTTGTTCCGCCTAAATTCATTTATGTCAAGAAAATAATAATTCCGAGCATGCACAATGCTGTTTCACGTAATGCGGTCAATGAAAATTCTTTATTCTAAAGTTTTATTAAATACAATAAAAATAACTAAATTAACAATATTCAGCCACATATAACTGACCATGTGAGAAACATGGGAATTCGAGATTGATGCCACAAATATCCAGCGGTTGTCCCTGCGACTTATTGATTGTCATATTACTCGTTTGTTTGGTTGAATCGGATGAAGTTAAGGCGCTCTGTTTCTATTTTTATGTACATATCAACGATGTAAATGCCTAAATCGTAGCAAATAGTTGTCAACCTTACGAATCATGAGTCGATATGTGTAAACATTCATCGAGCTAACCTTTTTATTTGATTCCTCGCCTAAAACACGAAGGATACATTAAAATTCAATCCGAAAGTCTGTCAAACAAATTTACATACCATTCAAGGTATTGATATTTATGTGGTAACCATCACCCCCCCCCCCCAAACATTATTGCGCACTGCAGTGCATCGTATTACGGATGGATCTCGTATACGCGTTGTAATTCACCGTTATTTCGTCGATTTAGTACAATATCACGGCTCCCAACTGAGTCACCAACATATATGATCCAGCTGAGTGCCAGCTAGACGTCTGTCAGCTGAAATGACAATTTGATGATCGCCCGAATGCAGATCCGTTTCCAATGTCTCGCAAAATACTGATCATATCTTTGACTATATTTTGATGTATTCCACTGCGCATATGGACTTCCTTATCTACATTACCGATGAAATACATTTGAAGAAATTTGTGATCTTAATTGGGTGCCGGCAATAATGAACCAAAGCGATGATGAATTTGTCATTTGATTTGTATTAATAACGACAAAGTCGAACCAGATGAAAATCTTTTCATAATATTCATACAATATGGACTTAATTAAGATGAATTTACCTTGAATGTCGGATTATATTGGTGATTGTACTGAATAATTTCTGCTCCAAACAGCGTCATTTGAAAACAAATGTTATATTGTTGAGCTCCCATCAAAAATTTTCGAGATTTGCTTGTATTATCGTAAATCAAGAAGCGTAATGGCTCAGATAGATCTGGCAAAGGCGGCAATTTCGGTGTCTCCGAAAGAAACTTCAGTGCACCGCAGTACGGACATAGGACATTCATAACGCCAATAGAGACACGCGGAAGTGTGCTGTATTCAATTGTGCTTTCGTATTGGAAAGCAATTCGTTGCAATTCTGTATTCACGGCGTTTCTTCTTCTTTGTAGATTTTCATTTATTTGATGGTTCTGCTGATTCCTATTGCGCTGTTGTCTATCGGTCTCCACTTTGGACGACGGCACACTGTTCTTGAGATAATGTTTCTAGAATTTGCGATATGTTCGCTCGATTGCGTACATTTCGATCTAAGTGTTCGTCTGTAGTTTCGTTTGCACGAACAAAAAATGGATCGAGTTTCATAATTACCTACTTATGAAATCACAAATTAGACTTGGAACTGCTGAAATCAATTACTAAATGGCCAAATGAAAATGTTCTGCAATCACTTACCAAACCACATTGAAATGAAAACATTCGAAATATCTTAGGTTTCGTCTAACTCACAAAAATCATTAAAATTTCCACTGATTCGCAAATTACCCAAATTCTATTGCACCGTAACGAAATCAAAAGCGGTTTTTTTATCTCACTTTTCACAATTTTTTCAATGACGAAATTATATAAATAAAATTGATTGAAATCACAATGAATCGCACTTGATAAGCATACAAATACTTTGAGCAAAATGAAAATTTAAAAAAATTAATTAAATTTAATTTTATTTGACCGCACGCAATAGCAAATACAATTCAATTTGAATGACGAAACGAAAACGACACCTCATATTCCTTCCTTAGGCCAACACGAATCCATCAATCCCAAAACCTTGAAAATCAAACGGTGTTCCATGATTACCAATTTTCCTGAAAATTTTCCGGAAATTTTATCCAGTGTCCTATATTCCCTTCCTAGGGCTAAAAGCGATAAATCGGAGAACAGATTTTCCTCCATTATCCTTTCTTAAGCCAATACGAATTTAAATAGTGAAAATCGAAGTAACTATTCTCGAGATATGCACTAAAAAAGAGGATGATCGCTGACTTCCAATATTTCTGGAAATTTTTCGGGATTTTCTTCCAGTGTTTTTTGTGCCTTTCCAAGGCCCACACTAATTTATCAAGTCCTAAATCGGGAACATCAAAGTAACCGTTGGAGTTATGCACTAAAACAGTATCATCCCGATTTTCAAATTTTTCTGGAAATTTTCCGGGATTTTCCTCCAGTATCTTATCTTATGACCTTTCTTGGGCCAATACGAATTTATCAAGCCCTTAATCGTGAAAATCGAAGTAACCGTTCTCGAGTGATACGCACACACACGGACGACATTTCTCTTTTATATATAAAGAAGATCTACAATTTAAAACGGCGTTTATTATGGCGAATGATAATACCAGGGAGTTTCCGATACCCCACCCTTACGTGCGTCGGTTGGCTATTTGTTTTAAAAGTTTTGAACATTTCGTTGATTTGTTAAAAAAGAAAACGGACAATAGTATTAATAGTGCAAAAAAAAACTTTTAATTCTGATATATTTTCAAGTAATCGCTATAAAACTAAATTTCAAACGTGAGCATATAGCAACTAATAAAGTTAGCCATAGGACTAACTTTAGCATCAAGGGCATTCTTTTTAACACCACCCACTTCCCCAGACAAAACTGCCGCACCATCTTATGATTGACTAATTAGTTTGTCCTTGCAGGCGAATGTATCAAGTATATTAAAAATATGCTTTGTCAGCTCATCTGCGTTGTGAGACTTACTAACGCCAAAAAAAACCAAGAAACCTTGTTCTGTGTTCTCCTTGTAAACTGAATTTTCAAAATAATTTTAAGCCTCATTGGGATTTGCCGAATTCATTTGGGCCAGTTGTGCTACATTATTGAAATTGCAGTTATTTTCTGCACTTTCTGCCAAAAATAAATTAAATCTAATATCAATGTTAGTGGATAGTGGAGTGGCAACCTTAAACTGTAAGATACAGGATTCAGTCCAAGGGGAAGTACATATAAACTCATAAAATAGTAATTTTTTCTTTGGATGATTTTTTTTACAAGCAGTAAGACGCAAGGAATCGAGCTATGTGGACGCTTCGCGCCTGGCAGCTGTACGATTTATTAGATTCAAGTTGCCCCCTAACAAAGTGCCGCCTGGGGCCTGTACCCCTCCTACCACCCCCCTACGCTACACCACTGCATTGTAAAGGGTTATCCATTTTGCGGTTTCGAAAGTATAGGGCTGGAATTCGACATCTGTCAAACCAAGTTGTTAAACCAATTTTTTTTTCAGTTGAAAGTCTGACATTTACGAAAATGGATCGCTTAACTATCGAACATCACATAAAAATTGTTAAAACTTACTACAAAAATGTTGATTCTGCCACAGCCACATATCGTGCTTTAAGAGGAGATTATGGTTTACATAATCATCAAACTACGCAAGCAATTGGCAAAATTGTGAAGAAATTTGAAGAGACTGGATTGGTTACAGATATTGTAAGGCCTGTGCATCATCGTTTCGCTCGTACCACTGAAAATATCGCTGCTGTAAGTGAAAGTGTTGTCGAAGACCCGAATGTGTTGATTCTTCGTGCCACATGCCACACAACTCGAGCGAATATGGCTTTATTGCAAGAGACATTTCCTGGCCGCGTAATTTCTCGTCGTGACGATATCAACTGGCCACCAAGATCATGCGATTTGAGACGGCTGGATTTTTTTTGTGGGGCTACGCGAAAGACGTGTTTATGCATCTAAACCTTTAACTCTTGAGCACTTGAAAACCAACATTAGTCAAGTTATGGCTGAGATACCGCCCAAAATGTGTCAAAAAGTGGTAAAAAATTACCTCAAAAGAATCGATGCTTGCAACAATTCGCATGGTGGTCATTTAAATCATGTGGTGTTTCATACATAATGTCAACGTTCAAACTTTATAATAAAAAAGAAATATCATGAAAAAAAAAACAGTTTATATGTGTTTTATTACCTTTACTTTTGAAACCGCAAAATGGATAACACATTATAATAGTTAAAAGAATGTTGATTAAATCCCAAGAAAAACGATTTCAGAAACAAGAAAGGTGTTTTACAATTCAATTGGTCAGTTTGAAACGTTTGGAACATCGAAAAACGTAGCGAAATCAAACGTGAAAAAATGAAAAAAGAATGAGAAAGATCTATATTTTATGATTCGCTACCGTTATTTTATGAAATCTGTTAGTAAGTAATTCTGTGAACATTATAAATTTAACAGCTCATTAACGCGATCGCAACCTGATTTAGATTTTATGGAACGACATTGAACACGCCCAATTGAAGGAATGAATTGAAAAAACTTGCGAAGAACTCTAAGGCTTGATAGGTGTGGAAAAACAATTAAACGGTGCAGAAAATTCGTTTAAGATTTACCAAGACCTGTCAAGCTGTAATATTTAAAAAACTATATCCGAACAATTACTTACATTATTTATTTAAAATAATATTTTTCGCATTATGTACTAATTAAAGTGAAAAATATCATCATCGGAAGATGCTCTAATTTTTGCATAGGGGACAAATTTAGAACGAAATATTTATTCCGCGTTCTTTATGAGTATAGAGCAAATCTTTTTATTTTATGGCAGTGTTTCCTTCCAAATGATGCTAAAAGTAAAAAAATCTTTCAAAAGAAACTGTTAAACTGGACACATTTAGAATGTATTCTCAGTTATTTCACCCATGTGCTTGTAGTCGCAATTTTCTGTATCTAAATGCACAAATATTTCGATCCATCACTTCATTAACGAAATCTGTCGTTTTTCATTACCGAATTTTACATTATAGTATTTTTTTTATGAAACCAAACACGTTGTGTATTTGCTGCAAATTTTCAGTTATTAGTTGCATCGTACAATTTGTTCTAGTTTAAATAACGCATATACATCACATCCACAATTTTCCAGATTGAGAGAGCGAGAAAGCAGGCTTAAACGTTCTTGAAGTTTTTAGTTCCAAAAGGTGAAGAGTATAGCGGTAACGATTCATGCCTTTGGAGATGTATTTTGTATCTGTTTACTTCACAAAAAAGACTGATCCACTTTCTGTACAAAACTGCCAATTGGCACCAATTCGTGCCGATTCCAATTCAGACATACAGAACAGAGACGGCAGACGGCTTTGCAATGCTTACATGTACAATCTTGTGTAAAATCATGTAATTTCACGAATTAATAAAGTACCATTAACTCACAGTACACATAATAAAAGTAATATATTCCGGTTTTCATTTTCCTTCAAGTTCGCGCATGTGACAAAACTGAGACACTCGTGTCACATTTGGCATGCGCATAGGCTTAGGCATGGCTAAACTGCCAGTTGCAATATCTGTTACTGCTATTTTTAAATAACAGTTATAAATTCTTGTTACAATAATTGTCCGAGAAATCAAAATTTTCCACTACCATTTTGAAATAAATTAGTCATCGCTTTTTCATCTATATTCCGCTGTTTGTTTTGATCAAAATACAAATTTAGAAATTTCAAATGTTATTTCAATAATAGTTATTTTTGATCTATCTACTGTTACCTCTTACTGAACACATCCTACTGAAGTAGTGACCCATGCCAATTTGTATGTGAAAATATCAAAAATGAGAGTTCATGTGCCAAATCTCAGAGACATTTCGCCAAATATGACTACCGAATTTTGACAACATGCGCAATATATTATGTGTACTGTGCCATTAACTAACTAACTAACTAACAGAAGAGAGAGACAAATGTCAGGTTAAAGTTTATCATTAAAGGAAAGCAAAACAGTTCTGTCTCGTTGTTGCTGTCTGGTTGTTGAAAATATTTTTGTTAAATTAAACAAAATATTAATTACCTACAACTAAAAAAAATATATATATAAGATTGATAAGACGTTGATGGAAGCATGCATATATTTTTGACATTTTAAAATGGACATAAAATTGTACTCAGACCCTGCAAGACTTTGTTCCATTTTATTTGTATCTGAAAGAATTTCATCCCTATTCAACAAAATTTGAAAAACTGTCCATTTCTGCACACAACAAGTCTGGATCATATCTAGTAGTGTCAACGTAGAATTGAAATTTGCCGCAACTTTGAATAAGGTGAACACTTTTGAGCCACCGTAGGTCTGTTTGGTATCTTTTTTCTAATACAGGGTGACACACGAATCGTGCTACAAAAATAAAACGTAATAACTTCTTTTCAGTGCGAGTAATCGGCTTAATTTTTTTTATTTTATAGGCTACTCTTTAGATTTATCAAAATGAATGCTTGGGATACTGAAAAAAGGATTTGTATAGTGCAGCGATACCATTCTTTGCAGTCCGTCATTTCCGTCCAAAGGGAATTTAGGCTGGAGTTTGGCGGTACTCCCCCGAGTAGATGGACCATTATGAGGCTGGTGAACATGTTTGCCGAATCTGGAAGCATCGAACGAAGGCCGTATCACCGAGATCGCAATGTTCGGGTTCAGGATACAATCGTGGCTGTTGCATCGACAATACAGGCAAATCCAAGTGTTTCGACTCGAATAACTTATCGGGCCAAATTGGAGTTAGCAGTCGGTCATTACAGCGGATACTTCATGATGACTTAAACTTGTATCCGTACAAAGTCCAAATTACAAGCAAGTTAAACCCTCAGTTTTTGCCTGTTCGCCTGGAATTTTGCCGAAAATGATTGCAATGGCCGAAGAAGACAACACATTGATAAATTGTGTGTTCATGTCTGATGAGGCCCATTTTGACTTAAACGGCAATGTTAACAAGCAAAATTGCGGTCTAATACAGAAATGCGAATCTAATCCAGAAATGCTCCATGAGACGGAACTGCACCCAGAACGAGTCACTGTGTGGTGCGCAGTTTCATCAAGGTGTATTGTCGGGCCATACTTCTTTGAAGAAAACGGTGTAACACAAACTGTCAATGGGGACCGCTATTTAAAGATGTTGAAGGAGTTTTTTTTACCCAGAACTTCGCCGAAGACGTATCCCTTTCAGCAGGATTTGGTTTCAACAAGATGGAGCCACACAAGTTATGGCGGAGCTCCAACAAAATTACCAAACAAATTGATATCCAGAAACTGCACTTTCCGCTGGGCCCCAAGGTCACCTGACCTGACTGCACCAGACTTTTTTTTAATGGGGTTATGTCAAGCAGGAAGTGTACAAAACGAAACCCAGGAATTTGACTGAATTGAAGCAGTCCATTAAGACAATAATTGAGGCGATCCCAATTTCAACCCTCCAGGCCGCAATGAACAATTTTCTGGCCAGGTGCCGCATATGCGTGGATGAGCGTGGAGGTCATTTGCGGTCTATCATCTTTAAAAACCATTAGTTATTTAAAATAAAATTTAATTTTTAATCCAATAAAAAAAATTAATGAAATACATCGCTTAAAGTAAAAGTTATTTAAATTTCTTATTGTTGCACGATTCGTGAGCCAACCTGTATAAGTGTAATGTGAAGTGTAACAACTGTGAAACTTTAAGTGTGGCGGAAATTTTGTAAATTTTTTTACAAAGTAAACAAACGCAAATTGACCACATGTGTGTCGTGTGCGGTGTGTTTAGGTTGGTTGGTACATTTGGTATTTGGTTGGTTGGGCACTTTTAACGATGAATACATATAGAAATAAAGTTCACGGCTCGGTGGCGTTTAAAAAGATCGGGGTGTCTTAGAACTCAAACACAATGTACAAGATCTATTATCCACGTAAATATGTAGTGTGTACCAACAAACTTAGAACTTAAACACACCGAACACGACATGACACATATGACACATTATATTTATTAACGTTAACGATGACTTTGAACTCGCAGGTAATTTGCTCTTAGTTGCAAACTTTTTTTTAGTTGAAACTGCACAGAGAGTTCTCAAATTCGGTTAGCAGCAATTGGTTCAGCACAGACTATGGAGATCTGTGCTGATATACGGTTGGCAATACGCAGTCATTGTGGTGGCATTGATGCTGTTTTTTTCCGAGTTGTTGCTTGCTCCTACGTGATGACATTCTCATATTCGGTGTAAGGAAGAAGTTATAGCGATCAGGAAAAGTTGAAACAGTATGAAAGTGAATATTTTTTCCTAACGGTCGTTTATAGCAAACAGAAAAATTACTTATGTCAGTTGGAAAGCCTCACTGTAAGTCTAACACCAAGTTTTCCTAATTGAAACACTCACGAAAAAGTTTTTCGTCCACAATTCTATCAGTGAAACGAGCGAAATTGGAACTCAAATCATTGGAATGACTTGTTATATTTTGTGTCAAATGGCAATCATAGCTGGCACGAAAAATTCATTTTCATCAGGAAACTAAATAAATACATTGGCGCAAAATTTTAAACAGCGTAATGTTAAGGGCTTAGCATGATACTACTTAACAGTTTGCTAATACTAAGGCACTTCACTAATATTTTCTTAGTTTTAGTTACCATACTAAATCTATTTTCTTAATACACTACAACTAAACACGCCTAAAATAGTGCAAAAAAGTAAGCGAACATAACTTTTTGACGTTTGTAAATGTCAAAGTGGCATATGGATTTAGTACAATACTAAAACATTAAAGCAGCCATTTTTTGATTTTAGTAAAATGTTAAGAAAATAGTACGATAATAAACTGGTTTAAAATTAGCAAAATCCTCTTTTTAGCATAGTATCATACTAAAAATGATTTAACATATTACTAAATCGACTAAAACTTTGCCCCATTTTTAATAAAAAATAATTGTTTTATTGCAAAAATATATTTTTGCAAGAAAAATTCTCTGAGTTATTTGTCATGGACTAATGTAGCATTTTGTATTTTAAAACGCGTGGAAACATCATAAATTATCCATTAGAACTTTTCCTTTTTTTTCCTGATCGGTATAACTGGCCCCTAAGGCGCCAGTTATAGCTTTCATTGAAACTCATCATTGAAATCTTTGTCTGTCAATTCTGAAGCACTTAAACAAATAAAACTGATGTCGTTTCGATACCAAAATGAAGGTAATAAGACATATAATTTTATGTTACAAAAAAATATTTTATTTGCTCTATCACTTTCATGTAAAATCACTTTTGATTTTTCAATAATGAAAAGCGTTTTCAATGATATTTTGTTCCCAAAAGTGAAACACAATCGTTCCATTGAGTTGTGTTTCCTTTTTTTCCTGTTCTCATACTTCAGTTTTTCTTTCAATGATAAAATCTAACCTCAAAATTACATTTGGCTAAGAAAAATCTTTTCAATGACAACCAAGTTTTAATAAAAGCTATAACCGACTCTCCAAAAAAATGCACTGATTTGTTTTCAATGATGAATTTCAATGAAGGCTATAACTGGTACCTAAGACACCATTTCTTCCAGTTCTCATTTTCAATGATAACTATAACCGGTTTGCTAAAAAAAAATGTCACTGATATGAGTTTCAATGATGAATTTCAATGAAAGCTATAACTGGCGTCTTAGGTGGCAGTTATAGCCTTCATTGAAATTCATCATTGAAATCGAATCAGTGATTTTTTTTGGTAAACTTGGTTGTCATTGAAAAGATCTTTCATAGTATTGAAAGAAAAACTGACGTATGAGAACTGGAAAAAATGGAAACAAAATCATTGGAACGATTGTGTTCAACTTTGTGAACAAAATGTCAGCTGGTAATTGTAACATCAGTTTTATTTGTTTGCCTCATAATTTATAGAAAAAGTTCTTAATGATGAGTTTCATTGAAAGCTTTAACTGGGGCTGGGGCCTAATAAGGACCCCCAAATAGGTGTAGGTAGTTAGCAGATACTCTTGTTTCTTCCCCTCTGAATTACCAGTTTTTCAAAAACAGTGTCTTAGAAGACGGATTTTAGAAACTTTTCTTTCGGGATTTTTGAAAAAAATGGGATTTTAAAAAACGGGTTCATTTTATACCTATCTATAGTCACCTATTTATTCATTTTAATTCACTCCTCACTTTATATTATATTTACCTAGGTGCCTTGGTACGAATAGTATTCTGATTGTCTGATGTTACTTGATGTTAATATATCAAATATCACCCAAAAAGGTATGCTAAGCTGGCTCCTATTTTGTATGTGCCTGTAGAATTCAGACACTGGGTAGGTACCTATTTTAACATATAATTATCTCAGATAAAGCTGTAAAGCATACCTACATATTCCTTAACAAAACACAAGTCATTAACTTTGAGTTAATTCATTTTCTGACTACACCCTTTCTGCAAAGCGGCCAGATATTTAGGTAGATACACACTTCCTTGTCCTAAAAGCCATTTTGGTCTACACCCTTCTCTCAAACACAGATTATTTTAAAATGAGCTTCCCCTCGATATATAGAGGTAGGTACACTATGAACTGCGTGTTTTTTATGTAAGCTATCAAGAGCTATGTGTACCTACCTACCGACGAACAAAGAGATAGGCACTTTATTTAAAACTCCCCCAACTTCTACAATCATAAACTCTTTTATAGGAGCACCACTCCTTTCTGTCATCGATTGCTGCGCATATAACGTGTCACGGAACGATGACTACAAGAGATAGTAATGGAGTCCCGTCACCGGTCGTCGTCGCTGCCGCTCGCTAAAAACGAAGACTAACTAAAGAATTAAAAAAAACACGCCCGTCCTCCATCGACAAACTTCCAGATAGGCACTTACCTAAAAATAAATGTAGCTATCTAATGGAAGCCATTTAGGTATGTAGCTATAAGAAAGCAACCAAGTTACGGATGATTGATCAAGCCATATGAATGGGGAAAGGGAAACAGAGGAGGGAAGTCTACTGAAGACACCCAGCACTCGGAGCCGACATCCAATGGAAGCTAATTTAAGACTCTCAGCCCTAAATACATCATTCGGTTATCATAATCGAAGAATCGCGCTTCAATCATTTGAATTTCAAATTATCGCTCCTTGTGGTAGTTGTGGTTATTGTGGGTAGCGCAATACCTTTCATACCTCTAAGTTGCAGTTAAGGCAGAGAATGGCAAGTTTCTCAGGAAGCTATTGGTGCCTGGTCATAAATCTAAACCCAAAAGCAACGCAAGGCAGGGTATTTTATTGTTCCATGTGCATGAGTGTATGTGTGTATGCGGAACGTTAAAGCAGTTATCTAGTTCAATAAATTTTAAACGAATAACCCAAGTAAGTCAATGCTTTGCTTATGGAGGGAATCAGCTTCTTAGATGTAGGTAGATACACAGAGCCAAACACATTACACAAAAATATCTGCGGAACACAGAAAAAGCTGATGTAAATAGGTACCTATACAGTTGCTAGAATAAGCCAAGAGAACGCATGCTCCTATCCTCGTGTCGTGTCGAGCTGCAGAAGAAAAAGTATAAACGGAAGGCAAAAAGGAAAATCTAGAAATCAAAACTTCTGGGCGTGGAAGTTTATATAGGTTCCGTTGCTCATTACATACCTACATACCTAACTATCTATAGCTTTGAAAAAAGAACAAGACATCCCCAGTTGGAAAGTATATAGGGAGAGTCCATCTATCTCTAGCTCGTTTGTGTATATATTATGTAGGTACCTGTGGAGCAAATTCGTTGGCAGCTGCTGCAGCTGGTGTGACTTACAAACTTATAGCTAGTTGATGGCTGTACTTGTACTACCAATATAACCTTGAAGCTGGATTATAATGGAATTATTAAAGTTGGACAAAATCAATATCACTCGAGATAGACTTCGGCGTTGTTGGATTTTTGCACCCGCTCACTTATGGTCTGACGACAGGACAGGATAACATATCACCGCATATACATATACAATGAAGCCGTGAAGCTTATAATGAACAGCTGCCAACCAGACGTTATGATGATGTGGTAACATCTACCTACCTACTTACAAAAAATAAGTCGTATATATGACACGCATATTTTGCAAAGTACGTGCGTTGCATATGTTTTGAAACGCACTCAGTGTTATACGAGTAGATTTTTTAGCAAACGAAATCGAGGTTGTCAGCGACCGCCATTATGGCTCAGGCATATATAGGCGGTTATAAGGCCTTTGTTGTGTTTGAGATAATGACGGGTTGAAGTAGATAGAATGACGTGCTGCTGGTTGTCAATATGGATCAATGGCAATAAGCAATCGGGTAAAATATTGAATTTTATAGGTAAGCACCTACCTACCTACTTGTAAACCGAAGGCATCTACAGATTATTTTGTTGGTAGGTCAAATTTAATCATTATTTCTTGTAAAAAATGTAGGGTAGAGTCCCCAGTGGACGGCCCCTTAAGGAATTTTTCGTAAAAAATATGACACAGAAGCTGCAAATATCAACCTTTTGAATTTTTAAATGGAACAATTATTTATTTAGGTTTTATCAAAAAAAGTCATATTTTCCAGTGTCCGGCCGCTATGCTCATATTTTCGGCCACTTATGCTCCTGAATTCGGCCACGCAGATTTAGACCTGAACCAATTTTTTGTATATGAAGCGGCCAAACTTTGGACACACATCCCAATATTCGGCCCCCTATAGTTATTTCTTACAAAAAAACGGCCGAATACTGGATTTTATTGATTTTTAATTGCAGTTTTTGCTCGATTGTTCGTGTTATAACTCATTTATTTATTTCTGTAATTTTCTCAAAAAATTAAATGTTGACTATTTTCGACCGTGGGGGCCGATTTAAGGAAACTTCAATTTTGTATGTTCCCTATATCCGGGCCCTTGAAAACGACCATAATTACAAAATATTTTTCAATTTTAAAGCAAATTTTAATTGAAATATATACTTTTTTACTGTATAAACACCATATAATACCATTAACCCAATAAAGTTCCCTCAAAATCACTAAATTCTGGTGAAATGTTTATAAAGGGTTTCCAACAGTTTTCCAGTGCAAATAATTTTTCCCAATGGGTTGCGCATTTAATTAACTCATAACCCTGAAACTACTGTAAAGCCTAGTACGCTGCTGATGCGAAACGAAAATTTTCGGTGGTCTCCACTAGGAGAGCGAAATGCTAACGAAAACCACAGCGGAAAAATATTTGCGGAGAGTTCTGTAAGCTGTCAAAAACAATTGACAAGTTGTAAGAAAAAAACTAATTTTGTCCCCAAATTATTTTTAGATGGAAATTTTTTGTCGCCAAATTACTTTTAGATGTATTTTTTTTTAAATAATTCTTGGATTTAAAAATTTTACTTGTTACACATAGAGGATTTAAAATTAAACTCAGAACCGTTTAAATGATGGAAATAAAGCAAATACTTTGGGACTTATTAACTGGTTTATCTGCCGATTTGATGAATTTTCTATCAATTTTAAGAAAATCAATGAAATAGGGAGGTAAACACCACTCTATAATTCGAAAACTACGTGCTTCATTGCGATGGTGTAAACGGTTATGAGTTCTAATTTGTGGTTTCTTACTAATTCCGGATACCATTTTCAAGTCCAAGAATTATTTCAAAAAAATTATATATAAAGGAAATTTGGTGACAAAAAAAAATACATCTAAAAGTAATTTGGTGACAAAACTACTTTTGGTTTTGTTAATGCTTCCTTTGAAAGAATGAAGTTTTGATTCTAAAAAGATATCGCTCGCCTTTATTGGACAACCCGTTCGAAGATATAGTCCATTATATTTATATTATATAGTCTGATTATTTTTTTCAGATTATATATTTCAAAGTGAACAGTGAATAGCTTTTGGAGCAGTGCATCTGCCAAACGATGGTTCAATTACATTAAAAAACTTCGTCCAGAAAAGAAAAAGAAGGTAGCGATGGCAATGCGAGGTAAGTGATTTGTCATCATCTTCTTTCTATCGCCACAACAAAGGACTATCGAGGTCATCACCAGAAATTGTAGATTAAATAACAATGTCCATCCCGTGCCGATTTTCACGAAGTAAACATTAAACAGATTGTCTGAACTTGAGAAACAAGTTCTGGGGTATGTTATAAAATCGTCAATCAATGAGATCGGAAACAGGATTCCCAAATAGGGGTGGGTATCGTTTAAGATGGCCTTTTCACAACCAAACATTATTGTTGTAAAGATGATTTCCTTAATTGTCGTTGATGCAGCGGAAGGCCGCTTACCTTTGACTTCCGGCCTGGATACATCTTGTCCCGACCAGGTCGGAAATTCATATTCCTACTGCCAGTAGCGGGCGGTCGATTTGATTTTTTTCTTTGTGGCAATTGAGTTAATTTATGTGTTGAAAGTATGAAGTTATAAATGGTGAGTGTTTTTTGATATTTATATGGTGTCAAAGGTCGCATAGAATTTAAAAGTCGGAGTAACAAATGTATTTTAAAAATCGTGGACAGTTCATTGCAGAACAAACTACTGAATCGTACTAATTGTACTAAGAAATCTAGTACAGCTATCCATTAAAATTACACATTTTGTCGTTCAGCAGCGTACTGGAAAACGAAAAGTAGAGCGAAATTTTTCGTTCATGATTTCGTCGTGTCATTTTTGTATGGTATTTTTCGTTTCGCATCAGCAGCGTACTAGGCTTAAATATCTAATGAAAATGTTGATACATTAAAAGTAATGGATGTCAAATCGTAATAAGGCTCTAAGCCGAGAAGTAGGTCCTTAGGTTTGTTAATTACAACGCTTTTATTTGGAAGGGGCCGGCTACTAGAGGGGGGCGGCAATAGGCGACTCTACCCTATTTAATTATTTTCGTGATAGAAATTTATTTTTCGTGCCAGCTGATTGCCATTTTGATACAAAATGGAATAAATCATAACTATGGGGGCGTTCATACTCACTTATTAAATATACTCGATTGACCGGGTGTTAATCACTTGGTGGAAATTTATTTTTGTCAACATTTTTTACTTAGGTATATAAAATTATAAAATAAATAAATAAAACACTTGTTTTTTCCACAAATTTGTAATTTCTTATTGGCCACGCGTTTCGTCTTATAAGAACATCATCAGGACGCATTGATTTATTACATACACTGTCCGACAACCGATTAGCGCCCCTATAATCTTTCAGTGTAAATGCATATAACTCCGAACTTTGAATGTGTATCGTGCTTAATCTTTTTTTTTCATTCTCCTTTATTTGCCCTTTCTCTAAAAAAATAACATGAGTTCTGGAAATGAACCGTTATTTTGTTTTGCTTTGTTCTGTCAAATGTGATAAACATTAAAGCATTTTTTTGCGATTGGCGACTCTACGTTTTACTATTAATTTTTGCGTGTAAGTTGTCGTATTTTTCTTATTAAAGTTATAATTAGTTTATTTTTGATCATTTTCAATTAAATTTAGTAAATATGGCAAAATCAAAAGCGTTAAATGAGTCTGAAAAGACCAAAATCAAGGCTTAAAGTGAATGTGGCCAATCAGTCCATCGAATTTCAAAAAAAATTAACCGGAGCAGTAAAGTTATTTCCTCATTCTTACGCAATGAGCATAACCAAGAATTTGAAGGGCCGGCCGTCTTCTGTGATTACAGCAGCTGACAAGCGAATTATTTTTAGGCTCGCGTCCAATTCGCACGACTCTGCAGCCAAAATTAAAGAAAAAACCGATGTAAAAGCAAGCGTGCAAATAATTATTTCTAATGCTGAACATTTAAAAAGTCAAAAAATAAAAAAAGCCACTTCTTCACCAACTTCGAAAGACGCAACGCCTTGATTTCTGCTTGAGCAGCAGGATAACGCCCCTATCCACACCTCGTAAAATCTGGGATTGAGCTACAAAAGTAGATTTTCCATATTAAATTCTGTTAAAATGTTATTAATTGAGTTCCTACGTTAACTTCAATTTCTTTTCGCGTATAATGTTAAACTTTCATTGGCTGATATTAAGCTCCAAAGACAAGAAGCATGGGGGACGCTAATCGGTTGTCGGGCAGTGTAAGTACAATTTATTTTTCTTAGAAGTTAGCGTGGTGAACAAATTTATATCTATACTTTATTTATATAACAATATTTTAAATACACACACATATAAAATAAAATGCACGACTGGATCAAACGTACTTGCTCCCATGTTCGATCACATCTTTCACTTAATTTTTTATATATAAAAATTCTTAAATATTGTCTAAAAAAAAATTAAAATGAACATTTTAAATATTTAATAATATAAATTTAAAAACAAAATTTCAGAAAAATTCGCCCACCCGTTTTCGAAATATTGAATTTTCAAAATTTTTTTTTTTTCAATAATCCAAAAAAAACAATTTTTCGAAAATTTTGATATGCAGTATTATTTAGAATTTGAAGGAGATCCTGTACGCAAATTTAGATCCGTGGAGCTGTTTATGAAAAAGTCGAAAATCAATAAAATGGTTGTATGGCAGGTACCGCTAATAAAATATTTTAAAAAATTTTCAGTCAAAATGTAGACCGTACTTAAATTAGTACACACACCAATTTTTATTAAAATCGTTGGAGCCGTTTTCGAGATAATTAAGATGGTAGAAAAATTGGTATGGCAAGTACCTATCCGTTATTTTTGGGGCTAAAACAACGATTCCATAATCTATTTTGGACAATAACCTAAAACGCCTAAGCACCAAGTTTGAACAAAATCGGTTCAGCCGTTTAGACAGACAGACAGACAGACGGAATTGCCAGACCCCCATTTTTGGTGATCTCTATCATCGTAATGTCAACTTTGTTTAAGATCTCGAGTTCGATTTTTTTTTTTCAAATGAAAAACTTGCCATAGACACTTATATCGCAAATAAAAAGTTAAAAGACAAAAAACACATTGAAAATAGAAAATTAGTCTACATATTTGTTTTATTTAAAAGGGGACTATTATTTGTTAGGTCTATTTGGCAATTCAAAATGTTTAAACATTTGTGCCGATTTATTTCGTAGATTTCGTATTTATCTATGTAATACACGTCCAGCAGATAAGCTATGTAAAAGTGTTACATCTTCCAAAGAGCAGTCATGTCCAGTATTTTTTATATGTTGCGAGAGTCTAGAAGAGGGATCCTGGTTAACCGAAGCTTTTAAGTGTTCATTTATTCGTTTAGACAGTGTCCTTGTAGTCGATCTCGTACTGTGGAAGTGTTAAGACGTTTTCGGCTTCCCAGTTTTTCCAATTAAAATTCGTGTGTGAGCTTAAGTTCTAAATTAAATCAAAATTTCACAAGTGGTGCAGTAGCACAGTGATAGAGTGGCCGACCGAGAATCCGAGGGTCGCCAGTTCGATTCCCAGGAGGGCATCAGAACTTTATCAGCTTTTTTTCACAACCGTGAAGTAGTTAACTTTATTGGTTGGGAAAACGAGCAAAGGAGGAGGAGTTTAAGCACCGGGGCATCGAAAGGTGTCCTAGGGCCAATGAGGCCAGCGATGGCATCAGCTGAGGGAACATCGAAAGATGTTCCAACTACAAGCAGTGATTCTGCAGCAACAACATCAACAGCAATAACAACAACGGCAACATCATCCGATGCTAATCAAAAGCGCAGAAAGAGGATCAAGTGCGCACCAAATTTGGTAAAAAGGAGATCCACGGCCACCTCAGCAAAGCTGCCAGCTGGGGTGCATACGTCCGATATAGACGAGACGTCAGAGGCAGCAAGACAAACCGAGTTAGACACTTCACCCGAAGAGGGTATAGCATATATGTCTGAAGAAGGAGAAGGGCACTTCACGACGGGCGATAGTACTGCCTTCGTGAACCTCTCCACATCAGAGGCGTCATCTGAGGAGGACGAACAAAGAATGTTCGCCCAAATTGATGCTTTGGAGGCAGAAATAGAAAAGATAAAAAGTAAAGTTAAGGCCAGCCAAGAAGCGCGCCGAGCGAGGCAACTAAAAGAACTCGAAGAAAAAGAACAACAACAGAAAAAAGAACAAATACAAAAACAACAGCCACAGCAGCAGCCAAAACAACAACGGCAAAAACAACAACAACAACATCAACAGCAGCAGACACAAGTCCAGAAACAACCGCAAGAAAAACAGCAGCAGCAGATTCAAAAGCAGCAGAATCAACAGCCGCAGAAAAATCAGTCTCAGCAGCAGCAGCCACAGCCGCCGATCATGAAAAAAGAAAAGGTGCCACCCATTAATACTTATAAAATGGAGTTACAGGATACCATAAATCTATGTAAGTTGACCATAGGTCAAAATTTTACTATTAAAAGATTAAATAACGATAGGCATGCTATCCAGTGCTTCACACTGGAACAGCACACAAAAATTAAAGAGTTGCTGAAAGAAACTACTACCGAATTCTTTAGTTTCACCCCTAAAACCGAAAAATTTCAAACGGTCCTTTTGAAGGGCATAGATTCCTACACGGAACCACAGGTGCTCTTAAATGAACTCCGCCAAAAAGCGAATGACGATCTCGACTTTATCGGGGTCAAGCCGTTCGCTACAGTTAGAGCTAGGCGGGAGAAGCGGAGTCTTCCCTTCTTCCTCGTTCAACTTTCACCCAGCAGCAAACTGGATAGTTTGAGGAGTATATCCGTCCTCAACTGCCAGGTTGTAACTTGGGACAAATTAAAAAGGCGCGGCGACATGCTTCAATGCATGCGCTGCCAAAGGTTCGGCCACGCCGCAGCAAACTGCGAAATGCAGTCACGCTGCGTTAAGTGTGGAGAGAACCACAATGCAGATGAATGCAAGTTAGGAAAAGAACGGGTCGAAGATAGGACCCAGCTTAAATGTGTACTCTGCCGAGGCGCCGGACACCCCGCTAATTATCGGGGATGCCCGACGTTTCAGCTTATAAAAAACAATAAAGCAGCAAAGCAAACAGTGGTAGAAAAGCGTCCAACAGTGCGCCCTCCTACAACAACGTCCGTCAACCCCCAAATTTCTTACGCCCAAATGGCGTCAGGAAGGGGAAGCACGGTACAGCCTACACCAAAGGTCGCCCAACAGGCCCCCGTGCTTAAGGCGCCGGCGGCACAGGCGGATATTATGGGCGTTCTACTGGCCATCCAGGGCCAGTTGAACGGCCTCCAAAACCAGATCAGGGAGCAGGCGACTAGGGTGGATTATCTCTACTCTGTTTTGCCGAGCTTAACGCAACTTAGAGGTTAAGGGCGCGCTGCCGGAGAGGCCCTTTAAGATCCTAGCTGTGAATGTAAATTCATTGATTAGGACCGAACGTAGAGCGAATTTATTCCAATTGCTTAAAGACATAAGTCCAGATGTGTTTATGGCTAGCGAAACTAAGCTTAACCAGAAACATAAATTGACTAACAACAATTACAATATCGTAAGAAGAGACCGACCCAACTCCACGCAAGGAGGAGGCGTCGCAATCTTTATACGTAAAGGCATTAGTCATAAGGTAATATATAATAGTGATGTGCGAAAATTTCGGACGTTAGAGGCATGCATCATATGCATTCATCTCCAACAGGGGAAGCGAATGTATGTGATCGCTGCCTATGCACCGGAAACACCTCAGCCCACGCAGTTTATAACAGAGCTTGAAAAGCTTTTTGAATGCTTAAGATTGAGCTCGGAAGAGAATTACTATATATTGGCGGGTGATTTAAACGCCAAGCACACAGATTGGGGAAATCAAATACAAAATCCTCGAGGTAACCATCTATTTAATTGGATGGGTCGATACAACCTTGAGTATCGCATCGATCTTCTAGCCACAGACAGGCCATCGTTCCCACGAAGCGGTGCCTATCTGGATCTATTGCTTAAAGACGCAAGACTAACAATTACTGACGCTGTGGGTCAACGGCCAAGAAATTGTTTACGAACGATCGAGTACGACAGTGACCACTGCGGACTCGCAGCCGTAATACAACTTCCGAACCAGCTTATGGAGTTGGAGGAGTATGTGCCTGTGCATACTTACAATTACAGTAAGGTGCGCTGGCCACGTTTCTCCAATGCCTTATTGAGTGAATTACGTTCAAATGGTATATCCCCACCAAATGACAGGAACCTAACAAATACTGAAATCGACAGATACTTAGAACAAATTGACGAAACGATCCTACGAACAATGAACAGAACAATACCGAAATACAAAGAACGGAACGCAACTGACATGTACCGTAACGCGACAATTGACGCACTTCACAGACAAAAAAGTGGACTACTGACAAGACTAAAACGCTTGTACAGGCGGTTTACTGATACACGAGACCTGGAGATTAGGACACTGAAGTCGTCCATCAAAAACATCAACCAATTGATCAAAGAAAATTATAGATTGGCTATTAATTCATTCTGGGACAATAAAATTCGTGCCGTTAACTCCAGCGACCCAAGTATGTTCCCAAAAATTAATAAGATTTTTAGAAGAAAGGATCAAAACGATCTTCCGTGTCTTAAGCTCCAGAGGACGACAGAGAACAGAGACGTACTTCTGACAGCAGGCATAGACCCAGAGGATGCCGTATTGGACGATGACCTCTATATAATCGAAGATCCGCAGGAGAGAGTGGAGGCTGTGGGGGCTGCTTTCCAGCAAGTGTACAAGGTGAATGCTAGCATTCGCCCGAATCATGACCTGGAGAACAGAGCTCTGCTTCATCACTTATGGCTCCGGAACGATATAACCGAATGGCGATCTGAGAACCTTGGTTTTACCAGGTTTAATGATGAAGATTTGGCAAACGCCATAATCGCCGACCGAAATGGGCCCAGCCCCCTGTTAATTTCGAAGAATGAGCTCCAGCTCATCTTCGATTCATTAAAGAAAAAGAAGTCTGCAGGACTCGATGGTATATCCAACGTTGTACTACGACATTTGCCTCAAGAAGCAGTTGACATTTATACCACACTGTTTAACAACGCGCTGAATAATGCATATTATCCAGTGCGGTGGAAGACAGCTGTGGTGCACCCTCTCCCAAAAAAGGGAAAGGACAACTCCAATCCGGCGAATCTCCGGTCGATAAGTCTTCTTCCGAGTATCAGCAAAGTATTTGAAAAGGTTATTAATAGAGCCCTGTTCAAATGGGCGGAGGACAAAAATATCATCCCGGATAATCAGTTCGGTTTTAAGGCGGGACATGACACAATTCATGCCGCGTCTAAACTTGTTTCTGATATCCAATGGAACAAAACTAAAAAACAGTGTACGGGTGCCTGTCTGGTTGATTTGGAGAAGGCCTTCGACACCGTATGGTTAGAAGGTCTCTATCTAAAGCTAACCAGACTAGGTATAAGTAAACCTCTATTGTATATGCTTTATGACATGCTAAATGGTAGAAAGTTTGTTGTCAAGAGTGGCAATGTAACTTCTACTGCAATTTTTAATATTAATAATGGTCTTCAGCAGGGAGCGGTTAACTCGCCGATTCTATTCAACATTTACACCAGCGATCTGATAGGTAGTCTAACTCAGGCAATTGCGTACGCCGACGATCTAATTGCGTACAGAACAGCTCATACAGTTGAGGTCATCAAAAGTCTCTTGCAGAGTGACTTCGACAAGATTCAGCGATATTGTGATGACTGGAAGTTGAAAATCAACTTCCAGAAATCAGAAACTATTTTGTTTAGGACTCCGCTGTCTAGCGCCTCAAGGGATACGAGAAAGAACTGGCGCAAGCTGGTGATCGTAGGGCCACATGGACATCCACTGGCGAGTAAAAGTGTAGTAAAGTACCTTGGCATCTGGTTGGATCAGTACCTGTATTTCGACAGACATATAGGTGCTGCTTTGGCCAGGGCTAGGGGAGCCTTAGCCTTGACAAAACGACTGATTTATAGCAGCCGTCTTCACAGCAGGGTGAAGGTGATTTGCTACATGGCCCTCATCAGGCCGATGATTGCCTACGGATGCCCTGTGTGGTTCAACGTTGCCCCATCTCAAATGGAAAAGATTCGGGTGTTTGAGAGGCAATGTCTTAGACGTTGCCTTGGATTACACAGAACACCAGAGTCGGAGTACACAAGATATTATTCCAACCAGGTTCTATACAACGGAGCCAACATAAACAGAATAGATAATTTTTTGTTCAAGCTGATTCGGGGTCACGTTGCAAGAGCGATGTCCTCAACTAACAGCTTAATTTTTGGGGCTTATTACCCCAATAACGAATATTTTGAGAGTGCGCGGTTAAGTGGTTACATCCCTCCTGAGGCATTCCTCTATTTAGACAGTCGAGGGCTGATACAGGATGGAGGGGCGGTTCCGCTCATCTACCACGTCAGCCGGAAAACTGTGGATAGGCGACTCCTGTATAGTCGAGACGTCATCGCTCAAGGTGGAGAAGAGCGCCTTCGGTTCAGTAGGACTGTGTCCGATCGGGACCGGAGGGATAGGGCGAAACAGGAGAACCAGTTCTGGTGGCTCTCTGAACAGCATCGTGATATTTAAAGTCGATGAAGATGATATATCTTGGCCGACTTACATAGATTTAGGGCATTAGGTATAGGTAACAGTCAGGGTGGCACCAAAAAAAAAATTAAAAATATGTATGTATGCGGGGGCATGCGTGCATGTATCTGCGTGTCTGTACATGTGTGTGCGTACGTATATGTATGTGCGTATGTACATGTGTGGGTGGGTTGCATGCTAGTGTGTGTCTGCATGCATATAAAAAATAAACAAAAAAAATTAAAAAACGAAAAAAATGCTGCTGTGGCTGTTCTAGTTTTTAAGTAGTTATAAGTATTATTAGGTATTTTAAGTAGTTTAAGTTATTTTTAGTTAGTATAAGTTAGTTTTATTTAGTTTTAATTATTTTCAATATATATTTAAGTTTAGTTTATAGGTAAAAAAAAAAAAAAAAAAAAAAAAAAAAAAAAAAAAAAAAAAAAAAAAAAAAAAAATTATCAGATACCAAGTTTTCTGTATAAAAGTTTCTTGAAATATAAAATAAATAAAAAAAAAAAAATTTAGATTTAATTAAAATAGTTTTTAGGTCGAAAGACATTAGTTGTAAGAGTTATTGTTTAATTTAGAGCGCCCGTAAAGGGCCAGTAAATTAGTTGTAAGTTATTGATAATTAGGCTAGTTTTAAACATTTTTGTCTAGCTTTAAGATAGTTATAAGTTAATATGAAATAAAAATGAATTTAAAAAAAAAAAAAAAAAAAAAAACAGTGTCCTTGTCTAACTAGAGGAATGGCCCGGGAGGGATGTAGCCACTTAGCCGCGCACTCTCGAAGTATTCGTTATTGGGGTAATAAGCCCCAAAAATTAAGCTGTTTGTTGAGAACATCCCTTTTGCAGTGTGACCCCGAATCAGCTTAAACAAAAATTTATCTATTCTGTTTATGTTGGCTCCGTTGTATAGAACCTGGTTGGAATAATATCTTGTGTACTCCGACTCTGGTGTTCTGTGTAATCCAAGGCAACGTCTAAGACATTGCCTCTCAAACAGCCGAATCTTTTCCATTTGAGATGGGGCAACGTTGAAACACACCGGGCATCCGTAGGCAATCATCGGCCTGATGAGGGCCATGTAGCAAATCACGTTCACCCTGCTGTCAAGACAGCTGCTATAAAACAGTCGTTTTGTCAAGGCAAAGGCTCCCCTAGCCCTGGCCAAAGCAGCACCTATATGTCTGTCGAAATACAGGTACTGATCCAACCAGATGCCAAGGTACTTTACTACACTTTTACTCGCCAGTGGATGTCCCACCAGCTTGCGCCAGTTCTTTCTCGTATCCCTTGGACGCTAGACAAAGGAGTCCTAAACAAAATAGTTTCTGATTTCTGGAAGTTGATTTTCAACTTCCAGTCATCACAATATCGCTGAATCTTGTCGAAGTCACTCTGCAAGAGACTTTTGATGACCTCAACTGTATTAGCTGTTCTGATCGTCGGCGTACGCAATTGCCTGAGTTAGACTACCCATCAGATCGCTGGTGTAAGTGCTGAATAGAATCGGCGAGTTAACCGCTCCCTGCTGAAGACCATTATTAATTTTAAAAATTGCGGTAGAAGTTACGTTGCCACTCTTGACAACAAACTTTCTACCATTTAGCATGTCATAAAGCATATACAATAGAGGTTTACTTATACCTAGTCTGGTTAGCTTTAGAAAGTGACCCTCTAACCATACGGTTTAGACGCGGCATGAATTTTGTCATGTCCCGCCTTAAAACCAAACTGATTATCCGGTATGAAATTGTTGTCCTCCGCCCACTTGACAGTGCCCTATTCGCTGTAAGTCGTTTTGTTAGTTTATCTCCCTCTCCTCATCTGTCATAATTGTTCTTGTTGAACCTAAATTTGCGTTGCGGAGTCTATAAAATTGTTCAATGACGAACAAGTTAGAACAGGGGCCCTATTCCTGAACACGAGTCGAGCATGTTTCATGTGAAATCGAGACATTTCACATGAAACGGTATTCCCGAACACTACTCACTAATAATTGGTATTCCTCAACACTAACGTCAAATGTCAAATGCCACTCGAGTGAGAAATACGTATTCCTGAACACTAAAGTGAACATTTTTATGTGACAAACCATTCATGTTTACAAAGCAATCGAGGGCAGACATGAATCCCGAAATGTAAGTACAAACAAGCAAAAAAAAAACTACAAATTTAATAATTATGAAATCTTAATTGAAAGATACGACTGCTAGGCAGTATGAGATTTTAGTGGATTTTTTTTACAATTCATCCCCAACTTGGAAAGGGCAGAATAAAGTCAAATGAATCAAGTAAATACAAACAAATGATTTTGTACCCGGAACAGTTGTACAAATCTAAAAAAACAATTAATTTATGTTTTGATTATTGCTTTTATTTCATAATTTATTCTTACACATTGCTTGGAAGCTCTAAGGGATTTGTTTCATCTCTTATTATCTTAAAAATGCTCCATTATCATCCACCACTATCAGTGTTATAAAATAACTGTACCTACTTTTCATTTTTTTGTAATTTAGTTCTTTAAATTGTTTAATCACTTTAAACTGAAATAAATTTACTATGACAAATATTCAAAATGTAAATATTTTTCTGTGAAACTTCAAGTTGACTTTAAGCAAAGTTAGCTACAATTGAAAGGACGCGTTCAGGCATTTTAAGTCATGTCATATTTTTGACTCTCACTAGAGTTAGGGAATACCTAATGCCGCTCGACTCGACTGTGAGCTCTCGAGTGACACCTTACTCGGCTCGTATTCAGAAATATCCCCCCAGATTCGTGAGAAACTTCAGAACTAGATAGAACAACTTAGAACAGTCAGTCATCTGACACAGATTATAAAAAAAATATTGTTGGTTACCTACTATTCGAGTTCCTTTATTCTTGCAGAAAAATTCTTAAAAATAATCTGAAATGGACTTGAATTTCATTTAAAAAATATTTTTCATGAAATTGAGATGATTCCAACATGCAAAGTGATTTATCAAATCTAAATCTGATGATTTTAAAATGTAAATCTTCAACCGAAATGTTTTTATTTTTTTTTTAACAACAACAATTGGTTTTGACAGTTCTCACAAATCTGCTCTAAGCTCTTCTACCTAAAAAGCAAGTGCAGAAAACCCTGTTCTAAAGTGTTCCAAACACTTGTGTGGAACACCAATCCAGAACAGTTTAGAACAGAAAATTTCTTATTGAACAGCAAAAACCTGTACTTTACTGTTCTAAAGTGTTCTAATCTGTTCCGAACAGACTCATTGAACACACATTATAATTATTATTTAGAAGAGTTGTAGTGTTTAGTTTAAAATTATTAAATAATTAGACATGGCTTCGGATTTAAACGACTAAGTACGTTAACTAGAACCGGTTTGTGCTAAACGAACAATGTTTAAAATTTTGCGCTAGTTTTTTTTCAGAAATTAATTTTAACAAAGTTGGCTATGATTGCCAGTCCTACCAGAATATCGAAACTTTCTATTACGCGCGGAATCCCATCAGCCTCTTTAGCTCAGTGGCAGAGCACTGGTCTTGTAAACCAGGGGTCGTGAGTTCAATCCTCACAGGAGGCATACTTTTTTTATTTTTTTATTTTTCTAGTATGTAATTCCAGAAGCAACTTACTTTTTATACATAGGTACATTTAATATTTTAGTTTCTTTATAAGAACAATTACTCAAATAAAATTAAAAGCTCCTAGGAGGTCTCAATGAGTTAGGTAACTCATACATATATATATATAGGTATAGGTAAATGCAAAAAACTTCCTCCTTTCAATGTTCAATCATTGTTTGATTCGTGTGTAATATTGCATGTGAGTGTAGTGTATGTTGGTACATATTACATATATATTTCTATTCCAATCTCAGCAGACACAATATTTCTACTTGACTTTATTATAACTCAAACCACTGACAAACTGTGCACCATCTGTTAGTAACCGCACTAACTTCATCCAAAAAAGTTTTGTTCCCAAAAAGAAAATGATGAATTCCATCATAGTCTCATCGTCATCATCTAAACTTTTCAACGCGACATCAAAACTCTTTAATAAACATCACCACGTATTTTTGTCATTTTCTCATTCTCGTCAAAGACGTTCGTTAAAGCAACCCTCAAATAGCTAACAATATGTGTTCCATTGTAACATCCTTTAGATAATATTTCCCCCATCCCCTTCGAAAATAAACAAAACAACAACTTGCTTCTGTCAACATTTATGGCGGTAATACATCTTTAATAACTTCGTCAAACAAGAAATATAGTTTTGACACAATAACTTACAGGCTTTACCAGCGATATTTATATGCAACGGCATGAAGTTTTAGGGAAGTTTGTTGTCAATAATGCGCGAAACGTCGAAACATTAAAACTTGAACTAGGTATTATTTGGATGCTGGCTCATCATTAATTCGTTAGTGTTTATTTGCTAAGCCTTCTTATTATTCTGTGAAAAGTTTTTCTCTGCAACCCCCTAACGTTCGCACTGACCAATGTCCAGAGCCAGACAATTTACAACAACAATTAGTTATCTTCATTGTCATCTTTCCCTTCCTACATTTATGTAGGTTAACTCAAAGTAACCCTCCTTTTTTTGTTGTGGCTCTAATCAAAGTGATACGAGTAGTTTGTGAATCTCAATGTAAACGTAGAAGCACTATGTTCGCATGTTGGCATATATTTTGAAAGAAATCCATCAGGGAGTAAGAAATCACCCTAAGGATTTTGTGCTCCCATGACCTGGCTTAACCTTTATTAAACCCGAGAATGGTTTAATAAATTGAATAGCCGTTAATCTGGACAGTTTTTGATATTTCGATGATTAAAACTGAAATAAGGGTAAAAGTACAAGTAAAATGTGTTTTTTTTTTAAATGTTGGTATACAATTGCACTTGGCAGCATTGTTTTCGTTGACAGCCATTTTGTTATCTGACATGTGATTTATCTTTCGGTTCCCATTTCATCATGAATTGACGGACGTCTTAACAACGTATGCAAATTGTGCAGATTTATTTCGAAAAATATAGTTCTGTTTGTGAAACACATAGTGCACCATGTCCATTTTATGGTCGACATAATTTAAGCTCATTTTTGGTTGAATGACTACCTCAATAAACAAAACTGTTACATTTGGAGTGTAAATAATCAGAAAGCCGTTGTTGAGATGTCGTTACATCCAGCAAAACTGACAGTTTAGTGTGCTCTATGGGCTGGGGGAATCATTGTTCCTTATTTTTTTTAAAAACGATGCCAGCCAGACGGGTACAGTCAAGGACATTTTCGTATCTGAATTGAATGGCCTTTATTATTTTTTACATAACATTTCTCTCGTATTTCTCTTAATATTTGTTTTCACTTATTTATTGTTTTTTTTTTATTCTTATTTCTTATGGAGAAGCGAACATTTCAAAAGCTATTATGATAAGTTATTGCATGGTTGGAAAAACTGTACAAACTAATCCAACTCCGAACGCCGAATATTTAGAATTTCATAGAGCATATTCATAGACAGAAGACTTTTTTAGAAATATATCATAGAATTTCTTGTAAGCTTGGGTAAACCGCAACGAAATGGTAGATATTTTCAGATTCTCTTCTGTTGCACAGATTGCAAGTTTGCTTTAAATCGGTACAACATAATGTGGCACGAAATTGAGATTTATTAAATCGACCCTGGCTCTCAAAACGGTGCTTATAACTTCTGAGGCCTATAACACAATACATAAAGTGCTTGTTGAACAAGTGAAATTCAACAACTTTTTGAAATTTGTGTAGAACGGAACAACAAGTTTAGTTATAGTTCTCTAACAATTGTTTTGGCTTCATTCAACAGGTGGGACATTTCACTATTTCACTGTTTCTGTAACTGGAACAACCAAGAGTTAAAAAAAAGAAATTAATCTTATTGAATAGTTGATAAATTTGAAGCGACGCGACGATTCTGGACTAGTTCAAAGTCAACAAGTTAAATATAAACACTTTCAGTAATGTTAATTAAGTGATAACATCGGACGGATCTTCAGAATTTATTTAGTGGCCTTATGTTTTGTGAAAAAAAAAAATATTTTTTGTTGATTCTGAATCGGACAGTGATAGTGAGAGCCAAGGACAGGCAAAAGTGTTCAAGGAAAGAATATACTTTGAAATAGAACCCTTTGTGTTTATTGAAAAAATTCGTGTGCCGTAGAAGTTGTTGACTATCTTACCGAAAGTCTCTCCCACAAATTACGTTTAAGTGTAAGGCAGAAAATATTGATCGCCATACATTGGTTTGGAACTGGATCTTAATACCACGTTCATGGTGTTCATAAAATGGCAGTTTGTCGATGTATCAAAGAAGTCACTCTAGTCTTTACGCATGTAAGAGTTTAGTAAAATAATAGACTTTTTATAAACTTTACTTTACTCGACGTGTGAATCCTACTAACTATAACTGAACTGACTGCAATATAACAAAAATGAACTCACAAATGATAATTGTGTTACAGAGGCTGTGTATGTGTCCGACACAGTCACATTTGCAATTAATACTTATTTTTTTCGTAGCCTCCGAGGTGGAAATGGGCCTCATCAGTCAAGATGATTTTTCGATGAAATTCCGGTTCATTTTCATGCATTTCAAGGACCCAATCAGCAAAGACACGACGTTGTTGATGATCAGCCGGCTTGAGTTCTTGTGTTAACTGAACTTTATAAGCCTTAAGACCCAAGTCTTTATGCACGACGAGGAATGGACAAACCTGGGTTTTCTTCAACACTTTGGGATACAACAGCAATATTCTCAGTTGTTCTTGAGCGACGTGCACGGGTTTTATTCTTCACATCACTAACTTGTCCCAACAGCTCGAATTTGTCCACCAATTTCTGTATTGCGGTCCGACAAGGTGCTTCACGACGACCCAAAAATGTTTTAGTTTTACGAACCATCTCTGCCGAATTTCCACCATTTTTATAGTGAATTTTAATAATTTCAATGCGTTGTTGAAGCGCGTATCGTTCCATTTTTATTAATAGCGTAGTTTCTACTTGTCAAATGTCAAAAAATGACAGCTTCAAAAGTGACAGCTACCGAAATAGCGGGCTATTCAAAATAACACCTCTTATTGGAAAACCCGTTACTTATCTTGGTAGATTTACTTGTTCAACTGATTCAACAAGTGAAGGTATTTTTTTCTATTGACAATTGTTACGATTTTCAATGTGTTACAGAAATGATTTTCACTTGTTGAACAAACATAGTTGGTCAAGTAATTGTTGACTAGTTGACTTGTTGTTCTGTGTTTTAGGCGCGCCAATGATGTTGTTACTAACGCTACTTTCGGATAAAGATCAGTAAGATCTTGAGATAGAGCCAATTGGTTCCATTCCTTGAAAGGAAAAGCATTGATTTGTAACGATTGATCATTAGTCTTGATAAATAATAATCGGAGTCAGCCTTCAATTTTTTCAAATAAATTAGAGGTAGCCCAGAATCGACGTGCAAAGTAAAATGTTGTTGTTGATTTGGATAAGCGAAATATTTGAATAAAGGAAAACCTGTGGACATTTTCAAAATCTTCAAAAAGTGTCCAAAAGACTCCAAAAGCCTGCGTTCCATAACAAATACAAGTGTTGACTGTGGCGTTAAGAGCCTGATATTTTGAAGCAAGATCAATGTTGGGATTAGCGACAAATATTAGCCACATCATGTTGAGTGCCAACTTAGCTTCAATACTTTTTTCTTTCACATGTTTTCCAAAGTTAAGATTTGAGGATAATATCACACCCAGATTTTTAAATTCTCGTACCACTTCTAACTGCTCGTTGTTATGTCGCCAAGATTCTTCACGTAGCCTTCCAGTTTGTTGATCTTCGAAGATCCCATATTTCACAGTACGTTTGTAGCCTGTTTATTTGTATTTGGAGGGCAAATGGATTTTCCGCAACCAACACCAAGTTGTCAGCATAGAGGAGGACCTTTCTCAGATGTCCGACAAAGTTTACTACACCCAGAAGAATATCAACAACACCATCAATGAACGGGCCTTACCAACAATGTGGGATTACCGCTGAAGTGTCAAAGCAATCTGACATATCTTAAAACCATCCAAAAGAGCCGCACTTTAAGATGAACGAAATTAAAAACACATAATTTCTCGTTTTGGACCTGTGAGTTTATCTCCAAAATCGTGCGTTTTAACAGCGCTTTGCATGTGAAGTAGCAAAATCTATACTTCTAAAAAAACACTCTACAAGTAGAATTTAATGCTTCAAAAACTAAGTCGTTAACTCTGTCGTTAACGCAGAACCCACCCCCATGTCACTATTCATTAGCGGCACTGGCATTGAAGAAGCCGATCAGCTTTCAATCCTTGGTATGTGCGCCACAGACCACCTCTTGTGGAATAACCTATTCGATGTCGCCAAATACGATACAAAGTGTTTGGGCTTTCTTCGAAGATACAAGAAATTCTACTCCCCGTCTGACTTGGCTGAATTCTATTAGGTCTTCATTGGTCCAAAGCTGGAGTATAACTCCCACATCTGGGAAGGAGCTTCCAACACTCATTTGAATCTTTTGGATAGAATTCAAAATAGAGCTCTAAAAATGATTGGCGATAGAACTATAGTGGACACATTTACATTTCTAGAACACCATCGAAATGTTATATATGTCTGTCATTATTTTATAGCTTTTTTCATAAACAATGTTCTAGCGAAATAGCCAGTTGCATTCCTCCCTTTAAACTATTCAACCGTAATACTCGAGCTTCTAGGAATGCTCATCAGTTTACCCTTGAGCCCAACTTCGGACGTACTGTTAAGTACAAATTACTTCTTTAGCCGTAGAACGCGAATATGGAATAATTAACCCGGCTCTATTTTCCCCTCCTATTTTGATATTCAGAAATTCAAAACCAATATGATACGGTATCTCTTCTCTTCAAAAAAAAAAATATTTTTTTTTTTCAAAAATCCACAAAAAAACTCTTTTTCGAAAATTTTGAAATGCAGTATTATTTTGAATTTGAAAAAGCTCCCGTATAAAAATTATGATAGAAATCCGTTGAACCGTTTATAAGAAAGTCGAAAATCAAAAAAAAATGGTTGTATGGGAGGTACCGTTAATAACAAAATATTTAAGAGCAATTTTCCACCAAAATGTAGACCATACCCAAAGTAGTATACACACCAATTTTTATTAAAATCGTTAGAGCCGTTTTCGACATTAAGATGGTAGAAAAATTTGGATGGCAAGTACCGTTATTTTGGGGCTAAAACAACGAGTCAAAAGTCTATTTTGGACAATCACCTAAAACGCTTAAATACCAAGTTTGAAGAAAATCGCTTCAGTCGTTTAGGATGTAGAGAGTTGTACAGACAGACAGATTGACAGACAGACGGAATTGCGGGACCCACTTTTTTGGTGTTCTCTAGCATTGCAATTTCAACTTTTATTAAAATCTCGGTTTCTGTTTTTTTTCCAAATGCAAAACTTGCCTTATAGTACCTACCTGTATCGCAAGTAAAAAAAAGTAAAGTGTAGGTAATTTGAAAATTCGTAAATTTCAAAAGGGCCTGTTGCCTGTTGGTTGAATATTCCTTAATGTTAGTTTGAGGTTATGTTGTTTTTCGAAGCCTTGGACTTGTAAGACTTATAGAGAAATCTGCCTAAACCAAAACATCCATTTCCTTACAAAATAGACAATTAAAGTATCTTCTCCATCTATGCAAAAGTAACTGTGTACGTATGTAGATGTAGGTATGACCAATAACCATAAGCCGGCTATGAGAGCAAAACTTTTTGATTTTTGTTTTGGAAATCCTTCGCGATAGAATAAACATTTTAATCCTGTTTTAAATTTCAAATTGATCGACAATATAGCGCTACCGCGTGTCTCCTTTATATTCTCAAAGACCAAACAAAAAAAAAAATAACCAAAGCCACAGCAAAAATTGACAATCACAACACCCTAAACGGATTATTTCGAGTTCGTTACACCTGCATTGTTTAAGGGCGGTCCTGGTCCAACAACGGAATAACGATGCAACAAAAACAATTTTTTTTGGTAATGTCCATAAAACAGCCAGAAGCAGGATAAAGCTTTGATTGCTGGAGAATGGCCACAAATCCAAACACAAATTGATGCCTCTCTCACACTAACTCTATACCTATCATCAGCGACAGAAACAAAGAGGGACACCATCAGGACACTGTGTAAATATTTAATTAACGAACAGAATCAAATTTCCATCTACTACATCTACATCAAAATCCTGGAATTCTGTCCTGATGATAGCCAACGGAATCCATTGCCAATCAGAGATACAAGCATCAGAGTGAATAAGAATTTTGAAAAAAAAAGTTAGGTAGAATGTAGGTAGATATTCGTTCTGCGGTTGAGTTGAGTTTGGCGACGAGGATTTACATTTGACAAAAAAAAATTTAATGAAATTAATTTCACAAGGATCCCCTCTTCATTTATGTAAGTTCAGATGATAACTAATGAAAAAATATTGTTTTCCATGTCAAAGAATTCATCATTGGTGACATCCTTAAGAGTCCTGTCTGTCTATCGGTGCATTTATGAACATTTTCCGCCTGCTTGCCGCCACGATTGCATCCCCAACAGACCGTGCGCGAACCCCAGCGAAGAGCGTGGCACACTGTTTGTTAGTGGATGGTGGCGGTGGGGTTGGGACGTAAAAAGGATCTTCCGCTCAAGGTGTATTCAAAGGTGCGCCACTTAATTGCCAAGCACATAGAAGAAACAAAAAAAATACCAAAGAAGCTAATTTCATTACGGTTGACTTTGATGCTTTGGCATCATCTACATCGTCCCCCGCAATGAACAGACAACGATGACGACGACGATGACGAATACAGCAATGAAAGGAGACACTCTCAAGGATTAAACGAAATAAGTAAAAACAAAGAACGGACTAAGTGTGCGATGGGAAACTGAAAAACTGATTCGGTTGAGGGTGAAAAAAATGAAAATCATCTGCTATCATAATTTCATCGTTTTTTCCGCAGTTTTGTTCGTTTTTTTTTTTAAATTTTTTTCTTGATTTTATGGAAGCGTTTTTTGCTCAGAATTATTATGGCAACCTGGGATGAGTTAAGTACATATAGATAACGTGAAAAAATTTGCTACCCTCTTCGCGCGGTTGTGAATTAATTTGCATGCGTTTATAATCTTCTCGTTGTTAGTCTTTTGATTTTTTTTTGTGTTCCTAATGTTATGGTGATGGAATAAAGAGGTGGAACTTTGTTGGTTAAACAGCTGGGGTATCATCGGCGTTAATAAGCTGGTTGATAATGACTACAGATGGCCATTGTCTTGTCTTCAGAAGTTTCAATTTTTTTCTCACATACATTTTTGTATAGGTATGTATGTGAATTTTTAATGAAAATTTCTTCGTTCTTTAAAGTCGGTGGAAACAAAACTGGAATCTATAGAAAAGCGTTCCCGGTTAACAACCAACTTTACCAAGGACTTAGGTACCTAGCCCTAGAAATTAAAAGGTTTCATAGATACATACCGAATGTCATTTCAACAAACTTGCGTACATCGAAATGTAAAGTGACATTTTTTACAGAATTTTATTAATTAAATTAGGGTGGTCGTGGTTTTTTGAAGTGAAAACTTCTATAGGCATGTTGTGCATTCCATTGTACGGGTTAAAAGTATAGATTCATAAGATCATAAGATCGACACGCTAAAGATGTGCTACATTCATCCATGCTAATGAAATATCGATGTTAAAAGAGAAAACACAGATCTGTCATTCAAGACATCGATATATGGTGTTATTTTATCGATGTTAAGTCATTCAAAACATCGATATCAATGTGGTTTAATTGAGAAGAGGTCGATGCTTCTTCCACTGCCTACTGATCAGGTGATCTATTTCAAACAATGAGAAAATAAAAAGCAAAATTACGATAACACATGTGAAATAAACAAAGTATAGCTTGAACCAAATTACTTGGCCAACGTCGCGTCGGTTGCGCAGAGACAGGATTCAAGAGAACAAAAATGGTGCGCAAGAGATAATGCGTGCCAAAGATGTAATGCTATTTAGAAAATTGCACAAATAAATCACGATTATTATGGTTACCAGATTGAAAATGTTGAAAAGGGGGACATAGCGAGCTTTCTAGGGAGACAAATGTTGAAAAACAGGAACAAAACGTGTTTTTGTAAAATAGAAAACCCGAACAAAAAAAAAGTGAAGTAAAAACATTTTTACTTCTTTGAAGTTTCACCTGACAAATCATGAGATCTAAATAATTTCGTTTCAATCCCCTTCACATTTTTGTTTTTTGTTGGATGCGTCGCGATTGAAATTAAATGATCTTGTGACAACAATTCGGCGATAGAGTTTTGGGTTTCTTTTGCAAGAATTTTGCAAATTTGTTGGCATTCCGTGCGACCGCAATCAAACTGGCCTAAGAAAATAAACATAATAACATATTCGGTTGGTGCTCCTTACAAGCAATTTCCAAATTCGTGAATATGGTAGGAAACAGGGAGCTTGTTCAAGTGCCAAAATTATAACTATGGCTAAAAATTATTAGGGGTATTCACGATCCGATGCAACAAAAACGTGTACAATTGCGAAATTTAATTTTTTTGTGTAAATTGTAAACGCACCTTTTCTATTCTATTGCAACTCTGAAGTAAAATTGCAAAATCAGTTTGGCCACAAACATTTCTGACCGAAAATAACAGCTACCAAATTATCAACGACACCAGACAAATTTTGCGCCATTGTATTTTTCTGTTTCAATAGGGTTAGGGTATAGCAAAAGTGTTGTAAAATATTACTCAGTGTAAGTTGTTATTGTGGTGCAAAAAAAGTTGCACTTTTGCATTTTTACAATATTAGACCAGTTGCACCGGATCGAGAATACCCCTATTGAATGAACACGTAGTGATGGTGACAGCTACTAAACAACTGAAGTGAAGTTGGCAACGTTTTTTGAATGAAGTACATGGATGAATCCAGTTGTGAAAATTGTATTTACTATGATGGAAGTATTCCCAGCTTTAATTTGGAAACCTGCTAAGAATTTTGTTTAAAACAGGAAAGAGTAGGTAGTATACAAATATTGCCTTGAGGTGCAAAAAATATTACATATGTGGAAAAAAGAGGGATATTTGTGCACCTTTGTCGTTTTTGTTTTGGGGGACAATAGATATCTTGGGGTAAAAAAGAGGAACGGTCCCTCCAAAACGACGAATGTTAACCCTTATCATATCTCATGTAAATAAATTCCATCTCTGGAAGGTGGTTGTGTATGTGTACCTATCTTTCAAAATTAATGAGATGAGGAAAGAAATTTGAAGAGAGGTGAGCAGTAGAATGGCCAAGTGAATTGGTTCAAGCTATATATCGATAGCGTTGGATAAGTATGGCATAAGTATATAAAGTGTTCAGTGCTGTTTATATTTATGTGCCCATTAGTAAATTTAAATTCTCCTATTCAGTAGTTAAATGTGCGTATACGTATAGGTATTGTGCATTGTTTGTATTTTGATTAAAGTATTTAAAATTGTCGATTCAAGAATTAATTTGCAGTATAAAAGCAAATATGATATATTTCTCATATTGGAAAAAAATAATAAAAAAAACATTGGCGCAAAATTTTAAACAACCCATTGTTAAGGGCTTAACATTTTACTAGTTAGCAATTTCCTAAGTGCTTATTGATTGAATAACTATTTCAAAATTTTTACACCTTTTCTAAACTAGTAAATTGCTAATTAAGCAGAAAGCTGAGCATTTGTAGGGCTTCAATTTTGATGATCACAATTATTGTTGTTATGCGTTGTAAATTAATTATATGTTGATGAAAACCCAACATGGGCTCTAAAAAGGTATTGATTATTTCTATTTTCATCATTTTAACTTCATTATTTACAAAAAATTGTGCACCAGCATGACTCGAACCTGGGCACCCCGCGTGCAAGGCTGATATAATATCAAATTCCATAATGGATTTAGCAAATTGCTATAAGTTAAGGTAGCCATTCCGTGATTTTAACTTTAGTAAAATGTTAAAATCGTTTAAAATTAGCTCAATCATCTTTTTAGCTTAGTAAATTGCTGGAAGTGGCTTCAACATTTTACTAAATCGTTTAAAATTTTGCGCCATTTTTTTTAATTATCTCTAATAACTGTGTTACTTAATATTTCCGTCCGAAAATTAGATATTATTTAATATTTATTTATTTTTGTTGCTTTATATTATTTTCTTATACATGTTTGTGTATTGTATTTTCATATAGTTAATTATTCGATACAAGCACAAGAAACTTAAAAAAAAAGAAGAAAATTACAAAATCAGATTGGGTGTAAGCGATATTGAGATGAAGTACCTATATTTAAATTTTTGATATTACAAGTAATTTTAATATAAACAATTGCTGTTATTTCATAATTTAATGTTTTCACTTCTATCGGCAGTCCTAACGACAGCTTCCGTTTTTTCTCTTTACGCATCGCGTTTAAATTAAAAAAAAATTCTTTGAAGTAAAACTGAATTCAATATTTGTATTGCTAGTGCCACATCTTGTGATTGACCCCCTTCAAAAATCGATAACCATCTATGTAATTTCATGTAAGTACACAGCTGATGACAAGACAGCAGCTGTAAAAAAAATCTCAAGCAATCCGAAAAATGGTGGTGTACTTTTGTATCCCATGATAAATGTAAAAAAAAGCATTTAACATATCCGATGTTGGTTGTTGAGGAACTTAAGTGGTTACTAACCCATATAGGCTATACCGATATTTTAATGTACCCATTGTCAACGAAATATCGCGTCAATGGTAAAAAAAAAATGTCAAGCTTTGACTTTGCCTAAAAGTAAGTCCAATATTTTTTTGTGATAGAAAATTACTTTGTAAAATTGTATAAATTCCTTACGATTCAATACATAAACAATTCATATTAATGTGGAATTCGAAACAAAAAACATTCGATTTTTTTCTGAACAAAATCGAATTACATATATCTAAACAGGAGAGTTATGCTCCAGCTTTGGAAGAATGAACCCCTAATAGATTACAGCCAGCTCAGACGAGTAGAAGAATTTTTGCATCTTCGCAGAAATTCCAAGCACTTTGCTGCGTTTTTGGCGACATCGAATAGGTCATTCCACAAGAGGTGGTCTGTGACGCACATACCAAGGATTGAAATGGTTTCTTCAAAGTGCTGCTCATGGATAGCGATATGGAGGGGGTTCTGCTTTAACGACAGAAGAAAGCACTGAGTTTTTGAAGAATTAATTTATATGCGGTTTTCTATTCCCCATTGTACAAATTGGGAGTTAATAATTAATTTATTCGTGAAACAATAAACAATATCCAATATGGACGAGTAAAATTATAATATTTCTGGGCCTGACGGCCGTATTGGCATGGAGAAGGCCAAACAAAATCTATGGGTAAAATTGTGCAGAAGGATGGTGGCGGTCTTATGGGGTGGGGTTGTATGGTGTTCTCTTGATTATTCAAATAGAGTAATATAATTAATTCAAATTTCATTTTGTTAAATTTTTTTTTAAACTTTTTTCATTACTCTTAAAACTATACACAAGCTTTTTGAACGAATTTAACTATTTTTTTGCAATTATTTTAAAACAAAAATTAGCTTATTTTGGATTAAATAGATCCTTCGAACATTGTTTTATTGAAATATATGATTATAAAGAAAATGTACCACTTACCGTTTATGACCGATGCTTTTTTCTGATATTGCTGTACGTATGCAAATTTTTGTGGATCACTGTATGTGTAATAAACATGTTTCATTCAAAATGACAGTTCTCGATTTTGAGTGCAAATATTTCAGATTTCTATGAAAAAGAACATTAGTTAAATAAATTGAAATAAATTTTGGAGCGAAAATTCTACACTTCTAATGTCGAATTCCAAACAACCATTCCAAATCGATTTCAGGTCGATTTTTTTTTGTTTGTCGTAAGGAATTTGCAAAAAATAGTCTGCTTACTGCTTGTAAGATCTATGAAATCTTACTAAAAATGCAAGATCTATTTTGAAAGATTTTGTTTAGAAATAATTCGATTGTGTTCAGAAAAAAATCTAATGTTTGGTTGTTTGGAATTCGACATAAGTGAAGTATAAGTATTTGACGTTTAAATTTAAATTAAATTTCCCCCGTATGACATGGGGTAGAGAATGTCTAACAAACCTAATATCTTTCGCCTATCATTTGACAAAATTATATATTATTGATGACAAAAAAACGGATAAGTGAAAAATATATTTCACTTAAGCGGGTTTCGGATATATGAAGACATATTTCAGTAAAGCAGACTTCGTGGTACGAAACAATTTTTACTACATACATATATCGAACTTATACAGCTAAAAAACAACATGTTTTAATTGTAGGTGCCGTACGGTTATAAAACTTAGCGTTTATATGTGTCATATGAATGGAAGTGGAGGTTAACGTAGGCACAAGAAAATTAGGCAATTCGTCACCCGTTTAATTTAAAAATTAAATGACAAGTGAAAAGTTTTGTTTTACAAAACAATGTTCCCGCATGTCACTTTGCTTTTCGATTTATAAATTAGTCTTCTGGTTGATTTTAATTAAATTCAAAATTGCATTTTTTTGTTTCTTACATTATAGCATGATTTCCGTATTTTTTCGTTTGTTTGCATTTGGTAACACTCTCCATGAATATTTTGTCCGCTGTGCTTTATGTCGAATTCCAAACAACCATTTCAAATCGAATTTTTTGTTTTTGTAAAAAATAGCGTGGGTGTAAAGTCTAAAAACGTAAGATCTGTTTTGACAGATTTTGTTTAGATAAAATTCGATTGCATTCAGAAACAAATCGAATGTTTGGTTGTTTGGAATTCGACTTTATACTCTGTCCTAAAAAAATAGGCACTACGCGTCTTATGGGACAGCTTTTTCAAAATAAGTACCGTGTCATATTTATGCACCAAACTAAATTGAAAGAACTTCTCCATAAAAAGTGTTTTCCCGCCCATAAATACAAACAGTAAAACCCGGATAAGTGCCTCACGCTAAATGCCCCACTTTAATACACACTTATGCGCGTTAGGCAGTTATAAAAACCCCGCTTAAGTTCACATAGGTACTTATCTCAATGTTTACATATACAAAAATTAAAACAAACATTTTTGATAAGAAAAAAACATTTCATTCAAAAAAGCTTTTCCCGGCCTTTAGTCCACAAAATTTGCGTTTCATCCGGCGATCTCACTTAAACTCATCAGTTGGTTAGCGATGGCCTTACCAATACGCACTTTTTGTTAAGTTCAGTTCATCTTCAGGATTTTTCGACAAAAAAAAAAACAATGTGAAATATATCCAACAAGATTAAAATTTGTAATCATTCAAATCGGAAGATTTTTCCCCTGGGGCAGAGGTAGATAATTGGGAAAGTGTTTTGTATTATTTTTAATCGCAATTGTTGAATTATTGATTCAATATAGATTTGAATGGCATTTGATTCACGAATCATTGTAGTAGATTAAGATTATTACTTATTTAATGACTTTGAATGCCCAAAAACCACTTGAGTGTGCTACCACCAAGTTTTTTCATGGTTCAATACACGATGAAGGCACAAGAAGTTTTTCAATTAAAATGAAAAAAAAATAGGCCCGCACCACTCGAGCAAATGAATCTGATGATAGACCTTGGCAAGTCGTGAAATAGCTATAATTCCAGCCAAAAATAATTGAGAAAAAACTTGGTGGTAGCACACTCAAGTTGTTGTTGGATATTCGAAGTCATCAAATTATACGAAAAATGGCTTTAAAAAGCAAGTATGTAATCATACAAAAACTGAATATTACTTTTTTATTTATAAATTATAAGGCATTAAACTAAAGGAAGCGCGGAAGGAAAACCAAATTCTTTATTTTATCAGCTTATTTCAAATGTGTACATAAAAGAAATTTTGTCAGGTAAATTTCAATAAAAGTATACAAAATAAAAGGCAGTTAAGCGGGAAAGTTAGTTAAGCGGAAGGTACTTATAAGAATGAGTCTTATATGAAAAAATCCTCATAATATTGGTTCTCAAAAAAAATAGGTACGTAAGCGGGTTAGGCACTTTAAGCGAGACGCACTTATCCGGGTATTACTGTACAATAATAAAAAAAATTGCATTGCATGTGACGCAGACGCAACGTCCTAAGCTGCTATTGCTGTGGCATTTATGGCTGCTGCTGCTATCCAACCCCCATTAAATATTGATGTGCTTTCAGAGTTACCCGCGTCCATTTGCTAATTCGTTCGGTTTTTTTTCCTTGGGTTTCTGTTGCGGTGCTTTTGATTTGAGAGCTTTGAATGATGAGTGTTATCGTGGAGTGTTTTCATTTTTTGCACTTCTTTTAATACGTTAAAATGCAGGGACAAAATTTTAAGCTGTTTTCTTCGAAGAACATTATTTGTGTAGATTTTAATTAATATGAAGTAAAGTATTTTTGGATAAAATGTATGTTTAAAAGGTGTATTTATTTTAAAGTTTTGTGCAATTTGTATTTTTAAATCGTGAGCAAGAGATGTGTTTTTTTTAGAGTTTTGTACAATTAGATCGAAATGGTTTCGAGGATTTTGAAAGATTTAAGTTTAAGATTTAAGATTTAACAAAATAATTCATAAAAATTTGCAAAATAAGACAGAAACTGTGAAGCAAGTAGCTGATATTTTTCCTGTAGGTGAACGAAAAGTTTTCAGACTTCTTAACGAAAACAGTTCCAAAGGCCAAAGCTCGCCACCAAAGAAAAACAAATCTGATTTTGAAAAATGTTTGTGCTTATTTTGTATTTAAAAGCGTTAGGCGTACGGGGCTACCCTTCAAAACGCACCTTTTAGCTTATTTGGTGTGGAAAATAAATATGTCTTTTAACTTTCATAAACAAAACGATTAAATAAAATCATATCGAAAATAAGAGCGGTAACCCTACATACGAATATTCTTCCATATTTGGGTCCATTTAAAATACACACTACGAAAACCCTGTGAGAGCTCTATTGAGTGACAGATTTATGCAATCCACTGTAGCGAGAATGAGAGGCAAACGTCCTATCTTGCATGCACTGCATATTGTTCTGGGACAGAGTATAGTAAGCATTTCGTTGTCATGTTGGACGTTGGAGACTTTAGAAAACACACAGTTAATTCTCACGTCATTTTTCACTTGTGATTATAGGTACTATAAGGCAAGTGATGTATTCGTAAAAAAAAATGTTTTCTAACAATCAAACATGACATTAAGATCATAGAGAACACCAAAAAAGTGGGTCCCCCAATTCCGTCTGTCTGTCATTCTGTCTGGCTGTCCTCGACTCTACAGCCTAAGTGGTTGGATAGATTTGCTTCAAACTAGGTACATATTGTTTTTTCCCACAAGTATTTTTCATTTTTTTAAAACGAAAAATAACAGTAGCGCCATTTTTTTGGTTTTCTCGGAAACGGTTAATTTGATTTTTTGAAATTTTTTAAGCAGAAGCTCCTAGAAAGTTTAATTCTTTGGAAATTATTTTTTTTTTGAAAACTTAAAATGTTCGAAAACGACTCAATATATTTTTTCGAAACTTCGTATTTGGTGGGTTTTTGACATTATCTTGAATAGTTAAAAAAAACTATTTTTCTAAAATAAGAAACAACGGTACCTTCCATACAAATGTTAAAAAACCTTTAAGAAAAAAATGTATTTCTGGAAAACGGCTCCAAGAATTTTTATAAAAAAAAATTGTGTGTTCTTATATTAGTACAGTTCACTTTGAAGTATAAAAACATTTTGTTTGCGTACTTATTAATGGCACTTCCCATAGAACCACTTTCATATTTACTTTTCATATTATTTTACTTTCTCAATATTGGAAAAATCGATTAAAATAATTTTTTTTATACAAATGCTACCTAAATTTGTTAATAAGACTGCATACTCAAATTTTCAAAAAAAAAAAAAGTTTTTTGATTTTTAAAAAATAAATAATTTTTTTTTTTGAAAATTAATTTTTCCAAAACCCGTCACAGAATTTTTTTTTAATTTGAATTTTATATGTAAAATAATAATATCTTCAAAATGACGTTCCAATTTTTTTTTCTGAAAATGTTTTCAAAATTTTATACATAAAAAATTAATTTATTCAAAAACCGCTCCAACGATTTTTGAATGTTTTTTTTGATATATTCTTATTTATCCATGAATTCAAATTGCATCTTTGTTTTCCCTCAAACTATGACGACTGAGCAATATAAGAACATTATTATTATTATTATTATTATTCCTTTTTTAAGAATTGTTGCGTACGTCACTGAATACTTAATACATACATTTATATATACATATGTATGTGTCTTTAAAAATCACATGAATCTTATGTATGCATATTACACCTAAATTACGAAGTTGTATGTATATTGCTACCTACCCACCTACATCCTTTATTTTCATTATTATATATACATGTTTAAATACTTAGATTCCATCAATATGTATATATATGTAGATACATTTTGCTCTCCTAACATACATAATTAAAATCCATAAATTAGATTTAAATATACATTTGTAAGTAGGTACCTTTGTAACTATTCCTTGAATCATCCATTCCACAATTCATTATACTAAGAATTAAGTAAATCTTACCTAGATAACATGCATTGGATAACTAAACCTTACTACCTAAACCTCAATGGTTAGCTACATTAAAGTTGTTGGCTACAAGAGCAAGTTCGTACGATCCAGTCGTGCATTTTATTTAATATTCAATTTGAAAGTTCATACATATAATCACAGAATGAAAAAAAAAATTGTATTTGAAAAAGATCTAATGCGTGTTTTAAATATTCTTAAATGGTAGGCCTTAACTAAAAAATAACTGCTCTATCTCTAACTCTATCCAGAAAACTGTACCTACATATTTGGTGATTTTTTTTTTTAATTTTTAGATAGGTATACTATTTTTTACTTCGAGACTAAAATTATGTAGATATTTGATATTGTCGATCTTTTCAACATTACCATTGGATTTTTCCTAGTGGTTTCACATTTTTGAAATAAACATTTGCCCGAAATTATCTGGACTGACGAACCAGTTAATTTTTTTACATTGGGTCCTCAGTGTTATGTATCCCCCGTGCTCCGAAAAAAATTTCCATTGATCAAAAATCCTATGAATTGATCAATAAATTCCGAGAGAAACTCTCGAGCATTCGCAATGAATTTTTAATTATCGATACATGTCATTCACTTTTAGGGATACTCACCTCCAGTTTGGAATTAACCAGTCAACTAACCGTGTCCTTCTCAGTTTTATATGAAAATTTCATTTTATATCGAACTGAGCACAAGTCCTAATAGCGATATTGGGAATGAAAATAAATATCTGAAAAAAAATTAGAAAATTAGTTTTTCTTCATTGTTTAATTTTGGAAATGTTGATGTGGATGGACTTGAGTAGGCAAAATTCTTCAAGAGAGAAACCATAATTTAATACAAAACAATAAAACTTGAGTTCTTAAGGTTAATACTTATGGCTTCCAATCTTGTAAAGTCAAAAATGATATAGGTGGGAAAATGAATGCTATACAAAATAGTAGTTTAAACAATAAATGAGGTATTGAGTAAAATATGTATCCACAGCTACTGTAGCTTTAAAACGGAGACCATTTTTATAGATCGAATAATTTCCATTCTATGTCCACATAATTTCCCACACGCAAATCGTGGAAAATCCGAAACTAGAATGAGGCAAATCTTAACATTATAATAATAAGAGCAAAAACCTTAAAAGACGTTTTTTAGCTTTACTAAAACTTGAACAATTTTTAAAGAAAATATATTTAATAGTCATAATAAAATAACATGACAAAAAAAAATTATAAAACTAAACATAATTAATTTAAACTTATTTTATAATTAAAAAATATTTTATTTAAAATTTTAAGTTACCAAAAAATATGCAAATTTATTATCCTTACAAGATATAATATTATTGTCCTTATGAAGTTTTATTCAGTATCTGTTTATTGCAGAAAAAAATACTGTGTTTCACGCTTACCCTGTATAATATTGGACTTTTCCTCCAAATCACTTATTTAAGTGTTTGTTTTCTGCTAAGTTTTTACTCGTTTGTTTCACTTCTACAGCAATATAAACGGTATTCGATATTTATTTTTTTATTACTTTGATAAAATAAAAAATTATTATATCGCTGTGTCATGGAATTTTGCACCACATGTCTTTTAAAATATAAATTTGTTCTTATAGCTACCATAGCCTTATAGGATTTTTTTATATATAAATTTAAAAAAAATAAAAATTAAATGTAAAATATGAGTTCGCCCTTGATGATGATTAAATTTTAAATTAACTATTCCTTTAATGCATTCGTAATAACTTTTAGTATATCAATTTGCAGCTCAGTAAATGCCATCGCGGACATATTGGCATTTCGTATTTTAATGGCTACTGCCTTGAAAAAAGCACCAACTTCATCAGTAGTGACGTCATTTGAAGAAGATTGCGCTTCAGTGACTTCTGTAACTTCTTCGATAAGAAGATGATCTGTTTTAAGATCATTTGGAATACATTGCATTTTTGTGGGAGAATATAGACGTTCTGTAAACATTCCTGAAGTGTGATCATCGCCTAATGTACTATACTGATAAATACCATTATTTTCATTTTTATTTGATAAAATTGTCATGTCTTCTAGTTTAAAATCATGAACTGGAATATCAAGTTTGGAGTCTTCCATGGTAGCCACAATATTGTATTCACTGCAAATTGTTTAGCAAGCTCATTAAACAGTTAATTAATGATATTGCAAGTCGCACTTACCACCTCTCTTTGATGAATGGTTCGAGAAAACTCATTGCATCATAATGTTTCCAACGAGAAAGAGTTGTAAAATTATCCATATTCTTTATGCGTTTATGTTCTCGAATATATTGATCACGTAAGGCTTTCCATTTCAAACGACACTGCCGCACTAGAACAAACAAAATGTTATCAATAATATTCAAAGTTTTTTTTTTTTTTTTTTTGAAATTTCAAACAACTTACCAGGTCTTTTGAGTTTTCTTGAAATTTCTTCCCAAACCATTAACTTAGTCTTGGTATTTCTATAGGATGGATTGGAAATATCATATAAAACAGGGGTGTTCTGAATCAGCGTTATGAGTTCTTTTTCAAAATAGCTTTCAATATTTAGAAACGTATGAATAGGATCATCGTCTTCATCGTCTTGGGGTTCTTGAAAAAATTCTTCTTGATTTTCGCCTTCTGTGCAAAATTTATTTTCTGCTTGTTGCGATAATTGCATTATTATTTGTGATGTTATGTCACTGCTGTCATTCAAAAGATCAGCATTTTCGCAAATATTCCATTGGTGGTCAGGTTTAATATCAGAATTTTCTTCTTTATTAATTGAAAATGTAATGTTAATAGGTTCTTCTTGGGTATTTGAGGAAGATTCTTCTTGATTTGTGATGTCGTTTTTGGGATCTGATGTTTTAGTTTTTGTACGATAACTAAAAATATAATAGAGATGGTTACATTTTTGGCAACAATTAAGATAAATTTGTTTGAAATATGTTAAATAAAAAATGTGTAGTATATATAAGGTGTTATAATATAGTTATGTGGACTTGGAGACCAGGACCGTGGCAAAAAAAAAACGAGCGAACCTTACAGTAGTCGTATATAATGTGTAATATCTGACATCTCATCTCGTTTTTTTTATCAACATTAGAATATCAATGGAGATGTTTTCTAAACATTAGAATCCATTTTTGCTTTTAAATCGCAAGATCATAAGAATACACAAAATGTAGTAAAGGAATGCTTTTTGTTAAAAAATTGTTTTTGAAAATTTTGGTAAGCAGTAGGGGTTCCAAATGCAATATTTAAGGCAATAAATTGACTCATATATTGCCATTGCCTTTAATGTTGCCAATGGAGGCGCTTTGACAATGGCAATGGCAATATTGCCCCATCGGTAAAAGACAATAATTGCTTTCCATCTCCGAGGCTTCCTGACAATTTGACTGCATTCCCGTTATTTTAAAAGATTGCCGTGCGTGAAACAATTTACTGACTGAATAAAAACAAATAAATATATGTACATAAAAAATACAAAAAAAAACAATATAAATTAAAAATGAGTGAGCTTAAATTAACAAAAATAGAAATTATAAGGTTTATTAAAATTCAAATTGCCAGCATTGAAATGCCCCCCCAATATTTTTATTGCCATTGCCAGTGCTATTGATATTGCCTGAAATATTGCAAGTGGAGCCACAGTGTTATTTAGAATTCGAAGTGTTAACAACGCATTAAAACATCAACATAAATATAAACATTAAGATTAACGTCAAGTGTGAACGTATAGTGTAAACCTACTCGTGGTTTTTGTGTAGATGCCGCTCGCCTTGCCGATCACTGAATACGTTCATTTACGAATTCAAAGAAGATTCGAATTTTTACATTGAAAGCGAGCAGTCGAATAGTCGAGAACTAAAATAAAATATCAAACTCAAGTAATAAAGAAAAGCGCAGGATAAGCAAGACAAGCGGCATCGATCGAGACCAAGAGTAAATAAAAGAAATTAAACATACATACATTATATTATTAACAAATGAAATAAAGTTTTTATAGTTATCCACAAAGGAGCGAATTTTGCAAGTTGTTTGGATTTCTCATAAAGCTTGGGAAAAGTAAAAAAATATAGTTGTCGGATTAACGACACGAAGGACCTACTGTAGAAAAAATTTAATTGAAATCAGTTGAGCCGTTAATGAAAAAGTCGAAAAACAAAGGTTCTGTTAATAATATTTTTTGTGACCAAAATTTAGACTAAAATGAAGACTACAAAAGATTCTTATAGAAACGGCTAAATATATTTTAAAGTCGTGTTTTACTTAATTTTTTATATAAAAAATTTCTTGATTTTTTTCTAAAAACAAAATTTGGATGCCAATTTTAAATTATAATAATGAAAACTTAAAAATAATATTTTCAAAAAAAATCACCCACCCGTTCAAAATATTGAATTTTCCAAAAAAAAAAAACATTTTTTTGTAAATCCAAAAAAAAAAAATATAAATATTGGTATGCACTATTCTTTATAATTTAAAGGACCTCCTATATAAAAAAATTGATCGAAATCCGAAGAGCCGTCTTTGAGATAGTCGAAAGTAAAAAAATACTTGTATGGCAGGTACATTTAATAACAAAATATGTAAAAATTTGTTTGAACAGAATGTAGACTCTACTAAAAGGAGTGCACACAATAACTTTAATTAAAATTGCGAGAGCTATTTTCCAAAATTGTATGGCAAGAACCATTATTTTTTGGGCTAAAAAAAACGATTTAAAAATCTATTTGAGATAATCACCTAAAACGCTTAACCACAAATAAGCCATACTAAGATCGGAAACCTTCGTACGTTTTACCCCCCAACACCCATTTGTTTACATTGTTGTATTTGTACCTTTGAAACTCTATCCATGAATAGACGTGAAATCGAAAAACAAAACAAAAACAAATTACTAGGGCTATGGTGTCTATGTGTCTATAGGAAGAGGAACAGAAAAGTTTCTTGTGTGCGTTTTTATCAATGTGTCTATTGGAAGAGGAACAGAAAAGTTATTTGTGTACGTGTTTCAGCTTGTAGGCAAATGTCAAATGAAAGCAGAGGTTTCGGGTCTTTAAGTTATTAGTTTATGCGCTTAACCCTTTAAATACCGAGCACCTTAAAAATAAAGATAAATGAAAAACCTTTAGTTATATTTATACTAAAAATTTAAATTTTTTAATAATATTTGTTTTAAGTTTGGTTCTTAACGGGGTGTACTCAAGCGAGTACACTGGCCAGATATGGGTACATTAATTACCTAGTTATGAAATATTTTGCAACACACTTTTCGATGAAAAGAGTAGTATCTTTGCGTAAAGTAGCCGTAAGATCATGGCTGGTGAATTAATTGGCAAAAAATACTCTGTGCTCACTTGGCTTTTTTACTATTTCCAGTTAGCCAATCACCACTCGAGATCAAAGTGGTAAACACATATATTTTTTTTTTAATTGAGTTTTTTTGCGACCTTTAGTCCAAACTAATATGAGTTTCGCCCAGGTACTACAGATGGGCTCATCAGTTAGATGCTGTAGTACCTTTCTAAGACGCAAACACATATATGTAGCTTGGACTTACATTTTTGGCACCGCAGTATTATGTCAAAGTTATAGCAATACCATCACTACTACAAAGCATCTACTCCTTATAGACAAACTGAACAGGCTTTCCTAGAATATACTGCTTTGCAGAATGATAGCCAAAGTATTTGACCATCGCCTCATCAATCTAAAGCTTGTCATGAAAAAAAAACCTAACCATTTTCATCAAAGCTCGAACTTTCGCCATCTATTGATGATTGATTTCTTTAAATAGAGTCTGAGGCATGGAGTCAGCTACCAAATGCTATCGTGTTTTCGTCTAAGCAACAACATAGCGACTCTTGAGGTAAAGTGTGATATTCCGAAAAAAGCATTATACCAACAAACTTTTTCAAATCTTCTTTGATAAATACGAACGTGTGACAGTTTTGGTCCACTGCCGTACTGACCAACAATCAATTTCAATTTCATTAACTCATCATCGAAAAACTGTTCAAATATTTTAACTTCGCTTTACGATTCTATCCTTTCTTTTACTTTGGATAAATTTTCCAAATAGTGGAAAGTTTCGTCTACTTCAGTAAAATAAACCACATGTTTTGGCCATTTTGGAGCATTATCCTTGGACTCACCCCTGGCTGAGCTTTCTTTCCTTAGATAAGAAAGTGGAATATCGTCTTTGCCTTCAGATCCATTGTTGACTTTGGTCTCTACTGCTCCTGGGATGCTCAAGCAGGTCATCCTCACATAAATCCTCCCCGTTTTTTTTTCATTTAACTATATGCCTGTAAGACCTAAGGTCTTTTAAATGCAACCTGAATTGCACGGCACTAGTTTGGTACAGTGGATTTGAGAACCAGGTATTGACTGTCTCATTTTAACCCATGGGCGGTATCCAATTAAAATTGGAGGTATAGAAAAGAATGCGCCTAGCGTAGGGATCGAACCCACACGTCTAAGTTACCAATCAAGCACTTTATCCACTGCGCCATTGCCACCCACAACTTGAATATCAACAGACAGTGGAATAACCACTATATCCTTCATTTATTTCATTTCTATCATCCGGAATATCATCAATAGCCATGTAGATATTTGCCTAGTGCCTACCATAAACCACTTACCATGAACAAATAAAATGTCTTTGAATATGAATTGTTAAGAGTGTAGTTCTTTGGCAAAAAATCTATTGAACAGAATTGGTTATTCACAAATTAGCCGACAGTGTAAATTTTATCTAACATTTTACTTTCGCAAAGACACAAAACTGCTTTAGAAAAATCAACATTTTTAAAACTCATCAAAAAAAAAAATATTTTAAATGTTATAATCATATGTATATTATTAAACTCTAAAAAACTGCATACCAACATTTCAACACAAAAAAATCAAAATCATAAAAATTCGTCCTACAATTTTCGAGATAAATTTTTATGAAATTTTCATTGATTGGTGGCATCTAATGGTGTTCTTGGGTTTTTCGAAAAAAACCGATTAAAGTGAAGGTTTTGGCAGTTCTTATAAGTTTACAAAACGATGTTTACTTCGACAAATATTTTTTTGATATATGTACGTATTCATATTTGTCCAAGAAGTCAAATGGCATCTTTGTTCCCCTCAAACTTTAACTACAACATTTTTGTATACGTCATTAAATACCTACATACAGCTGCTATAAAAAAAAAATAGAACCAGATTTCATTTAAAAATTAAGTTTAAGCCAATATTTTGAGGGACATTTTGAATATGCGAAAAGCATATAATTACGTCCAAAAATGCACATATACAAAAGAATCCAACTTTTATTCATCAACTTATCTTAAAACTCAAAAAATAAGCGGTAAAAAAATAGCACCATTGCTTCATCACACAACTTAAAATTAAAACATCATACAAATAACAAAGCTTTTTCTATGATTTTATTCTTTACGGGTAGTCCAGCAAAATTAGTATTTCGTTGAATTGCCTTTGTTGGCTATTACTGCTTCACAACGTCTGGTCATTGAATTTACCAAATTTTGGCACCTTTCTACCGGAATGTTTTCCCAGGAGATCTTTACTGCAGCCCAGAATTCTGTGTTACTAGTCGGTTTGGTTTCAGAGACTGCTATTTTAACGTCAGCCCACAGATTTTTAATCGGATTTAGGTCAGGCGATTGCGCAGGCCACTCCATCACATTAATTGAATGATCTCCAAACAATTTTTTAGCCTTCTTACTTGTGTGCTTGGGGTCATTGTTCTGTTAAAAGACCCACAAAAGGGGCATCTCTTCCTCTGCATAAGGGAGCATAACGTTTTCGAGTACACTAACGTAAATGTCTTGATCCATGATGGGTTTAATCCAATATATGGGCCCAAATCCATAGTAGGAAAAACAAGACCACACAATTATGCTTGAATCTCTGTGCTTAAATATTTTATTTGTTTATTTGGGATTATTTTACGCTTTCGGGGGTCTTCTCATGTAGGAACGAGATCCTTTACCGCCAAACAATACGATTTTACTTTCATCTGTCCATAGAACGTTGCGCCATTTCTCTACTGGCAAATTCAAATGCTGTCTTGCAAATATTAAACACTTTTTAACATGTTTTGCAGTTAAAAGAGGGACTTTTCTTGGACTACAAGAAGTTACATTATGTTCCCTCAATCTGTGGCGAACGGTTTCCACGCAAGATGTAATATTCAACTCTGTTTTAAGGCTTAAAGGGATTTTTTATGGCTTTCTCGGACTAGGCGCCTGATGAGAGTTGTCGTCATAACAGGTTTTCGTCCACGAGATTCGGTGTAAGGTGTGTATATTATTGCATTTCGAATCATTTTATTGGAACAGCCAATAAGCCGTCGAACTTCTCCATACGTTTTACCTTCCGAGATCATTTTTTTGAATAATTTCCCGTTTTTCTTTGGTACAATGCTTTCCACGACCCATTTTCTTTGAAAAACTGTAATTTTTTTGTTTTAAATGAAGATACCAATTAAATATAAGCGAATTCTAACACTTGGCCGCCTTACCTTGAAATATGCACAAGAATAAATATATTTTTGTAACGAAAACTGCGATCAGTGCTATGAGTTTTTACCACCCAAAAAATATGATTTTCGCCATTATGGCCTCGTAATAAAAGAACCGTTATCATTTCAACGCCAGAGATATACAATAGAGAGGTGATAGTTCAAGCAATAACATAATAATAGGGGCTGTAAATATTTTTCTATTCACTCATTTAAAGAAGTTAAATTGAAACTTGTACCAGTGGTGCAATTTTTTTTTTACCGCCACTGATAGATAGATTGATATGATTTTATTTTTGTTATTAAACAATTTTTACATGATATTATTACAAGAGTAAAATAAAATAAGTGGGCAATGGCATTGCCGTCTGCCTGATTGACGCGCTAAAATGTATAATGTTCTTGATTCTTGTACACTTTAAAAAAATTATTTTACTATTAAAGAAAAAAAGCCAAGGTTAATTTAAAAACATGATATTTTTTTTGTTTGTACTACATGAACTCCGTAATTATATTATTGCGATATGTAAATGCAGTTTCAATGTAATTATGAAGTGAATCCCAATTGTCGCTGTTAAGAATATTCTTTGTTTTTTCCATTGTCAATGAACGATTTCCGAAATAAATAAGTGTTATTTCATTGTAAATTGGACATTTGATAAGAAGTGAAATGTATATTCTTTTGCCTTAAGGTTACATATTGCACAAAGGTTTGAATCATTTTTATTAAATGGCGAACCGTTTAAATTCAATACTTCACATCTGGCTCTACATATCAAAGATATAGCTCTAAGGCTACGACAATCATTAAAATAATTTTTACTTCCCAGATCTTAGTTAAGTTCTGAATATATTGGTCTATTAATAGATAATATTGCCTGTATGATATTGTCATTGCGACTGTGAATGTCAGAAAGTTCCAAAAGATTATAAAACTGGGGGTCAATTCCCGATCTGTGAAATTATGAAGTGATAACAAAAATATCATTTCAGTTTTCACAGAGGCTTATCATTTTCCAACTTCTCGCACACGCCTAATGCGATTCTAGAACTCATTGTGATAAAGTTTGTACTAAAAAGTACTAAATGATAAATTCTGTCATTTCTGATTAGATTTTTTGTTGGGAAAGGTAAATATTTCATTTCAGTTTCTAAATTTGCTTAAGAATAATGTCCGGAATAATAATTTGTTTAATAAATTAATAAAAGACGTCGTACTGAACAATTGAGGGTTTTATATTATATTCAATAGTATCTCTGTTTTGAGTAAGATTTATTATTTTTTCATGTGAGGATATTGAGGCTTTCCCTTCGAGATGGTCAGAATCTATTCGAAGTTACAACTAGGAGCACTTTATTGTACTTTATAGATTCCCAAAACATTTATGCATGGATTTAATACGTGAATTGAGAGCATTCTTGAAAAACACTCAACTTATAAGTGCGCTCCAAAGCCATTTAAATATGGTAAAGTGCTCTGCATTTTTTTGCAATGGGTAGTTTCCAACGATCTGTCGCGGGAATGAGCACCGTCACGTCGGCTGTTGTGAATCTGTTTAACAATTTGACAAAATTATTTAACAATTTCTTTATTTACTCGAATTAACACAAATATAACTTACTACCAAAATAAATTTGTGTATAAATATAATTGTTGCTTAGTTGTCATGTGCCAAATCCTGTTTTTCTTCTTAATATTCGATTAGAAACAATTTCTTCACAAAGCAATTGACTGTGATAAAAAAATTATCATATGAAAAATGTTTGACGTTAAACTTCACTTTTTCACGAATCGAGAATCGAATTAGACGTGAAAGCGTGATAAAATTTATCACTTCACATCTTCACAGATCGGGAATTGACCCCCTGGGGGTCAATTCCCGATCTGTGAAATTATGAAGTGATAAAAAAAATATCATTTCAGTTTTCACAGAGGTTTATCATTTTCCAACTTCACGCACACACCTAATGCGATTCTAGAACTCATTGTGATAAAATTTGTACTAAAAAGTACTAAATGATAAATTCTGTCATTTCTGATTAGATTTTTTGTTGGGAAAGGTAAATATTTCATTTCAGTTTCTAAATTTGCTTAAGAATAATGTCCGGAATAATAATTCGTTTAATAAATTAATAAAAGGCGTAGTACTGAACAATTGTGGGTTTTATATTATATTCAATAGTATCTCTGTTTTGAGTAAGATTTATTATTTTTTCATGTGAGGATATTGAGGCTTTCCCTTCGAGATGGGCAGAATCTATTCGAAGTTACAAATAGGAGCACTTTATTGAACTTTATAGATTCCCAAAACATTTATGCATGGATTTAATACGCGAATTGAGAGCATTCTTGAAAAACACTCAACTTATAAGTGCCATTTAAATATGGTTAAGTTCTCTGCATTTGTTTGCAATGGGTAGTTTCCAACGATCTGTCGCGGGAATGAGCACCGTGTCGTCGCGTCGGCTGTTGTGAATCTGTTGATTTAATAATTTCGTTATTTACTCGAATACACACAAATATAACTTATAACCAAAATATATTTGTGTATAAATATAATGGTTGCTTACTTGTCATGTGCCAAATCCTGTTTTTCTTCTTAATATTCGATTAGAAACATTTTCTTCACAAAACAATTGACTGTGATAAAAAAATTATCATATGAAAAATGTTTGGCATTTAACTTCACTTTTTCACGAATCGAGAATCGAATTAGACGTGAAAGCGTGATAAAATTTATCACTTCACATCTTCACAGATCGGGAATTGACCCTCTGCTGCTTTAAAATGAAATGATCATCATACTGAATAATATTGGTTGTATCGCATTTTTCTGCTAAAAAAAATCCAATCATTAACCCATTCCAATTTATTTTCAAATGTGTATTTGGTAAGAATGTGTGGAAGTCTATGTGTCGGATAATTAAGCACTTTGATTATATAATCGAAATGTAATTTTAGTGTAAACGTAAATAGGTTTGGGAGACCTGTCTCCAGGGCGAGGACGTAGTTAGGAGTGTTCATAGGGAGGCAGAAAAGTTTTTTTTTAAGAAAAAAGCGAAGTAGTTTTTCAACTTCTTCGTATTGCTTGAATCCCCGAATTACCGGCACTATTACTATATCTGGGACCTCATACATTTATATATCCTTAAAAATTACATGAATACTACCTACCTCCTACAATTTCCTTATATATGTAAATATGTATATATTTACATACATAGGACCCATCTATGTAGTTAGGTACATACTAGCTGCCTTTTATTATCTACGGGTCTGGGTCTGGGTTATGTTTTAAAACGTATTACAAAAACAACACGAGATCCAGGTTTCTATCGGGATTTTTATCTGGGTTTGCAAATATTAGTATTAAGTTCGGAAAAACAGAGTGTACATGTAAGTACATAACCCAGATCGATTTATTTTCACGGGTTGAACTATATGTGTTATTGGCGATAATAAAACACGACTATTATCCTCCTAATGTACACAATTAAAATCCATTTAAATGTGCATTTGTAGGTAGGTATCTATGTAACTATTCCTTGAGTGAATACGATTCAGTTGTGCATTTTATTTTTTTTTATATAAATTGTTGGAGCTGTTTTCAAGATAATTAAGATTTACCATTTTTGATAAATTAAAGATTTTATTTTTAACAACTTAAACACACAAATTATTTATTTTTGCTTAAATGTACATTTTGGAAGCTATGTTTTAAATAATAATGACATTTTGATATTAATATTAAAATTCAATACAAACACCAAATTCAATTGTTTGTTGTTTTTATTCGGGTTCTTTCTTATTTTCTCCTTACTCGTTTATAAGCCAACATTTTTTGTTGTTCATATAAGGAGGGAGCACTACTAGAGCAAAGGAATATGATGATCGACCTGGGCAAGTCGTGAAATAGCTATAATTCCAGCCAAAAATAATTGAAAAAAAAACTTGGTGGTAGCACACTCAAGTTGTTGTTGGGCATTCAAAGTCATTATAAGATATGAAAAAGTGCTTTAAAAGCAAGTATGTAATCATACAAAAACTGAATGTATTCTCTTTCTTTTGTCATATATATGTATAAAAACAGCATTGAATTCGCAAAAGAAGTAAAAGATTTAAAAATAACCAATAACGAAATTCAAGTTTCATTTGATGTTATCTCGTTATATCCAAATGTTCCAATTAATGAAACTCTAAATTTTCTCAGAGAATGGTTAGAGAAAAATCCTCTAAAACAAGAAGAAATTAATAAACTGATCCGTCTTACTAAATTATGCATGGATGAAAATTGGTTTCAGTTTAATCAAAAATTCTATCGACAAAAATTTGGTTGCAGTTAACATTTAAGTCCATTTTTAGCAAACTTATTCATGTCAAATTTAGAGACTAAAATGAAATGGAAAAATTTCCAAGAATTTGGTTCAGATATATAGATGATGTTTGGGCCATAGCCAAAGAGCATGAACTTCGAAGTTTAATAAACATGTTAAATAAATCAAAATATCCATCAATCAAGTTTACTTATGAAGAAGAAATAAACGGAAAATTAAACTATTTAGATTTAACTATAATTAGAGAAGGTGAAAACATCGAATTCGATATTTATCGAAAGTCTACAAATACTCTTAGATACATAACATCTGATTCATTTCATTCATTTGAACAAAAACATCAGCTTTTTCATTCCATGATTTTTAGAGCCTTAAATATTCCAATGACAAAAGAAAGAGAATACAGTGAAATTCAAAAAATCAAAGAAATAGCAAAATTAAATGGGTATACAGAACAACTAATTGATGATCTACTGATTGCTCATAAAAGAAAACAAAACCTAAAGAAATATACAGGGTGCGCCAGAGAAACTTACTTATTTGAAAAAATTCCCGCGCGGTGATTTGGGCGGTTAGAGTGGCGAGAGAGGGCGCATCTGGAGGGGGAAGTTCCCAAGTTTGTTTCTCGCTCCAGTCAGTTGCCATCATGCTCTGGTCTAGAGAGCAGCGGGTCTTCGCAGTCGAGAGCTTCTTTTCTAACGGTCGCTCACTTGTTGCTACGCAACGTGCCTTCCGCGCTCGCTTTGAAATTCCTCCTCACAGACTCGTTCCTGGCCGTAATTCGATTCTGTCGTGGGTTAACTCATTTCGGGAGTGTGGAAGTGTCGCTAAACCCAGAAATGGACTTCAACGGACCATCAGAACTCCGGAAAATATCGAAAGAGTGAGGCAGTCAGTTGTGCGTTTTCCCCGGCGTTCGGCTCGCAAACACGCAGCTGCTATGGGAATTTCTGACACCACTGTTCGACGAATTCTCCATGAAGACCTTCAATTTCATCCCTATAAATTGGCTGTTGTGCAAGAATTAACTGAACGCGATTTTGTTGCCCGCGACGCCATTGCCAACATACCGATTGATATGCTGCAAAGAGTGGAGACGAATTTCAAAAATCGACTTCATCAGTGTATGCGCAATGGGGGTCGCCATTTATCCGATGTCATTTTCAAGACTGCATGAAAAAAAAATTGGGATATTGTATTCTCAAATAAAAAAAAATTGAAACAATAATTGAAGTACTTTTGTTTTTATTGACCTTTCAAATAAGTAAGTTTCTCTGGCGCACACTGTACAACTTTAAATTTAATCAGAAATGAACAAGATTCAGAAAAGAAATGGTCAACATTTAATTTCCATCCAGAAATTACATCTAAGCTAAAACCAATATTTAATAGACAAAATATCAGAATTAGCCAAATCAGTGAAATAAAAATTAATTATCTGATTAGTGGATCAAAGGACAAAATTGAAACATTACAGCAATCAGGAATTTACTCAATTGGATGTGACAATTGTAATAAAGAATATATGGGCCAGACAAGAAGACCGATTCTCAAAAGATTTAAAGAACATTTTGCGCATCTAAAATGCAATGAAGCAGAAAAATCAAGTGTATCACAACACATGCTAGATAATAACCGTAATTTTAGTTTACAAAATTTGAAATTAATACGTAATGTAAATAATCCTTATGAGCTAGATGCTTTCGAATCTCCTTATATATTTAAAAATAAAAATATTTTAATGAATAGTGAAGATGGACCAATAAGAAATCCAATTTTCAAAAAAGTTTATATTAGACTTTAATTTCACTGTAAATTTGTTTGTGTAATTTTTTGTTTGTATTGAATTTGTTGTTTGTATTGAATTTTAATATTAATATCAAAATGTCATTATTATTTAAATAGAGCTTACTGAGGATGGAAGCATACCTTCCGAAATGTACATTTAAGCAAAAATAAATAATTTGTGTTTTAAGTTGTTAAAAATAAAATCTTTAATTTATAATAAAAAAACACGTTAAAAAATCTCCACTATCAAATTAATTCATTTTTATACACAAAATTGTATGGCAGTTACCGTTATTTTTAGGGCTAAAAAAAAGATTGAAAAAAAATGGAAACAATGGACTTAAGTGAAGTCACTTAAGTACCACGTTTGAAGCAAATCGATGCAGTCGTTTTGGGTGTAGATCGACCTAAAGACAGACAAGAATGGTAGGCAGAATTGTTGGCCCCACTTTATCGTGTTCTCCAACAAAATCACTCTCACAGATTGCAAAGAAAATAGCTTTAGTGCTTTAGTCAGTAGATTGATAGGTACAGGAACAAAATAAAGAAGCAACAGATGGTATTTTAATGCAAACCTAGAAGGTAAGCTATGCCTTGAAAGTTTGGTATTTTTTTTTAAATTTCAGTCAAACATCGTGAATCTTGTTCGGCATTTCCTCCGTATAATATATTTTGATTTGACTTATAGGTAAAAAAATCTGCAATAATTTCGATCATGTTTCGCAGATTTTAAAACTTAAAAAAAACTTGTATTTATCTAAAATCTATAATTTTATCTTTTTGCTTTTTTAAGTAAACAATTTAAATTTATGGATACAAAATGTATTCTCTGATAAAGTACTTTGGTTCATACTTACTTTCTAGACAAGGCATACGGTCTCAAGAACTCCAAATGTTTGAAGTATTTCCACTTAATTTTCGCATTACAATTCGTGCGAGCTCGTTTTAATTCTCTGCAGTACTGATCCCTGATGGCTTTCCATTTATTTTTACAATAACAATCTGATATTTTGTGAAATAAACAAATTAGACATAAATGCAATGCACACCATAGAAATCAAAACATACCTGACCATCCCACCTGTTTCGACATTGTTAACCATAGTTTATCCTTTTTAGTAAGGTTACGATAATCTTCATGCTTGGAGTTGAATATCGCTGGTTCCTGGGATACAAGTGTAATTAAAACAAATTGCTTTGATTCGGCTTCAGTACGATTCAGGTTTTCTATGCTATCTGAACAAGAATCGTTAGAATTCGAGATTTTATAATCTTGGTCAGAATTGTCATGAGAAGGTTCCTCATTCTGTCCTAGGGTTATATTCATGGCTACATCCATCGGAATACAGTTTTTAAAACGATGAATATTTTGTGCATTGATATGTTAATTTTAGGACAGATTTATTATATTTGTGCAAGGACTGTTTGGAGGTATTATGGGTATTTTACATTTTGAATAAACATTATCAAAACTTGTGAATCTTTTTAGTTGAATTTTAAAGAATGTCACAATGGAAAAAAACAATAAATAACAAAAGTAAAAGGCGAAGATGTACACAAAATGAAATACAAAATGTCAACGCAATTGGGAAGTGCTTGGAAATTTTTTAAAAACTGGTTGCCATATCTAAGACTGATAGGTAGATGGCACTGATAAGTTATCCGTTACATTTTAAAATACCGAATAATGAAATAATAATATATTACGCCAAAACACAAGTTACAAATACAATAATATTCATATTGAGAGATTAGAATCTGTTCAAACGAACTTTACTCATTTCGTATTGAAGGATCTTCAGTCGAGTGGTCTTTCTAATGCTTCACCGTATGATACTAACGTTTATCTACTTTTCAAATGCAAACACTCTTGCACAGAGAAGACCTCAAAATGATTTGGTACACTTCTAGCAAAAAATAACGGGCGCCACAGATGCACTATATCTACTATATTCATTTTTTTTTTAATTTTTGGGGAGAAGATTAAAATCTCCCTATCCTCGACTTGATTAAAGTCCTTGACACCGTATATGTAAACTTTTAAATTGGAGTTCAAACATTTTTAATTTCAATATCAGTAAAATTAAATTAAAAAATCTACTCAAAACCAGTGTTTCACGCTCGTAAATATTTTTGTATCATATTATGTTCTTGTCTTGTATTGACGTAATACTATTTTGTGTATATTTTCATTTTGTACTTGTGTTATTTGTAATAGAGTTTCCCTACTAACAACTAACCCAGCAATAAATGATGAGCCGGTGGTATAACACAGTTTTCTGTGTTGGCAAACCATTGGTCACAAGACGGGCTTGCAATAAGCTCTCTTCGACCAATTCTGATAGTGTGGAAAAAAAAGGCGACGAGTCAGGAATTATTATCAACTGCCATTTTTGTTTGTCATCAAAATTTGTGACAATAGCCGTGTTTTTTTTATAAAGTGGATATTGACATTTAACATGTAAAGAAAATCTACATCAAAAGTGGATATCTTTCATAATAAGGGTATATTATTGATGCAACGAGATAATTTTCTGTTTTGCTAATTTTCCGCTAGACGTTTGCATGAACACCCACTTAAAAATACTTGCGTAGTTGTGGGAAATAATCAGCTGCCTTAAACTAACATTACAAGGTTTAGTTCTTCTTTTTCTACATCAAATTCATGAGATAAATTTATCTGCTTTGCAGAATATTTTTCCCAACAAACTTTGACGGAGATAAAATTTTCTGGTTTTTTGGGGTTTATCCGAGTTTTCCGCCGTTGCATTAGTAAACATTCTTCAAAAAATGCTGATTTTTAAATGGTCCTTAATTTGAGTCCAAACAAATTATAGTTTGTCTCTTTTCACATAGTTGCTGGAGATTTGTTTGACGTTTTCTTTTAATGTTTCTTTATTTGAACGCGCACTATGTATAGTTTAAAGGGGAACGTAAAAAAAATTCTTCAAATCGTTGACCCGGGCAGATTTTGTTCACTCATCTTACTTGCCCTAAAGTTGCCTAAAGTTGCTACCAACTCAATTATTCCTCATGTCAGATTCAATATTAATTAATTTTGTTTAATCTCTTTCAACCAAAACATCAAATTTTACGACCTAATATTGAAAAAACGTCAATTAATTTGCAGTGGTCTTATTTCTTTCGCACGTGCGAATGAATCTTATAGTTTGATCGCTTGTGTGTGCGATACAGAATGTCACCCTATAGGATTTTTTAAAACATATTTTCTTAAATATTATCAAAAATCATTCGCTTCTGACGCATTTGTTTGTTATTGTTTCGTACCAATATCCAATATGGAAAATTACGAACCTGTCATATTCAAAATTGACGGCTATGACTTGGTTGAAATTGACAGTTGTAAAATTGAAAACCGAAAAAAAGTCATTGACTTATGTAAAACAAATTGTTAATTGTTTAACGTTCACTCGCATTAATTTAAAAAGTTATATTTTGGACACTAAGCCAAAGAATAGAGCTGTGAACGATTCGGGTAGGTTAGCTGAAAGCTCAAGTTTGCAACAGCTATTCAATACATTTATCGTCGGATAGCTACTTACGCCAACATTTTTTAAATAACTCAACAAAACTTTCAATAAAAGAGCTGTTTCTTAAATCAGCCGTGCTTTTGCACGGGTTACAACAACGTAAAGTTATTTCACATTGCTCATTACACATATGTGAACGTGCAAAATGTGGAACATTACGAATGTGTCAAAGTCAAAAATGACACCTTGATTTGGATTGGATCGAAAATGACTTGTAAACAGAAAATTGTAATTAACATTGTGTCAATCATTTATTTCCGGCGCAATTTAGCCTAATATGCTACACGGCCTCGTCTGTATTTATAACTAAAATTTTAGATTCACACATAAATCATAAAAAGAGTTTTGGATTTTCTAATTTTTTTTGTTAGACGTCAAGTAAAACCAAATAAACTTTAAAAAAATATTTTTTAAGAGTAATTTCTAATTTTGTTATTATATTTACAATTGCACATTATATTAAAGAAAACATGAACTTATATTTAACTGTACATAAAACAAATCATCTAGTAGCTTTTTTTTACAACTTATTTTTTTTTTAATTCTAGATTACATATATATCTAACAAATATTATTTGTATATTACAATAGAATTTTTTATAGATCTAAGGTCTTTTGTCTGGTATGATTTATTGCAAATTAATTATGTAATTGATTTGAAAAGATTTAAAGTTTTTTAAAGCCTATTTCGGCATAGTTTTTTATTGGCCATTAAATATTGATTCTGGATAATAACTTGGGGCATTGAACATTCTTGGGAAACCAGAAGCATCTAATTGATTCACAGGCAGCACTGACATGATGTCTCTGAAAAGAATAAATATTTTAATAAGTAGGTAACAATATTAAATAAAAGAAAAAATCTATAAAAATCTATTTGGTAACACTGTCTTGTTTTGAAAAAATTAATTGATGGTTAATTTTGGTTCGCTATAAATTGAACTTTATGCAGAAGCTCCTCATGGATATGAAAATAATTTAATTGCAATCCTTAACAAGAAAAAAAGGCTTATCAACATTTCGTGATAGTAATAATTTTTACCTAAATTTGCTCCCGTTTTCAATCATAGTTTTAGATTGCAAAGATGCTTTTAAACAATCTGATATTTAAAAGACGTAGATGTTAACCACGACACACACATGACATATCACAAGGTAATTTAATGCGCATGTTGTCACAATTCGGTTGTCATATATGACACATAGGTCTCTGAGATTTGACACATCCGCTCTGAATTTTGACAGACCTCATACAAATAGGTTTGGGCCAATATTTCCGTATTATGTATTTAGTAACACGTAATAGCAGATCGTAAAAACGTCTTTTTAAAATAAGCAGGTATACAATTTTTTATTTCAATATACCCGAAGTGCGGAATATAGATGATAAAGTGGTGTAAAATTTATTATAAAATTCGAGTCGAAACTTATTTATAAAAATTGTTATTTTGCTGACAATTATTTTTGTTCCATAATGGTTATTTCAGTAACAGGTATTTATAACTGTTATTTAAAAGTAGCATTAAGAGATATTGCAACTAACAGTTATTGGACCATGTCATTGTGTGTGACATAAAGGTATCTGAGTTTTGACAAATGCGCGAACTTAAACGAAAATGGTAACTCGGAATATATTACATTGCAATAATTATGTTTACTGTGGATATGTTAACGACCGCCAACAGGTGGCTTGCCATATGACATCTCCTCCGGCCTGTTCGTTAAACACTTGCACCGAAAAAGGAAATCAGTGGTCTAGGGCAAACAAAAGTATCACATCGAACACTTCACTACATTGCACCCTATTGCACCTTAAGTACTATACACATGAGAGCGACTAACGACCAACGAATTGAAGAATATTCGTCCATTTTGACATTTCATTCACATGGCCTTAATTCTTTTCGTCACGAATACAAGTAGAAAGTCTGATTTCGAGATTAGACACGCGCGAACATTTTATTCGTCGATGGGTGGATGCTATGTGGAACGCGAATAGTTTGACTGTTCGTAGCAATCAGATGCAATTCGCGACGACCAATATTGTTTTCTCAAATTTATCTTATTTTGGCGATTAAAATGTAAATTTTTCTGTCATAAACATTAATATAAATTATATTTCTACAATTTTGTTTAGAATTTGTGAAGAATTTAGATTGGTAAATTGTTTTAAATGGAATTTATTCGTTTATTCGTCGGTCGTTGGTCGCACTCATGTGAATAGTCCTTTAGTTCGAAAGGTTTCAAAAGCTTGCTGATAGTCGCAATAGGAACGATACTATTGATTGGTTATGGTTATAATATTTAAAAACATTAAATATATAATATTTTATATTTTTATTTAAGAGGTTTTGACATAAAAATTTTTGAATTGCTTCATATTATAGTATAGATTTCGGGGAGAAGTACTATAATTTTATTGTTTGTTTTGTTTTAAAATAAAAAAGTTTTTAACATTTTGTATCTAACGGGTGATTTTTTTGCTACTTGGTTTTTGACGTTTATATTTTTGACAGATCACACATGACAAATTCCACGAACATTTGACATTTCGATTCAGTATTGTTTGTCATTTCATCATGAATAGACTTACGCCTGAACAACTAGGCCTATTCTGCCACATCTGTTATTCTGCTATGAATTTTCTTTTATGATGCATAACAGATTTTCACCCTAAAAGATATTTTATAATTGTTATTCAGGAGTTCTATCTTTTATAAAAGTCTGTTATGTAACTTCGAAAAAGAAAAATTTATACGAACAGACCTAAAATCTGCTATCAAATTATCAGCTGTAGTAGGTAAATAAAAACTCTCGGCAGTAGGCACTGACTAATGAAAATAAATATTAATCTGCGCAATTATCGTGTTTTGTTTCGCGTAGATAAATAATATATAATCTTTGCAATTTGTCCATAACAGTTCCTGAATGTATCATATCCAATATAAAAACTTGTGTAAAACGAACTCCGACAAGATAAGCGACACTTTCTTTTACGTTTCATCCATCAAATTTGTTCTGTGCTTTCGTGTATTCAAATAATTAGTTTGAAATTATTTACATGTTTGTGCTTGTAATTATGTATTTTAATAATATTTTGTTATATCTGTCCTTTTACGAACAATTCATTAACAAAATAAATGTTTTTACTTCATATATTGAAATCTTTTATGATAAAAGTAACAAAAATGTGTCTTTTATTCTTTTATGATTCATAAAAGATTCCATAACAGATTGTGGCATGCTGAAAACCAAAAATGCAGTTCGTAAAAGACTTGTTGAGAATTTCAAAGTTTTGACAGCTCACTAGCAGATTTCTTAACAGATTTTATAGCAGATTTAGCATGCAGAATACCAAAATTATAATTCTTAAAAGATTTTTTGACAGCTTAAGCTTTTGTATGAAAATTTATAACAGAATAGCAGAATAACAGAATAAAAGATATCGCCGAGTAGACCCAAACGTTTGCAAATTATTGAAATTTATTATCAAAATTCGTGCTCTGTGAAAAATGTGTTTCGCAAGCTACGTCCGTTTTTTTCCGCTCAATTTTGGCTTAATGGATACGTGAATAAGCAGAATTGCCGTATTTGGAGTGAAGAGCAGCCAGAGGCAATTCAGCAGCTACAAATGCATCCCGAAAAATGCACTGTTTGGTGCGGTTTATGGGCAGGCGGCATCATTGGGCCGTACTTCTTCAAGGACGATGAAGGCCGCAGGGTTACGGTCAATGGAGAAAGGTACCGTTCGATGATAACAGATTTTTTTTTGCCGAAAATGTAAGAATTGAACTCGGTCGACATGTGGTTCCAACAGGACGGTGCCACATGCCACACTGCACGCGAAACCATGCATCAATTGAGAGGCGAATTTGGTGAGCAGTTGATCTCACGTTTTGGCGCCGTCAATTGGCCACCAAGATCATGTGATTTGACCCATTTAGACTATTTTTTGTGGGGCTATGTTAAGTCTATTGTCTATAAGGACAAGCCAAACACGATTGCTGCCTAGGAAGCCAACATTGAACGCGTCATTGGTGAGATTCCGGCCGAAATGTGTGAAAAAGTTTGCCAAAATTGGACCTTCAGAATGGACCACCTGAAGCGTAGTTGCGGGCAACATTTAAGTGAAATTATTTTTAAAAAGTAAATGGCAGAAATTGATTTATCGATCCAAATAAAAATTTCATTCACTTTTTGCAAGTTTCTGTGTTTTTTTGAATTTTCAAAAACCAAGCTCTTAAAAAATCACCGTTTATAACGAATTTAACCATTTTTTTGCGGTTGGTCTTCTAAGTCGTAGCGACTTTTTATAACAGTTAGCCGTGGATACATATTAAAAATTTTACTTTATTTGTGTTAAAGTAGTTCAAATAAGCCGATTTGACGGTATTGGTATAGTAAAAGCTGTTTTGCGTATCACCTTAGGTCTGAAAATTCGTTTAAATTGGTTCAATAAATTATTTTCTGAATAAACTTTTCCCTCCCCACCTAAAAAACACAAGTGAGAGCGCAGTATCTATCTCTGTGTTCTCAGCTGTTTGGACCTCGCTTGTGACACGTGAGTTAAGGAACACTGTAAACATTGAATGTATATACATAATGTACGTATTTTTTGAGTTCGTTTATACACAAATATAATATATCAATGATGACTACTCACTGGGTAGTAGGTACTTTTGCAAATATGAGCAAACTTTTCGTTGGGTTTTGGCAAGATGTCCATTATGACAAGTTAGTTACAAATATTTAAACCGTGGCTTAGCCACTTTCAAGAAATTAATCCAGCTCTTTTAGTTGCGATCTTAACTCACATTATTGTTTTGGCTCATAATCTCCTTTATTTATAAAAAAAATTGCAGTCTTATATAAGTTTATTCATTACCTACATAAATTCACGTCAAATTATAAGGCAATTAAGCACAATATCAGACAATTCAATTAAAATTTAGATACTTATCATTTACTTTTTTTACAGTAATTTTTTTTTTGTGAATATACCTCTGTTATTATCATTTATAAACAAATGTATTTTTTTGAAGTGCTGTGAAGTATTATGTGTACGTTATACCTATCCGCGACAAACACTTTTATTTGTATCGAAATTTCGGCTGATATACATATGTTTGATGAATAAAGACGCAAGTTGAAGTTTGATATTTTTGCACGTTTGCATTATTGTTTTTTGGTGAATACTTAATCAAATACGCATTATTAAAAAATATTGATAATCGTGCTGGGATGTTCATGTTGGTATATAATATGTGAGCTACATGCGTGCACATGTAGGTACATAATATTCATTAAATATTTGGTTTCTAAAACAAATCAAATACATTCATATAACGATTGTCAATTTTTCTATAATATTTGAATTTTAATTTTGAAATGTTAAACATTCTATACTTTAACAACCAAATTTTTATAAGCTTTGATTAAAAGTTGTTATTCAGTTTAGAATAAGCAAATCTGAATTTTTAATTTCAATTTTGATATATCGAGTTATATTATATCCGAATATATGTTCGCACTTTTTCACACAGCGAAACTCTTGTTGTAGATTTTTTAACTTGTTCTTTTAAACGTTTTCAAAATCTCTTAGGTTTACTCAAGAAAAAAGAAACTGACCTCTTCACCCTATCTTTGTATTTATGTAGTACATAAACAGGGTGATGAAGATTAAATAAATTCTTACTTTCATGTTACAGGTATATTAGATTTTGTATTAACCATTTTTGACCAACAAAAATTTGTCATCGATGTTATTATACTTATTAACAAACATCAAAAAGATCAAAATCAAAATCTATTTGAATATGGAGAAACAAGACGTCAAAGAAAAATCTTTTCAAAACGTTGACTGGAGAGATTTTCTTCACTTCTAGTCATTCTCTCCTAAAACATAAATTTCCTAGTGATGAGCAACTCATGTGGTTTTCCATTGGACATCGAGAAGCATTCCGAAGGTCTGGCAGTCTTCTGAAGATTCTAAGAAGAGATATTGGGGCGTTCACTTATTTATTAGACAAGTTATTTCGAATACCAAATTATCTGAATATATTTGTGAGCGATTCAGATAGATTAGCTGAAAGCTTGTCAAAAAACCAGAACAAAATGCATGTCAAATGAAGTTTGCAGTGCTCTGTTCGGATAGTTAGTTAATCGAACATTTTTCGGATAGCTTAAAATAGTTTCCATGAGAGCAACTGTTTTTTCATCAGATGTGCCTTTGTAAACGTTACAACAACAGAAAGCTATTCTAGATTGCTCAGAGTGAATGCGGGCCTTCACCTATTTATTACATATATTATCTCGGATACCAAGCTATCGGAGTAAATCTGTGAACGAATCAGATCGGGTTAGCTAAAGATGTCAAAAAGAAAAACGCAAACTAAATGAATTTTGCAGTCAGCTGTTCTATACATTTGTTCTCGTATAGCTAGTTATTCCAATTTGTTTGTGATAACTTAAGATAGCTTTCATGAGAACAGCTGTGTTTTCATCAGATGTGCTTTTGCATGTATTACAACAACAGAAAGTTTTTCTAGATTGCTAAGAATAACTGAGTGAACGTCCCCAATGACTGAACACTCCCAATTACTTTCTGGTGTAAAATCAGAATTCGTTCAAGAAACACTGAAAAATTCATACTTAAATGTCAAACTTCTGATTTTACTATTTGGTTCTTCGTTTTTCTCTTCATCAGTTGATGAATTTATAATTGAAAACCATACACACGTACATAAAACAAAACGTCAGAATTGCACAGTTCTACTGGATTTCTTGAATTTCAAAATGAGGTAAACCAATAGAAAACTGCATCACTTTCTTCGTGTAAAAGGGGAATTTATAGATTCCGATAGGTGAACTGAAAGCTGTCAAAAATTCAAATCAAGATTATATCAAATGAAATTTGTAGTCCTATACATTTGTATATAGTTTTCTTACTCAAATTTTCGTTCAGTGAATTCAGTTACAAAATATATCTTCTAGACGTGACTAGTCATGTGAACGAAATGTCAAAATGTCGTTCTCATATGAATACCTTAGTCCTTTGATGACGAAAATAAGCGTGTTTGATAGTGCATATTATCCTTAAAAAAAATGTAAGCTTAAAATAGATACTTTATGACTTTCATGGCGCCTGAAGCCTTTCCTTTACCTATGTTTTTACATCTGTGCTATATTTTTCTACTTACATATGTATACGAGTATTGATCTGGGCAAAACATGTGTAACGACAGTGGTTTGAATTTTTGTTTAACATTAACTTTAAAGCACCTGTTCGCCAAAATTATGACATCAATAAGTACCAACACAAGTTTATGTGTGTCAAAACAAAATTCAGCCAAGCAAATATTTAAACTTTTGTTTAACCTACCTACCTACCTACCTACTCTACTTGATGTCAAAAGCCTTAAAATTAATTTCAATCATATACATTTAAGGAACTTTCCACAGACAGCTGTTTAAACGAGAACTCAGTTTTGGTATAAACAAGAATTTATGATAAATATGACGTAGACGATGTTTTAAGTAAAATACCGCACAAGAAGACTGAAAACGGCATTGAAATTCAAATCGTTCTTTTCCATTGGCAACCAAAGATCTCTCCATTATGCATGTGTATCCTTGACCATTTGGCTTCTCTCGAAATCCGATAGTAAAATTATAAACATCAACTAAACATTGTGAATGCTTTAAACTGTGACTTATCACGCGCGCACTTGTTAACTGATATCACTTCAAGTCTCCCCATTCCTTAAGCCCCAGCAGTAAGTACCGCATCAAAAAATGCCAAGTGCGTAATATATTCAATGTTTATGGATTTTCCAAGGAAACGTTCACACTTAACGCATACCACGTGCAACGCAAAGAAAAACTATAGCAGCCTACCCCAAATGCCCAGAATCCACTTGACCTAACGGAACGACCGTACCGTGTTGAAATTATTCGCTTCGCCTTCGAGTCGGTATGTGATTTCAAGCGATAGCGGTGTTGGTGGCGCGGCGCATGCTCTGCGTCTGCACCCCAAGATTCCTGGTCCTGGTAGGTATTGGAAATCGTAAAAAAAATCAATCTAAAAATACAAATTCGAAAAAAAAAAACAAAAGAACAATATGCCCAAGAAACGCATGCAAATAACAAAAGATTGCCAACCAAAGTCATTAAAATTGTTGGAAACGCACATACATATGTGCACCAGAGACCGATCTCCCGTCGTCGATAGATTTGAGACAAAGGCCAAACCCTGGTTATGGACAAGGAGTAGGTAGTAAAGTAGTTAGTAATTTGAGACATTATAGTGCACTTGCTCTGGAAATATTTTTTATGGATTTTTTGTTTAATGATTGTTCTTATTTTTTTTTCGGGATACTGTACCTACTTATATTGGTGATAAGCTATAACCTATTACGTAACGCCTTTGAGGCTGAAGAATTTTTGTCGTAGATGATTTCAGTGATTTATGTTTTGAACCCCTTAAAATTCAAATCAATTCGACGTATGTAAGCTGTTTTTGTTTTATAGAAATTAATTTCCAAATTATAATTAATTTTTGTTCACTGTAAACATAACGCAACGGTTATGAAACGAGTTTCGAAATGTTCTTTAACAGGTATAATTACGAATCGTCATTACAGTTGTTCAGCTCATAAAAGGTGAGACAGAAATAGAACTTAAGAAATTAAAGAGAGTTTTGTGTGATTGCAATTATATGATTATGGACTGACCCATACACATTTTAATTTAGCAGTCAACTTTTTGTCAAATTGATCAAATCAGCGTGTGTGTGGGCTTATTGCCATTTGATCAATCTGACAGTTGACATTGAGTTGGGAACAAATCAAGAAAATTGGATAGCTTTCCAGTTGATGTGAAAATCTTTCAATTCAGGTGAACTGTGCGTAGCGAAGTCATTTGAATAACTGTCAAACTATACCAATTCTAAATGACGCTTTTAAACTAAACTCTTTTTTATAAGCAAGAGCGATTCGATAGTTCGATTAATGAAATGTTAAAAAAAATTTGTTTGACAGTTGCAGCAGTAGTCTTTCAACTAATGTCCAATTCCAAACAACTAAACATTTGATTTTTTTCTGAAAATAATCGAATTCTTTCTAAACAAAATCGATTTTATCCTGTCAAAACAGATCTTGCCTTTTTAGCAAGGTTTCATAGGTTTTACGCGCAGACTATTCAAATCAATGGTTAATTGCATTTCGACATATTTTTGACAACTTATTTGACAACTGAATTGAATCGTTTAGATATCAATTAATTCAACTTACGTTCTTTGTTGCGGCGTTCTATCCCTCTGTCGTCGATTCTTAAACCAATTTGACACTTGTGTAAGTGTCAGTCCAGTCTTTTTGGCCAAAGTCTTCTTTTCATCGGGCGTTGGATAGCGATTTGTTAAATAGCAATCCTTTAAAGCATTTCGACTTTTTTCTTTAAAACAATAAACCGTCTCCTCACCATCCCAGATGGTCTTTGGCAGTGGGTACTTCTTCCGGAGTCTGTATTTATCAACTGCCCCCAGAGGTCGCCCTCTCACTTTTTCAGCTTCTTTATAATGTGCCTTGAACCAAAGGTTCTGCAGCTCAGGATGATACTTGGCAGAAAAACAATGTGACTCGAGTAGATTGTATAGTTCATGATAAAGAGCTCTGTGATATGAGACTATTGCGCGGGCTCGGAGAATACTTTCATTGGTTTTGAAAAGTTCACTGGGCGGAAGACTCCATAAGAAAGTTGCCAATTTTTCGATATCACCGCGCTGCTGTAGTGCTTCACACATACATTGGATCTTAAAAAAAATAAATAAATATGATTTTTCAAAAGTACAAGTCTTAATCTTACCTGATCTGAACTAAAGGGCAGGCACTTTCTTCCGATATCGAAATTGGATACTCCATTTCCAATTCCACCAACAAACTGTCCATTAGTCCTGCCATTCTGATGTATGTCTCCAGATGGTATTGAATTCTTCACCAGTGACGTTGTATTTCCATTCAAATCGCCAGTTCCTTCGAAAATTGCATTCAAATTAGGATACGAGCCCGGCGGTGACTTGTCAAAATCGTTGGTGATATCATGAAACCTTCGTTCGATTTCTTTGTCCGTTGAGTAGGGTGAGAATTTTTCTAAGTGGAGAACAGTTTTACAGGAAATATTGCCCCGGTAGCCTAGTTAGGAAATGATTCATACAAACATTTTAAGTTAAAGCTTCTATATATGTAAGTTTTCGAAGAATTTCGTGTGACTAACGTCGAAACACTTTGTGTCACGTTTATTTTGTTTTGAAAGCCCAAAAATGCATGGAGGGCACAAAGTTCTTATTTCAAAGGTAACAGACTGTTATTGTGTTTGATTTATATAGAAAAAGAAAATTTGTCAATGGCATAAACTATAGCTAGGTACTTTTGAGCCATAACATGAGTTTGAGCTTATAGAGTCACACCAAACACGGGCAAGCAATGTAATCGTAGATGTCTAGAGCTGAACTAAACTATTCAACGAGCTAGCTAAAGAAGGAATATGATACCACGAGACAGCGACATGTTTTTTATTGGCATTAATTTTTTGGTTTGGCGATATAGAAATTAAATATTTTTTGTTTTTATTCAGTCCACCTGGAGGTCAAAGATTTTTAGAACCTGGGAACCATTTTCAAAATAAATATTTTTTTTTTAATTTGGCAGGTTAAAATATATTCTATGCTTTCATACTAGATTTAGATTTAAAAATTGTTTCACCACAATAGCAACAAAAAATAAAATGCACTGGATCGGACGTACTTGCTCTTATGTTCGAACACAATGTATGCGAAAGATTCTTCATGAAAAGGCTAAATATATTTTTTAAGCCGTTTTTTACCTTTTTTTCAACATACAAATTAATTTTTATAAAAGAAAATTGGAATGACAATTTTAAATATTTAATAATATAGGCGCAAAATTTTTAACAGCCTGATGCACGATACTACTTAAGAGTTTGCTAATACTATAGCACTTTACTAATATTTTCCTAATTTTAAACACTTTTTTAAATAGCACCATAACATATTACTAAATCTACTAAAATTTTGCGCCATAAACCTTAAAACAAAATTTCAGAAAAAATTGTCTACCTGTTTTCAAAATATTGAATTTTCAAAAATCAAAAAAAAAAAAATATTTATCCAAAATTTTGAAATGCAATATTATTTAGAATTCGAACAACGTCCTGCATAAACATTTGGATCGAAATTCGTTAAGCCGTTTATGAGAAAGTCAAATATAAAAAAAATTGTTGTATGGCAGGTCTTCGATGACAAAATATGTTTACAATATTTTAGCCAAAATGTAGACCATACCTAGAGTAGTACACATACTATTTTTTTTATCAAAATCGTTAGCGCCGTTTTCGAGATAATTAAGATGGTAGAAAAATTGTATGGCAAGTACCGTTATTTTTCGGGCTAAAACAACGATTCAGCTTAGGCTCTAGATCATTCTACAGACAGGCGGAATAGCGGGACCCATTTTTTTGGTGTGCTCTATCTGCGTAATGTCAAGTTTGATTAAAATCTCGAGTTCGATTTTTTGTTCAAATGCAAACTTGCACAATAATGCCTACAAAGAATTGGTCAATATTTCATAGCTTTTTTCCCTCACTAACCCAAATGATAATAATGTATATGTTCCACATCTTGTTTCACAGCAACTGTACTGTGACGAAATAGCCAAATCACTTTTCTGAGATTTGGATGACATTTTTCTCTGAAAATTTGATCGAGCAGCAGGAGAAACTTCATATGGGTCAAATCAGATAAAATCACTCTACAGCCCTTTTTTATAAATTGATCAACTGCAATAAATGTGAATATAATTTATAGTATATGAAAATTAAAATCTTTGCAGCAGTATTTGAATTTTTAAAACCATTTTTTTTTCTGTATAAAATTATATGTACAAATTTTAAAGTAATTTGTTAATATGCGTTTTAAATTTTAGTTTCAAAAATTCTAGTTTTTCAAAAATCGATATTTCCAAAACAAAAAATGTTTTTTTTTTAATTCAAATTTGAAAATTTAAATATTCATTTAGCAATATTGCTTATACTTTAACGGAGAATCTGTCTAAAAAAATAATTTCAATTGGTTCATAGAATAATGAGAAAGTCGAAAATATGGAAAATATTTTTTTTTTGCTTAAAAGTGGTGCACTAATTTAAGAACAGACATTTTTTAATAAAAAATCTTGAAGATGTTTTTGAGAATTTTTTTTAAATAACAGCTATTTGAAATTTGTATAGGAAGTGCCGTTGTTTTTTGTCTTACGAAAATCGTTTTTTTACGACAATATCAAAAAACTACTAAGCACACAAAGTTTCAAAATCGATGTAGACGTTTTTGAAATATTGAGAAATGTATTTTTTAATTGCAAACCATTTTTCTTTTGAAAAATTTTGGTTTAAAATACTGTTTAAAGTTTTTAGGAGCTTCTCAATAAAATATCAAAATAATCAACTGGGCCGTTTTCCAGAAAATCGAAAACAAAAAAATGGTTCTATTTGAGGCACCAAAATAACTTTCTCCCTTAATTAATTTCCTGTTTTTTTTTTATAATAATAGTTGGAGCCATTTTTGAGAATTTGACTCAAATGATGTGTATGACAGCTATGTCACTCTTTTTTGTCTTAAAAAAATGAAAAAACAATTGGTATTTATATTATTGAAAAAAGAATATATACCAAATATATCCAACAGTTCAGGCTGTAGACTCGCGGACAGACAGACAGAATTGTGAGACCCACTTTTTTGGTCTCCGCTATCATCGTTATGCCAAGTTTGATCAAAATCTCAAGTTCATTTTTTTATACGAATCCAAAACTTTCCAAATAGTATCGACATTATAATCGATAGTAAAAATTGAGCAAGGTTATCCGAAAAAAAATCAATTTTCAGCTTTTTCGGGGTTAAACTGTATTATTTATCGGCGCGTATTACCTCTTTGTTATCGATAGTTTGAATTGAACATTTTTTGAGAATAATGACGTCACTAATAATCGACGTTATTTTTCGACCAATTTCTGTTTTGCAAAAAAACGCCTTGCAAGCGAAATATTCTTCAAAGCTGCTTTATTAAATCGAATTGGAAATGTATTATTAGTTATACATACATATATTATAAGCAATTGCTTGAACATTTAATAATAGAAGAAATTATATTTATTATTTAGAATTTATATAACTTCAACGCTGCTAGTTCAATTTGCTTTTTAGTATTTCTATTAGTTTTCTTCTATTAGGCATTTTGTATTATTTTTTTTGCAAGCTTTTATGCAGTTTGGGTGTAAATAAATTTAAATATTTAAAAATGAGAACGTAAAAATGTAATCTTACATTCTAAGGAGGTTCTTCGAAAAACAATTAAAATAATGATTTGATATTTATTTGTAGACGAAACCAGATATCTGCTTATTTACAAGAATTAAGATAGTTTATAGCCGGCCATTAAGACTATGAAATGTTTAACTTTGTGTACCGTCGGCAGATTGCAATGGCCCTGCTTTGCTCCATAATTAGTACATTTGCCTTTACAAACTATTATACTTTGGAAAGTCTGGATTCACTCCATTTTATGTACCTGCTCCTATACAATGAGGAACACCTTTTGTGTCCAAAATAATAACTGAATGCTAATTACCCACATGATAGCTCTTAAAGCTATAAAATCAAGGTCTTGAAGTAGGCTTAAAGCTCGCATGGTTCCATTCTAAGTCTGCATTTTTAATTTTAAATGAGCTTCTAAATTACTCAATTCCACCTCATTAAAGCCAATACGAAATTGGCGCTAAAAAACCTGAGTTGAGAACTTTGTTTGACATAAATACGAGTAGTCTGATAACTAAAAAGATGCCAGCTGTCAATTCAACATCTTCTAAACTCAAATCAAGCGGCGAAAAACTTGCTTCAACAATTGGACCCTATTATACAACTCGATCTATCAATCCTGCTTGTAAGCTTGGTAATAGAGCGAGATTGATGTCTAGTGTAATAAATAAATAAAAGGTATGACAGTGCTTAAAATCAAAACTTGGATTAAAATTGCTTAATCCGTTAACAAATAAATCCTAGCTTATACGTCAAGCGAAGCGAAGTGAAAATAAAATGAAAATGAAACATCAATAAATCGCGTTACAAAAAAAATATATTCTCAGACGACACGTATGTACGTATATTTGTTTCAAAACAAATATGTTCTTCGTTTTTTTAAATAAATGAGACGATATTTTTTTTATTATTATTAAATTTTACAGAAACGTCGGACAATCAAAAATAGTTTTCCGTGTGTTCGATCACACTTACTGCTTAATAAATCATGGTAAGTCCGCCAAATTAAATTTAAAATTTATTAATTTTTTAATTTAATTGAATTTTTTTATTTTTAGGAAAAATAATTTTTATATTAAAAAAATTCTCTTCGCTTGGATGTGTAAACAAGGCTTAAGAAGTAAGAAGTAGCTTAAAATGGTTATGGAAAACGTTAGTACTAATTTTGATAAGCTATATGTTCTTGACGAAAAAGGATTCTCTTTTAAATTATATCACTTACACTAAGAAAAGTCCAACGTTATTTTTAAACATTTAAGGTCTATTTGAAACATATGGAAGCTCGATTTTAATTACCAAATTTACTTTCCCAGCTTGAATTTTTGATAAAAACTATAGTTAAGTCCACATATATGCATCTTTTGAATTTTAAATTCATATTGTTATCATATGGTTAGAGGTAAAAATTTGACGACTACTCTATATATGCAGAAAAAACACATTTTCATATAAAATCAACAGTAAAATTATTTGGTATCCATAGTCGACTCCTTTTGCATTATCCATATACTTATGTATGCATATCCATCCGACAAATTCCTCCAATAACGTCATAATAACCCACCTGAATTTGGGAGGAAAATCGATCCATATGACGAAGGGGACATCAAATCCTGATTAATTGTTGAATCGGATGCTGTACCACCAGAACTGGTCGAATCCAAGTCACCATTTAATGGCGACGATAAAGCCGCATCCATGTTCTTGTCGAACATTTTTTTCTGAATATTTAACACTTTTTCTTTTAGATAACAAAAATATTTGTGCACAACATTCCAACACACTATTTTTGATTTTCAAATGTTCTATCAATTAACATTATTATATAAAATAATTGTATTCTAATTGCCAAAATGTACAATTGTAATTAATTCAAATTTTAATTTTTTCTTAATTCTCTGCATGCAAACAAAGTATACAGGGATAAATCCAACCGATCGCGACGAATATTCTGATTGAACTAAAAAAATTCAAAAGTTCATTTTATATCGAGGCCAGAATACAATAAATTGAGTGTGAGGCGAATATAAAGGGATGATTGCTATAGCTGGCGGTGTTGCGGCATTAGAAAAGTTGTTGTAGGTGTAATTTGTGTTAAGCAGTGCATATTTTCCTAGGAACAAGATGAATCGAAACGAAGATGTCCAACTGTATTGCTGCGCATGAATGTTGTTTTTTTTTGTCGGAGGGTGAGGAATATTCAATTCGAATTAGGGGTGAATGGAAAAAGGCGGTTCCTGCTGAATTTTGGGCGCCATTTCTTTTTTTTTTTTCTTTTACGAAGTCTGTACTTTGCATATATTTTTTTTCAAGAAAGAAGTTTAATAAAAAAAGTACCTAGTTTTTGAGTAGGTATAGGTTTATAGAAGAAGGTGTTGTATTATGTCACCTTGACCTAAAGAAATCGTCATTTTTGTTGTTGTTTAAAAAATCTAAAGCGGTCTTGTTGCATCTCTTTAAGGGTTGAGTAGCTGTTAGCATACATAATTAAGTGTATAATCGATTTTATCGAAAAAAAAAATAAAAAAATATATAAAAGGCTCGGCCAGCGTTTCCATTTTTCCAAACAACTATACAATCATGAAGAAAAGGAAATCCGTGTTCAACGGACATATTTCTATGTAGGTACCTCTGTGTCCTTACTTGGCGAAATCATTCTCTGAAGTTTGTTGACTGTACAATTCTATGAATTGTTCCTAAATTATTTAAATAAGCACATTTTTTTTCTAAGGTTGCCCAACGACTCGACCGGTTTGTTGAACATTTCGTCCGTAAAAATGTAAGGTCACAAGGACGTGCAGCTCTGGCGAAATAGAAAGACCGCGATTTGTTACTGGTTCTGCTATATTAAGGTTTTCAATTAAAGATCGATCCGTTGTTTTGTCAAATCGGTATCGTGAATAAAATTCATGGTCTTCAAGTTCTTCGAACGGGAATATATTTTTATTTTCTGATAAGCTCAAATCTTCGAAAATATAAAATTTTTCTTCTTCAGACAACATTTTTCTTAAATGTTTTGTTATGAAATGTCAAACGTCAAATCAACTTGATAAAGTATACTTTAAAAATGATAAAGAAGCGTTTTGCTGTTTTGAAAGTTAGACGACTTCATAGAATAGAAGAAAACGCTAATAATAATATATTTTTGTTTTTGTTTTTAGACAACTTCTTTATTCAAAAATTCAACTCTCATTTCAAAACTAATTTATAGAGCCGACTCCCATTTTAAAACTGATTTAGTGCAGGTTTGAAATGTTTAAAATGCGCCATAGGTCCTATGATGAGGATTTTCTAGGAGACACGTAAATATTTATGTTGCCCAGTTTTCGAAGATGCCTAGATAAAGCATATAATTTTAGCGATGTTGACACTGCCCTGGGCGCTCTCCGCTTGATACTGATCGATAATAATGCCGCTGGCCCACAATCCACATATATAATAGTCGAGAGACTTCAAATGTCAAACTGGTGTTCCTCAAGGCTGTGTTTTAAGTCCTTTGTTATTCTCTCTATTTATAAATGATGTTGAAAATCACATCCCAGGAGGTATTGTAATAGGTGATGTAACTATTAAGGTTCTTCTCTATGCAGACGATCTTGTTATCCTGTCAGATAGCCCGCTTACTTTACAACTTCAAATAAATAAGCTACAACAATACTGTGATAGTTGGGATCTCAAAATCAACAGCTCAAAGTCGAAAATTATGATCTTCAGATCACACAACAGATCTATAGGTTATGGCCGAAACTGGACTCTAGGGAACGATATTATAGAAGTCGTGGATAAATTTAAATATCTGGGATATGTACTAACATATAACTTAAATACGCACGCTCATGCTAAAGAAAAAATAAAAGCTGCTAAAGTTGCTTTAAACAGCATGTGGTCTAATTTTTTTAGCAATATTTTTGTAGACACAGTTTCAAAATTCAAAGTATTCAATGCTACAGTGAATAGCTGCCTCTGCTATGGAAGCGAAGTATATGGGTATGAACAGCTAGAAGAACTAGAAAATGTTCAAAGATATTTTTTTAAACGAATCTTCCGGTTACCTAAGAACACCCCAAATTATGCCATCCATGTGGAGTCTGGCTTACCTCAAATATTTCTGAAAAACTTAAAGGCAAATGCGGATTACATTGTAAAGGTAATGAATAGATCAGACCAAAACCTCCAAAAACGGATCCTTAATATTTGTTTTAATAAAGTTTACAGTCCAGTAAAAAATTGGTACGATCTAGCTGTTACACACGACTTTCCGATCTCATTACGAACTGATAATAATGAAGAATTAAAATTGTCTTTATACGACTGCATAGCTTGTATAGATGAGACACTTTTCCAGAAATGTATAGAACGTGGTTCTCATTCAGCTTCAAGGAGTGTTTATAGGCAATTAAGTTTTAATCTAGGCGAGGATAACTATTTTAGGAATGAGTTCTCAGTTTCAGAAATGAGCTTAATTTTCAAAGCCAGAACTGAAATGCTGGATCTGAATTGTAGACCATATAGATCTGACTTAAATCCTATCTGCTCTCTTTGCAACCTTGGTACGAATGAAAATATCTTACATTTTATAGCGTTCTGTCCAATTTTACAAGAGATCCGTAGACTTCATTTTTCCGCAAGTTTCCTTTCTTTAGAAGAATGTATAAATATTTTGAATGGTGGCCGTGGTTGGAAGTCTCTTGTAGGATATGTTTCGCACGCAAAAAAATATCGAGATGAGTATTTGAACATGTTTTGAAGAATAAAGTCACCACTACTATTTGAATAGGTATTTTAAAAAGCGCATGTCGCAGATTATTTTCGTTTTAGCTAAACTAAAAGCCCTTTTTTCACTTGTTTATACGATTTTGTTTTGACTAAACTAAAAGTCCAGATTAATTATTTTTTCTTTCTTTTTAATTTTTTATATACAAAACTGTTCTAAGCCTTAAATATATCTAAAATATTTAACCAAAATTAATTTATCTTTGTTTTGACTAAACTAAAAGTCACAGTTTGTTTATTTATTAATCCCAAATTAAATATATGTGTATAAAAATAACTTATAATTAATTTTAAATGAGCACAACTTTGTTAAATCAAACTCTCTTATTATATTTAAAAAAATTGTATTGTATAAGTAATTTTTTTTACGGCAGACGGCATATTTGCCATGCTTTGTAATTATTTCTTATATCTAAAATTGTATTTTATGATTTGAAAAATAAAGAAAGAATTGAATTGAATTGAATTGAATTGAATATATAATAGTGACGTTCTATGTCACCTAGTATATCTATTGTGGATTGGCATCGTCAATTTTCCTTGATAAGCTGTTCGCTCTAAGTTTTAACTTTCCTATATAGTTTTTTGACAAAAGAACAGTGTGGAGAAACAGTCCAACGAAAGTAGCTAGCTGCTGAAAAAAATAATATTTCTATTGCAAGAATTTATTTTCAAGACTTTTAATCGAAAATTGATTATTTTATTTGACTATGATAAATCATTTGCTCCAACTTAAATTTTTATTTTCACAAATTAATAATGTTCACATAAATACCAGAACTTAACACAAGCTGCATCAAATTTTATCTGGAGAATATTGCACCGTTTAGTTTAGTGGTTTGCCCGAGAAACAAAAAAAAACATGGTTGCCATTAACTGTCATGACATTTCCCAATTTTAAGATAACTGACTCTATCGGTAAAACTCATTATAGTGCCAATGCAAATGTTGACAAAAATGTTATTGAAGAATATTTTTGCATGTGATATAGGAAAAGTTTTGCTTTTGTGAAAAAGTCGAACTCGGGATTTTAATCAAATTTGACATTACGATAATACCCCAAAAACGTGGGTCCGCTGATTCCGTCTGTGTACTACTAAACGGTGATTTCCATAAAACTTGGTACTTCAACGTTTTAGGCGATAACGGCTTTCGAATATATAGGATGTCCTATAAATTCTACACAACACTGCATACTAAAAATTTCGAAGAATAATGTTTTAGATTTTTGAAAAAAAAAATACAAGTATCTATTTTTTTTTGTGAAAATTGAATATTTCCCAATATTTTTGAAATTCTGTTTTTAATTTATATTATTATTAAATACTTAGAATTTTTAAACTTTTTCCTTGAAAAAAATTAAAGAAATTTTGTATATAAAAATTTAGTAAAAAAACTACTTTCAACATTTATTAGGTCATTTCTACTAAGAATCTTGTTTTTACGGTGAGTTATCAAAAGTATAGGAGCAAGTATGGATATTTTATTTATAATATAGACTGATAAGATATTCTATTTCCCTTCAAAATTGTAAGTGTGTCCTGTTTTCTACTTTAAAGCATTCGACCAAAAAGCCCCCCTAATTTTTTATATAAAAAAATTGACTTAATTAACAAAAAAACAAATGTTGGTATGCCAATTTTAAGTATTTAATAATATACATTACCCAAAATACATATTAATTTCCGAAATTTTTGGTATGCAGTATTATTTGGAATTCGAAAGACCTCGAGCTACCGTTATTTTTGGGGCTAACAAAAATATTTTAATAAAGACTTGAGCCAATATCGTAAGACCCTTAAATAACAAGTTTGAAGAAAATCACTTCATGTGTTCGGGGTGTAGACTTACTTATAGGTAGAAAGACGGTCAGATAGAAGGAACGGAGTGACCTACTATTTTACTTGCGCTTATAAGTACTATAAGGCAAGTTATGCATTCGTAAATCAAAAATTCTAGCAATCAAACATGGCATTATGATGATAACACCAAAAAAGTGGGTCCTCAATTCCGTCTGTCTGTCTGTCCTCGAGTCTACAGCCTAAACAGTTGGAAAGATTTGCTTCAGTACATATTGTTTTTTCGGTAATATGCCACACACGTTTTTTACATTTTTTTTAAGATGACAAATAACAGTAGCTCCCATATATTTTGTTTGTGCCAAAAACAAAAATCTTATTTTTCTCAAAAACTACTCCAACAATTTTTATGAAAAGAAAATTAATTCATTAGAGAAGGTACCTTTTGATACAATTTTTTTTTTTGGAAAAAATGGTTATTTTTGGTACCTCTAGAAAAACAATTTTTTTGGTTTTCGATTTTATGGGAAACGGTTAATTTGATGTTTTTGTAATTTTTCACGCAGAAGCTCTTGGAAAGTTTAAACACTATTGTAAGCCAAACATTTTCAAAACAAATTTGTTTTTGGAAATAATTTTCTTTTTTAATCTCAAAATTTCGAAAACGAATCAATAAATTTTTTCGAAACGTATTTGGCAGTTTTTTGACATTATATTGCATAGTTAAAAAAAACTGGTTTCCTTAACTAAAACCTCGCATACAAATGTTAAAAAACCGTCAAGAAAAAAAATTATTTCTCAAAAACGGCTCCAAGAATTTTTATAAATAAATGTGTGTCTTCTTAAATTAGTACAATCTCCTTTCAAGCATAAAAATGTTTTTTTTTTGGCGTACTTATTAGCAGTACTTCCCATACAACCACTTTCTCACTATTGGATGGGCCCGATTAAATTTATTTTTTTTATGCAATTGCTTCCTAAACGTCTAAATAAAACTGCATACTCAAATTTTTAGAGACAAAGTTTTTCGATTTTTAAAAAATAAATAATTTTTTTTTTTCAAAAATCGATCTTTCAAAAACCAGTCACTGATTTTTTTTGAAATTTGAATTTTATATGTACATTTATAATATCAATGTGTTTTTTTATAATACAATTCTATATACTACTAAAATTACTCAGCCAAATAGAAGACTTAGCATTATATTTAATTGGACTTGTTGAATTATTGATTCAAAACTTGGCTGACTAATTTCAGTACTGAACTTAACAAAAAGTGCATATTGGTAAGGCGCTCACTAACCAACTGATGAGTCCAAGTGAGATTGCCGGGATGAAACGCAAATTTTGTGGACTAAATGCCGTTAAAAGCTATTTTGAATCATTTATAATATTTGGAAAATGGCGTTTCAATTTTTTTTTTGAAAAATGGTTTTCAAATTTTAAACATAGGTACAAAATTATATTTTTAAAAAACCGCTGCAACGATTTTTGATTTTTTTTTATATATTCTTATATAAATAAGAATATATAAAAAAAAATGGCATCTTTATTTTCCCTTAAACTATAACCATTAAGCAATATAAAAACATTTAATTATGTGTATTATCCATTTATTTCTACCTTAATACTATTCCCTTCTTACGTATTTTTGCGTACGTCACTGAATACTACATACAATGTAGGCCCTCATACATTTATACATACATATGTGTCTTTAAAAATTACATGAATATTATGTAGGCATATTGTACCTAAATTATAAGGTTATATGCATATATCTACTAACCCACCTACATCCTTCATGTTCCTTATTATAACTATATGTACATGTTTACATACTTAGGTCCCATCTATATATGTATGTATGTAGATAAATTTTACTCTCCTAATTTACATAATTAAAATCCATAGCTTAGATTTAAATATACATTTGAAGATAGGTACCTATGTAACTATTCCTTGAGTCATCCTTTATCATCATTCATTATACTAAGAATAGGTAATTTTACCTACATAGGCCTTAAACCTGCATTAAAGTTGTTAGCTACAAGAGCAAGTTCGTACGAACCAGTCGTGTATCTTAATATTAACAAGTTTGATTTCCAAATGCAAAACTTGCCTTATCGTTACTTACCTATTTCGCAAGTAAAAATTAGATTTATGAGCCCTATTGATCACTTTGATAACGACATGTTTTTGGGTCAATGTATTATAGATGTGTTTTAACAAATTCGGATAAGTTAGAGGTCGAATTATATAGAATAGAGGTGTACCGAATAGTGATTTTGGCCGGATACCGGATACCGGATACCGGATATTCGGCCGGCAGCTAGGCCGAAACGTAATCGCTTACTATTTATTTAAAAAGATCTTGGATTTATTTTTGACTCCAAACTAAGCTTTATTAACCAAATCCAGATTCTCGATAATTAAGTAAACTCCTTGTTAGGTCTTATTATATCAAATCGCTTTTGATTTAAATGATCCTTATAAATTAAAATCCCTTACGTTGCTTATGTAAGGTCGATTCTTGAATATTGCTGCATAGTTTGATGTCCATATTACAATATTCTGTAGGTACTATAAGAATCGAGAGTATTAAAAAAAATGCACTAGGTTAGTAATGAACAAAATGTTTTTTTTTATAAAGTAAGATGCCAGCTTATTGGCATCCAGACATTGGAAAATCATCGCAATATGTTCGCTTTTAAATTTGTTCATTACATTTTATGTTTCATATTGTCCTGATCTGTTAGCTCTAATCGATCCATACGCCCCTTCTCTTGCTCTCAGAACTCTAACCTTGTTTCATGAGATTGCTCATAGATTATAATTATGTCTCCAATGAGGCTATAAATCGCAGTGCCAGGGAAATCAATAACGCTTCGAGTTCCATAAATAGAATTTAACTTTCATTTTAGAATAGACTATTTAACAAACTAATTATTATTTATTGTAGGTATATTATAGACTAAGAGCCCAGGGCGGGCAGACATACGTCATTTTATCATAGCTGATTTTTTTTTCTGCATATAGATACCAAAGTAGATAAGAACGAATGGACATTCCGAATTTTTAAAGCTAGGGCTTTTCGGAGATATGCAATTTTAACAGTGCATCCTCAACTACGTTAAGGTGACATCTTAAGGTATCTGCCAGACGAAATGTCCCGCTGTAGGGGTTTGACAAGTGTCAAACAAAGTTTGAGACACTATCCCCTTAAGCATATCCAAAAATCAGCTTTGATTAAATAACGTAGTTGAGAATGCACTGTTAAAACTACATATCTCTGAAAAGCCCATGCTTTGAAAATTCGGAATGTTCATTCGTTCTTATCTACTTTGGTATCTATACGCAGAAAATAAATCAGCTATGATAAAATGACGTATGTCTGCCGGCCCTGGGCTCTTAGTCTATTACGTTTCTTTTATTTTCTGTTTTAAATATTATTTATTAGTCTAATGTTAGTAGTATTATAAACTCTAATTGATGAAAGTACATTAAATAAAAAAAATTACACATGAATGCAGAAAAACTAATTTTCATTCACCATAATTTGGCTAAATAAAACGTACAATATTAAATTGCTGATAGCCCATCTTTATTATATGAAATAAAATCAATCAGATCATAAAACTTAATATTTTTTTTATTTTTTTTTATTTTTTTTACTGAAAAAATGACTATCCGGTATTCGGCCGGATATTAAAAGACTATTCGGCTACGGCCGAATATTATAAAAGGAGCCGGATAGGCCGGATACCGAATACCTACCGGATATCAGTCACATCTCTAGTATAGAACAATATCAACACACATACATATGATAAATATTAAATTCTTTAATTTTATATTTTTCCAAAAAGAAATATAAACTAAGGACTTAATATATTCGTTTTGCTTTAAGTGGTTTGACAAAAAAAGTAAACCTTCATGTAAAAAGTAAAAAAAAAAAACAATTCTCACAAATTTTTAGTGAATTTTTTTATTTACCCTTCTAACATATATATATAATATAAATTTATAAGTACATAATTCGATATACATAAAAGTATCAACATTTTCCGCACATTACCTACTATATAATTTACGTTTTCACTTAAAAAAATAATTTAAAACGTTTCAAGAAGATTATACCTTATGCAGGTTTGAAGGTTAAAAGTATTGCGTAACTGATTTATTTATAATTTCATTGTATTTATGCAATAAAATAAAAATAAAATAAAAACAAGGGCACACTTATGTCACCTCCCTAGAAGTGCATACATAAAAATTAAAAACCTTTTAACCTTTTTTTTCATGGTTTCTTTATGTCTCTGAAAAAAAAAAAACTTTTCCTTAAAAAAACCACATTTATGAACATGAAACCATAAATTTTCTTAAAAAAAAAAAACATAATTTTTCATCGAAACCACCACTTGCAACAATTATGTATCTAAACGTACACGCGCAAGCACCACCACCACCCCTTTATTTCTGTCATATGTAGGTACTCGTACCTAAACATTACTATACTGGGTATAGAATCCAGTCAATTAATCTTAATAAATCTAAATTAGTGGTCTTGCAGTAAAAAACCAGCCGCAAACTAATTATTATATTATTACGTAGTAGTAACAAGAACAAAAGTGAAAGTATTCTCCGACACCAACTATACATTCTACATCAGCCCAGAACAGAACAGTCCCTTCCTAACAACCAGCAAACAACGACACGAAACATGTAAAAGGACACCCATCAAATCCCTGACTAATAAATCAGTGAGTTGCGGGTCATTTTACATCAGTGCGTTTCGTTGATTATATGCGATGCTGTTATATGAAGTGAATTTGTATCAAGGGAGGTTTGATTTTTTCCACCCCTTTTGACACTCATCCCAACATACACCATCATCATAGGTATACTATATGCCTCCCATATGTTTTCTCTTTGATTTCATCCAATTAGATAAAACATTTGACATATGTCCACATATAACACAGCAAGACCACAAACTGTTAGTATTCAATTAGGTTTCTAAGCTAATTAACATCTTTGCACAAAGGTATTTTATTTTTTTTTTCGAGTTGCAGGTATACCAAACCTACCTGAAGATGAAGATGGATTTGAAAACACTGATGTTTTTTTTAAGATTGTGATGATAAAATATTTCAAGGATTCAAGGATTATCCCGAGTATTTAGAGCAAATTTAGAAAATCGCCAATGGACAGTAATATTTAAGTCCTTTTACTTGTCTCTTTCTGTGTCTGGTCAATCTGTCTGGATAAAGTATATTGAAAGTGGGAAAGTAGAGCATTTTCTGCTACTGAATCTAGAGGTATACATATACGACCTATAGATCGAGTCAAGATTTCCATATAAAATTGTGAAAAGCCTTTCTGCGATAAAATCAATCGTGACCAAGGATGACTGTCGTTTGTTTGCAATTGATGATTTATATATGTTAAGTGCAATTCATTGGAATAAAATGTACCAGAAGTAAAGACATCTTATCGCGGATTTTCAATCAGGTTTTGGCAGATTGTTTGTATTTCCTTTATTTAGGCTGTGATTTTTAGTTCTCATGGCAAGGTATGCTTCCTTATACTGAGAAATTAATTAAAAATGTGTAACAAAAATCTGAAATAAAAAGGAAGTAAATGTATAAACATTCTATAAAATGTTTAAGATAGATTCCACATTAAATATTTTAATAATGGCAAAAAAAAATATTTCACTAAAGCTTTTGTGGTTTAAGGCTAAAGTGGTTAAAGCTTTCAATTATTAATACATTTATGCAATTAAATTCTGAATAAAAAATCTCTGAAGTACTAAATACTCAAAACGAAACAAATATTTTTTCTCCAAGATTTTTTGTATTTATAAACTTTTTTTTACTTGCAATATATACCTATAGGCTATAGGTGTCTACTATGTCAAGTTTTGGATTCGTGTAAGCTCATTGAACTCGAGATTTTAATTTTTTTATGGAGAAGCTCCCAGTTTTCGGAACATTTTTACTTGCGATATAGGAACTATAGGGCAAGTATTGCATTTTCTTCAATACTTGGTATTTATGAGTTTTAGGTGATTGCCCAAAATAGATTCTTGAATCGTTGTTTTAGCCCCAAAACTAACGGTATTTGCCCTACAAGTTTTTCTACCATCTTAATTATCTCGCAAACGGCTCTAACGATTTTGATAAAAATTGGTGTGTGTACTACATTGTGTATGGTCTACATTTTGGCAAAAAAATTTTAAAATATTTTTCTTTTAACGGTACCTGCCATGCTACCATTTTATTAATTTTCGACTTTCTCATAAACGGCCTAACTGATTCTGATCAAAATGTTTGTACAGGAGTTCCTTCAAATTTTAAATAATACTGCATTTCAAAATTTTCGATAAATATTTTTTTGAAAAAAAAAAAATGTTTATACCAATTTTTTTTAGAAAAAAATTAAGAATCTTTTTTATAAAAATTTAAGTGAAAAACGACTTTAAAAATACATTTAACCATTTCTATTAACAATATTTTGCATATTATGTAATCGAACATAGGAGCAAGTACGTGCGATCCAGTAGAGCATTTTTTTTTAATAATATGCACATATTTCGAAAAACACTTAAATTATTTTTTTTTTTTTAATTTTGTTTTATTATTTTTTGTTATTGTTCATGTTCCTAAGCCAAAAAATAACGATATAACAAAATGCAAATTTTAATAAACCGTTCAGAAATTATTTTCTCTCAAAAATGGCTTCAAAACTTTTGATAAAAAAAGTGTAAGCACATACACAATTACATACAAATTAGTGAAGTCAACTTTAATAAAACAAAATGCATAACTGAATAGCTCTTTTTTGCTCTTATTTCCGATCTCATCGTAAGCACAATATTTTTAGTACAAGGAGCAAAATATATTTTTAGGTCTTTTTTACTTAAATTTTTGCAATATAATTTCTTAAATTTTTTTTATAAGAAAAAAGATAAAAACAGAATTTTAAAAAAATCGTCTACACCTTTTCGAAATATTGAATTTTCAATTTTTTTTCATAAATCCTAAAAATTATTTTACAAAAATTTAGCTATGCAATATTATATGCAATATTATATACATTATATACATTTTTTTTTTATCAAAATCCGTCGAGCTTTTTATGAGAAAGTAGAAAATCAATAAAATGGTTGTATGGCAGTTAGATTTAGAAATTTGCTTACGAAACGCTGACATTTTAAAACTATTTACTTTATTTTGTTCAATGAAGCGTTTGTGTGTTTTGAATTAAGCATTATAAGTGTTTTTAAAAGAAACATTCTTAAATCAAACAAAAATTTGTCAAAATTTGTGGGTATGCATGAACTTTTCATTATTTTCTTGGAAAATTACATCTTTTTGAGCCACCGTATTTTGGAACTATATTTTTCTTTCATAATTCTATGTCAGCATATTTCAATAATAATTATTTCATACAACATATTTCAATTTCATGAAATTCGGTCAAAAAAGAACGAATTTTAGTTCATCGATTTCACGAGTTAACTGAGGTTCAACGTTGGCTCAAATTTTGATCCGTGATTTGGCAATTTCAAATGTCCGATTTCAATTCAACGATTTAATTTCACCGATTTACCTCAATCAAATCTCCAAAATAGCACAATGTGTAAGAAAAATTATAGAGACTAGAGCTTAACATGATTAACTGTCACAATTTAGTAGTTATAAAATCGTTACCAATTGACAGTCAAACGGGATTTTTTACGAAGATATTTAACAAAAGAATGATTCACAATGCGCAAGAAAATTAGACTAGAGCGTGGCATGATTCACTGTAAGCATTTTTTTAATTATGAAACCATTCCCCAATTAGTGGGAATAAAGTTTTCATGACGAGATTTATAAAAATAATATTGAAGCTAACTAATTTTCAATTACATAATCTATTAATTTAATGTAACATGAAGACATGAAATGCTTTAACAATAATAATTAAACAATAACGACAGATCTCGTTGCAATCACTTCTTGTTTTTTATAGCATTCATTCTGTTCAAAAATAAAAAAAAAATCTCCAAGATACATGGCAATGCTATTTTAGATTTATCACCGGCGTGCGCGGCGTTCAGATTCCTCGTATATGGTAATACTGTTTATGTTTGTCAACGAGATAGTAGGGCAAAATTTTATATTTTGTTAGTAGATTGTGAACAAAATTTCACAAATGAATAACAGCTGACAGTAAAAATAACATTTAGCATGTGATGAAATGCACGAGTGCAAATTTTAGTCTGTTGTATTTTTCTGTTGCAAAAGGGTTATGGTATTGCAAAACTGTAAAAGTGTTGCAAGATTTTATGCAGTATATTTTGTTGTTGTGGTGCAAAAAAATCTTTATGGTTCTTTTGCAAAAAACATTCTTTTTCGATATAAAACCAAAAAATATTCTTAAAATAAGATGCTATTTTTTATTTTTCGGTGGGAAAACATTTTTTAAAAGAGCTAAAGCAAAATCTGTTGCTTAAAATTTGGTCGGCTTTTGACAAAAAAACGTGTCGGTTTAATATTTCATTGACAGCGCCATAGAAAATTTTTAGCCTCAACGGCGCAAAAGACGTTTTACTTTAAAAAAAAATATTATTTGCTAGTGATTTTGCTTACGTATACTCATAATTACTTTAAATTGCGGCGATCCCCAAATTTTTTTTCTAACAATGTTTTCAAAGTTTTAAGCAAAAAAATATTTTTTTAATAAATCATTGCAACGATTTTTAATTTTTGGTCCACGATTTTAGATGTATCTACGCAAGATGAGTCTTAAGTGAAATAATAATAACTTAAAACTTTTTAAGCCCTTATTTTTTTTATTTCGCAGCGTTTTACTAAATAATGGAAACCAAAAGGTAAATAAGGGAGTAGAACTTCAACAATCATCATATTTTTGCGTGAAAATTTTCTAAGCTACATCCGATTGCATATTTTTTTCAAAAGTAAACATTTATGAATGAAATATAAGGTAGAAATATAAAAACCAACAAACAATAAGCAAAAGAGCAGTTCAGTAGCGATTATGTCACTGTATAGTTTGTCCTTCAATTGAAAATAACATTCATCGAACAAAACAAACAAAAAAACAGAATAAAAGATTTGGTACTTCATTATGCGATTTATAGACGAGAAAATTTGTTTAAATCCTTCGAGCTAAGCTGATGATCCCTCTCAGTTTATCAGGGGATTATTTTATATGCGAAGCGAGAGGGTATAAAGATAGACAAATGAAACGTTGTGTAATTGTGTGTAAACCCTGTTTACCCTCTTGAGGAGTATACAATGAGTCAGGGACACCTTTTTGTGATCACACCTCGTAATAGTTTGTTTGCTTTGTAAGCAATGATTTAGATGTTACATACATACAACATCGATCTGATGATGGAAGGATGTCACATTGCCAGAACAAAGGGATATTAAAGATATACTTTCCCTTTTTCACGTGTTTTTTTTTCGTTCGCTGGAAAATTATGACAGAATATAGAGTTGAACATTATTGTTTCACTGGAACAAATGGAGAGTTTAGGTAAGGTTGCTTGGGAGTTCGTATAAGAAAAAAAAAAACATGGGTTTGTTGTATAAATGTTGGTTTTTGTCTATTGTTAATGTGAGTTTTGAAAATGTGTTTTTCGTCAAACATGCCGATATAAAAAATCGTATTCCATCAACAGTATATCCAAATATGAAAGAAGGTTTTACTACGTAAACTTTTAAGAGAGGAAGTACCAGGACAATACCTTTATTTTATTTAAAAATTAATTTGAAGTCTTACCTATTTGGAATTTGATGAACCACCTGTATCTATAATTATTATTTTTTATATCAAAATCATTAGAGTCGTTAGAATAACGCGTTCAATGAAATTGATCAACGCGTTGACTCTCTGACGTAAAAATGACGTCTAATGATACTAATTGTGCCAGGACTTGTGATTATCAACGGGAAACGAGAACGTCAACACCTGTTTTAACATTTTCGATCAACGTATTCACAATGTGGTGACGACAGAGTAAAAATAAGTTTTGTGGTAATGTTAGATAGTCGCCGCGATGACCAATTACGTTGACCGAGCAATTCTAGCTTAACGATTGTATGGCATTGTTTTCCACTGTACTTCCATTATCTGTAAAAATTTAGCAATAAAAATCAAGCTACTTAAAAATCTTCGACTCCGAGTGGAATGTTTGACAAATATTTAGAAAATTATTAAGAAGACGAGGAGCCAATTCAGATCAAGCTAAAAGAATGCAGGTCAAAAAGCTATGAATTCAACGTAGACACTAAGCCACATGCAATCCCTTGATACAAAAGCTAAAAATTTAATCTCTTTCCTCAGCGGGTCGAAAATGCTCTAGCGACGCTGCGCTGGAGTTGCTCCGTATCGTTTTCCGCTAAAAATCTTTTATTCAGGTCCGTACGAGTTCTTTGGTATCAAAACGGCCGGCGATTCTCAGCGCAACTTGGGTCTAGATGCGAGTTCGTTCTGACCACCATTTTACCTGCCTGCCTACCTAGACACTAAACAAACTTGCTGAGCTAATGAAGCAACAAACAGGATCTTTCTTCATTGTTGCTCTTATGACTACAACTTGTGCAGCTGCGCAAATTACCAAATATTCTTCCAGTGCTTCAATATTAATTTCAATTATTACACAAAACTTGAATATTGTATTTTAACTATATGCCTGTAAGACCTAAGGTCTAAGGTGCAACCTGAATTGAGCGGCACTAGTTTGGCACAGTGGATTTGAGAACCAGGTATTGACTGTCTCATTTGAAACCATGGGCGGTATGCAATTAAAATTGGAGGTATAGAAAAGAATGCGCCTAGCGTAGGGATCGAACCCACACGTCTAAGTTAGCAATCAATCACTTTATCCACTGCGCCATTGCCACCATATTTGACGTTTTAAATACAAAATATTCTTATTCTCCACAGAAATCTTGTGACAATTCTTAAACTCTCCCATGTGGCCATGTCCTCAGTCAGATCATAGGGAAGAACGGAATTTCACGAGATTATTAGTCCATAATGAAATAAATATATAAACAAAATAATTTCCGAAATAAATATTTTTAATGGATGCCCCTTACAGACTTTGTCAACAGTTTAGAGAGTGCCCTTATATGTGCTCAGAAAATAATAGGTCTGAGCCAAATTCTGCCCAAAACTGCCAATTGGCACAAATTGTCAAAAATTTCTGCGAATTCCTGTTCCAGACTTACAAATTTGGTAGTTTTGGGCAGAGGCTCTTGAAAGAGTAAAATATTTTAACCTTCCTGAATATTTTTGCCAATCTCTACCCAATAAATTTTTGTAGGCAGCAAATTCTGACCAGGAAATTTAAAATATTCGCAGGTTGACGTATGTCATAAAAGAGAAAAAAAAACAAATGGTGTGTTTTGCGTTTAAAAATTGGCAGAAAATTGTTCTCAAACCGCTCCAGACAAATATGAACAAAATGCCAGACTTAAGTACACAATCTTTTCACGTATGCAATATGAAACAAATAGGTAAATAAGAATACCTAAGTGTCAAAAATGTACAAATTTAAATTCCTTACAGTACTACTGCCTTCACCTAGATAAACTTTTCAGAAATAAAAATTCATCTAACCATCATTTTAGAATTAATTCTCTCTATACCAAAACGACAAGTCCTTTTTCATTGTACCTCCTTTTTGCCACTTGGAGTCAAATTACAATAAAAAAAAAGAGGAGAATTATCGTCAATGAAAAACAATTTACAGATTTTTCACGCAGGATTTTAATTCTAAAGTAGATTATGATTTTTTCTTTAACAACAGACATTTGTAAACGGGCAACTCAATGGCAAATTGTCACCTCTATACTCGTATATTGTCATCAATTGTCAAACATTGAGGGGTGAATAAGTGGTAGATAAAATTGAATTGAAAAGTATTTCCAGTTTAATGAAATGAACAAGAAGAAAATATATCTTAACTGTACTGATTTGTGTATGATAAAACAACCCTTGGGAAGATGAATAGCATAAGGACCTCGAATTTAGTAATACGAGTAATACCCTGAGTTGGGAAGGTGATTTTTTTAGAGTAGTTGTTGTTCTTATAGTGGGTTGTCAATAATAAAAAGTTTGATGAAATTAAATACTGTAAATCATAATTGCCTTACATACTTGTCACTTAAGTGAAACTGTAGTTGGTGGCAGCTAGTAAAAAAAACTTCTTATTAAACAAGTGCAATTGCAAAGGGTTAACCTAGCAACACCCTCCTCTTGCATGTTATACATAAAGGCTAGACGATTTAAGCTATGTCTAATTAGAAAGTGTGCAAGAGATTAGGAGTATTATTTAGTTTACTGAACATATGTATATATGTGCGTATATTTTTACGGATAAAAAGAAACACCCTCTTGAAGAGTTTAGGAAGTCTAGTTTGTTTATTAAATTATATTGGCTGACTAAGCATGAATGAGAGGCGTGAAAAGAAGATAAACTACTTACCAACAGGTAACCAAGGTAATAATTGCTAGTTAATTTATTTTTGAGAATGCTGGTAGGCGATTTAACATCACATTTCATTTTAGAGCCAGATTCCGAAATTCATTCGCGTTAAACTTGCGTTCGGCTCGAAATACGGTTTCACCCCAGGAATCAAGGAATACAAAAAAGAAAGGTTAATAGACCCTCCTCTTAAACAGATTATTCATACAGTGTGCAGGAGGAAAATATATTGGCAAAAGTGTGGGGACTTCTACCACTGTGGTTTTTCTACCATTTAAGTGGTAAAAACCCTATAACCTAAAAATCAAATTCTACAAATTTTTGCAAATCAATGTTCGCCTATCGTGTTACTTTACAATATACCTTACGAGACGACCGCAACCACATCTAAAATATTTAACTAAATCAATACCCAAGTACTTTTTCACCTCAGTTCTCTTTCTTGGCTCTGTGTTGTTGTTTTGTGATCTGTACAAGGAAGCATTATTTGTATTAGTTGTCTGATCTCTTTAAACATGTTATTAGATTGTTTACTTTTGATATAGAGAATAAATAACGAAAAAGTTTTATTTAATTTGTCATGTATTTAATTTTTTAATTTATTATCTTTGCAGGTTGAATGTTTTGGATTTTTGAATTGGCTTAAGCTGGGGATATAACAGAAATTGTATAAACATGCGTACATTTTTTATTTTAAAACCAAAAACATATAAGTAAGGCCAATTGTTTAATCTTGAATGAATGATTATTGTTTTGTTTTCTATTTCGTCATTTATTATAGTGCAAATTTTAGAAATCCGCCTCAATCACAACTTATTAGAATAACAACATCATCATCACCATCGAAACCATTAGCATCTTCCTCAGCATTATCAAATCTAGCACCAAATATAATATAAGAGTATAGCAGTGCTGCTGCGGAATGTAAATTTTCCGATTTGAAAAATATAAAAAATGAAAAAAGAAATAAAGTCTAAACAACATAGTACCGTAAGTAATTCCCAAAAAAAACCATCGACCATAACATGCACCGTAGCTGTTTTATTTTTGTAAAAATGGTACCACTGCACAGCAGTCACAAGTAATGAAAGAGTCTTTTGCAAAGTTAAATTAAGAAAATATCAAAATTATGAACAATAATTAGCTTTTATTCATATAAAATAGAAAGTAGTAAAACGTACCAATATTTAATTTTCGTTACAAACCTTTTTCTTGTATTAATTTTTTCTGCATTTGCAATTTTAAATTCGAACATTCATTTTGCACCAATAGAAAGGAAATGATAAGTGAATGGGTTTGTTCATAGACTATGGTCAAGTCCCTTTTAACATAGGGTAATTTTTGTATTGCTTTAAAATTCGTCTATGCTTTTCACACGAGGAAACAAAATTGCCGGAGATCTGTTTGTTTTATTTTAATGTTTCTTGGTTTTGAACGCACATTACAACGTAGTTTAAATTGTTCACTCCCCTTACATTTCCCCTTTATATTTCATGCTTTTATTTATTTTCTGAACAGATCGATAGCTAGAATTTTATTTTTCAAAGCAATTTACAAATTTAGTTTCTGAGTTTGTTTTGCCTTCAATTCAATATTCACTCATCAGACTGCACTTAACATACGCGGAGTAAGGAACAAATAGTTAACATTTGGTTTTGCCATTTCCATGCACATGTTCAGATAAAACAAAAACAATGGGATCACAAACATGTACGCCCAGTCCATGTAGTGAAGCGAATATCGTCCATGGCCAAATTCCATTAAAAAGTGTCAAAAAGTACATTTTGTGAATTTCAGTTACCGCTTAGTGCGTTTGGGCTAGGCGCGCACATGCAATATTTCCGAAACGAAATAGTTTAATCATTAGTTGAACGATGATCGCGCACATAAGCAATTTAAAATCAATCAACGAGATAAACCAACACACAGACAATATTTTGATTTAATGTGCGCGCAGTTACATTATAGTTCGGTGTGATACAAACTGCGAAGAACTTATTTGGGGCAATCGTTCGATTTGTGCCAAAACACAAACTTTTAAGTTGCTCGAATAGCGGACTGAATAGTTTCTGCATGTGTACGCACTCTCATATAAGTCCATGGTATTAACTTTAGCAACAAAACTGTTTCAAAACTGAAAGTTGCATGTGCGCGCTTAGCCTTAGAGGTAGGCAAAATTGCAGATATAGGTGGAATTTTAGACTTACTCCAGAAAATAATTAAGCAAATAATACAGTTTTTAATAGTAAAAGTCAGAAACTTTCCAGAAGAACAGCTTATAATGTATTAAAAAATGGTGTTATCTAAGATTTTAGAAATTTAAACTGGCCAACTATAAAAAAAAGAAAAAAAAAAGAATCAAAAAGATCGATTTGTCTTACGAATGAAATTAATAATTATAACACTCCATGAACACATACATCTAGATTCAATCCAAATATCAATCGTACCAACCAAACTAACAAAATCAAATTCGAGACTCGAATAAACGTCTACCAGCCATCCACCGTAACTTCTATTTTAGATTTTTATCGACAGTAACGAATTGTATGTAAAATGCTACGACGGAAAACTTACGGTGAATAAATTTCCCAATAAAACACGGCTACTGTTCACAACATTTTACCTGCAAGGTATATTATCAATATTTTAATCCTCCAGAAACATTAGTAAAATATGCTTCAAGATTTAGATTTTCTGACGGTTTGTATACAAATAAATAATTGTAATTTTTTCTAAAAAGTCATAACTAATTTTATTATTAATTCAAACGTCTATTATATATTTAAGTTTTTGGTTTGGAACGAGTCTAAAATGAAATTTTATATGTATTCATATGTCCAGATATAATGTGATCTTTGAAACATACATAGATAACTAAAATGTTATTTATTTTATTTTTGTATTTGATTTATTTGCAAAAAAGTTATTGATTATACGATTTGTTACAAAAAAATTAATTTCTACCACTTTTTTGACAACCTTTTTACCACTATTTGACTTCTGCGAAGTCCCAAAACTGATTGGAAATACAGTGTTTCTTTTGAGTAAGAGCTTATTATAGCTAGTGCTGCAGTTAACATGATTGCAAATAATGTTTAATCATCCCTGGCCTCGATTGCTAATTTTGCTGATGTGGTACTGTAAATAAATCTGAATGAGAAAATCCAAGAGTATAATAATGAAAGTACCTCTTAATCCACAATGCGTGTGAAATTTTAGATTTTTGAGGAGCTAGCGCGATACCATTTCACACATTGCCGCATTTAGAAGATTTAGGCGACTTTCAAGTAGAAAAAGTTTCTAATCACTGATTGGCCAGCTGTCAATTAAATATCTTCCAATTGAAGTTACTTTTATTGGAAAGTATCTGGAAATCTACTCGAGAAACTACATCACCTTTCATTTGTGTCGAATCGAAGATTGTGCTGAAAAACCTGAGTTGAAAATTTTGTTTGACATAAGCAATCTGATAACTATAAGCGCCCTACAGACAATTAATGTTACTTGACATTATTACTTGAAGGAGCTGTTGTTCAAGTAAGATTGATCGTTTGTAGGCTCTTCAAATAATGTCACTTGTCATTCTGTAAGGGGAATTATTCCGATATAGATGTCAGATTTTCTTTCTAGTCAATGTTCATTGAACATGTTGCGGCGATTTCTTATCAATGTTACTTGACACAAAAAAAATTCAATAATACAGATAGTCATCACAAAATCGTTTCAAAACTCCAAATGGAGTACTCAACACAAGAAACGAATACCTGGATTGAAAATCCGACCCTATAGTCCAACTCGAACTCTGGAGCCTGTATGTAAGGGTGGTGTACAGCAAATTATATCTTCTTGAACGTGATCAATATCATTGGCAACTTTTTTTTTTTTTTAATTTAACTATATGCCTATAAGAACTAAGGTCTTTTAAATGCAACCTGAACTGCACGGCACTAGTTCGGCACAGTGGATTTGAGAACCAGGTATTGACTGTCTCATCTTAACCCATGGGCGGCATCCAATTAAAATTGGAGGTATAGAAAAGAATGCGCCTAGCGTGGGGATCGATCCCACACGTCCTAGTTAGCAATAAGCACTTTATCCACTGCGCCATTGCCACCACTTTTACTGAAAAGTGCCCTTTCATGCAGGGCAACTGAGTTGCCAGCAACTTTTAGGGTGTTGAAGAGAAGGGCACCAAGAAGGGGAATGAATAAAATCTCCCCGGTCAACGATTTGAAGAGATATTTTTGACATGTCCTTTTACAATACGTGTAGTGTGCATTCAAACTAAGAAAGATTGGATGCATTCAGAAACCCATTATTTTATTTTGTCGAACAAGCGCCTAAGTGATACATAATGGTCCACGTCTTTTATAAATAATACAATAGAAGTTAATCAGTGAGTTAATATTTTCAATTAATAAAAACAAAGAGTCCGTCCAAAAATCCATGATAAAAATTTACTACATTAAGTATAAACGCTACGTTTTTTTTTTTAATTCCTATGAAATATGTCAAATATCTATTCTTATTCCTTCGAAATGTCAAATTGCAGACATTATATTTTACTAATGACATATTACACCTAGGACCAGTTGTACAGACAGACGAGGTTCAAATATAGGTATTTGATCCGTGGTTCAGCAATTTTAACTTTCGATTCCGGAGTATTAATTAAGGTTAAACATTGCTTCAAGTTTTAATTAAGTATGTGATAATAGCCAAACACAATGCTTGAACCATCGTTGGGCTTCAGTTAACCCGCCGAATTCAGTGTGTTAAAATTGCTGTTTTAATTTTGTGATCTTATTTTAGGCTGCGACTTTTGGCTTTCTTGTTCTATGAAAGACTGTTTTGTTTAGCTGCTCCTCTTAATGCGCATATTTAAAAATGTTAGACATCATTACGCCAAAATTTACATTCTGCAAACGCTTCAATTCCAAATAAAGAGTGCGCGCACATGCAAGAACTATTCAGTCCACGATTCGAGCTTTTGGTTTTGGCACAAATCAAACGATCGCCAAAATAAGTTCTTCAGTTTGTATCACACCGAACTATATGTAACTGGGCGCACATTAAATCAAAATATTGTCTGTGTGTTGGTTTAACTAGTTGATTGATTTTTAAGTTGCTTATGTGCGCGATCATCGTTTAAATAGTTATTAAACTATTTCGTCTCGGAAAAATTGCATGTGAGCGCCTAGCCTAAATGACTATTCACATGAGATCGACCAACGACCGACGAATCAATGAATAAATTCCATTTAAAACAATTTACCAAGATAAATTCTTCACCCATTCTAAACAAAATTGTAGAAATATAATTTATATTAATGTTTACGACAGAAAAAATTACTTTTTAATAGCCAAAATAAAATAAATTTGAAAAAAAAAACAATATTGGTCGTCATCTGATTCATACGAACAGTCAAACTCTTCGCGATGGTAAACCACCCTTCAACGAGTAATTTGTTCGCGCGCGTCTAGCTTCAAAATCAGATTTTCAACCTATATTCGAATAAAATTAAAGCCATGTGAACGAAATGTCAAAATGGGCGAATATTCGTTAATTCGTTGGTCGCTCTCATGTGCATAGTACTTAAGAAGTCAAACCAATATAGGTAAGTACATATAGGAAGTTTTTTTCCTTAGAAATTTTACGACCGACCCTGACCGAGAAAGCAAAATGTCATTGCTAATCAATATTTTGAATTTCAAAATAACGCATTTAATTTATTAATACCAAACTACCTATATTAAAATCAAAACAACAGGTAGGTATGACATCAACAAAATCATGACAAAAAAAATATTGTGCAAGTTGCAATAAATAAAAAATAGGTAGGTAAGTTACTCCGCCGCGCCCGCCGCGCCGGCCGGCTGCATGCACTTGAAAAGTGATTCCAACTTCTCAGCCCTCACCGCGTATGAATTGTCTTCCTTAATTTATTGTTTTGTAACATCAATCAAAACTCTTCCAGGTTCTTAACTCTATTTTTTTTATTTTTATTTTTGCAAGTGCAAACAAAAATATCATAAGAATGCAATGAGCTTTTGAAAACGTTCCCACAGTTTGAAAATCTGCTGATACCTATGTAAGTATTCCAAATGGTGTCCGGTTTATAAAAACCCACACAAATTTATCTACACAGCTAAATTATAATAACTGGTAAATATGTACATACGAATATACCACACAAAGATATGTAACTAGGTACATTATGCTGTCCCATAGGATGCACCACATAATGCACTGCATGCCGTCTCAGAATTAAACAAAAAAAAAACTGCAGAGGAATGCTCGCTCCATGTCTGTTATTTCTTGTTCTAGGTGATCTATCGGATTTCATGTTGCATCATTTGTCGTTATGAATTTGTATCGGGGTTTCAAGACCCATTAATGGATAAATGTTTTTAAGTGTATATATAATTGTAGATACAATTTTCTAGGCCATTATATGTACCCATAAGTACGTACCTTCAGAATTGTTTATGTTTTCGACAAGCTTGCAAAAATCTTATAAATAAAGTATTTTGTGGGGAGAAGAAACAAAATCTTGAGATTAGGAAATTAATACTCCATCGTCAAATAAGTAGGATTTAAATTAAATTTCATTCTTGGAAAGCAGAAAATTGTTTCATTGATAAAAGTTTGGTTATCATAATTACATTGTTGAAAACAAATATTTAAATATTTGCCGAAGAAACAATAATAGGTAGGACTTTTTTCATGTTATGCTAACCTCGAAAAAGAAGGTTGTGTTTATCTGCTTTTACACTTGGGTTTTAGATAATTTAATTTACGTTTTATTACTAGCTCTCTTTTAAGTCTTTTTTTCTAATGAAAATATAAAAGAGAATAAAAGGTCAGGCCAAACACAAATGCGAATAACCTTTTCACATAACATCGAAAACAAGACTTAAAAACTCTTCAACGTTCACACTAGATAACTAGATTTAGATTAGCATTTCAATTTTTTTGACATAAGCTGTCAAAATATGCCGATAATGGAAAATATTTATAAATGACTTTTTCGATTGGTCGTCCGGAACCGGAACCCTCAAAATGAGAGTTATTGTTGCTCTAAAACGAAAAAAAAAATTCTTGGATTTATGTCGAATGTTATACAACCAAACATTCTATTTTTTTTCTGAACACGATCAAATTATTTCTTTCTGTCGGAACAAACCTTGGGCACAAGATATCATAAATTTACGCCCACATTGTTTTTTTTTTTTTTTAATTTAACTATATGCCTGTAAGACCTAAGGTCTTTTAAATGCAACCTAAATTGCACGGCACTAGTTTGGCACAGTGGATTTGAGAACAAGGTATTGATTGTCTCATTTTAGCAACAAAAAACATTCGATCTGAAATCATTAATTTCTGAATCGAGATCAGAGTCACTTTATTTTTATTCCGCTTCATCTTTTTTATCTGGTTCACAGACACAAATATATATCAACACTATAGCAAACAAAAATTAATCTGCAAACGTATTCGATTCGTTACGAAAAAATCTATTTACAGATCAAAATATAAATTTACCAAACGAAAACCCCATAAGGGTCCTCGGGTTATTTTTGAGAACCGAAAAACACAGTTTTTTTTTTATTTTCGTTACCTTGGGTAAAGTTCAAGGAACAAACCTAATGTTCGTGTGTCAGAGCAAAAATATTAACAATTTTAACAGAGTTCGAAATGCTATCCTATAAACGAAAACCCCTCTACATATTATAGGCTTAAATAACAAAATATGTACGGTTGCTGAAATGATGTCTTTTAATTACCTACAAATCTATTAAATTACGATTTTTGACAGGTAAATCATTCCATTGGACAAACAAAATTGATATATTTTTTTAAGATTCTGAATCAGTTATGTAGATCAATATTTTTCGAAAGATCTACTCGTCTTTTCACTGAAACAAGTACAATGGACAGTTCGAGAAGTGTTTGTTTCCATTGATGTATAGCTGTTTTCCCGCATACTAATGCACATACTGATACTATAATTTTTTTTTCAACTTTGGGGGTAAAACTCTTTTAGAGAGCGATAAAGCTTCCGAAAAGTAAGGTAACGTATTAAACAAACTTTTTAGCCATTTTTTACACATCAAAAGAAAAGTGTATTTTTGAAAGTTTTTGTGTAAAAAAGTTAGCCCTCTCGTGAGCCTTCTATTTTGCAAAAATAAAATTATGAAAATTCATGGTGTACGGAAACAGGATTTGTTAGTTTTTGTAGAAATTCGATAATTTTCACTGTTTTAGGAAGTTCGGGAACACACCTTATGTCGATCGGAGGAATTCATATAGACACAAAAAAGGTCTGATCCACTCTGCCAATTGGCACAAATTGGCACCAATTTCTGCCAAATCCTGTTCCAGAATTACAAATTTGGTAGTTTTGGGCAGAAGAGAGTGCTCTTGAGAGAGTAAAATATTTCCCCTTCCTGACAATTTCTGCTCGATAAATTTTTGTAGGCAGCAATTTGTGGGCAGAAAATTTACAATTGTCAGATTGACGTTTGTTATAAATAAGGAAAAACATCTCGTGGTTGTTGTGAGAAAAGATTAGTTAAATAAATAAATTAATAAGAACCACTAAAATCCAAATTTATTAGTTTGAAGAGGAAAAAATGTGAATTTTAAACAAACAAATACTTATATAAAAAAAACTGTTGCGTTGACGTTTAAAAATTGGCAGAAAATTGTGCTCAAGCTGTTCCAGACTTTTTTGGACTTTATTTCTTAATGAGAGAATTTCATCCCAACTCTTTAAAATTTTATAAGCTGCCAGTTTCTGCAGAAAAAAAGTCTGGATCAGACCTATGTATATACACAAATGCCATAACAAAAGATATGAATTAAAAATGGCATTCTATTCGCCACGGATGAAATTCTCTATATAAGCTAAGTGCCAATGTAAATAGGTACCTACTTATTGATGAGTCATATTTGCAAAAATGTCCGTGCGTAGAATTTGTCTGCTTAGCACAATAAATAGGTACGAGTTCATTTAAGTGTATTTTTACTACTAACTGCGAGGGCGATTAACACTCAAGACCAACATTCAAAAATTGGTTTATTGATAAGATTAACACTAAGTAGGTATATGTATTCAAAAGCCACCACCAAATTCATTAGCCACAAAATTCGATTATAATGTACCTATCAAAACCACCCATAAACAACTTTATTAGTTATGCCTTGTCTTTTTAACCCCTCTCAGTTTTTAAACCAAAAAATGAGCAACAAACTTGCAATGAAATTTCATAACTGTTTTTCTGTTGTTGCTCCCCTGGGATGCAATTATTATTTTAAACAATTTATTCATTTAAGAAAATCTGTGTAACCTCCGAGGACCGACAAGGCAAACCCTTGCAGGCAAACACAAAAGTGATTTACTGTAGGGTAGTTCAATAATGGACCGCTTTTGCAAGTCTTTATATCTTCGGCTATGCAAGCTACCAGGGGTTACCACTCTCCATACCTCCTTTAGTCCTTATAGCATTTTTCACGATTAACAAACTGTCCACAAATTGTTTTTTTTTTTTTTTTTAACTCAGGGTGAATATTCTGGTGTAACTCGAAACCCTTGCCATTCTATTTTAACGTAGCCATGACAGTGGTTGTTGGGTGTTTGATTAAGGGTTGCTGTGAAAAAACAGGTTTTTTTCTTATTTACAAATTCCATAGGGGATGATTTAGAGGGAAATGGCCATATAGACTCCTCCTTTTTAAACAGGAACACAGAAAACGAAACAGAAATGGAACATAATACGACATTATTTTGTTTGGTAGGAATTTCTCTGACACTTTCTAATTAGCAAACGTATAGCAGAAATTTCAACGGTGCGTTGATGCATTCCTTGGCTGTGATGTTGATGCTGATGGAGGAATAAATCTTTTTTATCTTCCCAGTTTTTTCCCTTCGCCGAATAGATTGTTCGCTTCAAGGAAATGAGTGTCAAATTTCAATTAAAGTAGATCTGGAATTAGTCCTTTGACAATCACATAACAATTGAATCGCAAACAAGATGTCGATTGACACGACTATGAGGTACATTTTGTATGTATAAGCATGAAGATGCTTTTTGCTGATGGGTGATGTTGAAGGAAACAATGTACCTTATGTTTTCCCCTAGAACTTCTTATAATATTATGTAGGTGCCATATGTATAAACAAAATATCTTACATTGAAAAATAGCTTGGTAGGTATAGTTGGTAAGTAGGTGCAGGTATATACATATATGCTATGTATATCATATATGTACATTTATATTTACATTTCAGCCATTTTTATTTAGGTTGATAAAAATTGCAGCAAAATAAGATATTTACTTCCAACAACAAGTCATAGCTTTAGTTTTGTGTTTCTTCCCTTTAATTATGTTTCAATCCTTATAATCGCGCCGTTCAACGCGAATGTGGAATGCTTTACGACTTTTTTACGAGGCTCATAGAGACAGATAGACTAACATTTAAAGCATGCCTGTTTTATTTGCGATACTAAATGAAAAATCTATTCAGTCCGGGATCTAACTGAACAGTTTTTGTTTCTGAAGTTTGGCATGATTGTATGTGTGAAAATAATTAAAAATAAAAATTATATTTTTGGGATACAAAAAATGACAACTGTCAGCTTACTTAATTTCGTTTTCGATTAGCAGTCCGAAAGGCGCCCCAATGCTTCTGAAAGTATTGGTATCAAATAAAAGTTTTTCTTCTAGAAAGGCAAGAAGTTCGATTCTGTTTTTTAAAGTCCGAATAAATACCAGAAGCACCCAAACTCATTACATGTCAAACTCGAATTCAATGTTGTATCGGACATGTTTAAAAAATATATTTATCACACTAAATTTAAGAATTTAGTTTAAATTGTTCGATTTGGACCCCGAATAGGAGAGTTCTTCCAGATGACCAATCGAAAACGACAAGTATATAATTGAGTGCGTGCTATAAAGACGTTGGGAGCGAGCATAAGGACCGACTAATAACGGTCGTTGGTAGCACCCACGTGAATTCGATTTAAAACGGCTTACCAACCTAAATTCTAAACAAAATTGTAGAAATCTAATTTAAATTTAGTTTAGTTTTTAATTGCGAAAATAAGATAAATTTGAGAAAACAATCTTGGTCGTCGCGAATTGCATCTGATTGTCAAACTGTATTCGCGTTCCACATACCATCCACACACCACTCTTCAACCAGTAATTTAATTCGGGCACAACTAACTTCAAAATCATATTATCAATTTACATTCGTGACGAATAAAAAAAAAGCCATGAGAACGAAATGTCAAAACAGACGAATATTCGTTAATTCGCTGGTCATTGGTCCCTCCCATGTGCAACGTACTGTAATGGTTTCTATTTTCAGGCAAATGTCTCTTCTTTTCAGGATCAGAACACAATCTGAATCTTTTCGCAAGTGAATAATTTCAGAAGAGTCCAGAAAGCTTCCGCTACCTATATACTATACGCGTACCCTATCCACTGTGTTTTTGAATATTTTAATTTTAATGCAATGACATTACACTGACATTTTCAAATCAATGGAAAAACGCCAAATTTCTATATTTCGTCCACTGTTAAAATTTGCAGTTATGGCGGACATGTGTTGTTTTATCTATTATTAATTTTCCTGTTTTTATTTTTCAGACACAATCATGATTGCAAATTACAATTGCTATACAAAACTCAGTGTGTTCGCATGGTAGGTTTTGGAGCTGTTGGTGTGATTTTCTCCTCTTGGAGATTTGTACCCTAACTCTTGATAAAATCAGAGTTTCTGCCCTAAACACAGAAAAACGACTAGTAATGAATTATTTTTGTCAATTGAGTAGTCGACAGCAAAGCTTAGAAATTTTGCTGAGGAATCCTGTTCACGTTGTATATACTCTTCTATTTTTCTTAAATGTTACTTTAAAATAGAAAGAAAAACTGACAACTTGTTTGATTTTTTTTTTTTGAAAATTGATCCATCCGTCTAAACGGAAAGATATTCACTTTGCCTTCCATAGTAAAAAAAATGCTTGCGGTTCTCAACCACAATTTGCCCACTGTAGTTGTAAGTTATGAAGTTATAGTTGCATACATATACTTTCCAGCCGTGCATCATTTTAAATTAATGAATGTAATTGTTTTTCCTTGGGGAAACATAAAACTAGAAGCAATTTTTAAACTATGGCCATTATTGCAGACACTATTTCTGAAATTTACAGTTTTTCCTATATGGGCAAAAATAAATCGTGCATTTAATTTTTCTCTAAGAAGGTTTTACCATAGAATAGGTATAACCCATTTTTTTGTAAATGAAATATTCGAACTAAACATGAAAATAAACAAACTATGAACGCAAGTTCAATTCCTTGTGAGAAATTTGTGCACGATGATTTTGGTATGTCATTAAACGTCAAATTTTATTTACCCATTTATTTCTTCTTAAAAGACAAGAAATTATTACCGATTCTTATGTCTGGAATTTTAAAAAATGACATAAGGAGCCTCCACAAGAAATATTGACTATTTGGAACATTTCTTGTAATCATTTATTTCAAGTAGAGGCGAAGGAAGTGACTCCAGAAATTTTCATTTTTAACAGTTCTGTTTATAAAAAAAATTACTGTTTATACGGCCCAAGAAGTTCAGAAGGGCATTTGACATCCGGAATTGAGTTGTTCTTCATAAATTAAAGATTTTATTTCATTAACTATAGACACAAATTATTTATTTTTGCTTATAGGTATCTACATTTAGGAAGCTATGCTTCCATCATCAGTAAGCTCTATTTAAAAAGAGCAAAAATAAATTATTTGTGTTTATAGTTAATGAAATAAAATCTTTAATCTATTATAAAAAAACACGTTAAAATCTCCACTATCAAATGAATTGTTCTTCCTAATCAACTACGAAACGAATGCTGAACATTTAATACTTTTAATGGTAAAGAGCTGTTTTAAAACTGTCATAACTGTTATAAATGACATTGGCTGAACTTTCCTTTAGGGGAGCACGAATTTTAACACGCGGATATTTTTATTCGGTAGTTTTATGGTTTAAAACAATAAATATAGCAATTTTAAAGTGAGGAAACTTTTATTTCTGTTTTTAATTAATTTTTAAAGTTTTCATTTTTCATACAAAATGTATACAAATGATGACTACAGACAACTTTTTTTGTATTGGCATTAGTTTACCAATCCACAGATGACTTTATGCAACTTCGGTATGGTAAGTGTTGTGGTATGTGCATTTTTATTTGGATAATATAAATTGATTTCAAACTGTGTACTATTGTTGTTTTGTTTCATGTCAAATCCCAAAAAAAAAATTTGCATACACCCAACTTTGACCCTACCCCAAATACTAAAATTGGCCCAGGCAGGGGCCGAGCTCTTGTACGCCGTGAACTTAATTACAGAAAAACTTCACACAAGTAGGTTTTTTTTTCTATACATATATGTACGTTTTGTTTAATTTTTTTTAAAATTCGCAATTGGTTTTTACTGAAAGTAAATAAGTAGGTACATTATGTATTTTAAAAGTGTTGCATAACTATTTTTCGAAAAATATGATATTTCATTTAGTTAAATGTTTTCACGTAAGTTTTATTATTGAAAAAAACTACACTTGTACTTTTAATCCAAACTCTGTTTCTATTAAGATTTCCCCAAAAAAAAGTACCTAGGTACAAAAAAAACTTATCAGAACACTACCAGAGGGAAGTATTAACAAGAACTGTCAAAAGAGTTTTTCGTTGCCGCGAATTTTTTATATTGTGTATTAATATTGTAAACTTTAAAAATATGTTAAAAATAGAAAAACTTATATTTTGATATTAAAACCATTTTAATTAGTATCTTTAATAATAAATCTATCGAAAATAAGTATCCGTGTGTTGAAATACGTTCTAGTTTAAAAACAATTTGAACAAAAGTGTTGTACTAAAAAGGCCAAAATTGAAAATTAAAACATTTTTTATCATATTTAACAGTGTTTCCCCATCGTAATATTTTAAAGCTGTTCTATAGACCCCTAGCTCATTGTAAAAAAAATCAAAGTTCTACCCTAATGGAAAGTCGCCCCATGGCATTTTTTTTTTGTGTAGCTGCGTACCATTTTAAATGATTGAATTTGAAGTAATTGGGTGTCATTTCGACCTTAAATTATGCTTATGAAATTACTCGCACATGAAAACCCAGTAACGTACCATCCACCACCATCCACAATTTGACAGCTGCCATTTCCGCTGTCAGTTGCTTAACCAAATAGAAGAAATTTGTGAAAAGTGACGACTTCTCAACATTTTCGTGTACGAAGAAAAATAATTTTAGAAATACTTTGATTAAATTATTTTATTTCGTTGATTATCTTCATTTATCAGTTCTTTTTGGCTTTGTGTTTTAAGTTCATTTGCTTTGGTTTTGAAAATAAAAACAAAAACATTAACCAATAGTAGCATGAGCGGCAGCCGCCATTCCACACAAAAGTTTTCTTCAAATTGATTGCTTTTTTCTTTGATTTTATACCTATTTGTATTTGCACTTAATATAATAATAGGTAAAAGCAAAAAAAAAAACAATTACTTGGCTATTTTATACCAAAAGAAAACAGAGTTGTTAATTAAGTTGTGGAATATCCAATGATATCGAATTTGTGGCGGCGTCTAACGCTGTGTGTAGAACAAAACTTAACAGCTGCATATTTTAGAGGTTTGTTTGCAAAAACAAGTAGATTCATCGCTTTGTTTGTTTTTTTTTGTTGCATGTTTCAAATTTGATTTATTGTTTTTATCGCAAAGCGAAAGAATTTTTATTTATTTTCTTGTTCGTTTTGAGGCAAATCGTTATCAGGAGATAAAGAGGAATGACTGACCACCAGTTGTTCATTTTGACAGGTGGTTTTTGTCTAGGGTGGTTTTGGTAATCTAGATTCAAATAAAGATGTCGCTGTGCTTTTATGGAACTCATTCTACTATGACGGTTGAATTTGATTTTGTATTTAAATTTTTGTTCTGTAATTTCAGCTCAAAAACTACGCAGAATTGGAATCAGAGGAATGCATAGCTCAATCGAAGAAGTTAAAATGTGCGACATGTACGTCAAAATCTTACCGGCATTGCAAGATAACTTTATGTATTTGGTATACTTCATGAAAAAAAAACTTTGTATCATGACTGTGTGTGTCATTCTGGTAATCTCTTTCTAGATAATCGATACAGCCACTAGAGAGGCAGCAATTGTTGACCCAGTTGACCCTGACTGTGTTATCAAGGCTGTAGAGGACGAAGCAGTCAAGCTGACTAAAGTTCTTACCACCCATCATCATTGGGATCACGCCGGTGGTAATGAGAAGTTGGTAAAGCAGTTTCCATCTCCATTGGTGGTGTATGGAGGCGACACCCGTATCGGTGCTATGACCGACAAAGTCGGTCAGGATGACACTTTCAAAATTGGCAAATTGAGTGTCAGATGCTTGTTCACCCCTTGCCACACCATTGGGCACATCTGCTACTATGTTGAATCTGCGAGTGGCGAAAAAGCCGTCTTTACTGGAGATACACTCTTCCAGGCTGGTTGTGGTAGGTTTTTTGAAGGAACCGCCGAGGAGATGTATTCAGCATTGATCGAGAAGCTGTCATCTTTGTCTGATGAAACTCAAGTCTTTTGTGGACATGAGTATTCTCTTCAAAACCTCGCATATGCCAGGCATGTTGAACCATTGAACGAGGATGTTCTGAAACGAATTGAATGGTGCAAACTTAAACGTGCCGAATCGAGTCCAACTGTTCCGTCGACAATTGGTCAGGAGAAATTATGGAATCCATTTATGAGAGTTCATAAGGAATCGGTTCAGAAGCACGCTTGCGAAAAGGAACCTATTCCAACAATGAAGAGCTTACGCAAGGAAAAGGATTCGTTCAAGGGTTAAACTCAGTTTGAGTTGGTAGTTTTATTGGAATTCGTAAGAAGTAAAACGCACAAACAGATTTCATATTTTTTTAATTTTTGGGTTTTCGTTGTAAATAAAATTGTTTAGAAAAAAACAGTTATTTCATGATTTAATTTTCTAAAGGTTTTCATTGCGATTCCAAATCAGTATAGAAAAGTTTATCTCTACTCGGTCAGTCAATTAAAAGCGAAGAATAAAACATAAACTTTAAAATCCTGATGTTCCGAAACCTTTTAGAAATGATCATTGACCACTTTTTATGGAAAATTTTGAAAAGAACAAAAATTTAATGTTTGTAGACTGAAACCCAATACAAACAAATGGTGTAAGGTAAGGTATTAACATTAATGTTTTATGTTCCTAAACTACATGCTATTTAATAATTTCTTGGATTGTAGCTCTCTGCTCACAAGTCCCGAAAGGAATCGGGATCATATCTTTTGTTCGAATAGATTTCTCGAATGCATCATTCAGCTTAAGGACTTCTGCATTTCGAGCTTTTCTAACTTGTTCATTGTAAGTTTTTACTTGAAGCAATGCCAGCATTTTTTCAACTTTTTTCCAACATCTAAAACAAATAAAAATTATTTTGAGAAAGCTTTTCGAAAACCACAATTTCTTAATTGTTACACTGAATTCCTCAAAGAATACACTCCGGGTAAATTTTGATTTTTGAATAGTTTTCTTGTCTGCAGTGCTACACATTTGAGTAACTCACTGGTTGCTTTTAGCTGAAGCTGCTTTAGTTTTAAATGATCATGGGAATATTTTCGAGAATAATATCCCCGAAAATTGGATTGAATAATTGTTGCCGACTTGTTATGATGTTCAATTATTCTCATTTGAATTGTTGATTCGAGGATTTGAAAATATTTCAAACGACCCGTAAATCCACGCCAAGTTTTTTGAATTTTGATAGCCGCTTGGTTCCACAAGTGAATTTTTTTTCTCATGATCCATCCACGGAAATTAGACTGAATTTTTACTGCAGATTTTTGCTTTTTATGAGCATTTAATTCTGCAACTCTGAAAAGGGAATGAAAATGAAAAAAAAAAGATGATATAAAAATTTGATTGATGGACAAACTGTGAGAGAATTGAAATGGCTTTTCGCAGCCATGATGCTGTAATGCCAGCATACTCAGGTTCTTCGAGGACATCTCCCTTCTCCTGATCTAGATATTCATCTATATTTAATGATGTTGAAGATAATTCCATATTTAAACAAAAAACATATATATTAGCAAATATAATGTCAATAGTAAATAAGACAGATTGAGTATCAGAACTCACTGTTTTGACTTACAATAGAAACAAGTGATAGGAAAAAGGTGGTTGAGACTTGTAGAAGAGAGAATACGAGGGAAAAGCTGAGTATCTAAATCTCTGACCAAGGATTTTCTATGGGTAAGCTATGATTTGAAGTTAAGTATTGAGTTAGTAATTGGGTACTAGGTATTCCGAATTAAAACGTTCTAAGAACATTGTTAATAAGCTTTTGGAAATATTTCTAAATTTAATTTGAATAAAAATGAAAAAAAACTCTTTAAATGGAATGTAGAATTTTATGTAGTAAACTACTAACTTAGTAGATGAACCTATAGTTACGTTGTAAGAATAGAAGATTTTTATTTTATTAAGCTTAATATAAGCAATTACTTAAAAACTAGAAAACAATTGAATTCTTAAAACTAAATTAAAATTAAGGGGAATATAGCAAAGGATATAAGAGAGATTAAGTTAGGAATGCCTTATGAAGAGAGAACTTAGATAGACTTAGATCGAAAATTGTAGAATTATTAGCTTTTCGAAGCATCTTTGTGATAGGTTCGTTTTGGCCATTTTCAGTACGATGGAAGGGGATCCAGGACATTGGTATGGACCTGAGACGACGATGGTTTACGTTCCGTATGATTTTTTCATGTAGAGCTGGGCTATCAATACCACCATTCAAAAGCTGATGTATAAAACTTATATCAGCGTTATCACGACGACGGTATAGTATTTATAATTTTATTAACTTAAGACGATTTTCGTAAGGAGGTAAGTTAAATGGGTCTTTCCAAGCCCGCGTAAAGCAAACCTGATGAATCTACGTTGAACAGCCTCAATATGTTGAATATGGACATGATGGTAAGGTGACCAGACTGTGGAGGCATATTAAAGAAGAGGCCGAACAAAGGCAATATAAAGGGATTTTGTGACGTAGGGATTTGAGAACTCTCTTGACCAGCGTATAATGAACCCGAGTAGAATTTGCTCTATTTATGACGCTGTTTCTATGTTGACGAAACCAGACTACCAAAAATATAAATATCTTGGGATCCTTTTTACCAGAAACCTTAAGTGTGGAAAACCATCTACAGGAAAAGCTCTCGCTAGCTAAAACAGCCATTAAATGACATGGACTACGTGCGTAAGTAATAAGTTTGTGATTGATAGCAGTAAATACACAGTTTTTGAGGCGGTTGTGGAAGCAGTACTGTTCTATGGATCACAGGTTTGTGAAGGCAAGGAATATGAGACAATAGAGAAATTTCTTAGATTCTACATTAAAAGGATTTTTCATCTTCCACCCAACTAACCGAATTATATGATTATGCTGGAAACCAGACTATCGCCACTTTTTGTCAAAACGTTGAAGCTTCATGTTGATTATATCATAAAGCCCTCAACATATACATACCTAACCATATCTTTTGTAAAAAAAAATAGCGTTACAAGTAATTCAAATGAAAACTAGCTGGTATTAAGATTGGTTAGAATTAGCACACCAAATTGATTTTGAGTTAGATCTTGATGCGAGAGAAACAAAATAGTGGAAAACAACACAGGTTTGTTCGATGAGCGTTGAAGTCGCCCTAAAGCGTTTTTTGAAAAACCTAGTCACCCTGATAAACAAATTCTGTGTTTTTTGAGACCTAGGGTCGCCCTCAACTCGCCCTGAAGTAGATCTAGGTTTATAGATGGGGCAAGTTGAGGTAAATGAATGAGCGCCAAAGTCACATGAGATCTGATTTAATTTGTTATTTTTAAAATGGAAATAAAAGAATACCCAAATTAATTTTCAGACACTGGCATGCGAAATGGAAACCTTTGAAGTTGTAGATTATGCATAGGGCCAAAAAAACGTACTAAGAACTTAAATTTAATACATTTCAAGTTTTAATTTTTAAATGACATTGTTTAATCGGACTTATGAAATTATTGAATCAAAATAGCTTCGTCCGAGATTGGAGTTTCATGTTAATGCCGGGGATCTCACTTGGCCTCATCAGTTGACTAGTCAGACTTATCACTCACAATTTTCCTCGGGTTCACATTTTACATCACATGCATCAAAATCATTACTTGTAGATCGTATAGTTTCGGCTAAAATTGACTCGGCTGAAGAACTCCGTCTCCTCGAACACTCGGCCGAACCCGAATACGCAGAACTTGATGGGCTGATAATGCGATATTTGAATGAAAGTGGTGCGGATGCAGGTTCAGTCGATGATGAGAAATCTCTCCAAGTAGAATTATTTTCTGAAATAATTTTTTTTTCTTTTGCCTTGATTTCTTGTAATAAATTCATCGCGGACATTTTAAATTCATCGAAACTTTCTTCAAGCTTAAAAGCTCTAAGTTCCGTGCTCAGATATTGGCAAAAAGCTTTTTCTTTTGATGTGTCTTTAGTTGCTGACATTTTTTCCATAATTTCCATAGACTTGTTGATTGTCTTTTGAAATTCCTCCACTTCAATGTCTTGTCTGACTCTTTTAGGCTGAAAAAGAGAACAAAGGTAAAATTGAACTAATAGAACTTCGATGCGTTCACACATTTATTCTGAACAATCTGGAATAACTTTCTGTTGTTGTATTGTAACCAGTCCAAAAAAGCACAGCAGATGAAAAAACAGCTACATATTTTCATGAAAGCTACCTTCAAGTATCTCAAATAATTTTTCGAATAACAAAACTAGCTATTCGACGACAAAATGCATAGAACAGCTGTCTGCAAACTGCTCTGGTCACGTTCACAAGAAGATGTCGACTAGAAAGTTAGTAAATTTTTTGGTTTCTGATTGGTCGACAGCGTCCTTCTGAACGTGGCCATTTGATATGAGTTTCGTGCTTTTTTTTTGCTGCTTTCAGCTAAGTTGGGTAATGTAGATGGGCTGCCAGTTGATTTTGTTACCGGCATACTTAGATCAAAGTTGACCCATTGTAGTACCCCGAAGTGTTGTCCACTTTTCATTGGGGGCGATCACTCACTTATTAGATATGTTATCTCGGATACCAAGCTATCGGGGTATATCTGTGGACGAATCAGATAGGTTAGCTGAAAGCTGTCAAAAAATCAAAGCAAAACGCATACCAACGAATTTTGCAGTAAGCTGGTTCTATACATTTGGTGTCGGATAGCTAGTTATTCCAATTTTTTTGGGATAACTCAAGATAGCTGTCATGAGAGAAGCTGTTTTTTCATCAGATGTGGTTTTGCACGCATTACAACAACAGAAAGTTATTCCAGATTGCTGAGAATAATTGAGTGAACGTCCCCATTGTATAACCTATGAGTTCTATGGATAATTGTTATCGAGCTATTTAGAGGATTTTATGAAGTTCAACAGGCCTTCGCCTGAAAATTTCGAGAGCTCTTCTCAATCGTTGAAGAAATAGCTCCCCAAGAATTTGTTCTTTATATGACAAAGTGCACAATGACATAGAAAATGAGAAGTTTCCTTATATTCATCTTCGTCATTGCAACCTCTGCTTTCAGCTAACCTATACGAATCGTTGCAAATTATATTTGGATAGTTTAGTATTCGAGATCACTTAACTATAATAATAAATGAGTGAACGCACTTAATAAATAAATATAATTTATTAGAACGAGACTCGAGAAATGTTAATTCTCGATTCAATTCGATTTGAGGTTATAAATTGACATTTCCGAAGTCACTCAATTTCTAAAGTCGAATTCCTTACAACCAAGCATTCGATTTTTTTCTAAACACAATCGATTTTTTTCTAAACAAATTCGAATTTATGGTGTCAAAACAAATCTTGCGTTCTTAGCAAATTCCTTACAACAAAAAAAAAAAATGATCTGACATGGTTATTAGGAATTCGACATACAGCCTTATCACGAGTTCCATCGTAATCGGGAAGTTTTACGAATCCCGAAAAAAAGTAAAACAGAATCCGTTCGTAATGGCAATTTTGCATGAGATTTTCCTCTACGATGGATTTTGTGACAGATTTTTTCAGGATTTTGTTACAAGTTTTCGATTACGATGGAATTCGTGATAGGACGGAATATATAAGTAATTTATTTAAATTCTACCTTTATAAAATACTCTGAATCGTCTCCAGTTTGTTCTTCAAATTGGCAATCATTAAAATTCTGAACCTACAAATAGGCAATATTTTTGAATTAAGTATTTTTTGAAACAAAAAAAAAATCATTAGATTACATTCTTACCTGTAAGTTATTGAAATTTTTTATAGGGCGGGTAGGAGGTTGTTCGTCATTCACGTCCAATAAAAACGACAATTCCTCAAAGCACCAAAGAGTTGGTTTACAATGTGCCAATGCAGCCATTCCATTTGCTTTTGCACAAATGATTTTCTTTTTTTCGCTTGCCAATTGATGTCTCAAGGTTTTTAATTTCGTTTTGACATGCCTTTCAGTCACATTTGGTTTTAAGCATTTTAGAGCTTCAACTATCGCCAAGAAAGCCGCTCGTTTTTTACTGCCTATAACATGTTCGGGGTGCTGACTTATATATAGAACTGGGTGTTTTTTATATTCCTCAATTAGTTTTAAGGTTTCTTGTTTTGTCCAGGCGTTAAGAACTCCAGAATTGTCCATTATTTTAGCAATAGGTTCTCAGTTTTTGTTCGAGGAACTCTTAAATATTGAAATTATAACAACGTCACAGTGTGGTTTACGTATCACAACACAGTTATTGATAATTCACAAAAATGCCGCACACCACATGTACCAGCGCATAACAGATGAATTCAACTGGGGGACAACTGGTTTTATTCCATACCTTCATACCTACCTACAGTGTGAGCGCAAACTCAATGAATTACCCCGCTTTTATAAAATACGTATATGTACATGAAATAATTTAGTGTTAGTTGTTAATCCATTGACATGGCTGTGTTAGGTACCTGTACCTATACTTACTTGAAATACGAACAAAAAGGTTTATTGTTTGCACCGCACTGCTTCAAATTTTTGCTTACTCATATCTTGTGAAAAGGAATTCGTAAACGTTTAGGTGTGTTATTTATTTTGCCCTTTTAGGTTTATAAATAGGTAATTGTCAATCCCTTCTTACCCGATGTATAACAGTTTTAATTGTTGTGTTTATAAAAAGCGAACATAAATTAAAAAAAAAAATATACACACCGTACACTTTTCGCAGCAAGCGACACTCGCTGGGTTAGTCAATTATGAACCAGACTAACCCCAAAAAAAGTTTTGCTGAAAATCGCACACGAAATTACACAAATCCATGGGAAGAATATTTTTGTGTTGAATAGATAGTACCTACCAATATTTTATAAAAAAACGACTTGAAAGTATGTGTTTACGGTGGCGTACCGTAACATTTTGGGCCCAGGCAAATAATAAACGTTTTAAGGAAGTAAAATGCATGACTGGATCGTACGAACTTGCTCTTGTATTTAACAACTTTAATGCGCCTAAGCATCGAGGTGCTCTTAGTGTTTGATATTATAGTTCCTTATTATGCGGGTAAATTAAATAAAAATTAGATATCAATGTAGAAATAAGTTACATACATATATATTTAATTGTTTAGATTGCGTAGCTGGTATACTTTGCGAAAAAGATTCCATTTGAATTTATGAACAAATATGAATTTAGGCAAACAACATTTTAAAAATCGTTGGAACGGCTTAAAAAATAATATTTTATCTTCTATTTAATATTTAAAAATATTTTTAGGAACAAAATTTGTATCGCCATTTTAAAGTATTTTTTTTTAAACCTTTTAGAAAATGAAAACTGATTCAGGGGTACCGTTATTTTTGAGACTAGTTCTTTTAATAAATCTATCGGCAGCAAAGCCGGTTTTTCCAAAAGAATGATCAACGGTCAATTCGACACTGAATTCAAAACGACGTAAGATCGTGAAAATCTGGTTTGACACGAATTTTAGGGTCAAGTTGATTATATACGACATCCATCAATAAAATTTGCCATTTTCTGACAAGGCAATAAACTATATTTTGATATATTTAGAATATATTTCTTGCCAAATTTCGCCGAAAATCTCTAAAATATCGCCCTTTTCCGCAGATTAAATTAAATCTAATAATTTCCAATTGTCAATTTCCAAAATTAAGATTTTTTAGAAGAAATCTTAATAATCTTCATAATCGAATTCGACAGTTTATGTCTTGCACGTGCTCTATCGATAACATAAACTTACGTACTGTTAATTATTTATTACTAAATAATGGTAATACTAGCTCCTTAAATGCTTTTTGCTAAAGCCTAGTACGCTGCTGATGCGAAACGAAAAATCCCATACAAAAAGATTTCTTAGTACAATTCTCCACTCTTTTCGTTCTCAATTTAATTGACTTGCACATTAATTGCTTGCGAAATTTTGACATTTCATTTTTTTTTATAAAAAAAAAGTCAAGCTCTTGTAATGCTTACTTGATTTTTCTTTGGCTTTGTGTTTTCTCTAGTGTCTGGTTTTTCTGTGCATTTCCTGTATTAAATTATTCAAAATACATTCAATTCTAATTTTGTATCAAAACCAATTTCAAAATCGACTAAACTAAATCTGCAAAATGAAAATGGGAAGTTGGAGAGAAGCACACCCTTCACATATCTTATCGGCGAACAAGATATAGCTGATCTTTATTTGGAGTGCTGATTATAACCAACTATCGACTTTTCTCATACCTAGTGCTAGTGCTTAGATTAAAAATAACCAATGTCCTTTTAAAATTTATTTTAAGTGACTACTAAATAAAAATATTATAATCAAGATTCAGTAGTTTGTTCTGCAATTAACTGTCCATGTCATGATTTTTAAAATACATTTGTTACTCCGACTTTTAAATTCTATGCGACCTTTGACACCATATAAATATAAAAAAATCACTCACCATTTCTAACTACATACTTTCAACACATAAATTAACTCAATTGCCACAAAGAAAAAATCAAATCGACCGCCCGCTACTGGCAGTACGAATATGAATTTCCGACCTGGTTGACCGGACGCGTAGCAGAGCGGTCAAGTACAAACCCACTAAGAAAACTCACTGATGAACAAGTGAAAATGCAACATGTTCCAAAAATATATTCTAAAAGCTATTCACTGTTCTCTTGGAAAATATAATCTGAAAATACTTTGGAGTGTATCTTTAGAACGGGTTATCCTAAAAACTTGGTTGATACCTTTTTGTAATCTACTCTTGATACTCTCAAAATCAGCATCAAAAGTTTATAGGTAGAAGGATTATTGCAAAAAATCACTCTTGAAATACGCATATTTAGAATGATGTATGCGTTTTCCTGGAGCTATTTTTTTAATACAACTTCTTTGCAAAAATGTTGATGCTTCCTTTGAAAGTATGAAGTGCTGATTCTAAAATTATATCGCTCGCCTTTATTGGACAATCCGTTCCGAAGATATAGTCCATTATATTTATAGTCTGATTATATTTTTCAGATTATATATTTCAAAGTGAATAGTGAATAGTTTTGGAACTATATCTTTGGAACGGGTTGTCCAATAAAGGCGAGCGATATCATTTTAGAATCAGCACTTCATACTTTCAAGGAAGCATTAACAAATCCAAAAGTAGTTTTGTCACCAAATTACTTTTAGATGTATTTTTTTTGTCACCAAATTTCCTTTATATATAATTTTTTTGAAATAATTCTTGGACTTGAAAATGGTATCCGGAATTAGTAAGAAACCATAAATTATAACTCATAACCGTTTACACCATCCCAATGAAGGACGTAGTTTTCGAATTATAGAGTGGTTTACCTCCCTATTTCATTGATTTTCTTAAAATTGATAGAATTTTCATCAAATCGGCAGATAAACCAGTTAATAAGTCCCAAAGTATTTGCTTAATTTCCATCATTTAAACGGTTCTGAGTTTTATTTTAAATCCTCTATGTGTAACAAGAACAATTTTTAAATCCAAGAATTATTTCAAGAAAATTACATCTAAAAGTAATTTGGCGACCAAATTACTTTTTTGTTACAACTTGTCATTTGTTTTTGACAGCTTACAGAACTCTCCGCAAATATTTTTCCGCTGTGGTTTTCGTTAGCATTTCGCTCTCCTAGTGGAGACCACCGAAAAATTTCGTTTCGCATCAGCAGCGTACTAGGCTTAATCCAATTTAAGACCTTTGGTAGGGGGGCTGCACACGTTTTAGTTAGTTCATTTTTTAGGCAATTTGACAGCCTTTGAAGCAAAGCCACTCAAATATCTGTTATTAAAGTATCTTTGATCTGGCAGTTTCGAGTTAGCTAACTTAAACTTTTACTGAAAGTGGAAGAGCACCCCCTACTTATGCTTATTAATATGATTTATAAATCAAGCATTTTTAGCCTAGTTCGTTGCGTTAGTAGGTAACTTTTATTTTATGTACGTAAATAGGTGTGCAATAATTTTTTTAATAGAAGAACACATAACCAAAAATTATTGATTTTTGACTGCTTTCAGCTAAATTTTCCGAATCGTTCAGAAGATAATCGTTTCCGAGATAACTTATCTAATAAATGGGTGAGCGTGTCCATTGACAGAGAGAGAACTCAATGAACAAAAGGATTTCGAGATTCATCAAAGTCATCGGAATTACCAACTAAAGAACATAATATCATTCCTTACTCGAATAAATGTCACAAAACTATTCAAAGCAGACTTCCGCTTTTACTTTTATCGAAAGCAGATTCTTGTGTTTGTAATGTGTGTAAATTCTGATTGGCTGCCGATGGCTTTTGCCAAAAGGACACGGCTACTGTCTGTGGATCTAAATCCTAAACCGCCGAAGCAGTTTTCTTCAAACTTATTACTTATGATTTATTAGGTGCTTCCTTGAAGTTGAGGATAAATTAATTTATTTGTTTAAGTCCGAAAAAATAACGGTACCTGCCATACAAATTACAATTTTAAATATCTCGCAAACGGCTCTAACGACTTTGTTGATACGAAAAAAATCAACGCACTAAGTTTCAGACTACATTTTACATTTTTGATTAAAAAATGTTTACATAATATTGATAAAAATATTATTTATTATTATTATTAACAGCTCCTGCCATACAAAGCTTTTTTTATATATGTTTGACTTTTTTATTAACGGCAATGACAAGGGGGTTTCGAACAATTTTTTAAGCACAAATACGAATTCTACGAATTGGTGAGAGTACGATAACTTTGGGGCCAAAAACTTATACCGGTTTTTTGTAGAGGGGTAAAAAAACAAGCATTTTTTACTATTGGAGGTAGGGGCAATTTTCGATATAAATGACTTAAAATGAAAAAAAAAATTAAACAACGGCAACACTACAATAAATTACTATACCGGGTTTGAAAGCCACAAGTTTGTTCTTTATACCTAAATTTAAATTAATTTATTTATGTTAATAGTTAAAAAAAATTGCATGCAAACTCAAAATTTTAATAACAAAAAATGAAAAAAAAAATTATATTCATTTTGTTCAAAATGGTGAAATAAAAATTAATGTTAAAATTAATTCTGAATCGAAAACTAAAAACCGAATGAGAAAATTGAATATTACTAAAAAAAAATATATAAAATTTGAATTTCATAAAGATTAAGTTATTTTTCAAAAAAAAAAAATTATATATTCTTTAAGAATCGAAAAACCAATTTTTAAAAAATTTGAATAGGTACCTATGCTTTGCACTTTTATTAACACTTTTTGGTAACATTTGCATAAAAAATAATAATTTTAATCGGTTCATCTAATAGTGAGAAATTCGAAAATATAAAAATTAAATATTTGTTTACTTACGAGTAATTTAAGAACACACACATTTTATTATCAAATTTCTTGAAACCGTTTTTGAGAAATAATAGTTTTTTATAAACATTTATATGGGCAGTACCGTTGATTTTTTTAATTTAAGATTTTTTTTTTGTAACTATTCACGATAAAAAACTAACGAAGCTTCAAAAAAATCCAAAAGTTTTTTTTAAGTTAAAAAAAAAATTGTTTGTAAAATTTTGGCTTACATTAGTAGGAGTGGTCAAGATCCAATGCAACTGGTCTTGTACCATTGCAAAAGTGTAAAATTTAATGAATGTCAAAGTTTTACACTTTTACTATGCCCATACCCTATTGTAACAGAAAAATACAAGTGTGAAATTTTTTTAACACAAGCTTGAGATATTTCAGAACAAATGTGAAACAGATTTTAACATTTGCTTCAGTGTTGCTATAGATTAGTAAAGGAATGTTCACAGTCTGTCGCAAAAAAAATTTTAAATTTTACAAGACTTGTATTTTTTCCCCCGTGATCCAGATCAGATCGTTTATTTATTTGCGTTACAACAACAAAAACTAAATCCTTTTTTTGGTCTAACGTTAATAAATAGATGATCTGATCTAGGCTTATAATAATGTGCACCACGTTTAAAGCAAATCCATCCAACCGCTCAGGCTGTAGACTCGTGGACAGACGGAATTTCGGGATCCACTTGGTTGGTATTCTCTATCATCGTAATGTCAAGTTTGATCATAATCTCGAGTTTTTTTTTACGAATCCATATTTATGCCATTAGTACCTATGAACATACATACATACATTCTTATATCGCAAGTAAACAATATTTGTGGAACACTTTTCCTTGCTTGCTTTAAGAATACAATGAGATAAGCCCCCTGGAATTTACCTGTACATGTATGGCATATACGTAAGTTGGAAATAGAAAATTAAATCAAAATGAAGGTTTCAATATTTGACATTTTTTGAGGAAATAGATAAGTAGATCATCAATATCAATATTTTTGTATATTCAATCCAATTCTTTCCACAAGATCGAATGTAAAAGCAAACCGCTGGCCTGTAAGTGTTGCCACTGTTCGTTTATGTTTTTATATTTTTGGTAGCTAATTCAATAAGAACAAAAATGACCTTCCTTTTATTTTTAACCAAAGACCGTAAAAAACAACCGCATTTTGATGGCAGCATCTTTATTTTAAGCTTTTGACACCGTTGTATAATGTATGTCTATTCTCTATTTAAAATTGCTATCCCGAACTTTACATCCATAGTGCCTTATTCCATTTTTATCTTATTTAAAAAAAAAAAACAAAAAATTTTTTGTAAGCCTGCATCCAACAATCACTTTACCAAGATCACGGCCAAAGTCAAAGTGATTGAACCTAAAAATACCTAATTACAGTCAAAATAGAGTTTATCAATCTTTAACCTAGATCTCTTCCATCCGACTAAATTAAAAAAATAAATGGGAAGTCGAAACAACCTCATTCATTAAATTTACATCATTATCAACACCGTCACTCTTGGACTGAATGATGAGACGATTCAATGAGAATACAAAAAAATATTAAAAGTCCCATACTACGTAGGTAAGCGTCCTCGTCCACATCCATCCATACATTCGTCAAAGCCCAAAGGGCTTGAACAATATTAAAGGCGGTAAGAAACAAACAAACCAAACAACCAACAACAGACACGCAACACGCTTCGTTGATTAAGACCTTATTAATTCAAGCCGGTTGCCGGTAGGCAGAGCCAGAGAGAGAATGGGTATTCGTTCGAGAAACAATAGATAGCATAGAAGCAGAAGACACGCACTTAAATAAAAGATACAATCGACTTTGTGCTCAAAGTCGGCCCTTTCGTAATGCCACTTAACGGTCTGACGGTGTATGTAATTCCAACACTCTCGAGTCTTGACACCTCACCGCAATGGCCGCGCCGGACGACACAGATAAAGTTGTAAGCGGGTTTTTGTCTTTTCACGGAAGTGCTTACCAAGATGTAAACACCAGATACCATGGATAGATTTTTTGAAAAAAGCCATTATGCTATATGTGTATTTGAGGCGTGCGTGATGGGTTGTTAAAAGTTCAAAAAATGATGATGATGTTTTAACAGTTTAATGTGCCTCCTGTGAGAATTGAACTCACGACCCCTAGGTTACAAGGCCAGTGCTCTATTACTAGACTAAAGAGGCATCTAATATATGAACATTGAGACAATGAAGAGCTACAAAGATTAAACAGTTATTAAAATTTTAAAATAATAGTTAGATGTAGTGTTATAGCTTTTATTGATTGAAGTTTGTTGTGTAGAGTGCACGAATATTTCTTAGAAATTGGTTAGTGTGTAAAGGAATGATTGATAAGTGAAGAGGAAATCAGTTTCGAAAAATATAAAAAATAAAAGAGAAGTGTTTGTTTTTTAACAACTTTAATAAAAACAGAACTATAAAAATAATTAGTCAAGCATAATTTAAAGTTTTTCTGATGGTTAACTCTTTTTCTGGAGAAAAAACTGTGTTGGGTGATTGTTTGAAGGAAGATAGCACGTCTCTCATTCTTGTTGCTTAAATAAATGTATCCCTTTTTAAAGCTCTCACGCTGTTTCCTGAGTTTACATTATAAATCCACCTGTAGGGTTACCGTTTGCTGATTAAAACCCAAATTAAAGAAAACATGCATTAACTTTTTGTTCAATACTAATTTACTATTTAAACCCAAATGAAATAAATAAATAAAGAAAATTTCATTATACAAATTAAGTCAAATATTTTAACTGGAATAAATTAAACTTATAGGCGCAAAAATTTAAACAGCCAATATTAAATCACTTTACTAAAATTTTTCGAATTAAAAAAAAACGTACATAACTTTTTGACGTTTGTAAATTTCAAAGTGGCATATGGATTTGTGATTTTAACTTTATACTCTGTTCAATTTATATATTCAGTACAGGGAAGATAGGATATTTGTTTTTCACCATTACTATTATGGATTTCAATAAGATATCTCTATTTGTATAAAGCTTTTCCATTTTCCGTGGTTGCCGTAGTGAGCATTATAATTTGGCATATTTCTGTCACAAATGTCGGTATGTTCAACAATTGTTAATTTAGATTTCATGAACAGAAACATGTATATCGTAAACTAAATCTAAAACAAATTAAACTAAATCCAAATAAAAATAAATCTGTCTTTCTCCACACCACCAAGTAAGATAGTAAGCGCGTTTTTAAGAGTTCCCCAGAAGATCTAATCTATTTTAACGTTAAAATAAATCACAAAAAACCCTATAAATAAGGTATAATAATTAACTTGTGTCCTTCGAAGAACTTGAAGCCATTTTAAATGTAAATAAGCACAGTATAAGAATAATAATATCACCTCAAATTGCACAGCACTATTTTAAATATTATATGTATATACACGAAACCATTTCCATTTTATTTTTATTTTCATAGACAAAAAAACTATTTGGTAGTTTATTGTTAATTAATTAATGAACCGAACTACATCAATAACTTGCCCAAATAGTAATTTTTCCTTTAAAAAAATACCAAACAATAATCTAAAGCTGCATTTTAACCGTTTTCCAAGAAAAAACCCAAAAAAATGTAAGCGGAAAGCACACAGTGGCAACATCTTTTTCCTTAAATCTAAAATATATGCTCTCAAAAGCTCTAAGAAAACTTCGATTCTGAAAGCTCCATAGCGAAAACCAAAGATAAAGGTATTAGAATTTCCATCAACGGACCAATGGTAACCTTAATCAATTTGTTTATTTCTTTAATAAGAATGTGTTTTTTTTTTATAATACAATTCTATATACTATACGGCCTTTAGTCCACAAAATTTGCGTTTCATCCCGGCAATCTCACTTGGACTCATCAGTTGGTTATTGAGCGCCTTACCAATACGCAATTTTTGTTAAGTTCAGTTCAACTTACTTGCATTTTTTGACAAAAAAGCAATGTGAACTATATCCAACAAGATTAAAATTTTAATCATTAAAATTGGAAGATTTTGTCCTTGGCCGCGGAGCAGACAGGTCATTGTGGAATGTACGTGGGCTTATGGAATATTTTAGTAGCAATGAAATGGTGCTAGCCGGCATCAGTGTGTTTGAAAAAGCTCTCCCATAAGGCCTGTACTGAAAATACAAATTGAACAGAGTATATTAAAATGTTAAGAAGATAGTACGATACTAAATTCGTTTAAAATTAGCAAAATCCTCTTTTAACTCAGTATCACACTAAAAATGATTTAAAATTCATATTACTAAATCGACTAAAATTTAGAGCCATTATCTTTTTGCAAAACACCCAGCGGTAAGATAAAAGGTGCGTTTCTTAAAGGGTATCCCCAGTAGGCCTAAAAATCCCTTACCGAACTGCTCTCTACTAAGAATGTTCGGAAATAGCATTTATTCCTTAGGGACAAATACCCGAAAACATCAGCCGTATTTTATTAGTAACCTATAGGTAGAGCAGTAATGAGAGTCTGAATAAAACTATTATGCACTTTTTATATACACTCATATTTTACATCTCCCTCTGCCTGCCAACAATGGGGCAAAAGCTTTTTGTCAGCAACTCGAGAGAGTCGTTCCATTCCAAATATTCCAAAGCTTTATCTACACTCATCGGCACTATTTTTACTGCGCAATTTATTCGCACTTTTCCTTTGTTGTTGTTTACTGAATAAAAATTTACTGCCCTGCCTATATATTTATCAATAAAAAAGGGCTATCCTAAATGCATTTTTAGGGATTTCTATACATAAAATGAAAACACGATACTATGAACACATTAAACGGCAGCACGTTTACTTCTTTAATTGAATTATTGGGCCCAATTGGGAATATCCCATTGAATTTCGTTTTCCACAGAATATTTAATTCCCTGGAAATTTTTCCTGCGAACGTGAATCTCCCACTGAATAAATTTCCGTGGAACCAAAAATCCTATGAAATGATAGCAAAATTCCCTGGGAAAGCTTATTCCCATACCAATAAATTCCAAGGAAAACGTTCGAGCATCATTCACGTTCATAAAAATCAAATTAAAGAAAAAATTCCAAGGACTTTTTTATTCACGATAACCCCAATTATTGTTTCTCAAAAGCACTAAAACAGCATGAAAAAGTAGTAACTACTTGCACCAGCGTGGTAATGGTAACTCGGATGTACGTCACAATACACACAAGAATAATTAAATTCTGCACTGCACTTGAATGTGCTGCAGGTATAATAGGTAAAGTAGGTCATTATATGTAGGATGCATAACATATTGTTTAAATTTATAGAAAATTCATTGGCGGGTAAATATTTTTTCTTTAGATTTCTTCCAATTTTGTAGGGTTTAAAAGTATACTGGCGCTACTGACTTGGAAAAAAAAACTCTCCCATAAGACCTGTGAAAATTTTTCTTGGTGAGAGTATAATATCAATTTGCAATAAAATTAAAAAAAAGCAGGTATAATTAGGTACTCAAATTTCCTATACCTATACAAAATTTCCTTAAAATTTTTCTAAAACTGATTTAAAAAAAAAATTGGTCCACCCGTTTTCGAGATGGAATTCATTTTTCTTTCAAAATACAAACAAAGTTTCTTCAAAAATTTGTATTGTAGTATTACTTAGAATTTTAAGAACATCTTGTATAAATTTTTGATTGAAATCGGTAAAATCTTTGATGAGAAAGTCAAAATTCGAAAATCAGAAAAAGGTCTATAGAAGGACACAGAATTTAAAAAAAATCAAAATCGTAAGAATAGTTTTGCGACCTAACTAAACTTTTTCATAACGGTATAGACGGTAAATACTGTTAGTTTGGGCTTAACACAATTTTCAATTTTTCCTCTAGAAAATTTCCTAAGACACTTAATTACAGAGTTTGAAAATCTCTGCAGTGGCTTATGCTGTGGATTGAGGTAAAACAGGCTGATGTATATACGAGTCGGAAGTACAGGAATGTCAATTTCGATCAAAACCTGGATTTCGAATTTTTTTCTAAATACACAACTTTCTTTACTTGTTTCTCGTCTCAGATCATTTCTTTATTAGAAAATTAATTTTCCACCTATTTCACAAATTCCAACTGAAATTTAAAAAAAACACACACACAAATACCCACTCTTCCTAAAGGATATTACAACATTCGGAACCTTTCAAACTGTCAAACTCTATCGAATTAACAACAAAAAACAAATCGCAGTATACAGTGAGTATACCTAACTAAAGTATATATGAAGAGGTACATTAGGTATTGTGTATACAACTTTCTAGGTCAAGGACTACCAAAAGGAAATACGAAACCAAACCCATTGTCAGCTTATCCATCTCAAACGATTCCATGTCATGATGAAGAGAAAGCAGAAAAGTAAGGAACTGAAAATCCCAAATCCATTATTGTGGTAAATCCAAAAAAAAAAAAAAAAAACAAAATTGTCAAAAGAAACAGACATAATTCAAGCATTTGAAAGATTAGAAAATGGTACAGCAACTACTCAAGCAGCAGCCGTTGTGGCGGCAGTAGCAATTTCCTGCTCGCTGAACAGAATGCTAGTTGTATATAATGTATGGTATGTCCTTCATCGACAGGTTAACAACAAAATTGCAACCACAAATCAACGAAATACAAAAAAAAATATACAACAAATCGTTAATGTTAGTTGAAACAGAAAAAAAATATCCTTTCATCCTGATTTTGTTGTGTCTGTTTTTTTTTCTTTGTTGAAACGAAAAGCACAAAAGGGCAATTGAATTCCTGTGGAAGTGGTTATCATTTTTTAAGAAGGGCAACAAAAATAAATACAATCAAACTAGGTCAGGAAGAGGAGGGAATAAATTTGAAAGAAGAATTTTAGACCTGCGGTTCATAGCTAAATGTACGGAGAGAATAATATATAATAATTGCTTTCATGATGACATTTGTTGCGAAAATTAGGTTTTTAGGAAAACAACGTTGAACAAACATAGAAAGTAATTTTCGAAACAACAATCATAAAATGAACGGGGCCCGTGGCGCGATACTTGTGTACTCGCCTGTCAACCTCGTGGTTGCAGGTTCGATTCCTACCGTTGTCTATGTCTTCTTATATTCCATTAAAAAACCAATTCTAAAATTGTCATTAAATAAGTTGCTGCTTTGCTCATTACATGCTGTTTAGGCATAACACTAACAACTACAACATGCGATTGAGCAAACTAGCATACCCATAAAATATGACAACGAAATAAATAAAATAATGCGAATTATAAGGGACATAAATAAATAAGACACGGTAATTCTCTCCGCATTAGTTCAGCCGCCATCCCTGGAGATAAATCTGAGACAACAACCAGCTCTAGTAACAGAACATCGCGCTACACATCTTTCCTATCCTTCTTTCTCTTCTTCCACCGAATGGCCACGTTGTGTTAAGAAAAACATATAAAGGGTATTCATAATCCCTTGAGCGCGTGCAAAAGTTATATAAAAAAACGACTATTGCCAATTGTCATATTTTAATATCCTTCTGAAGTTGCATAGAATTTGTTTAATACTTCCAATAAAAAAATGCGTTTCCAAAATCACGAATATATAATTTTTAAGTCGCTAGGACAAATTTGGATTGCAATATCTCGAGAACCAGAGGCTGCAACAGCGTTTGGTTTTCAGGTGCGGATAGGTAATGAATAGCCCTTTCCTATGATGTAGAAGCGTTTGGTTTTCAGGTGTGAATAGGTAATTAATAGGTCTTTCTTTTCATATATATATATCGATGGGTTAGAGAAACAGTTTTGAAAATACAATTTTTTTCCGCAAGTGCCTTGATTTTTTTTTCAAAAATCTTCAAAAAAATTAAATCGGCAAATTTTACACCAATGTAAAGGTCTGTTCAACCCCTTTCAAGCGCTGGAAACCGCAGCTTTTTGTGAGGCTTGGTTGCTGAGACTTTAGACTTCTAAACAAATCAAATGCAGTTGGACTGACAATCACGGGAACAATTTTTGGATTGCAATATCTCGAGAACCAGAGGCTGCAGAAACGTTTGAATTTCAGGTGTGGATAAGTTATGATTAGGCCTTTCTTTTCATATATATATCGATGGGCTAGGGAAACATTTTTGAAAATATATTTTTTTTCCGCAAGTGGTTAGCCTTGATTTTTTTTCAAAAATCTTCCGAAAAATTAAATTGGCAAACTTTACACCAATGTAAAGGTCTGTTCAATCCCTTTCCAGTGCTGGAAACCGATGCTTTTTGTAGGGCTTGATTGCTGAGATATCAGATTCCAAAACAAATCAAATGCAGTTGGATTGACAATCACGGGAACAATTTTGGATTGCAATACCTCGAGAACCAGATGCTGCAACAGCGTTTGGTTTTCAGATATGGATATGTATTGAATAGGCCTTTCTTTTTATATATAAATCGATGGGTTGGGAAAACATTTTTGAAAATACAATTTTTTTTCTTCAAAAAAATTAAATCGGCAAATTTTACACCAATGTAAAGGTCTGTTCAATCCCTTTCAAGTGCTAGAAACCGCAGCTTTGTGTGAGGCTTGGATTGCAATATCTCGAGAACCAGAGGCTGCAGAAGCGTTTGGTTTTCAGGTGTGGATAGGTAATGAATAGGCCTTTCTTTTCATATATATATCGATGTGTTAGGGAAACATTTTTGAAAATACATTTTTTTCCGCAAGTCGTTAGCCTTGATTTGTTTTCGAAAATTTTCAAAAAATTAAATCGGCAAATTTTATACCAGTGTAAAGGTCTGTTCAATCCCTTTCAAGTGCTGGAAACCGCAGCTTTTTGTGAGGCTTGATTGCTGAGATATCAGATTAGAAAACAAATAAAATGCAGTTGGACTGACAATCACGGGAACCATTTTTAGATTGCAATATCTCGAGAACCAGAGGCTGCAGAAGCGTTTGGTTTTCAGGTGTGGATAGTTAATGAATAGGCCTTTCTTTTCATATATATATCGATGGGTTAGGGAAACAAGTCGTTAGCCTTGATTTTTTTCAAAAATCTTCAAAAAATTAAATCGAATAATAATATATATTTGGGGGTGGCCGTGGCGCGATAGTTGTGTGTTCGCCTGTCAACCTCATGGTCACAGGTTCGATCCCTGCCGTAGTCTACGTCTTCTTATTTTTCCATTAAAAACCAATTCTAAAAATAAAATGTCATACAATGAGTTGTTGGTTTACTCATTACATGCTGTTTAGGCATAGAACTAACAACATGTGATTGAGTAAAACTAGTATACCGATAAAATATGACAAAGAATAAAAAAAATTAATGCGAATTATAAGGGACATCAATAAATAAGACACGAAAATTTCTCCGCATTAGTTCAGCCGCCATCCCTGGAGATAAAATCTGAGACAACAACCACATACAGTCTCCGAATATCGCGCCACACATCTTTCCTATCATTCTTTCTCTTCCTTAACCTCACCCCCACGCCCCCGCTGTGTTGAAACATTTAAAGGGTATTCATAATCCCTTGAGCGCGTGTAGATTATAAAAAAAAAAAAAAAAAATATATATCGATGGGTTAGGGAAACATTTTTGAAAATACATTTTTTTCCGCAAGTGGTTAGCCTTGATTTTTTTTCGAAAATCTTCAAAAAAATTAAATCGGCAAATTTTACACCACTGTAAAGGTCTGTTCAATCCCTTTCAAGTGCTGGAAACCGCAGCTTTTTGTGAGGCTTGGATTGCAATATCTCGAGAACCAGAGGCTGCAGAAGCGTTTGGTTTTCAGGTGTGGATAGTTAATGAATAGGCATTTCTTTTTATATATATGTCGATGTGTTAGGGAAACATTTTTGAAAATACATTTTTTACCGCAAGTGAGCCTTGATTTTTTTTTCAAAAATCTTCAAAAAATTAAATCGGCAAATTTTACACCAGTGTAGAGGTCTGTTCAATACCTTTCATGTGCTGGAAACCGCAGCTTTTTGTGAGGCTTGATTGCTGAGATATCAGATTCCAAAGCAAATCAAATGCAGTTGGATTGACAATCACGGGAACAATTTTTGGATTGCAATATCTCGAGAACCAGAGGCTGCAGAAGCGTTTGGTTTTCAGGTGTGGATAGGTAATGAATACGCTTTTCTTTTCGTATATATATCGATGTGTTAGGGAAACATTTTTGAAAATACATTTTTTTCCGCAAGTGGTGCCTTGATTTTTTTAAAAAAGTTTTCAAAAAAATTAAATCGGCAAATTTTACACCAATGTAAAGTCTGTTCAACCCCTTTCAAGTGCTGGAAACCGCAGCTTTTTGTGAGGCTTGATTGCTGAGATATCAGATTCCAAAACAAATCAAATGCAGTTGGACTGACAATTACGGGAACCATTTTTGGATTGCAATATCTCGAGAACCAGAGGCTGCAGAAGCGTTTGGTTTTCAGGTGTGGATAGTTAATGAATAGGCCTTTCTTTTTGTATATATGTCGATGTGTTAGGGAAACATTTTTGAAAATACAATTTTTTTCCGCAAGTGGTTAGCCTTGATTTTTTTCAAAAATCTTCAAAACAATTGAATCGTCAAATTTTACACCAATGTAAATGTCTGTTCAATCCTTTTCAAGTGCTGGAAACCGCAGCTTCTTGTGACGCTTGGGTGCTGAGATATCAGATTCCAAAACAAATCAAATGCAGTTGGACTGACAATCACGGTGCTGGAAACCGCAGCTTTTTGTGAGGTTTGGTTGCTGAGATATCAGATTCCAAAACAATTAAAATGCAGTTGGACTGACAATCACGGGAACAATTTTTGGATTGCAATATCTCGAGAACCAGAGGCTGCAGAAGCGTTTGGTTTTCAGATGTGAATAGGTAATTAATAGGTCTTTCTTTTCATATATATATATCGATGGGTTAGGGAAACATTTTTGAAAATACAATTTTTTTTCCGCAAGCCTTGATTTTTTTTCAAAAATCTTCAAAAAAATTAAATCGGCAAATTTTACACCATTGTAAAAGTCTGTTCAATCCCTTTCAAGTGCTGAAAACCGCAGCTTTTTGTGAGGCTTGGATTGCAATATCTCGAGAACCAGAGGCTGCAGAAGCGTTTAGTTTTCAGGTGTGGATAGGTAATGTATAGGCCTTTCTGTTTATATATATATCGATGGGTTAGGCAAACATTTTTCAAAATACAATTTTTTTTCTGCAAGTGGTTTTTGATTTTTTTTTTTAAATCTTCAAGAAAATTAAATCGCAAATTTAACAGAATTGAAAAGGTCTGTTCAATCCCTTTCAAGTGCTGGAAACCGCAGATTTTCTGCTGGTGTCATTTTTTTTATTTTTGTAAATAATGAAGTTAAAATGATGAAAATATAAACATCGAATGCTTATTTAGAGCACATGTTTGGTTTCTATCAACATATAATCAATTTACAACGCATAAACACAATAATTGTGTTCATCAAAATTCAAATACTACAATTGCTTTGCTATCTGATTAATTAGCATTTTACTATACGATTTAACAAAAGGTTTAAAATTTATGAAAAGTTAGTAGACTACACTATGTATATAATAAATTGCTAACTAGTATCGTGATAAGGCCTTAATAATAAGTTGTTTAAAATTTTGCGTCAATGTCATTATTTATGTAGTAGTCATGTGGTGTGGGAGGAAAACTTTTGTGAGAATATGTAATTGCTTGGCTTTTATCGACATTAAGTTCTAGATTGTTCTTTTAACATCACACAAAGAAATTATCCAAGTCATTTTGCAGACGCAAAGCATCACAAGTTGAAGAAATTACTCTGAAAATTTTCATGTCGTCTGCGTATGTGGAGAGTTCAGAATCCTTTGTTACTGATTCTACGTCATTTATTGTCAGGATAAAGATAATAGGACCCAGGTGGCTATCTTGTGGGACGCCAGATTTAGCAACGAAGGGACCCGATATAGAAGACCTGAAAAAGACTCGATATTTACGATCAGAAAGTTAGGACTCCATCCATTGAACAAATCCAGGAGAAAATCCAAAAGCTATAAGCTTGAAAATGATAATTTTGTGTGAAATGTTGTCAAATGCTTTGCTAAAGTCCGTGGCAATCACATCAACTTCGTCTTTCTTTTGTAAAGAATTTAAGGTATATGAAACAAATTCAGTTAAGTTAGTGGTCGTAGACTTACCCTTAAGGCACCCATGTTGTTTGGTGGAAAATAAAGGTTCACAATGAAAGTACATTGTGTCGAAGACAATGCTCTCGAAAAATTTGGGAACACATGACAGTTTGGCGATTGGTCTATAATTATGGAAACATTTGCTTTGCAGCCCTTTTTATGGATATCAATAATAAAAGAATCTTTCCATATTGATGGAAAAATCCCTGAAACAAGTGATTTTTGGAAAAGAGTGGCAAGAGGTTGTGCTAAATTGGCTGCACATTTCTTTAAAACATTTGCAGGCAAACCGTCTGTTTCCGATGAGAAATCGTCTTATAGTTTGTTAATCTTATATACCACATAAAAGAGAGTAAACATTTTTAATAAATAGGGCCCTAAAAGTGCAACTATTTGGTAAACAATTTATAAGGAATAATGGTATTTGACTCTTCTTCTTAACTTTGCGAATCATCATTGTCTTGCCTTAGTATCTGGTGCACTTTTCTTTTATTTCAAAACAAACCTCAATTTCTATTATGTGAACTTTTTGTCTAAAATCTGAAGGGAAAATACACTCATAAGCCACTAAGTTTAATACGAATCGGAATATTATTAATAAAAAAGAATCTTTGTAGAAAATGCACGTAACGAACGAATGCCCCCAAAAAGAGACGTAATTTTAAATTTAATTAACGTGTCGAATTTAATTGACGTGTCGATATTGTGTTTTTACATAAAACAATATTTACTTACCCTTTAAAAATTTCGAAATTAAGAATAAATCAATCCAAATAAAACGAAAAAATATTATTTTTACATTTTAAGTGACTACAACTGCCTTGATTTATTTTTCAATACATTGCTTGTGTCTATACTAAGTATTTAATTATGAGCTTTTTAAAATATGCAACATAACTGTTTAATGAATATTTTTACTTGAAACAATAAAATATTTTTTATTTAAAAAATAAAAAAAAAATTATTCACACAAAAAATACCAATTACGAATTAAATATCGAAAAAAAATCTTAACAATTAAAATATTTTACTAATAATAATTAAAAATCATTAACTTTATTTTCTACACAATTTTTTTGGTTTATTTTTTATATATGTTTTTGTAAATACATAATTTATGTTTTTCCAATCAGTCAATGTTTTTTATCTTTCTTGCACTTATATCATATCACTTTAATAAACAAATAAAATAAATTGTTATACTTATACATAATAATTTTATTCAAAATGTCATCCAAAATATTACAAAATAAATCAAAAATTCCTAAATATAAACTAAAAAATTAAATTTTAGAAAATAATAAAAATTTTGAAATTTATTGGTTTTTTTTCGTTTAATAATAGAATTTTTTTTATCTGATAGAATATTAAAAATTGGTAGTAATGTATCGATAAATGTTTTTTGATCGTTAATATATATATATTTTTTAAAGATCGTGGTGTGTAATTTATGGTAAGGCCCTTAATTTTGTTTCGCGCTTCGTCTGTCTAGTTTTTATGTCATTGACAATAATTTTGTTTGCTTATATTAGAAAAAAAAAATTAAAATTATAAATAAAATTTTATCACTTAGTAGAATACTTCATTGGATTAATACAATATTTTTTTTTTAAATTAATTTTTGTTTTAATAATATTTTACATAATTTTATGTTTATTTATTTTATATTCATATTTTTTTTAAATTATCACATCACAATTTTAATTATATTTATTTCACCTTGCACATATTTGTGAAATATAAGGTTTACAGGAAAGTGCATTTTTTTTCATTAAATATCTAATAAATATGAGATGAAAGTAATAATAAAAAAAGTATTAAAATAAGAGTGGTTTGAAAAAACGATAAATTTAATTTTTAGTTGTGACAGCGCTTCATTATACAGATAAAAGTAAATGAACTAAATAAAAAAAAAAAATATTAAATTCAAATTTTCAAATTGGCAAGAAACCATAGAGAAGAGATCAGTTTTTTTTCCTGAATTTTTAAGTTATATTGACAGGTACCTAATGTATGGATGTAGCTATCTGTGCATAAAATAAATTGGCGGAAAGATAAAGTAAATTATAAATCTTTCAAACTATCTACATTTTTTTTGTGAAAATGTACTTTGAACTCAAAACTATTTTTAGATTCAGAAACTTTTAAGAAGATATTGTTCTCAAAATGGGGAAATAAAAAATAAATTAGGTAAAAACATAGCTGGTGGTCTATATTTGTTAAAAGATTTTGATAATTGCTATCAATAGTTTGCGCCTTACTACACATTTTCACAGCTGATTTATGAAGTTCTAAAAAAATGCTACGCTAATCTACATTTGGTTCGCTGGTTTCAAGGTTTTGATAAGATTAGTTATTTTCAACAATTGTATTTCTCTAATCGGTCACTAGTGGTATATTTTGTAGGTCAATTTAAATTTAAGGAAAATGTAGGTAAATTTTGGGAATTATGTAACGGATAGCCCACAACATGATTTTCAGAAGAAGATGTAAAAATGATAAACAATTTAATTAGTTAACTTTTTTTTTTTTAAACTTACCTACTAAAATTTAACATCTAATATTGATTGGTTTTCCGAACTAAAAAATATTTTCGGGAATCTGACAGGTCTACAGAAAACCTGTGCACAATTTCATTAAAGGAAATTCCAACCTACTCCCTTGATTACCGAATTGTTTTTTACTAAGAATTATGTGCGTCAAATACGTCAACATTATTTATAGTAGATTTTCATTTTTCTTATGAAAAATTGATTAACAGGGTGTTCCAATTATTCATTAATATTTGTAGTACAAACTCTGCAGCTAATAATGGGGTACAATTACTGCTAAATGATGGCCTCGGATCTGTCAACAAATAGCGTTTCTTTTGATAAAATTTGACTCAACATCGCTCGGTAAAGAAATGATTTCCCAACCAACTGTCACTCTGTTTATAAATAGATTTTTCTATTATTTATATAAAAAGTTTACTATTATATCGATCCAAAATTAACAATCGCTTATTTCTTACTAAAACAAAGTGATAGGAATGTTGACATTTAAAATGTGCTTACATTTTAAAATGAAACCTCTTCTTGAAAGAACATATACAATATGAGGAGTCAAAAATGTTGCTGCAACATTCGCTATATACATAAAAATACAAAAACAATTCAAAATTCAAAGTTAAAAAACGCTGTCACTTAATAAAATTGAAAATAAAGATGAAAACATAATGATACAAATAAATAAATATTAAAAATTTATAATAATAAAAGAAAAAAATAAATGAGTATACAATTAGATAATGTTGCAAAATTTTATCAACACTTACAAAATAATAAACAAAATAAAAATTAAATAAAATAAATTTCAGGTTAATATAGAGCGCTGCGTAGAGTGCATTAAGCCAATGTAATACTCGACGATTGACTAGACTCAGAGCTTGGAATTGTTGAATAGACAAGTTTTTTTTTCTTTTGCCTCTGCGACAAGACCAAACCAATTGCAATAGTAAAAATTACTAAAATAGCTGATGCAACAATAAGCAAAATAATAATGTCGATTTCCTCCAATAAATTTCTTATGTCTTGAGGTTTAGTTTTGATATCAATAATAATTGTGGGTAAAGTTGAAGTTGTTATGGAAGACTTATCAACTTCTATGGTTGTGGTTGTAACAGGAGTGACTGTGGTTGATGTTGTAGACGAAGAAGAAACCTCTGCTGGTAGTTGTGTGGAAGAAGAAGTTTTGGTTGTTACTGACATGGTTGTGTTGGAATCGAAGTCCTCATCCATGGTTGGGGAAATTGTGGTAGATTGTCTTAAAGTTGTTGAAGATGTTGATGAGATTTCAGGGCAAACTTTGCAACATTTTCCTTCGATCTTAATTGGATTTTCACAATCTGCTGGCATACAAAAACTCTCCTGACACTGATTGTCACCATTCACACATTTGCACTCCTTACAGTCTTTATCCTCTAGCCAAGTGTCTCCATTCATTTTGGGTCTGTTTAAATATCCAGAGAAACAATTCATGGCACTTTGATCTTCATTTACCTCGCAAAGTTGCTCACATAGTTCATGCCCACCAAAACAATTACATTTAAGGCATTCACTCCTCCAATAAGATGTTTTTGGCTGACTGACAATACTGCACTCCATTTCTGGAATACACACATACTTTGGGCAGCAACTTCCTGGTAAACCATGGCCCTGCTCAAAAATAATTGCGACATGGTTTTTCTCGCATTTTGGAGGATTTGGGCATGTTTGACAGACGCACTGAAATTCCGGACAACATTTTTTGATTTCATCCTCGGAATGAGGCTGAACCCCAGGTATTAGGTCCCGTTTCCATTTTCTGTGGGGCTGATGGTGGTTGTGGTATTTAAAGAACTCTGGTTCGAAACTTCGATAATCCCCAGGAACGATCTTTATCGCTTCCCGACGTCTATGTTGAAGACTACGTTTTTGAAGAACATGTGGTGAATTGGTTGTGCTTGGTATGAAGGAGGTTGGATATAGCTCTTCGATCATACCATCAGCTGCAAGCACATCAAATGGATTTGAATAACTATCTTCTTCTTCGTCGTCGTCGAAATTATGAGGACCTGAAGATTTCAATTCGCTATCGATTGGACACTCGAGCTCTGACAGGGGACATTGAACTTCTCTGCAATCACCTTCAATATGATCTGAAACAAAAGAAAAAGGTGTATTACAAAAAAGCACTTACAACTATCAAAACAACAATAAATCAGGTATAAAAGTCTATTAAAATGATAGAAATCAGCTCAAACATAAGCTCTTAAGAGGCTCGTCTTTATTATTCAATTGACGTATATGTAAATGGATGTTAAAGGGCCCATTAAAAGTGCCGGGGTTTATAACCTTTTTCAGTCATCTTTGCAAAAAAAATCAATTCTTTATCTCAAGACATTACTTCCATGGACAAACTGACATACATTTTCGACAAAGAAGTATTTTTCCCAAGCCAACGAAATTACTACGCAGTTTATTATACAAATTTCGCTGGTTTGGGCCATAACTAATGATTATGTCACAGAATTTTATGACTTCAGTCAAAAAGCCTTTAAGCGTCAGTCCGTAAAGTAAAGGGCAACTCCATCAACTCTCGCGCTTAATTAACGGCCTTCCGAATCACCACCAAAGATGACTAACCAATGATTTCTGAGACTTAACGTCTGTGTATTCTTGGAATATTAACCCACTTGAAACTAGCTTAGGTTGCGTCGTTGACTTTACGACGACGACGGCCATATAGAGCGACAGAGCAGCAGCAACAGCAACATCATAAAGTCATCATTTTTATGGTGTACTTGTACATACAAATTCAGCCGCTTCCGGTCTTATAAACATAAAAAAAAACTATCTCAGCAGGGGGTATAGTCGGACAGTCATAACATACTGCCTCCCCTTGAAAGAAGTCTGAAACTTAAACCTGTTTCGTAAAGTAATAAAGGTTTGTACTATAGCCTTATGAGGAACATTGATAGAAGGCATTTGCAAATATACTATCTAAGCTCCCAGTAGCTATTTTATGCGAATTAAGTTTATGCGACGCACTTCCAACCATTAAACAGTTAAATGCAATAACAATCACATAAAAGATAAATAGTTGTCGATGGTGTTGTTATAGAGACAACATTGACAACAGGATTAGGTATAATAACTATGATTCGATTGTAGCTTCTTTCAGGAGATTAGAATCGAAAATCGAATGCCATTAAATGTAAGAGTGGGATTACTTAAGGAAAAACACTTTATTATGCCATTGTAGGTCTACGCTATAGTATTGGAGATACTAAAAATGGTGTTTGAATGTAGTTTAGTATTTTTATGACATTGGTATAGTAATGGTATTGAATTTTGTCGTTTAATAATAGCTGTGTTCTTTTTGCAAAAGCCATCAGCAGCAATGCAGAATTTACACATATTACAAATACAAGAATCTGCTTTCGATTAAAGTAAAAGCAGAATTCTGGTTTGTACAGATTTGTGACATTTATTCGAGTATCGAATGATATTATGTTGTTTAGTTGGTAGATCCGAAGAATTTGATGAATCTCGAAGTTCGCAGAGTTCTATGTCAATGGGCATGTTCACCCATTTATTAGATAAGTTATTTCGGAAACCAAACAATTCGAATATATTTGTGAACGTTTCGGAAAAGTTAGCTGAAAGCAGTGAAAAACAACAATTTTTGTTGATTATGTAATTATATAAAAGTTAAAGTTGCGTGCGAAACTACCAGATCAAAGATACTAGGTGGTTTGCCGTGGCGCGATAGTTGTGTGCTTGCCTGTCAACCTCTTGGTCGCAGGTTTGATTCCTGCCATTGTCTATGGCTTCATATTTTACATTAAAAACCAATTCTAAAAATTGTCATAAAATCGTCACCTGGTTCGGATATAAGATGAAAGAAAAGAATACCATTTCATTGCATTGTTTTTATTATTTTTCTATTCTTACATTTAATTTCACTTAAAAAATGTTCGTTTAAATGCTTAATTCTAAAATATAGTCTGCACTTTAAAAATGTTTTTCCAGGAACTATTGCCTTCTGTGTATAGATATTCCTTATTGCGTTTAATAAAAATATTTTCCAAAAGCCTAACATTTTCAAGAAATGTATAGCTTGGTTTCTTAAGTCCACCTTCCGAATTTTCATCCACCCAATAGGATCTGCCACCAGCAGAATATAGGGCCATTGCTGAAGGAATATCCTCAGTTTCCCAGCGTGCCTTTTTATTGGGATGCTCCAATTGTTTTTCTTGGGTAGATGTAAAAATCCCCCTTAAATATGTGCTCATAGCCTCATCATTTTGCGCCTGCTGATTCTTACGCTTCAGATTGCTCTTCAATCTGCTGACTTGCCTTTCAAGTACCACGATTCTTATTTCCTTGTTGCAGTTGTATTCAACCCTATTTTAGAAAATATTATTTTAGGTAACGCAAACTGATTTCCAAGTATATCTTACTCTGGGTGCTACCATTTGTGTAATACAATAAAATCATGGTTTCCACAAAATTCTTCCTTTTGTGAACTTTCGGGGACAAAGTTACCTGTCGAGGGTTTGTGACAAAAATAGGTATTAAACATGATTAAATATATAATATAGGACAGTTTATTTAAAATTATTACTTTTCGAAAGCAGCTATACATTCATTAACGATCCTTTTGTTTTCTCGCATTTCTTGTCTTTTGTCTCTCGAAGATTGTTCAGGTTCATTTGGCAAAGTTTTTGATGGTACTGATACTTCTTTAAAGCTCTCTTATTTTCAGGAACATTTAAAAGTATATCTTCCAAGTGCATAGTCGCTTCCAACAAAATGTTCTGAGCAAACACGACCACTTTTTAAAGAATAATATTTTTTTATTACCACAAGCACTAATCCACAATTTGCACATTTTAGCGTCTTTCGGGAGATAGTGAAATTTTAATTTTATTTCAATGTTTTTTCTGTCTGGTGAATTATTACACCCCAAAACAGCACACACAATCATTTTCAAATTTTAAAATTCACATTTTAAACGCGAAAACAAATAACCTGGTGGTTTTCCATCTCTGGCTTTTTGAAAAATAAAATGGATTACAGTAGTTGATATTTCCGAATCTAATATTTCGTCAGAAATGAGCGGTTGTGCATATAAGAATTGAGTTGTTTGGTTGTTTTGGAGGAGATTTTTGAAACGGTCTGACAAATCATCTGCTGAAACACTTAGACCAATAGAGTTGTGTGAACAGTTTATTTCCTTTGCTATCTTCCAGAATTGTTTTGGATTTTTGATTTCACTAAGTGATTGCGCTTGGGATTTTTCAAAATTAATTTTCTTTTCACGGCAAATATTCTTAAACCTCTCATTTGCTTTAATATATCATATCCGAATTTCGTCACAGGAGCATCTACGGAAAGCTTTGAATAATGCAAATGACTTTCTCCTAGCATTAAGGCATTCTCTATCGAACCATTTTTGGCTAAATGAATTAGTTATGCTTGAAAATAGTTATGCTTGTGGGTGGCCGTGGCGCGATAGTTATGTGCTCGCCCGTCAACCTCGTGGTGCAGGTTCGATTCCTGCCGTTGTCTATGTCTTCTTATATTCCATTAAAAACCAATTCTAAAAATTGTCATAAAATAAGTTGCTGCTTTGCTCATTACATGCTGTTTAGGCATAACACTAACAACTACAACATGCGATTGAGGAAACTAGCATACCCATAAAATATGACAAATAAAATAATGCGAATTATAAGGACATAAATAAATAAGACACGGTAATTCTCTCCGCATTAGTTCAGCCGCCATCCCTGGAGATAAATCTGAGACAACAACCAGCTCCAGTCTCAGAACATCGCGCCACATATCTTTCCTATCCTTCTTTCTCTTCTTCCACCGAATGTCCCCGCTGTGTTAAGAAAAACATATAAGGGGTATTCATAATCCCTTGAGCGCGTGCGAAGTTATAAAAAAAAAAAAAAAAAATTGAATTGATAGATGAGTTTTTTATACTTTCCGTTAGATGGTGTGAGAATGAGGTGTTAGACAGATCAGTTACTGGAATGTGTGAAAGGTTAACATCTAAATGTTGGTGGTAGGTTTCTAATCTTGTATGATTCCATTTTAATCTGTTGTGGTTCCGAGAGAGATTTCCATTCAACTGCAAATGGCATATGATCGGAATATTGATTACTTAGAACTTCAAATTTATTAATAAGATTTATCCAATCGTTGTTTACTGTGCAGTAGTCAATTACTGATTTATCTTACTGAACAACCTTATCAAATCTTAGATGTTTTTTTCAAACCAATAGTTTCGTTTCGAGACTTATATTTGTCAGTGGTACCAAAACGCATATACGAAGAATATTGGAGAGACTGTTGTATCCGTTCTGGAGAGTAGATCCAAATTTATCGATTTGACATTGTTCATTGACAACACAAGAGTATGTGCCTTGTTCACTGCTTTGTCAAACATTTTACTCAAATATTTTGGTTCGAAGGCTGAAAGATTCAGCTCATGCTAAATGAACATTGTTTGCATTAAAATTTCGCTGAATAGACCTCATTTTTAATTCCCTGGTACAATGGAGTGCTGCAACTGGACCTGTAGAAGTATCTGGAATAACTGTTACATTTTAAGTGTTTCTCACAATTGATGTAAGCTGTAAATTTCGGGGCTGAATAGATTTTAAAGTTCATTTAATACCATGTTCGACTCGATCATCGATATTAAACGTAAATTTTTAAATGTCAAAAAACTGCAAGCAAAACTCAAATGTTGGCCAATTCTTGCATCATCGAGTACCTACAGCCTGCAGTTGCATTATGTAGTGCTCGTAACATATAATTTGTAATCACTATTTTGAAGGCTATTCCAGTGCAAGATCCAATTGCAGCTCCGTCTCAAAGTGCCTTTCAGGGAACGAAATAATTAATTTTTCGAAAAGGATATTTAAAAAAAATAATGAACATATAATCATATGAAATTTTTGGTTGATAATTGGATTTGCTTCTTCTCTTTTCGATGGGGCAACTTGAGCATAGTGGTGTTGTTTTTTTTTATTTTTTTTCTCTATAGAATACAAATAAACATAATTTACTTTCAATGCACAAGAACATATGAGAACAAGAAAACAAATCCTAAAAGACCCAACATACAACACACCATTTTGTGGTGCATTCCACGTAATCCTTGAATCAGAAAACGAACAAATAAGATAACATCCTTTGTTACAACACACCGTAGGTACCTTTAAAGCTATGTAAACTCTTCCTTAAAAATTTAAAATAGCATGATATTTTTAGACATCTCGAAGCTGAACACACTTTCAAAGATACAAAATCTCAAATATACAGCTACACCTACCAAAAAAAAAAAAAAACAACGAAAGATAAACAGGGTGGATTAAAATTAATAAATGGAAAAGTTTTTTTTTCTCCTTGAAAATGGGATCCTTTGCTAAAGAAAATATAATCATTTTCCCTTTCAATGGTGCTTTGTTACTTGATAAGCTAAAAGTTCATACAATAATAGTTTCAACGTTAAAAATAATATTCCAAACCAACGTTCAGGATCCAAACTATATTGCATTATATAGGGTTGTGCAACAAGCATATCTAAAAAATTTTTAAATCCTCATTTGTGCATGTGTCATTGTGCGGTGGCGAATATACGAAAACGTGCCATTATCCTTATTTTAAGAACATGGATGAAAAAAAAAAATTCACAGGAAGCGAGTGGGTTCGTCGTTTGCTTGCATTTCATAAGTTTTATCATCCGCGTTGTTGCTGAATTTTTAATCGGGTACCTAAATTAAAAAAATGAAAAAAAGTAAATAAACGAGCGGAAGGAATATATATGCCGGAGCGAGTGCCATAAGGGTAAAAACAAGAACAATGACAGCTAAGAAATAATAGGTCGTTAAAGTGTAAGCAGGCAAAGAGGAGCTTAGAGTTAGTTAAAAGAGCATTCTTTGTGTCCTTTAGGAATTTCACTATGCATAGAATATATGTGTAAGGATACATATATGATTGGGGGCGTGTATGGGGGAGCAAAGAAAAGTACGATGTGATGTGTAAGAACTTAGAGTTCATATTTAATGTCGACGACACGACAACCACAACAGCAACGTTGTCTGGAAGAATTCTTCGGCTACATATGTAAGTGTTGACACTTTAACACAATTTAAGTTTTTTTTTAAATTTTTATTTTATGTTTTGATATATAAGCCTATACAGAACGTTATCATAATATACCTTAAAGTAACGTTAGATCGAAATTTTATAATTTTTTCAAATATGTATTTAAAAAAATATTTTTTAATACCTAATTGGGATTTTCTATCATACTGGAGAGTTTAAAATTTTTCGAAAACTTTTTGTAACCATGGAATAGCTCTACAAGTGGCCAGGGATAATTCAGGCTACAGGCAGTAACCTCAAGGTAGTTACACAACAAAGCTCCAATTTTAAATAGTGTATTTACTGTTGCTTAACAAACTTCTTTGCATCTTGTTCGAACGTTGTGCAAAATATGATTGATGATTTTTGTTTGATCATAATGAATTAAAGTCTTACATTTTCAAGTCTTAAATCCACAAGATAAGTATTGGTGCACCCCAGGGTTTAAATTCGTCAACTAACCTCATTTTACTTGCGATAGGTACCTACTATAGGGCAAGTTTTGCATTTGGAAAAAAAATCGAACCGTCTGTCTAAACTGAACCGATTTTCTTCAAACTTGGTATTTAAGCGTTTTAGGTGATTGTCCAAAATAAATTATTGAATCGTTTTTTTAGGTCCAAAACTAACGGTACCTGCCACATAATTTTTTTTACAATCTCAATTATCTCGAAAACGGATTTAACGATTTTGATGAGAAAAATTGTGTGCACTACAATACGCATAGAACACATTTTGGTCAACATTTTCAATTTTGTTATTAACGGTAAGTGCCATACAGCCAGTTTTTTTTATTTTGGACATTCTCATACACGACTCAACGGATTTGGATTAAAATTTTTATGTATGAGGTCTTTTAAATTCTAAATAATACTGCATACCAAAATTTTTGCAAAATATAATTTTTGAAAATTCAATACATATTTCGAAAATAGGAGCACGATTTTTTTAAAATTAAGTTTTTAATATATAATTAAATATATAAAATTGTCACACTTACAAATTTAGTCTCATCTGAAACTTCTAATCCACTATTTTATTTTGCCGACGACAGTAGTCAGAGCTTCTCATATTCTTATTCAGATTCATCTCCTTCTTCTCTGAATATGGAACTACAACGATATCGTAAGCTCACTTAATTCTAATCTCGACAGCATTATCTATTGAGGAATAAAATACAGCTTAGAATTTAATGCTGTTTTGAATGTGGAATCCATCGCCAGTATCGCTATCTATGAACGTCTCTTGCATTGGAGAAACCGATAAGCCCTCATTTTTTGGCATGAGCATCAGAAACCACATTTCGTGGAATGATCACGTATTCAAAGTTTCCAAAAATGCTACTAAGTGTTTAGATTTTCTTCGAAGATGCAAGAAATTCTTCTCTCCTACTGATCTGACTGTCATCTACAAAGCCTACATTCGATATTTCGTTTTTAATCTTTTTCTACATTCCTTTCCTATTTTTAGAAGTCACCATACCGGAGATGTCTATGACTTCCGGAAGATCCGTATAACTATTGCAAATGTTGACAGTACTAGTAGTAGTAGACAGTATATTCTACAGTCTGTGGTTAGATACAACTTGATCATTCTGACCGTCAGAATTTAAATCCCACATTCAATTTTGACGTTTCTTCAGTGGTGAAAATAATTAAATTCACCTCAATTCAAAAATTAATCTCAGGATTAAATTAAATTAAATTTCCATACGGCCTTAGTTTAATAAAATATACATAAAATGGTAAAACAGAAATCTAAATTCATATCTCCTAATAACTATAAGTTGGCACAAATATGAACGAAAAATTCCAACCGAAAAAAAAACAAGGTTAACGATGAAATTATGAATTCGGTTACTTTAGTAAAGTGGCATCACTTTTTTCTTTTATTTTTCATTATTAAATCTTTTAGAAATATGCCGCAATTTTTTTTTAGTTAAATCCCCTTTCCCTTCACATTTTTACTCGAGTTAAGTAAACAAAATGAACATTTCTGATATACAAACTAGATAGAAGTAAGCTTTTATGCTGTAACCGAAGAGAACTAAATAAAAAAAATCGAGAGGGTTTGTTGTTCAAGCAGACTGAGTGTTAAAAGTTGCAGCATCCCTATTTTAATTTTCACAACAGAATAGAATGTTGTTCTTTAATTTTGTTTGTTTTCAAATCCACGGAACGAAAGAAAACTTTATCCTTTAAACTCTGTTTTCCTTTACAAAAAAAGAACAAAAAAAAAAAATATCACACACAAAAAGTGAATGATGTGGATAAAACAGGACTGGTGGTATATTTTTACAGTGTTGCTCCTGTTTCAGGCGTCGCGTGGCGGTCGTCCTTCGTTAATTGAAAAAATATTTATTTAAGGGAAATAAAATATGCATAAGGCTACTGTTTAATGAAAGAATTTCTCTAAAGATTCTTCTGGACTATCATCACTCAGTGCAATTTTGAACCAGACAATGCCATTAAGAGAGTTTTTTTTAAGAAAAAAATATAATCTGTAAAACTTAATGAAAATCAACTCTCAATCTGAATTATGATTTCTTGAATGATGAGTCAAGCACATACAAAAAAAAAATACCTTCAATTTTCATTTTCGTTGGGTCCTTCGAGCCGGAAAAATCCATTTCATGCAGTAATCCTTCAGTACCTACCTATTCGAAACATATTTGGAATGACATTTATTTTGAATGACATTTGACTGCAGCGCATCGAGTTCCACACTCAGGAAAATTGTAGCTGGTTTCAGTATTAAAATAAAAGAAACAAACGTGTGAAAAAGTTTTAACGTGTATAAAAATATGAATATTCTCAACATGTCCACCAAAGGAGCAAAAAAAAAAAAAAAGGAAGAGTAATACAAATACGAAATTTGTCACAGGGCGAACGAACATAAATTTGTCGTATCCTTCGTCGCATGGCCAAATACGTCACGCACGCCAGCTCAAACTCAAACACCAGAATGCACATAGAACACCGGAAAAATGAAAAATGTCCTTCTTTTTGCCGGTGAATTTTTTTTCCAGGACAAAACACTGTTAAAAAAAAACATGATGCAGATGACATTTCTGTGACAACGACGACATATCATCCTCGGCTATTTTATTTTATTTATTTTTTTTTGTTGGTGTTTGTTCTTCTTCTCTGCAGCTTCCGTGCGTGAGTTGGTGGTGATGGGCAAATGGAAAAGCACTACTGATTTTCTTTTTGACAAAAAAAAAGTACAAAAGCCAGTAAAATATATTCCATGTCAGTGTCATTGCTTTTCCAAAATAAAAACACGAAAAAGATGAAAAAGAAGCTTTGTTATAGGCAAAACAGGGCAGGAAATAGCAAATTGAAGGAGGGATAGCGATGATGATGAAGGATAACTGCCTGCCAACTCTGGGAGGAAAGACTGCATCAGCATTATGCTGTCAGAATCTCCACTACACTAGAAGTCAAGCCTTCTTTTCTTTTTTTTTTTTTTGAGATTCTTCTTTCTATCATTGTGATTGATATGAGTGACGAACTGACAGTGCAATATACCAAAATGAATTATTATAATGTATACGAAGGTAGGAAATCAGGAAATCCGTTGTAATTTGGTTGATAAAAATAAATACAGAGAAATTATAACGGAAGGGCTTCTTATGAGTTATTTTTGTCTGTGAAAAGAATTTAAGGTTTAGTCTAGAGGAGGGATCCATTAGATTGATTAAATGAAACTATTTCATGTAAGAGGGGGGAATGGAGTAAAACAGTTCTTAATATCCATCGATCAAATTTAAGAGGCAGACCTCAAATATATACCTATGTAGCAGTGCAAAGGATTAATACCATACATACGTAAACAGATGATTTTCAAAATTATAATCATGGGTCATTTAAAGATATTAAAGTGCCATTACGTTGCTATTTCCAGGAAATAAAAAAACATTGCTTTTCATTTTTTCAGTAAATTTAAAATGATTTATTGTATAAACAAATTATAAAAATCAATAAATAAATTACACACTTTTAATTCAGATAACTTCCGCCGTTTAAAGAAACATGTTGACTAATATCCCTTTATCGAACTGCATGAATATTGAAGAATGAATTATAATGAGAAACACTTTTTACTTGTGATTATAGGTACTATATAAGGCAAGTTATGCATTCGTCGAAAAAAAAAGTTGTGAGATAACAATCAAACATGACATTACGACGATAGCGAAGACGAAAAAAGATGGTCTAAAAATTCTGTCCGTCTGTATGTCTGTCAGTCTGTCAGTCTGTTAGTCTGTCTGTCAGTCTCTCAGTCTGTCAGTCTGTCAGTATGTCATACTGTGGATCTGTCTGTATAAATGTATAGACACCTACAGCCCAAATGGGTTGGCCGAATTGATTCAAGCTTTGTATATAGAGTTTTTTAGGTATTGTACAGAGGGGAAATTGAAACTTTTTTTAGCTCAAAAACTCACGGTACCTGCCATATAACCGTTACGTTCAAACCTATTTTTCTCGGAAACGGCTCTAACGGTTTTGATAAAAAAAAATCAGTGCCGGCTTTTAGCTACGACCGATTACGGTTGAAAAAAAAATAGAAAAATGTCTAAAAACGGTATTTTCCATAGGACCGTTTTTTTTCTTTCGACTATCTCATAAATGGCTTAACCGATTCTTTCGAAATTTCACAAAAATATAGGTTGAGGTTGTCCACATTATACCGCGTTCCAATATTTTTAATTAATAATTTTTTGTATTTTTAAAATCATTTTTAAGAAAAAAATTTAAAAAAAATTACTATTCGAAAACTGCTTATTAAATTTTTTTCAAAAATTATATTTATTTGTATTTTCTGAATTGGCGTTTTTATATTTTTTTTTTAAATATTTTCAAAAAGTTTATAAAAAAAACTTTTTTTTCCAAGAACCGCTCCACAGATTTTAAAAATTTTTTTCTCATAAATTCAAATTTATCTAACCAATAAAATGGCGTACTTTTATTGAGCTTAAATTAGTTTAAGTATTTATTTTAGAATTTTGAATTATTTTTTCTGTAATTAAGCCGATTTAATATTTTGTTTTTTAGTTTGTATTATTAAATATTTAAGATTGTCCTACCAATTTTTTTTAGAAAAATATTAAAGATATTTTCTATATATAAAAAATGAAGTAAAAAAACTGCTTTAAATATACAAGATTTTTAACAGAAATATTTTGCATTCGATGTGATCGAACATAAGAGCAAGTTCGTGCGATACAGACGTGCATTTTATTTAGTTTATTTTCACCAGTGGGGGGGGGGGGGGGGGGAGGGAGTTGTTTAAAAAGGTTGTTTAAAAAATATGTATTAACTATTATAGCTATTATATATCTATATATTAAGATATATTAACAATTTTTACTTTCTATATAAAGGTGTACTATGTGCCAAGTTATGGATTCGTCAAAAAATCGAACTCGAGGTTTTGAACAAACTTGACATTACTATGATTACGGAGGCGAAAAAAGTGTGTCCCGCAATTGCGTCTGTTTATCCGTTTATATGTCCTCGAGTCTATAGCCTAAACAGATGGATGGATTTGCTTCAAACTTGGAACATATTGTTTTTTTCTGTAATATGCCCACACGTTTTTTTAATTTTTTTTGAGACGAAAAATAACGGTACTTGTGATACATTTTTTTTTTGGCTAAACAGAAAAATCTTGTTTTTTTCTCAAGCGATTTTTATAAAAAAAAAATTAATGCATTAGGGAAGGGAGAACGTAGGTACTTTTTGGTAAGTGTTTTTATTGCCTTTTTGATTTTCTAAAAAACGGTTCATTTGATTTTTTTCACTTTTTGTATGCCAAAAAATTTTTTTTTAAATTTGTTTGTTTTTGAAAACTCGAAATTTCGAAAACGAACAACTTCGTATTTGGTAGTTGGTTGACATTATCTTGAATAGTTAAAAAAAACTATTTTCCTAAAATAAAATAAAATAAAATGCACGACTGGATCGTACGAACTTGCTCTTGTAGCTCGTGTTTTAAACTGATAAAAAGTGCTAAAACGATCACTTCAATCAGTTTCTTGAAAAAACAAAGAACGCCATTAGATGCCACGGATCAATGAAAATTTTATAAAAAAGTATCTAGAAAATTGTAGGACGGATTTTGATGAAATCCGGTTTTTCATTTTTAGTTTTTTGAAAACAAACTTTTTTTGAAATTTTGGTATGCAGTTTTGTAGAGTTTATTAATATACATATGACTTTGAAATTTAATATTATTTTCTTTGATTAGTTTTAAAAATATTAATATTATATAGATCTTCTCAGATATAAAATTTGACATAAATAAAAAAAACCGTTTTATGAAAAGTACCGTTAATAGACTTTTGCGGTAAACTTGATTCATATCAAATGATAGCTATTACCAACAGAAAAATTCTCAAACATTTTTATCAAAATCGTTGGAGTCGTTTTCGAGAAAAATAAGATTTTCCTTCAAGGTCATATGGCATGCACCGTTATTTTTAGGCCTAAAAATAAAATTTCAATTTCCCCTCCGAGGAATGCCAAAATAATCAAAATACCAAATTTGAAGGCAATCGCTTGAGCCGTTTAGGTTGTAGCTCGTTATACATACAGACGGACAGACTGATAGACTGAGAGACTGACACACAGACAGACAGACATTTTTCACTTATTGAATGTTAGAATTTTTTTTTTTTACGAATGCATAACTTGCCTTTTAGTACCTATAATCGCAAGTAAAAACGGCACATTTCATACAAATGTTAAAAAAAAACGTCGAGAAAAAATGTAGGTATTTCTCAAAAATTGCTCCAAGAATTTTAATACGAGTATATGTGTGTATTCTTAAGTTAGTGCAATCCACTTGTAAGTAGAAAAAATATTTTATTTTGCGTACTTAGACCACTTTTTATATTTTTGACTTTCTCACCATTGTATGAACCAATTAAAATTATTTTTTTTTTATGAAAATGATCTATTACAGTGATTTATTACAGTAAAAAAACAATATCTAGGTTTGCTAAAAATCGAATATTGAATTTTCAATAAAAAATATATATTTTTTTCAAAAATAATTTCTTTATAATTCAAAGAACCTCTTATATACAAATTTTGATCGAAATCCGTTGAACTAAATTATGAAAAAGCCGAAAATCACAAATATTCTTCTATGACAGGTACCGTTAATACCACAAAACCTATTTTCTTGATAAACTACAACTGAACAGGACTAAAATAGTGCAACAAAGTAAGCGAACATAACTTTTTGGCGTTTGTAAATGTCAAAGTGTCATAAAGTAGTCATTTGGTGAATTTACTTACTTTTACTCTACTTTAATTGGCGCTCCCAACCCAAGATGGGCTACTGCCTCAAACAACAAGCGGGTGATTTTTGGTGATTTTAACTTTAGTAAAATGTTAAGAAGATAGTAGGATACTAAAAACGTTCAAAAAATGCTCTTTTAAACCTTGTATTGTACTTAAAACGATTTAGCATATTTCTAAATCGACTAAAATTTCGCGCCAATATCTTTTAAGATTTCAAATGAAGAAAGTCAGTTTCCAATGAAAGGTTTCTATATTTACCAAAAAAAATACATGTATTTAATTAAATGCTTTAACTACTCTCATGGCTTTCGAATTGTAATCGAAACTGCGTCCAACTGCTTCAGTTTCCATTTACAGAGCCTACGAGAGCAATTTTGCCAAACAAAGTGAATGCCTTGTCATTGCTTCCTGATAGTTCACCATATCTTCATCGACAATTCGGCACAACAAATTGCGTACAAATTAATTATTCTCGACAACTGGACTGTGTAGATTGTACTAGATGAACGTCTGCTCCGGAAACTGGTAACTCTTTCTGTGTTTTTGTTTTGTTTTTGTATTGTTGCTATGAATGTATATTTTACTGTAGACCAAATATTTGTACTATAAAAGATTTACTATCAACCTACTGTTATAGAATTCGATGACTATGTTGACTCGTAGTGAATTGATGTCATCCCACTATCCAGTCTCCACTATACTCGTACTGGGGAAGGCAAATCATTTATATGGGTCAGACTGAAAGTTACGTACGTAGAATGCGAAATTGGAAACAGCAAATTATTGTGTCATTCGATGGGTATATTGAATTTATGACCAATGTGCAAACTACTCTCTGTCATGATGCCATGTAAAATGTAATGCTGCATTGGGACAAAAATAACATACGTCTTATGGTGTTTTATTTTTATGGCATATGTACATACAGTGCATATATATTTGTATGTTTACTGCAGAAATATCAACCTTTACACTTGCTTTTCTAGTGTTTAAGGAAGCAGCAATCCTTTTTGTACAAGTTGAGATGTCTTCAATGATATATTACTTTATTGCTGGTAATGTGTATACTTCTCCATGTTATTCTTGTAATGTACATAAGTGAGTGTCCTTAGGGAGTATGAAGCTTCCATTTCCTCATGGTACACACATTTGCTCTAGGTATTTGTCGGTATGGTTTTAAAGTGGTCCTGTGGATATTACATGTATAAATAATGTTTTAAAAGTCCTCTTTACCCTAACAATATGGTGACACTAAATGACAATATCTAAAGTGTTTGAAAGTGAGCTACGATGACATTTGAAAAAGTTTTAATTTTCATATTTATGTAAAGGTATAATATGAGATTTAAGAACTGACCTCTCCCCGTAGTCAAAAACTGTTTTTTTTTTATTTGTAGGGTGATTCGGAAATAAAATGGATAGACATTTCTAAATATCAATTTGACTTTGAGGTTTTAGAATTTAAGAAGAAGGATCTGCGAAGCCTAAAACTGGTTCGATTCTTTTATTGGTTATCGGTCATTGTTATGAAAATTTCTAAAAGGCAAGTTATGTATTCGTACAAATTTTTTTTCTAACAATCAAACATGACATTACGATCATAGATAACACCAAAAAAGTGGGTCCCCCAATTCAGTCTGTCTGTTGTCTGTCCTCGAGTTTACAGCCTAAACGGTTCGGTGGATTTGCTTCAATGTTGGTACATATTGTTATTCGGTAATATGCGTTTTTTTTTCATTTTTCCAAGACGGCAAATAACAGTAGCTCCCATACATTTTTTTTGGCCAAAAACAAACATCTTATTTTTCTCAAAAACGGCTCTAACGATTTTTATAAAAAAAATCAGTTAATTAATAATGGGAAAGGGTACCTTTTGATATTTTTTTTGGAAAAAAATTGTTATTTTTGGTACCACTTGTAGAACCATTTTTTTTTGGTTTTCGATTTTCTGTGAAACGGTTAATTTGATTATTTTGAATTTTTTTACAAAGAAGCTCCTAGCAAGTTTAAACCTTATTGTAAGAAAAAAATTTTCAAAAAAATTTTTCTTTGGAAATTAATTTTTTTGAAAATTTAAAATTTCGAATACGCCTCAAAATTTTTTTGGAAACTGCGTATTTTGTGTTTTTTTTGACATTATCTTGAATAGGTAAAAAAAAACTATTTTTCTAAAATAAAAAGCAACGGTACATCCCATATAAATGTTAAAAACCGTTAAGAAAAAACCTTAGTTCTCGAAAACAGTTCCAAGAATTTTTCAAAAAGCAGTCACAGATGTTTTTGAAATTTAAAAGTTATATGTATATTAAAAATATCTTCAAAATGGCGTTTCAATTTTTTTTTCTAAAAATGTTTTCAAAATTTTATACTTTAAAAATTAATTTATTCAAAAACCGCTCCAACATTTTTTGAATTTTTTTTGTTCATATATTCTTATTTATCCATGAATTCGAATTGCATCTTTGTTTTCCCTCAAACTATAACGACTAAGCAATATAAGAATATTAAATTATGTTTATTATCCATTTATTTCTGCCTTATTATTATTCCCTTTTTAAGAATTGTTGCGTACGTCACTGAATACTAAATACAATGTAGGCTCTCATACATTTATGTATACATATGTGTCTTATCTATGCACATTGCACCTAAATTATAAAGTTGTATGCATATAGCTACTTACCCACCTACATCCTACATTTTCGTTATTATATGGGGTTATCCATTGTGCGGTTTCAAAAGTATAGGGCTTGGAATTCGACATCTGATAAACTAAGTTGTTAAACCAATTTTTTTTTCAGTTGAAAGTCTGACATTTACGAAAATGGATCGCTTTACTATCGCACAACGCATACAAATTGCTCAAACCTACTACAAAAATGGTCATTCTGCTACAGCCACATATCGTGCTTTAAGAGGAGATTATGGCTTACATAATCGTCCAACTACGCAAGCAATTGGCAAAATTGTGAAGAAATTTAAAGAGACTGGATTGGTTACAGAATTTGTAAGGCCTGTGCATCATCGTTTCGCTCGTACCACTGAAAATATCGCTGCTGTAAGTGAAAGTGTTGCCGAAGACCCGAATGAGTCGATTCCTCGTCGTTCTCAGAAATTAGGACTGTCTTACCGCACATTATGGCGTATTTTGCATTTGGATCTACACCTACATCCATATAAAGTCCAGCTAACACAACAACTGAAGCCAGCTGACCATTCACAACGTCGTAAATACGTCGAATGGGTGCTTGAACAACAGGCGGTGGACGTCGATTTTTCGAACAAAATTTTCTTCACCGACGAAGCACATTTCTCACTGGCTGGGTAGGTTAATAAACAAAATTGTCGTATTTGGGATTCTGAAAATCCTCAAAAATTACATTCATCCACAAAAAATTACTGTTTGGGGCGCTCTTTGGTCCGGAGGTGTGATTGGACCTTACTTCTTCGAAAACGACGATGGAACGACTTTCACCGTCAATTCGGAGCGTTATGGTCATATGACAACCGACTTTTTTTGCCTGCTATTGAAGAATACGACTTGGGGAATGTATGGTTTCAACAAGACGGTGCCACATGCCACACAACTCGAGCGAATATGGCTTTATTGCAAGAGACATTTCCTGGCCGCGTAATTTCTCGTCGTGCCGATATCAAGTGGCCACCAAGATCATGTGATTTGGCACCGCTGGGCTTTTTTGTAAGGCCACGCGAAAGACTGTGTTTATGCAGATAAACCTTTAATTCTTGAGCACTTGAAAACCAAAATTCCTCAAGTTATGGCTGAGATACCGCCCAATATGTGTAAAAAAGTAGTCGAAAATTACATCAAAAGAATCGATGTTTGCAACAATTCGCGTGGTGATCATTTAAATGTTGTAGTGTTTCGCACATAATGTCAACGTTCAAACTTTATAATAAAAAAGAAATATCATGAACAAAATATTTTGTATGTGTTTTATTTACTTTTACTTTTGAAACCGCAAAATCGATAACCCATTATATGTACATGTTTACATACATATGTTCCATCTATACATGTATGGAGATACATACTCTCCTAACTTATATAATTAAAATCCATAACTTATAGATTTATATATATATTTGAAGGTACCCTATGTATGTCATCCATTCAACAATTCATTATACTAAGAATCAATGTACTTTTACCTACATAGGCTTTAAGCCTGCATAGGATAACTACACCTAACTAACTAAACCTCAATGGTTAGCTTCATTAAAGTTGTTAGCTACAAGGGCAAGTTCGTACGATCCAGTCGTGCATTTTATTTACTTGAGATTATAGGTATACTATAGGGTACGTTTTGCATTTGGATAAAAAATCGAACTCGAGATTTTGATTAAACTTGACATAACGATGATGGAGAACACCAAAAAAGTGGGTCCCGCAATTTTGTAGAACGATCTACAGCCTAAACAGCTGAAGTGATTTTCTACAAACTTGGTACTGAAGCGTTTTAGATGATGGTCTCAAATAGATTTTTAATCAATTTTTAGCCCCAAAAATAACGGTACTTGCCATACCAATTTGTATAACATATTAATCATCTCGAAAACGGCTTTAACGATTTTGTTAAAAATTTGTGCGTGTACTTATGGTTCCATTTCCAAAGAAACTAAGACACAATAAAATTAGGCCTGGCAGTTAGTGGATTTTCTTAATCTAATTTTTAGTTTTTTTCTCGATCATAGGAGCAAAGTATGAAAATTTCATACCAATCGTTAGAACCGTTTCAAAGAAACCAAGAAGTTATAAGAAAGTGGGCGTAGTAGGGTACGTATTTCACTTAATCCTATTTTTTATTTCCTATTTCTTTTTTTATTAAAATAAACTCTGAAAAATTCTTCAAAATCTTTTGAGTCCTTTTCGAAAAATTTATACATAAAGTGGCAGTGACGGATGTTAATTAAATTATTTTTTGCGCATTTTTCTTGCACAAAAGAACAAAATCTAAAAATATTAAAGTCGTCTCCAAGAAATAGTCATTGCCGAGAAACTACGAAATAACAAAAGAGGGCGTGATTGCGATTCAATTTACCTTAATTTTTTTTCTCGCTCATACAAACTGTAAAAATGTCATCCAAATCGTTAGAGCTGCTTGCAAGAAACAAAGAAGTTTTACAAAAGTGGGAATGGACTATGGACAGATTTTATCAAATCAAACTTTTTAATTTGTTGCTTGTTTATTAAAATAAACTCTGAAAAAAATCTTTAAAATCATTTGAGTCGTTTTCAAAAAAAATTAAGAAATAAGAGAAGTAGGCGTGGCAGTGAGCGAATCTTACTTAAAATATTTTTTGATTTTTTTTCTTGCTCATAAAAATATTCTCTGAAACTTTCGTTTAAATTATTAGAGTTGTTTCCGATAACAAAGAAATGATCTAAGGGTACATGCTGGTGATCGGATTTTAGTAAAATAATTTTAAAAAATTTCTTCCACAAAGGAACAATCTCTGGAAATATCATTCAAATTATTTAAGTAGTTTAAGAATTAGGGATATTTCCGAGAAACCATGAAATAAAAAAGAGGGTGTGGAAGTGGGTGGATTTACCTAAATTTATTTTTAGTTTTTTTCTCACTCTCAGGAGCAAAGTGCGAACATTTTACCCAAAGATTTCCGAGAAACCAAATTTCAGGTTTACCTTTAAGGTAACAAGTATACATAATATGTATGGCAGTAATTTTACATTTTACAGATAAATTCCCTAAAAAAGTAAGCTTTTACTAAAAAATGGGGATCGAGAATTTAAAAATGTGTTTTTTGAACCAATAGTCTCCGGAATTTTCTAAGTTTTCTGTTCTCATCAAATCAATCATATATACTCACACTTAAATTGCAAATTTTCCAGAAACCAATGACAATTTTTGTTCGATTATTATCTAATCATTTCATTACACAGCTTTACAGCTGTAAATTGCACTGTAATAAAATACTGCTGCTTAACTTTTCAAAGATAATTTTAAAACAAGTCATAGTCTTTGACAAATAAGACAACACAAAAAAAAATACCACCTATCTTATCCAAAGCTGATAAAGGAGATTGACCTGTTGTGACTTTGATTTGACTTGTAAAAGTTTCTTGAAAATCAAAGTTAACTCACTTCACTCACCGTATCACTAAAGAAAACAATCTCACCCCTCAATTACTGTATCTAGACATTTTGACACTTGAACCACATCAAGAAGTAAAAGCAATCAATCAACATCACTGACGATTGCCGTTGCGTTGGTTCTATCTGTTTTTTTTTTTTTTTTGGTTAGAAAGAGCCTTTTACTGGGACAGGATAGTTCCATGACTCCCTGAAAAGTGGTCGTTTTTTTTCTAACTCATTCTAAAAGTAATTGAGAGCTAAGTGGATTTAGTTTTTTTCTCGATGCTTCATTGATTTCAATTTAATCGCTTCATGTTTCAGCCAAAAGCAAAGAAAAAAAAAATAAGAAAGAAACTAAACAATCCTGATTGAGGATAAGCGAGGAAAGGATCAAAAATTGTATTCATTGCATTTTTTCAATTTCTGTTTTTTTTTTAACATTTTTTTTTTTCAACAATCAACATACAAATGGGCTAATGTGTGAGTGCAGGATGGTGAATTTGATTTGCCCTGGGTTATCGTTGGTATATTCGGGAAATTCTTTTTTTCATTTTGTTTAAATTTTTGCTCGCTGCTTAATTTTAGATTGATCAATTCCCTTGCGATTAAAATATGCACTTAGTTCGATTTTTTTTAAAAGGATTGCTGTAGTGATGGCCGGTGATGGGGATTATTTGAAGCAGACATACAGTAGAACAAATTATATTCAAGGTTTGGAAAAAAAACCGAAATGTCTATTTGTTAAGTTTTGAATAATTTAGTAATAGTAGTAGGAGCGAGGTTCAAGAGCAGCAAAAACAATTTTTTTTATTATAGACAAAAATGTAGAAGGCATAAATGCATACCATCATAAGGCATTAATAAGGCATTTATTTTCGAGACAGTTTAGTGTTACAGAGGTAAATTTCTCATTGTTATCGGAGTACTATGTTGCCAAAAATTTGTACAATTAAAATTCGAATATCAAAATCCGGAATAGACTTAGTACTTTTTTGATATTAAAAATTCCCCCTTGCAACCCACCCATAAAGATATAATTTTTTTGGTTTATAAGAAAGGTACTGAAAAAATATTAAAAAATACAGAAATTAGGGATTTTTTTTCCCGTGGGTAGGTGTAAAACCTTCAAAAGGCTCTATGAGGACCGAAAAACGCGTGCTCAAAGGAGTGTGAGATTCTTACTGCACTAAAAACACCTCCTCCTCCCGATTGCAACTAAGTTGAAACTTATCTAGCAATTTATTTTTAACGAATTTAATTAACGTGTTGCAGGTAACTATCCGGTGATAGTTCCTGCTTATACCGCGATTTTAAAGCAGATTCTCGTTTAGTGCACCAGATCGGAATGCTTTGTCCTTCGCAGGCGGCGTTCTAAATTCGTCTCATCGATTATTTCGATTATAGTACTATTGCAGTGTTGTAATAGCCATTTTCTATGATTTCGCGCAACATTTTTTATTTCATCGCGAACCGTGGGAATCCCGAGATCTCTGTGGAGATCTTCGTTTCTAATGTACCAAGGTGCACTTTAGAAATTAGGGATTAATCCTGAAAAAATGCTCACTATTTTAAAATTGGGGATTTTTTGCTATTAAGGATTTTGTCATAATGCAATTTTCCTGTAAGTTTAATACTGAGGAAAACCGAATAAGTTCAAACAAGATGGAACGATATTCAACAATCATTACAAAATTTTGACAAGACAAAATAATTAAGAAAAAACTACTACAAAGTCCAAAAGGTAGTAAGCATTTGTAAGAAAAACTTATGAAATTCCTAATAAAACTTCAGTTCAGTGGAAAGCTCAAAAGAAAAAGCTGATAAGTCTACGATCCCACAAAGTGTTATGACGCATCCTGTAATTGAAAGTTTTGACAGTTGTATCATTTTTCATACTCGCATAGTTGCTAGATCTCGAAATACACAAATCCGCTGGAGGAGTTCTTCCACGCTGGCAAAACAACTACGTTAGCTTTCGAGTGGATGTGAAACAGCATTTGTTCAGCCCTTACAAAAAAATTCAGAAACTTTTAACTGAGGTCCAATTACACTTAAGTCAATTATCTTAGCATTTATACGCTGATTAAAAATAGTTTGAAGAACGAATGCTCCTTAATGATCGCCAGTACGACTTTTATACAGAAATATACCCCATTGTGATCTGATGACATGTAGTAATCTTTTCAAATGGTGGCACACATTTTTACATTGTTTTGGAAAAAGTATGATTAATGGCGTTTGATAACGTTTGCCATGAAGCATGCAGTTGGTATTGATAAATCCCTTCTTCGTTGGATTAGAGCGGACTGCTCAATATAAAATAAATGCTGGTGTGCCACAGGGCTCCATCGTGTCACCGATTCTTTTTCTCCTATTTATGAATAATCTCTTGTCTGATACTTCATTATTCATCCAAAATAAATAGTTTCGCTGACGACAATACCTGCAGCTTTTCATATTCGTTCTTAGGTTTAAATCTATGTTCTTCGGAACTACATCGACAACCGTATGAAAGGCTCATTCTTAGTGGAAACAGCTAAATAAAGGGTGTGTTTTTTAGACGTGTGGTTTTCAGTATGGCAATAGTTGTTTCGGAGTTGGCCTTTTTGACAACTGTCACTTCAATCATGCTCAGTTTGGTTTGCCATTTCATCAAAGAATAGACTTACTCCTGAACAATGTCTGAAAATCATGCAAATTTATTACCAAAATAATGGTTCAGTTCGCGTGACAAATCGCAAGAAAATTTTTTTCAGCGATGTAGCTCACTTTTGGTTAAATGGGTACATAAATAAGGAAAATTGTCGTATTTGGAGTGATCATAATCCACAAGCCACAAGTTTGAAGAAAATCGCTTCAGGGGCTTATGCCATACATCTACGAATATTACCAAATGTAGCAATGTTCTTTTGAAAAAAAAACTTAAACAAGGTTGAGTAACTTCTGATTCAGTTCAATTACTTCTTTTGACGTTTTGACAAAAGTAAACACGTGTTTGATTAAAGTTCTGATCAATTTTCCGAAACATAAAATGAAGTTAAATCCTTCTATTGAAGGACTCGTTTCACAAATTTTAAGTTAGCTATTCTTTACTTTTTCCAGGTCTCCAGACAGAAAAGTTTTGACTTTTGAAAAAAATCAAACAAAATTCGAACTCAGAAATATATGACCTCATCAATTCCTTATATATGAACGAGATTCCCCAGAAAATGTTTGCAGCTTTGCTTTCAAAGTCAAATACTAAGCAAAACAAACTTCGAATTCGCCTCCGAAATTTTTGGCGGAAACTAATGTAAGAGACTTGGATTTTAGAACTGGCCAAAACAGCTAACAACGCGATAGCTGTTTGAAAAAACAAAAGACCACAAACAAAAAAATATTCAAGAAATTCATCGAACTATGAGTTCAAACAATTTTTCAAATATAATCATTGTATGATTAAATGTGATTATTCGGGTTCGCATTGATATCTTTAAATCGGTACTTGACCAGACCAGTTTTTTCACAACCTTTATTCTCCCGTTATTAAGATATTGTTAGACGTTAAGTGAAGTTGATAACTAAAGAATAAATCTCAATAAGACTAAAACTTTAATCAGATATTTTGAAACAAGGCCTAAATCAGTAAACGTAATTTTATCTGTGCGATTTTATTTAAATTTAAATCCAACTAAATCGCCTTGTTTCTCCCACTCTAAGAGTGAAAATTTCGGTACAGGAAAAAAAGAATTTTTGACAATTTTAAATGGATCCGGGTACTCTCCTGTCCGTCGGCGTCGTCTTCGGTACTGCAAATCGATTGGAATTTATGTGTGCATTTTGTGTATTTTATTTTATACGAAAAATTTTGATGAATGAATTTATTAAATTTTTTTTTCATATGTCCTCGTCGCTATTGGGATATGAATATATTTTGGTTATCAATTTATAAGGTTTTGATGCCTAAAACAGTACAAGAAGAGGTGAAAATTTTAGAAAAGTTTTTATAAATTGAATTATTCATTGAGTCTGGGGAGAATTAATATTTAAACAAAAATTGAGATGATTGTGCTTGAATATTTATTTTGTATTTTTAGGCAGTCGCTTGGGCAGACAAAAATGTATGGACAATCCCTTTTTAAGGACACATTTTTTTTCTAAACAAGTTTATTTGTTTAAGGAACAGAACCAAATTATTGACTCAAAGTTGGGTGTTTTTAATATTTTAGGGATTTTTTTTATTTACCCTAAACTTTGAGGTCCTTAACTTTGAGATATCACAGACACAAACATAAACAAAATTCTGAGTACACAATCAAGATGTAAGGAAAAACATCAATAAATATAGGTACTTACGCCATTTCCACCTTGTTGTTTCGTATCCCAAACAAAAAATATTTATTACCTGAAATAATATTAAAATTCGAAACCCGAAAAATGAATATTCGATATCACGCAATCAGAAGCATCTGCAATAATTTCTGTCAGCCTATATAAAAAAAAATCTTCCTAGCCACCACAGATTTTATGCCCCCTTACTTACATACGCATTTATCCCCATTGTATATTTTCAATTCATGCGATGCCATATTTTTATATATATCAATATTAAAACCTATAAATGCACAATATGGCCACTGTGGAGATTATCGAGGAAACAGGACAAGATACAAAAGGACACAGTGGGTAAATGGTATGTATTTGTGAAAGCACACATAAAAAAAAAAAACACGAAAATGGAGAAAATCGGCTTTGCCGCGTGTTGTTGTACAAAAAAAAAAACAATATTCATTTCCGACCACACCGGACCACCAATCGCACCATGCCATATCGGAAGGAACCTTTCGTTTAAGAAAAAAAACAAATAAAAATAAAATAAAAACACATGCATATGCATAGTCATCAGAAATATTTTAATTTAAATTTACACAGTCCAGCTGGAAATGCCAAAATAAATGTTTTCAGTTGGTATGTATTCGTCTGTAATGTTTTTGGTTATTTGCCTTTTTTTAAGGGGAGGGGCATTTTATTTGTTTTGTTAAAATGTTTGTTTGCATAAAATGTGGGAAATAACAAGGTGTGGCAGATTAATTCCAACAAAATTCCTGAGAGTGGTAAAATGGTTAAGTGATTAAGTTCCATCTCTTCCGAATATCGAGGTTAAGTTCGATTATGTCCTCGAAGGCGTTTTTTAGCGGATTCAAATTTTAGTTAACTGAAAAAATGGTTTTGACGTTGTGATGCTTTTTTAGTTTATAGCAGAGGTAGCCTTTAGCGGGTCTAAAGCGGCCCATACACATAAGACTGGTGTATGACACTTGTGTCAGTGTAATTGAATGTGGAGTGTGTGTGGGCTGGTGTATACACAGGTTTCTGGTGTCGAACACGAACCAAAACATTTTAATTTTTCGTGTCTGTGCTCTGCCTGTGTTATGTGTGTGGGAATGTGTACGAGTATACCACATTTGGAAAATATATCAGTTGCATTCTGAGTGATGCGAATTGCAAAAAAAATCATATGGACCCTTTTCTATCGAAAGTCTGATAATAATCTTTTAAGTTGTGATGGGCATAATCGAATGATTTAAAAAATCGAGATTTTAGTATTCGAATCATGCAAATAATCGAATGATCATTCGAATTATAGAAAAGTACACAAATTTCAATAAATTACTCTAGTTTTGTTTTGTGCCATGTGCATAATATTATGTTCTATATTTATGTTGAATTTACACACAAAAAGGAATAATGTTACCTTCTCATATATCAATATGTAATTTCTACGACATGAAATTTTTTACACACTGTCCGAATTGGCCGAAGAGAGCTTATAGCAAGCTCCGTCTTCCTACCAATGGTTTGCCAACACAGAAAACTGTGTTATACCACCGGCTCATCATTTAGTGCAGTGTTAGTTGTTAGTAGGCATAATCTATTACAAATAACACTTACCCAAGTTCAAAATGAAAATTTAAACAAATAGTATTTCGTCAATACAAAACAAGAACATAATATCAAACAAGCAACATTTAGGAGCGTGGAACACTGGTTGAGTATATTTTTTAATTTAATTTTACTGATATTGAAATCAAAAATGTTTGAATTCCAATTTAAAAGTCTACCCATACGTCTCAAGGGCTCATGCATCCCATAGTTGGTCCTATGTGTTGGGACTTTAATCAAAGCGAGGCAACGGAGATAATTACCACCTCCCCGATAATTAAAAAAAGAAACTGAACATAGTAGGTCTGGTGCATCTGTGACGCCAGTTATTATTTGGTGGAAGAATACCAAATCATTGTTAGTTCTTCTCTGTGCAAGTGTTGGCATTTGAAGCATGGATAAACGTTGGTCATAAGGGAGGGCATTAGAAGGATCACTCCACTGAAGCCCTTTCAATGCGAAACGACTAAAGTTTCTTTGAACAGATTCTAATCTCTCAATATGAATAGCGTAAGAAGGAGTCCAAACCTGCGGTGCATACTCAAGGTAGTGACGAACCAAGCAGTTGTATAAAGCACGGGTAACATTGGGATCAACAAATTCATTGGACTAACGCTTCATAAGGGCTAACATTGAATTGACTTTGTTAACTATGATATTAATATGGGAAGAAAAGTCGAAATTGGGCGTAAGGAGAACTCCAAGGTCCCTTAAACATAGTCATGAGAAGAAGGAGATCTTTTTTTTGAAAATGTCATTGTTTGACATTTTGTCGGGTTAAGATTGTTCTTTTCACACCACAAGGCAAAGTGGTTAATATCCTCTTGCAATAGAGTTCGATCCTTTGAAGATGATATATTTTTATAAATCTTCATATCGTCTGCAAAGATAAGAGATTCGCTTTTGCGTACACAAAGAGGAGCATCAATAATAGCCAATGTAACACCTGGTTTGGCAATAAAGAGTCTTGAGTAAGAATTTCTGAATTTGACTTAATATAACCCATCTTCAAGATACGAGGATATCCACTTGATGAAAGATGGAGGAAACCCGTATGAATTAAGTTTGTAATTGATAATCTCATGAGAAAATTGATAAAAAGCTTTCGAAAAGTCTGTGTATACACAATCAACTTCTTGACCACTTTCTAGGGAGTTTAAACATTTATTCAAAAATACAACTAGATTAGTAACAGTAGAACGTTTCTGCATAAAACCATGTTGTTGGTTATATAAAATATTACATACAACTTGTTCGAACAGCTTTGGAATGCAAGAAAGATTAGAAATTGGTCTACAGTTTATAATATTGGTTTTGACTCCCTTTTTAAATGCTGGGGTTTTAAATGCATTCTTCCAAACTGAAGGAAATTTACCTAATTTCAAAGATAGTTCAAAAATATTTCTCAGAGGAAGAGCTAAAATGGATCAAAATTTTTTTAATACAGCAGGTGGTATTCCATCAGGTCCAATAGAATAGTCCTCTTTTAAATGTGACAAAAAGCTCAAAATTTTTTCGCGCTCTATTGTTATAGTGTGAAATGATACTTGAGGACAATTTCGTAAAAAATGAAAATAGTTTTCGTTCGATTAGCTAAAATTACTTGCAAATCCCTCACAGATTTCAGAAGTTGTGCTCAAGTTTACGTCATTATAAATGAGATTTACTGGATACCAGTCACATTTTTTTTTAGAAATTATAAATTTTTCGGGTCTAACTTCACAAAACGCACCATGGCTTCCAGATATTCGCTATAGAGTTCAAACGAGAGTTGTTTGAATTCTTCAAAAAGGGAAATGTAAACTACTTGATTCTCTACCATCATGAACCTAATGTATTTTCTCCAAGGCTTATTTCTTTTATTTCGGATACATTTCAGTTCTTTTGTGAACCAAGGATGACAAGAAGAATTAGAGGGAATATATCTTTTTTTTTTGTTTCACTAATGCATTTCATCAAAATCAAATAGAAGCTTGAGATAGTTGAGTCAAGATCATTAGAAATCGGTAAATGTTCTATACCAGAGTTTATTAAACTATCCAAGAGCTTTTGAATATCACCTTTGCGAAAGTCAAGAGTATGGGAACAGTCATGAGGATTACTATTTTCTAGTAAATGACGGCTCAAGTCAAGAAAAATGTCAAGAGGCGGGTGATAACGATCTATATTAAATAAAGCAGAAGTAGATTCTACCACTACTGTACTAACGGCGTCAGATGAGATTACAAAGTCGAGTTGTCTATCTTTAAAATTGTGTAAAGAGCTAACTTGATATAAATCCGTAGAGATAATATTATCCAACATTTTAAGCTCCTGTTGGGATGAACTTGTGGAAGCTTCAAAATAGGATTCGTCATCAAAGGGACCCAATCAATGCGAGGAAGATTAAAATCCCCTAATAGAAGGATATTACTGTCAATAGCTAAGCTAAAAATAAAATCGAGTCCTAAAGAGAGTTCAGTGTATACTGAAACAGGACTTCTAGGTGTAATATAAGCATTTAAAACAAATAAGACTAAGGATTCCTTGGTTATTTTCATGCACAACAGTTATTCCATTCTTCCTTTTCATTCGGTCGGATAAAACAAAAAAATCTTTGATAAATTACCTACCTGTATCTCGCGGCATCTACAAACATTTAACGAACTGTATTCGAGAATCGACTGATTACTATTTACTATTACTATTTTACTAGATCATTCGAATTATGAATGATACAGAAACAGATACAAGTACATACAGTAGATAAAAGTCTTAAATTCCACAGCGAACCTACAAAGTAACGGACATATAATCCACACTTCAGACTAGACACTCACACACCTTTGCATTGCATTTGGATTACGCCTAAATCTAAATACATACTATAGTAGTAATGAAGTAGAAGATGAGACATCCTACGCATTTATGAGAGATGATCATTCGAATGATGAATTCGAATCATTTAAATTACTTCAGATGAAGTATCCAGATGTCTCAAGATAATCTAAGAATCGATTATTTCATTCGAATGCACACATCATTACTCTTAAATACCTCGCAATGCGAAATTCAAGGCAGTACCTTACTTAGCAATATACTAGCCATTTAGACGACTCAAAAACGGAGCTGAATCCCTGTCAGTGTTGTGCCATGTAGACTAAAAATGTAGACTACATGATTGTCTACATGTAGACAATTCAAAATTGTCGACATAAATTTGTCGACTATATAGACATTGTAGAGAATTAGTAAAACCATCATAATTCATATTTTTTCTACTGAAATTTAGCAAACCATTAAACATAAATGATATTTCTTCCATAATACAAAAACATGTGTGTAAAAACAAGATAGTCGTGAAAAAATCATTTGATCTAAATCTAAATGTAAGTCGGTATACCTAGTTCTATGCTTATAAAAGTTTTAGTTTCAAATATTTAAATTAGAGAATATATCGAAAAACTTTAAATTATGGAAGAAATCTGTTATGATAAGCTTACTATTAGGTCCACTGAATCACTTCGGTTTTTTACTACTAGTCAAGTTTTAAGAACTTTTTCAATTTTATAAATTTAGTAAAAAAATTGAAAAAATGCCAGTAAAACTTGCAAATTTGGTTCAAATCAAAATGTATACTGACAAATTTTTTACATAATTTGGAGTTGTTTATTTTATTTTTGGTCCGATTTCAAATTCTTTTAGCAGATATATAATTTTAAACACTTTTTAACCAGCACCATTCTAAATTTTCTTAATAAACTACAACTTAACACGCATAAGATACATAGTGCGAAACAGTAAGAGAACATAACTTTTTGACGTTTGTAAATGTCAAAGTGGTATACGGATTTAGTACGATACTAAAAAAAATAAAGTAGCCATTTTGTGATTTTAACTTTAGTAAAATGTTAAGAAAATAGTACGATACTAAACTGGTTTAAAATTAGCAAAAACTTTTTAGCCTAGTATCATACTAAAAATGATTTAACATATTATTAAATCGACTAAAATTTTGCGTCATTGTTTTTACTCTGATAAAATGGATTACATTTGTTTTAAATAATATATATCAATTTTTTTATATTTCGATTCCCTATGAACAGGAACACCTCTAGTAAAGTGTAAAGATCATCATTGTACGTGAAAGTATGAGTACTTCTAATAATTGATACAAAAATCTGAGAAAAATCTGAGAATCGAAAATCTTCAGTTTTCATGTTTTACCTTTATACAAAATATGAATTCCCATTATATTAATTTAACAAATTTCATTTTTCTACAGCAATCTGAAGTGCGTCATAATTGATATCGATTCTAATACAGTGGGTGGATTCTACTCCCGAAAAGGAAGTCCTAAATCCTTTGGATTTTTCTTTTGTATAGGTATATGAACTTCACGTCAAGACCTATCGATCTACCGAATTATATAATCCTAGAGCATTACTAAGAGCTTATTTTAATTAAACCAACAGTGTTGGCAGAAGGGAATAAGTCTAAAGTTTTCAAAAATTGAATTTTGATCCAAATTCATTTCTGTAACGTCGAAAAAAGAAACAGAAATTGCGTTATGCAATTTCGCCCAAAAAATTTGGAACTATCACAAAAAAAATCTGAGTAAATTGTCGTTGTATTTTGTTTGCTCCTTTTCGCCATTATTTCTCATGTTTATAATTTTTTTTAAGGAAAGAACACCCAAAATTTAAATATGAAAATTCAAATGAAAGGAACATCCAAAATTGGAAATATCGCCCAAATAAGGGAATAACCTCCAAATATTAGGAAAAACGCCCAAATCAAAATCTTGTCAATAGTTGTACTCCTTTTTAAATCAAACCGCGCAATTTTTCGAATGATTTTACTTGTGAGACTTAGATGTGAAAGTTATTTGTTTACATTGTCGACATTATTGTCTACATTGTCGACATATTGTCTACATTCTCTACGTTGAAATGCAAACAATTAAAGTCGACACGTAGAGGAACAACACTGATCTCTGTGTGATTTTTGTAAAAGAATTTAAGTTTATTTATTTAATTTCCTCGTAACTAATTAATAATCACAAACAAACTGTGTTAGAAGAAAGCCGCTATTGGACCCAGAAATTATATTTTTTTTGCAACGCAGCGCACCGGTTGCATATTAATATCACGGTTGTCTTGAAAACAAATATACATTTGCATTTAAAAATTCAGTTTGGCTGAGCATACAGTTATAAAAAATGTTTAAATGGTATACGGGGCGTATACGTACTTTCTTTTTATATTTTTTCCTTAACAACTTCATGCCAATAATGTATCTATTTATTAAATGCTGTCAATTGTCACCATTTAAAATTATTTCCTTGAACTGAATTCCTTTCTATATCCAACTTTTAAGGTACCCACAAAATTAAAAAAAAAAATTCCGACACGACGTACGCTCCATTCCAAAAGCAAATAAAACGGACTTTAAACAATCGATCGTGCTAACGTGATAGCTTTTATTGCACCCTTTTAGCCACCGCAATACACGCAATGACAATTTGACGTCAAGCCAAATAAAAATCATGTTGAATCGTTTAAAATTTGACAGAGAGTGAGAGAGAGTCCATATTGAATGTGCAACAGCATACACAACGACAATAACGACTATTATACGACGGCAATCAACTTCAAAGTGACACATGTCAAAATGACAATTGCCCCGCAGCTAGTTCAGTTGGTCGGTCTCGTCAATTTGCGTCCCGTCCGTCATCAGTAGTCAGTCAGAAGTGTTTCAATTCTACATATACATTCAACTTTATTTCAATTTCAATTCTATATAAATGTATATCTACTCTCTCGCCACTTCAATTTATGCAACATGCTGCATGCAATATACTAGCTACTGCGAGTACAGAAAATGCCAAGCCCCGCATATTGTCAGTGACTGTCAGTTTTTATATTGCAATTTCATGCGAATGTCATGTGGTTGTGCTTGGCTCTCTGATGATAAGTCGAAGGAGTGGAAGGAATTTTATTTTTATTTTATTATTATGAGAAGGACGACAAAAAAAGAAACAATTCATTGTGCAGCACGAGTTTCTCGGAATAATGGTTGGGATCTGGATCTGAGTCGGAGCAATAAAATTGAAAGTGCTTGCAGCATTTGAGGGTATATGGGCTACATAATAATTGGCAATGTGCAGTGCAGTAATGTCGATTTCAATCGAACATGCTGTTAATTGGGTAAATTCAGTTAAGTTTTTTTTTCGTATTTTTTTTTTGTTTCATTTTATTGTATATTGAAGTGAAAAGTTAATTCAATGGTTGGGGAATTAGTGGAATTTGATTGGAAAATCATTTAAATCGGCGTCTTTTGATAAAAATATGTCTCAAAGCAATAAAGTCCAATTTGTGTGCATTAATAAAATACCGCCAGAAGATGGCGGAACATGAAAGGCCGATAATAAAGAGTTTTGCACTATGAACTTTTGTGGCAGAATCAATAGTGTTCATTGGCATGACATATACTTGTGACTTAAAGAATCCTTTTCCAGTCTAACAAATGTGACCAATCGTTCACATACATATCATCCAAACTGGGATGAAGTTATTATCTATTGCTAGCGCGCTAAGTTGATTGACTTTCTGCAGATGGATTTTACCTATACCAAAACTATTTATTCACCAATAACACATGATTTTCAACAGCTAATGATACGAACTTGTTCTTGTAGGTACCAACTTTAACCCAGCTAAGTATTGAGACAATGGCGCTAGTTAGTGAGTAAGTTGTCTTGTTATCATTGGGCAATAGACTTTGGTTCTTATTAAAATGAATTGTCGAATGGACGATTCAAGAAATAGTTAGGCACCCAACCTAATTTCATGCTATATTATGAATTTTAATCATTCGTATACGTATATGTAGTCATAAAATTTTACAAATATTTTTAGAATAAAAACAACTTAAAACGCCATTTTAAAGTGAAGGTTGCCGTGGCGCGATAGTTGTGTGCTCATCTGTCAACCTCGTGGTCGCAGGTTCGATTCCTGCCTTTGTCTATGTCTTCTTATATTTTATTAAAGACCAATTCGAAAAAGAGTTGCGGGTTTACTCTTTACATGCTGTTCAGGTATAATACTAACAACATGTGATTGAGTAAACTACTCATAAATATGACAACAAAATAAAATAAAATAATGCGAATTATAAGAGATATAAATAAATAAGACACGGTAATTTTCTCCGCATTAGTTCAGCCGCAATCCCTGGAGATAAAATCTGAGACAACAACCACCGTCTCAATACATCGCGCCACACATCTTTCTATCCTTTTTTCTCTTCTTTCACCGTATTTTCGCTCTGTGTTAAGAAGATAATATAAAGGGTATTCATAATCCCTTGAGCGCGTGCAATATTATAAAAAAAAATTGTTAATATACGTATAACATTTTAATATCAAAAATTCAGGGACACGTTTTAGTCAAGGAAAATAAGATATTCACTTGGAAAAAATTCCGACAAAGCTGAATTTTTGTGGAGTGCTTCATTTTTATGTAGTAAGCATTCCCTACATTTGGAGCGCAGCAAAATATTTTAGAGGGGGGAAAGTGGGTAAAATTAATTTTTTTTCGGAATTACTCGAAAACCATAGGTTTTTTTTGAATAAAGTTGCTGGTACACATTGTAGATCATGTTATTCTACACAAAAAAATTTAAGATACTTTTACGTACAATTACATGTTTTTCCAAACATAACTGAAAACAAAAAAATTCTTCACTCAAAAACATAAATTTATTACATTTTTTTGAAAAAAATGTACTACACCACAATTTTTTCGACCATTTTTCTCCAAAATCTATCAATTGTACTATACAAAGTGTTTTCACCTTTTTCGTGTAGAATGACATGATCAACAATGTGTACCAGCAACTTTATGCAAAAAAAACCCATGGATCGCACGAACCTGCTCTTATGTTTGTTAACATCATATATTTTTAAAGTCGTTTTACTTAATTTTTTATATATACAAAATTTTCTTTATTTTTTTTCTAAAAAAAAATGGTGTGATAATCTTAAATATTTAATAATATAAACTTAAAAACAAAAGATTAAATATTATTAAAAATTCTGAAATAAATACTAAACTTATTTGAGCTCACAAAAAAGTACTCCATTTTATTTCTTGTATAAATTTAAATTTATGGAAAAAAAAATTAAAATATGTTGAGCGGTTTTTGAGAAAAAAATGTTTTTTTTCTTAACTTTTTGAAAACGGCAATTCATAGGTATAAAGCAAATACATATAACTATAATTTTTGAAAAAATTAATGAGCAGTTTTTAAAATATAAATTAATTTTTTTTAAATGCTTTTAAAAATACAAAAAAAATATTAATTAAAAAAATTGGTATGCAGTATAAGCTGGCTACCTAAACCTATATTTATCTAAAATTTCGAAAGAATCGGTTACGACATTTATGAGATAGTCGAAAGCAAAAAAAAAGTAAAGGAAATTACCGTTTTCAGACATTATTTTAAACTTTTCAACCATATGATCTGTCTTTTATAAAAAGCTGCACTGATTTTTCTAAATGCAAATCATTAGTAGACGTTCCCCAGAAATATAGGCTTTAAAGTAAGGGTTATGTGGCAGGTACCGTTATTTTTTGGGCTAAGAAAAAAATTTCAATTTCCCTGTGTACAATACCTAAAAAACTCTATATACCAAGCTTGAAGCAACTCGGTCCACCCGAGTGGACTGTAGGTCTCTATACATACTTACAGATAGACTGACAGATATACAGACGGACAGAATTTTTACAACATACTTTTCGGTCTTCGCTTTCATCGTAATGTCATGTTTTATTGTTATCTGAAAACTTTTTTTTGACGAATGGATAACTAGCCTTATAGTACCTATAATCGCAAGTAAAAAATTAATTTTACCCCGTTTTCCTCCTCTAACATTTTTTGCTTCACTCCAAATTTAGGGTACTTTTTAGAAAATGCTAAGACAGTAAAAATGAAGCTCCCCACCAAAATTTAGCTTTGTCGGAATTGTTTCGAAGTTACATAATTTTTTTATCTAATTTTCCTGCTGTAATATTTTTGACAAACTATTAAATGCAATATTATTTATACTATTAGGGTAAATAAAATTAATTTTAATCGCGTCATCCATAATAACGAGAAAGTCGAAAATATAATAAAATGGACTGTACTAATTTACGAACAGAAATATTTTTTATCAAAATTCTTGGAGCCATTGTTGAGACAAAAATGTTTCCTAACGATTTTTGAACAATTGTATGGTAGGTGTAGTTGTTTTACGAAAATAGTTTTTTTTACAAGCATTCAAGACAATGTCTAAAAACTACTAAATTTTCGAGGAAATCGATTGTTGTTTCCAAAACAAAAATCGGCTTACAATACTCCATAAAAAATCAGATCAAACCTTTTCAAAAAGATCGAAAACAAAAAAATACATTAGACCTCATTTTCCAAAAAACAAATAACCAACAAGTAGTTTTGCAATTTAATAATTAACAATTTTTTTTATAAAAATCGCTTCAGTCGTTTTTGAGAAAAAAAATGACTGGTTAAAAAAATATGAGGGGCACTTTTTTTTTTAATTTAAATGATCTTAGAAAAAAATCAAAAATAAATTAAATGGACACGTTACAGACAAAACAATATGTACCAAATTTTAAGAAAATCCATCCACCGATTATGCTGGATCCACATTGGAGGACGTGACTTTATTAAAGGACGAATCGATTAATTTTTATAAGAACGCCTTTCGTCTTTCTGACCATTGAAGCGTGCTCCAGGCAAATATTTTGGCTATAAATGATGTTTTATTCTTAGTATGTTTTGGCTTAAGGAAAACGGGATTAAGACTTCTAATATCCGCATCTCAGATATCCAAGTTGCTAAAAAATATATGAACTCTGTCTCTTCAAACTCTAAAACAGTCCTAAACTGTCGATCGTACAACAGTGATACAATAGTTCAATATTCACCTCTGCTGAACATCGGGACATTCCAATTAATTGTAAGGCTGACGGAACTCTCCAAAAACGGAAGAACATTACCTATAGTCTATCAAATAGGGTATACATATATCGGGATACCTATCGCTACATGCAAATTTATATTCCAGAAAGATGCCTAAATAGAACAAAAGCTAGTGGAAAAATTTCACCACTTGTCTGGCGACTAAACATGTCTGGTCTACAAAAATCCAAGTGATCTAGTAACTGAGGACTTTAGTAGTTTTGTGAAATTTAAGGTTTTAGCGAATTTGAAGGTTATCTCCCGTCTAAAGTAATATCAAAAGGGACCAAATTATGGTCTAAGCTTGTCTGCATTTTTCGAAGGCACCCACTTCCACTTAACCTTAACTGACCATAGGTTAGGACAGACAGACAATATTGTGTGACTCGCTTTTATCGTCTTCACTAAGAGCAAGTTTGACCAAAATCTTGAGTAATATTTTTTACGATTTCAAAACTTGCTTCAGAACATGGCCGCCATAAACTGTCCAAATATAGCTTCCCCTATTGGAAAACCCTTTATACAAAAGCATTTTGAAAAGCTTCAAAAATTATATAAAACTGATATGTTGTGCGAAAGTTTTTCCTTTTCATTTGCTTTTCCTCTGTGGAAACTTCGTGCGTCTCTATAAAATTTAATTTAATTTTTAAAACTGAAACTTTATACCTATTTTGTAACTTTGTAACTTTTATATTAAATTAATTGGTAATTTTGCACTTTCTTTTAAATTTTTATTCCTTTTGATGCCATACGTCTTTGTTTTTTTTTTTTTTTTTTTTTAACTTTTTGACGAAAACTTTTATGTAAAATGAACCTATCTTTGTATCTTATATAACCCCTTAATCAGTTTTATAAATACACGTCGTCATTTCAAGTTTCTCAACCTGTCTGCAAACTTTGAAAATAAAAAAGACTTTAAATAAAAATTCTTCCTCAGTCCAATGAATGTAATGTTCCAGTTAATAGTAGGACACTTATTTATTATTCTACACACGTAAGAACCCTTACAAAAAAAAAAAACAAAACTTTTTGTATTGCCTTTTGGGGCCTATTAAAGTTTGGCAGGACCCAAACGTGTCATTGAAATGAAATGTGTCATTATAATATCCTAAACTAAGCTATCACAATCATTTACATAGAAAATAAAAAATGTGAATACCGATTTAAAGCAATTTTGTATAAAATATTGTTTCGGCTATTAACACCGATATCCTCTGCTTCGGTTTTGACATTCGATTAACCAACCACCTGCCTTAGTTACACCGCACGGCATGTGCTTAAATTAATATGTACGTATATCTATCGAAAGTGTATCATTGCCAACCCAAATCAACTCTTGCTTACACTTTAATGAATTTGTTGTGCGGGTGTGGGGTTAAATGTGGTATATTCATGAGAATGTTTCACGCATAGAATTTTACCCGAAAGTTAATTTATTTAATAGCTCAAAGCACCAAGCCTCGGGTGGCATTCCAAAGGGGGTAGTTGATTGTGTTACCTCCTGTTGTTGCCTTGCTGCTGCTACTAGACTGCTGACAAACTATCGTAACCCAGGTGGTCTAATAGAGGGGCGGGTAAACATTATTTTGAAGCTATTCCGAACGATGCCAGTTAGTCGCCATTCCATTCGTCAATCGATAGATTTTTGAGCGGAAAATTAAGTTCGAATTAAATTTCGCCCAAGCGATAAATTAAAATTGATGTTGGCATGTGCGAAATTTATCAAATGCTTGTAAAGGGTACATTATAACGTACTATTTAAAATATATTCTACAACACACCAACTCAATGAACGGTTAGAGTTAATCAAACGTCTAACGCTGGCAGTAATTAGATTAAATATGTTGGGTGAACGTTTTTACATGCAAGCTTTTGCTTAGTGGCTTATTACAGTTAAATGAGGAAAATTTGTATGAATTTATTTATTTATTAAATCATTTTAAAGGGTGTTTTTTTTAGACGTGTTGTTTTCAATCTGGCAATACTTTTTTCGGAGTTGGTCTTTTTGACAGCTGTCAATTGATTTATGCTCAGTTTGATTTGCCATTTCTTACTCAATAGACTTCTGAACAACGAACAACGTTTGCAAATCGCGAAAATTTATTACCAAAACGAGATGGCCACCGATCCCGATTTTTCCAAGAAAATTTTGTTCAGCGATGAAGCTCACTCTTGATTAAATGGTTACGCTATAGAGCCATGATTAATGACCTTTTCGTATCTAAATTGGTGGATGGTGATGTAGACAACCTTTTGTTCCAACAAGACGGTGCTACAGACACCGAAAACTGGTCGAAAAATGGGACTCTTGGCTGGAATTTATTCGATCCTATTACCCGAAATCATTTTTAAAACATAATGCCAAGCTAAATTCTTGGCCATAACATTAAATTAAATGCGTTTTATTTCTTCTTAAAAACCAAATGTCTAAAAAAAACACCCGTTATATTCAATTAAAAACAATTTTATAGAGAACAGAGTTTTTGTACAAATAGGGCGTTGAAACGTAATACTGCATTAGAGTCGCTCTTTTGAATCAATTCGCAACTCTCACAAATTACTCTTTTGCTGAACGATTAATTATAAATTTCACATGTGTGATTTGAAACAATTTATTGACTTACTAAGATTTAATGTTTAATTGTCACCATTAGCTTAATTTGGCAGAAATTGCAGTCTGAACGTTAAAAACTGTCAAACTCTATTCACGTTCATTGTTCGACAACCACTCACTTCAAAATCAGAGAAAACCAATTTATAAGACGTCATTCTTCCAAAGCAATGTGAACAAAATGTTACAATGGACGAATATTCGTTAATTCGTTGGTCCTTCTCATGTGAATAAATCATAATGACATCAAATCGCACTATGAATGGGTTGTAAATAAAAACCATCTGGAATTAATCGCTCTGATGGGATATTATGAGCATCATAAAATGGCGTGAGTCTACATGTTGAGATTTTTTCTTTCCAGCAGCTGTCTTGTCAGCAGCTGTGTACATTACATGAGATTCGACAACACTAACCCATCTGGATAGCTACGAGTATTGATCGACTTTTGAATGAGGCCAATCATAATACCCGAGAACGGTCTGTTTGTCTATCATATTTACAAAACAATGTTGCCAATTTAAAGTTCTTTACCTTCTAAAAAAAACACCATTTACTTAGTAAATTTTTAAAATGTTAATCCAGAAAATACGAAAGTTGCAGACAAAATTAGGTCAAATTTAATCCCTAATACCAATTAACTATTGAATTGGAAAAAAAAACACACAGAGTTCTGTATTGGAATCATAAACCAATTTGATGTTTGACTATAAAAGCCAACGAACACAAATTTCATTCCAGCCTCTTTGGCTTATAGCTAACTTTCAGCCAAACCAAACTTAACTGAAAAAAAAATGAACCAAGATTAAAAAAGACACTTTAAAAATATGATCCAACTGCGGGTACTTTTCTAATTTCCTTCTTGTTTGCCAACTAAAATGCATTCCAGTCATAGCTCTACTCTATTCTTGGTTGAATAAAAAATTCAAGTAAAACTGAACAAAAAAAAACCATCAGAATACCATAACGGTCTTTAGTAAAATTGAGAAAAAAAAAACGCAACCACAACCCTTTTAAGCCAACATAGCTTGGGAGGAGGCGAGTCAAGTGGAGTAGAGGCAAGAAGTTTTACGGAGAGAAGAAATTAATAAACCTAGTTTGGGAAGAGCTTTTTTTCCTTAACATTTCTGATCCTGCGGGCATGTAATTGTTTCGTGAAAAAAAAAATTTAAGGCAATCATTTCTTCACATAGGAAACAACATTGTTTAACGTAACAAAGTTCCATCAACAGGAAATGGTTTTTGCAAAGGGGTGGGTAGATTTTGACATATCAGGACGGTCATATTGCTCAGTTTGTTTATTTTCCTGTTTTTTTTTATTTGCCGCACAAAATTCAGAGCACAGTAACAAGTGACAGCGTCGAATAACGCGCTGGTATATTTGCTGACAGATTTCGAGGGCAGCTGACCAGGGGCGGCTTTCTCTTAATTGCATTCGTGCGCTGAACCACCAAAACTATGTTGCTCATTTTTTAATGAAAACACTAATTTGAAGATAACAACTTATTTTTCGCAATAGCGAAAAAGATTAATATTTAAAATGGCGATAAATGTAAATTATTGATATTATACTAGTAGTACCTATAAACTAAGAAAAACGCCTTTGAGAAATAGCATAAATGATTTCTCGTTCGCTAGGTCGAAGCGCACGGCGCGGCGGTGCTTGAGTAACTTCTATGAGGAACGAGCGAACATGCCTAGCGCGTGCCACAATAAATATTAAGAAATAACCCTATTCTCGTGCAGTGTACGAAAGCAAAAAGCTCTGCCGATCTTTACCCGAACCTCTCCAAAGATCTGGTCTTGCCTTGTATAAAAATGAAATGCAGTGTCGCTTTAGGTGCTGAAACTGATATTTTTGCATATGTGTAGGAGAAAACTCTTTTGCCTCGGAAAAAATCGATGTATTGATATAATATAAAATTGGTATATAAGGGGAATGTTAGTTTGTTATTCTTTTTATTTAGAAACTATTAATTTCTTTTATTTTTCTGAATACTAATATTGGTCAGTTATAGGGTTTTCGTTTGGTAAATTTATATTTTGATCTATAAATTGATTTTTTCGTAACGAATCGAATACGTTTTCAGTTTTCAAGTTTTAAAGTTTCTAAGTCCGATGAAGAGCTGGACGAATAAATGAATTCACTTAAAACTGCTCCCATTTGAACTCAAAAGTATTTTAATTCTTTCTTGCAACCGAAAAAATTATTATCAAACAAGAACTATTCAAACTGAAGGCTGTGAATTATGATGCATAGTGGTAATAGTAAAAGAGGGGTAGATCAGCTGAAAAATCCAGATCTGCAAAACCGATTTAAAGTCAAAAAATAAGTCAGTTTATTTGGCCAATCGAAGGCAAAAATTGTCAAAATCAGATTTTTGATAGATCTAAATCAAAAATAAATTGATTCTTGTTACCAAACGAAAACCCCATTTGTAAAGTACACTACAGCACCACCAGTTCCAGAACCCACCAGTAGCCATTGCAGCTGACAGCTGTGAGCAGGGTTGTCAGATTTGTATCGTTGTAGGTTGTCACATTTGTTTCGTTGACAAATTTGAAATACTTTAACAAACTAGCTTTCACTAGAGCATAAAATTTTTATAAAAAGGTTATTACAAAATATAATCAACTTTTAATCCAATTTAATTTACTTCACGAACAAAGAATACTGTCAATAAAGGTTGATATACAAATTTTTAGTTTATTCTTTCATATTTTCTGCTTATACGAATTAAAATAAAGATGGCCGATATGGCGGCAAATTCGAAATTAATATCGAAAGTTAAAATTCAAATGTACTAGTTCACAATGGTAAATTTCAAATTCAATTTAGGTAATTCATTTTAATTATTTTTTTAAATTAATTAGGATTGTTGTACTGAAAAATTAAATAAGGAAAATAAGGCGGATTTAATTTTATTCGCAGGAGATACGAAAATGGAAATGAAATATCACAAAAAAACTAATTTGTATATGTCAAAGTTGAATGTGAATAAATCTATAAATAAGGGTTAAATAAGAGCTGTATTTTTTTTAAATTGTGTAACAATATTAGAATAATAATATTTTATATACATCATATAATATATATATTTTTTTTTCAGTTTATTTTAAGGCCAGCTCGCAAGAAACTCACTGTTTTGACGGTAACATAACTTAGGTCTGGAATCTAGACTGTACCGGATAACCGGGGACGTCTGGCAACACTATCGATTTCATGTCAACAAGAACGAGTGCATCCAACACTGTTAAGGATTTTATATTCTTACGAGAAGGACATTGTGTGCGCGTTCATATGACAAAGAAAGGAATTTAATTTTGTGTATTCCAAAAAAAAAATCTACTTCCTTTTCAAGGGAAATGCTCCTCACTGAAGACTGAACGTAACTACTGCTATAGGTACAGTAATAGATGGTCTTCGCTATCGCTATGTACCTAGCTATATAAATATTTTTTTTTACTTTGTTTGATTTTTTTCCCCGCAGCGCAGAAAATGGCTCTCAATTTTGTTCTTTGGTTCATTGTTTGTAGATAGGCAGAATTGTTTTCTTTAAATTCGTATTTCGTATCCTGTTTGCAGGAGCAGAAAAAGAAAGACAAATCAAAAATCTGTTTGGCAGTTTTTTTTTTGGTTCAATTTTTTTTTATTATTATTGATAAAGTGAAGCAACAACAAAAAATAAAATATTAATCAGTGAATTCAAAGAAAAAGTTGAGGAAAAGCGTGCTGTTCTTTACACATATTTATATTGTTGCTGATTTGGCATATCTATACTGCGCATTTGATTTGAGTTTTATTTTTTGTTTTTTGCAGAAAAAAACTGAGGTAGAAAGAAAAAGTGAAAAAAAAATGTGAATGCCCTCGTTTTCTTTTTGTCTAACTTAACTCCACAACTTCACTACCTTCAAGATTCTGTGAAAAAGAAAATAAGCACTGAAGCCTACCCTAAGGTGAATGGACTACTTTGTACAGGAACAGGACAACAAAATAAACTGCCAACTGGTGCATGGTAAATAGTCAACTTGTTGGGTGACGATGAATAAAAATATACACAAATATATAAGAAAAAACAAACAGGACAGGAGAGAAGAACACTGTTCAACTTAAGTTGCCATATTGCTTGAATATACTCATTGGATGATACTAACGGAAGGTTTTTCCAGACGAGTGCTGGTTACACCAAGTTTGAGAAGTAAATCAGAAAAAAAAAATTATAAGAAATCCAGGACACGAACATCAGAACAACTGTGTGGGATTTGGCACTCCCAAGTGATGGCAGACGAAGTGAAAGTTACTTTTTACCCGATGATATTTTATTGAAATGCCTGGAGTTAAGGAACAAATCAAATTTTGAATTGTGAACAATTCCTAAGAAACTGAGATTTTGTTGATTTCAAAATGGCTATAGGGACTATCTCATCGTTCTTCAGGGTATTTTTTGAGCGCTCAGGCTTCTCTTAAAGAAGATATAAGTGTTCCTAACAAAAGTATGGACCTGACCTTTTACGGATCAAGGGCGCATTTAATAAGTAAGTAATATACAGTCTTCTAAATAATTATAAAATTTTTAAGCCTAGTTTGCAGCACGCAAAATAATGCAATAACCAAACTAGGGTTTGGCGCTAACTCAAACATTTTTTTTTTTTAAACACATCTAATTGTTCATTATTAATAAATTGATGCATGAATCAGACTTTTTCAACAAATTACATTCCGTCTGAAATTCTTATTATCGGTGAGAAATTAAAAACGTCCGCGGTACCTGTACGTTAGGCTTAAGTTCTGGAGGCTCAATGAGAGTACAACGGGATATCCATTGAAATGTTTCAATATACACTGACAGTTGTGATGAGTGTCGAGCTCGGCCGTAGATACAACGTGGTGATGTCTTCGATGCCAATATATTTCCACACTGGAAATTCACTTATGTGAATTTTGCATTGAAATTTCTGACAAAAAAATAACAATTCTTGGCACAATGCGAAAGAATGAAGATATGAATCCATCCGTTTTTTAAGAACTTCAAGGAATCTGTCACAATAAATAACAAAAAGCTGTACTGTCCACTGCATTCATCGATATTTGGATTTTCGCAGAGAATGATGATTATTAGTATCTTATGTTCCAAAACCAAATAAACAAGTTTTTTTACTTATCATCATAGAACGATCTTGAAAAGGCTATTTCAGGGAGTCATAACAATCTGGACATGATACTGGATTACAACCGGAGAAACGGTGGAATCGATGTATTCGACCAAATGGTTTCAATTTATTCCTATTCACGCTAAGCTAATCGCTGGCCCATGGTTGTATTTACAACTTTTTAGATGTTGCAGCCTTAGTCAGTCATTTTTGTTATCATTTTAATCCGCCAACAATGAACAAAAAATTATTTAGACAAGCTAATTGAGCTGGAAAAGGAGCTTTTGGAACTAGATTTAGATGAGCGTTCACATCCTTCGGTGCGGCATATAATCTCTATTATCTAGTTCGAATGCCCTTCGCATTTTTGGACGAAATTTACAGTTTTTCGAGCAGTGAACGAGAGATTTTGTCGTAGAAAGGCCATTTATAATGTAGATTCAATATTTTTTTTTCAACGATCTTCTATTTTCATAACTGGTGCCACATTTTGCCAAGATCAGAGGACAGAAGGACCAAAAAAAAAATGAATTTCGTTCACTAAATTTTCATCTCAGGCCGAAAATATGATTTAGAAAAAAGTTATACGCTTTCAAATATGCGCTGGGGTTCGCGCGATCCCTAATCCCTTGGGTTAAGCTGATAGGTACTAAAACAAAATAGCGCAAGATTTTAAACAGCATATAATGTTAATAGATATTCCTAAAGTATCAAACATTTATGTGAGTGTGTTGTTTTAGGTAGGAATAGAGTGCTTACAATTTTTTAGCGAATCTTAAAGTTACAATTAGAAGATGAACGAAATCTGCCATCGTGTTGCCTGCCTGACGTTACCACAAAATTAATCTTAACTCTATCACCACAGTCAGCGTCAATATTCACAGTGTGAATGCATATAACATTGATGATCAAATAAATGATGCAATATGTGTCAACGTGATTTTAATTCACATCTCAATGATTGAATAGTTACACAGTGAATAAGCATTTAGTATGGCTCTATATTTGACGTTGCGTAAACTTATATACACAAACCACTTTAGTTACAACCCTTTTTAGATAAAACAAGCTTAAGATTCCCCATTACATATTTTACTCTCCATTCAATTTATGGATTCATGCAAAAAAAAAATTATAACAATCAAACATGACATTACGATCATAGGGAACACCAAAAAAGTGGGTCCCCCAATTCCGTCTGTCTATCTGTCTGTCTGTCTGTCCTCGAGTCTACAGCCTAAACGGTTGGATAGATTTGCTTAAAATTTTGTGCATATTCTTTTTTTGGTAATATGCCCACACGTTTTTTTAATTTTTTTTAAAATGGAAAATAACAGTAGCTCCAAACATTTTTTTTTTTGGCCAAAAACAAAAATCTTATTTTTCTAAAAAACGGCTCCAACGATTTTTATAAAAGAAATTCTGTTCATTGGAAGGGAAGGGGCACATTTTAGTAACTTTTTTTTTGGAAACAAATTGTTAGTTTTAGTACCTCTAGTGGTACCATTTTTTTGGTTTTCGATTTTCGAAAAAAAAACGGTTGATTTGATTTTTTCTTAAATTTTATATACAGACGCTCCTATAAAGTTTAAGCATTAATATAAAAAAACATTTTTTTTTGAAGTTAAAAAAAAAACTTTTTTTTTGTTTGAAAACCCAAAATTTCGAAAACCACTTGATGGATTTTTTCGAAAATTCGTACTTGGGAGATTTTTGACATTATCTTGAACAGTTAAAAAAACTGTATTCCTAAAATAAAAACCAACGGTACCTCCCATACAAATGTTAAAAAAACCGTTAAGAAAAAAATTTATTTCTCAAAAACGGCTCCAAGAATATTTATAAAAATATGTGTGTGTTGTTATATTTCTACAGTCCACTTTTAGGTATACAAATATTTTATTTTGCGTACTTATTAACGGTACCTCCCATAGAACCACTTTACATATTTTCGACTTTATCACTATTGTATTGACCGATTAAAATAATTTTTTTTGTGAAAATGCGTCCTAAGAGTGTTAATAAAACTGCATACTTAAATTTTCAAAAAAAAGTTTTTCGATTTTTTAGAACTAAATAATTTTTTTTTTTGAAAAATCGATTTTTCAAAAACGAGCCACCGATTTTTTTTTGAAATTTGAATTTTATATGTATATTTATAATATCTTCAAAATGGCATTTCAATTTTTTTTTCGCAAAATGTTTTTAAAATTTTATACATAAAAAATTAATTTTTTAAAAAACCGCTCCAACGATTTTTGATTTTTTTTTTGATAAATTCTTATTTATCAACGAATTCAAACTTGCATCTTTGTTTTCCCTCACACTATGGGCGTGGCCGTGGCGCGATCGTTCTGTGTTCGCCTGTCAACCTCATGGTCACAGGTTCGATCCCTGTCGTAGTCTATGTCTTCTTATTTTTCCATTAAAAACCAATTACAAAAATAATTGTCATACAATGAGTTGCTGGTTTACTCATTACATGCTGTTTAGGCATAACACTAACAACATGTGATTGAGTAAAACTAGTATATTGATAAAATATGACAAAGAATAAAAAAATTAATGCGAACTATAAGGGACATCAAATAAGACACGGAAATTTCTCCGCATTAGTTCAGCCGCCATCCCTGGAGATAAAATCTGAGACAACAACCACCTACAGTCTTCGAATATCGCGCCACACTTCTTTCCTATCATTCTTTTTCTTCCTTAACCTCACCCTCACGCCCGCGCTGTGTTGAAACATTTAAAGGGTATTCATAATCCCTTGAGCGCGTGTAGATTATAAAAAAAAAATAAAAAAAAAAAATAAAGGCCAAGCAGTATAAACACATTTAAGTATGTGTATTATCCATTTATTTCTACCTTATTATTATTCCCATTTTACTAATTTTTGCCTACATCACTGAATACTAAATACAATGTAGGCCATTATAAATGTATGTATATATGCACATATGTGTCTAAGAATCACATGAATCTTATGAGTGTATAGTGCACCTAAATTGTAAAGTTATATGCATATAGCTACCTACTCACCTACATCCTTCATTATTATATGAACATGTTAACATACTTAGGTTCCATCAATATGTCTATATATGTAGATATATTTTACTCTCCTAACTTACATAATTAAAATCCATAACTTAGACTCAAAAATACATTTGTATGTAGGTACCTATGTAACTATTCATTTAATCATCCATTCCATAATTCATTATACTAAGTATCGAGGTAATCTTACCTGCATAGGCTTTACGCCTGCATAGGATAACTATACCTATAACTAAACCTCAATGGTTACATAAGAGCATAAATAGCTACATAAAATTTGTTAGCTACATAAAATCGTACGATCCAGTCGTGCATTTTATTTTTAATGCGTTTATGAATAAGAATGCTAAGGATTCATCTAAGGAGTAAAATATTGGTTAAATACCTTACTGTTACCTCATTCTGTTTCTTAAAGTTAAGTTTCAGTTAGAACATGGAACTATGAAAATTTATCCAAATTTTAGATTGCAAGTGTTACGGGAGTGACAGGTTAGCGCTACACATATGATAATGTAGAATTTTTAAGCATGCAAAGAATGTGTAACAAACGATATTAACATGAAAAATTATTGTCTAAAAAATTCACAAATTTCTTAATTTCTATTGAAAAATGAGAATGTTCTTACCCATCATCACCAAAACTAAAAATCATTAAGTTTGAAAATTCGAACATGTTACGTTTGTGATACAGAATTTAAACTGCTAATTTTAAATTTAGTAAATTTTCATAAAAAATATCAATTCGGTAAAACGAAATTAATTTTGTAGAATGAACAAATTGACAAATTTTTGTAACCTGTGTAACAAATACCTCTTTATGAACCAAGTAGCCAAAATGATAGTTTGAATTGAAAAATGAAATTACCCCAAAATGGGAACTGAATTCAATTCTTCCCTTTTTGTCTATCAGTAAATGGTTGAAATACTGATTGTTTTTACTTGCGAATAATTACTGTAGGTTCGGTGACAATCCGGCCTCTTTTCTAGAGCACAGACCGTTTTTTTCGTTTACGTGTCCTTTTTGTTTTTATTTTTTCTTAAAGAGGACACTAATTTGTCCTCTTTTTACTAAATTAACTCTTTTTACTACATAAACTCTTTATGTCTTCTTTTTTATTTGAAACATTTTTACTACAGAATAAAGCACTTCCTTTAGGACTAAATAACTGTCATCTGGGTCAAACTTTCATGACATTGTTTTTGCGAAGGAAAATACAAAAACTAGCAGTTTCTTTGAGTCTTGAACTCTTAAATTAAGTGTTTTTTTTTATGTTATAATTATTTTTATTATTGTTTTTGAAACTGAACAAATATGTGTAATCTGATATAATCTACTATAATCTAAAAAATCGAACTCGCGATCTTAATCAAACTTGACAATTACGACGATTTAGATCACGAAAAATGTGGGTCCCGCAATTCCGTCTGTCTGTAAGTCGACCTGCTGAATCGATTTGCTTCAAACTCTGTACCTAAGCGTGTTAGGTCATCGACTCGATTGCTTTTTTTAAAATCTTTTTATTAGCTCCAAAAATAACGCTACCTGAAATACACATTTTTTTAGCTAAAATGGTTAATCCCAATTATCTCGAGAACGGTTGAAACGATTTTGATAAAAAAAAAAAAAATCAGTACACCACTGTAGGTATATTCTACATTTTGCTCAGTAAAAATTTAATCGAGATGTTATTAACGGTACCTGCCATATTATCATCTTTTCGATTTCCGACTATCTCTCATGAACGGCTCAGATCAGATTTCAATTAAGAGTTTTACACAGGAGATATTTCAAATTCTAAATGATACTGCTTATCAAAATTTTCTAAAAATATTTTTTTTAATTTTTTGAAAAAAATATATTTTTTTCTTTTGGAAAATTCAATATTTCGGAAAGGGATGCAAGATTTTATTCTGTTCTTAAGTTTATATTATTATGTACTTAAAATGGTCATTCCAATTTTTTTAGGAAAAAATTAAAGAAATTTTATAATACAAAATTTATTAAAAAACGACTTTAAGGATACATTTAGCCATTTGTTCTTGGTAAGGTTAGGTTACGTTATAGTGGGTGTTAGCTGTTAAAATAACTAACTAACTAAGAGAGTTGGGTTTTTGCCCCAAAAAGAACTTACAATTATTTTGAGCTTCTTATGAAACGGAGGAGAGAATTAATGTCTAAGTGTGCTAGTTCATTAATGTCACTGAAGAAGAAGTATCCTAGAAGAAGTCTTCGCCTGTTAGACAGTGCAGGTCATATACAAAGGATATGAAGAACAGTTTCCTCCTCCTCCTCATCCTCAGTTGTTTGCGAGCACGCCAAGTCTTGCAGCATGTCTACCTCTATGTGGAAGTAAGTGTCCTGCGATGACACCTATAGTGGAGCTAATGTGCCGTCTGCATAGAAAGGTCAAAGCCTTTTTTTAAGATCCAGCTTTGGCCAAGTCTTTTTTGTCGTTAGACATGTGTTACCAGTTAGCCTTAGTTTAAATTTATATGTATAGTTGAAATGGGAAGTTTTGTTCCTTGTTGGGCGAGTTCTTCGTCAGCATAGGTGAATGTTGAAATGTTTCGCCATCTATTTAAGAGATGATCGAAAGTCGGGGCTGTTTTGGAGTTAATTTAAATTGAATCTAAAGATTTTAGCGCTGCCAGGCTGTCGGAGAAAATGATGATATCCTTTGCATATATCACGTTTTCTTTCGGCCATAGGATAGAACCTCCTTAATTGCCACTAATTCCGCCTGGAACACGCTTCAATGGTTAGGAATACGGAAGGAGAGACCAAAATATAGTCTGTTAGAATAAACACCATCCCGTACACCATCGTTTGTTTTTGACCCATCGGTGAAAAACTGAATTTTTTCATCTTCTAAGAAAGCATTATCCTCGCACTGTGATCTGGAGGGTATGCTTACCTGGAAGTTTTTAGCAAAAAGTGGTGGGGGTATGATGTAGTCTATGTTAGTTTGTGGGACACTGAACGTGTTCATTATGTTGGCGTGGCCAAAACTTTTGTTTTTCCACTGTGAGATCGCCTACAGGCGAATAGCTGAACAGGTTGCGGATTGCTTGCTGAAAATATCTAAGGGTGTCAGATTAAAAGGTAGTTCAAACGCTGCATAGTTGGAGTAGTACGCAAAGCACCACTTATACACATACAAGCAGTGCGTTGAACTCTACTCAGTTTATTATTATTTGTCGCTATGTCTAGAGCAGTCCACCAAACGACCATTCAGTAAGTAGAATCGGTCTAATAACCGCTGTGTATACGTATAGCAAATGGACTACTCGGCGCTCTAGACCCTATTTGTTGCCAATGGCCTTCTTGCAAGAGAAAAGTGAAACCGTGGCTATCTTAACTCTTTTTTGTATATTGGATTTCCAGCTGAATTTCTTATCCAGAATAAGACCCAATTATTTTGCTTCGTCCGAGAATTTAAGACTTATACGATTTATAGATGGAGGATCAACGTGCGGAATTTTGTGTATCCTTGCAAAGAGGACAAGCTCAGATTGATGGGGGTTTACACATAAACCACAACTACTTGCCCCATTTGTTAGCTTCTTAAGTGCAAATTGAAAGAGTTCACAGAGAGTGTTTGGATGTTTTCCTGAACCCGTAATAGCAACGTCATCCGCATAATCAATCACACTAAATCCCTCCTCTTCCAGATTTTTTAACAGTTCATTTACCAGTAAGTTCCAAGGGAGAGGGGATAGAATACCACGTTGTGGAGTGCCTCTACTAAGAGATCTTCTTGAAGATATAACACCTAATTTTGAGTTGATCGCCCTGCTTATCAGCAGTGAGTTATCTACCTTTAAACCTGAGAGTGCATTTTTGATTGCATCTGTGTTGACGTTGCTAAAAGCGCCTTCTATATCGATGAAAGCTACCAATGTGTATTCCTTGTGATGGAGGGAGTATACGATAATGTTAACAATTGAGTGTATTGCAGTTTCCAACGAACTCCCCTTTCAGTATGCATGTTGAGACGAAAGTCTAGTGTCAATGTTGTTGCGAATATGGATTTCAATCAATCGCCATTTGTTTCAAGAATCCTGTACTTACGATCTATCCGTGCATTTTATTTTTAAATGTATACCAGGTCGACTTTAGGTAAAATTAATTTCATAAATTTCACCATAGCTTCAAAGTGAATAACAAACATCCCTAATAATTGTCGTAAAATGTTGCTATATTAATTTGTTTAATTTTTTTATATTTATGATCAACCATAGCAAAATGAATTAAATTAAAATCCTCTTGACCCACATTAATTCCCAATCAGCTATGCAAATCCTTTTCAATTTTAAACAATGGGCAACGGCACGTTTCCATTCATCCACTCTCCGATATTATTATCACAAAAATTGGAATTATAAGAGTTCAGTTCAGAAACGATGAAACAAGGGACCTATATCGGTCCACTTTTTCATTTATTTATTATTTTAAACAAATCCCCATCAGAGGCGTCGAAAAATGTTTATTGCTGACTCGCATTATCATTTAAGTGGTTTTTTCTCCCTTAACGACACGACACCTCTTCCCGTCTGATGGCTATCGATATTAAGCTCTCAAGTATAAAATTTATATTAAAGCATACAGAAATTATATTGAAATACTCAGATTCACATTACATATATTTAAATGAGTCGGAATACAGAGACAAAATTTCGAATAAAAAGATAGGTGATGATCCGATTTGCGAGGATTTAAATTATCCCTTTTGCCATGATGGCGGAGAGCGGCCCAGTAGTAAATCGACCTCATTTGTCCTTTTAACGGTTGATTGCATAATGAATTCAATTTTTAAGGCGATGTCGTTAAAAATGGCGACATTTCCTTACAAATATGCATATACATTGTAAAGGATAATAGTAAAGTACCCAATTGAATACAAAATTTGTATAAGTATCTACGAGTTCACTGGAACAAAATATCCTTTTTTATGTGACGCTGACGATATATGTTTGATGAGCTGCGTTTTTTTTTCATTTTTGCTGTGTAGGTCGTTGTTAAAGCCTCAAATAAATAACTGCATTAATATGAAGCCGTTGATGAGAATCCGATGGATGGGAATTGGTTTTAATGGTTTACCAATTTTTTATATTTATTGAGGTAACTTGTATTAATGATGCAATATTTTGTTGCGCTTGCAGCAAATTTAATGCGGATTGATAGCCCATTAGGTTGATGTCACCCCTGTGTGTGAGTTTTCTTGTTTTTTTTTGTTAATGACTGTTAAGGAAAATAAAACGTAATAACTTTTTTTTGAGTATGAGTAATCGGCTTACTTTTTTTTGATCTTATAGGCTACTATTTGGATTTATCAAAATGAATGCTTGGAATCTGAAAAAAGGATTTGGATAGTGCAGCGATACCATTCTTTGCAGTCCGTCATTTCCGTCCAAAGGGAATTTAGGCTGGAGTTTGTCGGTACTCCTCCGAGTAGATATACCATTATGAGGCTGGTGAACATGTTTGCCGAATCTGGAAGTATCGAAAGAAGGCCGTATCATCGCGATCCCAATGTTCGGGTTCAGGATACAATCGAGGCTGTTGCATCGGCAATACAGGCAAATCCAAGTTTTTCGACTCGAAACTTATCGGCCAAATTGGAGTTAGCACACGGTCATTACAACGGATACTTCATGATGACTTAAACTTGTTTCCGTACAAAGTCCAAATTACAAGCAAGTTAAACCCTCAGGATTTGCCTGTTCGCCTGGAATTTTGCCGTAGAATGATAAAAATGGCCGAAGAAGACAACACATTGATAAATTGTTTGTTCATGTCTGATGAGACCCATTTTGAGTTGCCGTTTAGGCAATGTTTACGAGCAAAATTGCCGTATATGGAGTGAATTTAATCCAGAAATGGTCCATGACACGGAATTGGACCCAGAACGAGTCACTGTGTGGTGCGCAGTTTCATCAAGGTGTAATGTCGGGCCATACTTCTTTGAAGAAAACGGTGTAACACAAACTGTCAAAGGGGACCGTTATTTAAAGATGTTGAAGGAGTTTTTTTTACCCAATACTTCGCCGAAGACGTATCCCTTTCAGCAGGATTTGGTTTCAACAAGATGGAGCAAGTGCACACGTAGCCACACAAGTTACGGCGGAGCTCCAACGAAAATTCCCAAACAAATTGATATCCAGAAACGGCACTTTCCGCTGGCTCCCAAGGTCACCTGCCCTGAATGCACCAGACTTTTTTTATGGGGTTATGTCAAGCAGGAAGTGTACAAGACGAAACCCAGGAATTTGACTGAATTGAAGCAGTCCATTAATACAATAATTGAGGCGATCCCAATTTCAACCCTTAAGGCCGCAATGAACAATTTTCTGATCAGGTGCGCATATGGGTGGATGGGCGGGGATGTCATTTGCGGTTTATTATCTTTATAAATTATTTGTTATTGAAAATAAAATTTAATTTTTAATCCAATAAAAAAAAAATTATTGAAATACATCGATTAAAATAAAAGTTATTTAAATTTCTTATTGTAGCACGATTCGTGTGCCACCCTGTATGTACACTTTTGGTTGACAGGGTGTGCCAGATGTGAGTACAGAAAAGGTAATAATTAATTTCCCTATTTTATTTTAACAACAAATGTATGATTCTCTTTGTAAAAGTTTATTTTGGTATTTACTATTTTTTTTTGCCATATTATTAAAATGACAACTAGTAGGTTTTAATTTTGACATTTTCCATGATTTTCTTCACAAATGCACTTATGTTCTCCGTAAGGTCTTCAAGTTCATAGGTTTAAATTGTTTATGTAGTTTTCTTCACGTTGAGTTAGTTTTAGTTGATAATATAACAAAAAAAAAAAAAAACAACGAAATTTGTAATTTTAATTTTAATTTAGGTATTTAATTATTTTTATTTAAAAAAAGTATTTTCTTTTGAAAAGTCGATTGGCAAAAATACCGACTCATCAAAATGTCAGCTCTTATAAAGCCTATTTTGAAAATATCAACTCATTATCTACGACTAAAAGAGTGTATACATTGGAAATTTGGCCCTTACGGTCAGGGTTCTATAATAATAAGTTTTACAAATACGACAATTTATCCGGACTACATTTTCACCGTACATAGATTTTAGCCCAACAAGGGAAAGCTAGAATGAAAACCGGGTCATCAACAAAACTAATGTTTCGGTCTTTACGGACAGATGACAGATCTAAGTCACAAATGGGGGTAGGTTCAGGAATCTGTTCAGAAAATCCTTCCATAACCAAGTCTTACAGATTGGCAAATTATTGCTCAGTATTTCAGCCGGATAAGCATCTCGCCGCATGTAAACTGGTCACCATGAACACAGATAGTTTTGTAGACAGCCAGGCGGCAATCAAATACATTTCCTCAATCGTCACATAGTCAAAAGTAGTAGATAGCTGCCGCAACGAATTAAGATTGTTAAGTGAATCGAACTTAGTGACCCTTATCTTGGCCCCATGGACATAGCGACATACAAGGGCATGAAACCGCAGAAGAACTGACCAAAACCGGATAATCACTTGACCCGATCAAAATCGTTTCCGGGATATTTGTGCCACTATAGCAAGAGAATTTTAGAATCCAACAAATTTTCCTCAAAACCGCATAAACGACACATGGTCAGGTATTTACAGTTTCCGGGTTTCGAGAAATCTTTGTACTGATGTATCTATAAGAAAAAAAAGAATATTTACTAGGGCTTAACAGACCTCAACTGTCCATTCTGATGGGCATCCTAACGGTTCATAACTCATAACTCTATGGGAGACCACATGACAAGAATGGACATCAGTACATCTGACTTATGTAGAGGTTGTATGGACGAAAACGCTCATATCACTTCCTCTGTGAATACCCCATCAGCCTTACTTGAACCAGAACAGAAGCCCTCGGGGATTACTTCTTCGACGAACTGCGCGATATATCTAGTAAGCCACTTAATTAAATTTATTAAAAGGTCAGAATGGTTTAGGGAGGCACCTCAAAAATAATCTCCCCATTTACTCACCTTCTTAAGCTTGCCCTTTCCTACCCTGTTGTCCGCAATTGATCCATTGAGATCCTAGTGAGGTGAGGTGGCTTGGAGTTTCACCACCCCTTCTAACCTAACCAAACCTATCGATTCATTAAAAGTTGATAGTGGCAAATTAATTTCGGGTTGGGGACACAATCCCGAATATTAAAATCTTGAAAATCTTGATTCAAAAAAACCCAAAATCCCTAAGACCCACACGGCGCGTAAGTTACCCCCCTCATTACCAAATATAAGATTTGGGTTGGGGTTGAGTTTATGGGCTTATACAAAGTCGTATATTTGTCCAAGCAAGTAAAAGTCGACATTTTTACTGACAACTTTCAATAGACATTTAAATATTCTGGGTTTCAAATTGTCAGCTTTTTTTTTGTCGGTCAAATTTCAGTCAACATTTTAACAGTCAATGAAACTGGACATTTTTTTTGAAAACCATTCCTACGGGAAGGAGACGTCTGGTAAATACTTAATTCAGAATATAGATTGTGGAACGTGCAGTTTGTTCGCGGTAACTTTGAGAAGATGTAATGCCTGTCTTCGAAATTTTGATCATGTAACCACAGATGTGGAAATAGATCTTGTTTCATTGATTTTTTCCACAAAATATAATTCAGTTTTATGCTTCACAAAATGTTGAAATCGACGCCGTTTTTATGGGACCATTTGTGTATATCGCCATCATCCAAATCTGATACTAGTTGGAATCAAACTTCATTTAAAATTGTTTTGTTTTTGCAGAAACTGGATGTGAATTACAAAAAATTGGTATCGAAATTTTAAAATCATATCACAATTTAAGAAGGTGTACAAGGTGTTACGAAAGTAATGCAATTATTTTAATATAGAATAATTTTGAAAATATCATTGACATTTTCGACATGTTTTGACATTTATATATTGTAGAAATATATAGAGAAATAGATTGCAACAAACAAGAGAACGATAAATACCCGTAGATCGAGAAATTATTATTCGGTATATTGTTTCAACGCAGCATCGATTTTTCTTTGTGATTTGCGTTGTCCTCAACTATTTGCGGGAATAGTTAACAGCTTAGCTAAGGGTTTTGTGAGAACTGAATCTACTAACAGATGTAGCGATAAATGACAGTTTTGGTTGCAAAATCAGGTCTGGAACATAATTGATTTCATCTGGAATTAATTTCATCTGCTCGGAAGCTGTAGAGTTCTGTTTGTCTGACATTGGGCGCCATTTTATTGAGAAACCACGCGAAACGGAATGAAGTTACATTATAAGAGTGGATGAGGCATTTAAGGGGAATCTGTGACAGAAATGCCCTTATAAATAAACCATGCTACACCACCATGTCTCGGGCTGCTTCCTTAAATCACTCGGAGCCGTCCCTATTTAATTAAGTCCAATCTAAGACCCCTGTTTAAATTTGTTTTGCTTGGAGTATTCTCTGCACCATGTTTACTTTCATATGAATTGGTCCTCCTCCTTTTGTTGTATAAATTTATTTTTTTTAAATTTATCTCATTAACGGCGGAACGGATTTCGGTCAAAATATGTACACAGGAGGTCCGTCAAATTCTAAATATTACTGCATACGAAAATTTTCGAAGATTGGATTTCAAAAAATAAAATCATTTTTCTTTGGAAAATTCAATGTTTCGAAAACGGATGGCATTTCTTTTTGGTATTATATTCTTAAGCTTATATTATTAAATACTTAAAATCGCTTTTCGAAAAAAAATTAAAGTAATTTTGTATCTAAGAATATAATAAACTAAGTAAAAACGGTTTCAAAAATATATTAAACCGTTTCTACTAAGAATCTTGTGCATACGATGTGATCGAACCTACGTATGATAAAGCATTTTTTTTTGTAACAATTTTTCTTCTGGCTAATGTTACATTCAAAATTCCATTTGAGATTTTACAATTAGCAATTAAATATGCTCCATCAGCTGATTTTAATTTCTCCGACGGAATTTAAATAAAACATGTGCACGAAAGGTAGGCCGTTTCTTTTTCCTTTTGCGGTTCTTACCGGAATTTACATTTTTTTATATGTGAAAATTTCGATCGAAAAATGCTTCATTTTGACGGGGTCCCTACCTTGTGGATGTAATTCTTTTTTTAGAATTATATTTTTAAAGTATTTGTAACATATTCCTAAGCCCAACATTGTTCATTTTATTCCAAAAATAATTTGACAGAGCTGGTTATTTTGGGAAACGTCTAACTAAGACGTAACCTTTTATCCTTTTTTCACTTTTTGATGGATTAACTTTCTTCACCATCCATGACGTGACGAGAAGAAAAGGTGATTTGATTACCCATTTCATAGTAAAAACGTGTGCAGAATTACTGAAGCAATTACTGTTTTTTTTCCTTTTTCCAAAAAGATATAAAGTACAAAAATGTCTCGACAGGAAAAAAAAATTCAAAGAAAGTATCTTAAAAGATATGAAGGTCTTTGTAAAACAAACGCACGTAGAAGACATTACACATTCTTACAAAAAAAAAGATTTTAAAATTATAGGCTGGTTTGTTTTTAAGGGACGATCTAATGGTCAGTTCAATTTGTAAAGATTTTTTATTCTATTTAACTTTGAAATTAATGTTAACTGAAAGGCAAAAAAAAACCCTAATCTCTTAATCAGCTCCAATTTATTTTCAAATCCGACAATTTTTTTATAAGAATTTATTCAAGTGGAAGGATAAATACCATCAGACGAGCATTTTATTATTATTTATAGGAAAACCAACAAAAAAAAAACTGTGTGCCATATTTTTTCTTCTTTTTTGTGCATACAATATTCTTGTATCAAAAATAGATCAGGTCCTGAATTAAAAAAAAAATCACTCTAATTCATTACCTTCTTGTTTGAGGTTATCCTTTCTACTCGCTGATCTAAGTTACTGTTTATCCTAAAATTGTCGGTTTCAACAAAACAAAAAAAAAATTATCGAGAACAAAACTGTAAATTTGGATCCATGTTTCCACAAACAAAACACAAAATACACACAAAAACCAAATAGAAAATAATCAAGGACTCGTTGGTTTCTGCAGAACCGAATAAAAGAGGTGCAGATATTTTTCATTTTTGTGCCAACATCGAATTTTCATATACAAATACACACAAACAAAATTCTTGTCTCTCCTGCATTTCAGGACACGCAGCTCCGGCTGCTGCCGATAAATAGATTTGGCACAGGACTTCATGTGAAAATAAATGTTGCTTTTTTTTGTGCTTTGGGTAAACTCAAAATTTAGGAATTTATGCTTGGAATCCTTACACACGCAAAAGGATTCGTGTATAAAATAGATACTGCTATTTGTATTTTCGTGGATATATTTATTTTCATCGCCCCGCGAGTAAAGTTAAATAAAATTATCATTTCGTGTTTTATCTTGATTCTTTTTTTATTTATTTTTGGTTAAAAGGAGAGAACAATTTGTATTTATAATTTAAAAAGGGATGCGAATAAATACCTTTGAGTCTCGAGCTGACACGACATAACGGTGTATATATGATAACAAAAAAAAAATAAAAATGAGAAAGCACAATCTGAAGAATTTAATATGAAATATTGCAACAATATTGTTTGATTTTATTTCTTTTTCTCGCTTTTTGTGAAATTATTATGATTATTGTGAAATCTTGTTGGCACGTTCACTGGGGCGTATGATTGACTTTATTTAGAATTGTTTGATATTTACTTAGGCAATTTTGTAAATTTATTAGCAGATATTGTCGACTAAGAGTGAAAAGCGGATAAAAGACTTCTAAAAAAAGGTATAAAATTCAATTCTATTGAATAAAGTAATAAGGAGTGGGTAACAAGAGCTCGGTATATTATTAGATTTATTAAATTTCATTTGAGACCAATAACAAATTTGATTGGTTTGATTTTTTTTTCTTATTCCATGTCGGCACAATTTTATAAATTGACTTTAATGGCAATTCTATCTATTGTGCCAATTTTGACAACAAACAATAATAAACAGAAATGTAAATCATAAAATAATAACTCAGTGCTTCAGACTTAATTATATTAAAGCAAAATAATTTTCTAATTTATTTATCAACAATTTTTTAAGAGATCGAGACCAAATTAAAAAAAAAAAAATTTTAGAGAAAACTAAAAAAATAAAATGCATGACTGGATTGTACGAACTTGCTCTTGTAGCTAACAACTTTAATGTAGCTAAACATGGACGCTGTTTAATAGGTAGGAAGTATAATTTTAGGAAGAAATGTAAACACAATACAAACACATGTGCATACGTAGGTATTGCTTTTGTTCTTTTTTGTGGACTCTGCTTTTAATTTTAATTTTGTTCTTTTGTGACCAATAGATCATAATGTTCGAAAGCTGTTAATTTTATTTGTGTCGGTAGCAATCGACTAATATTTTGCGTCTTAGAAGGCTAATACAGCATCTAAATGATGAGCCCAACTGTAGTACCTGGGCAAAACGCATAGGTAGGTAGTATAGTTAACTTATGCAGGCTTAAAGCCGATGTAGTTAAGGTACCTATATGCATATAACTTTATAATTCAGGTGTAATGTATACATAAGTTTCATGTGATTTTTAAAGACACATTTATATGTATATAACGGGTGATGTTTTTGCTACTTGGTTTTTGACGTTTATATTTTTGACAGATCACACATGACAAATTCCACGAACATTTGACATTTCGATTCATTCAGTATTGTTTGCCATTTCATCATGAATAGACTTACGTCTGAACAACGTTTGCAAATTATTGAAATTTATTATCAAAATTCGTGCTCTGTGAAAAATGTGTTTCGCAAGCTACGTCCGTTTTTTTTCCGCTCATTTTTGGCTAAATGGATACGTGAATAAGCAGAATTGCCGTATTTGGAGTGAAGAGCAGCCAGAGGCAATTCAGCAGCTACCAATGCATCCCGAAAAATGCACTGTTTGGTGCTGTTTATGGGCAGGCGGCATCATTGGGCCGTACTTCTTCAAGGACGATGAAGGCCGCAGGGTTACGGTCAATGGAGAAAGGTACCGTTCGATGATAACAGATTTTTTTTTGCCGTAAATGCAAGAATTGAACTCGATCGACATGTGGTTCCAACAGGACGGTGCCATATGCCACACTGCACGCGAAACCATGCATCAATTGAGAGGCGAATTTGGTGAGCAGTTGATCTCACGTTTTGGCGCAGTCAATTGGCCACCAAGATCATATGATTTGACCCCGTTAGACTATTTTTTGTGGGGCTATGTTAAGTCTATTGTCTATGGGGACAAGCCAAACACGATTGCTGCCTTGGAAGCCAACATTGAACGCGTCTTTGGTGAGATTCCGGCCGAAATGTGTGAAAAAGTTTGCCAAAATTGGACCTTTAGAATGGACCACCTGAAGCGTAGCCGCGGGCAACATTTAAGTGAAATTATTTTTAAAAAGTAAATGGCAGAAATTGATTTATCGATCCAAATAAAAATTTCATTCACTTTTTACAAGTTTCTGTGTTTTTTTGAATTTTCAAAAACCAAGCTCTTAAAAAATCACCGTTTATAAATGTATGAGGGGTTATATTCAGTGACGTACCTATAAAAGTTTAAAAACATTTTTAGAAAAAAAAAATTGAAACGTCATTTTGAAGATCTTATTAATATACAAATAAAATTCATATTTAAAAAAAATGGAGTGGCTGGTTTTTGAAAAACCGATTTTTCAAAAAAAAAATGTATTTGTTTTTTTAAAAATCGAAAAACTTTTTTATTGGAAAATTTGAGTATGCAGTTTTATTAAAACTCTTAGGTCGGATATTCATAAAAATAAATAATTTTAATCCGTTAATACAATATGAGAACGTCAAAAATATGTAAAATGGTTCTATGGGAAATACCGTTAATAAGTATGCATAATAAAATATTTTTATACTTAAAAGTGAACTGTATAAATTTAAGAATATATACATTCTTACTTACGATATAGGTACTATAGGGCAAGTTTTGCATTTGGAATAAAAATCGAACTCGAGATTTAATCAAAGTTGATATTACGATGATAGAGAACACCAAAAAAGTGGGCCCGTAAGTCCGTCTGTCTGTCTGTCTGTGGAACGATATACAGATTAAATGTCCAAAATAGATTTTTGAATCGTTGTTTTAGCCCCAAAAATAACGGTACTTGACATACAAATTTTTCCACCATCTTAATTATCTCGAAAACGGCTCTAGCGATTTCGATAGAAATTGTTGTGTGTAGTACTTTGTTGTCATTAAACTTATTGTTCAAAGAAGGTACTTATTTTATTATATTGTAGCTATTTAAAGCGTCTTGGACATTGAATGACTGCCAGCCAGTATAATCAGCATTAAAAACTTCTGCAAATACTGTACATTTTAATTTAAAAAAAATAAAATACGCTAAACGATCGCATGTACAATAATCCTCTGATATTCGATCACATCGTTCGTACAAGATTTTTATAGAAGAAACGTTTATTTATTATGTAAGCTTATTTTTAAAATAGTTTTTTACTGAATTTTCTATAAACAAACATTTTATTTTTTGTCTTTTAAATAAATGTTGATATGGCAATTTTAAGTACTTATAAAAATAAAATAAAAATATAAATAATATTTTTTTTTTGAAAAAATCCAATTTTTTTTTCGCAAATTTTGGTATTCAGTATTACTTAAAATTTGAAGGTAATTTAATAGAAATAATTTTGATCGAGATGCTTATGATATAGTCAAAAAACGGTTCTAGGCCGGTACCGTTAATAACATTTTATGTAAAAAAAAAGTTTAACCACATTGTAGAGTATTTCTATAATAGTGGACTTTTTTTTATCAACATCGTTTGATCTGTTTTCGAGGAAATTAAAATTTACCTTAGAATTATATTTGGGGCTTAAAAATGTTAAAAAAAAAGTGTATACACTTATGTACATGTAATAGAAGCACCCTTCTTTTTAGTTTTCTTTGATTCTTCTTTTTTATTGTCTTTCCACTTACAGCTGATTTTTCAATTTCCAGATAAACATTCAGTTAGTTGCGAAATGAATAAACTTACTTGACTGTTAAACAACCGGATAACAACATCGATTTTTTCAAGCAAGAAAAAACAATCTATAGAATAATTTAATTTGAACGTCACTTTTTTCGAGTATCGAACTTTTCATAGAAATTAATTTCTGTTTAACGTCTATTTCAAAGCAATCATTTTTGAAAGTGTTTTTGACATCGAAAATAGCTATTTATTTTATTCCTCAAATATCTCCTTATTCCGTTCTAAAACGAGCAGATAACTTTATTCCTAGATTAAGTTGTATGTGACTTTTGAAAAACTGATTTTTGTTCTATCTGGAGAATATGTACTAAGCGACTGCTTAACTGACTATTGAAAAATTGGCCCTTAGAAGACCTAATTTGAAATTTAGAACCATTTAAATCATAAGTAAGTAGTTTTGAAATGACAGCGTGTTGTATATAACACTCACAAGAATTTGTATGATTTTCTTTTGAAATTTTTGTAACAGTTCATACACAGAACGCTGATGTTTAAAAGTATCTACTTTATTTTGTAGATTTTAGCGATTGTGAGATTTAAATTAATTAATTGCTAAATCAAACAAAATTTTCTAAAAAATTGCATATATATATAAATATTCATTATTTTCTTGAGAATGGAATATTTTGACCCAGCCTAATTTGAAACTGTAGTATACGAAGTTGGCAACACTTTATTATTAGTTTCAATAAGTACCTTCGTTAAAAGTATCAACTCTATTTTGTAGTCTTTCTTTGAGATCATGGATCATTTTTTTCTTTCATAATTCTATGTCAGTGACAAATATTTAAATTTTATGGAACAAGCCAAGGTTCACCGATTTCGGCGAGTTAGGCGAGGTTCAACATTCGCTCAAATTTGTATTCGTTGTGCGGCAATTTTAGATCACCGATTTCAACTCAACGATTTAATCTCACGGATTAACCTCAGTAGGATCTCCGATATTTAACTAGAGAATGCGCAAGAAAATGTGTAGAGAGCATGATATGATACATTGTAAGCACGACGAGATCTTGTCACATTTACGTCTTATTTTCTTATCGCATCTATTCTGTTCAAGAATAAAAAAAATCTTCCAAATGCATGGCAATGCTATTTTATATTTGTGCACGGACTTAGCGTCTCTCGTATATGACAATGCTGGTTTACGTTTTTCCACGAAATAGTTTGTTAATTTTATGTGTTTTTTTATTTTAGGAAAATTTATTTCTTAATTTTAAATATTTAGATTATAAGTAAATTATAGAAAAGTGAAAAATGTTATTTAGATTTAAATCCTTATTGTTTTAAATAAGAAAAAATGTAAAAAAAGGATGTTCGTTTTTCTTACTTCTTTGAATGAAAATAGTTTTTGGTTTTGATAGTTGTTTTTCGATGGATTTAAAAAAAATTACTTCAATGATAAATTTTAAGAATGTAAGACTATGCTCTGCTTATCAAAACTCTGCAGACAATAAAGAAAACTAAGGTTTGGAAAATGTTAAAAAGCGCGCGCTTTTCAACATTTTCCAAATCTTTGTTTTCTTTATGATTTGCAGAATTTTGATGAGCAGAATTTTGAAAAGCAGAATTTAGGCGAGCAGAATTTTAAAAAGCACAATTTTGAAAGCAGAATTTTGTTAAAAAGAATGTTACCCCTATGACGCAAAAGAAACTTTACTTCAAAAAAAATCGAGCCAATTACATAGGATGCTTAAGTCCTTAGTTTTAAAAAAATGACTTTCGCCGCTAAGGCTGAAGATTGATCTACTGACAGACAGACACACGCAATTGTGGGACCACCTTTTTTCGTTTTTTCTATCATCGTAATCTTAAGTTTCATCATAAAAGCTCAATATTACTATGCAACATATGAAAATACAAAATAATTAGATGCGAAATAATAAAATTGCAAGAAAAAAAATTCATGGAAAATTAAAAAAAAAAAAGAATAAAAAGCTCCATACCAACGAAGATGGAGCCGGAGAATTAACTTTCCATATACAAATCTCCAAATACTACCTTCATCCAAAATGTTAAAAATATTAGAAATACCGTTTTATTATTGCCAAATCCAATTTCATATTTTAGAAATTTTTGACCAAGTTGGTTTTTATTTGGACTTTGGAGAATTTTTAGGAAGTGATTCTCGTCGGCTTTATTGGTCGTAATGGTGATTAAATGAAAGTAATTTTCATTTAATTTTCCCAACGTTTCGACGGTGGTTGCCGTCTTCTTCAGTGGTGTCTTTATTTACAGAAACTATTTAGAAGAAACTAGAGCTAAGTATAGCAATATGCTTCACTCTTTTCAACGTTACCACCACAACGACGCATTCGACAAATACATCACGAAGGTACAAAAAGATGCGGTAAATTTTCTTAAAAAACACAAAAACATCATAATTGTAGCTGATAAAGGCAATGTGACTGTTGCGATGAATATGACGGAATATGAAGACAAGATGACGGAACTACTGTCTGACCGCTCTACATACAGGGTCGCAAGAGCAAGCCCCCTCACCACTCTACAAAACAAAAACAATGAATTTGTGAAATGGTTGCACAACAATATACAATATACACAAATACCTGCAATTAATGGTTTACAAAAGATTCACAAACCCAATATGCCTCTACGGCCGATAACGTCATCGATGAAAGTTCCTTGCTACGAAATCTACGAAATTTCAAAGTACATGGGTAAAATATTACAGTGTGTCACAAAAAAATTTCCTCACTCTGGAAAAAATTCGTTGAAGTTTAAATTCAAAGCAGAAGATTTTGCACTTGACACAAACGATATTTTGGTTTCTTATGACACCGTTTCTCTTTTTACTAATGTTCCTGTATAGCTTGCAATCAACATTATTAAAGAGAAATGGGAAATTATAGCTGAAAATACCAAGCTGAGCCAAAACAAATTTATCGAATTATTAAATTTTTGCCTCAAAGATAACAACTACCTGCAATTTAAGGACAATTTGTACAAACAAGTTCACGGAATGCCAATGGGAAATCATCTTTCACCGACGATTGAGGACTTGGTTGTAGATTTCTTACTCGAGGAATGTTTTAAACTAAGCTACACACCTAAGTTTATAGCAAAATACGTTGATGATATCTTTGCGATTGTGGATAGAGAAGAAATTGAAAATGTCTTACGATGCTTAAACCAGTTTAATGAAAAAATACAATTCACCGTAGAGAGGGAAAAAACAGATCGATAGCGTTCTTGGACGTTAAGGTCTACCGCGAAAATGATCGACTTTCTTTCGACTGGTACCAAAAAGATATGGCATCTGGGCGACTTGACAATTTCTTATCTAATCAAGCCAAGCACATTCGTATAAACACTGCGTCGAACTTAATAAACAAAGAAAAAGTTACGCAAATACTCTTAGACAACAGCTTTCCGACAGAAGTTATAAGGAACTTGATACTTCATCAAAAACACCAAGTTCGTTCAGAAAATAAGTTGGAAGAGAGGAGATGTGTTTATAAGAGTGTCGTTTATGTGCCCAAACTTTCCGAAAATTTCAAAGAAATGGTCACGAAAAACAACCCGGAAGTCAACTTGGCATATAGGTCGAACCAGACTGTTGCATCCCTATTCACCAACCTGAAGACGAAACCCGACAAAAATCGCCGTTCAGATGTAGTTTACAAAATAAATTGCCAGGGGAAAACGGATGAATCCTGCAATCTTTGCTACATTGGCACCACCAAACAACTCCTACGGCAAAGAATTGCGAATCACAAGTCAGATATTCGCCTAAAAAGTTCTTAGAAGACGGCACTGGCTTCTCACATCTTTGATACCGGTCACACACCAAACTTCGAGGGAGTGGAGATCCTTGCAACAGAAAAACATACATCTAAACGTTACACACTAGAGACATTGCATATAATTAACAACAAAAATAATATGAACCGCAAATAAGACACACAAAATATATCTGCCGTTTACTGTTCATTGTTTTCTGACAATAATCATTAAACGTAGACTAATCTTGAAACCAGAAGTGTTCAAAATCTGTTTTCAATCTGTTTTTTTTTTATATGTTTCAAACAAATTATTGTTATGTACATTAAAAATCTTAAAATTTAACATTATGTAAGTCATATTTTGTTCGTTTACTTGTATCAGTATATACAATACTATATCTCTTTTTAATTTTGTAAATAAAGACACCCCTGAAGAAGACGGCAACCACCGTCGAAACGTTGGGAAAATAAAATGAAAATTGCTTTCATTTAATCACCATTACGACCAATAAAGCCGACGAGAATCACTTCTTAAAAATTCTCCAAAGTCCAAATAAAAACCAATTTCACCTAAAATTTAAGATCAAGTTCCATCACAACTCTGTCTACTTCCACCACGCAAACACAATAATTCCAACTATGTAACGGGAGATGAGAAATAGTACAAACTAAATAAATTTACTTACTGAATAATTAATGGGAATACACCCAATATGCGAGATGCAACATGTAATTCAATTCATTGCCACTCCTATCATTGCTGCTATTTTGGCAGTTCAATTCAGCTTGTTTCGATAACACTCTCATGGATTTTGATTATAAATTCAAACAACCAATGTAAATTTTGCCCGCACTATAAATTAAGTCAATTTGCGATTCACATTTTCATTAACTGATATGTAACTATAACATGCATACATATGATCAAAATTAAATCACACTCTACGTTCTCGTCATATGCTAAAATTCGAGGACTCTATTCGTTCTCTGCTATCGAATATCGATTACCTTATGTTAATTTTTTTTTAGTAATCCATTTCGACCGAACGTCAGTGCTTCCAAGCTTCCAAAGAGATTTCCCAATTTAATGAGTTTTCATAACACCCACGCCACACCAGTCCTCTCATATCACTCACCGTATTATAACACCATAGGACATATCTCATATCATGGCCCCTATAACAAGCTTGAGCAAAAAGGGTTCCAATGAAATATGCACCGTGTGTTGGACAGTTCCGAACTTAACCTCTCACAAAGAGTGTTTTTTTTTGTAGTTGTTGTTGTTTTTGTCAGGATATAGCCTTGATGACTGCCCATAACTGCCCGAGTACATGCGGTGCACGTTTAAATGGAAGTGCGTTTGGCACACGCTTGAAAGCCTTCACTCACAATATGAAGCCGCCACATCGTTCACTCCGCGTCGTTGCTGCCACATACCCTCACAGTTGCTGTTATGCGCTACCATTGCATTGATTTTATATAGTAGAGGACGAATAATAGCAGCAACATTTTTGACAACGATTGTGGCTCCTTTACATCCGACTGAATGCCATTTAGGGTTTGTAATGTTTGGCCTGCATATTGCGTCGTTTTCCCATCATATTGCAATAGCAGTAGTAATTTTGAAAACCCCGGCTCTGCATAGTTTACATTGTATGCAGTCGAACAAATATTTGATGAAGCGATTTGTAATTCCGATTCAGGATAAAGCAAAAGCTTCACAACTATACGAGTATGTATTGTATATGTTCTTGCGAACACAAAATGATATTGGAGATTTTCCACTAAAGCCATGAGATTTGTAGCATGCATTTTGCTTAGTCACGTAAAGCTATTAAAACTTGTGGAATGAAATTATTAAATATTTTATTTTAATGCTTTTGATTGAATTTATAATATTCAATTACTATATTATTTATGCAAGGAATCATTTCATTTTAGGAGAATAGATTTTATTTAATTTAAAATAAATATCTCGACATAGATAATTTTCAAAATTGCAGTTTTTGACAGGCAATTAAAAATATGATTGTGTTTAACTTTGATCTTTTTCTGCATTTCCTAAGCATTTTAAATTCGTAGGTTAAAAAAATGATAGCTATTATTTTCTTTGCAATTAATAGAAAAATTATGAAAGTTATGATCAAAATTCGGTAGTTCGTTCCCAAGATAATATAAAGTACTTTTCAATAGGAGAGGGCAGATGTTCAAATTGAATAAATCAGTTATAAATTGTGAGATACCAATGATTTTATTATTTCGAGTGAAAGTCTTATCAGTTATATTTAATGTGGAATATGACATCATTATAATTTTCGTTTATCTGGGTAACCACCCTACGATGCTTTCACGGATATAACCATTCTCTTAATAGACCACAATTTTAATTTACATTTTTTTTCTAAAAATGTTTTTAAAATATTATAAAAAAATATTATTTTTTAAGAAACCCCGCCAACGAATTTTGATTTTTTTTGTATATATTTGTCCAACAATTCAAATGACATATTTTTTTTCTCTCAAACTTTAACAACAGAGCAATCTAAAACTGCACTATATTTAATCTTTACATATTTTTACGTACGGCACTGAATACCTACATATACATATGTATATATACTATGTAAGCCCTCATATACATTAATACAGGGTGGCACAAGAATCGTGCTACAAAAATAAAACGTAATAAGTTTTTTTCAGTATGAGTAATCGGCTTATTTTTTTTATTTTATAGGCTACTATTTAGATTTATCAAAATGAATGCTTGGGATGCTGAAAAAAGTATTTGGATAGTGCAGCGATACCATTCTTTGCAGTCCGTCATTTCCGCCCAAAGGGAATTTAGGCTAAAGTTTGGTGGTACTCCCACTAGTAGATGGACCATAATGAGGCTGGTAAACATGTTTACCGAATCTGGAAGCATCGAACGAAGACCGTATCATCGAGATCCCAATGTTCGGGTTCAGGATACAATTATGGCTGTTGCATCGGCAATACAGGCAAATCCAAGTGTTTCGACTCGAAACTTATCGGGCCAAATTGGAGTTAGCAGAGGGTCATTAAAACGGATATTTAATGATGACTTAAACTTGTTTCCGTACAAAGTACAAATTACAAGCAAGTAAAACCCTCAGGATTTGCCTGTTCGCCTGGAATTTTGCCGAAAAATAATTGCAATGGCCGAAGAAGACAACACATTGATAAATTGTTTGTTCATGTCTGATGAGGCCCATTTTGACTTAAACAGCAATGTTAACAAGCAAAATTGCCGTATATGGAGTGAATCTAATCCAGATATTCTCCATGAGCACGAACTGCACCCAGAACGAGTCACTGTGTGGTGCGCAGTTTCATCAAGGTGTATTGTAGGGCTATACTTCTTTGAAGAAAACGGTGTAACACAAACTGTCAATGGGGATCGTTATTTAAAGATGTTGAAGGAGTTTTTTTAAACAGAACTTCGACGAAGACGTATCCCTTTCAGCAGGATTTGGTTTCAACAAGATGGAGCAAGTGCACACGTAGCCAAACAAGTTATGGCGGAGCTCCGACGAAAATTCCCAAGCAAATTGATAACCAGAAAAAGCACTTTCCGCTGGCCTCCAATGTCACCTGGACTGACTGCACCAGACTTTTTCTTATGGGGTTATGTCAAGCAGGAAGTGTACAAAACGAAACCGAGGAATTTGACTGAATTGAAGCAGTCCATTAAGACAATAATTGAGGCGATCCCAATTTCAACCCTTAAGGCCGCAATGAACAATTTTCTGATCAGGTGCCGCATATGCTTGGCTGAACGTGGAGGTCATTTGCGGTCTATTATCTTTAAAAACCATTAGTTATTTAAAATAAAATTTAATTGTTAATCCAATAAAAATCAAATGGACGACTGGATCGTACAAACTTGCTCTTGTAGCTAACAATTTAGTGTTACTCACTGACGCTCTTGGTAGGTAGCTAGTCTATTATAGTTATCCTATGCAGATTTAAAGCACATGTAGGTAATATTACCTTGATTCGTAGTATAATGAATTGTCGAATGCATGATTCAAGGAATAGTTAAATAGGTACCTACAAATGTATATTTATATGGATTTTATTTATGTAAATTAGGAGGTTAATAATGTAAATATGTACAAGTACATACATACATGTATATAATGAAAGTGAATGGTGTATAGGTGGGAAAAACTCGTTTTTTAAACTTATTTAAACTGCCAAAACCATCACTTTAATCAGTTTTTCTGGAAAACAAAGAACGCCGTTAGATGCCACGGATCAATGAAAATTTTATAAAAAAGTATCTCGAAAATTGTAGGACGAGTTTTGATGAAAACCTGTTTTTATTTTTCGTTTTTTGAAAACAAACTTCTTTTGAAATTTTGATATGCAATTACTTAGAGGCTATTAATGTTCATGTGAATATAAAATTTAAAATTATTTTAATTTAATAAAATGTTATTCAAAATTTTGATAGGCAAACATAATTTAGCTACATAGATCTTCTCAGATATAAAATTTTATAGAAATCCAATGCACCGTTACCGAGAAAGCCAAAAATTAACAAAACCGTTATATGAAAGGTACCGTTAATAGGATTTTCCTGTAAACTTGGTTCATATCAAATGATAGCTATTGCCAACAAAAAAATTCTCAAAATTTTTTATCAAAATCGTTGGAGCCGTTTTAGAGAAAAATAAGATTTTCCTTCAAGGTCATATTGCATGTACCGTTATATTTAGGCCTTAAAATAAAATTTCAATTTCCCCTCTGAGGAATGCCAAAATAATCACACGTACTAAATTTGAAGTCAATCGCTGAAGCCGTTTGGGCTGTAACTCGTTATACATACAGACGGACATACTGATAAACAAGCTGACAGACAGACATTTTTTGGCGATCATGTTGGATTGTTGGAATTTTTTTTTTTACGAATGCATAACTTGCCTTATATTACCTATAATCGCAAGTAAAAAATTAATGAAATACATCGATTAAAATAAAAGTTATTTAAATTTCTTATTGTAGCTCGATTCGTGCGCCACCCTATATATATCCTTGAAAATCACATGTATATTAGTATAGTGCACCTAAATTATAAATTAATATGCATATAGCTACATACCCATACCTACTACCTATCAAGGTAGTATTACCTACATCGGCCTTAAAGCTGCATATGATAACTAGACTACCTAAATACTAAACAGCCTCAATGGTTAGTTACATTAAAGACGTTATCTACAAGAGCCAGTTCGTACGATTAGGTCGACGATTTTGATTTTCGACTTTCTCATAAGCGGCTATATGGATTTCGGCCAAACTTTTTATATACAAGATAATTCGAGTTTTGAATAATACTGCATACGAAATTGTTCGAAAAGTAGATCCTTTTTTTGGAAAAAAAATATTTTTTTTGGAAACTCAATACATATTTTAAAAACAGGTACACGACTTTTTTAATTCTGTTTTTAAATTAATATTATTAAATACTTAAGATTCTCATACCAAGAAGAACAAAATTTATGAAATTTTGCACATAAAAAAATACCTTAAATATACTTTGAAGTTTCTACTAAGACTCTTGTGCTCACTATGTGATCGATCATAAGAGCAAAGGCGTACGATTAAGACGTGCATTTTATATTTCGTCACGAATGATGTTTTATAATTATTAATAATCTGAGCTTAAGGCTAGGTGATCACAAACAATTTGTGGATGGTATGTGAACTGCAATTAGAGTTTGTCAGTTCGTAGCAATCAGATTACAATTCGCGACAACCAATTTGATTAAAAAAAAATTACTATTAATTAATAACCGCTAAATTCTGCCGTTAGTTTTTTTTTTGTTTGTTTGTACTTTTAACGACTAAATCTTTTATCATTTATAATGTTTCATTATATGAGAAAATTTCATCAACATTTTTAAAGTCGCTTAGATATTATATAAATATTTTAGCTTATACTGCAACACAACCAATTTAATGTTGGTGGGGGTAATACCTCCATTTATTTGGCTTAAAATTATTAGTAAAATGTTAATTAGTTAAAATTATTATAGTAGTTTATAGTAAGCGTTATAAAAAATTAACGAATTAAAATACAAAAAAAGGGCGTGTCAAAATTTTTTAATGAACGAATATCCATTATCTGTAAATTCTTCTAAGCATATGATCCAAATTTTTGAGAAATTGCTTTTTTTAAATTGGGTATGTTAGTGGGCAGAAATTTATAATAATGATTTTGTATACCACCTTTTATTCAAAAAAGAATGTTTCGTCAAAGTCACACTCGAAGTTCATATTTTATTTAAGATTTGACTGCCTCTCCATTCAACTGGAACCACTGTGCAACACATTATTCCAAATTTACTCTGGTACTTCACTTTTAACTCCGGTACGACATCGGAATAAGTACATTCGTGTTATTGGGAACTAACCCTAACCAAATATCCCTTTTAACGATACCGCCTATAGCGATTTTTGGCGAATAAAAAACGATATTTACTCGCTTAACGGTTTTACTTGCGATATAGGCACTATAGGGTAAGTTTTGCATCTGTCAGTACAACTCTCTGCAGCCAAAACGACTGAAGCGATTTTCTTCAAATTTGATATTTAAGCGTTTTAGGTGATTGTCTAAAATAGATTTTTGGATCGTATTTTTAGCCCCAAAAATAGCGGTACCTGCCATACAATTTTTTCTACCATCTTACTTATCTAACGGCGCTAACGATTATGACAAAAATTGGTGTGTGTACTACTTTGGGTATGGTCAACATTTCGGCCAAAACATTTTTTAAACTATTTTGTTTTAACGGTACCTGCCATACAACCAGTTTATCGATTTTCGACTTTCTCATAAACGACTCAACGGATTTCGATAAAAAAATTTTTACAGGAGCTCCTTCAAATTCTAAATAGTATTACATTTCAAAATTTTCTAAAAATATTTTTTTTTAATTTTTGAAAAAAAAAATATTTTTTTTTTGAAAATTCAATATTTCGAAATCCGGTTGACAATTTTTTCTGAAATTTTTTTAAGAAAAAGTTTAAGAATTTTTATATATAAAAAATTAAGTAAAAAAACTTTAAAAATATATTTAGCAGTTTTATTAAGAACCTTTTGCATATAATGTGTTCGAACATAGGAGCAAGTACGTGCGATCCAGTCGTGTATTCTATTTAATTTTGGACTTTATCATAAACGACTAAACGTACTTCGATCAAAATTTTCGTATATGAGATCCTTTTAATTATAAATAATACTGCATACCAAAATTTTGTAAAAATATTTTTGTTTAGTTTTCGAAAAAAAACTTTTTTTTTTTGAAAATTCAATATTTCGAAAACAGGTGGATGATTTATTTTTGAAATTTTGTTTTTAAGCTTATATTTTTAAATATTTAAAATTTACATACCAAGTCTTTTGCAGAAAAAAATGTGTATGTAAAAAAATTAAGTAAAAATCGACTTTGAAAATATATTTAGAATTTACGAACATAAGAGGAAGTTCGTGCGATCCAGTCTTGCAATTTATTTAATGGTCGATCGAGTGAAAAAGTATTTCAATCTTTTCTTTAAAAAAATAATCGTCAGAATCACCAGGTTCTTATTGGCTGCTTTTCAATACACATTCACCGTTTAAAAGTAATATTCGAAAGCCCGATATTTTTCGAAACTCCACTAAATGAATTGTTCAATTTATTTCACTTCCAACCCTTCGTAACAAAATGACAATACAATAGCGTCACTCTAGATGCATTAAGGAATCACAATTCCTTTGGCTTATCATCGACTTTAAACAGCGACTAACTCTAGCATGTGCTGGAAAATCTCTTTGAAATCTCCGTAACGACCGGACCCTTTCTGCTCTCAACATTATTGCGTTGAGTCATTTTTCTTGCACAGGGCTAAGTTATGGATAAACCAGGATCCTGTAATAAATGACAAAAAGTCATGAAATAAAAAAAAGACACAAACATCACTTTGAAAGAAGACCAGACATTTAAAGGAGAAAGAAAAGAAAAATAAACTTTTCGATCACGTTTCATATTTTCCAGGTCATCTCGCAATTGATTCGGTTATAACTCTCTTCTGTTAAACTTTAACAATTTTTTTTCTTCATATTTTACTATAGAATGCCACAGAGTGCAGAACGTAGGACATTTGTTAATACTGCCACACAAAACGGGTGTCCTATCTGCAGTCATTTTATATTTCGCATCCTTCGGGGTTGACCATAAAACTCTAGATCTAGAGATATATTGCACAGAATGAAAAATGGTTTTATTTTCATTTGAGTTTTTTTCTATAGCTTACAAACTTACATAGGTACATACGTTGGTATACTGTTTTTACATTTTTGGTAATTTTTTTTTACAGTTATTATTTTTTCTTTTCATTTTTTACTCGCATTCAAAGCAATTCGATTTCATTTTCGTGTTGTCCTTGTACCATGAGAAACGTGGGCAACATAAAAATCAATTTTATTTTACAAAAACTATGTGTGTATGTTTGGTAGGTAAAACGGATGAATTGAAATGAACTTTTGTATGAAATATTAAAGGATATGCAGAATAATATTGCTGGCCTTTAAACATAGGTACATAGTTTTAGTAGATGTTGGACTGGAGGTAAATCATTTGAAATGTAAATTAATACTGACCTTTGAGAAAATATCGTTTTAAAATCCTGTAAGAGTATTACGAAAGTGAACAGAGCTTAAATCAGATTTAGTTTTTGAAAAGGTTAAATTTGCATTTTAAGATCCTGTGAATTTATAATTCCTTTATTCAGACATCTGCTCCATTAATATTGTAACAGAAATAATAAAAGGTTCCTTTATAGTTTTTGGGTTGCTGATGTCTGCTTTGAATAATGCACAGTTTTCGTAAAAGAATCTTATTCATTTACTCAAACCAATCAAAATGATTTAAGCTAAATATTGGAATATACGCATTTAGACCTAAATGAATAAATCAGTGGGTTTATTCAAACATGCAATTCTGATAAATTAGTAAGTTTCATGCCGGAACAATTTCAATTTAAATTTTAAAAAGACATTTTCAGAATTTCAACTCTGCCTAGAAATTCTGTATAGAAACACTCACACCACCAAATTAATGTGCGTCAAAATTGTGCCGGAAAAATTCCAATCTCTTAGTGCATTGTGAATATAATATCACTTGATTGAAATGGAGCCAAAACAAACCTCGCAATTGACCTTAGAGTCATTCAATTACGATGCCAATTCACCTACCGAAAGGATACACTCAACAATAATATCCCTCATCATCGCTATTTTTAGAATTTCCAATCTAAATTTAATTCGAATGCATTCGACTGCTCAGTTTATTGATTTTTCATCAGTAGGTCATTCAAATTGTCAATCAAATTTGGAAAGAATCAATAGATTTAAGTGCACAGTTGAGTCGCATGTTCTTGCTGTTTTTGTAGTTGAAGTTGCTTGTAGTCGTAACTTTTAAGATCCTTCGTATTAATAAACGATGAATAATAGCGAGTTACCACTTGTATACAAATTTGCATCTATTAATTTGTAATTCTTATTAATAAAAGAGATAGAATGAGGATAGCTTTACATCGCATAGATGTAACTTTTTCCCACACATAAAAATATTTGTTATAAGCACCGTTTCAACTACCAGTATACTTTTTATTAAATAGTGCTAGTTTGTGACGCACATCCTTGTGAATATCCGAGTACTTTGACGATTTGACGAAGTGTTGCTGCACTTTCAGTTATTAAGACTGGACAAATATTATAAAGAAACAAACGTTCATTAAATAGAAAATTATCAAACGGGTGACTTGTTAATAACTTTAAGTTAATAACTTTAAATCAATTAAGTTCTTCAAAATTTTTAATGATTTGGCATAAGCTCTTCAACAGACCTCTAGTTCCAAATAGTTGAATTATTTGGATCACAGACTTACAAAGTACCCGACACAATTGTCGATCATTTTGGCACAATAGTCTTAACAGCAAGATACTGGGGCACCGAGGTGTACTGAAGGGAATATTGTATCCGCTTAGAAGAGTTTTGAAAAGAATCCATATATGTTTGTTCGGCCTGGTCTTTATAGAAAAATGAGAAACGAATTTTGTCCAAAATTTGGCAAAAACAAGATAAAATCAAGTATTAATTTTATTGAAATCTATAAAAAAAGAAGAGAATAGGACAATAATTTTTTTCAATTTATTGCTGAACGATAAACAATTAAAAAATGAAGAGTAATGATGGGTTGTGAGCTCGTGTACACTCGTCCTGACTTATAACACAAAGACTGCACATATGACTTGCTTATGGTCATCGTAAACGCAAATTTCACTGAGAACTAAGTGCGTTTGAATTAGAATAGAAAAATGGTGAAAGTCGGAATTCGCGGAATTAGATATTCTGCGTTCCATTGCATAATTTCAGGGCGAAAATATTTCGTAGTAAAATTATGACCAATGCAACTTAAGGACGCAAATGATGAGGTTCAAACCATGTTATCCAGAGAGTTTAGAAATTCCATGGGATAATAAACGACAATAATTTTTTTTTTCTAATCTTACAGGCGCTCAAGGGATTATGAATACCCTTTATATCTTTTTAACACAGCGCGGGCGTCATGTGAAAGATGAGAAAGAGGGATAGGAAAGATGTGTGGCGCGAGGTGGTTGTTGTCACAGATGAATGTCCAGGGATGGCGGCTGAACTAATGCGGAGAAAATTACCGTGTCTGATTTGTTTATGTCTCTTATAGTTCGCAATATTTTTATTTATTTCTTGGTCGTATACTAGTTTACTCAATCACATGTTGTTAGTGTTATACCTGAACAGCAAGTAATGAGTAAACAGCAATTCATTTTATGACAATTGCTAGAATTGGTTTTTAATGGAAAATAAGAAGACATAGACAACGGCAGGAATCGAACCTGCGACCACGAGGTTGACAGGCGAGCACACAACTATCGCGCCACGGCCACCCCTAAAATTGCGCATACGCTCAACCAATAATAGTTAAGATAATTTTGAATAATGTTCTTATATAAATTAGTGATGAATTCTCAAATTTCTAAATGGCAGGTAGAATCAATATTAAACAACTAGCAGTATCGGCTAGATAGGTTTTCATTTCTGCTTCTCAGCAGTTCTTTAGAAAAACCCTCTGTAGTTATATCTTTTACACATATTCATCCTCAATGGAATCGCTGAAAATACGATGACTTGATCCATTCGTTGATTTCGTCCGTCGCTGTTGATTTCGTATTCACGGGAATTGTTTGTCGGAAGTCGCCCACTAACAGTATCATCACACCACCACTACGATTTTCGTTCTGCAAATCTTTCAATGTTCGACCGAGTGCTTCTATTGATCGTTTGTTCTAAATTTACAATTTTTCACTTTTGCCAAGGCTGATTGCTTTGAAATATTGCATGTAGGATTTTCGTTGATTTGTTGATTCAAAGGAAGCTTGCCGTTCTTCCACTTTCCAATAGTTTTGCAGTAATTGCGGTAAATGCAAGCGATATAATGCAATACCAGTTTAAGCTGTTAATACAAATGATATGAGGAACATTTTCAGAGTTCCGCTGGACGATAAAAAGGAAAAACCGAATTGTACTTCTGTAGCGCCACATGTCGAAAATTTTCCAAGTTTTCTTTTTTCTCAACCTTTGCGTATCACTGAAGAACACATCCGCAGAAAAAGGTATCCAATTTAGTCCAGCCGTTTCGAAGTTTTAATCATGCCAATATACCATGTTTCATTTATAAACAATTTAAAACAATGGCTTAAGACTGAAGGATTACAAGATCCAAATCGTGCGAGAAGTTTGCGGTGAAATTTCGTTGAACTGATCCAAAATCGATTTTTTTAGAATTCCAAGAACATACTATAAAAACATTTTGATCGAGATCCGTCGAGATAAAAATTTATGAGAAAGTCGAAAATAAAAAAATGATTGTATGACAGGTTCCGTTATTTTTGGGGCTAAAGAAAAGATTTAAAAATCTATGTGAGGCAATCACATAACAAAACACTCTTATGTACGTTCCAAGTTTGAAGAAATACGTTTCGGGCGTTTAAACTGTAGATCGTTGTATAGCAGACGGAATTGCGGAACCCACTTTTTTGGTGTTCTCAATGATATCATATGTCAGGTTTGATTAAAATATCGAGTTCGATTTTTTATCCAAATGCATAGTACCATAAGTTCAAATGGCAAAAATAGAATTCAGGGAATAACTTTTGTATCACTTGGAATGCAATTTTTTTACTATTCCAAAACTTGCGGACTTTTAAAGAATAAATTAGCCAAACTAGCCTTAAATAAATAAAATCACAACAGGATTCCACCTCGAGCCACTTAAGGCAATTAAAACTAAATTTATTTAAATTAAAAAATACCATAAATTTGACCATAAGTATTTATTTATTTTTTTTGTTTCAAGCGCTAATTTTAGGCGCCAGCCTGGGCTAAAAAAAAGTCAACCTGGAGACAGACAATTTCAAGAAATATTCTTCCCGTTATCATTGTGCAATAATTGACCATGTGTCAAAATTGAATGATAAATTACTTTATACATATTTTTTTGTTATAGGTAAATTAAAATATAATAAAAATGTTTCCCTCTATAAAGGTCGCTCTATCCGAATTGATGAGGATGTTTAAGGAAAAGAAGTACCATTAGCATCATCATTCTCGTTTCTCATTTTTTTTTTATCATCATGGATTCCTATCTGTCTTATCTATTATTTAAATCGGATTCTGGAACTTCATGCTGGCCATGGTGTGGAAGCAGAGGGAGGTTTGGAAAATTCTGCAACCAACATGACGACTTGAAATAGATTTTGTGTTAGGGTCGAAATATACGAAGTGCGGTCATGTGTGTTATTTATGCTGACAAGGATAGTCATGGCAATGATTTTAATGATAACGATGATGGAGCTTGTGGCCAGTGGCCATGTATGTATGTAAGTTGAATTAAGAAGAGGAGACGCCACTTCATCATACTTTCACATGACGACGGACTACTTCAGAAGTGGTACTACACATAAATGTGACGTTGGTCACATGACGCATGTGAACACTTATGATAATGATAAAATGACGGAAAAAGAAAAGGGAGGCTCATCGAATATTTAGACTGTTATGTTGATTGATTGAGAGGTTTGTTGAAAAACTTGGCAGGATACTTGTAGACATCATCACATACAGCTCATACTCGTCGAAATATGCACGGTTTGATTAAGTGGACTTAACACCTGAAGATGGTAAATTTGCTAGTGGAAACACCACATTGAATTTTTTATTTTGTGGCAAAGTGAGAACGGCGTAGTTTTGTGCTAAAAGAAGGTAAAGTTGGGAATTGTTTGAAGTCCTTAGTCAATCCCATGATTAAAGGGAATATTAAACTTTTGTAAGAGTTTTTGAATAGACTTTATTGTATCAAGTTCGAATTAAAATACAATCTCAATAACTATTAACTGTTGGTTGGATTTTATAAAAATTTCGCAAGCTGATGAATAAAATATGTTCAATTTAAAAATTAAGGAACTGCATTACTTGGAAAAAATTGAATATTGACAAAGGTCCTCACTAGTCAACTGATGAGTCCATGTAAGATCGCCGTTAAAAGCTATTTTGAATCAGGTACTGCATTACTTCATTGACTTTTAAGGTACAAGTGGAACGCCCTTGATTGCAATAGAGTTTCAATTTCTTCAAACTACTTCAGTTTAACTTTGATTTAGCGAATTTAGGTAAATATTAGTTTTGTGTAAGATTTGTTGTTGTGGTTATTCTTGTTGCCTGTATGTCTAAATGTATATCGGCCCTGAATTTAAGCAGTTCGACGAAATTTGGTGCAACGCATTTCACAACTATGAATTTCCTTAACAGTTCCTTAAATTATATCGATTTTGATTAAACTTTTAACCTGTATATCGCTAAGCAGTAGAAAATTCAGATAAAAGGTTTTTGGCGTTTTTTTTTGGAGAAAACTATCTTTTGAGTTAAACTAGTCTATCTGTTTAAAATCTTAACCGATTTTATTACAATTTTGTAACAAGAAACTTCTAAATAAATATAAAAAATATTTTTGCATTTAAACAATTTTAAATATTTTTTTTATGAAAAAAAATCAATGAAAAAGTCGACCCTCTGGTACCTGATAAGGTTGCTCATTAAAAATTCTTTGAGAGAAAAAATTAAAGTTTTCGTTTTTTTTTTTCATTTAGCTGCCAAAATTAAAAAAAATAACAATTTTGACCAATTAACATTACCAACTATGGAATAATTAAAAAAAAATGCCTAAATTATTAATTTAACTACTTCTAATCTTTCAAAAGGTTAAGCGACTCTCTAAGGCTAATTTTTTTATATTAAATTTTAAGCACTATAGATCAAGTGGATGGTATTTTTAACGAAAATCGAGCTCGGGATTTTAGTTAAGGTCTGTAGTATGAAAATACAAAACATCCGCCTTCCTGTACCTTGGACTTGTCAAAATGCTGATATTCAAAATAAATCTTTACACTCTGAGAGAACTCAGTCAAAAGAAGCCAACATACCTGTTTTTAAAACTAAAGTTTCTTCAGGCACCTTATCACCTTTCCTCATTCATTTCAAATGTTGCGTACGAGTGTGGAAGCACTAATAATATTCTAGTAGATTCGGGAAAAAGTATCTCGCTATAGACCCTGTAGTGCATATCTCCGAACAACTTATAAATATCCTTCTAAGAAATTCTGTGTGAATGCGGAATTAACACTACCACTGCTGAAAAAGAATTGATCAGATTTAGACCATCTTCGCCTAATGGCTTATTCATGAAATGGAAGCTTCTCTCGCTGGTCCTTACTGATGTAAAACTCTTACAAAATGTAAGACTTTAATCAACAATTGACAAAATAGAGTCCCTTCTGCGCTCGCAGATTAAAAGGCTAAGGGTGTGACCACACCAAAGGGACATTGCTTAGAAAGCGTTTTTGAAAAGTATCTCATTTGTTTGAAAAATATATCAAAAATATTTCTTTGGTGTTATGGAAATGTTTCTCTGTTTCCTATTTCGAACAGAAAACTTTTTTTTTTCTCAAGCATTTACAAGGATAGAGAAAGAGACAGTGAGTGAGTGAGTGATTCGCCTCATTCATAATAATAAAAATGTCGTGAAAAGTGTGATTATTTTTCATAATGATAAAACATGACGCTATTTCAGAATTACTGAAATTTTTTCAAGAGTTTGTAACAAAGAATTCATAATTGTAAATAAGTTATCTTGTACCATCTTGTACTTGTTATATTAAATTCGTATTTTTCCAAACTTGGAAATAAAGTCGATTCTTAAAGTTTTTTTTTAACACCAGAACACTCTTATTTTTCTATCGGAAACTGCTTTGAGGATTCTTAAGGTGTGTCCATACCTCAGAAACATTATTGAAGCATTTCAGAAATATTCCAGAAACATTAAAACAAAACATTTCACAAGGAGAGAAACATTTCTGAAAAGTTTTTTTATATATTTCTTACATGTTTACTTTGGCCTGGGCACATTTCTGAAATGTTTCTCTGTTTCCCATTCCGAATGGAAGACAAACTTTGTTTCCTAAGAATTTACGAAGGTTGATAGTGGGTGAGTAGTTGTTCATATAAATATAAGAATGTCGCGAAGAGAGTGTTAGGATGTGTTATCCAAATGATCAAAATCACTTGACATCCTAGCGAAATGTTTAACTATCTCTTTTGAGGTCTTTTAAAAAACATTAAACAACCAAAATTATTTCTTCTTTTTAAAATATTTCTTTGTCACTGTCATGCTTTTTTCTTTGTATTTTTTCATGATGATAAAGCACGTCGCTTTCAAGGCTGCTTCTTTATGTCTAGTACGATGCTGATGCGAAATAAAAAAATTCCATACAAACATGACAGAACGAAATCATGAAAATTTTCGTTCTGCTTTTTGTTCTGCAGTACGCTGTTCCATGACAAAATTTAAAAAGTATCCACTCACTTTTCGCCGACAGTTTATTACCCAGACACATTAATTGTTTGCAGAAAACTAGATTTCAGTTTTAAGTCATGTTGTTTTTGGTGTTTCTTCCATCCAAGTTTGTTCACTTGAGATTTTTTTCTGATTGAGTTTGTTTTTTCTACTTGAATGTTTTCGTTCATGTTTTCGTTAGCATTTCGCATCAGCAGCGTACTAGGCTTTACAATGCACTTTCATGCCCAAAACTGGATACATAAATGGGAAACCAAGAAACATTTCAGAAATGTTCCTCAAAGCATCCACACAAAAAACATATTAGAAACATTTCTGGAATGTTTCAGAAACGTTTTTCCAAACAATGTTTACTGAAATGTTTCTTTGGTACGGACACATCTTTAAGCAATAGATTTAATAAAGTTGATAAAAGAGAATCTATCGTACTTTTGCCTACTTAAAATATTTAATTTTAAAAGAAAAAACAGTTTTTATGTAAAAATATAAATTGCCTACCCTATATGTCAAAAAATATTTATTAAGCAATTTAAAACTTATTTTTTCTAAAATTGAAAAAAAAAGTTCAATAATTTAAGGCCAGCTAAGTAATATAGAGCTGCTACCCTTTCCATTAGACCAATTTCGCTTAAATTCGTCATAGTGATGGAATGTATCCATACAATAACCCAAAGGGAAAACCAACTTTGGTTCATTGAAAAGTTGAATGAAATGTTAAATACAAAAAAAAAACACTGAAATATTTTCAATTTAAATGATTTATTACCTCTCGATAGCAAATTGAGAATCATTAAAATACCACATTTCATGAGATTCAACAATAAATAAAGAAAATACACCGCAAATAAAAAAAAACACCATTTCGACACGCATCATTTATTAAACATTAGAAAGCTCAAAAAGACTACCTCCGATCCTTATTTGGATTTCAAATTATTTCTTTATCGTCATAGTCTACCTACTTTAAAAATTGGTTTTCTGATTAACATGGCAAATAATAAATTATTCCACTTCAAGTGTGAAGTAATTCAAAAGAACCATCATCACATCATAGGTATGTACATATTATTTACGCACAGGTGTTATTTGGCATCATTAAAACATAATTTTTATTTCTTAAATTTCAATTTCCATTCAACTTACCAACGGCGACGCCAGAGAGAATAAAACCGAAAAATCCATTAAATCGACTTAATTTTTTTGAAAGCATAATAAATATTGTCTACCTTCCTATATTTGCAATAAATAAAAATGAAATAAATTACTTTAACAATAAATATTGACAAAAATATTTCTTGTGTGTAACAACTAGTTGCCATGGTTCTCAAAATTTTGACATAAACTTCACTTTTCGCTTACTACATTACAGTGCATAACAGTAGGCTTACAGTCCCCAGCCTTTTGTCCTAAGCTGTCAGTCGGTTATAATGTTGACTTTCTATAAATATTCATGACAATTAACACCTTTTGGAGATATCTTTTTATGGGATCTTCATAAAAAAATGCTAAATCACAGATGACATCTTTAAATAATCCTGTGCTTGTATTGCTTCAACAGGAATGACATCAGTTGGTCAACGCTAAATGAAAATATTATATTGAAGATACAAACTCATGGAAGTGAAAATTATCCAGAGGCGTAACAACTACCAACAACTTTGACGGAGACCGAAGCTGGCATTTTAATTATCTCCCAAAAATAAATATGATTCAGAATGTGTTACTTCGGAAGGACCTTCGTTAAATGGCTTCGCTTGTCAAGAAAGTTATTTTTTTTTTTAATTATGGATAAGATTTTTTTTTTTTTTGAATAAAAGTTGATAAAAGCAATTTTATGTGTCGTATAGCCTCCAGAGTTTGTTAATATTGAGACGAACTTAACTAGTAATGAGCTTGCCAATTTTCTAATGACCGAGAGTGGGGTACAATTTTAAGCACAAATTTCTTTAAGGATTCTCGTAACTCTTAATATCATTTTCAAATTAAAATTAAAATTTAATTGCACTTGTTTTTGTGTTAACTTGAAGAATATGGATTGAGAAAAAAATAAAACACGACTCTATTCTTCAAACTTGCTCTTGTACCTAACAACTTAATGTAGCTAAATATTGATGCTGGATTTTGAAAAATCGATTTTTCAAAAAAAATTTTACCTATTTATTTATTGAAAAAAGAATTTTTTTTAAAATTTGAATAACTAGTTTTATTGACACTTCTGGAAAGCATTTGCATAAAAAAATCGGTCCATGCAATATTGAGAAATTTGAAGATATGAAAATTGGTTATATGGGAAGAACTGTTAGTAAGTATATAAAATAAAAAAAATTTATGGGAGGTACTGTTGTTTTTATTTTAGGAATATATTTTTTTTAATTATTCAAGATAAAGTCAAAAAAACTATCACATGCGAAGTTTCAAAAACATCTATTGATTCGTTTTCGAAATTTTGAGTTTTCAAAAAAAAAATAATTGTTTAATTTAAAAAAAAAATGTTTGAAATTTTTTTGTTTACATTAGTGTTTACATTTTCTGGGAGAGGCTGCATAGACAATTTAAAAACAATCAAATGAGCCGTTTTCCAAAAACCAAAAAAAATGGTACTACCAAAATAACCATTTACATATTTCCAAAAAAAAAAAAAATAAAATGCATGACTAGATCGCACGTACTTGCTCTTTATTGCAAAAGATTCTAAATAAAAGTGGCTAAATATAATTTTCAAGTCGTTTTTCTCTTAATTTTTTTTATATAAAAATTCTTAAATTAGACATTTTAAGTATCTAAAAATAATATTAATTTAAAAACAAAATTTCATAAAAAATCGTCCCCCCATTTTCAAAATATTGAATTTAAAAAAAATATTGTTTTTTTTTCAAAAAGCCAAAAAAAACAATTTTTGAAAATTTTGAAATGCAGTATTATTTAGAAAAAACTTTTATTTGCACGAATATTACAAAATAAAGAAAAATAAATAAAATGCACGACTGGATCGCACGAACTTGCTCTTATGTTCGATCACGTCGGTGCAAAAGATTTATTTTTAGTCATTTTTAACTCAATTTTGTATATACATATACAAAATTTCATTAATTTTGTTCTAAAATAAATTGGTATTACAATATTAAATATTTGATAATATAAACTTAAAAACAATAGATTAAATCTGTTTAATTAAACAAAAAATAATTCAAAATTCTGAAATAAATACTTAAACTAATTTGAGCTCAAAAAAACTACGCGATTTTATTTCTTGGATAAATTTGAATTTATGAAAAAAAATTTAAGAATCTGTGGAGCAGATTGGAGTTTTTAAAAACTTTTTGAAAACATTTAAAAAAAAATTCAAAGACGCCAATGCATAGGTATTCGGAAAATACAAATAAATATGATTTTTCAAAAAAATTTAAAGACCAGTTTTCGAATAATACATTTTTTAATTTTTTTTCTTAAAAATGATTTTAAAAATACAAACAAAATATTAATTGAAAATATTGGTACGCGGTATAATTTGGGCAACCTAAACCTATATTTCTGTGAAATTTCGAAAGAATCGGTGCAGCCATTTATGAGATAGTCGAAAGCAAAAAAAAAAAAACGGCCCTATGGAAAGTACCGTTTTTCAACTTTTTCTAATTTTTTTTTTCAACTATATGATCGGTCGTAGCTTAAAACCCACACTGATTTTTTTAAATCAAAATCGTTAGAGCCGTTTCCGAGAAAAAATAAGTTTGAACGTAACGGTTATATGGCAGGTACCGTTATTTTTTGAGCTAAAAAAAAATTTCAATTTCCCCTCTGTACAATATCTAAAAAACTCTATATACGAAGTTTGAATCAATTCGGCCCACCCGTTTGGCTGTAGGGGTCTATACATACATACAGACAGACTGACAGACGGACAGAATTTTTAGACTATCTTTTTTCGTCTTCGCTATCATCGTAATGTCATGTTTGATTGTTATCTCAAAACTTTTTTTTTCGAGGAATGCATAACTTGCCTATAGTACCTATAATCGCAAGTAAAAAATACGATGGAGTGAAAGGTCTTCATGGCCTTCTTCAGATGTCGATATTTGTTTGACGAAAAAATCATTTTTTAAGATCTCATTTCCTTCGATTCAAAAACTCAAGTCAGTGATAATGGAATTTTATTTTTATCTTCACACCGAATCGGTAATTCATTTTTAAACTTCATGTAAAGTATATATATTTAATTTGCCCGAAATCATCCAAAATTCAATTCTCGCTTTCAACATAAAAAATGTAGTTTATCCTTTTGTAATGCCCGGAAACTCTCGTCCTTTTTTACAAAAGTCCTATTCATTTTGTAAAGTTTACGATTGTCGTATAATCAACTCGTCACGCAAAATACCTCTTTAGTCGAGTTCTTCACCTGTGTCAACACCAAAAACGCAAATAGAATTACATGCCAAACATCAAAAGGATACCCCGGCAGTAAATTCAACGCCTTACCACCGCGGTGTCCCTCTGATGCCATCTACCATCAACAATATATGTACATACTTACATAGTGGCGCAAATATTTTCATCGCACAATCTCTTCCGCAGGGACAACTTTGTTGAAATTTCACTACCGAAAAAGGATACCTACGCGCCAGCCAGCAGCCAGTAGCAGAGTAGGGATTAAATTGTATAGGAGATATGTATAAATGTAAATGATTGCTTGTAAACGAAAAGCTATGGCAGGTTGGTTTGGTATTTGCTTTTGAATTATGTTTACTCAACCACTGGATATGGTTGGTATGGTGGTGTGGTGAATTGGCATTACTATAGTGAATCATGCTGTAAAAGTATCCCTTTGTGTCAACAACAACGAATAACGAATATTTCGCCTTATAAAGTAAAGATGGTGCTAGTTCAATGGGAGATATGGTGCTGGCATTTTCCATAGCTGAGGTCCTTAATGAAATTTAACGAAAAGCCCATTTTGTTGTTGTGTGTGTTTTTTTTAAATTTTTTGTTCTGTCGTCCCAATTAAGGATCCGTGTTTTATCTCTTTCACTTGGATTCGGCTTTATGGTGTGAAAATGAAAAATAAGGTCAATGGACTGCGGGCTCTTTGTAAAGCTTTTTGTACACATCTGTTTTCCATAGAAGGTGGCGGAGACAAAAAAGAACTGCAAAGACAGCCAAAAAGAAAATGGCCTAAAAGTTCAAGTTTAAAAATTATGCCGTTGCTTTCAATAGGTATGTGTCATCATTTTAGGTTTAGGAGATAGACAGTACCGTAGCCATCAAGGGGGAGTCTATTGGTAAATAAATTGTATAATTACAGATATGGATTCATGGGAGTTTGGCATACATTTTATTATTTAGAAACATAAATACACGATGGGGCAAAAGGTATGTCTGAGTTAGAAATATCGATTGCTCTACCTGTGGTTTGGGGTAGCAAAGTGGACGCGATATCCTGGTGGTTGTTCTACTCTACCTCTTTAAGTTGATGTCATTATTTGGAGCGGAGGGTATACTGACATCAAATTGCCAACTTTTTTGGAAAATGGCTGTTTCGTCAAATGAGTTTTTCAACTTATAGAATAATCCAGGAAAATAATATATTCGCCCTTTGAACAATTCCGACAAAGCTGAATTTTGGCGTAGATCTTCATTTTTACGTCCTCATCATTTCCTAAAAATATCCCTAAATTTGGAGCGGAGCAATCAGTTTTAGAGGGGGGAAGGAGTAAAATTTAGTAAAGACACTTTTTATCATAGAATTGATGTTCTTGAGTGGGGGAATTGTTTGTTTTTAATTATGTTTGGAAAAACATGGTTTATTTAAAAAAAAAAACAAGTTCTAAATGTGTCAACGGAAGGGAAATGTTGTCATCTTAAAAATGCTAATTTATTTTATTTTGTTCAATAACTCCCAAAAACCTTTATTTTTCTCAAAATGTCCTAAGAACAACTTTTAGAAATTACTAGTGTCAAGCTCTTTCAAATAAAAAATCTCCCTCCTTATATGAACAACAAAAATGTTGGCTTATAAACGAGTGAGAAAATACGAAAAAAAACCGAATGAACAACAAAAAACTTGTGTGGCTAATAAAAGCGCTGGTCGTTTCAATGCAATTGATGAACAGAAAAACCTGCATTGGGTTCGATCTGATCATGTGAGCTCGGTGGCGCGATGCGTAGTGCGTTGGCTTCTAAGCAAAGCTTTGTCATGGTTCAATACACGTTGAAGGCACAAGAAAATTTTCAATTAAAATGAAACAGTAGACCAGCACCACAAGAGCAAAGGAATCTGATTATCGACCTTGGCTCGTAAAATAGCTATAATTCCAGCCAAAAATAATTGAGAAAAACTTTGGTGGTAGCACACTCAAGTTGTTGTTGGTCATTCAAGTGCATTAAATAATACAAAAAATGCTTTGAAAGCAACTATGTAATCATACAAAAACTGAATATAATTAGAAATTACAATCTACAAATTGAAATAATAACGACTTCCTTATGCCTATTCGTTCTTAAGTTATAGCGATCCAAAATTTAATTGCTCTTCAAAATGGGAGCTGAAAGATGTTTTTCCTTTATCCTTTGTATTTTTGGATAACGATTGTTATTGCTTTTGTAGTGCTCCTAATAACCTTTAAAATGAGTTCTGTATCATGAATATCGGACAAATCCGTTCTTAAAATATGTAGGTATTGAATTTTCAAAACAAAAAAAAATAGTTTGTTTTTCAAAAAAAATTTCTTTTTAGTAAAATCGAAACACCCATTTTCGAGATAATTAAGATGGTAGAAAACATTCTATGACAAGTTCCGTTATTTTTGGGTCTAAAAACGATTCAAAAATCTATTTGAGGCAATCATCTCTCTTAAGTATCAAGTGTGAAAAAAATTTCGTCAGCCGTTTAGGATGGAGATCGATGTACAGGCAGACATACGGAATTGCAGGACACACTTTTTTTGGTGTTCTCTATCATCGCAATATAAGATTTTGTTCAATTTTTTCCAAATGCTAAATTTTTCCTACAGTACCTCTACTACATATGTCGGAAGTAAAAAATGAATAACGACATTGTTTCGTTCCGAGAAAGAACCTATCCGAGAAGATTGATTAGAGAAAACAAACATTGATTTTTGAAAAGTCTCCCCTCAGCTACGATATACCTTCCTTTTATACACTGTTTGAGGCTTTTTAATTTGTATCAAATATTATATTGTATTTTGTCAGAGGGTAAATTATATGGGGTAAGCACTAATTTTTGTAACAGCCTCCTCCTCATACCTACGGCCCTGCTGACACATCAATCTACTTTAGGTTAGCTCGCAATAGCTAATTGGATTTATGTAGTTCTATTGGTGTTTCTTTTGTGTTTTCGCTACGGCTCTGTGATTTTTTTTTATTATGTTTTGTTAATGTTATCAAATTAAATTTTGTGGGAACTTTCGTAGACTATCTAGTTTATAGAGTGTTATAGTCAACACAACGGAGAGCATTAATTATAGTATTATAGTTTTTTTTTTTTTTTTGAAAAAAAAAAAAATCAAAACAAACAAACAATACGATATTTAGATGAATCATACCTTACCACCTAGTCTTGTTAGTATTTGGACTAATGGGAGCCGAAACAGTTTAGCAATTAAAATTAAATTATTATCAGATTTCAAATTATATAATTTGTATTATTGTTGTTTGACTATGATTAGGGTTTAGGTTGAATAAACTCTGAAAAGGTAGGTACTTATGGAACAGATGGTATATATTAAAAATTATAATTTATTTATATAAATTAATGTGAATGTGTTGTTGGCATTACAATAAAGAAAGTAGTCATGACTAAATACCCTATATCTATTGGTTATTAAGAGAATCGTAGAATGTCGCCATAAATTGCTTATATCGCAATATTAGTCATATTCACAGTTAACTTTTTTGGCTCGAAAAGTTAATCCCCGCCCGACTATTTTCGCGCTTTTTTATTTCGTTTATTTTTAAACAGCAATTTGTTGTTTTGCTAATAATTCGCGTTTTATTATTTCAGAAATCTTTTAACTGTCACAATGACCCCTTAGCATTTGCACAAACACCCCGCGATGGTAACACTTCACCATTTAAGCACGAAAAGCGTCTCGCTGACTTATTTAGGCAGCTTTAGTGCAGATCACATTGGTCTCAATTTACAACTGTACACGAGTCGTAGGACTCGGCGCGCACATGCAATTTTTCCGAAACGAAATAGTTTAATCACTAGTTGAACGATGATCGCGCAAATAAGCAACTTAAAAATCAATCAATCAATTAATCAATCAACTGGATAAATCAACACACAGCCAATAATTTGCTTTAATGTACTCGCAGTTACATATAATTCGGTGTGATACAAACTGAAGAGCTAATTTGGGGCGATCGTTTGATTTGTGCCAAAACACAAAGTTTTAAGTTGCTCGAATTGGAGACTGAATAGTTTTTGCATGTGCGCGCAATCTCATATTAGTCCATGGTATTCACTTTAGCAACCAAACTGTTGCAAAACTGAAAGTTGCATGTGCGCGCCTAGTCTAAGTTTCACAAATTGTACGCAGCACACCTACAAACTGCAAACCGCCGGGCCTACAATCTCTTTTTTTCGCTTCATCTTAAGTGAGTGTTTGTAATATTTTTTTCTCAAATTTATTAACTCAAATTTAAAATCATCTTTTTGCTCAAGTGTTCATTGAGTGAGTGGAGGAGAAACATTTATTTCGCTTCACCTTGAATGAATGGGGGAGAAACATATTTAATTGAAAGGAGCTGGATTATACCTACTGAAAACTTAATGCAGTTTATACTCATCGACAACTGTTTGTAGCCTTTCAACAGGCAAAAACTCAAAAAACATTTGTATCTATTAAAGAAAATGATACACAAAAAATTAAAAATAATTTCATTTTTAGATCAAATATTGTTTAAAGAGGTTTTGTGAAATTAATCACACCAAAAACATAAATATTAAAAAAAGTAGCCAAGGTCTTCTATATACGAAAATCTTTGCGTAACAAGCCACCTGTGAAAAGTAGTGAGATCTAAAAGTACGCCAAGTTTATTAGTGTTAAATATCAAATATTTTCAGTAGAGGAATATGGAATAACCTCAAAATTATCAGAGAAATTTGTTATTTAATGATTACTGATTTTAATTGTGTTGATTTACTGGGCAAGTTTCCTTTTATTGCCTAATTACTAAATTTTGAAATATTCCGAAATATTATGTTTTTGGAAAAAATATATTTTTATTTTCATAAATTTATTTTTTCCAGCTTCAATAAATCAAAAAATATCTGTACCTACCTGCTATACAATTTTGTGTACCAAAAAAAATAAATCGTCTATACATTTTGGTCTAAAATCCTTACCATACAAAGGAGTTATTTTATTTTTGACCTTTTCATTAACGGCACAATGGATTTCGATCAAAACTTTTGCACAAGAGGTCCTTCGAATTCTAAATAATACGAAAAATTTCGATTTGTATTTAAAAAAAAATTAAATGATTTTTATTTTAAATTCAATATTTCGAAAACGGGTAGACGGTTTTTTATGAAATCAGTTTTTTTAAATGTACCTTTGTTATTAAATACTTAAAATTTGCAAAACGAAAAGAAATTTTGAATATAAAAACTCATTTTTTTTTACTCTTTCAGAGTTTTCCTGAGTTTTTTTTTAAATCCCATGCAGCGTTTGAATTACACAAATTTAATTTCGAAGTACATATACATAGGTTTGAAAACCAAAACAAAAAAAAATTAAAAGTAAAATACACGACTGTGCAAGTTCTAAAAAAAAGACTTGGTAGGGCAATTTCAAATATTTTATAATATAAACTTAAAAACAAAATTTCAAAAAAAAAATTGATCCACCCGTTTTCGAAATATTGAATTTTCAAAAAAAAATATTTTTTTTTTCAAAAATCCAAACAAATAGTTTTCAAAAATGTTGGTATGCAGTATTATTTATAATTTGAATCATCTCCCATACAAAAATTTTAATTGAAATCCGTCAGGCCGTTTATGAGAAAGCTCAAAATTAAAAAAAATGGTTGTATGGCAGCTACCGTTAATAACAAAATATTAAAAAAAATTGTTGACCAAAATGTAGACTATACCTGAAATAGAGCTCACTTTCTTTTATCAAAATCGTTAGAGCCATTTTCGAGATAAGTAAGATGGTAAAAAAAATTGTATGGCAGGTACCGTTATTTTTGGGGCTAAAAATAAGATTAAAAAATCCATTTTAGACCAATCCAATCACCTAAAACGCTTAATACCTACCAAGTTTGAAAAAAATTGATTCAGCCATTTAGGCTGTAGAGAGTTGTACAGACAGACGGACAGCAGACGGAATTGCGGGACCCACTTTTTTAGTGTTCTCTATCATCGTAATGTAAAGTTTGATTAAAACCTCGAGTTTGATTTTTTTCAAATGCAAAACTTGCCAAAAAAAAACTTCAAGCTTTATGACCCATATTGCCATTGACAACGAATCGAAAGACTAAGTATGACAAATAGTGATTCCGTACAGAACAGTTTAAGACCTTCAAATCGAAACATTCATTATTTGCTGGAAAGTGAAATAGCACAGTAAGCCAGTGCTGTTGCTTACTGTGGTATAATTCTGCTGTGGGGAAAAATAGTAGTAGGCATCTAAAAATAAAATGCACGACTGGATCGCACGAACTTGCTCTTATGTTCGATCACATCGTATGCAAAAGATTTCTATTAAAAATCTAAATATATATTTAAAGTCGATTTTTACTGAATTTTGTATATATACAAAAATTCTTTAATTTTTTTCTAAAAAAAATTGGTAGGACAATTTTAAATATTTAATAATATAAACTTAAAAACAAAATATTAAATCGGCTTAATCAAAGAAAAAATAATTCAAGATTCTGAAATAAATGCTTAAACTAATTTGAGCTCAAAATAAAGTACGCCATTTTATTTCTTGGATAAATTTGGATTTATGAGGAAAAATTTTAAAAATATGAGAAAAAAAGTTTTTTTTTTTTTTATAATTTTGCACATGTTCAAGGGATTATGAATACCCCTTATATGTTTTTAACACAGCGCGGGCATACGGTGAAAGAAGAGAAAGACGGATAGGAAAGAAGTGTGGCGCGATTTTCTGAGACTAGAGCTGGTTGTTGCCTCCGATTTATGTCCAGGGATGGCGGCTGAACTAATGCGGAGAGAATTACCTTGTCTTATTTATTTATGTCTCTTATAATTCGCATTATTTTTTTATTTAAAACATTTTTCAAAAAAAAATCCAAAAACGCCAATTCATACGTATTCGGAAAATACATATAACTATAATTTTTGAACAAAAATTAATGAACAGTTTCCAAAATATAATTTTTTTTAAATTAAAAAAAAAAATGCTTTTAAAACTACAAAAAATATGAATTAAAAATATTGGTACGCAGTATAAATTGGGTAACCTAAACATATATATGTGCGAAATTTCGGAAGAATCGGTTTAGCCATTATAAAATAGTCGAAAGCAAAAAACCTTCCTATGGAAAGTACCGTTTTTGGACATTTTTTTACATTTTTGTTCAACCATATGATCGGTCGTACCGAAAAGGCTGCACTGACTGACAGACTGACAGACAGACAGACAGACAGACATACAGACGGACAGAATTTTTAGACCGTAATCGTAATGTCATGTTTGATTGTTATCTCAAAACTTTTTTTTCGACGAATGCATAACTTGCCTTATAACCTATTATTATATTATATTTAGTACCTATAATCGCAAGTAGAAACGGAGTATCAGAGTAGATTTTATATATATATTTCTAATAAAATTCAAACCAAAAGTAACTCAAATTATAATAAACTGCAAACCACCGGCCGGTGGCTGTCCTGAAAGTGATCGCTGCTTAAGTTCAGCCACTTATCGCCGAGTTATCGAATATCAAACATCTCAGATATACGCACCATACCCAACGAAGCCTAAATGTATGAATTTCGTCAATTTCCACACATAATAAGGGCAAGATAAGCCTTTCGCCGACTTATTTTGATGTTGGTGTATTTTACCTCACTTCCATTTCTTGTTGAAAAAGAGACGATCAAGTGAGGCAGTCTCTTTCCGATATCAAATAGGAGTGCGTTATAGATAATTCGACATCGAAACAAATCGAAAAAATCTGACGATGTTAATGATATCAATTTCGCATGGGAATATCAATGTCGGCTAAGCCGTTTCACTGACTTCTTTTTGCTCTAACATCCATTTAGTGAAAACATTAAAAATGAAATAAATTTTCATTCTAAACTAAATATACGAGTATTTTCGAATGGCACAAAAAAAATCAATTTAAAAGGTCTCATTCTAACTGCTAACAAATTTTTGCACATAAATATTCCAATTTATACCCAATTTTTTACTTTTTAAGAATAACATTCAATAATATTTGTATAACGACATTCTTAGTCCTGCTGAAATCAAACCTCATTTCCGTAGTTCAGCATTCAAAGCCACCTGCGCCATAAGTACCCTGCTTCCATCACTCAATTACCCTTTCAAAATCATATAAATTCTCTTCTCCAAATCCATTCAACATATTATACTTTAGGTATACCTTACTATATTATAGGAGAGATCCTTTTTAACAAAAAAAAAAAAAACAGAAATCAGAATTGAATTCCAAATTTATATCAATTGAATTTATGCCAAATTAATCTTATCGAATCTCAGTTTGAAATTGAATTTCAATCTTTTGACCCTATTTTTTGAGATACATATATATTCTTTTGCCATACCATAACATATGTTGCTGCAGCTGTTGCTGTGGTGTTTTGCTCATGCTTCTACTACTTCTTCGTTTAAGGTCCTCCCAATCGACAAACGGTTAATTTATTTATTTTTATATTTTTATTTAAAAAAAAAATATATCGATTTAAATCGAAAGTTAACCGCACACATTATGCCATATGCTTGAAGAGAAGGCGAGCCTTATGTTTTGGCCCAAATGACCATATTTCTATGCTACAGCTTTTGGTCATGGTTGTTTGTTCCCCACAAAAGGTTTTTTTCTTTTGGTTACTATTTTGTTTTTTTTTGTTCACCTCCTATGTTGTGGGAAATAATCGTTTTATTATTGGTTTTTGGTCTTCCAAGTCCTTTGTTTTTTTTTGTTTTTTTCTCCTAAGATTGCAGGGATGTGCTTACATTTTTTTGTGTGTGTCAGAAAGGTTTAAATTTCTAGAATTCTTTTTGTAGTGTTGTCTGTGTTTTCTCTGTTGCTTCCATCTTCATCCTGTGTGAAAGTGGTCAGGTCCAGGATAAAGGGTTTTGAATTTTCTCTTGCGGTAAATTCTAGTATCGATTTTGGGGTGTGGAATAGCGTTTAATGGTTTTTTGGTGAGATTTAATGTTTTTTTCTTTGTTTCTTTCTATTTCTGGTTAAATATAAATTTTTAAATTGAAACAAAAAAAAAATACCCTTAAGCATATCCTGATATGGGTACCCGAAGTATGCCCACACATGATGGGTTTATTTGGATGGTGCCGCATTTAACAGTATCAGTACAAGAAGAGAGGTGTTATAAATTGACATACCATCTAATTTAAAACTGGTTACAATGGAAATGCCATCCCTGGCTTATTATGATTAATTAAAATACAAAGACTCTGTGACAGGATGTAGGTTCGAGGAGTTTATAATGAGAGTAGGTATACTCATCTTAAGGGGTGTGTGTATGCTCATGTTCAGTTGTTTTCTTCTCTTTTGGCGATGCCATTCTATTTAAGATCGCTGCAAGGATATCGTATCCTCTAAGACAAGCAAGGAGTGTGTATTATCCTTTGTACAAATGTTGTTTACCCATAATATTATGCAAATAATGGAATAATAAAGCTAATTTACTCGTCATTTCGTGTAAGTTTGAGACCGAGAGAGAAAGAGAGAGGGATATGAAATTATTCTTAGGAAAGGAATTTGGATTTAAGCTACGATGTCTCCTAAGCTTAATGACAAGATAAGATGCATGAAGATGATATAATTGTGTTAATTTATAGCAAAAGTCTCTCATTTCTCTCATAGAATACCTTAAGTTTCAGTCTTTAAATTCAGAAAATGTTATTATAATCATTTTGGCTGAAAATAAGATGGATATGGTCAAAGATCTGGTAAAAGGGGATTTTGTCTATAAAATATATATTAGCTTTCTGTGGAGCTTAGAAAATGTTTGAACAATGGAAGCAGATGTCTTAGTGATATTAATTAAAATGCAGAAATTATAATAGAGAACAAAGCAAAGCTAGGGTGTTAATTTATTGAAGATATTTAAGTATTTAGGCCATGAGAAATTTAGATGTAGATGCAGATATATCGTCAGTTTATAATCGGCTTATCAATCTTTCATTAATATGGGTTTGAAATAAATGGCAGATAGGTAAGGAAACATGCAAACACATGCAATATCCAAAATTAACCAACTTCCACAAAATTGATCAGTGGTAGTTCTAAGTGCATAATTTTAGAATGTGATTCTTAAGAATACACTGATAACCAATATCTACATACTGGTATATGGGAAGATCCTAAGGAAAACGTTAAAACGAACCAGATTTAAGACGACCGACGACTAAGAAATTAACGAATATTCGTCCATTTTGACATTTCATTTCTCACCTTTGGCGATTCCCTTTTTTGCTGACAAACCCACATTGGTCTACTTCGGCTTCTTTTTACCAAGAGTATCTATTGTTTGACTGATCCTTTGTGCTGGTGTATTGTGATGGTGAATTCAGATCTCATCCACGATTACGAAACGGCAAAAACACTTTATCGAATTTGTATGGAACATCGCCGAACACAACTTTGGAGATGTCAAACAAATGCGTTTGTTTTTGTGCTGTGACCTGTGAGTAACACGGCACTTCATCTTGCGGGAACCTTTTTCATATCCAAATTTTCTTAATAAATTCGAAATCACTGAGCCATGTGATAAGCCTACGGCCTCTTTAAACTCTCACACTTTCACTTGCCGATGGTTCATTATCAAACCATGGCTTTTGTAGACAATTTCTGGTGTGGTAACCTCAATATTGGGTGACCACAAAGATCGGTGTCATTTGTGCTTGAACGACCGTACCGAAATTCAGAAAAATAATGGTGAATGGGTCCAATCGATGGTGAATGAGCCTGCATAATATTTGTCAAGTTTTTATTTGGTTTGCGTGATGGTTTTTTCTCGCACAAAATAGTATTCAATTGGCACTCGGAATTAAATTTGTTCCATTTTAAAAAATGCACGTAGGCGTTTATATAATATGGCTGCCACTTCAAAACTATGGACAGATCTTTCTGAAATTTTTGTTGCGTTCTTTTGATTCTTGACAAAAAAAAAAGAAGATAAATTTACGCTGAGACAGAATTTGTATTAATTTGCAAGAACATATTAAGCAATACATATTTATGTTTAAAAAGGTAAATTAATTGAATCCATTATTTGCAAACATATACATTTCAACTTAACATAAATTCCTACTCGACTTCGCTTACTAAGCGGAATTGGGTTGAATTCGACGCAGGTTTATAAGACAATGAACTGATAGTGTTTGAACTCCCTTTAGGCCTTGCTCTTATGTCCGATCACATCGTATGCAAAAGGTTTCTATTAATAAAGGGGCATAGTCATAGTCGTTGATAAGCCCTGGTTTTACTAAACTCAAGTTTAAGGCAATTTTGGATCAATGAATACAGACCGCTTTTACTTGCAAATTGTTGGTTTTATATTTTTATAAGATTATTAACTTGTTATTGTAAATAAGTAGCTTTAAATATTTTGCAATGATACACACAAAATAGAATCAACATCCTAAAATTCAACAAAACCTAGGTTTAACTTAGACATAGTTTAAAAATGACTATGAATACGCCCCAAATTTTTTTATAAAAACAAAATTTCAAAAAACAAATGTTTCGAAAATTTTGGTTTCAGTATTATTTATAATTTGAACGATCTCCTATATAAACTTTTGATCGAAATCCGTCGAGGCGTTTATGAGAAAGTTCAAAATAAAAAAAAATGGTCGTATGGCAGGTACCATTAATAACAAAATATTAAAAAAAATTAACCAAAATGTAGCGTATATCTAAAATAGTGCACACACTTTTATCAAAACCGTTAGAGCCTTTTTCCAAATAATTGAGATGGTAGAAAAAATAGTATGGCAAGTACCGTTATTTTTAGAACTAAAAATAAAAACGATACAAAAATTTATTTAAGACAATCATCTAAAACGCTTAAAAACGAAGTTTAATGAAAATCGCTTCATCCGTTTGGGCTGTAGAAAGTTTAACAGACAGACAGACAGGCGGAATTGCAGGACCAACTTTTTTGGTGTTATCTATCATCGTAATGTCAAGTTGGATTAAAACCTCGAGTTCGATTTTTTTTTCAAATTCAAAATGTGCTCTATAGTCTATAGACTAATATCTATATCGCAAGTAAAAATAAGGTAATAATCTCTGAATTTAGGTTATTCGGTTTCGGTCAATTTAATGTGGATGTGTGGATGGTATGTGGAACGCAAATAGAGTTTGATAGTTTACAATTCTCAGTTTATATTTCGCGACCCGAATAACTTGTCTTATCAAATTTCTCTTATCTTGGTATTTAGACAGTTAATTTTATAGCATCTACACAATATAAATGTCATATTTCTAGCATTTTGCTAGAATTTATGAGAAAATTAGGTTTATAATAAGAAAAAACACGTTTATTCGTTCAATCGCTTTGATGTCGGGCCTCAATTGTTCCACTCGCGCTGCTCTGCCATAAATGTATCATTATTACTGTAACTGTGACTGGTGAGACAAAAAGAAACAAAACATTTTTTCTAGTTAACTTGTGCCACAGTCTCTGTTGGATTAATAAATGTTCAAAAAAAAGAGGATGCTGGAAGTTAAAAGAAGATCGAAAAAAGAAAAACAAAAGCACTATTTTGTAGACATAGAAGTATTACATGTACATCGCTTTCTGCACCGCCACTGTGTTTGAACCAGTGTTGTGCCATCTAGACTAAAAATGTAGACTACACGATTGTCTACATTTAGACAATTCGGTGTAGATAATTCCTAATTGTCGACATAAATTTGTAGACAATGTAGACATTGTAGACAATTCGAAAACCATCATAATTCATAATTTTTCCTACTAAAATTTATCGAACCCCAAAACATAAATGTTAAGAAAAGAATCAAGTTTTTCTTTAATTCAAAAACATGTGTGTGAGGACAAGATAGTCGTGAAAAAATTATTTGGTCTTAATTAAAACGTATACCTAGTCCTATGTATTAGGTGTGTTTTATTGGGAATCTATCCATTGTACCGTAAGTAATTGCCAAAAAAACGCATCGACCGTAGCATGGACCGTAGCTTTTTTATTATTGTAAAATTGGTACCCCTGCACAGCAGTCAAGAAGTAATGAAATAGTCTTTTGCAAAGTAAAATTAAGAAAATATCAAAGTTATGAACAATAATTAGCTTTTATTCATATAAAATAGAAAGTAGAAAACCGTACCAATATTTAATTTATGTTACAAACCTATTTCTCGTTTTCATTTTTTCTGCAATTGCAGTTTTAAATTCGAACATTCATTTTGCACCAATAGAACGGAAATGATAAGTGAATGGCTTTGTTCGTAGACTATGATCAAGTCCCTTTTTACACAGTCCAATTTTTGTTTTGCTTTAAAAATGGTCTATGAATTTCACACGAGGAAACAAAAGTGCATGTGATTTACATGTTTCCTTTTAATGTTTCTTGGTTTGGAACGCACACTACAACGTAGTTTAAATTGTTCACTCCCCTTATATTTCATGCTTTTATTTATTTTCTGAGCTTATCGATTGTTAGAGTTTTATTTTTCAAGTCAATTTACAAATTTATTTTCTGAGTATGTTTTGCTTTCAATTCAATATTTACTCATCAGACTGCACTTAACATACGCGGAGTAAGTAACAAAAAGTTAACATTTGGTTTGCCATTTCACCATTTTGGATCATAAAAATGTATGCCCAGTCCATGTCCATGTAGTGAATCGAATACCGCCCATGGCCAACATCCATTAAACAGTGAATAAAAAGCACACTTTGTGAGTTCAGTTTCCGCTTAGTGCGCTTAGGCTAGGCGCGCATATGCAACTTTGCGAAACGAAATAGTTTAATCACTAGTTGAACGATGATCGCGCACATAAGCAACTTAAAAATCAATCAACGAGATAAACCAACATACAAACATCATTTTGATTTAATGTGCGCGCAGTTACATTATAGTTCGATGTGATACAAACTGAAGAACTTATTTGGGGCGATCGTTCGATTTGTGCCAAAACAAAAACTCTTAAGTTGCTCGAATCTCAGAGTGAATAGTTTTTGCTTGTGCGCGCACTCTCATATAAGTCCAGGGTATTCACTTTACCAACCAAACTGTTGCAAGACTGAAAGTTGCATATGTGCGCGCCTTTGGCCTTATAACTCATAGAATTTTATACGAATAAATATTTTGCGGCGCAGTGTCAAGCAATTTCTCTATAGTGCAGTTCCACCCAATGCGGTTTGTCTTCTCAAATTGCTTTTTGTTGATCTAACTAAAAAGATGATTTTTTTCACCAAACTCCGTTTATTTACAATTATCAATAAAAATTGAACACAAAACGAAAATTGGGCTTGGTTAGTCAAAAATAAAAGTAAAACGGAATTCATTCGCTAAATATTGGTTTCTTTTTCAAAATGGATATCAAAATTTGTTAAAATTGATTAATTGACATTAGGGGTATGCAAAATTGCAGATATAGGTGCAATTTTGGACGTACTTCAGAAAATAATTAAGCAAAGAATACAGTTTTTAATAGTAAAAGTCAGAAACTTTTCAGAAGAACAGCTTATAATTTATTAAAAAAGGAGTTATCTAAGATTTGAGAAATAATAATTGGCGAACTATTAAAAAAAAAGAATCAAAAAGATCGATCTGTTTTACGAATTAAATTAATAATTATAACACTCCATGAACACATCCATCGAGATTCAATTCAATTATCAATTGTACCAACAAAACGAACAAAATCAGAATCGAGACTCGACTTAACGTCAACCATCCATCCACCGTAACTACTACTTTAGCTTTTTATCGACCGTAGCGAATTGTATGTAATATGCTACGACGGATAAACTTACGGCGGATAAATTTCCCAATAAAACACGGCTATTATAAAAGTTTCAAATATTTAAATTAGAGACATTTAAATTATGGATGAAATCTGTTATGATAAACATACTTGCTAAAGTTTGATAGGTCCACGGAATCACTTCATTGGTTTGCCACTGGTAAAGTTAAAAAAAAATTGTAAAATTTGAGAAACTTAGTAATAAAATTAAGAAATGTCAGTCAATCTTGCAAATTTGGTGGAGTAATTAAATCTTTAACTGACAAATTTCCTACATTATTTGGAGTTGTTTAATTTTTTTGGTCCGATTTCAATTATTTTTGCATTAAATTTTGGGGCTAAATTGTAACGGCCGTTGTTTTTTTTTTTTTTTTCAAATTATCTTGAATAAAATTCAAGGTCCTCAGTTTCTTCGAACGCGTTTGCTCAAACTTTATATATTTTTGGCTTTCGAAAAGGCTAAAAATCTTGAAAAATATTATAGTCTTCTTCGTCAGAAAACATTTTGTTCACTTTTTGCTATGAAATGTCAAATGTCAACTGGAAAAGATTTAGTTTAAGAAAGATAAGAAAGTGTTTTTCTCTGTTTAAATTTAGACGACCTCCTTAACGTTAAAGTATATCATTTTAAAAGTAATTTTTAGATTCGGCTCCCATTTTAAAACTCATTTAGAGTAGGGTTTAAATGTTTCAAATGTTGCCCTATCGGTTTTCCTCTGGTAATAATAATATAATAATAATAAGATAATAATGGCTGAATGACATGGTATTTAAATATTTAATATCATAAGAATAGCATTGATACATCATCCGATTCAGATGTCCTTGCTTGTGGTAGTGTTGAAATCAATATTTAGATTTTAATAACATTTTTCATTACCTGTGCATCCGAAGACCGTTTTCAGAAGCATTTCGAAGAGTTTTGTTGCACACTGTGCGAAGGGCATTGTAATTATTATTGGTTTTTACCAAGAGATATCTTAGCCCTTCAAAGGCTTTGTTTTAAGTTTGGCTAGACAAAAAATTAAATTTGATAAAACGTAGCATTATAACTATTAAATTTAACGAAAGTGCTACATGCTATTATCTTTTGTATTGTATACAAAATTATTAATTTATTTAGGCCCGTTTGCTGATAAGAATCATAAATATTTATGTTCAACTTACAACTCTTATGGGCTACTTTTTCCTCTGCGTAAGCTGTCACATAAGTGCTTAAGTAACACTTAAATACTTAAGTTTTGTATCAGCAAACGGGTCTTAATGAATAAGCAAAAATGTATGTTATCAGCAAGATTAATAAGTAATAAAATAATAACGGGTGATTTTTTTGCTACTTGGTTTTTGACGTTTATATTTTTGACAGATCACACATGACAAATTCCACGAACATTTGACATTTCGATTCAGTATTGTTTGCCATTTCATCATGAATAGACTTACGCCTGAACAACGTTTGCAAATTATTGAAATTTATTATCAAAATTCGTGCTCTGTGAAAAATGTGTTTCGCAAGCTACGTCCGTTTTTTTTCCGCTCATTTTTGGCTAAATGGATACGTGAATAAGCAGAATTGCCGTATTTGGAGTGAAGAGCAACCAGAGGCAATTCAGCAGCTACCAATGCATCTCGAAAAATGCACTGTTTGGTGCGGTTTATGGGCAGGCGGCATCATTGGGCCGTACTTCTTCAAGGACGATGAAGGCCGCAGGGTTACGGTCAATGGAGAAAGGTACCGTTCGATGATAACAGATTTTTTTTGGCGAAAATGCAAGAATTGAACTCGGTCGACATGTGGTTCCAACAGGACGGTGCCACATGCCACACTGCACGCGAAACCATGCATCAATTGAGAGGCGAATGTGGTGAGCAGTTGATCTCACGTTTTGGCGCAGTCAATTGGCCACCAAGATCATGTGATTTGACCCCGTTAGACTATTTTTTGTGGGGCTATGTTAAGTCTATTGTCTATGTGGACAAGCCAAACACGATTGCTGCCTTGGAAGCCAACATTGAACGCGTCATTGGTGAGATTCCGGCCGAAATGTGTGAAAAAGTTTGCCAAAATTGGACCTTCAGAATGGACCACCTGAAGCGTAGCCGCGGGCAACATTTAAGTAAAATTATTTTTAAAAAGTAAATGGCAGAAATTGATTTATCGATCCAAATAAAAATTTCATTCACTTTTTACAAGTTTCTGTGTTTTTTTGAATTTTCAAAAACCAAGCTCTTAAAAAATCACCGTTTACAATAATTCGTTTTAAACCTATATTTTAAAAGAAAATATTATAATTTATTGCTTGAAACTTTTTTGTTAATAAAATATTAAAATCGTTGCAGCAAAGGCTTTTTGAAATGATTTTATTTGTGAGATTTAGGATAGCAAAGTTATTGTTTACATTGCCGGTATATTGTCTACATTGTCAACACATTGTCTACATTGTCGACATAGTTGAACGAATGTCGACGTTGAAATGTAGACAATTAAAGTCGACACGTATATGAACACCACTGGTTTGAACCTTTATTTCAACTTTGCAACATAGAAATTTAAGAAATATGTTTTGGCTATGGAAGGAATGGGTTATGCAAGTAGCTATAAAAAATGTTTGGATTTAATTATTTTCAGTTATTATCTAATAAAGTTCTAGGGGTTTGAACAAAGCACTTAATAAAACTGCGATTGAATTATTTTGAGAAAAGAGAGAGTGTCCCCTAAGGTTAGCTTTTTAAATTAAATTTCCCATTCTCAATTAACAAAGCTATATAATCTTTCAAAGTAAAATTGTCAGTACTGATGTTGTGTGGGAGCTTTTTCCAAATCAGTAGCGGCAGCACGATACTAATTTGGAAAAAATCCCATCTCATACAAAAGTTATAACCGCCAATGACTTAGGTGCTTTTAAAGTTTTTTTTAGAAGCTTTTAGGAACAAATATCTCAACAAAAACAGTATAGGCGTTGTCGGTTTTTGTATTTATGTTATCATAATTTCTTTCTATGTATAGAAATGCTTTAAAAAGCAGTTACGATATTTACGGGTGTTGTCCTTTAACAAAAAAAAAAACAAACAAAAATTAGGAAGAAAGCTATTTAGGGGAATTTTTAAAAGAGTGAATTTCGGTTAGTGATTTTAATAATGTTTATGTCTACTGGGGATACCCTTTAAGAAAATATGTTTCTTTTATTTTTCCGATCGGTGTTGTAGAAAAATATAAATTTTATTTATTTCAGTCAGATTATTTTTGACTTAATTTCTGTTTCATTAATAGTGTATTATTGATAATTTTTTTTTGTTTAATTTATAGTGAAGTAATTTGAGTTTAATTTGTGAATTTCTATTTATAAATGTAATTTATATTTTCTTTAGTTTGGGTGTGTTAATCAGCAGACGGTAACCCTAAACACATTCTCTGTATCTTAAGGCGATTTTTAATGTAATCTCTGGAAACCCTTGTGGGAACTTTAATGAGGGAGATATTTATACAAGTCATTGCAACAAGAGTGAGAGGCAAACGTCCTAACTGGCAAATTTCTTGTGTTTACTGAAAGAAAATAAAACTCGCAGGAACTAAGATGGAAATATAATTCCTACTAAGGAAATATGGGAAAATATATCAAAAGTATGTTTAGGTAGTGAAAGACAAAAAGTGCAAAGTCAATGTGGTTAGAAACTCACTACCATTCAAGCATCTTAAATTGAAACCATAATACCTCGTGGACCCATCAAAGAAATCCATGAAATAAATTCACCCATTGGTTTATTTTTCGGAACACCTGCAAAAGCCAGTATCTAAGTAAAAAATTGAAATTCAGCACCTGTATCTGTAACTAAAACACAGCTGATTCTATATCTTTCTTTAGAGTCTGTATAACTACAGTTCTTGAGAATAATTGATATTCTTGTTGCAATCATCATCATCATCATTAACATCACCAGCCTTTTTCAAACTGTGAGCTCACAGCAAAAGTCATTTAATTTCCATCTCCCTGACAAATCGATGAAGCATACGTAATTGACGTAAAACAAATAGGAGCCGATCCTTTGATACACCTTCTCCAGCTAACAGCAGCATAAATTGCATCAAAAGGAATACCTCAAAATTTTAATTAAATTCCAGATTGGCAAAGACGTTTTGATGTCAGTTGGATTCTACTCTTATTCTCATAATATACACCATTATACAATATGTGATGGAGAGGGCGTAAGTGATTGCACATACTTACAATTGCAGCTATCAACGCACCAATTGTCCTGGCGGTGATCCATGTACACATGTATGACTAACTATATGAAGTTGCTTGGTTTGTTAGATTAAGCTTCAACAGAGGAAATAAAGGTTTGGTTACCTAAATGCGGGCTGGTTACAATAGCTGGTGGAAGACCAGAACACCTTTAGCAAAATTCTAATTACAAGTTTCTGACGTTTTGCACAAAATTGATAGTTAGGAGAGGTAAAGGGATGTGAAACTTCATAGAATGTACATGTTATCATCAGTTTTACATCTCAGAACAATAGCCAAGAATTTGTGCCCCACAAGTTCGCATAGCAAAGGAATACCTCTCCTTGCTGAGAATAGGGCTTAAATGGGCTAACTAGTATACTGGCTGGCATTCAGGCGGAATGTCAATTAACGTTGAATTATGGTCTCGAAATTATACGAAAGAGAGAGTTCGAGAATTATAAGAGAAAATGTGTAGACGCGCGCTTGCTAAGAAGATTAATTACTTTAAATGCAAAATGGATGACTAAAATGAGGCTGAAGAATAGGAAGGATTTTTTTTTCTTCTAAAGAAGAAATTTGCATTTCCTTCATTTTTTTTTTTTTTGAGGAAATTGAATTTTTTTATATGGAAAAAGATTGAATTGCTATTAATCGAACGAACTGTGCGAAGTGTCGGGATGGCGGAAATGTCGTCGTCTTCGCACTAGATGGATAAAGAAATGATTTTTTCTGTCAGATGGGAACATTTTTTTATTTATATTTTTTTAAGTGGCCTGCCTTGGGAATCATCTGTATCGGTAATATAATTTTGATTGCTAATACGGTACACCATTTTATAAAAAGGTACCCTAAGTCGTAGCAACTTATAAGTCGTTTAAGCTGTTATATTGACATTTTTGTATTGATTAGTTTTTTTTTTTTTTTAACAGAAGAAAAGTATCAGTCAAAGAGTGGTCTGTAATTTTTACACAAGAATTTTATGTTTCAAATGTGATTTAAACCAATTTATAAACCATAGCTTTTTATAAACCTAAATGCTAAGCTCTGAATAAAATGGTCGAATTATAATTAATATTATTCAAAATTGCTTTCTGACCTTAAAATTAGGTTAAATTTTAGAAAAGAATTTGGTGCGCGTGAATTATAAAATTGTTGCGAGTTATCAATGATAAAACACCATTTATGATGAAAGTTCTTTGACATTTCTTGCGCAAATCAATTAGTTTTTCGCTATCATTTGGGGATAGTCTTTAAGTGGTCTATCATTTTTGAGGCGAGCTGCTGAGAAACTTATTGTTGGATCAATTTTAATAGGACATATAAAATAATTGACGAATTATTCAACGATTCAGACCAATTTCAATACTTCTATTTCTTTTCAAAATTTGCGTACGTATTATGCAGAAACAATTGAACAATTTTATTACCCGTAATAATTGCCTTGTCGATATTCAGTCAGGTTTTCGCTCACACCATAGCTTTACTACTCCACTTATTAATGAAATTGAAGACGTAAGACCTGATATCGACAAGGGAAACTTACCTTTCTTAGTCCTTCTAGATTTCTCAAAAGCATTTGATATGGTAAATCATTCAATGTTATTGTATAAGTTACATCGGAGGTTTACTGATTTCATCTTTTCTTAGTCATATAAGGCAGGCAGTTAGGTTGAATAATAATATCTCAGATATTTTTCTGGTGAAACAAGGAGTTACACAAGGATACATTTTGTCACCACTCTTATTTTCGTTATACATTAATGAAATCACGGTTATTGCCAATCAAGCATCGAAAAACTTTATGACGATGACATTCAAATCTATAAAAGCTGTCTTTAAGGTCTTAATTGATGACTGTGTTTTCATCTTAAGCCAGGAACTTGAACTTGACCTAGAATGACCACATTAATTAATTGGTAATCAAAACATATAGTACATTCCGATCGTTATGGACTGCTTGAAAATTTACTCCACTCCACACAAATATAATGCTTGCAAGGACCCTGGTAATACCTGTTCTTACCTATTTACAAGATCTTCATATCTTACTGTGTATGTTATATATTGAAATAAAATATAAATAAACAATAGTCCAGGAAAATTAGATAAAAAAATGATGTAACTTCGAAAAAATTCCGAGACAATGATCTAATCTTTTGTGATCCATCTGTACAATTTGAATTTAAGTCTATTTCAAAATTTGAGGTTATGGAGAGCTTTCGTTCTATCAAGACTGTTGCTATTGGGGAAGATGGGGTGCCTATATGTTTTGTAAAAATGATTCTTCCATATTGTTAAAGCCCTCTAATGCATTTGTTAAATTTTTGCATTGCATCCTCATCATTCGAAGAAAGCTGGAAAATAGCCAAAGTAATACCGATACCAAAAAAACTGAATCCTGTTTGTTGCTCAGATGTTTTTTTTTAAATTTAACTGTATGCCTGTAAGACCTATGGTCTTTTAAATGCAACGTGAATTGCATGGCACTAGTTTGATTTTCGCCCCATTAGTATTCTTCCCTGCCTGTCTAAGGTTTTTGAGAAAATTCTAGCATCTCAAATATCAAATCATTTGAAAAACTTTCAGTTACTTTGTCAATCTGGCTTTCGTGGTAACCACAGATGCCAAACTGCAATGAATAAAGTCCTTGATGATATTAGATATGAGTATGACATGAAAAATATAACTGCAGCCATAAAGTAAAGTTTGGGCAAGTAGAGTCAGATGCCTTGCACTTGCATATGGGTGTACCACAAGGCTCTATTTTAGGGCCTCTATTATTCTGTACCTTTATAAATGATCTCCCAAATGTTTGTTCAAATGCAATGCTACATCTTTATGCTGATGACGTGCAAGTTTATTTAGAAGTTTTTTAGATTAATGAATGGCAATCTGGAACTGGTCGATTAACAATGGTCTAACTCTTAATCCGGCTAAATCTCAAGTTGTCGCCATATCCAAAAAACATTTTGATACCTCACTATTTCCTCCAATTTTGCTCTCCTAATTCCAGTTAAATTTTGTAGACAGTGTTACCAGTCTTGGTTTTAAAATCAATTGGTCACTTTCAGCTGAAAATCACATAAACTACATTGTTGTGGACGAATCTATGTGTAGCATCTGGCCACTTTCTGCTATAACTCCAGTAAATACTAAAAAAAGACTCATAAACACATTATGCTAATGTTAATGCTTGTAGCTCTTAACAACATGATCAGATATGTGTATGGGATTCGAAGATATGAACATCTCACATTATCATAAACTTGTTCACGGTTGTTCGCTACAGCAATACTTAGATGCAAGATGCTGCATGTTTTTGGACAAAATTATACAAAATAAAACACCACTATACATTTATATTAAACTACAGTTTGCGCAATCTGTTAGAACTATCAATTTTACAGTACCTTGGTTTAACTACTTGAATTCTGCACGGCTCTTTATTGTGTATGCTTCCAAATTATGGAACTCTCATCCAGTTACAATTAAAAGAATAATAAGGTCAACAACAAATTTAAAAAAAAGCAATTACTACCTATTTTCGCTAAAAATGCTAATCTTGCCTAAATAAAACGTAAGGTCTTAACAGGTTAAATATAAGTTTAAATATAAAACATAAATATAAAATTAAAAAAAAAAAGAATTTACTCATAAAATATTAAATAAATTAAGGAAAATGAATAATAATAACAAGAACAATATAATACAAGCTAAAGGTTTATATATAAAGGTATATTTAAAGTTATTACATTTTTTCACTATCCTTATTGGTAAATAAGTACTATAAAAGACTAAGTCTTATTTGTACATTGGTTAAATAAATAAATTTAATAAATTGAATTGTATTGAAAGCTGAATTTTGGTGGAGAGTTTAATTTAAACTTCCTTTTCTAAAAAGAACCTTAAATTTGGATCGGAGCAAAAAATTTTGGAGGGGGGAAAGGGGGTAAGATTCAGTTTTTTTTCCAAATTACTCGAAAACCATAAAATTTGTTGGTACACATTTTAGATCATGCCACTCTACATAAAAGATTAAGACACTTTTTATCGTACAATGGATTGATATTGAGAAAAATGGTCGAAAACATTAGGGTGTAGTATATTTTTTCAAAAAAGTGTAATAAATTAATTTTGTTGAGTGGGGAAATTATTTGTTTTAAGTTATGTTAGGAAACCCTTGGCTTATAAAAAAGAACAAGTTTTAAGTGTATCACCGGAAGGGAAATGCATCTTAAAAGTAATAATTCATTTTATTTTGTTCAATAACTCCCAAACCCTTTATTTTTCGCAAAATTTTCTAGGAACAACTTTCATCAACAGCAACTTCAATCGAAGGGCTCAGAATGTTACTGTTTATTTGACTAATTCCCAGCCTGCTGTTTTATTACAACGTGAGTTTCGTCGCCGTTTTTCTTGTAGTCCTGCACCATGTGTACCAACAATTAAGCATCCACTACAAAATAGTATTGCTGTGGTATTGAGGACGTCCGAAATAATCTACAAGCTATGACAGGAGACAAGTAACGAATGCTATTGAGAGATGATAAACGACTTTTTAACAGTGAGTTGAGAGTTGTTGAATTACGTCCTGAGAATTGTTAGTGGACGCATCAATTTTGAATCCCTGAAATGTCCGGATTTGAAAAGGTCAGACTTCTTCTTTTAAGATTTTTAAAATCTTACGCTTAAACATGGCAAACCACAAAGATCGCAAGTCGGTAACGAAAAAATTGAAAAAAAAAATATTACCAATAGTTCCAAATGCCTTAAAGCGACCACAAATGCGAATTAACTTTCTATCGTCAAGGTGTAAAAATTCAATTAATCTTTCCATGAATACAGACCTCACTTTTTTCATTTCTATTAAAATGGCAGCCAATTCCAATTTATATTATGACATTCATTTTGCCAGCTCGAACATCCAAGCTGGTAAATCCTTTTTAATTGTTAAATTTCATTTTTATTCGAACCTTCAATGGTCTTCCTTAATAATGTCATAATATGACTTAACAGCTAAGAAGTTTGCCAATTTTTGAGCATATGCCATAACTTAATCTGTTACAAAAAATTGTACTAAATTCATAGAACATTCGCATTAGGATTTATCACACAAAATTACCCCATAATTTCAACCGATTCATACGAATTTCCAAATTAAAAGGTTTTCCATGTCAGAATTCAGAACCAATTTATTGTTCTACCACACTTCCACTTCACATTGCGTCCACCTGAGCCGCAGCATCATTCTAAATTTATGTTAACATCACCACAGTCATTACTGCATCATCGCTGATGCAAGAACATAATTATCCAATGGAACAACTAAACCACAATCACCACCATCAGCTTCGACAAAGACGCACTATTCCTTATGTGCTCCTAAAATTTAAATCCGTCTCCTTCTCTTCGGACTGCCTCGTGCGCACGCCATCCGAAGGGCACAATCTTCTAGGAGCATTAACTCTCCTGAGATCTTATAAGTGAAATTAATTGTTAGTGATTTTCCGCACCAGATCAATTACCCAAAACCAGAATTTGTATCTCAACTGCATTAAGATAACAAGAACAAAAGGTATCTATTTGTGCGACTGGGCTATGGAGCAACAAATTCACTTTTTACCCTCTCGCTTGGAACTTGGAAGTTTGCAAATATAATACCGTTTGTGGTGGCCCAAGGCGTCCGCGTTAATCGTACTGGATAATTTAATCAACCACACAAATCGGTCCAAACACCGGACCAGAAGTGCATAAATAGAGCAAAATGGACGTCGAAATTGTAAGACGGAACGAAGGCGAAGGCGAAGGAGAGAGCATGAACCCATGGGCATCAAATTTATGGCTGCAATTAGACTATGTAATCTTTGATTGCAACCCGCATGACTATCACTACACGTCCACACTACATAGCCAGAAGCTATATTTGCTTGCACACATAATATTTGCATGTTCAAGAAGACTCACAGCAAACCTAATGACAGACCAGAGTTTTATACACACAATGCCCTCCTCATTTACTTGGCTTATCTATGTATGTAGTTTTACTAGACGATAAATAAGTTATAAAAGCCTAAGTTTGACGTCTTCCATAGACTGATATAGAATTTGTCATATGCATACGGAACAACCCTGCTTTGAGTGCCTTGGCTATATAATGTGTCAACGGTTTCAATACACTAAAAAAGAATTAACAGCTTAATTGCCTTGCAATTAGCAGTAAATTTTCAAGTTTCATTTTAGGGCAAGTCTTTGATGTCAGGGATGTTAAATAATTTATTTCTTTATTAGTTTGTTTGAAGCTTAAAATCTGTGCAGCAATTATATTTTTGTGTTGCTTTTAATGACACAAATGATTTGTGTAGGAAATTTATTGTATCCATCAAATCATTGACGGAAAAAAATATCAAAAATCATTTGGAAATTTTCAAAAGCTTAAAACAACAATATTATTTGGTCGTTAAAAAGTGGCGCCCGGCGGAAAAAATGAGGTCAACGTACTGTTTATGCTGGCTTCTAAATTGAAATGTTTTTATTTGTTTGATGGACAAAAATAGATAAATGTCATGAATCGGTTTATTTTGGTGTGTACATAATGTATGATTGTATGTTTAATAAAATTTGAAACATTTGTTGCTAAAAATTGTAGATAAAGCTGTCAGGGTTCAAAGAACTTTTTTTTTCTTTTCTGATTTAGATTCTTATATAAAATTCAATAAAATGATGGTATTTTTTGTTGAAATAAAAAACATTCCACATAAATTGTTTGTTTAAAAGATGTTTGTTTGAAATGTTATTTTGGGGTAGATTCCGATGTTTTTGCAATATGGTATTTTTAAAAATTCGCGGAAGTATTGTCTTATGAAAACAATTGTTTGCGTTGATGAATTTTATTTTGTTCAGATATAATTTTGGTTAAAATCAAAAAATTTACAAAATACTATAAAAACATTTTCGAATGACATTCACGCATGGCTACATAACTCAATTGTTAACTTCTCATTCTCATTTATAAAATGGAATACAAATAATGTGTTTAACCATATGCAGATCAATTCAAGGACATGACCCTACAACTTTGGTGGTTTCGGCTTAAAAAACACCCATTGGAAGTTGTGTTATCTTTTTTATTTTTTTTTATAATTTTGCACGCACTCAAGGGATTATGAATACCCTTTACATGTTTTTTTTTAACACAGCCCGGGCATCCGGCGAAAGAAGAGAAAGAAGGATAGGAAATGTGTGTGGCGCGATGTTCTGAGACTTGAGCTGGTTGTTGTCCAGTATTTATCTCCAGGGATGGCGGCTGAACTAATGCGGAGAGAATTACCGTGTCTTATTTATTTATGTCTCTTATAATTCGCATTATTTTATTTTATTTTATTTCGTTGTCATATTTATGAGCAGTTTACTCAATCACATGTTGTTAGGGTTGTGCCTGAACAGCATGTAATTAGTAAACCAGCAACTCATTTTATGACAATTTTTTTTTAATGGAATGTAAGAAGACATAGACAACCGGCAGGGATCGATCCTGAGACCACCAGGTTGACAGCCGAGCACACAACTGTCGCGCCACAACATATATTACACTAAGAATTTTATCTGATAAGAATGATGAATACAGTATGACTGAAGACGAAAACGGAAATAGAATTTGTTTTACTCTGAAAAATTAATTCACACTTAAACTTACATACAAAAGTCAAAGACTTTTCAGAACTCAAGTCACATTGACAGTTTATTCGTAACTTCAAGTTTAAAACTTTGATCAGGTGTAGGGCGAGCTCAGAGGGAGCTCAGGTATCAGACACACTAAATATTCTCACATTAGGTCAGGTTTTCCAAAAAAAAAAAAAACTACTAAGTGACCCCAGTGATTTCAAGACTCTATAATGAAAATTACCTCTTCTCCAAATTAATATTTTGATGTTATAGAATTGTGTTCACATTTGACTCACTGAACTGATTTATTTTTGACGTGTATGATCCCTATCCTTTTCTTTTTCTATAGTCGGTGACATAGATGGAAATAAATTATTGCAAGAAATATGTCATGTTGTATTTCCAGGGAAACATTTCTGTATCTTTCTTTAAATATGTAATAATAATATTTTTTTAATTATATACCTGTAAGACCTAAAGTCTTTTTTAAATGCAACCTGAATTGCATGGAAGTAGTTAGACGGAATAGAAAGATAGGGAAAGATATTTTTGTTTATTTATTTCTTATTTTCTTTAAAGAAATAAATGGAGAAATAAATTATGTCGTTTCATGACAGTCGAATCTTACCGGGCACAAATTTATCACAAGACTTCAAACCTTGATATAACAAAATGCACATATTCATGTTAGGAACATAATTCAGCATTTTATGGATAATTCATTTTTATACCTCGTAAAAATTAGCACTAAAATCGAACAAAGTTATTTTCTTGTTTAGATTATGGAATTCTCTAAATTTCACCAAATAATTTGTCCACATTTGTCACTATATGGTAAGTTTGGCATTTGGAGATTTTGATCAAACTTGACATTACGATAATAGACAAAAGTGGACTCCAGAATTCCGCCTGTATATTTATCTGTATATCCACAGTCTAATACTACGTTTCCACCGAACGTTAATCTAGGTTTAGATTTACTAATCACAAATAGTGTTCTCACCACTGCAAAACTCGATTAATTTTGACAGGACTATTCATAATGCAAAAATTGTTTCATTTTCTCTTATGATGTAAATAGAAGTGAGACAGGCAGTTTCATCTGTATCAACCTAAGTGAAAAATTCACTTTTCCGATTAATATGTCCATTTAGATATGGGCAAAGGTCAGTTCAATTTGTACATCTATTAGCCCTATGAAGATTTAAATTAGATTTATTTTAAATCTTTATCTGAGAAGATTAAAATTTGTATCGTAAATCCTCAAGATTTGTATGAGACTTAGCTAAATCTACTTAAATCACGGTTTAGTGTTCGGTGGAAACGTAGTATAAGCCGATTAAACGATTTTCTTCAAACTTGTTCAATAAGCATCTTAGGTTAATCTCTAAATTAAATATTTTTTGTAGCCCCAAAAATATAGCTTGTTTCATAGCTTGATTTGATTTTGATTTGGAAATAGAACGTAGCAATTTTGTTGAACAAAAAAGATTTAACATAAAATGTTATTAACGACCCTGTACAACGGTTATATTTATGTTGGGCTTTCTCATTAACGGTTGTGTTGTACCGATTTTGACTATATAATACGGCATATTAAAATTTTCTATTTTTTTTAATTAAATATTTTTAAAAAAATGGACGATTTTTTTTAAAATTCAGTCTCTTAATTTATACTATTAAGTACTTAAAATTGGCATACCAACATTTTTGTTAATTAAATGCAAAACACCAAGTTGAAAGTTTTTCGTTTTTGAGAAAATTTAATTAAAAAATCCGAAATCATTTTAAACATTCCTTCTTACCGTTCTAGATGTACCAACAGAAATATTTATAAATTGGAAAAAAATTCAGCAAAATCGTTTGATAAAATATCAAACACAAAATATGGTTTAGTAAAACTCAAGTTAAAGGCTGGGAAAATATTTTTTTTTTCATAAATCCACAAACTAATATTCTTCTAAAATGTTGATACTGCATGCATTGCTTAGACTGCAAAGAGCCTCCTTTATACAATTTTTGATTGAAATCCGTTAAGCCATTAGTGAGAAATTTGAAACTAGAACAAAAGTTATATGGCAGGTATGTACCATTAATATAACCAAATGTATTTAAACAATTGTTGGTGGTACCGTTATTTTTGGGGCTAAGCAAAATGATTAAAATGAATCGAGTTTGAAGCAAATCGCTTCAGCCTTTTAAGCTGTAGTTCGTAGTGTCAAGTTTGATAAAAAATCCCGGAGTCGATTTCTTTTTTGTCAAATGTAAAACAAGGACATATTGATATTACATAAAGTTTAAATTTTTCGGAACTTACCGCGTTAAATGTAAGAAATATTTTGAATTTCTTTTTCTTTTTCCCGACGACGTTTCGAAGAAGTTTCAAACTTCGTGGTCACGGGATGAGACTGCGTCGGGAAAAAGAAAAAGAAATTGAAAATATTTCTTACATTTAACGCGGTAAGTTCCGAAAAATTTAAACTTTATGTAATATGAATATCATCCGCGAAAATAATAACCTAAAAGGAAATATTGATCATCGACTGTTTTACTTTTAGTCGCAACGACAGAGAACCAAAAGTTCATGCCTAGCCTTATTGTGTACGAACAAATAATAGAGACATGATCAGACGATCTGGTACAATTATTATCGATATTATTTCGCTCTCGGGTACAAAACTAAGCCGAGGTACCCCAGAACGAATTGCGTAAAATCATATACAAAATTGAATAACCAGATTTCTAATATACCCGTATTTCTGCAATAGTTAATTTCATTAAGACATTCTACTACAACTACAAACTGTTGCTTTTGATTACTTTCAAATTGATGTATGCCTACTAGATTCATTCAATGTATAAAAAGTATTGTTTGCAATTACCTCATTGCCATTATCCAAAAAAAAAGAGGTCAACCCAGAAAAAAAGTCAATTAATCATGTATCTTGAAAGTCAATTCCATAGTTTCTCTCTTAGGTTAACTGGTCGCATTTTAACCACCATCATCAATTCTCCCAATCATCCCTGCAGAAGAAATCTTTTGTTAAAATCAAATGACCCATTCTTTTCAACATCGCATATATTCAGTTCATTTTTCAGGTACCTTTACCCATATACCGTATACAAAATTGAGGGCTTCAAGTTGCAAAAATATCAAAAACAGCAAAAAAAAGCAAGAAAATAAAAACATTGCCATTGTATAATGTTATACTATCTACCTGTGACAGTGTCAACAATGGGTGTGTTCATCAATCATATTCGCTGGTGAGGTGAGAGGTGACCCACTGATGCTTTACCATTATCACACACCGCACTCGAAAAGTGAAACTCGTTCAACAAAAAAAAAGAAAAAAACTTATACCCACCGGCCTCCATGCCATGCCACCATCAATAACCTATTCCCTATGTGTTGTGGTGATGTGTCGATTTCTTTAGCTTTAACGAGGTGAATTTCTGAGAAAACAGGATTCACCTTTGACTATAATTAATTACCACCCAAAATCGTCACACTTCTACTTATTTGTTTTCCTTTATGCCTCTTTTTTTATTTCCTTGGTTATGGGTCAGGGTTATAAAATGAAATGACAAATGACAGCAGTATTATCTACATTATAATATAGAGAACAACATTCCAATAAAAATAACTGAGCAAAGTCCAACTGTCATTAGTAGGTATCACGAATAAAGAATTCTATCATTCCTTCGTGTCTGAACTAATTACAATCGTTCAGTTTTTATCATTCCGCCACGTTCATGGTTTCCTCAAAAACCACCGACTGACCTTGAAACATCTTACCAACCAACCTGTCAATCAATTGACACTACAAATGAAAAAAAAAACACACACACACAAACAAAAACAACGCCAGCAAAATAATTTTTCTCTACTTCATGCTGACATCTGTCATCTGCACGAGGTGTCATCTGTCACGGCTCATGCAGCTTTTAATTTCTTCTTCTTGGAAATATCATCGAATTTCTTCGAAAAGTATCGTTTGTTGTTTTCATTGCTTGCTAAAGTGAATAATTGTTCTTTCGTTAATGACATTTTGGCGAGATATTATATTTGTTTGGTTGTTTTTTTTTTTTTTTTTGTGTTGAGTAAGAACAACACGACGACGCACCAAGCCGACAACAATGAAGAGAAAGACACGAAATAAAGTCATCAACAGAATTAAGTGAGAAAATTGTTTGGTTCTGTTATGTTTTCTGGTGGGAGTGTCTATCATGCCACCAACACAGCAGGGGGTTAATATTTGGAGTTTCAAAATAAAATACAAAAAGAAAAAACAACATATAGCCACTACGTTACGCTACACCATGATGACGTTTTGGCTAAGCCGTGTCAATGGGGAAAAAGGAAACAAAATAACGAATTATCTGACATCTTGTTGCCATTAGGTTTTATTTTATTTTTGTTCTTGTTTATTTTGAGGGGGTGAATCTCTGAATATTAAAGACGGTTTTATGCTTTTCCTTTCAATGTGACTTCACAACAACAACTGTTTTGAATATTTTCCTTTAACAAGCGGATGGGCGCGAATTAAGCATTGTTTTTATTTGCAGGGGTGTGATTGAGGTGGCATGGCAGTAGTGGCATTGCGGTTGGTGCGAATGGTGTCATATTGTAAATGTATTCGAATGTGGTAAGAAAAGCACACTATTTGTCATTTGTCAACGTTATACTTTCTTAGGTTTGCCGAATCACCCACTTGTAAAGTGAACATACGGAATTCAAGTGCCACTTCAGAATCAGTACCTTTACGGTAAGGTGGCGGTGGGGCATGGGAATTGAGCTGGGCCAGCAGTCATGCGAATTAAAGTGGTGATTTTGTTTTCTTTCTGTTTCGGTGTGTGGAACATTAGGTGTTGGTTGTATGGAGCGGGTGCCTTTAAATGACAGCGTAAGCCAGTAGGTGGTTTATTCTTATTTCGATAAAGGTTTCAAGACAATAGACGACACAAACGTAAGGTTTTGGCTTGAAATGACATACAATTGCGATTGTTCCAAAGACATTGTTAGCCGATTTGACAACTGGGTTGGTCGGCTACCACACAAAAAAAAACACAAAACATTGACAGTCGTTTTTGTTTGTCCAACAAATAATATAAAAAGTTGCAAAAAGCTTTTAACATTGTTGTGGTTTACCTTTTACCTAGCTAATTCTATATGTAGGTACATGTGGTATAGAGAAAAAAAAGTCACTAACCTAGATCTTGAGTGATTTATGTTTGCTAATTTAACGGTTTTGAAAGAGGTTGTTTTGAATTATATTTGAACCTTTTCTAAGATCAAATCTTTTAATGTGTTTTTTTGTTTACAAGCAGAATGACATTCAACCTAATTTAAAAATAAACAAAAAAATGTGAGTGAAATCCTAGCCGACACTGACCAAGCCGCAGAGCGAAACTAATTCTTAATAGGTACTCAGTATGATTGAAAAAAAAATTTACTTTAAGCAATTTAGACTTTCTTAAAAAGGATATACCCTCATCTTTTATGCAAATATGTAGATAAACTGATATAAAAGGTATAGCAGAAAACAAGTAGACATATGTATCGGTTAATCGTTTTTGAAACACTGATGTTTTTCGAACATCAAGTCGGCTTTTAACTGACGACCTACTTTAGGTAGTTCAAAATGATGAAACTAACCTTCTGAAGTTATCCAACAATTTGAGACAGAGTATCAGTTCTACCAGCAAAAATTATTACCAATTTTGTGAATATATTTTAAGTTTTGTGTCAGCACTTGTGCCAGGTGCGTTAATTTTTTTTTTCGATTCCTTAGGATATATGATCTGTGGATAACTAATTAAACTAAATCTGTTCTTTAATTATTCTTAATTTACTTTTTTCTAGAAAACTATTGGTATGGTAATTTTAATTATATTTCACAATACAAGTTTGAAAACATAACTTCAAAAAACGGGCCATTTTTCGATATATTGAATTTTCAAAAAAATGTGTTTTTTTTAAAATACAAAAAAAATATTTTTCGAAAATTTTGATTCGCAGTAGGTACCTATTATTTATCTTAGAAGGACCTCCTCCATAACAAAAAAATTGATCAAAATCCGTCAAGCAGAATGGATCGCACGTAACTACTTCCTCTTATTTTAGATTACATCGTAAGAATAAGCTTCTTAATAGATACGTTTAAATAAATTTTTAAGTCGTTTTTTTACTAAATTTTTATACATACAAAATTTCTTTAATTTCAAAAATTATTTGTTGTTTATAAATTAAAAAAATGGTAATGCAATTTTATGTATTTAATAATTTAAGCGTAAAAATATAATTTCAAAAATTTATTTAATTAATTTATTTAAATATAATTTCAAAAATTTATCGTAATCCCTTTTCGAAATATTGAATTTAAAAATAAAAAATAATAATTTTTTTCCAAAAATCCAAAAAAAATTTAATATTCAATAATATTAAGATTTTGAAATATATCCTATATAATAATTTTGATCGAAATCAAAAAAAACTTGCTCTTATGAGCGATCAAATCGAATGCAAACGTTCTTAATATATACCCGACTAAATATATTTTAAAATCGTTTTTGACCTAATTTTTTATATAAGTGCAAAATTCCTTTATAAGTTTTATAAAAAAAAATTGGTATGACAGTCTTAAATATTTAATAAAATAAACTTAAAAACAAAATTAAAAAAAAAATCACCAACCCGTTTTCGAAATATTGAATTTTCAAAAAAAAAAAAAAATATTTTTGGTATGCAGTATTCCTTATAATTCGAAGGACCTGCTATATAAAAATTTTGAAAACCAGTATCAATAAAAACGAAATTCCAATCTCAACAAAGTACCGTGTTTTTGAAGCTGTCATGCCCTCAGTTATGTGTTACAGTTGCCAAACATGGGGATTCAAGCACTACGCTGAAGTTGAAAAACTACTTCGCCTTTTTCTTAAAAAACTTTTCCGACTCCGTATGAACACTATTAACTACGTCCTCGCCCTGGAGACAGGTCTGCCAAACCTATTTACATTTACTACAAAATTACATTTCGACTATATAATCAAAGTGCTTAATTATCCGGCACATAGACTTCCACACATTCTTACCAAATACACATTTGAAAATAAATTGGAATGGGTTAATGATTAGATTTTTTTGGCAGAAAAATGCGTAACAACCATTAATATTCAGTATGATGATCTTTTCACTTTTAATCAGTGGTTTTATAATCTTTTGTAACTGTCTGACATTTACAGTCGCAATGAAAATATAGTACAGGTAAAATCCTCTATTAATAGACCAATATATTCAGAACAAGAATAAATTTTGTACAATATCTGTGATATAACCTAGAGGCAAAAGAAGATACATTTCACTTCTTAGCAATATGCCCAATTTACCAGGATTTAAAACTTATTTATTTCGGAAATCATTCAATGACAATGGAAAAAACAAGGAATATTCTAAAAGGAGACAATTGGGATTCACTTCATAATTATATTGAAACTGCATTTATATATCTCAAAAATATCATTACGGAGTTCATATAGCACAAAAAAACACAAAAATATTATGTTCTTAAATTAACCTTGCATTTTTTTCATTTTTATTAAAATATTTTTTTAAAGTGTACAAGAATCAAGAATATTATACATTTTAGCGCGTCAATCATAGGTAGACGGCAATGCCATTGCTCACTTATTTTATTTTATTCTTGTAATAATATCATGTAAAAATTGTTTAATAACATAAATAAAATTATATCTATCTATCTATACAAATTTTGATCGAAATCCGTTGAGCCGTTTATGAGAAAGTCTAAAAAAATGTGCTTGTAAAAATATAAATATGTAAAAAAAAATTATCAAAATGTAGACTCTACCAAAAGCAGTGCACATCTTAATTTTTATCAAAATCGTTAGAGCCTTTTTCAACATAATTAAGAGGGTAGAAAAAATTGTATGGCAAGTACCGTTGGTTTTGGGTATAAAAAAAAAAACGATTGGAAAATCTATTTGAGACAATCATATAAAACGCTTAAATACCAAATTTGAAGAAAATCGCTTCAGCCGTTTTGGCTACCGTAAACGGCCAAAATGATTTTAAAGAATTTTTCAGTTTTATGTAAGCAAATAAGAAAAACCAAAAACTTTGAGGTAGGAAATCCGCCCACTGCAACGCCCATTTTTTATAATATGTTCGTTTTATGGAAACGATTGAATGAAATTTTCATAATATGATCGAGAAACAAAATTATTTATTTATTTTATTTTATTTATCGAAATAATTTACAAAATCAATTTATAAATTACTTATTTAAGGCAACAAGCCGTAATTTAATTTTTCAAGATTTTAAAACAACTAAGTATTTAAAATTAAAAATTAGATTAAGTAAAATTATATTATTTTTTAGTAGGTACCATTGAAAAAAAAGGTCCATAGTAGATGGAATTTTGTATGTAAATAATATTTTACATTAAAATTTTAACTGAGAAGGTATTATACGTAGATGATTACACGCATTCACCCACAATAATTACATTCTGCAACCTCGACTTCTTCTATTCTAATAAATAACATCTTATTTAAATTTATAATAAAGGAGTATGTAAATATCTATGTATGTGTATTATTGGAATAGAAGCAACTTTTCGTAAGGGGATTAAAAACATAACATTTTCATGCAAAATTCGAAAGATCCCGAGCAAAGCCAGGTCTCCCAGGTACAATGTATTTTAGCGAGAAATGGAACCAAGCTTCACAAGCCATCATTTGATAGAGTTTGGCATCAATCCTCTTATTGAAAATTTCGTACCGAACCGATAATATAAGGAAAGCTTCAGGTCTGAAATCTGGTGTCCCGCAGGCGTCTGTTTTCTCTCCGAATCTTTTCATCATATTCATTATCTACGACCTCCTGATTGAATTTTTTTTATTAGTTTGCTAACGTTTGCTATGCCTTTTCTCAACCCGCTCACAAAGACCAAACTCACTTTCCGATCCCCTATTGACAAGGCAAATATTTTCGATTGCTTAAAATTATTGAATGAAATTAATTTGAGTGAATTGACCTAAATATTTGGAATCAAATGGCATATGCTAATTCTGTGGGCATTGTTCGATTTCTGAATCTGCCTACGTTATCCCAATTAGAATGTCCTAATTACACCGGAAAATTCAAACTTGCCAACGTAACGCCTTTTCGTAACTGAGACTTAAATTCAACATGTATTTCCACCCCAACTGGCAACCAACGGACGCAACACGAAGCACGCCAAACTGACAGCCTACACTCGCTAATGAATTGAACGTTGACAGCTGATCTGATTTGGATATTTTTTCCCACTATAATCGAACCGCTAGCTATAGAGATAAATCGAACAAATCCAATCAAACATCTACAAATATCAGCATAGCCACTCATAAGTCCGTTGGAAATGTCATGCAAAACGCCTAATTATAAATATGAGCCTTGTGGGCATAGATTAAGAGAAAACATCTAGGACCGCGCCGATAAAAATGTCGTCAAGAAAAAAATGTAGGTTCCGCTTACAACTTGGACTTGAGTAAGATTTATAATTTCCGTTTCTTGTGGTGTGCAGCCAGTGCAGTGTGACTGTCATGGCATGGCAAGGCACGTGCGTCAGAATGCACCAAAGTGTGACTGCACAGTTATCTTTGGACATTTTGGTGTCAATAAATCAAAATCCAAAATAGGAAAGAAGAAAAATACTCTATTAGGAACAGCTAACGTCTACTGGGGGCCAGAGATCACCCCATACGTCCTACAAGTCCACAGTGTGAATAGAACAAGATTTCTTTAAGATATAAATACCTGCCGGCAGCCGACACCCGTCATTTTCCTGAGCTAGACACATGCAACAAAATTTCAAAAGAAGGTGGTTAAAGTTGCACAACCGTCATGTCAGCTCTGGAAGAAAGAGGCAAAGAGTCTGGACATTCGTACTAGGGAGACAGATCAGGTTGGCAATTAAAATATATAAATCTATTCGTTGTCAACCGCCAACGCCTTGATGGAAATATCACAAGAAGTTGCAATTCAACTTGTTTTTTTTTGGCGAAAGGATTATGTAGTATGTATGTTGGAACTTGGAAGCAGTTGCAACCGACATGATTAAATATTCAAAAAACATGTCGGATGACCAGACAAGAAACCATTCCATAAGAGCGTGGTTAGGTTGCAGTTGCAGGTGAAAAAGTGTGTCAAATGTCGGTGGTTGTTTTTCGTTGATATTTTAATCTTGATTATCGGACGGACTTACAGGTGTTTGCAGCTAATGGAATATTGAGGAGTATTAATCGGAATTTGATCTAAGAACAAATTGTGGAAAATATAGTAAACACTGAGTTTTGCTGTTTATCTTTCATAAGCTTAATTAATTGTAGAAAAGTGTAGTTAAAATGGGTTTTTGTGTTTTGACAATGCCATTTGTTACTTGCGATATAACTACTATAGGGCAAGTTTTGCGATTGGAAAAAAAATCCAACTCGAGATTTTAGCCTACTTTAATATTACGATGATAGAGAACCAACCCACCAAAAATGTGGGTTCCGAAATTCCGTCTGTCTATCTGTAGAACGATGTACAGTCTAAATGGCTAAACCGATTTTGTTCAAACTTGGTGCTTAGTCGTTTTAGGTGATTGTCCAAAATAGATTTTTGAATCGTTGTTTTAGCCCCGAAAATACTGGTACTTGCCATACAAATTTGTCTACCATCTTAATTATCTCGAAAACGGCTCTAACGATTTTGATACAAAAATTATGTGTACTACTTTAGGTATGGTCTACATTTTGGCCAAAAAATATTTTTATATATTTTGTTATTAACGGTACCTGTCATACAACCATTTTATTGATTTTCAACAGTCTCATAAATGGCTGAACCGATTTCGATCAAGATTTTTATACAGAACTCCTTTGAATTCTAATTTTCATTTCTAATGCGCATTTCAGAATTTTCGAAAATAGTTTTTTTTGGGATTTTTGAAACAAAAAATATTTTTTCTTTTGAAAAATCTATATTTCGAAAACTGGTGGACGATTTGTTTTAAAATTATGTTTTTAATTTTATATCAATAAATATTTAAAATGTTCACTTTTTTTTTTAATTTAAGAATTTTTTTATATAAAAATTAGGTGAAAAACTACTTTTAAAATATATTTAGCCGTTTCTATTAAGAATATTTAGCATACATATTATATGATCGAACATGAGAGCAAAGTACGTGCGATCCAGTTATGCATTTTATTTACAAATGGCGGCGAATGTCATTGTGTTTTGTAAAAATTAATGTAGAAATAAAGAGAAATAGTTGACAATGTTTTAGCAAGCAAAAAATTTGGATTTTCGGTTTGGTGTTTTATTGTTGTGTGAAATTCACCACCATCTGCGCAAAAAATTAATTTTATTTTTTGCAATTAAAAAAAAAGGCTTGGCTACGCTTTATGATTTTTAATTTGTTAATTTTTTGTATTAAACAATATTATGAAGCCTTGGTTATGCTTTATGTGTTAGTTATCCGGCTCGAAGGACCAATGTTAATTCGACAATTCTTAATTTATTGACCCCTTACCTCTGGTGGCGGCAAACCAAATAAAAATAAGACAAGAACAAAACAACACGGACCGCGTCGTGTAAGCTGGGGTTTCTCTAAAACAGTTACCGCATGTAGTAGACGAGCAAATCTTATACAGAAGGTACACAGACAACGAAGTGACTACAATTTGGGATCAATTAACATAGGTTCCAATATTGGGATATTTGTGATTTCACGTTTTCGAGATTTGAACTGCTCAGGCCAGAGAGCCAGAGCTAATGGCGGCGCGGCGCTGTAGCGATGTCCTACAAGCTACAACCTTGGTACCCAAAAGTCTTATGTGGTTCAGCAGGCGAGAAATTGAAATTTTATTTTTGGACCCAAAAGGTATGTACCATTACATGCCGAACACATATAAAATTAATTCCTAATTATTTCAAATATTATGATAAAAACATTCCATGATAAAAAATTTGTACAGTGAAAGATATTAACTGTATCTTCCATAGCACATTCTTTTTTATTTTTGACTATCTCATTAACTGTTCTAATGATTTCGATCAAAATTTTCATATTGCCGATCCGTCAAATTCTAAATAATACTGCGTATAAAATTTTTCGAAAATTTTATTTTTGAAGTTTTGAAAATTCAGCCAAGATGATTTTTAGAAATTTTTTTAAAAACTTTGTTTATAAGGGTGATTTTTTTGCTACTTGTTTTTTGACGTTTATATTTTTGACAGATCACACATGACAAATTCCACGAACATTTGACATTTCGATTCAGTATTGTTTGCCATTTCATCATGAATAGACTTACGCCTGAACAACGTTTGCAAATTATTGAAATTTATTATCAAAATTCGTGCTCTGTGAAAAATGTGTTTCGCAAGCTACGTCCGTTTTATGGTCGTCATAATCGACCCACCGAGCAGGCTATTCAGCTCATTGTGACCAAATTTCGCAACAGTTTCACTTTATTGGACATTAATCCACCAAATCGTATCCGTAGAGTGCGTACCGAAGAGAATATTGCTGCTGCATCCGCCAGTGTTGCTGAAGATCGCGATATGTCCATTCGGCGCCGATCGCAGCAATTGGGTTTGTGTTATTCGACCACCTGGAAGATTTTACGCAAAGATCTTGGTTTAAAGCCATACAAAATACAGCTGGTGCAAGAATTGAAGCCAGGCGACCTACCACAACGTAGAATTTTCGGTGAATGGGCCTTAGAAAAGTTGGATGAGGATCCGTTTTTTTATCGCAAAATTGTCTTCAGCGACGAGGCTCATTTTTGGCTAAATGGATACGTGAATAAGCAGAATTGCCGTATTTGGAGTGAAGAGCAGCCAGAGGCAATTCAGCAGCTACCAATGCATCCCGAAAAATGCACTGTTTGGTGCGGTTTATTGGCAGGCGGCATCATTGGGCCGTACTTCTTCAATTACGATGAAGGCCGCAGGGTTACGGTCAATGGAGAAAGGTACCGTTCGATGATAACAGATTTTTTTTTGCCGAAAATGCAAGAATTGAACTCGGTCGATATGTGGTTCCAACAGGACGGTGCCACATGCCACACTGCACGCGAAACCATGCATCAATTGAGAGGCGAATTTGGTGAGCAGTTGATCTCACGTTTTGGCGCAGTCAATTGGCCACCAAGATCATGTGATTTGACCCCGTTAGACTATTTTTTGTGGGGCTATGTTAGGTCTATTGTCTATGGGGACAAGCCAAACACGATTGCTGCTTTGGAAGCCAACATTGAACCCGTCATTGGTGAGATTCCGGCCGAAATGTGTGAAAAAGTTTGCCAAAATTGGACCTTCAGAGTGGACCACCTGAAGCGTAGCCGCGGGCAACATTTAAGTGAAATTATTTTCAAAAAGTAAATGGCAGAAATTGATTTATCGATCCAAATAAAAATTTCATTCACTTTTTACAAGTTTCTGTGTTTTTTTGAATTTTCAAAAACCAAGCTCTTAAAAAATCACCGTTTATAAGAAAATTAAATAAAAATAGACTTTAAACATAAATTTAGCTTTTTCTACTAAGCCTCGAGCTAACGATGTGATCAAACATATGCGCAAGAAAGTGTGACCCAATTGCCTATTTTATTTCAATTTAATGTCATCAATTTTATACATTTACACAATTTTTTGGTGAAAACAAAAAATGGTAACCAGTTCGCCTTATGACATTATTTCTGAAGAAAAATAAAAAAATGAAAAAAAACTGTGTACCATTCAATGAATTTTCTCTGTGCAATAGGCAAAACACATCTCATAAATCTTTGTCAATATAAGTATTAAGTGTTGAGAATCTTAAGCCAAAGGAGCGTTTATTTTAAAATAATCCTTGAATACAAATAAAGCTTTTTGAATCTTGAAAAATCGACTAAACTTCTATTAATAGCCCTCTGCCATGTCGAACTGATGGATTTTGAATTAATCCCAACCATGTTTCAATAAATAATTTAACAAAAAAAAATAAAATTGAAAAATTATATGAAATATTGTGATAAGGAAATTTTCATGGAATTCATTCGCTTGCTTCATCTACCAATTTGCTTTTAATAGCTTAGAAAATTTATATCATCATTAACAGCTTCTTTATTTTTACCTTAAAGTTAGGTGGTGGTAATTCGAAATTTATTTCTACACGAGTCCTGTGCTGCTCCTTTTCCTTTACGTAATACTTTCGTTTTTATAGTGGTGTGGTGTTACTATTCCTCTGTCACCAATTAATTTTCAATCTAAAAGGAAGTCGTTAAGGATAGCAAATTAGGGAAGAAGAGCTCGAGAGATAAAAAGAAGAGCAAAAAAAAATGTAATTTAGAAGAAGATTAAATAATCGCTTCCGATTTTGAACAAATGGCGCAATTTTGTAATCCTTTTTTTTTCATTCATTTCAAAACAAGATAAAAAGGAGATAACTTAAGATTTAATTATTTAAGTAGGATTTTTCTTGTTAGTATTTTTGGTTGCTTGTAAGGTGTTCGTTAAAACTTTAGAAGGAAACATTACGTTTGATGTTTATTTTGTGTATTTTTAATGTAGGTAGGTACACAATTAAAAGGTATTTCCCAATTTTTTTTTCAAATTTTATCAAACATATGTACATGTATTTAATCTTAAACTAAGAGTGATATTTTCAAAGGTTTTACATTGAACACCTTTGCATAATATATAAAGAAGATCTAAAAATTGGGTGTTGTGATGATGCTACCGGCTGTTCGAAGGGAGTCCACACAAAACCGTGACTTTCTATGATTCCAAATTTAAAGTTGGGGTCTCGAAAAATAATCCTCGTCATTAAGTAGTTTTTTTTTTAGTGAAAAGAAGGTCTGCTTCCATCTGTTTGAGGAGACAGTCCCGCGAATACACAGCGTAGTCTACGGCCCCTTTCTTTTATACCCTATGGCAATTTAATCTAGACCCATGCATGCTAAAACCTCGGTACGTTAAATTCGACAATTTGATAATTGGAAAAAGACGAATACTAGTAAATGGTGCATCAGTATTGAGAATTTGGAATTTCTCTTTCAGTGTATCACATAAGAGTGTTCTGAAACAAATTTTAGGGAAATCCGTCCGTTCTCAAATTCTGCTTCAAATCCCTTTTTGGGCCCCCATACCTCAATCACGAAAAACCGTTGTTCTTACAGGCACCTATGATAAACGATTTTTTCGGCAATAGTGGGTACTTTAGGCCTACGGGATCTTGGCCTTCCAAGATTAAATAGGTTTTCCGAATTATTGATTTTGGGAATTTTAATTTTTTGATGATTTTTGTGTTGTTTTAATGCAGCTAATATTTCGTCGTCCCATTGTTTTCCTGCATCATTAACAATTGAGCGCCCATTACAGATAGGGTAGAAAGGAGAGAATTCATAAATATCGACAAGAAAATAACATATGCATATGCTACCTGTAGAAATTAAACGGTTATATTTGACGGAAGTTGATAAATTGAGTATCGACAATATTGTTGTTTTCAGATACCACTTTTGTAAATTACTCGAGCAACTGTGTTGCCGATTTCATAGGACAAATTCCCGGCTCATGTGATTCCCTATTTTGACAAATTTGAACTGACCCATTCGATTATATCTTATCGTGTTGCTTGATTATATATATATTATGTATATACATATATATGCCAAGTTTTGGATTCGTAAAAAAACTTGAACTTTAGATTTTGAACTAACAGCGTGTCGAACTTTTTTTTGCCAATAGTGTATAATTTTTGTAATTCTAGTAGAAACATTTTCGGGAAAACATTTGGTTTAATTTTTTTCGATTTTTTTTATGGAGGAGATCATAAGAAGCTTAAACAGCATTGAAAACCATAATTTTTGAAACCATTTTTTTCTAATAAAAACATTTTTTTAAACTAAATAATTACAACGTGGTTGAATAGATTTCTTTGAAACTTTGTATTTAGTAGTTTATTGACATTCTCCTGAATATTCAAAAATTAGAATTATCCTAAATCAAAAAAGAACGATACCTCCCACTCAAATGCTAAAAAAAACGTCCAGAAAAAATGTTTCTCTCAAAAACGGCTCAAGGAATTTTGACAAAAAAAAATATGTGTGCTGTTAAATTAGTGCAGTCGACTTTTAAAAAAATTAAATATTATATTTTGCGTTTTTAAGAACTTTCGCACTATTGGATGCATTAATTAAAATTATTTTTTTTATGCAAATGGCCATTAAAAAAATAAATTGCATTGCATATTCAAATTTTCAAAACAATTTATTGTTTCGATTAAAAAAAACATTTTTTTTTTGAAAAATTAATTTTTGTTTCCTGCAAATATAGGTACCAACATTTCAAACGAGGAAAAATATTTTTTTGGAACGATTTTTAAATTATTTTCCTTTATATTCAAATCCAACCAAGTCCATAAATTTGTATAGCATATTTTTTTCAATAATTTTTTTAAATCGTCCATTCGACAATTCATTAGACTGCTACCTATATTAACAGTGTCAATGTTTAGCTAGAATAAAGTTGTAAGCTACAAGAGTAATTTCGAGCAATGCAGATGTTTGTGTGTGTGTTTTTTTTTTTGAAATCTCTTCTGCTACAGCCCTTAAGATTCAAGTGCCTCTAGAGATAACAAAAATCCCAGCTTGGAGCTGTATGCATTACAGAAATAGCGCATCAACTCAGGACCTGACCTCAGGATTTGACGTTTAATTTATTCTTTCCGTAAAACACATTCGATTTTTTCATTCCTAACAAAATGGCTCACAATTATCTAAATAATTAAAACAAGTTTTTGAAATTTTCTTTATTTTTGCATTCTACTTTCAATAGACTAATATTTTTTCAATTTGCCATGGTGCCATTCCGGTGGAAATTGCGGGGGCTAACATTTCTATATTACCTATTCTATTGTCAATCTTATTGATTACACATGACACAGCTATTTATTTCTAAGCAAAATTGTCTGGAATATCTTATTCAAGACACTGACTGTGAATCATTTTCATATTTATTTTCTTTTGTAAATATCAAATTTTTCTGCATGCTTTTAACTCCCATTAAGTTTTAAATTCAATTTTATCGATTTCAGTCGAAATTTACAGTATTTATCAATTCAAAAAAAATCGCCCTAAATAGCTTGTGGTTCAGTGTAATCAGATTACATCTGAGTGTTAAGTGAGAAAATGCTAATAAATCGAACGTTTTATTATATGTGTGGCTTCCTGCATAATAAATAAAATGCACGACTGGATCGCACGTATTTGCTCCTATGTTCAATCAAAATATATGAAAAAATTTCTAATAGAAACGGCTAAATGTAATTTCAAAGTCGTTTTTCACTTAATTTTGTATATATAAAAATTCTTAACATTTTAAATATTTAATAATATAAGTTCTAAAACAAAATTTCGGAAAAAATATTCCACCCGTTTTCGAAATATTGAATTTTCAAAAAAAAAAAATATATATTTTTTTTCAAAAATCCAAAACGAAATATTTTTTGAAAATTTTGAAATGCAGTATTATTTAGAATTCAAAGCAGCTCCTGTACAAACATTTTGAACGAAGTCCCTTTTGTGCCTTTTGTGAGAAAGTCGAAAATCAATAAAATGGTTGTATGTCAGGTGCCGTCAATAACGAAATATTTTTTAAAATAAATTGGACCAAAATGTAGACCGCACCCAAAGTAGTACACACATCAATTCTTTTCGAAATAATTAAGATGGTATACAAATTTCTTTGGCAAATGCCGTTATTTTTGGGGCTAAAACAACGATTCAAAAACCTATTTTGGACAATCACCTAAAACGCCTAAGCAAGTTTGGACAAAATCTGTTAAGCCGTTTAGTCTGTAGATCGTTCAACAGACAGACAGACAGACAGACGGAATTGCATGACCCACCTTTTTGATGTTCTCTATGATCGTAATGTCATGTTCGATTGTTAGAAAAAAATGTTTTTTTTTACGAATACATAACTTGCCTTATAGTACCTATATCGCAAGTAAAAAATCTAAATTGACAAGAATCTCCAGGTCCAGAATGAGGGTGCAAAATAATCCACATCAACTTACTGTTAAGATATTTTAATCAAAACGACTTCACTCAAACAAATTTATTTAAATAATAATCATCTCAGCGGAGGATCGTTGAACTCATTAATGTGGTCAGCTCATTGCTGATCTGGCACGAATAATCGTAATACTCGTACGGATCAAAATGTAAACATTACCCATTCCTCGTAAGTCGTAAAACGTAAGCAGCCCCAACCTCCACACAAATATTCAATTGATTCGGGCAATCAACAAAGTATAAGACAGCGTATAGACACATAATTTTACGTAGGCGAGGAGTGCTATCCGAATTCTGATTGTCCAATAAATATTTTCTGAAATTTGATCCACCAAAATAATCCACTGCAATTCATCGAAGTGAACTACTTGTATGTATGAAGTGAACATCCACTTGGTTAAACCCACATTGATTGAAGTTCGACTAAAGCCATCTGGGGCCTCTGAAATGCTGATGATGTTATGAACTGTCATTGATACTACACTCTTGACCATGGCAATGTGAGCGAGTATACATAGTGCACCATCAATGACGGAATGGCCCAACATGTATGTACAGTGCTCTTCGGACGATGAAGTTTTCGAATCCAATCGATGATGGAGAAACTAATTTGCCAATTGGGCATGCAATGACCAGATTGAGTGGGGTTTGATTTTCAGAGATGAAATGTTCAAAACTATAGGTATTATTATTTCGTGCATGGGAAACTCTTGAAAAATTGGTGTAGTACACCAATTATTGGCACTTTAGTTTTGAAAACTTCAAATTCAGCAAAAGTGCTGTTAAACAATGATGATAGAATTATAGTTTCTGACTAACGACTATGAGAAAACTGTTTTCGTGTACTACAGGTTGATGTGAACTATTTTAGGGAATCAATTTTCAAATTTTCAATGTTTATTGAAGAAGTGGTTTACGAGTGGATAGTGAACATTTTTCTAATCTGCTTATTTATTTATAAATATTTGAAAAACATCTTTAAAAAAAGTTTTGAGTTTTGAAGTTTCCAAAAATTAAAAAAAAAATTTTTTTTCAAAAACTGCTCCACAGATTTTTAAAATTTTTTTCTCATAGATTCAAATTTTTCCAAGAAATAAAATGGCCTATACTTTTGTTTGAGCTCAAATTAGTTTAAGTATTTATTTCAGAATTATAAATTATTTCTTCTTTGATCAAGCCGATTTAATCTTTTGTTTTTAAGTTTAAATTTTTAAATATTTAAGATTGTGGTACCAATTTCGTTAGGTAAAAAATTAAAGATATTTTGTATATATAAAAAATTAATTAAGTAAACAACAAAATATATTTAGGTTTTTAATAGAAATCTTTTGCATACCATGTGATCGAACATAAGAGCAAGTTCGTGCGATTAAGTCGTGGATTTTTTTTCAATTAATACTTAGTATAGGTTTCAGGTAATCGCAAATAAATCTAGAAAAAAATGACAAAAACATTAAGACTAAAATGGGCACATTCTTTGATACTAATCTTCTTGGCAGGTAAGGACTTCCTTGGACCCCCAGCATACAAAAAAAATGTCATTTTGAAACAACTTACTTATACACTGCGGTTCATCAGGTTAGCACAATTATATGCCTAAGTGATTTCAGTCAAACTAAGAGAGCTAAATTTTTTAAATTATTTACTCCTTGCGGAGTTCATGTAACTAGAAACTATATCCGTTGGACCTTGTAAATTAAAATACTTTTTGTCCGGAAAGAAAACATAGCGCTAATCAGAATTCCATGTCATGTGCGCGTGCTCAAAATTCAAATGCATTTTCTTTCGAGCAAGGTTCCTTTTAGTCTTTTTAAATGTGTAGCGTTCCTTAGCACTCTTTGAATTGTTCATAAGCTCACTTTAACCCCAACATTTTTGCCGTGAACCTTGCGGCCGAGTTTTGAGAATTCAATGCTTCTCTTAAAGAATATCTCTTATCACAATTGGAAATTAGTCTATTATTTCCGCCTTTATTATTTTTACCATATCCCGACTTATTGCACAGGAAGCGGACTGATTTTTTCGATATTACGCTTATTGACATCCTTGACGACACCTTGTAAGCTTCGATTTTTGATTTCTCTTCCATAGGTAGCGATTACTCTTATTAATTTTAATGAAATACTTGAGCAGCAAAAAAAATTGGCTGTCACACGTATTCAAATGTTGAAGATACACTAAAAAAATTATATGCTAACCTGACGACGAGCAGTGTAGGTTGGTAAAATAAGAATATTGCTTCTATGCGTTTTGGAAAAACAATCTCTTCAAATAGGTACTCAGGTGCTTTAGTCTGCATCAAATTGAATGAAAACATTTATGCTTATGCTTTACTATCCAGATAGTTTTGCAAAGACATTAAAAATATTACTAGCATATTGATAGACATGGTCTAACCGGAGTGTCTATTCAAAACTTATAACCTTTGTCAAGAAATTAGAATATCGTCGAAGTGAGTCGGTAGGACAAGAGTAATGTGTTATAATGACTTCTGAAATTTGAGTTTTTTCAAATTACATTGCAACTTATTGCTCTCAGTCAATTTGAAGACCCTCTTTATATCTACATTTTAACGTAAGGCAATATCCTCGACCATACTACTTGAGTAACTTAGATACATTTGTACATCATCAGTCTGACAAATTTTATGTAAATCGAAAGGTTGCTTATGAAAATTGAAAAAAAGCAAAGGGACAAGAATTGATCCTTGAAGAACACCGGCATTTATTTTAAGAAAATCATAAAGTCCAAAATGAAAACATATTGATTGAGTTACTCTGGAAAGATATGTATGGGTAAGGGTCACTAGAGTATCTTCCAAGCTATAATAGTTAGTCAATTTTTTCAACAGTACGCTTTGGGGCACACGATCAAATCAATTTTTTAAATTATTGGGTTATGTATTTTGTTGAGGTTAGTAATAATTTTTAATAACAATTATAACTTAGGGTTTATTTCGAATTCACAAAATGCCCAGAGAAAATAGTCTATGGGCGTCAAGCATCACAATAGAGATGGTGGCAAATGCCCATAGTTTTTCGAATTAATTGTTCTGATTAACACTTATGAGATTTCATAAGGACCCTGTTTTTTCAAAACATTTAAGCAGTTTGACGGCGGTAGCGTGAGTCTAAAAAACTAAGAACTACCAAATTATCGGCCACATAAAAAAGTGTATTCTCTCTCTAAAAAAACATCCTTTCTATCTCTGTAAGAGATAAAAGGGTGGGACTTTTGGAACTAATTTCATTTTTAATGCGATAAAAGTTAAAATTTTAGTAAAATGTTGAACTTACCTACATAGGTACATACATAATTAATTCTGTGAGAATTTTAGATCATCTTTCACATTCTACTTACTAAGTTTTTATTTACACAAATTAGTAATAGGTATTTTAGATAGGTACCTGAAAATAGAAATAAAAAGAATGGTTTAATTTTTAGAAGAAAACTTTTAGTTTTTTTTTTAATTTCGAGAAAAAAATTAATTTGATTTTTTATATAATGTATAATGGACTTATTAATTTTTGTATTTTGAGTTTAAAAGCCGAAATTTAAAAATCTTGGTGTAACAATTCCTCTATTTCAATAAAGAAATACGTTAAGTAAATAATTTGGCTTCTGTCAAATCAGCTGTCAGATCTGAAACTGTCAATGTCAGTTTTGTTCAATAGAATTTGCAATTTTCATATGCATTATGAAATACAAATAAACTTCAACAAGTTAAATAAATTTAGATATTTGGTTCCAAATTATCTATATGAACGCCAAGCTCGTAGACCACTTCCAACTTAATACGCCCAACCAAGTCGACTATTTGTGCCTGCTATTCGACAATAAGATAATAATGATTTCCGTTTCGCAAGATAGAGAAAAATTAGTATAGTTATTAATTTCAAGCTATTCTAAACATTTTCAAATTGGCCAAAAATCTACGAATGGCTAAACAATTAAGATCTGTATTTGACTGTTATGGCCGAAGTAGGAATCAATGATTAACTCATTCTAAAAGCGCCTGTAATACGGTTGCATAGTTTAATGGGAGGAATTTAACTGTTTATTTCGTTAGAACACTGCCTACAAAAAGAACGATAGAATCACCAAAGACGTGATACATTACGACGGTGTTTAAATGAGTTTAGGCTCTCCTTTCTAGATATGATAGTCAAATTTGAGGTTGGACTAATGAAGGATTTATAAATTACAACTAAAACAATGAAAAGACAAATGCCTTGCATTTTTGAAGAAAGCCTTATCTACTACTCAGCAGCATCTTTGGCAATAAGGAATACGTGATTATACCACAAAGGGTTGTTGCATATACCAACAAATGAAAGCTGATCAGTTTCTTCAACGCAAATGCTGTTCATGGATATCGGCATTTGAAGCATTTAATTCGATGTGGTTTTTAAACACGGAAAGTGCCGTTGACATGAGAATGTAATGAGCTGAAAAGCTAAGATTAATATTGTCGCAGAAAAACAATGCTTTGTATTTAAAGTGGTATCTTTCACTAATGAATCTGATAAACAGACTAGGAGGCAGAACGGAACCCTGCGGCATACCACCATTTATTTTATGAATATCAGACTTGAATCCATCCTGTATGACATGAATTGACCGGTCTTAAGAGTACATAGTTTCTTATCCAACGAAGAAGAGATTTATTGATGCCGATTGATACAAATAAGAGAGCTTCTATCAAATGCTTTTGAAATGTCAAGCGTAATAATCTTACTTTCTCCAAAAGTATGTAAAGACTTGTGGCACTTTTCGATGAGATAAGCCATAAGATCAACAGAGAACCTATTGATCTGAAAGTTATCCTGCAAGTCATTAAGGAGCTTTATATGAAATTTAAATATTTTATTTTGCATTGCCTCAATCGAACAAAAAAAAAATCAATCCATAAAAGTAAAAAAAAGTGTGTGATCTATTAAGATATAGAAAATATAATTTATTATATTTGCAAATAATTCAATATAATTTAATTTAAGAAAGTGTACCTACCTACAGTTTGGCAACATAAAAAAAATAAGACAAGTCAATCCTTTGACACGACTGTCACACACACTTCGCAATAAAAAACAATCATTCAAACTCCATGACACATATGTCACCCACAAAGCACAATTCGCTTTTTGAATAATCAATCTTTCTCAAATACTCTCTTTGACTCACAAATAAAGTCAAACAGAATGACATAAGAATTCAAACAAACAAACACAAAACACTCAACATAAGACACCCCCACGGCCGCATATCATCGCTTAGTGGGAGCGTCGCGTGCGTCGTCGTCTTCATCGACATCGTCATCGCTGCAAAAAGTATGTTTTTTTTTAACTTGAATTTCAGTGAAATTAAACAAACTTTCCTCGTTTTGCCAACCCTCAAAGTCAACAAGCTTCTCTTCTCCGTCATCCCATTTTAGATGTACAAGAGATGGTGGGGTCTCCCTCGAAGCAAGGTTACACATTAAAGCAAACACTTCTATAAGAGAAAATCTAGCTAATCGCTCAATTAGACAAACACCATTCGCATAGAATAAATCATCATCAAAATTTGCGCACTACCATTTTCAGATACAATATCTTTTTCTAGAAAACAACATCCGTTGCCTTTGTTACACCATCAGCCATTACCGTGAAATAACAGACCTCCTTGGGGGAAACGACAAACCATAAACAGTTGAATAGAACAACTCCTCTTGAAGAGTACAAAAGGAATCTGGTTGCATCCCCAGATTGACTGGCAAATCCAACGATGATGCACGGTTAGATTCATGCTACAAACAAGCTGCTACAAAAAAAATGTTTAAATATTTATTTAAAGCCAAACACCCCTGGAAAATGATGATAAATAAACAGCCACTAGCAAAGAAAAATCAGTGATCTAAAGGGGAGCCTTGCAGTGCGCAGGGAGATTTGGAGAAAAATGCTTTTGAAGTTAGTTTCAGAATTGACACTCTCGTCATCATTATAATCAACATTGGGGCACATCAAAGGTGACCCTTTTTAGGCACGACGACTATTACTAATTTGCAGTAAGACGATTTGCTTTCCCATCTATAAATCTACACAGATAGATACATCATACAGTCTCAAAGATCGATAAATCAAAGCGCCGCAAAGCGGCTACGAATATACAGTGAGTAGCTCTACTCACTATATAGCTCGTCAAAAACGGCCGACGACGTTGTCGGTCGTTGTATTCGTCCACACGTATGAACCAGCTAGTTAATTAAATATTCTATTGGCGTATAGTGCACATCCCATGAACAACAAATTAACGGCGTGTTAATCGCATAAGCAATACAATTACGCCTAATGTACTCATGGAGATACGAGTACTTGAACGCACGCGAGCTTCTTCTATCGGAAATGTAAGAATAGATTCAATAACACTTTGAATCACTTGATTATGATGCTGATGACTGATTTTTACTTGCGTTTATAGGTACTATAGGACAAGTTATGCATTCGTCGACAAAAAAAGTTTTGAGAAAACAATTAAACACGACATTACGATGAAAGCGAAGACGAAAAAAGATGATCTAAAAATTCTGTCGGTCTGTATGTCTGTCTGTCAGTCTGTCTGTCAGTCTGTCTGTATGAATGTATAGACACCTATAGCCCAAGCAGGTGGGTCGAATTGCTTCAAAATTGGAATATATATAACATATTCTGTACTCACCCCGAACGTTTCACTTCGAATTACATCGAGCGTGGTCACCGGGAAACTATAACGCGGCTTATCCTAAAAACTAAATATGTCATATGTAAACAACCGCGAAAACCTTAAAAGTTACATTGGTATATATAGTGTTTTAGGTATTGTACAGAGGGGAAATTGAAATATTTAGTTTAGCTCAAAAAATAACGGTACATGCCATATAACCGTTACGTTACTCGAAAACGGCTCCAACGATTTTGATTTAAAAAAATCAGTGCAGCTTCTTAGGTACGGCCGATCATATGATTGAAAAACAAATTTGTAAAAATGTTTAAAACCGGTGCTTTCCATAGGATAGTTTTTTGTTTGCTTTCGACTATCTCATAAATGGCTTAACCGATTCTTTCGAAATTTCACACATTTATAGGTTTAGGTTTCCCAATTTATACTTTCAAACGAATTTATATATATATATTATATTTTCAAACGAATTTAAAAAAAAAAAATTTCTAAAAGTTAAAAAAATACTTTTTTTCTCAAAAAACACTCCACTGATTTTTAATTTTTTTCTCATAAATTCAAATTCTCCCAAGCAATAAAATGGCGTACTTTTTTTGAGCTCAAATGAGTTTAAGTATTTATTTCAGAATTTTGAATAATTTTTTCTTTATTATTAAGCAGATTTAATCATTTATTTTAAAGTTTATATTATTAAATATTTAAGATTATCATACCAATTTTTTTTAGAAAAAAAAAATCAAAGATTAAGTAAACAACGACTTTAAAAATATATTTAGATTTTTAATAGAAATCTTTTGCATACGATGTGATCAAACATAAGAGCAAGTTCGTGCGATCCAGTTGCGCATTTTATTTTTTTAAATTTCACATTTTACATAACTCCAATATGTCAATATTCTATGTTATAAGATTCGTATTAAAAATCAAGAAACACTTTAAGAAGGTGGCGTGAAAGTTTTCACATTATAGGAAGATTCTCTAAATTTTGGAAACAGTGAAAAATTTTAATTTCAAAACAATTATTTAGAAGTAAATATATAGCGATGTGCATATGTCTTGTCTCTTAAAGGAGGCTTCACATGTATCTTCATCTTTCATCTGCATCGAAATCTCCAAACAAAGACGACACAAAATAAAAAAAATCATACTTGTGCGATAGAGACTAGAGACCAAAATGCAGATTATCTACATGTATGGGAATTATATCAAGTGTGAATCTGAATCTGAAGATTACAGATTATAGTGAAGGTAAACATGTTCATCTCCATTATAGCATTTTCATGTGCACCATAATTTGATCCGTTCAGGGTAACGATCTTTCAAGTTTTTTTACCATATCATTTTGCTTAAAAAAATGTAAATTGCTCAAATTTTCTTCAGAAAGCTATAAATACTTGAACGCTAAGAACACGTGATTGTGAGATTTGTAAAAAATAGTTATAGCAGAGTTATAGGAAGTTATTAGAGTGTACCCTGTCATACTTTTTTGTTTGTTTTATATTCGGTCTCTACATTTCTTCAAATCTGCCGATATCCATGTAAAACCTCTTTCACTTTACAAATGTCAGTAGAATTGACAGTTGCCGCCATTTGCAGAGATTATAGCATCTTCCGACTGGGCATCTAAAAGTGCAAGAACTTAATTTAGGTTTGATCTTTTATTTTTTTGTGTCATAATCTTTGAAAATTATGCCAAATGTCATTGTGTTTTAGAGAAAAGTAGCATTTGCTGACAACTAGATGGAGCTGTACGTATTTGAAGAATGCTGTTTATTTAACCAATTTTCTGTATATTGTTTTAACGCAGTGTGAATTTAGTCGCCATTTTCCTTAGTATCTCGCACTATATTCACGTCTTATCTGTCTTATCTGGGAGTCACGTGTTCAGAGTTTGGTGTGACAAAGTTATCCTCAAGCTGCTATTATACTGGTTTGAGTAGCGGCGTAAAAATAACTGGGTGAATGCTAAAAAAAGAAAATCGAGCTTTTTTTCGCAAGTTGCTAAATTGGAAACAAAGTTGATTCTTAGTCAATAATAATGAAGAAAAAAACAACAATTTTAGGCCAGACGCCAAGTGGGACAAAAATTAATTATCCCATTCCCATAGGAAATCGCCGCAATTTTTGGCAATTTTACTTTGATATATTAAAACAAATGAGAATAATTTTTTGATTGACATCTGCCGCCATTAACAACCAAATAATATCATCTTCCTGTAGGGTGATTGATTTTGGAACACACTGTTCAGTGCGAGAAAGAATTCAAAATGAATTCCGAAATTCCACTTAATATCAACAATCTTACTAATAAACTTCTTGTATGTCTTACAAAATGGCAGCCAATTCACAATATAACATTATTTTTGTTACATGCCCTAACACCAACAAATCAAAATATATTATAGTTAACTAGTAATACAATCAAGTGACGCAGAGTGTATCTTTCGATCTCATTCAGAAGCATTGTGTGGGTGTTGGTGAACGTAATACAGTAGCCCCCGCTGCCTATAATACAGCACAGGCGACAGTGCCTGCATTTAAACGATTTTTCTAAACTTACCAATCAATAGAATGAGGCATTCACATAATTTCTGTTGAATACATCTCGTTGACAGTTTAGATACATTTTTTGAGAACGTTTTTCAAATGATATTTTGGTTGCAATGGTGGGTGGAGCGCGGCGGCGGTTGTGTGGGATCTATATAATATTATTTTCAAATATTAGGTATTTGTTTTTCTCACACAAAATTCAGAGATAAAAGACTTTGCCGCCAGCAGATGGGGAAATACAGAAAAGCTTCGTTTGAATGTTTTTTTCAAGACATAATGACTTTAATTGTGTGTTTTGACGGTGTACGAATATCTGTTATAAATGGAATTTCCCACGACTTTGTCATACTTTGTTTTTGAATAAATACGAGATCTGAAACTCTCTCTCTCAAAGTATTCTGTTATTGTTCTGTTCTGATTAGTATTCCACCCAGAATTTCAAGGTTATTGCCTGGACGAAGTTATATAATTTCCAAATGGCTCCCGCCTACCATCTTAAAGGATTATAATTCACTACAATTCAGACATTATCGCATAGATCATAGTTTTTATTATAGATTCATTCATTTTGTCACGTCATTAATTCAGTTTTGTGGAGTTTTTGATTCATTGTTTATGAGGCGAGCCGCTTTTCTATCGTTAATCCGCATCGCATTTAGAAAATTTATATATTTCTTGGAAAAGATTGATAGGTGTTTTAAGAGTGCGGCAGTAATTTATATGATTTAGTGAATTCCTTACAAAGTTAGGGTGCTCATGGAGCTAAATTACATTGAAGATAAATCAAATGGGTTGTGCTTGGAATGTTAATGAATTGCAGTGATGATTTGTGTATGAAATGTGGATGCATTAGTGTAATTATTTTCTAGGAAAAGCAGCTAAGTTACATTAGTACTATGGAATAAAAAGTCAAGATATACAAGGTGATCTAAGAACATCATAATTACAATTGTTGTTCCACAGGGTTCGGCATTAGGTCCCTGACTTGTATATATCTTTTTACTTGTCTGACTCTATTTACATCCTAAGCCGATTAAACAGTTTTCTTAAAACTTAGCACTTAATCTTTTTAGAGGAAAAATTGAAATTTTGTTTAGTGCAAAATATAACGACCATTATAAATAAAACGTGCGACTGGATCGCACGTACTTGCTCCGATGTTTGATCACATTATATGCAAAATATTCTTAATAGAAAAGGCTAAATGTATTTTAAGCAGTGTTGTTCCTCTACGGTCCACTTTAATTGTCTACATTTCAGCGTAGACAATCGGTCGAAAATGTCGATTATGTAGACAATATGTAGACAATGTAAACAATAACTTTCACATCTTAATCTCACAAATTAAATCATTCCAAAATTTCGCGTTTTAATTTAAAAAGGAGTACAACTATTGACAAGATTTTGATTTGGGAGTTTTTTTCATAATATTTGGACGTTATTTCCTTATTTGAGCGATATTTCCAAATGTGACTGTTCTTTCCATTTGAATTTTCATAAAAAAAAAAATAAAATAAAAAGTTGAGACATTACGCCCAAAAGGAGAAAAAAATACAACATTTTGCTAAGATTTTTTTGTTGGTGATATTTCCAAATCGGTTTGGGCGAAATTGCCTAACGCCATTTCTGGTAAGAAACGTAACAGAAATGGAATTTGGATCAAAATTTAATTTTTGGAACTTTGTAAATTTTTGAAACTCCTTTCTTCTTCTGGAAATTTGCGATTCTCAGATTTTTCTCAGATTTTTTGTATCAATTATTAGAAGTACTTTCACGTAGAATGATGATATTTAGTTTTTAGAGGTGTTCCTGTTCATAGGCGATCGAAATATTGAAAATTTGGTATTTAATATTTAAAGGCCATTTTATCAGAGTAAAAACAATATCTTTGCTATAAAGGACTCTAAATTAAATGAGAAATTTATCAGTTTATGATTTGATTGCTGAACCAAATTTGCAAGTTTTACTGGCATTTTTTAATTTGATTACTAAATCCTCCGATTTAAAAGGTTTTTAAAACTTGACTAGAAGTAAAATTCTAAAATTTTTGTAACGAAAAATTAGTATGAACATTTTAAATAATTAATAATATAAATTTAAAAACAAAATTTCAGAAAAAAATCGTCCACTATTTTTTGATAATTTTTAAATGCAGTATTAATTAGAATTTCAGTGAGCCCCTGCATAAAAAAATTGATCGAAATCCGTTGAGGCATTTGTGAGAAAGTCGAAAATCAATAAAATGGTTGTATGGCAGGTACCGTTTATATCAAAATATTAAAAAAAAATTGGTCAAGATGTAGATCATACCCAAAGTAGTACAAATACCAATTTTTATCAAAATCGATACAGCCGTTTTCCAGATAATGAAGATGGAAGAAAAATTTGTCTGGCAAGTGTCGTTATTTTTGGGACTAAAACAACGATTCAAAATCTATTTTGGACAATCACCTAAAACGCATAAGCAGCAAGTTTGTACGAAATCGGTTCAGCCGCTTAGGCTGTAGATCGTTCCACAGACAGACGGAATTACCAGACCCACTTTTTTGGTGTTCTCTATCATCATTTTTTTCTAAATGCAAAACTTGCCCTAAAGCTTTAGTATCTCAGAAATGGCTTTGGACTTTTAAATATTTTTTTTAATACTCGTACTTCTTAAGGTATGTTCTATATTTTGGTGGAAAAATAACAGAAATTGCTATTACGGGATACCTGTCATGGAACCGTTTCATTTATTGTAGACTTTCGCATCAACGTTTTTAACGATTTTTATAAAATATTTTTTTTATGGAGATGTTTCAAAGTTCTCGAAAAATAATTTTTGGACTTTGAAAATTAAAATATTTTGAAGTATTTTGGAAGGTAAATACTTAAAATTGGAAAACAAACATTTTTGTTGGTTGAAATTTAAATATATTTCGATTTTTACAAAATGTAAAAAAAAAACAATTCAAAAAAATATATTTAGCTATTGCTTCTGAGAATCTTCTGCTCAGAAATTGATCATGCATTTTATTTCTATTAAAAGCGCATATCTTTTATGAGTAGAAACTCATCGTACAATGTATTTATTTTTAGCTGACAATTATTAGCTAAAAATATAAAAAAAAAATATTTTGACTCAATTTCTAAAATTTTTATTTTAAGTTTTAATTATAAAATTACCTCGAACAAAATTTTTTTTTTTACCATTTTTGCTCGATAAAGCTATTGGAAATTAAAATCCCTCGAATTTTTTGAAGGTTATAATTCTTATTTAAATATGTGTGATTTCAATATCATCAGATTATAAACTAGCATATCACCCTGTACCCGCTTGACGTTGACTTACGGGGCACGCTATATATTCCAGGTGGAGAAAAATGAATTACCCTATTTTTCAAATTGCATCGTTAGCCAATCACATTTAACATTTGTGAACTACATGACCAAACAGACAAGTAATAGAGCGCTACACTCGTTGAGAGTGTAAAGCGTTGGACAATTGTGCCGATTTTTTAACCAACAAATCTGTCGGTGGTCTTAATGTTTACGTCGATGTTTGAATCGTGTTGGGCCAACTGGACAAACTTTCCCATACATAGCTACTGGACTTGAACAGACCACAACCACATGGGGCCTTGAAGGGCGTGGGGCCGCCGCAGGAATGATCGTTTGGTCGAAAATATCGCGGTTGTGAATGCCGATTTCGCTAAGTACGAATAAATATTAACCAGGCGACGCATGCCGACGGGCCATGAAAGTGGGCATCACCAGACATACCCTGCAGCGAATTTTAGTTAAAGATTTGCACATGCTTCCGTACATAGTGCAAAACATTACAAAATATTCAATTTTGGGGCACTGAAAATCTGATGTGATGTACGAAGAACCATTACATCCACTCAAAGCCAATATTGGTGTGGAGTACACACAGAAGGAGTGATTGGGCAGTTTCGACAATACGGTTACTGTTACTGGCGAACACTACATGATCATGTTAAATGACTTCTTAGTGCCGGAATTGGATGCACAGCTGAACATGTTGTTTCAAAAAAACGGTACAACAGCGCACTCAGAACGAGCCACAAGATAATGTATATTGTGAAGGAAGGTTTTCCTGGTCGCGTAACGTTTTTCCAATATAACCATCTCAGACTTCATTTACTTTGGGATATTTGAAGTCCATGGCTTATGCCAACAAGTCTCAGAAAATCTCAGCCTTTAATGAGAATATTCGACACTCAATGCGAAAAGTTATCATCAGAAATCTTGCGGAAGGTCATTGGAAATACGATAAATTCGGCATAAGTCTTTATCAACAATGGTCATAGGTGATTGTCTCAAATAGATTTTTGAATCGTCTTTATAGCCTAAAAAATAACAGTACTTGTCATACAATTTTTTCTACCATATTAATTATCTCGAAAACGCCTCCAACGATTTTGATAAAAAAAAGTATGTGAACTACTTTATGTATAGTCTACATTACATCCAATTTTTTTTCTATTTTATTATTAATGGTACCCTGCGATACCACCATCTTTTTGATTTTCGATTTTCTCATAAACGGATTCACGGATTTCTATAAAAAAATTGTATAGGAGGGCCTTCGAATTCTTAGTAAAACTGCATACTAATATTTTCGAAAAATAGGTTTTTGGATCTTTGAAATTCAATATCGAAAACGAGTAGACGATTTTTGCAAATACTGTTTTTAAATTTATATTGTTAAATACTTAAAATCTTCATACCAACATTAAAAAAAAACATTAAGAAATTTTATATATTAAAAACTAGGTAAAAAATATTATATTGCGTTTCTACTAAGAATCTTGTGGTAACAATGTTATCGAACATAAGAGCAAGTACGTGAGATCCAATCGTGCATTTTATGTTTCTAATAAACTACATTTTTGAAACAGAACAACAAATGTTAAAATTAATTATACTTATGCAATCTTACCAAAAAAAAATTGTAAAAGTAAAAGATTTGAAAAAAAATTATAGAAAAAATTACAGAGCGGAAAGCTATCAGAATTTTACCACAATATGCTTTAGGAAAAAATCTTTAACATTAAAAACCAGATACATATAGTAATAATTTAAGAATAAATGCAAAAACAATTTAAAAATTTAAATTTTCGACCGAATTCCCCTAGAAGAATATAATTCACAGTGCTTTAAAGCTGTAAATTTTATTTGTGTCTGTAGCCATCGACTAATATATTGCGTCTTAGAAAGGTACTACAGCATCTAACTGATGAGTCCCTCTGTATTACCTGGGCGAAACGCATATTAATTTGGACTAAAGGTCGCAAAAAAACTCAATTAAAGTTATAGTAATAATTGGTCACGTTTTTCTAAGCCCATATTTTCAGAGGTTTTTTCTCATATAGTTTTCTTTCTGCTAACACTAACTAATTTTTTCTCATTAATATCCCATCAAAGAATGTTAGACTTTTTGAAAATTTAGAGTATCTAAAACAATTCAGCTTCTAATTTAATTTGTATCATAATATTTAGGTTCTCTCAGAAATTCTGGCGCAAAATTTTAGTCGATTAAGTAATATGTTAAATCATTTTTAGTACGATACTAGGCTACATTATTGCTAATTTTAAACCAGTTTAGTATCGTACTATTTTCTTAACATTTTACTAAAATTAAAATCACAAAATGGCTACTTTATTTTTTTAGTATCGTACTAAATCCATATGCCACTTTGACATTTACAAACGTCAAAAAGTTATGTTCACCTACTTTTTTGCATTTATCAATTCAATTCAATTCAATTCAATTCTTTCTTTATTTTTCAAATCATAAAATACAATTTTAGATATAAGAAATAATTACAAAACATGGCAAATATGCCGTCTGCCGTACAAACAAATTACTTATACAATAAAAAATTTTAAAATATAATAAGAGATTTTGATTTAACAAAGTTGTGCTCATTTAAATTCAATTATAAGTTATTTTTATACACATATATTTAATTTGGGATTAATAAATAAACAAACTGTGACTTTTAGTTTAGTCAAAACAAAAATAAATTAATTTTGGTTAAATATTTTAGATATATTTAAGGCTTAGAACCATTTTGTATATAAAAAGTTAGAAAGAAAGAAAAAATAATTAATCTGGACTTTTAGTTTAGTCAAAACAAAAACATATAAAGAAGTGAAAAAGGGCTTTTAGTTTAGCTAAAACGAAAATAATCTGCGACATGCGCGTTTTAAAATACCTATTCAAATAGTAGTGGTGACTTTGTTCTTCAAAACATGTTCAAATACTCATCTCGATATTTTTTTGCGTGCGAAACATATCCTACAAGAGACTTCCAACCACGGCCACCATTCAAAATATTTATACATTCTTCTAAAGAAAGGAAACTTGCGGAAAAATGAAGTCTACGGATCTCTTGTAAAATCTTGTAAACGGATCTTGTAAAATTATTTTCATTCGTACCACAGAGAGCAGATAGGATTTAAGTCAGATCTATATGGTCTACAATTCAGATCCAGCATTTCAGTTCTGGCTTTGAAAATTAAGCTCATTTCTGAAACTGAAAACTCATTTATAAAATAGTTATCCTCGCCTAGAGTAAAACTTAATTGCCTATAAAAACTCCTTTGAGCTGAATGAGAACCACGTTCTATACATTTCTGGAAAAGTGTCTCATCTATACAAGCTATGCAGTCGTATAAAGACAATTTTAATTCTTCATTATTATCAGTTCATAATGAGATCGGAAAGTCGTGCATTTATAAACTACAACTAAACACGCCTAAAGTTTAGTTGTTGTTTATTAAAAAATAGTTAAAAAGTGTTTAAAATTAGGAAAATATTAGTAAAGTGCTTTAGTAGTAGCAAACTGTTAAGTAGCATCATGTTAAGCCCTTAACATCAGACTGTTTACAATTTTGCGCCTCTGTATTCCAAAATATATTTTAAACACTAATTTAAAAACCGCCATTATTCCATACATATTTCAATACATCCATCTTCACATTAAAGCAACTGAAACAAAAAATCTTTAAGAAAAATAAGATTTTATCAATAAACAGCAATTTCAATAAAATATTATTTTTATTTCATTTTCCCATTTATACAAAAAAAAATCCCTAATAGCCTTTGAAGTCTATATTAACGCAGTCCATTAAAAACCACTTAAAAACACGCCTCTTACACAAGACAGTTCTTACATTGTAACGTTTTAAAAGCTTCGAAATATTTTTCTCTAATTTCCTCGTAAGAATACGTACATCGTATATTCAACAATCTATACGAAATCATTTTGCATTTAACGACATTTTTATAGGTTATAATTAAAATGCATGAAAAATAAACAGCTGTATGGCCGTAATCGCCCTTTCCATGTGTCATATAAAATTGTCTGTCATAAAAAAAAAAACATCACCATCAAACCAGCATTACAAACTGACAGAACACAAAAAAAAAAATCAATATCCATCATTAAATTTGGAGCCTCCAATTTTTAACATATCCAATATCATGCCGTGCTTAGAGATAGACGAGTAAAAATAAAAATTCGAAAAGTCGTAAAAAAGCATCAACAAAAAATCTCAAAAGCATTAACCTATAATAATTGAATGACAGAAGCACCAAACCACCAAAACAGTGTCAACGTATTATCAGAACTTGTCTCTGGTTTGCACTGCTTAATCTATCTTCAGGACTTAAAAAAAAAAAACGAATCGTTGTTTATGAGTTTCGAACACTGCCACCCCCTTGAACAAAATTGTTTTATATTGGTGAAGGGTGAAGGGGGCAAAGCTCAAGCCTGAGTCTGTTGATGGGGATTGTTTTGAATTTTTTGATTTTTAATTTGTTTTTGTTGTTGTTGAAGGAAACCCGCATCTATGGGTTTTTATCGATTGAATGCCATTTATTACAAAACAATCGGATACAAATCAGAACATTAATTTAGTTTAATCATAAAAACGTTTCGACACTTAAGTGTCACTTTACTCAAAATGGAGAATCAGCATTTTGACAGGAGGCAAGCATTTTGTACTTTTTCTGGTTTTGTGGTTTGTATCTTGATTGAATTTTGAAGTCATGACACGTTTTTATTTTCTAGAGCATAGCGTTTGTTTGTGTGGGTTTGAGTTGAGGCTGAGGGATACAATTTAGATTTTATGACAAGAAAGAGCCTCTTTTCTACAAAATGTATGTTGAGTATACGAGATTTTAACCTCCTTAATATTAGGTAGGTACCTAAATTAAACGTAATATGAAATGGGATTTCGTTTTCGAATCACTGTTATCTAGAACAGATAATGGTTCATGACATCAGTATTTTTACGTGCGATATATGTATGTATCAAGGTACATATTCTATAATGGCGCACGTTCTGCATTCGTAAACAAAATAAAACTCGAGACTTTGATCAAACAATGATTTGGATGTCAAAGAAATGTTTTGTCTGCTTGTTTGTTTGTCTATCTGTCTGTGTAAACGGTTGAGTTCATTTTCTTTAAGCTCAGTCCCTTTGTGGACTTTTCCCTGTAAGGTAATTTGTACTGGCGATATAAGCAAGTTTAAAAAAAAATTCGAACTAGAAAAATTATTTTGAGTTGACCAATTTTTAAGTAAAAAATACATAGCTATCTCTTTGAACGATATCAACAAATAATACATCACTAATTTATTATAACGAGTCTCACCGTCTACAAATCTTGCCTGAATTTCTTTCATCGAACTTAAGAGTTAAGCAAAAAAAAATGTTCCAGATTTTGACTTGTTTGGAAGCGCGAAGGCTTGTTTAAACAATCTTGTAGGAAAAAGGTTGGTTATCGTGAATAAAAAGTTCCCTTAAAATGTATCTCCATTTCGATTATAGGAAAGGTGAATGATAATTAAAAGTTTTACTTGGGATTTATTGTTATGAAATAGACTTTCCCAGGGAGTTTTGCTGTCATTTCATACGATTTTTTGTTCGAGGAAAATTTATTCCGGTGGAGATTCACGACCGCAGAACAAATTTTGGGCGAATACAATATTTCTTGGGAAACAAAATTAATTATTTTTTTGGTTTCGCTAGGATGTAATGAACGGCTCCCGGAAATTACGCCAGAATGTTTTTTTTTTTTGGAAAAAACGCCGGACTCAAAATTAGAAAAAAGGGCAGAATTTTGCTTGGAAAATAAGCCAGAAATGTTGGAATTTATTCCAGATAGGTGTTGAAAAAGAGCCTGAAAGCAAAATGTAAATTAAACCAGAAAACTTTTATATTTTGACCTCATTTCAAAAAAACGTTTTGGAAAAAAGGCCATAAAATGTTATAAGGTATTTTCAAACAGCGGGGCCACATGACATATTGTGAAATCTTTATTCAAAATATAAAATAGATTTCAAATGTAAACAACAAATTTTAAAAATCTCGCGAGTAAGGGGGGCATGCTGCCCGTGCAACCCCCTGGTGGGCCCAATATAGGATTTGTGGTCTGTACAAGTTTGGGTATATACAAATGTAGTTTTCAACTTTTACAAAATCAATCTTCAAATCAAAAGCAAAATTTGCATATACCTACCCAAATTTGTACAGACCACATATCCTATATTGGGCCAAGCAGGCGGGCAGCAAGAAACACTTCACACAAAACGGTATTTTTTTCTGGCCAACACCAACATTTTTTTTTGAAAAAAGGCCAGACATTTGGGAAAGATTATCAGAAAACTTGGCTTTTTTCCCAGGAAAAAACGCCAGAATTTTGTATGAAGAATTTTTTTTGCGTTTTTCCGAGAAAATTCTGGCGTAATTTCCTCTGGGGTAATATCCGGGAGCCGTATTGTAACGAATTTCAATGAGACCGAAGATATTCTGAATTGTCGTCAGTTTTGTGTCTATATTTAGCGGACTTTAAAAAAGTTTTGATGTTTTTTTTAAATGACCCAAAAAAAAAATATTCTTAATAGAAACGACTAAATATATTTTTAAAGTCGTTTTCCAATTAATTTTGTAATAAAAAATTCTTATATTTTTCTAAAGAAAAAAAAATCGGTATGAAAATTCTAAATAACTAATAGTATAGGTTTAAAAGCAAATTTTCAAAAAATAAAATCCTCCACCCGTTTTCGATATATTGATTTTTTTTTAAATCCAAAAAAAAATATTTTTCGAAATTCTTTAAATTATTTTAAAATTCGAAGGACCTTCTTTATAAAAATTTTGATTGGAATCTCTGTTGACGCGTTTAGAGAAAGTCGAAAATTAATAAAATGGTTGTGTGGTAGGTACCGTTAATAACAAAATATTTGAATAAAAATTTTCACAAAAATATAGAAAATATAGAAATTTGTATGACAAATACCGTTATGTTTGGGACTAAAACAACGATTCAAAAATCTATTTTAGATAATCACCTAAAACGCCTAAGCACCAAGTTTGAACAAAATGGGGTTAGCCGTTTAGGCTGTAGATAGTTCCACAGACAGACAGACAGTAAGACAGACAGACGGATTTGCGGGACCCACTTTTTTTGTGTTCTCTATCATCGTAATGTCAAGTTTGATTAAAATCAAGAGTTCGATTTTTTTCCAAATGCAAAACTTGCCCCTATATCGTAAGTAAATATGAAAATTTGAAGGATGATAGGCGACAAAACGAAGCTCTGGGGCACTCTAGAATTTATGTGTTTGTACATAAAATCGTCCAACTGGACTTGTATTGATCATTCCGAAAGGTAATCTCTGATCGAGCGAAGTAGAGATTCCTAGATACCCAATTAACGAACTTTCGGTTAAGATATGATGTATTTATGTCTCCACGAATTTCGGTTAAATGTTTACTTTTTTTTCTTTTTATATATAGCATAAAAACATATAAAACCAAACATGGAACATGGTGCAGAGAATTAATTTTTGTTGTCATTTGGATGTAAATTATGATACTCTTCCTGCATGCTTCTTTGAGGAAATATATTTTCTAATTAAAAACGGGTTCAACGACTTTGATAAAAAATTGTGTGAGCTCCTAGTTTTTAGTTAAAATGTTACTCAAGTTATCATTAGGCTTATGTTAGCTAAGTAAGCTTACCTTGGTTCCCAGTATAACGATTTGTGGAATGGATGATTCAAAAATGTTTTTGATAAAAAAACAGAGAAATAGAATAGATACCTTTGAAAAGATATATGAAAAAAAAAATTGGAATCGTTTTAGCGGTTTTTTGAAAAATAGTTTTTTCAGTCTATTAAATTTAAAATGATTAAAAATTAATTTAAATTTAATTTATAAAATTTAAAAAAAAACTCACAAGAATTAGAAACAAAATGTATTAAATCAAGAAAAGAAACAATTTTTTTTAAATTTTAATATACAATATTAATTTTAGAAGGATCTATATATAAAAAAAAATATTATAATCGATTCGTCTAATCATGAATAAGTCAAAAGTATGAAAAGTAGTTGTATGGGAGGAAGTGGTCATATGGTCCGTTGTTTGTTCTCTTTGGGAAAATGTTTTTATCGACTATTCTGGAAAATGTTTACAAGGCTTAAATGTAGATATTAGTTTGTTTGCGAAATATTGCTCACACTTTTTAGGAGATTCTCCATAAATGGAACAACTGAACTGTTCCACAAAATAATGTTTCTACTGAAGGTACCAAAAATAAATATTCTTTTCCAAAAAGAAAATTACCAAAAAGTACCTTTTTCCTTCATTAATGAACACAATATTTTGTTTATAAAAACCGTTGCAGCCGTTCATGCAAAAAAAGATAAGATTTACTTTTTTTGGCTCCAGAAATGTGTGACATGTACGGTTTTTTTTGTTGGTCTTAAAACAAATAATGAAAACCTACCTACCGAAAAAATAATACTCGTTTTTACCAAGTTTGCAGAAAATACATCCACCAGTTTTGGCTGTATGGTCGCGGACAGACAGAATTGTAAGAACCACTTTGGTCGTATTCTATCGAAATCTCGATTGAATTTTTTTTTACGAATCCATACTTTCTATATAAAGGGTCCGCCAAATAACTTTTTTTTTTGAAAATGCTATAAAAAAAAACTACTGAATATTTTCTCAAATTTCTTTTTTTATTTGAAAGTACAATCCTTGTTAATAATGGAAAATAATTTCATTCAAATGGCTGCCTCGGCTGTCCATGGCAGTCGCCTACACGATCGGTCCAATTTTAAAGCACATTATCGATTGTGTGCAGCTGTATTTCACCAATGGCTTCACGAATATTGTCCTTTAAAGCGTCAATTGTCTCTGGCTTGTCGGCGTAGCACTTATCTTTAACGGCACCCCACAAATAATAGTCTAACGGTGTCAAATCGCAGCTCCGAGGTGGCCAAACGACATCAGCTCTGCGGCTGATAATGCGATCTTCAAAAACAGGGCGCAAAACATCGAGTGTAGATTCGACTGTGTGGTATGTAGCGCCGTCCTGTTGAAACCAAATATTTCCAATATCCTCCTCTTCAATTTTTGTGAACAAAAATTCATTCAACATGGCCAGATAACGATCGCCATTGACTGTAACGGCCACTCCTTGCTCATTTTCGAAGAAAAATGGCCCAATTATGCCTCTGGACCAAAAATCCGCACCAAACAGTGACTCGTTTTGGGCGTATCGGCTTTTCAGTGTATGCGTGCGGGTTTTCTGTGCCACAAATGCGACAATTTTGCTTTTTACATACCCGCCAAGATCAAAATGATCTTCATCTGAAAAGATGATTTTGTTGGCAAAATCGGCATCTTCTTTAAGTCGATCGCAGGCCCTCTTAGCGAAGCGAAAACACATTGGATGGTCAGTTGGCTTCAATTCCTGAACCAATTGGACTTTGTATGGCATCATACCAAGGTCTTTATGTAAAATTCGTCTCAATGATGTCTCCGAAATGTTCAATTGTTGAGAACGACGGTGAATTGATGTTGATGGCGCTTCACGCACACTTTCTGCCACAGCAGCAATATTCTCGGGTGAACGAACTGTTTTTGGCTTTTCACGCTTTGGTTTATCGATGAGGATGCCAGTTTCTTTCACTTTTTTCACAAGATAACGAACATACAGAGCTGACTGTGCTTCTCTTCTTCCAAAATCCGTACGCAATTTTCGCACACATTCTGCAATATTACCATGATTTTCAAAGTAACGTCGCAATATTTCCCAGCGCTGTTCAAGCGTATACACAACCATATTCGTTCAGCGGAAGGATAAAACTAATTATCTGTCAAATCAGACATGAGCTATGTGTTACCATTCACGAAATAAGTACTAGTTGAAAAAAAAACCTTAGATGGCGGACCCTAGTTATGTAAGTAGTTCCTACAGGTATATCGCATTTAAAATTTATTTTGTGTATTCCGTTCAAGAAAATTCAATGAGTACATGGAACGTGACATGATCGTCATCAAGAGGCGCTCGAGCGCATATAGAGTAAGCGTTTAACTTATTCCAAACAGAGCGTGCTCTGAACAATCTAATTTGTTTTTAAACACACTTGAACCATACAAACCAGAATACATTTTTATTTTAACAATAAAAAGCAATACAACACAAGACTATTCTTATTTTATACACAGATAAAGAAAATCAACAAGTGACTAATTTCTCCCGCCATTTTAATTGTATCTAATAAATTTTGTCTTCACATTTTCCTTATTTACTCAGAATGCTCAGACGATTAGCACAACGAGCGCGCTCTATGTTCAGAATGAAAAAAGAAACGCACTTTCGGAGCCCTGAACGCTCTGGGCGAAAAAGAAACACAAATGCATTTTTTGACGACTCAGTCTCTGCTCTGACCTCAAAAAGAAAAACGTCTAATGTAAACTCTGATACATTCAACGAACATTATTAATTTTTAAGCTAACAGATATTTCCAGCACCAAGGCTACAAATAAGTTGTAAAAGAAAGTTAACAAAAAAAGACTCACAATTTTTTAAATTCCAAACTAAAAAAAAATAACAAAAAAAAAAAATTATTTTAACAACTAAGCGAAATTCTGTGAAGACATATAAGATTCCTATTCAAAAAAATCACATACATATTTCTCTTGTGTTAATAACAAACCGAAAAAAAAATATAACAGAAAATCACTATCACGCACTCTTTGAATAAAAATATTTTTGATTCGATTTTAATGAGAAGTAATAGCAAAATTATTGAACGAAATTGGGAACCTTGACTTGATTCGTTCTTCGTACGAAACCTAGTTATTGTTCAAACATCTAATTTAATATCGATTAGAATCAATTGGCTTTTTATTGTCAAGTGTGGCAATATTGTATGGTTATTTTTTATTTTCTTCCATTCTCAGCCACTTGTGAAATTTTGTGATAGTAAAAATTGCTAAGTGTAGAATGCTTGCAGTAAAATGGACATAAATTACCATCAAATTAATAAAGATAATTTTGCCCAATTATAGATTTTTTTATCAAAAAAAAAAAAAAAATATGGTCTCTGACGTTTCAATATTGCCATGCTGGGTCAAACGGAGAGGTGACAATTAATTGGATATATATTAATTTGGAGATCTTTTAACTAATTGAAAGAAATTGATAAATGATTTAAAATTTTTTCATACTTGAAGAAAAGTATCTTTTGCTTGATGAAACTATCTACGGATTTTTATTTAAAGATTTCAAAGCCAAAAATCTGCACACGTTTTCTTTTTGATAGTCCCGACGCAAATCTCTCCAGATGTTTCGACTTGTACATGAATTTGCTAATTATGACGATATGTTCAGTTCATTACAATTGCTTTATTATTATTGTTATTACGACCTCTGAGCTGCTCGTAAAAGTTTCTAATTGCATTTGCATCACAGTAAACTGCTTTATGTCAGCAATAAATTACCCAAAGAAGCTGCTGCACATCTAAGCTCAATGCCAATGCAAAGCGATTTATAGCTGCAACAAGATATAAATATAGACAGTTTGGTCCTAATGGTTGCCACTTTTGTTTTTTCTTTAACTGTCAAATTTGTATTTGTAAGTAGAAAATGCAATGGACAATTTTTTGAAATTTTTTGAATTTAGTACCTGCAGTAAGTTCTTTAAATTAGGTGCAGTTTAAATTTTAACAAAAAAAAATATTAAAAGTAATCACCAACTTAAACTTTAAATAATATATACCTACGTTACTATATATTTTTTTAAGAATTTTGAGTTATATACATTTTCTGCCACATTGTCAACTAAAAGGATATCAATTGATAATTAGCAATTAATGAATTTTGACATTTAACAACCCAATTTATACAATCTCATCCACAATATAACCGACCAGAGTGTGAATTACACGAAAATTTGATGATCAATTTTTTTTTGGAAAAATTAAATATATATTTATCAATTATCAATTGATGATTGATAATTGCAATTGTTAAGTCTTTAATTGATGAATTTTTAAGAATTTTTTTAGAACTATTAACATTTCCTTACAAACAATCTGATGACATTGATTGTACAATATTTCTTGGAAATGAATTTTATGTGAGTGGCAACTATTAGTGGTGCATCAGTTGGTCTTGAAAAAGAAAAAAAATATTTAAAATAAATCGAAGTGAAAATGCATACTGATGATGATGATGTAGTAATAAAACTACCTCGTGTTTTCAATTTATCTATCCTCACTCAAAATAGTATCTTCTAGGTATCTGCTGTATACAGACATTCAACCCCACCCCCTCCCACACCACAAACAAAAATTAGAAGGAAGATCCATACCCTCATCTATCTCCTAAGCCCGAGGTAAATTTTGAGGTTGTATGTGTGGGTAAACTTTATAGTAGTTTCCTCTTGAAAGTTAGATAATATCGGTGATGGTGTGGTGAGCGATTCAGGGTTCCGAAAAATTCCGGGACTTAACATGCTATATATTTAGTGTATTGCATACACATTTCAAGTGCAATACCAAGAGTATAAGACAGGGACAAACACTACACACACAGTTGTGTGTGTGTCGTTGTGGGAGGGCATTTAACAGTCGTTACCAAAATATGTGGAAATATGCCAAAGAGGATGGGGAAGGTCAAATTTTAGAGGGATTTATGGGCGAATTGCACGATATATGGATGCAGTTTATCGTTACTGGATGACGTCAACGATTAAGTTATAGTTCAAGGTGGACAGTGTATATAGTTATACGAGCTTTCCATATACAGCAAATAGTAACAACAACTAAGGGATTAGGAAATTTTACGCAATAATGTTGTATTTTGTAAATATTGATTGAAAAAGAGATACAATATTGGCGAATGATGGAGATATTGTTTTTGATAGATATGAGGTAGTGTTAGAATTTCCTGCAAATCATTCATTATTTTAAAGTTGAGGGTCCCCATCGTTTTACGCTTATGAACCGGATGTTGAAATTTGTTTATCTGTGTTTTCAAAACTTTTACACTGGCAGTTTGGAAATTGATAAAACTTAGATAGTATACACAATTATTATAAAAAAAAATAGGTTCTTATATCTTCAGATTTTAATATCCTTAATGCATACGTTTAATAATATAAGTAAAAGTTATTGTTGAGTAAAAAATAAAATGGGTCACATGTACTTGTTGTTATTTTAAATGAAATTGAAAAAAACACAAGATTCTTATGAGATATAGCTAAAGCACTGTGTTGTGCCATGTAGCCTATAAATGTAGACTACACGATTGCCTACATGTAGTCAATTCGATGTAGACAAGGAACAATTGTCGACAATAAAGACATTGTAGACAATTCGTAAAATCATCATAATTCATAATTTTTTGTACTAAAATTTATAAAATCACAAACATAAATGTTAAAAAAAAGATTCAAGTTTTTCAATAACTTGTTCTATGTTTATAAAGTTTAAGTTTCAAATATTTAAATTGGGGATACCGAAAAACTTTGAATTATGGGAGAAATCTGCTATGCCAAACCTAGCTACTAAAATTTGATACGTCCACTTAATTAATTCACTGAAAGAATTTTAATTAAGACAATTATTGTTTTTATGAGTTGTAAATTAATTATATATTGATGGAAAACCAACATGTGTTCTAAATAATTATTTCATGTTTATATTTTCATCATTTAACTTAGTTATTTACAAAAAAAAAGAAAAAAAGTTCTACACCAGAAAGACTCGAACATGGGCCCCTCGGGTCCATCGGCGATATACTCTCAGGTGCCACAAGAATTTAGTGCGATACTAAAAATATACAGTGGACATTTGGTGAATTTAACACAGGTTCGATCCCTGACGTAGTTTATGACATCCGCTTATGTTTCCATTAAAAACCAATTCTAAAATAAATGTCATACAATGAGTTGTTGGTTTACTCATTACATGCTGTTTAGTCATAACACTGACAACATGTGTTTGAGTAAAACTATTATACGCTAAAATATGACAACGAATACAAAAATAATGCGAATTATAAGGGACATAGATAAATAAGACACGGAAATTTTTCCGCATTAGTTCAGCCGCCATCCCTGGAGATAAGATCTGAGACAACAACCACCTACAGTCTGAGAACTTCGCGCCACACATCTTTCCTATCCTTCTTTCTCTTCCTTTAACATCACGCCCGCGCTGTGTTGAAAACTTTTAAAGGGTAGTATTATTACTTGAGCGCGTGTAGATTATAAAAAAAATCAATACTAAACTCGTTTAAAATCAACAAAATCTTCTTTTTGACCTTGTATCATACCAGAATTGATTTCACATATTACTAAATCGACTAGACTTTTGCGCCATTGGGTTTACTCTTATTAACTAGCCGAATGACATGGCATTTAAATATTAAACATCAAATTTTCAATATTTCGATTCCCTATGAACAGGAACACCTCTCAAGTTAAAAGATCATCATTCACGTAGAAATACTTCTTATAATTGATACAAATTCTGTTTAAAAACGGTTTCCATTTTTTATCATTATACTAAATATGAACTTAAAATCATATCACTTGACCAAGTTACATTTTTATACAGCAATCCGAAGGGCTTCCTAATTTATACCGATTCTAAAAGAGTCGGTGGATACCACACCCCCAGACGGAAGATGTAAACTTTTCGATTTTTCTGTTGTAGCTATGTTCTCTTCAAGTCAATTCTAGCGTTCTACCGCTTTTTATATTCCTACAGAAGTCCGAAGAGCTCTTTTAATTGGACCAAAAGTTAGAATAAGGGAATAAGTACCATAGTTTCGAAAAATTAAATTTAAATGCAAGTCCAATTAAAGTTACGGCGGAAAAAGAAAAAAAACTTTTTATCAGAAATGTCGTTAGCCAATATCGCCCAAATCGACTTGAAAATATCACCTAAAAAAATGTTGAGCAAATTGTTGTTGTATTTTTGTCTCCTCTTGGCTGTTATTTCTTATCTTCCTTTTTAAGTAAAGAACGCCCAAAATTCAAATGAAAACAACATCCTAAATTGAAAATATTGCCCAAATAAGGAAATAACCTCAAAATATTAGGAAACCGACGAAAAATAACGCCCACATATTGGGAAACAAACGCCCAAATTAAAATCTTGTCAAATAGATGTACTCCTTTTTAAATCAAACAGGCCGATTTTTAGAATGATTTTATTTGTGAGATTTAGATTTGAAATTTAATGTTTACATTATTGACACATTGTCTACGTTGAAAAGTAGACAATTAAAGTCGACACATAGTGGAACAACACTTAACGCAGAATGCCGTCTGACTTCTGGAACTAATTTAAAAAATGTAAATATCGTTAGCGAAGTTTATTTTTACTTAATTTTTGTATATCTAAAATTTCCTTAAAACATTTTTAATATTTAATAATATAAAATTAAAAAAATGGTAATCTAAGAAAATCCTCCACCCATTTTCAATTGAACTAAAAATAAAAAAAAGTATTTTTTTTAATTTTTGCATTTTTGCAAAAGATTTATCATATACGGAATTTAAAAGTCATTATGGAGAAAATCGAAAGTTAAAAGAACGCTTCTAGGACAAGTACCATAATTCCGTAATAATAACCCAATGATTTATATACTTGTGATATAGTTACTAAATATAAGGAAAGTTTTGAATTCGTAAAAAACTTGAACTCGAGATTTTGATCAATGTATGACATTACGATGATGGCGAAAACGACCAAAGTAGTTGCTGCAATTCCGCCTGAATTCCGGATGAACCGTTTTTTTTCAAACTTTGTACTTAAGCGTCACAATTAGATTCTTAAATCTTAGCCCAAAAATTACGGTTCCTGCATACATATTTTCTACCAATTTTTTCATGATCTTAAAAACGGTTTTGATAAACAAAATATGTGCACAACTATAGAAACGGTCCACATTTCGGTTCAAACTAGTTTTTACATATTTTGTTATTAACTGTTTAATTCATTTATTTTGGAATTTCTCATTAACGGCTCGAAGGATTATGTCCCTTCGTATCATAAATATTACTGCATATCAAAATTTTCGAGAAATATTTTTTTGGATTAAAAAAAAATTGAAAATTCAATATTTCGAAAACGAATGATGCTTTTTATGGACATTTTATATTTTTGCCAAACTAAAACGTGTATATACAAATTTAGAAGATTTTCTATTTTATATGTATATATTTAGCTTTTTCTAGTGATCGAACACAAGAGCAAGTACGTGCGATCTAGTTGTGCATTTTATTTTTTAAGAAAATAAAGAAAATTCAGTTTTTTGTCGAAATTTTATATTATTTTATTTTTCTCAATACCAATTTTTTTGTTCAAAAGAAATGTATACTGTTTTACGAATGATATAAAATCAAATAAAATAAAATAATTATAAACTCAATTCTTTGATATTTTTAACCTTTTTAACACACAATGATCTTTAAAGATAGCACTGCATTATTGAAACATTAGAGTTTTTCGAATCATCAGAGAAAGTCGTTATATGATTAAATCTTTTGAAAGAAATAATTATTAAAGCTCACAAAGTGGCAGTCATTTCTGCAGTTTTTGACTTTTGCTGTTAGAAAAAATAGCATTTTCTAAAAAGCAAGGGTATTGACTTTTGACCTTTTAACGTTATCGCATAATGTAAAATATAATAAAAGTGATAAATTGGTACACTAAGTACTTCTAATAAGAAAAAAACGTTTACACTCTTTAAAACACCCCACAGCTTTAATTTTAACAACTAGGAGCCAAGTACAATATGTGTTCCTTATTTTTTCAGGAATTACTTCTGAAACGGTGGACAAATAAAAATCAGTAGAAACGAGGTTAAACTACTTCGTAAACAGACATAGGTTTGAATTATTTTTCTGAGCTCAATTTTTCTGGAATACAGTTTAAAATTGCAATTTAGCAAACAAAAATTTTACGTCCCATTTGCTTTAAATAAAACTGTTATTCTTATAATAAATCATTGAAATTAAATTTACGTGTAAGGACAACTTAAACTTCCCTTCCCCATGGACACTGACATAAATTATCCTAACCAAAAATTTAATGTCGATTCCTTCACGTTAAACGCATACAAAATTTATTGTATTTGAAATTTTGAAATTTCGGCAATTTCATTTAATTACCTTCCGGCCTCCCTCTCCTTACAAATAATTTTCCACAACAAGACCATCGAAAGTCGTTCAAACTCCACCCATGTTGATTTATGATTCTTAAGTTTGAGGCAATTTATTTCGCAAACCCCCTGCAAAAACCTTCCACAAAATGTGCTCCGAAATCGCACGATAACCTATAACCATATGCAATGCCCCACATGCTGTAAAGTGGTTTACTTGATTTATATCTGAAAAATTAAGACCCAACTTTCAAACTACTTGATAATAAATCGACTTGAAAAATATACGTTAAATAACATCAAAAAAAATGTATAAGTACCTCTCAAGCTCACATTCAATATTCAACACAAACTTGGTCAAAACAACAATTCCATGAATGGCGCCAAGTTCAATTGCGGCTATAATGGAGAACTGATACTAATTTCCGTCGTCCATCAATCCCATCATTGGTTACACAGTCAAAATTATCGGGCGGCCCTTATACCGCCCAAACGTATAATTACAGACATTAAATTGGTAAACCAAGATTTGTCAGTGCTGCATAACGGCCAATTAGCAATGCCAAGACAACGTAAATCAATATTAACGATCAATAAACTTTACCAAATCAATACGAAATGAACATCCACATATACCCAAAAAAAAAAAATTAAAACAAAAAACAGAATACGAAAAACATAATATTTGCACCGCCTTTGCTGTTTGCTCTCGGGCGCCACTCCGAATCACGTTCATTAGCATTTTTTGTTTTTTGTTTTACCACAAAACATGACCAATTCGAATGAAATGTCCAGATTTCTGTCAAAATAAAAAAAAAAAACATTCACAAACACGGCGTACAAATGAGCAAAAAAAAAAAAACGTTTAATTAGCATGTCATCGATGGTTGTACAAGTGTGTATGGATGGGATTGTCTTGATTTGGGTTGCGGTGAAATCGCCATAAAGATGACTCTGCTGACTCTTGTTGATAGTGACGTTTTCAGATGCTGTTTAACCACACGGGAAAACACCTTGAACTTGAATCAAGCAACTATTTAATATTGTATGTTTTTTTTATTGAAAAAAAAAGTGACAGGAGTGACGCCAATTAACGACAGGTAATTTCCGATACAGTTGTATACGCACCTCCATCAGTGACAGTGACAGATGACAGATCTGATAAGCCTACTCACTGACATTTGCCACGCGAAAGTCTAAAGTGATTTTTTTTGTGTGGTTTGGTTCCAACCGGATCTAAAATGCTAACAGAGGGGAATTTTTGTTTTCATGAGTTTTTAGGGTGAACTCATGGTAAATATTGTGATAATTGGTTGTGGAATGTCATTTGGTATATAATTGTGACGGAATATCTCTGGCATTTTTTTTATACATCTGGAAATTATTGGGGATATCGATTCACTGTGAAATTCTTTTCGGTTGACGGACGCATATCTTCCAATAAATGTTTATGAAATGTTAATGGTGTTAAGTAGGTCAATCAATGGGCATAGAAGTTGTGGTAAATACAAATTGATGATTAGCGAGGGGTAAATTCGAAAATAATGATGCATGTGCTTAACTTAATAGCTCTTGTCTTTTATTGGTTATCTGATGAAACCACAAAAGAAAAAAGGGAACTTACATTTATTTAAGAAAATTCCACGTTTGTATACAATTTGAACTCGTTGTTTTGCTTCCTTACAAAAAAAGAGTCAGAGCAAAAAAGTTTCATAGGAGGAATGGGGAAAAGAGAATTTTTTTGAGAAAAAAGAAAACGGAAATAGGACCAACTATGGGATGCATGAGCCCTTGAGACGTATGGGTAGACTTTTAAATTGGAATTCAAACATTTTTGATTCCAATATCAGTAAAATTAAATTAAAAAATCTACTCAAAACCAGTGTTCCACGTTCCTAAATGTTGTTTGTTTGATATTATGTTCTTGTTTTGTATTGACGAAATATTATTTGTTTAAATTTTCATTTTGTACTTGTGTAAGTGTTATTTGTACTAGAGTTTGTCTACTAACAACTAACACTGCACTAAATGATGAGCCGGTGGTATAACACAGTTTTCTGTGTTGGCAAACCATTGGTCGGAAGAGGGAGCTTGCTATAAGCTCTCTTCGGCCAATTCTGATAGTGTGAAAAAAATAAGAAAAACCATACATAATTAAATTTAATTAATTTAATTTAACTATATGTGTGTAAGACCTAAGGTCTTTTAAATGCAACCTGAATTGCTCGGCACTAGTTTGGCACAGTTGATTTGAGAACCAGGTATTGACTGTCTCATTTTAACCCATGGGCGGCATCCAATTAAAATTGGAGGTATATAAAAGAATGCGCCTACCGTGGGGATCGAACCCACACGTCCTAGTTAGCAATCAAGCACTTTATCCACTGCGCCATTGCCACCCCAACTTCGTCAGTATCTAAAAGCCTGTTTCCTGTGAGTGCTATATAGGTTTCGTGTTAACAGGATCATAAAACCTTTTTTGAAAAAGTGTAAGGGGGTGCCCAAAAAAACAACTACTTACACATGGCAAGGGTTCTTGTCTGACTGCGAAACTGTTTAGTGAAGGAATTTTTAATTTTATTCACTTTTTTGTATAATTTATTCAAACTCTCCTACTATTAATTCCTTTCAGATAATTCATAGCGATTAAATGGCAGTAAAATAAAATAATTTACAATCCCACTTGGGAGTTCTCCAAGCACATGAATTTAGTAACTTTCAATAATTCTTATAACTTTGTTGTTTTTTTTGTTTGCAGAATTTTATGGACTCCACCCATCATAACCATAAAATTAATGCCAATTCTTGTGTTCAAAAAAACAGCAACTATGCATAAGAGCTAAGCGCAGCATGCGTTTGTTGCGTACAACCTATATGTGTCTAAATTTCTATAGGCTACGCTACTCTGGCAACATTATAACTCATTCTAAGTCTTGCCATAAATTATATTGTCCAGCCCTACTTAGTATGCAAAACGGAAAATTCAAATTGAAACTAATGCGCTTTGTCCGGCTACTAATGCCGCTGCTGCTGTTGCCGACACCGACAGACCGACGAGCGATGAACGACGAACGACGACGACGCACGTTGCCACAACCGTACCGCATCGCCACATAACCATCGATCGGTTAGTCTATGTATAGCTAGAAGCTGGCTGTAAAAAAAAGTGCATCCATTCAATTGGGAGCGCGTTTGCGTTAGCCATTCTGGAAACTGCCGCAATTGACAATCACATCACGTCGCCGGTCGTCATCGTCGTCGTCGTTGCGCTCCGCGCTCCATCTATTGAGCAATAAAAATGAAATTCGTGTCAATCAAAGTGGTATACCTACCTATATGGTTGGCATAAAAGAGCACGCCAAAAATAAAATGCAAACCTGCAGCAGGTTCTACGACATGCCAACACTCTCCACAGGATACGTGCATCATACTGCCTCTCTGTAGTCCGTAGGTACACAGAGGAGGATGCTAAAAAATAAACCTCAAACTTTCCATCCAAATTGTAATTCCATGACTGAATGGCCTGGCCATCAGGTCATAACACACGCACATACACCAGGCAAGAGAGGACATCTATATGGTCAAGTGAATAAATGGCAAAAGTATCTTCTCCATCACTTCATGGCCACCTAGCGGGCGGACACTTTAACAATAATATACCAACGTACTGTCGTATTTCGTAGCGTGCTGAGCTTTTATGGTCCACAGAGAGTCGTAAAATAGCTGAACGACGACGGGCCTGGAGTGAAGACAGATTTCGAACAGTGCCACACAATTTACAATGAACATGAATACTGACCTCTCTATAATCTACCATCCGACGACCCTCTGACCAGCACAATATTGGCAGGACCGCCCAGCCCTCTCGTCGGCAAGCGTGTAATTCAATAAAATAACTTTTATGGGCATGAATGATGCGGGCGAATGGGGTGTTGCGTGGTTGTGCTATGGTGGTGAAGGCATTTTAATGAAGGTCACTCACTTTTGATGAATTGCCCTAGGAGGCAAGATGGAAAACTACAATACAAATGGTAGTCGTTTCGTTCTCGGTCTCTGTCGCCCTAGAGCCGGAGTCGTTCCGGAGACATTACCAAAAAAAAAGAAAAAAAAAATACCAAAATAATGAATGTACACATAAATTCGTAATCGAAATGTTTTATTAGATTGTCGCTTGGGTGTGCTGTGGAGGGCGGATATGTTTTGTTGAGAGGTACAATAAAGTTTTATGATGTGGAAGTTAAATATTTAAGTGCTTTTATACTTTTTGGTTACACGATTTGTCAAAAACCAAAAAAAAAACAAAATAAAATTAAGGACACCAAACTATATACGTATTAAAGCTTCCGAGAAAATCTATAGAAGGAGGCAAAAGTGTAAGTATGTGTGAATGTATAAGACCAAATTAAAGTTTAAATAGCGGAAGGAGTCATTAATCACAATTTTTAGGCCCAACTCGAGCAAGTTTATGGTTTTTGTTAAAGAATTGAGGCGAGAAAGTGTTGTTTTGTACATAAATCCTGGACAAAAGGTTGACCAATAAATAAATATTTTGTATGGTAAATTGAACTTTTGTTTGCATGTGTGTGTGTGTGTTTTTGATTGTCGGTCTGCTTTAAAACTATAAAAAAATCATTAGAACTTTGGACAAATTTAAAAAAAAATTGGTAATCGATATTTAAAAGTGTTTGATGAGAAACTTAATCGAGGCTTGAAATATGCCAGTAAGCTTTAACGACACTTAATGCAGAAGAAGCTAAGGGCAAAAAAAGGATGCTTAGTTTAAGATTCTAAACAGTTGTTCGCTAGGTAAATTATTTTTATATGTTATACTAAGAGAATACTCGTATTATAAATTCCCAGTTTTTTTTAAATCGTAGACGTGACTAATTTTTGTGAACTTTTATGGCCTCCAGTCAAGTTTGAAATATTAAGAAAAAATAAACATAAATAATTCAAAATTGCAACGCCAAGAAAATTCTGTTTGACTGAATTATGTACCCGTGTTCAGAAGACAAAGGGTTGAGGTCAAAATCCCTAAAACCGAAATCCCAAAACCCCACAATCCCGAAAATCCAGAATCACTAAAATCCAAAATACCGAAAACCCAAAATCCCGAAAACCCAAAATCCCTAATGGAATTCCGACATCCCGAAAAATTATATAAAATGCAAAATTTTATTTTTCATTTTAAATAATTATTCGGAATTTCGATTTCGGAGTTTCAGCGAACAGACAATTTTGATGAGCTCTTTTACTTTTCTGTTTCTTTTTTCGGGATTTTGGCTATCGCAATTTTGAGTTTTTTGGGATTTTGGGTTTTTTGGGATTTTGGATTTTCAGGATTCTAGATTTTCGGTATTCTGGGTTTACTGAATTCTGAATTTCGGGATTGTTTCCGTCTCCCGAAGACAAATTATGGAAACTAGGAAATTACACATTTCGATGTGTCCGCCATCTAAGAATGGGTGGTTCAAAAATAGCAACCCTTACCTTACTGCCAGAAGTTTAAAGATAAGATTAGAACAATAATAATTGATTTATGTATATTGACGGTAAAGTAAAAAAAAAAACTTCACATTCCAAATTTCGGTACTAAAAAAAATTTAATATTGCTAAGTTCGAAGTTAACTTTAATTCATATTTGTTCCAAAATCCGTGCTAAAAAATTTTAACCAACCGATTTCGGCAGAATGATTGAGGTTTAATCAGGGTTTATGCATGTACTTCTATCATGAACCATGACTGATTCACGGTTGATAAGCCATAGGTAGTTAAACATTTTGAAACGAGCTTAAACTATGAGTGGTCGAGTCGAAATCTGAATTATGGTTCGACGTAAGCGAACTGTCAAAATTTGTAAGGATATCTTTTATGGAAAATCATAAGCTCTCCGATATGAATTCCTATCGTCAGCGTAGCAGATGAGAAGGGTGACTTTACAACAAAGATTTTTAATGGCACAATGACGTTTTATATGCCAGAATTCGTAAAAATCATAAACATAATTTCAAATAAAAAAAAAATAAAAAACAATTGAATCAAAAAAAAAAAAATGACTGGATCGCACGAACTTGCTCTTATGTTCGACCACATCATATGCTAAAGATTTCTATTAAAAATCTAAATATATTTTTAAAGTCGTTTTTTACTTTATTTTTATATATACAAAGTTTCTTGACAATTTTAAATATAAACTTACAAACAAAAGATTAAATCGGCTTAATCAAAGAAAATATAATTCAAAATTCTGAAATAAATACTTAAACTAATTTGAGCTAAAAAAAAGTACGCCATTTTGTTTCTTGTATAAATTTGAATTATGCGAAAAAAAATTAAAAAAAACTATGGGGCGGTTTTTGAGAAAAAAAGTTTTTTTTTAAACTGTTTAAAAAAAATTAAGAAAATTTGGAAAAACCCCAATTCATAATAATTTTGGAAACAAAATTATTGAGCAGTTTTCAAAATATAAATTTTTAATTTTATTTTTTAAATGCTTTTAAAAATACAAAAAAAATATTAATTTAAAATATTGGTACGCAGTATAAATTGGGCATCATAAACATATAATATATATGAAATTTCGAAAGAACCGTATTTAGACATTTTTTTAAATTTCTTTTTTAACCATATGATCGGTCGTACCTAAAAAGATGCACTGATTTATTTTATTCAAAATCGTCAGAGCCGTTTCCGAGAAACGTAACGTAACGGTTATATGGCAGGTACCCTTATTTTTTAAGCTAAAAAAATTAATTTTAGGCGCGATCCACTGAAATTTTCTAGTATCGCGTTACACACCTACATTTTAGTTAGAAAATAATAATCAGGTAGAAATAAATAGATAATACACATAATAAAATCTTTTTATATTGCTTAGTAGTTCCTATAGTTTGAGGGAAAATAAAGATACCATTTGAATTCGTGGATAAATAAGAATATATCAAAAAAAAATATCAAAAATCGTTGGAGCGGTTTTTTAAAAAAATAATTTTTTATGTAGGTCCTTAAAAAATTTTAAAAACATTTTTAGTAGAAAAAAAAATTGAAACGCCATCTTAAAGCTTTTATTAATTTACATATAAGATTTATTAAATTTCAAAAATCGAAACAATTTTTTTTTGAAAATTTTAGTATGCAGTTTTATTAACACTTTTAGGGGGCATTTGCATTAAAATAATAATTTTAATCGGTTCATCCAACAGTGAGAATGTCGAAAATATGAAAAGTTGTTCTATGAGAAGTATACCGTTAACAGGTGCGCAAAACAAAATATGTTTATACTTGAAAGTTGACTAGACTAATTTAAGAACACACACATTTTGTTATAAAATGGAGCCGTTAGCGAGAATTACATTTTTTTAATTAACTTGTTTTTAACATTTGTATGGGAGGTCAGGTAGGTGCCGTTGTTTCTTATTTTAGGAATATAGTTTTTTTAACTATTTAAGATAACGTCAAAAAACTAACAAATACAAAGTTTCGAATAAAATCAATTGAGTCGTTTTCAAAATTTTGAGTTTTACAAAAAAAAGTTTTTTTTAATTTCAAAAAAAAAACAAAATTGAAAAATTTTTGCTAAATATGTATATTTTACGGTCGTTTCTTATTTAATTTCTTATATACAAAATTTCTTTAACTTTTTTATAAAAAAAATGGAACGACAGTTTTAAATATATAATAACATAAACTTAAAAACGAAATATTGAATTTTCAAAAAAAACAAAACTAAAATATTTTTTTTTTCAAAATCCAAAAAAATATTTTTCGAAAATTTTGGTATGCAGTATTCTATATAATTCGAAGGACCACCTAAATATAATTTTTGATCGAAATTCGTAGGGCCCTTTATGAGAAACGCGAAAATCAAAAACATGCTTGTATAGCAGGTGCCATTAATACCAAAATATATAAAAAAAAATTTGGCCAAAATGTAGATTGTAGATGTAGAAAGGAGTGAACACATTAATTTTTTGTTAAAATCGATAGAGTCATTTTCTAGATAATTAAGATGCTAGTATGGCAAGTAACGTTATTTTTGGGACTAAAAAACAATTCAAAAGTCTATTTGAGACAATCACATAAAACGTTTAAGTACCAACTTTGAAGAAAATCGCTTAAGCCGTTGACAAACAGACAGACAGAATTGCTGGATCCACTTTTTTAGTTTTCTCTATGATCGTAATATCATGCGTGATTGTTAGATTATTTTTTTTGTTTTACGAATGCATTGTCACTATATTTTTTTTTGACATTTTTAAAATGACAATTTTCATTTTTTGACGTTAATTATATCAAAACCTGACAGTATGGATAAGAAAACTTCAAACATATTTAGTTTTAAAAAATAGTCATGTATTAAGTTCTTTCAGCCGATTTTAAAATTAATTTTTACCGCGAATGGACACCCAGTAGTAAATTTTGTAATTTTTGCAACTGACGTTTGTCTTCAATTATAAAATATGGTTTGCCTTCAAACTTAAACGAAATGAGCCAAGTTGTCAAACAACAAAATTATGCAACTGAATCATATTCATTGTTGAATTTGGCATTAATAAATTTAGCATAATTTCGACTACTTACTAGAAAATGTAAATATAAAGCAATTTTAGTACAATTAACAAAAACCTATAATTTAGCATTAGAGCAATAATTATTGTGAGCCAACGTAAGCTCAATACAAAAAATAATTATCAGCTGAAAATTGACTATAAGTTTCGAAATATATTTTTATATTTAAATTAATTAAAGATTAAATGTACTACCTATAATTAAATTAATGTTTATTTATTTTGCAGCATTATTATATTTTCTTGTCTATGAAATCAGGAAAATACAACTAAAATTATTATGGATTATTTTTAATGGAAATATACATAAATATATCGACAGCATTTGTTGGCGTAGATGCCTGGTTGTTTTGTACTTACGTTGGCGGACGTGCGTCTGTCCGCTTCTGGTGATGTCTTGCTGGCGGACGTGCCTCTGTCCGAATATCTGATAAATATCTTGATGGCGGACGTGCGTCTGTCCGAAGATGGCCTCGGCTTCAGACGTGGCCAAGGATTAAATATGTAAGCCCAAATGTGCCAGCAGACACTCGGGAAAAAGCTGAAGGTTTCTTGATGGCGGACGTGCGTTTGTCCGAAGATGGCCTCGGCTTCAGACTTGGCCAAGGATTAAATATGTAAGCCCAAATGTGCCAGCAGGCACTCGGGAAAAAGCTGAAGGTTTCTTGATGGCGGACGTGCGTCTGTCCGAATTTGAGATTAATGTCAGCAAGTTCTTGGTTGATTTCTGGGGTTTGAAACCAGATGCTTTCCTTCTGCCCTTTAAGCACTTTCAATTGCGGTATTGCAAGTATAACTCAAGATTTTTTTTTTATAATACATTATTTCATTTTTATTCTGCTAGTCTTGTACTTTAATAGATGCAGGAATTATTTGGACAATAAAACTAAGATCATACAGCTTCTTCTTTCCTTAGAATTATTATATCGAAAACTTTTCTATACATTTATACTTTTTGTATACTTTATTTTTAAAATGTGAGATGCACGATGTGCTCTTCTTGGCAACCAAATCGAAAAAGGAAAGAATTAGAGGCAAAGCCGGAAATGCCCACCAACTTACAATGGGGTTTTTTCCTTTTTACGTTGGCTGCCATCCTCGATTGTAGTAGATGATGGTTGCTGCCAAATTGTCATATGTGCGGTAGCACAGTTAGCACTAAATCAGTGCGGTGGCACAGGCTAAATTAATCTGACTACAATCGAGGATGTCATGAACAGCATTCATTAAATTGAATTAAAATAATTTCAATTTAAAGATTTTTGTTTTTATTATTTTTTTCCTGATAATAAATTAAAAACAAAACGTCACCTATATATACGAGAAATGTATTATTATTGGTATTGGTATTCGTGTTTCATCAAAAGTATTAAAATAAAAAAAAAATACATAAAATGTAAAACAAAAAAAAATTACATAATGTACTACAATAAAAACCATTTCATAATAAAAAATATACCACGCCATTGAACACAATAAACTTAATGTAAAAAAAAAATTGTTTTTAATCAGAATAACCAAAAGTATACCGAAGAGTCTCTCTAGCGTGTAAAATCCATTCCATATCACTGATAAACAAGCACACAGCTTGAGTCTGAGCTTTTATCTCCCAAATGGCCCAACTGGGTTGCATTTTCAATCACAATTTCCGATGCATTCACGTTGATATCGCACAACTATAAAAATTATGTCAACCATTTATGGAAAAAGAAAAAAAAATACTCCCCCATGTAGATAGAGGTATTCACAATATCACACAGGTTCACATTCACTTTTATTCCATATGACAATAAACCTACATTTTCCGGCTTTCTGCGCCAAATGAGCATGTAACCCAAATGTGATGAATGATGCAAACAAAAAAAATGCTTCCCAAATTACAAAGTGCATCGGTAGTTTCAGTTTCACAGGGCAAAAAAAAAAAAATGCAATGTGAACACATTCTAAAAGCAGGACCACATGCCGCATGTATTAGCCTTTGGAAGAGCTGATTACGAACAAAGATATCGCCGGGTAATTTTATCACATCCACATCACATCACATCCTAATCCAACCACCCACTCGCTCCTGTTCATTGATATTGCACCCTGCCAACCCATCCCTGCATAACATTATTATAGAAATCTGCTTCGACTTATGCAACACACAAACCGCTTGACGCGCCGCTCCATCTATATACAAACATAGTATCTATATACGTGAATACCAATTGAGCCCATTTCTAGCGCTCCGCGCTGGCTGGCTGAACTAGTGTGCCTGAGTACATTTCCGCAATTCCATTATTTGTCGTCAGAATTGAGAAGATACAAAAGATATTCAGTGGCAGCGCGTAATCTTGATGGCTCCATTTAATTCCGAGCACACAATCTGATAGACGATGATACTAACTTGTTGTTGTTGTTCAGAAGCCGCGATTGACAGTTGCACCTTTGATGTGGAATACACAATGTACACGGGCCCTACAATGGCTGCACAACATGTAACATGTAAATGATCTTGTCACCCATCATAGTTCGCTGTCAGGAAATTATTAAATAAACTACATAGAAGGTGAATTTCACAAAAAAATATTTTTGTCTGTTTTAGATAGAAATAAAAAGTAGAGAAGACATACATATGTATGTACATTTTTGGGTCTTCCCACTTTCTTTGTTTAATGAAGTAACGGCTTGAGCAATATCTCCGGGGGAAATATTTTTGAAATTTCTTTTCAAGGTCAGTAATAATTGGCCAAAAGGCATAATACCAAAAAAAATGCCCAACATTAAAGAAGTAAAGATACAAATTACTAAGAAAAAGTACCTCAAGAATTCACCAGGATTTCATAATAGAATTGGCCGGCGTACAATTCAGCAGTCACAACGGCAAAATTTGATGAGCTAATTTACATACTCCTCCCTCATCCAGTATTTTTCCTGGCCAGAATTTTTTTTGGAAAGAACGCCAAAAAAATTCTTTATACCAAATTATGGCATTTTTTCCTATGAAAAAAAGCCAACGTTTTCTGATAATCTTTTCCAAATTTCTGGCCCTTTTTTCAAAAAAATTTTACGTTTTTTTCCATTTCCTAAAATGAAAAACAACGCCAGAAAAAAAAATGGAAAAAATGCCAGAAAAAAATTCGGGATTGTGGGAAGTGTATTTTGCAATCTGGTGCACGGCGTAGAAAAGTTCGGCGAGTAAGGAGGGCATGCTGCCCCCCTGCAACCCTCTGGCTTGACCGAATATAGGATTTGGGGTGGGTACAAGTTTGGGTATATGTACATTTTTGTTTGGATTTAAAAAGTTCCAAGAAAAAAATTCATATATATATATACTTAAACGTGTACCCACCCCAATTTCTATATTGGGCCAAGCAATGGAGTTGGTAACCTCGCGCCAAGCTATTTAAAATTTATTGTTTACCTTTAAAAATTTTCTGGCTAAATTTCCATTTTGATTTCAGGCTCATTTTACACAACTATCTGGCATAATTTCCAATATTTCTGCCTTCTTTCCAATAAATCATAAAATACAAGATTTCTCTGATAGTTTTGAGGTTCTTCCATATTACTCTACTTAAAATATTTTGATATTTAACATTAATAAACTTAAAACTTGGCGTACTTTTAGATCTCACTACTTTTTACGACTGACTTGTTACGCAAAGGTTTTTGTATATAGAAGAACTTGGCTATTTTTTAACATTTAAGTTTTTGGTGTGATTTTACTACTTTTGCAATAATTCTTTTTATCAGGAAAGGTGGGTGGAATAAACGCCCAATGAATGCCTCATAAGGTAACGTAAGTTTTTAATGTATGCCTTTTGTGAAGTGATCTATTGAAACAGTAATAATTTATAAGAAGTGCGTGAATTAAACGCCATTGCATGAAAAAGTTCATAATTTCAACTTTTTCTTTGTAAAGCTGACTGCTCTAACAAACCTAATCCATCACCAATCGGAAGTGCTCTCAATATATTTTATATTAACTGTGTGAAAATGGGTGTTTATCGCTATCCTATCGCTCTACCAAATTTCATCATTTTCAACATAGTTAATATCAATTCTATGCAAATGGGCGGGTGCCACGCCCCTGAATGCAAAATCCCAAATTTTAAAACGTTGCCTTTGCGTGCGCTTTGAGTCCTACCCCTGTACCAAATTTAATCATTCCACGACGGTCAGAAGTCCTCCAAATAATGTATATCAACTCTATGAGAATAGGTGGATACCACGCCCCCTGAATGGAAAATCTTAAATTTTATATTTTTTTCTTTGTATACACCACAAGGCCTACCGTTGTGCGAAATTGCCGTGAGTGAGTGAGTGAGTCAGTTACGGTTTTTGCGATTTTTGCAGTATTATATCTCGGAAACCACTAAAGCTAAATAATTGAAATTAGGTGAGTTGCATAAGCCTGGGGAGCTTAGCAAATACTGAGAGTTTAAAGTTTCTGACTTTATTGGAACTGAAGTTAGAGGGGGGTCGAAAATCGCCTGAGGTTGTTCATGTAAAATGGGTGTAGTGCCAGAACTTGGATGGGGCACTACCGTGTCATTTGATATGTAAGCTTTGTTAAAAATACAACACTTAAGCAAATGCATATAAGCGTTCAGAATCTCAGCCATAGCATGCTGGAAAATAGCGTAAGGCATTTCCAACCGCAGACTGGATAGTTTGACGAGTATCTCCGTCCTAAACTATCATAGGTTATTGTAACGTACCGTCGACCACAACCGATAAATCAAAACAAAATATATCTACATATTACATTCTGTCGAATGGTGTTGTTTGTCAAAAAAAAAAACAACCGGTATTAGTTTTACAATTTGTGAAATTCTCCTTTCAAATATGCATATGCGTAACCCAAGTAGTAGATTAAAGACACAGCTATCTATACAACTTCATTTGGGTCGACTTGACAATCGACACGTACATTATGTGATGTGTACTCTAACGACCAACAATATGGATCGTCTACCAGCGGTGAAGATGTAGGCATTTGAAATAATAAAGTTAAACACAAAAAAAAAACCAATTAATATTCCATTTGAGATCTTTGGGGTGCGCACACATGCGGTATGCAAAACTAAAGCGGCTACAATGACATCCATACAAAGCCCCCTGATGATTGGTATGCAACTGATTGCATCATGATCGATGGACAGAATTAATTACTAAGCTTGTGTGTTACAATTTTCTGTGAAAGGGGCTGGGCACTTTGACAAGTCTTATTGTTTTGACTTTATATCTACATAAACTGTGTTAGTACACTAGGGTGTGACCTCACTGTTATGCTGCCAGACAGTAAGTCTGGAGCATTGAAGTTATCTTTGACATTCTGATAAACACAATTGTAAAACAAATCATGATAAGCTTGCGATATAGTTTTGAAGTGCGGAGAACGCGATATAAAGGTGCTTAAGCTTGGGAATTTACCTATTGTAAAGGGTTATCCATTTTGCGGTTTCAAAAGTATAGGGCTGAATTTCGACATATGTCAAACTAAGTTGTTAAACCAATTTTTTTTTCAGTTGAAAGTCTGACATTTACGAAAATGGATCGCTTAACTATAGCACAACGCATAAAAATTGTTAAAACCTAATACAAAAATGGGGATTCTGCCACAGCCACATATCGTGCTTTAAGAGGAGATTGTGGTTTACATAATCGTCGCAAGCAATTGCCAAAATTGTGAAGAAATTTGAAGAGTCTGGATTGGTAACAGATATTGTAAGTCCTGTGCATCATCGTTTCGCTCGTACCACTGAAAATATCGCTGTTGTAAGTGAAAGTGTTGCCGAAGACCCGAATGTGTCGATTCCTCGTCGTTCTCAGGAATTAGGACTGTCTTACGGCACATTACGGCGTATTTTGCATTTGGATCTACACCTTCATCCATATCAAGTCCAGCTAACACAACAATTGAAGCCAGTTGACCATTCACAACGTCGTAGATACGTCGAATGGGTGCTTGAACAACATGCGGTGGGCGGCGATTTTTCGAACAAAATTTTCTTCAGCGACGAAGCACAATCCTCACTCGGTGGGTATGTTAATAAACAAAATTATCGTATTTGGGGTTCTGAGAATCCTCAAGTAATTGAAGAGAGGCCATTACATCCACAAAAAGTCACTGTTTGGGGCGCTCTTTGGTCCGGAGGTGTGATTGGACCTTACTTCTTCGAAAACGACGATGGAACGACTGTCACCGTCAATTCGGAGCGTTATGGTCATATGACAACCGACATTTTTTTCCTGTTGTTGAAGACTACGACTTGGAGATTATGTGGTTTCAACAAGAGGGTGTCACATGCCACACAACTCGAGCGAACATGGCTTCATTGCAAGAGACATTTCCTGGGCGCGTAATTTCTCGTCGTGGCGATATCAACTGGCCACCAAGGTCATGTGATTTCACACCGCTGGACTTTTTTTGTAGGGCTACGCAAAAGACCGTGTTTATGCAGATAAACCTTTAACTCTTGAGCACTTGAAAACCAACATTCGTCAAGTTATGGCTGAGATACCGCCCAATATGTGTCAAAAAGTGGTCGAAAATTACCTCAAAAGAATCGTTGCATGCAACAATTCGCGTGGTGGTCATTTAAATGATGTAGTGTTTCACACATAATGTCAACGTTCAAACTTTATAATAAAAAAGAAATATCATGAACAAAAATATTTTATATGTATTTTATTTACGTTTACTTTTGAAACCGCAAAATGGATAACCCATTATAATTTTGAATAATGACAAGTGATTTTCATTGCCTTGGATATGTCGTGCTGGGTACTGAAATCATAGTATCATATAACTATCACTAAATTTCAAAGCTTTCCTCTATAAAATTTCTATAACAATTTGTCAGAGAAATTCCACTTTCACATTCTGTAGATAACTCTGCGAGAAAAGCATCTGCATTCTCTTTATACACCCACCCACGATAAATAAAACTATGACGAGTTTCGAGCGGCTCTCCTTTCGGATAGACGACTTTCGCAACTGAAACTTACTCTTATACCTTACGGTCGCTGTCTCAAAGCCGTCTGATAAGCCTGCAATAATCGGTTGCAGCAATTTATTTGGATTACACACCGTGCATACTACAGACGTCCGACGACGCGTTGAGAAATTCAAAAAAGAAGCCTACCAAAATAAATTAAACTGCTAACTGTTTCAGCATTTAACAATAAATTCATTCCAATTTATTGCGAGGAATAATCAAGACCTCGCAAAAACCGCTGGCTGGCCAGCCGTGTCGTCAGTCGGCTTATTCGTTGCAGATTAGTGGTCGTCCTAAAATCATGTACCGAAGTATGTAGATAGTAGGCCAGCAAAAAAGAGACACCAGAACGCAGAGCACACAAGTAACATGTCCAAATGTAAGACATCTCTTCAGATTTATTGCGAATTGGCCAATTCCGGTCGACGAAGTTGCGATTGCGACTTTGAGATGTTTATTCAGGCCCGTCCATCTGCCACACACAAACAGGCCTCTCCATTTGTCTTTATCACAATTCTTCCGTCTGTGCCAAGGGGGAGGCAATTTTCCAGATTTACAATTCCAGTTTGGCTGCGTCCGCCTATACCGACCGGGTGGTGTAATGGTATATTCTTCATAGGCCAAGTTGTGGAGTATCAAAGTGATTCTTGACCAATTCAAAGCCTTATATAGGAGACTGGACTCAACATCCATCGTCGACGTCTTCGTCGTCGTGCGTCCGTCCGTCGTAGTCTGATTTATCTTTTGGTCCTCAGGGGGATTTTCACTTTGTGTTGTTATAGTTAATAGCTGGGTACACTGTATCGCGATAAACCAGACGAAGAATAACCGTTTGCTGGCTGGAGGTTTTCTATCCAACAGCTCTCCTTTGTAGCTATACCTTTTTCTACATAATAGCTTAGTTAGTATTTGAGCCAAGCCAAGGAAGTCAAGGAAGTCACGTTTATGACTTTTAAGGCTGCTGTTTGTTTATAGGTGGAGGTGGCGTTCATATTGCTGCTGCAGCTTGACTGAAAATTAAAAAAAAAAAACAAGAAAGCCGATAAGGAACGCCGGCCGCGTCGAAGTAAAAACCCAGAGAAAATACAAAATCAAAGGAAGAATCAAAACACCCCAGAAACCAACCCAAATGGAGCGAGCGAGAGTGAAGAGCCAGCCGGAAAGATTTATTGGGCCAAAACAATGTTTAGCGAACGAAGAGGTTCCAGAGGTCAAATTCGAAGAAAAAGATAAATATTAGATAATTCGGTTGTGTATCGTGTTACTATGAGAGACCAAAGTTTAAGGTTTCTAAGGAATAGTCATCCAAATGTATAATGTATGTAGGTAATCCTAGGGAAGAAATGAAATGATAATGATGATGACGAATGGGTTCCCAGCATGCGTGATGAGAAAGAATAGGATGAGTCAAGACTTCATTTACTGTGATTTTCATTTCACAAGAAGACTCACCTTAAATTGCTAAATAAATATACAGAATCAAATTGGAGATTTAAATTTCATCGAAATAATTGGCTTTCATAAAAATTTGGAATACTCTTGTCCTGTCCTTTGCAAGAGGAGCGAAAACAATCTTGATTACGAATTTACCAGAAACAGGAAATCTCTGAAATTAAATAAAACATCTGCGGATGGTGTGGCGATATCCTTGAGGGATTACAGTTTTACTACGGGAAATAATAATTTTGCAAGGAAATTATGAAGTAGAAACTTTTGAATGTTAAATTATGATCAAGGTTTATAGATTTCATGCTCGAAGGATATTTAAATTTTTTTTTTAAGAGTAAGAACTTAAAAAAAAAATCATCAAACTATAGGCAAACAAATCCATGTAATTACAGTTAAAATATTGTGGCGTGAAGTGACAATATTTTTTTTGGAAAGAAAATTTAAGGCTTGACCAGGTTGCACTAACTCATTCAACTGCACGATAAATTAGCGAAAGAATCATTCGAATAGTTATTTCCCTGTGCAATTCTTAAATGGCTATTAATTGATTTAATTAGAAGTACCTAGCCATTGCAAAATCTAAGGGAAATCGGTCATACCATTTAGGGATTACTCGAATATAACCCAAACTAGAGCATTTTTCTAGCAGCTCTCGACATTTGAATTTTTTTGGAGTTATTTCCAAGAAAAATTTTTGTTGGTATTTATTTGAGTTTAAGAATGCTGCGAGCAGCTCTTAAAGCATTCTCAAGAACAAACTCGTAAGTGGACAGATTCTTTTAGTCTTGATATTCGAACATTTTGAGAGTCAGTTATTTGAGCACTATCGGAGATCACCTCGCATAATTCCAATACCGTTCGTATTATGCAAGTAGCTGTAGAGACTAGGGAGTCAACATGTCCAAACCGTGAATATTTAATTCGAAAAACTATTGATAACTAATTTTTGGTGGCAAGAGGAGGAAACATATTATTTAAAGAATTTACGGAATAATTATTTTTTATAATTGTGCACTAAAAGTGAAATATCTGAATTCTTGAGCATTTTGTTTTTGAAACTTTATATTTTAAGACAAAATCTGCAATGAATTGTAATAATTTTTGCAAACTTTTAATTTGCAAATTTATTGTGAATGTGTATTTTTGCGTTGGGGGGCCCCGTCGAAGATCAACAGTAATTGTATGGATGCATGTGGATTTTTTGTTATCTGTCAAACGACGTGCGGAAAAACGGCAAAGGTAAAAGTTAATAAATATTTAGCTTCGCGGATCGCAGCTTTATTATATTCACTCAAAAGAGTTTCTATACATTTTAAGTTTGTCAGAGCGTTTTGTGCAGTGTTGTTGACTTTAATTGTCTACATTTCAACGTAGACAATCGGTCGCCAATGTAGACAATATGTCGACAATGTAAACAATAACTTTCACATCTAAATCTCACAAATAAAATCATTCCAAAAATTGCGCGGTTTGATATTATAAGGAGTACAACTATTAATAGGATTTGGCTGTGGGCGTTTTTTTGTAACAATATTTGGACGTTATTCCATTATTTGGGCGATATTTCCAATTGTGGGTGTTCTTGCCATTTGAATTTTTCATATATGAATTTTGGGCGTTCTTTCTTTTAAAAAAATAGAAAGATGAGAAATAACGCCCAAAAGGAGAAAAAAATACAACATTTTGCGTAGATTTTTTTGTTGGTGATGTTTCCAAATCGATTTGGGCGAAATTTCCCAACGCCATTTTTGTTAAAAAAGGGGGTTTCCTTTCTTTTTTCCACGTAACAGAAATGGAATTTGGATCAAAATTTAATTTTTGAAAACTTTGGGACTTTTTCCCTTCTTCCAATTGTTGGTTCAATTAAAAAAAGCTCTTTGGATTGATGTAGGAATATAAAATACGGTAGATCGGTAGGTCTTCACTTGAAGTTCATATACCTACAAAAGAAAAATCGAAAAGCTTAGGACTTTCGTTTCGGGGCGTGGTATGCACCCACTCTCTTAGAATCGATATTAATTATGAAGCACTTCGGATTGCTGTAGAAAAATGAAATGTGGTAAAGTGATATGATTTGAGTTCATATTTAGTGTAAAGGTAAAAAATAAAAACTGGAGATTTTCGATTCTCAGATTTTTGTATCAATTATTAGAATGATGATCTTTAGACTGTTTAGAGGTTTTCCTGTTAATAGGGAATCGTAATATTGAAAATTTGATATTTTATTATTCAAAGGTCATGTAATTCAGCCATTTTATCAGAGTAAGAACAATATTTGCTAAAAGAATTAAAATCGGACATACAAAAATAAACAACTCCTAATTATGTGGGAAATTTGTCAGTTTATTATTTGATTACTGAACCAAATTTGAAAATTTTACTGGCATTTTTAAATTTTGTTACTAAATCCTCAGGTTTTAAAGGTTTTTAGAACTTGACTAGTAGTAAACCTGTGAAGTGATTCAGTGGACCTATAAAAGCTACTGATCATACAAAATTTCTCCCATAATTTAAAGTTTTTCGATATCTTCTCTAATTTAAATATTTGAAACTAAAACTGTATATATACTTACGTTTAGATTTAGATTAAATGACTTTTTTACGACTATCTTGTTCTTACAAACATTTGTTTGTATTATTGAAGAACTAGGTTCTTTTTTAACAATTATGTTTAGTGGTTTGATAAATTTTAGTTGAAAAAATTATAAATTATGTTGGTTTTACTAATTGCCTACAATGTCTACATTGTCGCCAATTTTGAAGTGTGTACATCGAATTGTCTACATGTAGACTATCGCATAGTATACATTTATTATAGTCTACATGGCACAACTCTGGTTTTTTAAGTGTTGCGTGATCGACCGCGCGTCCATTCTGTTCAGCCAGTAAGTAAGAAACATTTCATTTCGGATGTACCAATTATTGAACAGACAGAATGTTTTCGAAAAAAAAAAATTGTTTTATAAGTTTTTTGGCCAATATTTTTGAAGTTAAATATTTAAAATTCGTTTTTAAAACTTTGTATTTTGGTAATTATTTAAAAAGAAATATTTTCTATTCGTTCAAAAATAATTTTTTCCACATCTATCAAACCACCATCTGTCAACTTCTACCATGAAGACGGATTAAAAAACCTCTGAATATACGAACAATTCTACTTTTTATTTTCTGCTACGGATAAATGAGATTTCTGGACGATCTGTTTGATAATTGAAATGAAATATTCACTATGCGTCCAAACATAATTTGTTCGCCATCTCTCAAGCCATCAGCTGTCAAATTCCATCAAGGGATGGCTGAGATGAAGGCGGATTAAGAAACCTCTGAAAAATCTCAAAAATTCTACTTCTTATTTGTTGTTCTCGAAAAATGTGATTTCTGGGCGATCCGTTGACATTTGAAACAAAATATTCACTATGTGTTCAAGAATAATTTGTTCCCCGCCTCGCAAGCCATCAGGTGTCAAATTTCATTAACGGATAGCTGAGATGAAGGCGGATTAAGAAACCTCTGAAAAATCTCAAAAATTCTACTTCTTATTTTTTGCTCTCGAAAAATGTAATTTCTGGGCGATCCGTTGACATTTGAAACGAAATATTCACTGCGCGTCTAAGAATAATTTGTTCCCCGTCTCGCAAAGCATCAACTGTCAAATTCCATCAATGGATGGCTGAGATGAAGACGGATTAAGAAACCTCTGGAAAATCTCAAAAATTCTTTTTATTTTTTGCTCGCGAGAAATGTGATTTCTGGGCGAGCCGTTGACATTTGAAACGAAATATTCACTGCGCGTCTAAGAATAATTTGTTCCCCGTCTCGCAAAGCATCAACTGTCAAATTCCATCAATGGATGGCTGAGATGAAGACGGATTAAGAAACCTCTGGAAAATCTCAAAAATTCTTTTTATTTTTTGCTCGCGAGAAATGTGATTTCTGGGCGAGCCGTTGACATTTGAAACGAAATATTCACTGTGCGTCCAGGAATAATTTGTCCCCCGTCTGTTCCTACCAGTTATATTTTAAAAGCAACTCAGAATAACCTACTGCCTGCTCTTACCAGTTATTTTGTACAAGTAACTGGGAATGGGAATAACCAGTTCCACTTCCCAGTTCTCATAACTTATAAATAAGTTATTAAAGTAACAGTAACAGTCTCTGTATTCGATACACTTATTTTGTAAAAAAAAAACAGGGCAATTGAATACTTTTCAAAATTCAATACACAGATGAGCCATACCATTTCATTTTTGAATAAAACTGATAATTTTGCATCTGTGTCTACTGCACCACTTATTGGCGTTGGATTTCACATCTATTCGATAGAAATAGAAAGCCAAATTCACAAATGCAAAAAGATAACTAATTGGTTTTGGAGGTTTGAAAAGTTTACCGTCTTGATATTTCTAAATATATATTTTTTTTATCTTAATATTCAAAAGAACCGTTACCCAATAACTGCGAAGAATAACTGTTACCATGAAATAACCGTAGCTGTTAAGGCCATAATTAGTTATTTCGAGCTTTATAAGGTCCCACACAAAACTAATCCGGTTCGAAGGACCAATATTTGGTCAACTATTCAAAGATAAGAAACGCTAATTCAAACATAAATGAATTGTCAAGTTGGTGTTATAATAGCAAGTGATGTCATAATTCCAGGTTAATTTTTTTGCTCGAGAAAACAGCAAACTATCAGGCCTCATGTAGCGCTTGCAGAAATACAGTATTTTATCTTTTCTTTGAGGATCTAACAGAGGTTCCTTTTTGAGTTTTATGCGCTTTAAATTCGCGGCTCTTGAATTGAAAGTTTACCAAACTTCCAGCTGACTTTTTTGGTTCTGACAGGCCGCGTCCGCTTTTTCCAGCGGTTTTGTTTTTACCTCAGTTTTCTATATTTCTGAAATGTTGAATAGGTTCTACGATTTTTTTTTAAACGCACATAATATAAGTTTGTTGTCGGTGTCTTTCTATTGGCCTGCAGTGTGCGTTAATAAATTTTGATTAATTTAATTTAATTATGAAATTTTTTTCTAACACGACTACATTTGTGATTTTGTATTATCATCAATCTTTCGCTTCTTTTATTAAACCTTGTGTTAATTAAGGACTTGTAGAACGATTTGCGATCCTATTCCACCGAAAATGTTGTTTAAATTGTACCTACTTGACTAACGGCCTGCCAACTAACAACAGCAATCATAGAGGAATGCCTGAGATTGTTTAAATCGTAGGCCTCCTCATAAAACTCATTTTCTACGATTCCAATAAAACAAACTGAACTGATGTCAGTATTTACAAAGGTAGGTACGACTATGTACCAGCTCTTAAAGTTCTTTGATTTTCACTCCTTTTATATTTCAAATAAAAGCTACAAAACAACTTATAAGCTCAACTGAATTGAAAGAGTTGTATCCAGTAGCCTTGTTAAGTTTATTTTTTTTATTATTATTTGTTTGGGTTCCTGACTTTTACGCCCCGAGATATGTATGTAACGCTCCATCTCAAGGCAGCTACAAAGGTTTCAAATTCGCAATTTATAACAAACATATATAAACGTACCTACAATGTTGTTGAATTTACAAACGCTCAAGGCAATATCTATGATTTATGAAAGCATAACCCAAAATTAAGATAATTGTTTAATTAACAAAATGTGCGTGCAGTTAACTTCGTATAATTATTTTAAGATTGTTGCTTTTTAAGTTAATTATGTAGAAAATAAAAAAAAACAGTCCAATTAAGTGTTATTAATAAAAATGAACCTTAGAAGTTACAAAATAATTTATATAAGAATTTTTTTTCGTATGTTTATTGTTTAAAATTTTTTGAGCTATCAATGGGCATGGCTCGTTTGAAAATATTGTTAGTATCATTTTATATATTACAAATTAATAAATACAGATATTTTTACAAGGAAATAAGTTACCATACATTCAAGTTCAGAATTCATATTGAAGACTAAAGCATTTGAGGCAATCGCCAATCACTTTAAAAGTCTTCTGCGATTTATTGCGAACAAATATCTAAAAAAAAAATCAGTAGCGAATTTCAACTTAAATTTTTAGAGTATTTTTTTTTTTTTATTTAAAAGTGTTTAACCAGGCGAATTTAACATTTTGCAAGAATTTCATTATTTGTTTACAGATGTGTTAATTCACTTTAAAGGATTTCCACCAAATTTCCCAGAAAAAAAACCTTATTTAGAGCTTGCTGAGAGATTCGAATTTTGTGAATCGGTCGGTGCGCGGTGGTGCAATGCCAGTGATGCGGAGATGTTCATTAATTGTATTGCATATCAACAGTTTTGGATTTCTGCAGTGTTGACACTTTATATGACTATCTGATTTTGAAAAAGACTAAAATAAAAATATATCTTGTAAAAAAAAAAACAATAAAATGCTCTGCGAAGAAGAAAGAATTTACGCCAGAATGTTTCCTATCAAAATATTATTTTTTTTTCCATTTCTATTAAAATTCTTGAGGTTCTTTCATTAATAAGTCTCGAAAGAATGTAAAAAAATTTGTTTGAACAAAAATTCAGGCTTTAACCTTCTGATATTGACATACAGATACTTTAAGTATGATCTGGATGAAATCTCTGTAAATGGAACAATAACTACCTAAATTGCCTCGAATTTTTAGTAGGCTCCAGAGATATTCCAATTTTCTTTCCTTTTCTTTATTTACCAGGTACAATTTTTATTATTTCCGGCTTATTTTTCAACATTAATTTCGAGCAACCGAAAACTGTTGGAATTTTTTTTCTAAAAAAAAATTGACCGTAGTGTTTGGTAGACACACTAAGTTCCATATGACATAAATACATACATATATATATTTTTCGGATAAAGGCAAATTGCAGGTCACCAGTGAATATTTGTGAAATTCTGAGATGAGATATTGTAAAAATTTGTGAAGCGGGGCACTACTCCATCATTACTTGATGAACCAAATGTATTATTATGTTAAGTACATTGTGGAAATCATACACCAAATCTAAGTGAAAACACAACGATACAAAATTACCTACCTCATCATTACAATTTCTTGCATGGCTGCATAATTTTTTAGGCAATTATAATTTGCCTTTTTAATGGCTAATCTATTTTTAACAATATTAAATAGAACTATTAAATTAATCTATAAATTTGACAAGCAAAATTATAAGCCAATTACACGTACATAAAAATTGCAACAGAAGTTGTATGTTCTTTCACTGGACAATATCAATGGAGTCAGCAATTAATATATTAATATTAATCTTGTTTGCTCGGGGTTTTTCAATAATTATTCAAATTCATGGAAGGGTAAAACTAAAAAAAAACTATCTATCTGTAAAATATCAATGCGAAGTGAAATAAAAATTTATTTATTTCATAATTGGAGCAAAATATCAATTTGTCGGTAAAGCATTTAGCGTACACATAAATCCAATCGAAGTGGAATTAAATACAAATTTCACTAGAAATTTGTCTCTCATGCGAAAGTTAGAAATGTGAAATATGCTCAAAAGTTTCCCCTGGAATTTATTGGTTTCGCGAATAAACTTTCCTACGAAGTTTTTCTGGCATTTCACACGATTTTTCGTTCGAGGGAAATTTATTCCGCGGAAGATTCTTAGTTCGAGGGAAATTTATTCCGCGGAAGATTCACGATCGCCAGGAATAATTTCAAGGCGATAAAATATTCCATGTGATTCGAGATTAACTCCGAAATTCCCGATATATTCCATTAAATTCGAATATTTTGATGACAAGTAAAAGCAAATATGTTTCGAATTTTTTTTTATTGTTTGAATGCGATATGTAATTATGAATACATTTAAATTTTATTTCACTTCGCATTGATTTATTAATCAGACTTAACAATTTACTTTGAAGAAGAAACTATATCTTTTACTAATGTGTTTACCAAGATTGTGTAATTTGTGTGAAGATTTCTTCGACAAAAAATATTTTCTTTTTCGTATGAAATTTTTACTCAAGCGAAGTGAATTTTTCATAAAGCTCAATATACCAAAAAAGAAAAAAAATAATTAAAAATATAAATATTATATAGTGTGTTTTGTTAGAAACTAATTGTCTTAAATTGAAATAATGTCAGTCATTTGGACGCTCGGGAAAATAGACATAATCCCAAATGGCAAAATTCGAGAATTCCGAATGCCAAACTCAGTATAATAATCACAAACCGGACTAACAATACTTTTAATACTATTTCAGTACTTAACAAAAACAAAAAAAATAGCTCATTTGGATCATCATCAACAACGACATCTTACGGGCTGCGTATTGCTGTCGTATTGAAAAATGTGTCCATAGTTTCTCGAATTATCCGGTCTGATGAGCAATTCAAAACGAACGTAAAATTTAATGACTTCCTCGATTATTATTTTACTCACCTCAAAACAGTACAACTGTCAAAAATCATCTGTCATAGAAAACAGTGTTGCCAATTTAAAGTTATCTGTCCTCGAAAAAAAACTCAATCTTTATTTAAAGCACCTATTTTATTTTCCGAATTTTCCTATATTATTTTTCGAAGGATATATAATATAAGAAAATTTGGCAGAAATTTATATATCGACGGCTAAGCATGAATAGCCCCTGTAAAATTTTTCATACATTTTTTTTCTCGAAATTTATTGTGTGTTGAAGAGTTTTTCAAAATGGCCATAGTCTCTGATATGATATAATATTGTTATTTGTATTATTGGTATCTCTTCAATTTGTTGTTCCACTAATCATTTAAATAAATTCAAGCCTAGCTTTTTGTTAACAATAAATTACGGTGATTGCACTGTAAACCCAGCCTATGCCGATCCACCAATCTGTTACTTCAATTCAAGTTCTTATCCCTCTCGGGGCTATATGGAAATACAAATGCATCGTGAAGTAAAAAGCCAGCAACACGAAGTGTTATTCAATATAACCGTAAATAAACGAAACAGAACTTTATTACATATAAAAAAGAGTGCATGTGATTTTTTTGAAGGACGTGTGACGGGTTTATTAAAAATTTTCAAAATAATCTTAGAAGATTATGGCGAATTACCTAAAAAATGTCCTGTGAATAAGGTAACAAACTAACTCACATCAAAATGTTTTTTTATATTATTTTTTTTATTAATTTTTTTTTGCAGAATTTTCGATATTTATTCAAGGATATAGTTATTGATTCATCTCGATTACCACCCCTCATGATCGAAGCAGATTTTCATGTTACTTCGAAACATACTGAAGGCAAGGAATTCATTTTTTTGATAGACATCAAAGGTAGCTTAAGACAAAATTATGAAGGAATTTACGTCGACAAAATAAAATATTAATAAAACTGATACATAATGTAAATATTTAAGAAAGAGACAACACATTGAATTTGTTTTCAATCGGTAAATATTATTTTCCTAAAATATTTATTAATATCCATTAATTTAAATGCTTCAGTCTCCAAGGGAATTTCTTTTCCTGTGGAATATTTTATTCACTCGAAACTTGTCATGTGATCTTGAATCTCCCAGGGAATAAATTTCCTTTTAACAACAAATCGTATGAAATGTCAGCAAAACTGGCTGGAAAAATGTATTCCCGATACCAGTAAGTTCCGAGTGAAATGTTTGAACATGATTTGCATTCCCTTCATTCGAAAGAGTGAAACATTTCAAGGAAAATTTTCATTCACGATAAGCCGTGATGTTGTTTTCGATTGGCTGTCTGGAATTATTACTCTTTCACTCCTTATTTTCTGTTGCTGGAAAATTCGGAGTAAAAAGGAAACATCTAACAACATCCAATAGAAAGCCTAAAATATATGAAATAGTGATGAAAAAGTGATGAAGTGAAACAGTGGACTGCTTACTTAGACTACAGTGCTTGAGCACCACTCAAAGGAGCGTTATTTTTAGTTTTTAATTTTAGCTGGATTCCACCCGTGAACTGAGATAGTTACCACCTAAATCTTAATATAATGCATCAATAACAAATGCCGTGCAATTTAGGTTGCATTTAAAAGTCCCTAGATCTTACATACATTAATTAAAGATTAAAATTTTACCATTGTGAATGAAATCATATTTCTTTATTAAAATTAGGCCATGGGAGTTCTTGCAGGACTCGATTCTGACAAGGTATGTATTTATTAATGAAGAGACATATTTTTCCCCTTTGCACAACGATATATTTTTCTGACAGTCCCTCTTAAAATTACTTAGTTAAGTCCGGAAATCAACCAGTTGTTCATTAAACAATAGAGCTGGCAACGAGACCGAGAGTAGTATGAGAATAGAAATGAAAAAATTCGGTGACACTTGGAAAAAAATGTATAGAAACGTCAAAATATAGTTTGTTACCTACCTGTCAAGCAGTGAACTGTCAAAATCCATTTAAGGACGGCTTAAATTTAAATGGATTAAGATACCTCTACAAAAGTTTTTAAGACATTTAGGTGACATTTGGAAAAAAAATATTATCCAAAAGTCAAAATATAGTTTGTTGCCTACCTGTCAAGCTATGAATGGTCAAAATCCATTGAAGGAAAGCTCCGTCTTTGATGGATTAAAAAACCTTCACAAAATTCAAATTTTTTGCTTCACACAAAACTGTACACAACGCATTTTTCCTTCCACAAACTGCTTGTACTCTATCTATTTTTTCTGAACATGGGTCATATCTTACATCTTTTTACTACCAAAAAACATGAAAGAAATCAAGACTAACGATGAGACCAAGGCGAGACTGCACATTAAAATTTTCACGAGAAAAAGACGAGATCAAGATCGAGACGAGACTTGATTAGGCGAGACCGGGACGAGACTGAAATTTTTCGATTTTGACTATACCGAGACGACACTAACAAAAGTCTCGCCTGGTCTCGTCTCCTTACCAGCCCTGTTAGACAATGACTTTTTTAGGTTTATTTCTTATTTTATCCGAATGAAATTTTGGAAGATAATTTACCAGATTGTAGATATATTTTCAATTAAAATTTTGACACCTTATTTAGTTGGGTTTTCAGGTTTCTTGCGCTACAGCTAAGACTATCTTATGTAGTTTTTATTTGGTAATCCAGAAGGCTTTTGAACTCTTCTAAAAGTGTTCACTTGGGAAAAAATGAAAGTTCTGATTCTTTTCTTATGGATTTGAAAGCAGAATAGGAACCAGAAGGACACTCACACATTCATATACTTGAACGTCAAACTCGACTTTCGTCATTTTTTGTACCATAATTGTGCTACAAACTTTATTTTTCATTTTGATTATTTTCACGTACACAATTATTTTCACATATGCAATCACATTTAAATTCAGAATCATTAGAATAAAAAAAAAGTGTTTAGTTGGGGCCCCGGATCGGAGAGGGATTCCGGATTGCCAAATAAGAATGCCATTAGTCTGTAGGCCAAAATAAAATTCACTTAACTATATTGATGGGCATTGATAATAGCTACTGCTACATCTTCTTCATTTTTGAAATTAATTACGTATGGACCAATAACTCTTGTGGATTTTAACTTTTCTATATGCGATAGTTCTATCGACCTAGTGAAAAATGGGCTCAAACTCCGATTTTTACAGCAGTCAAAGCGGAGCGGTATTTGTCAGCATGTGAATTTAAGAATTGTCTAGATGGGCATTCAAATGCAAAGGTGTCGTAAGACAAGGCCAAATACCTACTGAGTTCGCCGTGAATGTAATTTGGATATTCTCAAACACTTATTAAAAGCAGAATTATATATTTTATCTGTATATGGAACATATGACACAGAATCAGTATTATCGAATAAGTAATACTTGGTCCTAGGGAAAAATCACCTGTTACTTGGGAGGTTATAGGAATATCGATTCAGAGGTGAAAAACACAAATGTTTAGATGGTCTTGCAAAACTAATATATTATTTTTTTCAACTGCAACTAATATTTTGTATTTCTTTTTTCATTTTCATCTTTTCTTCTAATTCTTCCATAGACTTTGAGATCAAACAAAAATTCTTTCCCCACATTATTCCTTGTGGTTAAATAAAAATCAGTTTCAATCATATAAAGTGGAAATTTCCGAAAATCTATAACAATATCGTTAAAGAAGTAATGAAAATTCTAAAAAAAAATATATTAGTATGCATACATTATGTAAACAAAAAAAAATACACAAAAAACTTACTTTATCAACTGGACATTTTTTCGGAAGTTCTCCAAATTCATCGAGGATATTTTTAAAAATACGCAACAATCCGCTAATACGTCCTTCAAAAAATGCACAAGCATCATAATTTTTCAAACTCAATATTGTTCTTTTTCTTTTATTCATTGCGATGGTGAGATTTAATGTATATCTCTGGGATCTTACTTCACGATGCATTTGTAAGTCAAATAAGCCACGAACTGGATCGTAATTTTTATCATAAGAACAATTTGGTGGGTATGCGTATGCAGGATTCGAGGTGCATAAAATGGTGTCCATAATTATGGAATATACTGCCTGTTTGAAAAAGAAAGAAATATACACTTGCACATTTTTAGTTGAGGAAAGAATCATTTAATTTTTGCACTAACCTTTGAACTATGAATTTCGGTCACAAGAAATAGAATAAGGAGATATAAACACAAAAGGATATTTTTATAAATCATTTTTCAAATATTTTGAGTTAATATCACTCGCAGTAATATGATCTATTGTCTGTTAGAAATAATAGTTGACTTTTTCTGATATCAGGTATTACGTACTTAATCACCAAATACGTAACTATCCATAATGGCCAAAATGGCGACAATAATTTATAATTAAGATTAGATATAGGTTCGTGCATAATTATTTCTCTATTACTAACGAAAACTGAACTATTTAAAACACAATTAGTGAAAATTAATCGCAGTGTCACCGACGCTTCAAATTTCGTAATTAGAACTCGATTTTAGACTAAAATTCTCAATGGAATAAACTAGTTCGGAGCGCTAGCTTTGCAGAATTTTTTTGGGCTTGTAATCTGTCAAAGCAGAAATTGTTTTTATAAGTGATTCTTTACTCGATTTGAAAACTAATATCTGTCATCTGACAACATGGCCCCCATGTACTGTGAACATCGACCATTTTCAAACCATGGAATAGGCATTTTTTGTGTGCTGTTCATAAGAACATCAACGAACGTCAAGTTTCTGATTTGGCTAGTTGACAAACAACAAGTCATTTTTTTGGCAGCTGGCCAATCAGTAACCAGAAACTTGCAATGCTTTCAAATCGACAACGTCTTCTGAATGTGGCCAATGAAGATCATAAATTAACTTCGAAAAGGTGAATGCGACTTAAAGTTTTAAGGAACTATTCATACATACATATATTTGTGCTTTGAAGGACTATTCGTATAGGATCGTGTCCAAAGGAATTGAAGAATATAATGTCCATTTTGACATTTCGTTCGTACATGCCTTTTTTTTGTTTACCCCGAATGACATTTCATAATTGATAATGTTTAATTTTAAAGTTAGTCACGCACCAAAAATTCGAATTCGTTAAAGTGTGGATGCTATTTGTCTGCACTGCGAAATAGGGATTGACTGTTCGTAACAATCAGATTGCAATAACTCACAATGACGAATTTGCTTTCTTAAATATTAAATATTTCGCCGATTAAAATGCAAATTTTAGTGGATTGATTCATTGAAGAGTCCTTAACTTTTAGATGACGCACGTAAGGAAGCGAATATAATATGCTGTATAAAAACTTTAATAAAAAAAAATAGAGCAACATAAATTCAAAATCAACAAAATGTCCACATAATCTGCGAGCTGTCAATCGCAATCCACAACATCAAAACGCATTCCACAAGCAGACGCCAAACAAGAAATTTACACGAAATTAACGTCGAAAATTCCTTTTATACAGTTCCTGCTTGTCACGTAGTAATTAAATTCTTGTTTAAATAAAATGTTAAAATTCGGCTTCGACGATTCACAACTCAATTCGCAGGTCGTGTGTCATGCGAACTACCAAATCACCAAAGACTGATTGAACAAAAATAACGGGTGATTTTTTTGCTACTTGGTTTTTGACGTTTATATTTTTGACAGATCACACATGACAAATTCCACGAACATTTGACATTTCGATTCAGTATTGTTTGCCATTTCATCATGAATAGACTTAAGCCTGAACAACGTTTGCAAATTATTGAAATTTATTATCAAAATTCGTGCTCTGTGAAAAATGTGTTTGGTGCCACATGCCACACTGCACGCGAAACCATGCATCAATTGAGAGGCGAATTTGGTGAGCAGTTGATCTCACGTTTTGGCGCAGTCAATTGGCCACCAAGATCATGTGATTTGACCCCGTTAGACTATTTTTTGTGGGGCTATGTTAAGTCTATTGTCTATGGGGACAAGCCAAACACGATTGCTACCTTGGAAGCCAACATTGAACGCGTCATTGGTGAGATTCCGGCCGAAATGTGTGAAAAAGTTTGCCAAAATTGGACCTTCAGAATGGACCACCTGAAGCGTAGCCGCGGGCAACATTTAAGTGAAATTATTTTTAAAAAGTAAATAGCAGAAATTGATTTATCGATCCAAATAAAAATTTCATTCACTTTTTACAAGTTTCTGTGTTTTTTTGAATTTTCAAAAACCAAGCTCTTAAAAAATAACCGTTTATAAGCAAAATTATTATTTTATGTAGATAATAATAATTAATTACATAGTTACATTATTAAATCTTGCTTTATTTACCTACTCGATAATTATAAATAATATAAATCTATTTTACTTTTCAGAGTAAAAAATTTCACAATGTATTAAAGTTAAAAAAATATAAGTCATAAATTATCTGTAAGATTTAACAGTTGATGTTGTTAAATAAATGTAAAACATTTAAACCCAGACCATAGTCTTTAAGTTCAAAAGTGGGCAGGCCTAAATATTAAGCCCTTATTAATATTATTCCGCAAAATATAAATTTAATTCACTAAAATAAAAGGCACTTTGAGATCAAGAAATTCGTCGTCAAGTACATATTAAAATTTGATTCTTACAAACTGTCAAACCCTACTGCAACCAATGAATAATTGTTCGCTGGCGACTAATCTCAAAATAATTGTTATGTTTTTGAATTTATTTTAGTGATTGCGAAACCTTCCAAAATTTGAAGTGTAAAATTTAAAATTAAATATGAAGGTTGAACGTTCCTGTTTACTTTCAAAGGAAATAGGTATAAGATATACATATGTAAATAAAATTTGAACGTTATTGATTGATTTTGAAACTTAATGTCAAAATGGAATGTTTTGTACAGCAGTTGATTTTGTCGGCTGTTTTAGTCGCGTCAAAACAGACTTACCATTGTTTTAGTGTCTGATCAGTATTGCCAGTCATAAAATTTTCTTCGGTGAATTATACGATACGAAATCTGTAAACGAATTTTCCATAAATGTACCAATAATTCTTTGGTTCTATGAAAACTGAATTTCACTTCTAAAGTACATTTCTGGTTATTCTTAATTTGAGACCCAGATACTGATTCTCAAAAAGGTGGTTTCTTTTTATACTATTTTATACTAAATAAAATTAACGAAGTGTGAGCCCAGATTGACTCACAATAATGGCGCAGAGAATCGTACATATCTTTTGTTTGGACGTTTTCCTGCTTTTTTTTGTGTAAATGGACCATAAAATAAAATGCAGGATTGGATCACATAATTTAATAATATAAACTTAAAGACGAAATTTGACAAAAAAAATCACGTTTTCGAAATATTGAAAAATTAATTTTTCTTTAAGAACAAACATTTTTTTTTGAAAATATAAAAATGCAAAATTATTTTTATCTTTAAGGACCTTCTGAGAGAGTCCAAATATGAAAGTGGATTCCATTTATTTTAGAACTCACATTATTTTTTATACACAGTTTCTTTAATATTTTCCTAAAAAAAAAAATGGTATGACAATCTTAAATTTTTAATAATATAAACTTAAAAATAAAAAATTAAATCGGATTAATTAAAGAAAAAATAATTCAAAATTTTGAAATATATACTTAAACTAATTTGAGCTCAAAAAAAGTACGCCATTTTATTTCTTGGATAAATTTGAATTAATGAGAAAAAAAAATTTAAAAATCTGTGCAGCGGTTTTTGAGAAAAAAAGTTTTTTTTTTAAAAACTTTTTGAAAAAAAATTTAAAAAAAATAAAAAAAAATATAATTTTTGAAAAAAATTAAAAAATTACTTCAAAAATACAAAACAATATTTATTTAAAATATTGGTACGCAGTATAAATTGGGCAAGTTAAACCTATATACGTGTGAAATTTCGAAGGAATCGGTCAAGTCATTTATGAGATATTCGAAATAAAAAAACGGTCCTATGGAAAGTACCGTTTTTAGACATTTTTTAATTTTTTTTTTCAATCATATGATCGATCGTGCCAAAAAAGCTGCACTGATTTTTTTAAATCAAAATCGTTAGAGCCGTTTCCCAATCCGTTTATCCCAAAAACAAATATTATGTTCAAGTAGTGAATCTTGCGATGAATTCGCGCGCACGATTTCATAGCATTATTCACTACTTAAACATATTTGTTTTGGGTATATTGGCATGGGGATTTTTGCCCTGGGGATTCTTTCTTTGGGGATTTTGATGCTGGAGATTTTAATTTGGGGATTTTGGATTTGTGTATTTCACTTAGCGGATTATGTCTTGGGGAAAATGTCACTAACCCGTCTCAAATAGGTTTTTGAATCATTTGTATCCCCAAAAATAACGGTAGATACGGACAACGACTCGAAACGATCTTGATAAAAAAAAGCACTACTTTGAGTAGATATACTGTATATTTTGGTTAATTTTTTTTTTAAATTTTATTATTAACGGTACATGGCATAGAACTGATTTTTTGATTTTCAACTTTTTCTCCACGGATTTCGATCAATATGTTCATTAAAGGAGGAAAAAATATGTTTTTTTTTGAAAATTCAATATTTCGTAAGCGGGTGAATGATTTTTTTTTTAAATTTAGCTTCTAACTTTATATTATTTTCGAAGAAAACGCAAACAATATTTACACATTATTCAACAAAAACAAGAATAATATGTACATTTTGTTTGCGTTTTCTTCGAATATAAATACTGGCATAAAATCCTTACATATTTCTAGGTGAAAGAATTAGACCAAATTCTCTTAGAAAAATATAATTTGCAGTATATATGCTCAAATTCTATTAGAGTCGGTAGGCATCGACCAAAAATATTGCGTCTTAGATGGGTACGATGGCATCTAACTGATGAGCCCAACTATCGTTCCCGGGCGAAACGCATTTGGGACTTAAATATTTCAATTGGCCTTAACTTTATATTATTAAATATTTAAAATTTTCATTCCTACAAAATTTTTTTTAGAAAAAAAATTTACGAAAATTTGTATATAATAAAATTAAGTAAACAAAGACTAAAAATATATTTAGCTGTTTCTACTAAAAATTCCCTGTGCTTAAAATGTGATGAAAAATAACAGTAAAAGTACGTGCGATTCACGCATGCATTTTATTATGAATCCAAAAAACGCTCTGCATTGTTCGCGGACAAAGCGAAGATTTAGTATTGGCTTCAGAAAGTAAGAACTACTCGTAAGAAAATAAAGTTGGGAAAAATAAATCATGGCTAATGTTCCAGCTGCTTACCAAATTTCATCAAAATCCATTCAATGGTTGAGGCAGGAATGCGGAACAAACAATCAAGTATATATTATGTTCATATATAAGCCTCTCCCATATAGGCATAGGAACTTTATGGTTCCATTTTGCTGGATAAAAATGACTTATGTGATAACCGAGTATGTCTGTGTCCATGTACCAAATTTTATCCATATCCCTTCAGCCGTTCTGGCGTTATTGAGCAAAACACATCCATCCATCCCACCCATCTATCCATCCATTCAAACTTTTATATTTATAATATCAGTAGGATTATCTGAAATTTTCCAAGCTTCACAACGAATTTTCCACCTTTACATTGTCCAAAATCATTAAATCATGCTTTAAATTTATCTATATATCATCGAGAAAAAAATGTTCGCGTTTTTCTAGAATTTTTCGAGTTTTCCAGTAAGAATTTTCTAGTTTTTCATTCGAAAAGCCATTCCGGATCATTTGCATACACAATTAAATACAAAAAATTAATTTTCGATTTTTAAAATTTTCCGACTTTTCTGGAGGGTTTACCCAAAATTTTCTTTCGCAAAAATGTTCTCCTAGATTTTACGAACAACTAAAAATGAATTCGAGCCAAATCGGCCCACTCGTTCTCAACTGATGAATTACAATACATTTTTTCACACCATTTTTAATAGAAGATACCCGTGCGATAGTATACAGACTTTCTATCCCACAGGAATCTAATGACATTTATACACCTACAATTAAAAACCGTTCAGTCATTGAGGCCTGAAAGCGGAACAAACACAAAAATATATGTCTATATTTTTTCATATTTAAGCCTCTCTCATGGGAACCGTTATTTTTTTCGGGATAAAAATGTTCTACGAGTATGTGATAATCCAGTATCCCATCCATCTACCAATCAGATTTCATGCAAATCCGTGTGATCCTTTGCGCCTTGTGAATAAAAGCTATGTTGGCTATTTGTAGAATGAGCTCTATGAAAAATTAAAACACACCTATCCCACGGGAACCATACATTTTTCCGGGATAAAATGTAGCATGTGGCCTATTCCAGACAATAATCCATCTCTGTACCAAATTGCATCCAGATGCGTTCAGCCGTTCCGGAGTTATTGAGCAACAAACATCCATACACCCATCAATCCAAACTTTCACATTTATAATATTAGTTAGATTATGAACTAAATATTAGTAAGAAAAAATAAGTTTTAGTTTATTTTTGTATGTTGATAATCAGATCATCAAATAAGCTATTAAAAATCAATTAGAAAACACCACCTAACCAGAAAGAGTCGATGTAATTAGAAACAAAACTACCAGTACTCATCGGGACCTTGACTAAAACCCAATTGCCATCGCAATGGGTTTGACGTACAAAGTCTTATTTTGTTTGCTTCTCGTTATACTATCCGTCTTGGAAATCAATGGAAAAGTAAGCATAATGAATAAAGGATGTTTTTTTTTTAACTCACTTTGATTTTATTTTGCTTACAGCGGCGTTTCCTTATAATCATGGATAATTATACTTGTACGTCAAGTCCGGATTTTACGAAGTACTCGAATTGTTCCATTGATAAAAGTATCTATCCACCTAAAGGAATTATAGAAATTCAAATGCAACGCGAGTTAAAAACCCCTACATTCAGCTTGCTCCTTGCATTGGAAGATATAAACATTAAGAAACGACGTACAATGATTAATGCTACGCATGTAGATCTGTGTGCACTTTTTATCCAGGACCGCCAGTCAGTCCACATAATCGGTATATACAAATCAATTTTATCAGAGTTTGGAAAGTTGCCAAACAAATGTCCTATTCCGAAGGTAACTTGCATATAATGTATTTATTTAGTAGAGTGTAGAATCATCTTTAGAATTACTATTTAATTATTTTTTTTTTCGTTTTAGGATTATCTATTTTCATTCAAGGATATTGTCATTGATTCTGAAAAATTCCCACCATTTGTACCGGAAACTGGATTTGCAATCAATGTTAAAGTATATTCAGAGAAGCAGATCGTTTTATCTGCCGTGCTTAAAGGAACCATTATTCGAAAACAGTCCAAAATAGATGTGGATGTAATTGACAAAAAACTTCTTGGCAAGTAAACTAAAACATCAATAATCCTAACACAAAGGACAACATTCGCCTAGCGATATATACGAGTCGTTTAACTCAAACCAATATAATTATCTAGATAAAACTTGACATGTAAAACTAAAAAAAGGCAATAGTGAATTGCCTGTATTTAAATGGCAATCATAATAAATACCTACATATTTATCGCATTGATACTTGTTAAGTAGTGTTTTTTTTTAATAGTTCCCAACTTTTAAATTTATTGTGTAAAATAAAAAAAACTTGGAAACTTCTATAAATCATCGAAAGCACATCATACAACGAAGTGTTATAGGTTTTTCAACATCAGTCTTTTATTTATTTTCTTAAACAAAGTTAGTTAACAGTTTTGACAACATAATTTCCAAAAAAATTTGAAATAGATTTGATTTTTTTTTTAATTTTTAATAATTAAGGACACTTTTTTTTCCAGTACTCAAAGTTCTTATCAATTCATAGTCGAATACTGAAATCCAGATGTACAAATCTTTCTTATTTTTGTTTTTTTTTTAGAAATAATTAAACAAAGCTAATAGTTCTTTTTTCAAAAAGGCTTAAACATGACAAAACATAAGAGCAATAAAAAACGACTTTATTTAATTGTCAAAAATTGAATCTGGTTTCATTAAATACTTAAAATAAATTAGTGGTGCGTAGTTATGGTAAAATTTAAAAAAAAATCAACTTGACAACAAATATTTAGATCTGGCTTTTATCTTATTTTATTTTATTTTATTTTATTTTATTTTATTTTATTTTATTTTATTTTATTATATTTTATTTTATTTTATTTTATTTTATTTTATTTCATTTTATATTATTTTATTTTATTTTATTTTATTTTATTTTATTTTATTTTATTTTATTTCATTTTATATTATTTTATTTTATTTTATTTTATTTTATTTTATTTTATTTTATTTTATTTTATTTTATTTTATTTTATTTTATTTTATTTTATTTTATTTTATTTTTATTTTATTATAAAACATAAAATTTAATTTCACAAAAACTAATCAACTTGATTAAAAATAAAATTCACGACTGGATTGCACGAACTTGCTCTTACTTATGTTCGATCACAACGTACGCATAATGTTTCTATTAAGAATCTATATACAATTTTAAAGTCCGTTTTTACTTAATTTTTTTATATTTAAAATATTTTATTTTTTTTTAAACTTGGTAAAATAATTATAAATATTTAATCATATAATAAATATTATTATGAATAAATCAAAAACAAATATTTAATAATATAAATTAAATATTTTTTTTTTCAAAAATCCAAAAAAATATTTTTCGAAAATTTATAATTTGAAGAAGCTCTAACACACAATTTGTAATCGAAATCCGTCCAGCCGCTTATGAAAAATTTCAAAATAAAAAAAATGGTTGTATGGTATCAGGCACGCCTTTAACCCTCCTTTACACCATGGGGTCCATTTGGACCCCAGAGCATGTTTAAGCGCTCATAAGTTTTTTGTTTCTTATTTGTTTGCCTCCGAATTAACTCAGTGAACAAAATTAATTTTCTATCCGTTTTTTTTGTTTTTAATTTAATGATAATTGGAAGTTTACAGGACAAGTAGACAGCATGTGGTCAAATACATCGACTCCACCTTTGATGCAGTTGTAATCAAGTATTTTTGCGATTTTTTTTGACAACCGGAAGTGGCTTTCTCTCAGTTATGTTGCGTAGATAAAAACGCACTTTCTTGTTTGGTTGTGAAACATAACTCACCAACGCCATTTTCTTAGAAAATTCAAATATGGGTGGGTGGATTTGCCGATAATGCTTCTGTTGCTGACTTTTACGGGCCGGTTATGGACATAAATGCCTTCACTACTAAAGGTTGTGGTACATCTCTTTTTTTCCGGATTGCGCCATGGGTGGTGATTTTCTTATCGAGCAACTTCAAAGCCAAATCCTCGGATGTGAAGTCCAGTGTTAAAATATGATGGCATCAATGACATCACCACATCCAATCCACCAAGTCAGGCTTCGATTTGCTGAAGTTTGCCTACGACGACCAAGAGAGTCATTAAAACGGACGATTGCGTTTATCACCTCAAATCTCTCCTGCAGGCCTAGTTTGGAATGGTTTTTCATTCAGTTAATGACAGCTAAGAAAAGTTAAATGGAAATCCCTTAGAGACTTGTTGCAATTTTCATAGAATTTGAAGCAAAAAAAAAATGTTTAATGAAAAATTGTTTTGAAAAAGGCTTGCAATTCATTCACACATTAGTTCGAAAAATTAAAGTTAAATAATATATCAGAGATATCAAAAAAAAAAAAATTAATTGTAAATATAGTGGGGTACAAATTGACCTCATTTCCGGTTTCACAGACTTTCCCGTGTTGTAAAGGAGGGTTAATAACAAAATATTAAAATTTTATTTTTTACCTAAATGTAACGTAGCTCTAAAATGGTGCACACATTTTTTTGATCAAAATCATTAGACCAGTTTTCGATATAATTGAGATGGTAGAAAAAATTGTATGGCAGGTACCGTTAGTTTTGGGCCTAAAAAACGATTCAAAAATCTATTTTAGACAGTCACCTTAAACGCTTAAATACCAAGTTTTAAGAAAATAGCTTCAACAATTTGGGCTGTAGAGAGTAAAAAAAACTAAAATGATTTATATCGCGACTACGATTTTTTAATCGCAACGACTGAAAAACTGACCTTAAACTAGTTTCTTGTCCCACTATAGAATAAAATAAACTTGCTTTTCGATCTCTCTATAATTCAGTAGCATGAATATAGAGCAATTGAGTTTATATCTGAATAAACACATATAATAACAAAAAATCAGTCAGCAATCGCAGGTACGTTTTCAGCAAAATACTGATAAAAACTCATATACAGAGCAGGTTTAGTCTGAGTTGTCAAAAAATTAGTTTGTGTGTCTTTTCACTCAGAGTGTTCAGAGCACCGAATGCGTGTGTTTCTATTTTCGTTCTGAACATGTTCAGAGGGCGTGCTCCGTCATAATCGCCTAAGCATTCTCAATAAGTTGGGGAGCAAACGAAATGTCATGTGTGTCAAGAAGGAAAATGTGAAGGAAAAAATGTAAGGGTTGTTTTGTGTTGCATTGGTTTTAATGGTTAAAATGCAAATTTATTTTGGATTGTGTGGTTCAAATGTGTCTTAAAAACAAATCAGAGTGTTCAGAGCTCGCTCTATTCGGAAAAAGTTCAGAGCAAAAATCTATGTGCTCGAACTCTGTTCAGAGTTCTGCTCTGAATGACAAAAGAAAAACACAACCAATTGCTGAGAATAATAATTGCGTTCTTTGCCATACTTGAAAGTATTGCATTTATCTATTTGCGCATTTTGATGGGTGTGCGAAGACAATTCACATAATATGAAGTGATTCCGCAAATGAGAAATCGGGCTTTTTTATTTTAGCTTATCAACAACAGATTATGGTATCAGTTGTAATTTTTTAAAACCTTCGCAGAGAAATAAAATAAAATGAGTTTTCATTCGACAAATCTTGTTTTATGCATTTCAAATTAACAATTTCATTTAAAAGCATATGTAATTAAAAAACACTTAAGTACTAAAATGGTTCATTAGGGATTATTCATTAATGAGCTCATTCATCTGATAGGTATATACTAAAAATTTCAGTCATTGCAAAAACATACAAAAATCAAATAACTAAACTATGAAGATTAAAATGGTTGGATAAAATATATCTACCTAGATACTAATTACTTCATAAGCTTACACAATATACCATTATCAAGTCAAACCTGCAACCAAAAAGCTTGTACAATTGTCGACCTGAACAAATGGAGTTAACCAGCTTTAATGTATTTCCCATTATTTTCCTTACAATACTCATAGTTCCGTTCAGAACTTATGGAAACGTAAGTTTTTTTTTTCAATATTTACAAAAAAAAAAAACATTTAATGTTTAATAATTTTTTTCAAAACAGCGAAACTTTGTTATTGTATTGGATGATGTCAACTGCTTAGTGAACCCCAAATATTCAAACCCACCCAGTTGCTATGTCAATAAGGCAAATCATAAAGCTTTCGTTGACGTTCAAATGCGTCGCCAATTAACTAAAGTGAGATATTCATTTGAAGTTATCCAAATACAAAAAAAACATGAACGACATCCCGTTTTATTATCAAAAAACAATGATGGCTGTAAATTTTTGAACGGAAAACTTCCTATGGTTTTTCTTAGATCAGCAAGAGATATACTTTTAATGCATGGGAAATTGCCGAAAAAATGTCCAATAGAAAAGGCAAGTACAACTGCATACAAATTACGTTGAAAAAAAAATATATACATATATATATAACAATTGCATTATTTTTTAGGACTTTCATTTTTTTTACAAAGAATTGGAAATGGATGCGGAAAAATTACCACCGTTTTTGCCACTAGGCGAGTATGAGGTGTCACTTAATGCTACGGAGGGGAAGGAATTTGTCTTTCTAACCATGCTTAAAGGAAAAGTCTTACAAAAGCATTAGGCCTAACTGTAATGCATCTAAATTTTTTTCTGTATACATATCCTTTTTACTGTCACTACAAATATTCTAGGTTCTATAAAGCTTCGGTAAGGTCATCTTATAGAAGCTTACATGCCTTACCTTAGCCTTATCGATCTAAAATACTAGCTAAATAGGATCTCCGAAATCATTGTACATTTGGGTTATTTTTATCTATAAATTGCAACACCAAGATAAATGTTAAATAATAAATTCACAAGACTTTTTAAAAAAAGTGTTAAGGTGGTAAATTAAATGTTATTGAAAAAATAAAATATTTTAAATTGTTTTATGTTGGATTTAATTTGGCAGTTCAGAGATTAGATAAGAATCAATGCCCCTTAAATTATATTGCAGAAAACACAAACAATCATAAAATATTATGTTTGTTTTTGTTGAAAGTTTCTTATGACCTATAGTTTCGGTGACCACCCGTCCTCTTTTTTAGAAGACAATCATTTTTTCTGTATGGTGTACTTTTGTTTTTCTTAAAGAAAACAGTAATTTTAACCCTTTTAACTAAATTGACTTTTAATGTTCTCTTTTATCCTTGAAATATTTTTCCTATATATTAAATTACAAACTTTCTTCTTCAAGATTATAAACAACTTAAACGTACAATGAGGACAGTACTGTTTTGAATAATTAAGTTTTTGCTATTGTGAGGTTTATTGCGTCAAACGTTATGTTAGTAAGGAACGAAGTGAAACTTGGAAATCGGACAATTTGTCACCAAGTGAGAAATGGGTTGAAATTTTTAAATACTATGATGTAGAAATGTGAAGTACGAATGTGTACTTAGACTCGTAGAATTTTCACTGTCGCTTCCAGCTTCAAATCAAATACCTTAACGGAAAGATTTTTCAATTTCTAACAACATTTGGACACCTGAAAAATCGCAATTAAAAATTGATACACTAAATTCAATGTTGATAACAAAGTGCATTTATGACAATGATTGCGGAGATTTTAAGACTTTTTTTAAAAATTCGGGAAGACATTTTGAGCAAAAAACATGTGCGTCTCGGGACGCCCAACGCATGTGATAACTTAAGCTTAATCTAAGTTGAACTATTTAATATTGAAATTATTTAACTTGTGAAAAGCTTCAAAAGCTCTTCGTATACGTGAGAGAAAAGGGAAACCAAACAGACTGATGCCGTTACGCGTTACGTAACGAAGTAGTTTACACTCCCATACGAAGGTATCACTTAAAAACGTATTCTTATTTACCAAAAATCCATTATTCAGAATATGGAGAAATTCCTATACAAAAATTTTGATCGAAAGCCGCGGAGCCGTATATGACAAAGTTGATAAAATGGTTAATAACAAAACATATAAACAAAGTCTTATACCAAAATGTAGAATATGCATGCTATAATAGTACACAGATTTTTTTTTATCAAAATGGTTAAAGTGGTTTTTGAGATAATTAAGATAGTAGAAACAATTGTACGGCAAATACTGTTATTTTGGGGGTCTAAAAATGATTTATTAATCTATTTGCTTGAAGAAAATCTCTTCAGTAGGTTATACCGCAGAAATTAAATGTGAAAATATATAATAATTTTAATTTTCAAAGGTCAAATAAAGCAATTACAAATCACATTCAATATAAAATTAATTTTTAAATGCTCCAAGAAAATTCTGAAATCGCCCATGGATATTCCAAAATTGCTATTAAATCCATTTTTGATTAACAAAACAATTAAATTGTGAAAAGATTAAGAACAAAAATTGAAATCCATTTTTCTTCTCATAATATTGACGTAAATCAGATGAATTTGAAACTTCGAAAAATGGGTTGCTGTTAGGCAATGATGTTTTGATTTCGTTCGGGGCTTGCGATGTGAATTTATTCGTATTCGTAGCATAAAAAAACATTCGGAACTTTGCTACGAGGGACTCTGTGATAGGGGTGATTCTTATTATTTTTAAACCGGCATATAGCCCCAGTGCAGTTCAAGTTACCTGAACTTTAAGACCTTAACCTTCAAAACAGCCACCACATCTTTTCTTTTGAATAATTTTCCAACATCATAACTGTTGTTCTACATTGAACATCGATGATATGAGTTGAACTAAGTAGGAAATTTTTAATGTTTTTGTCTGTTTTGAAATTAAGATTGCAAAGCTTGTATAGCTCATAGATTACCTAATGTTTGATACATCAAAATAATCGTCATATCATCTACTTATTAAGTAAAGAAAAATTAAGCCTATTCATGGAACCTGTCAAAAGAAATTGGCAGATATGTGTAATCCTCTCAATATTAGGGGAGAGTGGGGTACATTTGAACACTGCTTATAAAACTTCACTTCTTTTCTCTTATGTAAAGCAATTTTTTAACCTGGCAATACCATATCTGTTAACGTCATTGAGCTCCCTTAATTTCCCCAGTTGTCTCTTATATTTAGAGGTGAAAGATGCTATTTAAAGTGGTAGTGCATTATATTCGTTTTTTAGTTGTAAGAGTGTAAAAAAATTTAGTGCGTGGTTTTAAAACGGAAAAAATATTTTGTAAAGAGGAAATAAATTTTGAATTAAATCACGGTATGTTTGTGAATGAATATATTAAAATTTAATATTTATGCAAAATTTGATGTCGCTGGATTAATTGGGGCAGATATGAACGACTGTGTTGGGGCACGTTTGAACATGTTCAAAATTGCACAGGCCAGTTTTCTTTTTGGCATATCTTAGACATTTTAAAGAAACTTTTATATTTGGTATCGTGCTTGTTTCTTTGATGTGATGTTGCTGTCTTGGGACCGTTGAAGCAAAAACTATCCATAGCACAAAATGAGTGGTTACTGAACAACCCTGCAAAACAATAGTAATACTTGACCTTCCATCACCATCCGTCAAAAAAATATAAACTTCTGGGTTTGCCAAGCCAGGTGTTTCTTCCATTTTCAAGGAATGCATTCATCGAAGAAAACTTTCAATATTCAGGAATCACAAACCGAACATTTACTGATTCTGCGAAAGAAGTCACTTAATAAATTATTAATCCACTTATGAAGCTGATCTGCCAGCTGAAAAATTTATCTTAACGCGAACTAATATCGTTTGATTTGAAATTGCAAGACCTGATCTCGAAGACAATAGACAACTGGGTGATAAGCGGCATAGAAAATAAAGCCAAGCTACCTAAACTAGTTAATGCCCTAGCTACATGAGGAACATTCGCTTTGATAACTTTTGCGTTTGATTTTTCGATATCAGTTGGGTTGAACACTTAATAAATATTTTTAAGATAAAAAACTAAATTGTATGAATTCTGTTATGTATTTTTGATGAATATTTGTTGTTTATTATTTTGTTTAACAAATAAATGTGATATAACGAAAGTACCAAGTTCATTTTTTTAAGTTTTTGTTTTTCTTCCGTTTTCTGTGATTATATCACTCAAATATATATTATAACCCAAGTATAAAGCTTGAGTATTAGATTGATGATTTTTTTTTATAATAAAATTAATAAACAAAATAAAATTTAAGTGTGTCTTATTCGCTAAAACAAAATTAAAATTGCTGTTCAAAACTGCCCCTACTAAGTTCAAAGCTGCCCCATACATGGGGCACTTTTGAAGAAAAAAACCTATATTGATTGGAAATACAAATGATATATAAATATTTCTTCAAATTAAGCAAATCGAAGTTCAATAATACTTTTCAATGTGAGTAAATTACAGACAAATACATTGAATATATAAGGTTTTATCAGTTTCGAAAGCAAAAAGTATGGGTGGCAATGGCACAATGGATAAAATGCTTGATTGCTAACTAGGACGTGTGGGTTCAATCCCCACGCTAGGCACATTCTTTTCTATACCTCCAATTTTAATTGGACGCCGCCAATGGGTTAAAATGAGACAGTCAATACCTGGCTCTCAAATCCACTGTGCCAAAAACTAGTGCCGTTCAATTCAGGTTGCATTTAAAAGACCTTAGGTCTTACAGGCATATGGTTAAATTAAAAAAAAAAAAAATTAAAAAAAATTTTTTTACAAATGTGCTCCATTCTCTCCTACAGTGTTTTTACGGTTATTTTCATTCTAAGAATTTAATTTTTTTACCATTCAAGTCAATATACCCTATCACTCCTGAAAATTTCAGATTTCTCGGTCCACTCGTTAAAAAGACAAAATTCTTTAAGTTAATATGTGTGAGAATACTTATCGATTGTAACGCGTTACGTAACGAATCGGTTTACCCTCCCATAAAAAGTTATCCCTTCAAAAATCAATGTATCCAACTGAACCGTTTTCCAGAATATCGAAACCCAAATTTTCTATAGAGGTATAAAAAATTAAATTTTTGGTCCACTTTCTCCAGTTCGATTTTTACCTTGCATATAGCAAGAGAAAGTTTTATATTAGCCGTGTTCTCGTGACTATCATGCACAGCAAAGTAAATTTTTTATAAGGAAAACAACAATAAGAACATACTGGGAATTACTTTTCCGTTTCTCCGAATTATAATTGAGTTCCGATAATTAGTAAGTCGATTCAATCATAGAGGGCATTGAAGTGATTTTTTTTAGTAATGTACTCGTATATTTGTATTTCGTTTTCTCCTTGTATTTTGTATGCTTCTTGACAGAAAAAAAATCACAGATGTGAAAATACCTCCATATTAAAATAAATAAAATTAAGTTGGAGTGTGTATCGTTTTCGTGAAAATGGTTTACCTTGCTGTACTTGCTAGTCACGAGAACACGGCTATTTTTGAAAAAAAATTCGAAATCGAGACTTTAATCAACTTTGACATTACGATGATGGAAAAAAAAATTGAAAGCCTTTTAAGTGGTTTTATTAAAAAGATTTTTGTTTCTTTAGCCCCAAAAATAACGGTGCATAACATACCATCATTTTCATTATCTGGAAAACGGCTCTAACGATTTTTATAAAATAGTATATGCACTACTTTAGATATACTCTACATTTTGGTTATTTTTTTTAAAATTTTGTTATTAAATGTAAATGCCATTGAACCGATTTTTTGATTTTCAACTAGAAAGAGAACATAAACGTTTCCACGGACTTTGATCCACATGTTTATTAAAGGAGAAAAAAATATGTTTTTTTTTGAAAATTCAATACATATTTCGAAATCGGCTGAAATTTAGTTTCTAACTTTATTTTATTAAATATTTAAAATTTTCATACTATTTTTTTAAGAACAAATTTAAATAAAATTTTTATTTAAAAAAAATAAGTAAAAAAGACTAAAAATATATTTAACTGTTTCTACTAAAAATCCTGTGTGCGATTCACTCATGCATTCTATTACGAATCCAAGCCTTGCCTTGTATTAGAAAATCTCTACATTTTATTGACAAAAAAAAATAAATAAGATAAGATTCTATTAACGGTATATCATCTATAGAATATCTTTTTTAATTTTCGACTTTCTCAATAATAAGTTTACCGATTCCGATCAAAATTTTAAGCAAGAGGTCAGTCAAATTCTAATTAATACTAATGATATAAATTTTCAAAATAGAATGCCCAATATTTTGACAGCGGGTGGAACATTTTTGTTGACATTATTTTTTTTTTAAATTTATATTCATAAATACTTAAAAGTGAAATACCTACCTACCGACAATTATTTTTAAAAATTAAAAATAATAGCTATTTGTTCTAGAAATAGTTTTTTAGTTCAATTTCATGCATTTGATTATTTTTCTTTAAAACAATATTTTAAACCAGATGGTGTTGAGCATTAATCCAAGTTGGAGCATATAACTTAAACAAATGTTTTTGTCATTACTTATCATACCGACATAGTGAATTTTATGTAATTATTATCAACAAAATATTAGTAAGAAAAAATAAGTACAAAACTATTTAGTTTATTTATATTGATAATCAAATCATCAATTAAGCTATTAAAAATCAATTAGAAAACACCACCTAACCAGAGAGAGTCGATGTAATTAGAAACAAAACTACCAGTACTCAATCGGGACCTTGACTAAAACCCAATTTCCATCGCAATGGATTTGACGTACAAAGTCTTATTTTGTTTGCTTCTCGTTATACTATCCGTCTTGGAAATCAATGGAAAAGTAAGCATAATGAATAAAGGATGTTTTTTTTTTAACTCACTTTGATTTTATTTTGCTTACAGCGACGTTTCCTTATAATCATGGATAATTATACTTGTACGTCAAGTCCGGATTTTACGAAGTACACGAATTGTTCCATTGATAAAAGTATCTATCCACCGCGAGGAAATATAGAAGTTCAAATGCAACGCGAGTTAAAAACCCCAACACTCAGCTTGCTCCTTGCAATGGAAGATACTAAAATTAAGAAACGACGTACAATGATTAATGCTACGAATGTAGATCTGTGTTCACTTTTAATTCAGGACCGCCAGTCAGTGCATATATTCGGTATATTCAAATCAATTTTATCAGATTTTGGAAAGTTGCCAAACAAATGTCCTATTCCGAAGGTAAATTGCATATAATATATTTATTTAGAATACTATAGAATCATCGTTGGAAATACTATTTAAATAATTATTTTTTTGTTTTCGTTTTAGGATTATCTATTTTCTTTCAAGGATATTGTCATTGATTCTGAAAAATTCCCACCATTTGTACCGAAAACTGGATTTTCAATATATGTTAAAGTTTTTTCACAAGAACAGATGGTTGGATCTGCCGAATTAAGAGGAACTATTATTAGAAAACAGTCCGATATAGATGTTGATGTAATTGACAAGAAACTTCTTGGCAAGTAAACTAAAAAATCAATAATACTTACGCAAAGGAAAACCTTCGTCTATAAGGATGTACACGAATCGCTTAACTCAAAACAACATAATGACCACTGAATAACTATGAATTTTATGACCCCAGATAAAATTTGACATATAAAACTGTTTAATAGACAAACAATGTGTTTAATATTTCTTAAGGCAATTGTATATTTTCTGTATTTAATTGGCAATAATAATAAATACATGCATATACATATATCTTATTGATAGTTCCTATGTAGTTTTTTTTTTAATAATTACCAACTTTTAACTTTATTGTGTAAAATAAAAAAAATATATAAATGACTGAAAACCAACGAATACACTTCATACAATGATGTGTTATATGTTTCTGCAATAGCATTCTTTAATTTATTTATTTTTAGACAAGTTAATAGTTTTTTTTAGAAGTTATCTTCCAATTTTTTTTTTGAAAAAGTTGTGATTTTTTTTTAAATTTTTTTATAATTAATTGAGACTTTATTCAAGTTTAATTCTGAAAACCGCGGATGTAAAAATCTTTCTCAATTTTCTAAAAGTTAAAGTTAGTAGTAAAGTTACTATTTTCAAAAAGGTTTAAAAATAACAAAACATAAAAGCAATAAAAAACTCGTTTTTTAAATTCTCAAAAATTGAGTTTCATTGTATATTTAAAAAACAGCGGCGCTTAGCTAGATTTAAAACAAAAAAAAAATATTTTATTTTATTTTTTTCTAATATTTCATTTTGTTTTATTTTTATTTTATTTTATTTTATTTATTTTTTTTTTTTATTATTTAATTTCACAAGAACTAATCAACTTGATTCAAAAATTAAATGCAAAACGAATTTGCTCTTATGTTCGATCACATCGTATGCAAAAGATTTCTATTTAAAATCTAAATATATTTTTAAAGTCATTTTTAACTTTATTTTTTATACACAAAGTTTCTTTAATTTTTTTCTAAAAAAAATTGGTATGTCAATCTCAAATATTTAATAATATAAACTTAAAAACAAAAAATTAAATCGGATTAATCAAAGAAAAAATAATTCAAAATTCTGAAATAAATACTTAAACTAATTTGAGCTCAAAAAAAATACACCGTTTTATTTCTTGGATTAATTTGAATTTATGAGAAAAAAATGTAAAAATCTGTGGAGGGGTTTTTGAGAAAAAAGTTTTTTCTAAAAAACTCTTTGAAAAAAATTTTTAAAAAATCAAAAAAACCAATTCAAAAGTATTCAGCAAATACATATAACTATAATTTTTGTAAAGAATATATTGAGCAGTTTTCAAATTATAAATTTTTAATTTTTTTTTAAAATTCTTTTATGAATACAAACAAATATTTATTAAAAATATTGGTACGCAGTATAAATTGGGCAACATAATGCTATATATGTGTGAAATTTCGAAAGAATAGGGTAAGCCCTTTATGAGATAGTCGAAAGCAAAAAATAAACGGTCCTATGGAAAGTACCGTTTTTAGACATTTAAACAAAAATTTCAACCGTATGATCGGTCTTATCTAAAAAGCTGCACTGATTTTTTTTAATCAAAACCGTTAGATCCGTTTCCGAGAAAAATAGGCTTTACCGTCACGGTTATATGGCAGGTACCGTTATTTTTTGAGCTAAAAAAAAATTTCAATTTCCCCTCTGCACAATACCTAAAAAACTCCATATAACAAGTTTGAAGCTATTCGGCCCAACCGTTTGGGCTGTAGGTTTCTATACATACATACAGATAGACTGAAAGACAGACAGACAGATGGACAGAATTTTTAGACCATCTTTTTCGTCTTCGCTATCATCGTAATGTTACGTTTGATTGTTATCTCAAAACTCAAAACGAATGCATAACTTGCCTTATAGTACCTATAATCGCAAGTAAAAATAAGTAAAAAATGACATTAAATATTAATTCACATATGATGTGAAATTTGCAGCAGCGCATTTTTACGTAATTCCGCAAATGGGAATTCGCAATTTTTTATTTTACGTAGGTGATAAGGAACAGATTACGCTACAGTTGTAATTTTTGTCACAGAAAAAAAAATGAAAATGAGTTTTCATTCGACAAATTTAGTCTTATGCATTCCAAATTAAAAATCTGATATAAAAGTATACGTAATTAAAAAAGACTTAAGCACGAAAATGGTTCATTAGGGATTAATCATTATTAACTCACTCATTTGCAATATACTCAAAAATTCTCTGAACTGTAAAAACAATAAAATATAAAACAATCAATTCACTAAGCTATGAAGATTGAATTGGTTGGATAAAATATGAATACATAGATACTAATTATTTCATACACAATATATCATAGTCAACTTCGCGCAAACCTGCATATATTTTGAACAAAAATCTTGTACCATTGTCGCCCTCAACAAATGGATCTAATTTACTTAAATGTATTTCAAATTATTTTCCTTACACTACTCGTAGTTCCTTTCAGAACTTATGGAAACGTAAGTTTTTTTTCGATATTTAACAAAAAAATCATTTCATACAAATATATTTGTATTTCCATATTTAAAAATATTTTCCAATACAGCGAAACTTTGATATTATAATGGATGATTGTAGCTGCTCTGCGAACCCAAAATATGCAAACCCACCCAATTGCTATGTCATTAAGAAAAATAATAGAGTCTTCATTGATATGCAAATGCACCGGGAATTAAATAATTTGCGATTTTCATTTGAAGTTATACAAATAAAGAAAAAACACGAACGGCATGTAATTTTGCTGTCAAAAAACAATGATGCCTGTAAGTTTGTAAGCGGAAAACTTCCTATGATTCTCCTTAGATCAGTAAGAGATACACTTTTAAAGTATGGGAAATTCCCTAAGAAATGTCCAATCGAAAAGGTAAATACGAATACAACTGCATAAAAATTACATTAAAAAAAAATACAATACACATTTGCTTTATTTTTAGGACTTTCACTTTTTTTTACAAAGAATTAAAAATGGAACCTGAAAAACTACCATGGTTTTTGCCAATAGGCGAGTATGAGGTTGCACTCAATGCTACGCAAGGAAACGAATTTGTCTTTATAATCGCGGTTAAGGGAAAAGTTATACCAAAGTCTTAAGCATAGCTAGCTGTAATGCATATTTATTTTTTTCTTATACAAATGAAAATCTTTATAATTGTGTCCTTTTTCCTCTTATTAATAATATTAATAGTTCTATAGTGTTTCGTTAAGGAAGTCTTATAGAAGCTTTATGAAACTGAAATGCTTGATGGGCTTCTTTAAACAACATTCATAGTTGTCGGCCTTTCCAGCTTGAACTGCAAGCAATATAAATAATTACATAAACATAATACACAACTATTAGAAAGCGAAATGTCTTTCTTAATTTAAAAAGAAAAAATCTCCTATCATGTCTTGTCAATAAGGAACTATTTTACAACGCTTTTGTCTTGTCAGATGGTACAAATTATGACTTTGAATCTGTCAAAACTAGATCACCGAATCCATTTTTAATCGAGCTACATATTATCTATATAAAATGCAACTGCTTCCACTCTAAAATATTATAAATGTTAAATAATTCACAAAACTTTATAAAAATAAAAGTGAAGGTTTCAAATTTAATGTTATAGAAAAACATTGAAAAATAAAATGTTTTAAATTGTTTTCTGTTCGATGAATTTTATAATTTGGCATTCACAATTTCTAACAAAAACACCCTTCCTCTAAGCGATAGAGAGGCAAAACTTGATAGACTTGGAATAAAAGTGAAGAAAACCAAATTATATGCTAGATGTCAAGAAATCAGCATGCATCTGCCAATCTTGGGACAAAACATCACCAATCACAATATAGCTAAGGAGTTCATCTATCCCTAATCGCATATTAGCTCAAATTTGATGAAGACTAATCCTGACAAATAACTGCAGCTTTGGGTAGAAAAAACTCCTCACTTGAAGGACGAAGAATAAATAATTTTTATAAAAATAAATAAAATAAAATTTGTCTACAGATATTTTAGTCCTGCGTGTAGGATAATAATCTCATCCAATCGAGAAAAGAAAACGCTTGGATTTTGTTAGAATTAGAAAACATCTCCAAGAGAGACTCCAATTTTTCTCCCCACTGCTCTTAGACTATAAGTAGGAAGGCACCACCGACTTCTAACGGTCAAGAACTTAGCTGGTCATATGTATGATGATTTAATTTTTTTTAATTTCCCAAGAAAGAATTTAAAGATTTAATATATACTACACATCTGTGGTACAAGATGCCATATAAAAGACTAGTAATTGGACATAAGATTTAAATAATTTCTATAATTAAGCAGCGATAGGCAATTTTGATAAATTAATTTAAATTTTTTTTATATATTTTTAATATTTAAATATTTGATCTTTTTAGACAATTCTTGAAATATTTTTTCGAACTTTGACAAAATCAAACCATTTATTCTATGACCAACGAATAATTGAAATAAGTAGACTTTTAATGACGAATTCATCTTAAATATAGCATTACTTGCGATAAATGTAATGTAGGACAAGTTTTGCATTAGGAAAAAAATCGAACTCGACATTTTAATTAAACTTGACATTACGTTGATGGAGAACACTACAAAAGTAAGACCCGCAATTCCGCCTGTCTGCCTGTACCAAGAGCTAAAGCCTATATACGGCTAAAGCGATTTTCTTCAAACTTAGTACTTAAACGCATTTTAGTTTTTCAAATAGATATACGGTACTTGCCGTACAATTTTTTCTACCATCCTAATTATGTGGAAAACTGCTCTAACGATTTTGATACACAAAAAGTGTGTGCACTACTTTAGTTATAGTCTACATTTTGGTCAATTTGTGTTTTTAAATATTTTGTTTTAACGGTACCTGCCATAAAACCATTTTTTTGATTTTAGAATTTCTCATAAACAGCTCGACGGATATCAATCATTTTGTTTATGTAGGAGGTCCCTTAAATTATAAATAATAAATAATAATGCCTACCAAAATTTTTTGAAAAAAATAATTTTTTTTTTGAAAATTCAATATTTCGAGAACGGGTGGATGATTTTTTTTTTGAAATTTTGTTTTTAAATTTATATTATTAAGTATGTAAAATTGTCATAACTATTTTTTTTAGAAAAAAATAAAAATAAAAAAAAAATTGTTTATAAAAATTAAGTAATAAACGACTTTAAAAATATACTAAGATTCTTAATAGCTCTTGCATTATGACGCGATCGACCATAAGAGCAATTTTTTAGCTGCATGGGAAGTTTTGATGGTTTTTGCGTATGGTTTGACGCAGGGACTGTTTGGTAAGTGGTAATTGTTATGTTTTCTGTTAAATACTATTTGAAATTGGTAATTCTAAACCATGCTTCGGTTAATTACCATTTTGCACTGCACCATATAATTCGCTCTTTTTTTATCATTTCCTTTTACTTAGTTGGAATTACAGACAAGTAATAAGACGATCGGAAACTTTCGTATGTTTCACTCTCAAAAGCCTATTTGTTTACTGTTGTATTTCTAAGTTTCGAATTTCTTTCAATAAATAGATGTGAAATCCAACAACAATGTGGTAAAACTGATGAATTTGTTTGTAATTCAGATTTTTCCTTAAAGCAGTCTCTGGTTTGATGATTGACAATGTCAAACTCTAGTAGTTTGGCAATTCATTATGAATTTGTAGATATCGGAATATAACTTTATAATTTCGGTACAACATGCATGCATAAGATTTCTTTGAATTTTAGTTTTTAGAGATACATATGTATATATAAATGTATGAGGGGCTACATTGTATGTAGTTTTCAGTTACGTACAAGAATACGTTAAAAAGAAAGATAATAAGGTAGAAATAGAAATAAATGGATAATACTCATAATAAAATGTTTTTATATTCCTTAGTTGTTCTAGTTTGACGGAAAACAAAGATGCCAATTAAATTCCTGGGTAAATAAGAATATATCAACAAAATTTCAGAAATCGTTGGAATTAAAAAAATAATTTTGCAAGTATAAAATTTTAAAAACATTTTTAGAAAAAAAAAATTAGACGCCATTTTGAAGCTATTATTAGTAGTTAGTTAAATTATTACTGATTCTCTAAGGGTTACAGGATTCCGTTCCTGACTTCAGCCTACCTCATCCCTTCCACTTTCTCGCGTCTTGTCTTTTCTCACTTCCTCTAGCTCTTTTATCCATTCTTCTCCCCTCCCTTTTTCGTCCATTATTTCCGTCAACTTTTCCCCTATGGATTTTCCTTCATTTCCTCCTGATCTGCATCTTTCTATTATATGTTCCCACGTCTCTGGTTCACCCTCGCACAGTCTGCACATTCTCTCCTCTTCTCGTTTCCAATACCATCTTTCTCTCACCTCATTCCCTAGTCTAACTCTTGCTATTCTCCTCGTTCTTTCTGTCTTCCATCCTGCTTCCAGATAATGCGGTATCCCCTCGGTCATTATTTCTCTATACCATCTGTTATATCTAGATTCCTTTATTTGTTCCCGCCTTTCCTTCTCCTGTTCTATTCTGTCTTCCCGTTCCACTCCTTCGTATCCAGTCGCACTATCATCTCTTCCCTCCCTTCCCCTCATTTCTTGCCTACCCTGTTCCCATTTTGATACTCTCACTTGTCCATCTCTCCCTCTCTCTTTCATCTCCTGTAGACATTCCCTCACTATTTCACTTCCCTTTCCATCTGTTAACTTCTCTTCATATTTCCATGCCCTTCTCCCTGCTCTTATCCTTATCTTGTCTCTTTTTGTTTCTTCTCTCACCATGTATCCTGGAGTTTGCCATTCTACACCTAGTGTCCATTTGAGGTACCTCTCTTGCATTGTTTCAATTTCTTTTCTCTCCTCCCATCCCCATATTTCCGCTCCATACCCCATCACCATCCATACCAGGGTGTCAAAAAGCCACATCTATTATAAGTATACATATACAATTCAAATTTCAAAAAGAATCAATGAATGGTTTCTGAAAAATCGATTTAAAAAAAAATATATTTATTTTTTTAAGAATCGATAAACTTTTTTTTTTGAAAATTTGGGTATGCAGTTTTATTAACAGTTTTAAGGAGAATTTGGATAAAAAAAAATAATTTCAATCGGTTCATCCAATAGAAAAGCAAGAACACACACATTTTTTATAAAAATTTTTGAAGCCGTTTTCGAGATATATATTTTTTACATTTTTTTTATTTTTGCCTGGGTGGTATCATTGGTTGTTATGTTAGGAATATAATTTTTTTTTAATATTCAAGATAATGTCAAAAAACTGCCAAATACGAAGTTTCGAAAGAAATCTATTGATTCGTTTTGGAAATTTACAGTTTTTTTTTTTAACTAAAACTATTTTTTTTTGTAAAATTTTGGCTGGCATTAGTATTTAAGCTTTCTTGGAGCATCTGCATAAAAAAATGGCTCGTTTCCAATAAATCGAAAACCAAAAAAAAAAATGGTACTCGTACCAAAAATAACAATTATTTTCAACAAAAAATTCCCTTCAATAATGGACTTATTTTTTTTAAATCGTTGGAGCCGTTTTTGAGAAAAATAAAATTGAACTTTTTGGACAAAAATATTTAATGCATGTACCGCTATTTTCCATATTAAAGAATTTATTTATTTTGTTCAAACACTCTATTTGAAAAATTAACATAACCTTAAGACCTTACTAAATGTCTGCCTGGTTTTCCTGGTCACAATTTATTACCTAATGCGTCTATTTTTCCACAAGTATGTAATATTAAGAACTTTAACGGTTGATTTAAATTCTTCTATGACTCATCGATTTCTGAAATAATTAGGCTTTTTTCATTTACTGATATATTTACTGATGATTTAGTTTTAATTCGGATATCCATGTTTTTGTGAATATCCCACATACAAATGTAATAGGGTCTAATATTCTCCCTGATTTATATAATTATACGAGTACACTCTACTTTTCCAGTTCCTCAATCTTAATTCCATAAAAATTAAAATCGGTTACTTTATCAAATAATTCCAGCTATCTTATCTTAACCTCAATCTTAAATAAGACAAAACCCAGTAATTTGCATTTTGTTGCATTACCTATACAAATATGAAAATAATTTAATGGATCGTTGTGTTCCACCCTGTTTGTTGTATACTGAATAATAATTAAATAAATATCTCTTTGCCTCCAATATAATTTAAAGAACGAACAGGGAAAAAAAACATTTCCTTTTATCAAAGATTAAAGCAAACCGTCCGCATTAATTGCACTTTGAAAAGCTATAGCGCAGCGAAACATTCCTTAAAACAAAAGTGGCGGAAAATCGATTCTATCTCTTGTTGTTTTTTTTTTTTGCAATATTTATATTATGCTTTCTAATATGTTTGTTTGCCTCATGCAATCTATTGAGGGTTTTTTGTATTTTGCTGCAAATCCAATTTGTATATATTAAAATTTTTTTTTTGTGAATGCTTTAATTAATTGCGGCAACAATTAAAAACGTTTAAAGCTTAAAAACAAAATTTTGCATAACACCACGCGCGCGACGCTGGTCGCCGAAGAATCGGTATTGCACTGTAAACAATAAAATTAATGCAACAAATAGATGCAAAAATATTATGTTGTTGCATTTAAATGATTTAGGGCTTGTAATAGGTCTAGTGATGAGTTATGCTGTTAACATTCAAATTAATTCAATTGCACTTTAGTTAAAAAGTTTGGGAAAATTGAGTATTATTTAGAAGTTTAAATTTAAAAAAAAATGTGCGGGCTTTGAAATAGTGCTGTAAGGGCAGTTTATTCGGCCATTATGTTCACAACAAAAGGTCTAGTGTTTTATTAATGATTTTTGAGCTATTTATTAAGGTTGGATAGATGTTTTACATTTATGTTAGAGTAATGAGGCAGTGATATGAAATTGTATACCTTATTAAAAAATCGACGAGCAGTTAAGTGTCGAGCAGGCAACTAATCTAATCGTATGTGATCATACACTTAGACAGGAAGTTACAAAGTTAAACTAAGATTTTGAGGGGCTTCAGCATAGCGGATTCCAGAGTCTGTAAACTAACGAATAAAATGGCGACGTGAATTCAAATGTTTCAAAAGTAAACGTGAATAAAACACATACAAAATATTTTTTTCCATGATATTTCTTTTTTATTATAAAGTTTGAACGTTGACATTATGTGTGAAGCACTACATCACTTAAATGAACACCACGCGAATTGTTGCAAGCATCGATCATTTTGAAGTAATTTTCGACCACTTTTTGACACATATTGGGCGGTATCTCAGCCATAACTTGACGAATGTTGGTTTTCAAGTGATCAACAGTTAAAGGCTTATCTGAATAAGCACGGTCTTTCGCGTAGCTCTACAAAAAAAGTCCAACGGTGCCCAATCGCATGATCTTGGTGGCCAGTTGATATCGCCACGACGAGAAATTACGCGGTCAGGAATTGTCTCTTGCAATAAAGCCATATTCGGTCGAGTTATGTTGCATGTGGCACCGTCTTGTTGAAACCACATATTGTCCAAGTCGCATTTTTCAATAGCAGGCAAAAAAAAGTCGCTTATCATATGAAGATAACGCTCCGAATTGATGGTGACAGTCGTTCCATCGTCGATTTCGAAGAAGTAAGGTCAAATCACACCTCCGGACTAAAGAGCTCCCCAAACAGTGACTTTTTGTGGATGTAATGGCCTCTCTTCAATTACTTTAGGATTCTCAGAACCCCAAATACGACAATTTTGTTTATTAACATACCCACCGAGTGAGAAATGTGCTTCGTCGCTGAAAAAAATTTTCTTCGAAAAATCACGTTCACCGCCTTTTGTTCAAGTACCCATTCGACGTATCTACGACGTTGTGAATGGTCAGCTGGCTTCAGTTGTTGTGTGAGCTGAACTTTATATGGATGTAGGTGTAGATCCAAATGCAACATACGCCATAATGTGCCGTAAGACAGTCCTTATTCCTGAGAACGACGAGGAATCGACACAATCGGGTCCTTGGCAACACTTTCACCTACAGCAGCGATATTTTCAGTGCTACGAGCGAAACGATGATGCACAGATCTTACAATATCTGTAACCAATCTAGTCTCTTCAAATTTCCTCACAATTTTGCCAATTGCTTGCGTAGTTGGACGATTATGCAAACCATAATCTACTCATAAAGCAAGATATGTGGCTGTGGCAGAATCACTATTTTTGTAGTAGGTCTTAACAATTTTTATGCGTTGTGCGATAGTTAAGCGATTTATTTTCGTAAATGTCACACTTTCAACTGGAAAAAAATTGGATTAACAACTTAATTTGACAGATGTCGAATTCCAGCCCTATACTTTTGAAACCGCAAAATGGATAACCCTTTACTTTACGAGAAACCTTATTGCAATCAATTCTGGAACGTTTTCGAAAAGCGTGACTGATTCAAAAGATAGTACTTATACGATAGTACTTTGACGAAATACGTATGTTCAAAATCAGAATATAAAACACTGGGGCATCAACAAAAATGTTTGTGGTGTGAAATTTCCTGCCCAAATTATTGACGCTTATATGGAAAGTCAGTTACCGATGTCGTATATTTTCGAATGATTGACAATTTTTTGGTATCGTACTTTTGCAGTTGTTTGCTCTAATCAACAGAACAAACAAATGTCAGCTAGATGGAGCTAGGAGATGTCGTCCCCGGGAATGATACAATAGTAGGATATAAAAATCAAATTATGTAGTTTTGTAAGAATCAAATTGAAAAAATATATACCACTTAAGGAAAACAATGGAATAACATTGTTTTTCTGCGCAATTTTTACCAATAGACCAAAAGAGGCTAAATCAACACAGTTAAAAAATTTTCTTTTTCTTAAACTCAATATTTCAAAAGCTTCCGTATAGGAAGTTAATTTCAAACGATTTCAGAGCAGAATTTTCTGGATCATTATTGCTTAGGCGTGAAACTGACCAGAATTTATTGGCCTAAAAGTCCTATATTAAAAAAAAAAACTGTTCTAAAATTCTCTAAGAGTACAAGATAGGCCGAAGTTTTGGCCGAAACCGGAGGTTTATTTTATGGTGAATTTTCGACTTGATCATCCTCCATTTGAACAACATCTAATATATGTTATGACCTTGGGTCTTACAAGAAAACACTAAATTATATTTTAACAAAACAACTATTTATTAATTTAAAACACAAGTAATAAAGACGTAGTTCCTTTAAGCCGTTAACTGCAAGAAAAGTCGCCATCAAGATTATAATGTAGACTATCAATATGCACATGTATAGTTAAATTTTATCTCTTTCTTATTGCAGTAAACTCAGATGGTGATTCCATATGGCAGTGGTGCCTAAGCAGCATAATTGTCCTTGCTCCCAACAATATGTTTCTTGAGAGAACCTTTGCTTTTAAGGAATGCTTATGTGTAGGAATATTGAGCTTCCAATATTAAAATTGATACATATTAGTTTAATTTGTATTTATTTTTGAAAATTTAATTTATCCCGTCAGATTGTTTATTGGATGCATACATTCGAGAAAAACTTCCAAAAAATATTTGTTTTTCACTGTGACGAAATTCTTGTAAGTTGTTAAAGCTTCGGCTTCGGCCGAATGTTGTTGTTTAGCCGAATATTCGGCTTCGGCTTCTACTAGAAATCGACATTCGGTAGGACACTACTAAAAATGATTAAGAGCATTGAATTTCGGAGACATAAATTTAGTACGTGTTTAATTGTGAAAAATATTAATTTGCAATTTAAAATAAATTCTTTTTTCAAAACTTTGAAAAACCACTCAAAAAACCTTCTTTATTTAGAGCAAGATCAAAAGAAAAAGTGTCTAGCTTTACAAAAAGTTATCGAATGCATTGTAAGTTTACCTTTGTTTTTCAATATTTTTACTTCCGATTATAAGTACTATAAGGCAAGTTATGCATTTGTAAAAAAAAAATGTTTCTAACAATCAAACTTGAACACCAAGAAAGTGGTACCCGCAATTCCCTCTTTGCTGCAAACTTGGTACACATTGGTTTTTCGATTATATGCCCACACGGTTTTTTCATTGCTTTTTAGGACGACAAATAACAGTAGCTCCCATACATTTATAATTGGTCAAAAAAAGTCGTATTTCTCTCAAAAACGGCTACTACGATTTTTATAAACAAAAATCAGTTCATGCATGAAGTAAAAAGGTTCCTTTTGGTAATTTTTATTTTGGAAAAAATAGTTGTTTTTAGTACCTATAGTATAACCATTTTTTTGGTTTTCGGTTTTCTGGGAAACAGATGATTTGATTGTTTTTAAAATTTTGTTATCAGAAGCCCCGAGAAAGTTTAAACATTATTGTAAGCCAATTTTTTTCAAAAATTTTTTTTTTTGGAAATTAATTGTTTTTTTTTTTGAAAACTCAAAATTTCAAAAATGGTTAAATAGATATTTCGAAACTTCGCATTTGTTACTTTTTTGACATTATCTTGAACAAAAAAAAAATTACTTTCCTGAAATAAAAAACAATGAAAACATAGGTAACTCTCATACAAATGTTAAAAACCGTCCAAGATTTTTTTTATAAAAAAATGTGTGTATTCTTAACTTATTACAGTCCATTTTTAAGTATAAAAATATTTTTTGTGTACTTATTATATTTTCAATTTTCTCAACATTGGATAAGCCGATTAAAATAATTTTTTGTATACAAATGATCCATAAAATTGTCAATAAGACTGCATACCTTAATTTTCAAAACAAAAGTTTTTCGATTTTTAAAAAATAAATAATTTTTTTTTTGAAAAATCTATTTTTCAAACACAGAATTTTTTTGAAATTTAAATTTTATATGTATATTAATAATATCTTCAAATCGTCTTTTCAAATTTGATTTCGAACAATGTTTTCAAAATTTTATACATAAAAAAATAATTTATTATAAAACTAACGATTTTTGATTTTTTTATATATTCTCATTCATCCATGAATTCAAATGGCAGCTTTGTTTTCCCTCAAACTATAACGACTAAGCAATATAAAATATTTATTTATGTGTATTATCTATTTATTTACCTTACATTGTATATTGTATGTAATATTCACAAATTATGATTCAAATTCGTTGGGTCGACAATAAAAAATTGAAAATTAAAAACAAAAAAACGTTTCTATGGCAGGTACCCTTAATAACATTTTATGTACCAAGGTTTTTATCGGCCAAAATGTAGTCTTACAATAATGCACAGAATTTTTCAAAGCCGTTGGAGACTTTTCGATGTATGTAATTAGTATTAACCTTTTTTGTCTAGCTTATGGTTGTAGACTTTACCAATTTGAAATCAATTTAAAATTAACTTCCTCCCCCTCAAAAAAAAAAAAAACACCCTGTATATCAATAATTTGACGAGTGTTGGAGAACGTTATCTACTCTACCCTACGAAATAAAATAAACAAAATAATCTTCTTAATTAACTAAATATAATAAATTATTTCGACAACTACCTACTTAAAATAATTTATTACTGTTTTGACTGATTTTAAATAATGTGACCTACATTTATTATTCCTACCTAATTTAAGTTAGAAAAAAAATAAACAATGATAACAATAAAATAAAAACATTTAAGCCTCCTGAGGTTACCAAGGTCAACGCCAATTTGTCTATGTTTTATTGCGCAAACAAAATTATAAACAATTAAAATTCCTAAAATTTCCTTATCATTTTTAGGTTCTTCAAAAAAAAACAACAACATCTGCAAAAGAAAAAAAAATTCATTGTCTAAAAATACTTATATCAAAGTCTTTAAACATTTATAAAACAAAATCACACACACATTCATACATTGGTAATGGTATAAGGGGAAGGTATAAGGGGTATAGGTATAATAAATTTAAATTTTTTGATAAGGTAGTGGCTTGAATTTAACACTCTTTAGGTCCGTTGGTATATTTTTGTTAATTTTATTTTGTTTTGTTAAGGAATCTCAGGAATTTTCTTTGTTCAATATTTTGTTTGTTTAAATAAATCATGTTCAAAATAAAGATACGCATACTCGTGTAGTTTCTGTAATTATATACAATCCATTGGTGATAAAACAAAAAGTTCCTTCAAGTCAGCTGTTTTGGAAAGCTTTTGTGATACATTTTAATAATATTTACATTTAAATGACAACAATAATTATTATTACATCTCTCAACCACTTTTTATCTACAGAAAATACAAACAGTTTATATATATGTACGTATGTAAATAATATAATGTATCTGTAAATATGGAATCTCAAGAATTTTTACTTAGATAAGGGTTTTTTGCTCGAAATAAGATCAAAACAATAAATTTGACTTGAAATGATTAATCTTTGAAATATTTCTTGTACAAATAGAGACACTTTAAAGTCTTACCTTGTGGTGACAAAAATAGTTAAGTCAATAGATGAAATGGGAAATCCAAGAATTTACCTGAAATAAAAAGTAAATATTTGTTTTGAATATAAATTAATCAACTTATGGCGAAATAAGATTTAATTATATCTGTGAAGGATTTTTCTTTGTTTAAATGATTAAAGAATATAATTATTATTGCTGTGGAAAGAATAATGCTATGACGAATTATTTGTTTGACGCACTACATGACGTCCCCTATAAACTCCATAGCAAGTCATCAAACATACCTAAAAACAATAAACCAATTTAGCAAATACCACGCCCTAACCTCAGATGCCACCACTGATGGAGTATAGTGTGGAGAAAAGTAATGCGAGTTTTTCTACCATGTTACAGTTCACACTTACTGCGAACAAAAATATGTAAAAGGGGAGTTCAACAAATGATGGGAAATCGAGTTTTACCGAGTTCTACCATAGTGAAAAGTGAAAATCTAGTGTGCAAGTTAGATCTCAAACCTTTTAAAGGCCAAGCCACCCCAGCTGGACAGTGAACTACCAGGTTTAATAGTTAGTTAGGGACGACTGCTATTTCAGTTCTGAAATTTAGTGACGACTGCTATCTCAGCTTGTAATCTATACTAAAGTGAATACTGCTACCGCAGTCAAACATAGCTATAAGGCAATATTGTTAAGTTATATAAGTTATATTGTAAACGGTGATTTTTTAAGAGCTTGGTTTTTGAAAATTCAAAAAAACACAGAAACTTGTAAAAAGTGAATGAAATTTTTATTTGGATCGATAAATCAATTTCTGCCATTTACTTTTTAAAAATAATTTCACTTAAATGTTGCCCGCGGCTACGCTTCAGGTGGTCCATTCTGAAGGTCCAATTTTGGCAAACTTTTTCACACATTTCGGCCGGAATCTCACCGATGACGCGTTCAATGTTGGCTTCCAAGGCAGCAATCGTGTTTGACTTGTCCCCATAGACAATAGACTTAACATAGCCCCACGAAAAATAGTCTAACGGGGTCAAATCACATGATCTTGGTGGCCAATTGACTGCGCCAAAACGTGAGATCAACTGCTCACCAAATTCGCCTCTCAATTGATGCATGGTTTCGCGTGCAGTGTGGCATGTTGCACCGTCCTGTTAGAACCACATGTCGACCGAGTTCAATTATTGCATTTTCGGCAAAAAAAATCTGTTATCATGGAACGGTACCTTTCTCCATTGACCGTAACCCTGCGGCCTTCATCGTCCTTGAAGAAGTACGGCCCAATGATGCCGCCTGCCCATAAACCGCACCAAACAGTACATTTTTCGGGATGCATTGGCAGCTGCTGAATTGCCTCTGGCTGCTCTTCACTCCAAATACGGCAATTCTGCTTATTCACGTATCCATTTAGCCAAAAATGAGCCTCGTCGCTGAAGACAATTTTGCGATAAAAAAACGGATCCTCATCCAACTTTTCTAAGGCCCATTCACCGAAAATTCTACGTTGTGGTAGGTCGCCTAGCTTCAATTCTTGCACCAGCTGTATTTTGTATGGCTTTAAACCAAGATCTTTGCGTAAAATCTTCCAGATGGTCGAATAACACAAACCCAATTGCTGCGATCGGCGCCGAATGGACATATCGCGATCTTCAGCAACACTGGCGGATGCAGCAGCAATATTCTCTCCGGTACGCACTCTACGGATACGATTTGGTGGATTAATGTCCAATAAAGTGAAAAAGGTGCGAAATTTGGTCACAATGAGCTAAATAGCCTGCTCGGTGGGTCGATTATGACGACCATAAAACGGACGTAGCTTGCGAAACACATTTTTCACAGAGCACGAATTTTGATAATAAATTTCAATAATTTGCAAACGTTGTTCAGGCGTAAGTCTATTCATGATGAAATGGCAAACAATACTGAATCGAAATGTCAAATTTTCGTGGAATTTGTCATGTGTGATCTGTCAAAAATATAAACGTCAAAAACCAAGTAGCAAAAAAATCACCCGTTATAACCATAAAAAAAACATGTATACAAATTCTAAGAAATTAAATAAACAGAATTGTGAATACAAATACCGGCTCCCGGAAATACTTCAGAATTTTTTTTTTGGAAAAAACGCCAGAAAATTCTTTATACAAAATTCTGGTCTTTTTTCCTAGGCGAAAAACCAAAGATTTCTGATATTTTTTCCTAATTTCTGGAACTTTTTCCAAAAAAAAATTCTGGCGTTTTTTTGTATCCTGAAATTGAAAAAAAAAACGACAGAAAAAAATTGGAAAAAAAGGCCAGACTTTTGTCGGGCTTGTGTGAAGTTTTTTTTTGCGATTAGGTTCACGGCGTATAAAAAGCTCGGCGAGTAAGCAACACCACTGATTGGCTCAATATAGGATTTGAGGTTGGTATAAGTTTGGGTATATGCAATTTTTTTTTTTTTGAAGATATCTTTTTACAAAGTTCAAAAAAAAAAATTGCATATACCCAAAGTTGTACCCACTTAACGCGCCGAGCTTTTTGAACGACGTGGACCTAATTGCAAAAAACACTTCAAACAAGCACGAATTTCTTGTCAAGCTTTTTAAAATATATTGTTTACATTTGAAATCTATTTTATGTTTTGAATTAAGATTTCACAATATGTCATGTGACCCCGCGTCGAACCACCCCCTTCGTCCTGTTTGAAAATACCTTAAAACATTTTATGGCCTTTCTTCCAAAACGTTATTACATTACTATACAAATGTTTTGGCTTAATTTCAATTTTTTCAGGTTCTTTTTCCACACCAATCTGGCAATAATCCAATATATCTGGCTTATTTTCCAAACAAAATTCTATTCTTTTTTCCAATTTTAAGCCAGAAAATAATTCTGGCATTTTTTTTTTCAAAAAACAATTCTGGCGCAATATCCTCTGGCGTAATTTCCGGGAACCAAAATAACATAAACTACACTTGAGTCTTGTTGCTTCTTAAGGAAATCCCTTATTTTAAATAACAGTTGAAAGATTTGTTTAAATTCTAAGATGTTGGCCAAGATTTTGATAATAACCATAAAATTTTAATAGCTGTACGTTTCACAAAATGGCTTTTTGAATATTGACTTTCGCATTACCTGGGTTCTACCGCTTTCGATCGAAATTTTTCCAATTCTGATTAGTAGGCATTACATACTAACATTTTTGAAAAAAAAATCTTTTTTTTTTTGAAAATTCAATATATCGAAACCGAGTGGGCGATCTTTTTTGAAAATGTGTTTAATTTTATTTATATTGTTAAATATTTAAAATTGGTAGGTATAACAATATTGTTTTTCGGAAAAAATATTTTCATACAAATCATTAGAGCCGTTTTCGAAAAACCAATAAATAATGATAAAATTAGATCGAAATTTTTTCTCGTTAATAAAAATTAACTACCAAAAATTTATAAAATCGTTTTCGAAAAATTAAGAAAATAAAAAAATGGGCGGGTGAATTGATTAAATATTTTTTTTTTTAAATTATGCTGTTCCAAGAAATAACAAACTCTAAAAACGTCATAAAAATCATTTAAGTCGCCTCTACGAAATAGAGCTATTACCAAAATAAAAAGTGGGCGTGGCAGTTGTTAGATTTAGCTTAATCTATTTTTAAAATTTAATTTTCGTTCATAATAGCAAACTGTAAAATTTCCATTCAAATCGTTAGAGTTATTTCCGAGAAACCAAGAAATCACAAAAGTAGGGGTTGCCGTTGCAGTGGATGCATTTAACAAAATCTTTTTTTAATTCAAAATATCATTTCTTTTTATCACCTGACATATATTAAAAATTAAAATTGCGTACAATTTTCCATTTCGAAAAATGTGTGACAAATTATTGAGGAGTTGTGAAGGGGGAAGAGATTATTTCCTCTTTTGATGTATAATTCGAATTTGGTTATTCTTCTTACAAGAAAGTTTTGGTCTTTCGTAAAATATATTTAAGGAGCAACATGCAACTCATACATTTTCTTAGGATTTAAGTTCGATTGTCAAAAATTGAATAGTTAAAATGATACGGAAGAGTTCTAATACTCTTATATGGCGTATATGGCATGTGGCCTGTCAAACAATACTAAACGTAAATGTCAAAAGAGCTGTCAAAAATGACAGCACAATTCGCACGTTATCTCTCCATTAAAAAGATTATTAAGAAAAGACTGGTTTGATACAATTAAGATTTTAGTAGTTCAAGACCATCCATTTAGTTGTATTCTGCTAAAAATGGCCCACAGGAATACGTGAAATAATAAAAACAATACCCTATACTTTTTGTGGTCGTCTAAATGTCACTTGCGTTTATGGTTTGCTTTCTTTTTTGTTTATCTTTAAAATATGATTCTGCTTAAATGCGTGTGTGGTCAATTATGAGTCGATGTTGTCAGTCATTTACCAAAAGCCTCACACTCTTAATAAAGACATTTTATAATCTTCAAAGAACTGCCATCTCGTCCGCAAGCCATCAAGTTCAGCGAGTTAAGAATCCACATCGATGATAATGATGGTGGTGATCTCTATGATGGAAGTCTGTTCATCTGTCTGTTGCTGATATGTGCAGCTCTTCACTGTCAACATGCCAAACACCAAATCTCTTAATCCCCTTCGCTGAAATTGATGGACTTTCCGAAACGAGGCGCAGCGCAGTCAGTCTGACACAGCTGTGACTTCTTATAGACTTCTTGTCATCGCGCATTTGGTTTTCGTCTCGCCTTTTTTTCTGGGAAGTGAAATCGACCATCGCGGAATCCGCCCTGTCTACTTCATTCCCGTCGCATTTCCCACCAGCCAACGTTCGGCGTCATCGGTCGTTGCCAATCTTCAAGCTCCAGCAGTTCAGGTTCCTCTCCTCTACAACCATATCAACCATCAACCATGAAGAGATCGTGATAGCGCAGATCGTGCTGGAGTTTTCAGATTCTTTTTGTTTTTGTTGTTGTTGTTGTTATTTTGCTTGTGGTGCCTCATTTTCTGATCTGACTTTGGCGGTTTGAAAGATCAAAAGATTGCGGCGATAAATTGATCGCTGTTTCATATTTAAAGTAGCGCAACAGATCGTTTCGAGTTTGATTGCATCTGGCTTGTGGGGATAGCTCTACTCGTTGGTTTTATATGGTTGATCTTTATCTCTTGATTGTAAGGAGTCCAAAGAGGAAAAGGCTTATGGTAAGGCTTTCACTTTGCTTTTTCTTTATTTTACTGCTGCATGCAGTATAAAAAGCACTGATCTCTGACACACGATCACGATGAAGTGTGGTAAAATTTGCTGCAATTTTACAACAAAGTGGCGCGCGAAAGATTTAACGAGGACATGATATGCCACAGATACATAACAAGATGTTCAATCAACAACTATGTATGGTTTTGTGTTTTTTTTTTGTACATATAATGAGGCTTCATCTGAGATTGATTTGCTCGGGAAGTATTTCAAAATGAAGATCATTTAATGGTACATTTCATTGCTGATTATGCTATGTCGTGATGGTGGAGGAGGGCTTTTGTTTTGACTTTGGCTTTGGGGAAGAACAACATTTCTTGAATTGCCTTAGATTAAATTTGTATTAAAAGGTCATGTCGTGTTTGGTCTGTTTGGAAAATTGGCATTTGAAATCTGAAGTCTTGTAAAATACTAGAAGTATAATGGAAGTTAAAATATGGTTTGTCAGAATGCTCTTCTTTATTTAAGCGATATAACCCTGATAAGTCACGACTCTTAATATATAGTTCTATACAGTTTGCAGGGTACCTACTGGTACCTTCTATTGATAAAAAGGAGAATTGTTTAGTTTTGAGTTATATTTAACTCACATTATATGCAGGGGATTTTGTCAATTTTATACTTCAAGTTTAATTTTATAACCAACAAATTTCGTACTCCTCAATTGTCCCGCAGTGTGTCATGAACCAATATTTATGCAAAACATTATTTTCTTTATTTTTTTTTTAACGGATCACGACAACAAAACGCACACACCACAGCCCAAACGAAATACCTAAAATATATGTAAGTTTCCACTTACCTATAAAGTTCAACAAAACAAGTATTATTGTATCAACTAAAATTCAAAGCATTCAAAAGTTAGGTAATTACACATTGCCATTGCCCATCAGTGCCAATTCGACAATTTGACAAATTTGAGAAGAAGACATTTCAGGCGCAAGCATTTGTGTGTGCCTATCAGATAACATTGGGACACTACCAAATTTGCATGACGGAAATCCAAACAAAATGCACGACTCTGAATCGCACAAAATTTCTCTGGTAATTCAGGACTATAATAAGGCATTAAAGGAATTCGTGGTCAAATTCGTCAAATTACGTCAACCAAACGTAAGATTGGCATACCTACTTAATCCTCCACTAACGTCTAATTGCTTTTACAGTCATGGAAACGCAGATCAAACATTGCGGGCAAATAATTCAGAGGGACATGATTCCAAAATTCTTTTTTCTTGGACTTATGTCCCACTTTCTGCATACACCCAAACTGGACCTCATCATCCTATAATTTGTCCAAGCAAGGGGGTTGCAGGGGCAGCAAGCAAGTGGACTTTATATACCTGTATGCATCGTTGAAAATTCTCCAAATATAAGAACACTGAGTATATTGTGTACAATCTGTGACCGATATGAGAAAAAAAAACTTAAATAAAGTGGGAATAATTTTAAATTTTGATTTTGGACTTATGTCCCGCGGAATTGTGTCCCTGATCCGATTAAACGTCAGTTTGAAAATTTTCTTGAAGAACTATTAGCTCCTAAATAACCAGTAACATCGCTTTGTTAGCAACATCGAACAGTTGTACACGTTTTGGAGAAATTAAAATGATTGGCCTGATATTTCTAAGGCATTCGATAGATTTTGGCATCGAGCTGTATTATCGAAAATGCATGCATTCGGTATCGATGAATTTCTTCTTCGCTGGCTTAGAAATTATATTTCAAACCGATAAATAAAAGTCGAATTGAATGGTTTCGATAAATGGTGGTGTACCACAGGGCTCTGTTCTGACTCCCATTCTCTTTCTCATATTAATTTCATTGATCTCTTTTTGGAATGGTTTTCACTAAAATGGTTTTCAGCGACAATATTGCACTCAGCGTTTCATATTCATTTTCAGACTCACCCATATATCCATGAGCGGCACCTGAATTAAAAAAACCAATCAGGGTTCTGTTATTGATATTTGCATTGTTGCATCACAGACCGCCTTATGTAGAATGATTACAAATTCGTTAGTACCAAGAATACTGCTAAATATTTCGACTTTCCTCAAGGATGTCAGAGCTTCTTCTCACACCAGAAACCAAAGAACAGTCAAAACCTAGTGAATCGAAGCCTAAGAAGGCCAGGTGGATTTGTCAGCAACCAATGTCATGTTGAGAGTTTTTTTTGAGATATGTGTCGTGATATTTAAATTGATTATCTTGAAAAGGGCAAAACGGGCACCACCGGTGCATATGACGCGGAACTGCTGGACTGATTCGAATCTGGTTTCAAACAAAGACGGCTGGGTATGGCGAAGAAAAATATTCTCTTTCACAAGGACAAACCACCCGCGCCGGCTGCCGGTCGCAATTTGAAAAATGGCATTAGGTAGGCTACGGCTGTCTACTTGATTCACTATATTCACTAGATTAACCTCCCTGTGAGTATTTATTTTTTGCCAACATGAAGAAATGGTTCGGAGATAAAATTTTTCAATCGAATTTAGAGGTCATCGCTGAAACACTTGCGTATTTTGAGGGGCTTGATATGGCATATCAAAAAATTGAAGAAACTTTGGTTTATTGAGCTTTTATGTCAAAAAGAGAGTATTCCTTATATCATACAAGTATTCAGGCATTTAAACCAAATGTGCATCGATATCTACCGCTTCCCCATTTGCTGCACTTCTGGATCGTACGTACTCTTATTTTTGATCACATCTTAATTAGAAGATTTTTAATAGCAACATATTAGTTTTAATTATTTTTTACTTAATTTTTTAATAATTAATTTGGTATGACAGTTTTAAGTATTTAATAATATAAATTTAAAAACTGACTTTCAAAAAAAAATCGTTTAAAATAAAAAAAATATTTTTCAGAAATTTTGGTACGCAGTATTATTTGTTTATGAAAGGAACTCTTATTTAAAAAAAATTATCGAAATCCGTTAAGCCGTTTATGAGAAAGTCCAAAATCAAGAAAATGGTTGTATGACAAGCATCGGTAATAACGAAAGAAAATCACCAAAGTGTAGACTATACCTAAGGTAGTGCACATACTTTTTTTTATCAAAAATCTTCGAACCGTTTTCGAGATATACATAACTAAGATGTTTTGGGTGTAAAAAACGATTCGAAAATATATTTAGCTTAAACTCTTAAATACCAAGTTCGAAGGAAATCTCTGCAGCCGTTTAGGCTGTACAGCGTTGTACAGATACACAGACATACGGAATCGCGGAACCCACTTTTTTCGTGTTCTCTATCATCGTAATGTCAAGTTTGATTAAAATTTCGAGTTGGATTTTTTTTTTCAAATGCAAAACTTGTCTATAGTACCTACTTATATCACAAGTAAAAGAAAAAACGGTTCTTAGAAACTGACAAACTCTTATTATTGCAAGCTTAATAATTTTTAATATTGTTTAATTAATTATTCTAATGTTCACATTATTAGCCTTAAACTTTTTTTGTGGTGATTTTAATATCTTTGAAAAATTTACCAAATATAATTGTTAAAAATTCCACTGTAATATGGCAACGGCGGCGCGTCCATCGGCGCCAGTATTAAATTACTTGAGATTCCTCATTTATGCTGACTTTCATTATTATTATTCTTGCCTGACACAAAAATGACATTTCCACTTGAATCTTTGAATCTGTGCGTAAAAAGGTGGCGACAGATAGACAATGCTCATTCAACAAAACCACAAAAAAAGCAGACAAAAAACTCATCAAGAGATCTCACGAAGCCTGTGTACCCATTGTATGGAAATCATAAACAAATTAGTCTCCATAAACATGGACTTTGACACTTCATACAAAAAAATAGTCTCTCAGTTAAGGATAGACAAGAAGCACATGGATGACAATATGAAAGCCATGAACTCACGAATAGGCATAGCCATACCTTGATTGAATATAATCGTGTTAAAAAAAAATCACATGAGTACATCTACATTATGTCAATTCAAATATTGTTTTTGTTATCTAGTAGAGATATTCTTTTGGTTTGGTGGGAACAATTTTATGGAAATTCTATTTAAATACATCAGGCATCACCGCACCGTTCCACAACTATAAGTACCCTTCAAGATATCTACTTGTGTTTTTCTTTATAACGATTCAAGGTCAAAGAACAACTTTACTAATTGATTTAATTTCAGAATCAAAATGTAAACAACACAAATGATTATGTAAACAGTTCTTTGAATTCATCGCGAAGAATCCATCAACAACAAACATTTCAGCAATGATTGACGTTTTAGTCCAAGTGCAACATCACTGCAGGTGGTCGAGCGGATGAGAGATCAATCATAGGATAGCTTTGCTAATTTTAATCCGACAAAAATTTTCTCACAAGGATATCTCCGTTCGTTCGACTTTTACCCTCTAATATTTTGAGATACTTTGCATCTGTTCAAAATGACATTGAAGTCCATCAAACACGTCGAGAATATGGAACTCAAACTCATGCATGTCAAGTGAGGTTTCGATGACATGAGTTGCGCTTGGCTTTTAGCAAATAGTGCAGGTCGGTTAAGTCGATGATTGACTGAGTGTTTTTGGGGAAATTTCTAATATCTATCTATCTATCTTTTTATAGCTATGTCATATCAAAGGCAAATGAAAGATCCGTAGGGTGAAAGAAATTGAGCAATTTAGATTCATCGACCTGACAGTATATGGACATACTCGAACTCGCATCTACTATTTCGGATATAAGAATACGTTTAGTGAAGTGAACGCATTTCATGCTCAGGGTGGAAGATTACGAGTGCGAGTTGGGGGCCAAAACAACAACGTTCTTATAGAAGATGTGTTTTGTTAGAAGATGTTTACAATGGAAATTAGGTTATTTAGTTTGATGGGTGGGTATACCCTATGTTAGAGAGGTACCTACTATTCACATAATAGGTATACATAATGGTTGAAGATGTTTTAGTTTCAAGTCAAGGATAAACAATGATGCCTGGTTAAAAGGATGAAGATGGTATACTTTGATAATATTGCCACGATATATAGAAACAAGCATCTCACATAGAGATATTTTATGAGGATATGGTTTAGGTTTAGAGAGAAATTTAGAAGAGCTTTGTTTGTCGATACAATATAAACCTTTTTGAGATCTAATTTCCGTTTAATGTCCTTTCATGTAAAATTAATAACTTTGAAATTGTTATAGTCTCATATAAATAATAAACAATAACCTGGATAAAACATAGTGTTTTGTTATTTGAACAGTTTGTGTATTATGTGATGAACGAAAATTTTACTCAAGATTGGAAGGTATTTTAAATTGGGTTGGCTTAAAGTCGAACAACTATTAGGTAATACTTAGGACAGGAGTACTTTTTTCATTATATTCCCCTCAATAGCCCTAATATATGTATCGTAACAGTCCGACGCTGCTTTATATCAAAAAATCCGCTTCAACTGATAAAAAAAAACAAAATATGCAATTTAGAAGAAATTAATTTCATCAGAGAAAACATTCATGTCGATTATAGAATGCGAAAAATTTTACACCCTTGGAATCGACTCCTTTCACAGTTCACGCATATCTGAAACAAAAATTAATTATATTGTAAAGCCCGCCGAAAGAACTACATGGTCGATCGTTGAAACCAATTTATCTTTAACGAACTTTCTTACAAGTACATATTGGAGCTTTTTACATTCAACGTTCAAAAAATAATTTGGAAATGTTATTTTAAGTGTCAAAAAAAAAAAACAAACACAAAATGATTGGATCACACGTACTCGCTCTTGTGTTCGGTCACATCAATAATAAGCATATTAGTCCAGTCGGGTTGTCAAAAAAAGGATTGAAATGGACAAAATTAATTCGTACAATTTTCTTTTACAGTTCGCTTGGGGGCGGGGGGGGGGGGGGGGGTCATTAGTAGTCTAAATCTCGGTTTTCGGGAAAATCGCGCTGGAGCTTCAGTCGCCATTTTGATTTGAATGAAAATTTTATTTTGACCAATAACTTCGCAATTTTTGATTTCTGACAAAAATTATTAAGGTAGGAAATTTAATTTTCTACAACTTTAGTCTTAATATTTTTGTTCCAAAAATGTACCGTTCCCGAGATATTAATGAAAAACTGGACTATGAAAAGTTTGTCCTAGAAAAATATAATTTGCAGTGTGTAATCGCTGTAAATTTTATTAAATTCGGTTATCATCGACCAAAAAATATTGCGTCTTAGAAGGGTACGATAGCATCTATTTGACGAGCCCAACTATCGTGCATGGGCGAAACGTATTTTGTACTACAGGTCATTAAACCCATTTAATTTGTCTTTAATCCACACAGTCCACAAAAACAAAAATAATATAAACATATTGTTTGCGTTAACTTCAATATATATCTACATTTGTCGGTTGGTACCTATGTAACTATTCCTTGAATCATCCATTCAACAATTCATTATACTAAGAATCGAGGTAATATTACATTAATAGGCTTTAAGCATACCTAGTTATAACTAGGCTACGTACCTACTAACACTACTAACAGCAATAGAGGTTAGCTACATTAAATTAGGTAAAAGAGCAAGTTCACATTTTAAATCTTAAGTTTTACTAAGCCCGATCTTATAGTTTAAATATTGTGTCACAACCGATATATAAGACCTGCATTTCAGAAACCAATACTTGGTCTGTTTTCCCGAGTTTTATTTCTCATTCATGAATTGACATGATCATCTTCATTCACACTTTTTTCAGCGCCAAGTGGTCCAACATTTTACCGGTTGGTCCATCGTTTGCAGTAACAGTGGGGGGGGGGGGGCTGTATGGGTTTCTTTCACATGAAACCTCATGCAGTTCGAAATGATGAGAACATTGCTAGGATGCAAGAAAATATTGAGGAAAGCCCCGAAAATTTCACCAGGCGACATTTTTTCAGCAGTTGTTGATATCTAGGCGATCTTTGCAAAATATTTTACGGCAGTTATAACTTTTTCTATATTATACGATTCAATTATGGTTAACAAGTTGAAAGCAAATTACCCACAAGTACACATTCAGTATGCTCGGCCCTTAATAGAATTATTCCGATAGAATAAAGAGTTTATTCACAAACTCATAATAAGCGATGAGACCGATTTTCACCTCCGCTGTATTGTGAGCAAACAAAATTGCTGAATATGGGACACCGAAAATCCTAAAACTATTTTTGAACATCAAATGCACCTTAGATGGTGCTGAATAACCCCAGTAAGGATCATTTGACCTTAATATGGAGCAGAGATCACAGCACATAGCTCGAATTTTGTGGTAATGGGATAATATCGGTTCAAAAGATATTATTCTTTAAGACCATTTAAAAACTAAGCCAAGAATTATGCAAGAATTTACGGCCATAATCCGAGAAGAAATAATGGAGCAGATACCTAAAATTCTAAGAAAAGCATAATGGAAAACGCTATAGAAAGAACAAGTCAACAAGTGAACAATTTGAGAGATCTTCAAAGCTAGTGTTAGACGGTCCTTGTAATATGACACTCTGACGTAATAACAATATTGCGAAATTACCGTGACAAGGGTAATCGTGTCATGGCTAGCTACAATGACTATCACACGAATGACACATGTCTGTCAGTGTTGTCCCAAAATACAATGAACGTCAAAGTGAATGACGGTTACTTGTGTCTCGGTGTCACGGCAATGACATGCAAAACAATGACTATCACACGTCGTGGCACTTTTAGGACAGACAACAACGTTGTCAGAATGTGATGTCAGAATGTCACGACAATGCCACATAACTAGGACCGTCTATAAAAGTAGCTTAGGACAGTTAAGCATATCAACCAAAATTCCACACTTTTATTTGGCAGTACACCTAAGACACAGCCAAAGGTTCTTGGCAAATTTCTTGCATGTTACTTTAATCCCCTTACTTGTTAAACTCCTAACATACATCAATATAACATTCATCCCTTCCATTCACTTCTACATACATTCATACAGATGACACAATGACAGATTGCATCAAAAATACAACCAAAACAAAAACTACCACTGTTTCGCTATACTTTGTCACTAATCCATTAGATTAAAATTACTCTCTAATCGCTTTGCAATACAATGTTTGCTTCCTCAACCTCAAGGCATTTACTTCATAGTCGTTCTTCCGATCTCGGTCCTCGTTAAAAGCCGCCATCTTCATTTAAAATGTTTGTCCTCTGTTTGGCATAAAACTTTTCATATTGCAGTAATCATCACGACTCACGACAAAAGTGTGCTCAAGGAGATTCGAAATACAAAATTAAAAAAAAAAAAAAAAGCATGAAATTACTAAAACTAATGAAAGGAACGAGATTGCGATTGCGCTCCGTACAAGAGTCGTAGGAAACTTTCAGCGAAAACTAACAATTTTTTTTTAATAAACAAAAATAGAAAAAAAACAAAAAGAAGTATGCTTGAGGATGACAAATTGATTTTGCATTAAATCTATGAAGTTTTTTTTTCATTCTGCTGGAAGATAGCTATAAAGCTGATCGCATTTGAAAATCAACACTATATTTTAGGTAGATAGTGATATCTCTTTACACTGAGGAAATGCATCGTGTGCAATCAATGTTTTGTAGACTTTGAAGAAGTTTACATGATATTAATTTCAAGTTTTTGTCAAAAGAAAATATATTTTGAAATTTTAAAGTCCTCGAGTTCAGTATATTGTTTATACTGTTTCGTTATAAAAGATAAGGATAAATTAATAACATATATAAGCTAAAGGTTTCTGCTTTTCTAATCAAGCTAGTCGCAAGTCTTTAACAAACTTCATAGCAATATTTAGTGCTAGGAAGTCTTACAGAAACTTTGATTTTTCTTCTACAGGGTGGCACACGAATCGTGCTACAAAAATAAAACGTAATAACTTTTTTTCAGTCTTTGCAGTCCGTCATTTCCGTCCAAAGGGAATTTAGGCTGGAGTTTGGCGGTACTCCCCCGAATAGATGGACCATTATGAGGCTGGTGAACATGTTTGGGCCAAATCAAAACATCAACGGCCAAATAGGAGTTAGCAGACGGTCATTTCAACGGATACTTCATGATGACTTAAGCTTGTTTCCGTACAAAGTTAAATCCTCAGGATTTGCCTGTTCGCCTGGAATTTTTCCCATAAATGATTGCAATGGCCGCAGAAGACAACACATTGATAAATTGTTTGTTCGTGTCTAATGAAGCCCGTTTTGACTTAAGCGGCAATGTTAATATGGAGTTTATGGAGTGAATCTAATCCAGAAATGCTCCATGAGGCGGAAGTGCACCCAGAACGAGCCACTGTGTGGTGCGCAGTTTCATCAAGGTGTATTGTCGGGCCATACTTCTTTGAAGAAAACGGTGTAACACAAACTGTCAATGGGGACCGTTATTTAAAGATGTTGAAGGAGTTTTTTTACCCAGATCTTCGCCGAAGACGTATCCCTTTCAGCAGGATTTGGTTTCAACAAGTGGAAGCAAGTGCACACGTAGCCACACAAGTTATGGCGGAGCTCCAACGAAAATTCCCAAACAAATTGATATCCAAAGACTGCACTTTCCGTTGGCCCCGAAGTTCACCTGACCTGACTGTACCAGATTTTTTTTATGGGGTTATGTCAAACAGGAAGTGTACAAAACGAAACCCAGGAATTTGACTGAATTGAAGCAGTTCATTAAGACAATAATTGAGTCAATCCCCTTCAGGCCGCAATGAACAATTTTCTGATCAGGTGCCGCATATGCGTGGATGAGCGTGGAGGTCATTTGCGGTCTATCATCTTTAAAAACCATTAGTTATTTAAAATAAAATTTAATTTTTATTCAATAAAAGAAAAAAAATAGTGAAATACATCGATTAAAATAAAAGTTATTTAAATTTCTTATTGTTGCACGATTCGTGCGCCACCCTGTATATTTCTTGACCATAACTATAAGCAACATACCTTTCAAAATTTGACTTATTAGTTTCCTAAATAAATTTGTTTTATGAATAGGTATGTAATGTTTTGTGTTATAACAACATCTTACACAAACTTTTTGAAAGCTTTGACTTCCCAGTGGATGTTATAAAGTCACTAATTACTAACAATACTGTTTGCGTTTGCCATTCGTAATCAGAGTTCTTATAACTGAAAGTTTTTTTTGCAATTTTTCGAAACTATGAAAATTGAAATTAAATGTCGGATTTCACTTGGTATCGGCTCTTATAAGACTCGCTTTCAACTCTTGATGTTATTTTGGGTTTTTTTAGAGGAATGTCTAATTTTAGAACTTATAATAATTTTTGTCTAACCCACAGTTGTACGAAAAGACTTTTTATAGGTAAACACAAACATTAGTACTTCGCTTCACAAACTCTTTGGAAACTTTAACGAACAAAACAAAAATAAAATGCACGACTGGATCGCATGAACCTGCTCTTATGTTCGATCACAACGTATGCAAAGATTTCTATTAAAAATCTAAATATATTGAAGTCGTTTTTTACTTAATGTTTTGTTAACACAAAATTTCTTTAAAATAATTGGTTTCACAATCTTAAATATTTAATAATATAAACTTAAAAACAAAAGATTAAATCGGCTTAATCAAAGAAAAAATAATTAAAAATTCCGAAATAAATACTTAAGCTAATTTGAGCTCAAAAAAAATACGCCATTTTATTTCTTGGATAAATTTGAATTTATAAGAATAAAATGTTAAAAATCTGTGGAGCGGTTTATGAAGAAAAAAGTTTTGTTTTTAAAGTTTTTGAAAACATTTTTCAAAAAAAAATCAAAGACACCAATTCATATGTATTCAGCAAATACATATAACCATAATTTTTGAAAAAAAATGAATGACCAGTTTTCAAAATATAAATTTTTCAATTTTTTTTAAATGCTTTTAAAAATACAAAAAAATATTAATTAAAAATATTGGACAGGCGGACAGAATTTTTAGACAATCTTTTTTGGTCTCCGCTATCATCGTAATGTCATGTGTGATTGTTATCTCAAAACTTTTTTTTTTGACAAATGCGTAACTTGCCTTATAGTACCTATAATCGCAAGTAAAAAAACACAATTTAATTTTAATTGCTTTGAAGATGTAGTTTAGGTATCCTTAAAAATCCCAACTTAGCATCTTTCAGATTTTTATTGCATTTACGGATTCGTGTAATTTCTCAAAATTTCTGTTAAACTGTGTTTTTCTTTAACTATTCTCTGAGTGCAGACAAATTCAATGTATGAACGTATAAGTATCTTATATTTATCAAATGCCACACATGGTGGTGAATGGAATTGCCTTTTGATAAATTGCGCGAAAATTGCATAAATGAATAACCCCAAGGCAAGCTACATAGGTACTCGTACATATATCATAAAATTTCAAATAGAAGTTTTTTTGCTTTAAATTTTTCGTGTCGTCACCTACGCCGGCCGTCATCGCACCGATCCAGCATTTTGAAACGTTATTTACGTTTTCACAAAATCCAACCTTCCATTTATCTCTCACTCCCGCGCCCGCCCTCCCGCGAATATAAAATAAGAAAATTTGTCTTTGGATAATATATTTTATAGATAAAAATCCGCAAAAGGAAATTCAATATTCTTGGGGCTTTTTTCGACACCTCAATAGCTCCCGGCTATATAAGAATGACTGTTAGAGTTCGAATCAATAATAATTCATTGTTTGCTTAAAGTTCGATTTGTATCTGGAGACATAAGGATAGTCAGAGGGCTAGCCTTATGTAACGCATGAATCTCATTCTACAAGCCGTGCCGCATACCGGTGGCTATATGCGGTAAATATTGTGATTTATAGCCAAAACTTTGAAGGTTTTGCACAGAACGCACAAAACTTTTGTATAGCTAAATGATATATATGTATATATGCCAAGTTCTTTGAGAACTTTGACAGATCTCTCAAAAAAATTTGTTTTTTTTTTTGTGTTTTGAGTGTGATTCAGGCAGGTGTCAATTGTAACTAGACAGGCAATATTTGTTGCATAAGATAAAAATGGAAGAAGTTTTCGTTTTTGGTAATAAGTAGAATGTACACCGCTGGCGGATATGTCAACATTTTTGACACATCTGACGGATGAAAGATATTACAATATTTGATTTGAGCGTGGCTGGAGTTATAGTAATGTAGGGTTGTGGTGTACTTTGTTTTTTTTTTTTTGTATAAAACGAAACCTTTCATTAACTGTCTGGAAGATTAAGACACCATTACTAATTGGTTTTCAGTCTGAAAGGGAATATGTTGATTGCTTTCGCAAAAAAAAAAACAATTAATAAAACGATTATCGCCTTTGGTGTAGAAAAAAGCTCATCGCAACTGAACAAGTGGAGATTCATTATAAATTTTGTAGATAATTATTGGGATAGCTGTGAAGTTGTATAGGTCATTTAACCCCTATCAGATATCTAACGAATATTTCATTTGATTTTGATGACAAATTATACGAAAAATATGGGTGCCGCAATTCCGGAAGTACCTCGATCGATAGCCTTAACGGCTGAAGCGACTTTCTACAAACATGAAATTTAAGGCTGGCGCGCACATGCAATTTTTTCCGAAATTAAATAGTTTAATCAATAGTTGAACGATGATCGCGCACATAAGCAACTTAAAACACAATCAAAGCGATAAACCAACACATAGACAATATTTATTCAGTGTTTCTTTCTCTCCATTTCTATTCCTATTTCAGTTTCTATTCTTACGCTAAAGAAAGAAAGGGATAGATATATAAATTGTTTGACAAAAAATGAAAAACAAAATATTTTTGTATTTTGTCTCAAAGAAAGAAAGAGATATTATTGTATGTATAGTATTCTTGCAATCCAAATTAACTTCAATGGCATTAAGGAGATTTGGGATTTTATTTTCAGAGATAACATCAACAACCGGTCCTACAACAGCATAAGCCTTGAAAAAGTACAAAATAATCTAAAATCTTTTTCAAATTCTTTAAATTTAGAACAAATATAAACACCTTCCCAAACTAAGAGCAACAACTGTCAAAGAAAAAGAACACATGAGAAGAATATATTTTATGCGTTTGTAATACTTAGCTCGTCACACTTCCAAAAACGTAGGAATGAAATTCACTAATTCACACACGCATCGCCGAGAAACTATTAGTTGCATGTGCGCGCATCTACGTTTAATCAAATAGGATACCATACAGGAATTTTTTTCAGCCGGAACAACTGTGCAATCTGCGCAATCATGATATGAAGGAGAAAACAAATGGTATTGGGATGTAAAGCGGTTCTCTTTCCTCTGAATTTTTGGTGAAAGGAAACTGTTGACTGCAACGACGTTCCCTCTTCCACTCAAAGAAAAAATTTAAACTATTTGGTTTAATGTGCGCGCAGTTACATATAACTCGGTGTGACACAGACTGAAGAACTGTTTTGGGGGCATTGTTCGATTTGTGTCAAAACACAAATTTTAAGTTGTTCGAATGAACGACTCAGTAGTTTTTGCATGTGCGCGCACTCTCATATAAGTCCATGGTAGTAACTTTAGCAACCAAATTGTTGCAAAACTGAAAGTTGCATGTGCGCGCCTAGTCTAAGCGTCTTAAGGGATTCCCTAGAGGAGAAATTTATTATTATTTGTTTTAGTCCCAAAAATATAACAGGAGCTACTGTGATGCTTTTTTTTTTTAAAAAGCTAATCTAAGCTTCTTACTGTCCAGAGTATCCCGAAGATTGAAAAATGAAAAGGCGAAACATCTGTACAATTATTATTAGTATATTTATTTATTTAAAGTTTAAGGTTTTACAATTTCATTCTATCATTATAAACTGTGTTTTTTAAGAGCTTGGTTTTTGAAAATTCAAAAAAACACAGAAACTTGTAAAAAGTGAATGAAATTTTTATTTGGATCGATAAATCAATTTCTGCCATTTACTTTTTAAAAATAATTTCACTTAAATGTTGCCCGCGGCTACGCTTCAGGTGGTCAATTCTGAAGGTCCAATTTTGGCAAACTTTTTCACACATTTCGGCCGGAATCTCACCAATGACGCGTTCAATGTTGGCTTCCAAGGCAGCAATCGTGTTTGGCTTGTCCCCATAGACAATAGACTTAACATAGCCCCACAAAAAATAGTCTAACGGGGTCAAATCACATGATCTTGGTGGCCAATTGATTGCGCCAAAACGTGAGATCAACTGCTCACCAAATTCGCCTCTCAAATGATGCATGGTTTCGCGTGCAGTGTGGCATGTGGCACCGTCCTGTTGGAACCACATGTCGACCGAGTTCAATTCTTGCATTTTCGGCAAAAAAAAATTTGTTATCATCGAACGGTACCTTTCTCCATTGACCGTAACCCTGCGGCCTTCATCGTCCTTGAAGAAGTACGGCCCAATGATGCCGCCTGCCCATAAACAGCACCAAACAGTGCATTTTTCGGGATGCATTGGTAGCTGCTGAATTGCCTCTGGCTGCTCTTCACTCCAAATACGGCAATTCTGCTTATTCACGTATCCATTTAGCCAAAAATGAGCCTCGTCGCTGAAGACAATTTTGCGAGACGTAGCTTGCGAAACACATTTTTCACAGAGCACGAATTTTGATAATAAATTTCAATAATTTGCAAACGTTGTTCAAGCGTAAGTCTATTCATGATGAAATGGCAAACAATACTGAATCGAAATGTCAAATGTTCGTGGAATTTGTCATATGTGATCTGTCAAAAATATAAACGTCAAAAACCAAGTAGCAAAAAAATCACCCGTTATAACACTGTACTTCATAAAAATGCAGAGCTCAATTGAAAGATGTTATTGGAGTAGATTCTTTCCGCGATTTCAACTTAGACGAAGTGAACCAGGGACAAAAAGTTACGAATCTAAGCAAAACCCAAGGCTAAATTCCTTTGGCCCACGACATGATCTTACACAGAAGCAGCAAGTAGGGAGAATTCCGTATAGGAATTTAATTCCAACGCAATCCTTACCCGCCAAACGGGCACGGATATGCAATGTGCAACCAAAAAGCACCGATTTTGTTCCACGAGAGTTGCATTTATTTTTTTTCAAGGTTTTTCAAGTCTTCCAATGTTGTCATAAATGATTTAAGTTTCAATTCCGTTGCAGAAAGGTTACTGTTTCCTTCAAAGTAACAGATCAGTATCAGTAGTTTCAATGCAACCTAATATTTATTTATTAGATTTAAGAACAGTACGTCAGTATTGAAACTGATCTGATTCTGTAAGCGTGTGCAACATTAAAGTGACGCTTGTGTATATTGTTTAAGAACTGAAAAATGTAACTCTCTTATAACAAAGCCAAAATATTTATTCAATTAATTCTTAGTGACTGAAATATTAAAAACTTGTATGTAACTGCATTGCAACGCAACTACTTTGTTAATCTGTCGAGTTCTTCAACATGTTGAAAATTCGTTCAGTCACTTAAAACACCACTGGAACATTTAAATCACTCGCAATTAAACTACCAAGAACTAATTAGCAATCTCTCAAAAAGTTGCAATTCAGTTTAAAGGAACCATTTTGCAACGATTTATATCAATTACACAAATAGTTCGTGTAACTTTATACACTAACTTGAATTTTGTTGCTTAATGGAACGCCATTTGCAATTTCTCGGTAACAGTGAAGTTGTGTTGTCTGGTTCTCTAAACAACTGAAACTATTTATCTGTTACTGAGAGGTCGAACCACTAATCAGCAACTCAGCGAAAACATCGCTTTAGGGAAAAAAAGTTAACCAGCTTAGAATATCTACGTATTAACGAACTAAAGCAACTTGAGTTCATCCAAAGCTCATAGCCGGCTACCAAATACAGTCAAGGTTAATGATGAGAAACTTATTTATCAGCAATACTAAATCGAAAAAAAGACTAATAGATTCGTCAATGAAAACAATATTACGACACTTCTTTTTTGTTATTTGGCTGACGTCACGCGAGATTAAGAAACCTGAAATTGTTTTGTTAGTCCGATGTAAATTAATTGATTTTTCGTGCGCGAATAATATAAACATACAATTTGTTTAAATAATTGAATATTTTTGAATTAAATTTACTTTAGTTGAATTTAAATTAATTGCGAAAAATTCAAGAATCTAGGAAGTAAGAGTACTAAATGGATAACAACAATTTGTGAAGATTATTGTGCATTAAATAAATGAAAAAAGTGTTAATTATGTTTTAATTTAGTTGTAATTTTGTTTATTTGGCATTTGGACAAGTCTACAATTTTTCTGTTAAGTGTTCTTATTGTAAAATACATCTTCTTTATTTACACATCGCAGCTAATGTCTTTGTCCAATTCAAGTAGATTTGTTTGTTAGCCTGGACAAATTACTAAGTCTTTGCCGTTGAAGGATTTGAAGATGTTCACCAAGTTCGTCGAGTCGTTCAACATCCCTGTTGGTGATGTCTTTGACAAGCCGCCTTCACTTAGGTGGTCCGCCCATGAATACGATGCGACATTTTCTTCCGCTGGAATTTTATTTTTAAGCTTATGGCGTATGTATCAAGCAAATCGCTCTCTAACGTGGCCAAATCTTGATCATAATCGTTGCCATCACTATCCTCTTCTGGTTCCCAAACAAAGCTTTGGAATATAGTATTTAAAAAGACGTTTCAGATTATTTGTTTGTATAAGCAAAAGCAATGTCTGCAAGCCGGTCAATGGCGCTTCCAAATCTGAGGTATCGTCAAAGCTCTTACATTTGCTGCTTCCGAAATGACACCCTCGTTGTGTCCTAAAATTTGGAATCTTAATCTTAAGACGAATTCTTCTCTATCAAGATGATAATGGACGCCTCCCTTGTCATATAACACACCAAATATGTTTTCTAATACGTCTTGATTCAATCTATAAGACAACACATACTTGAATACAAATCGGCTTGAGTCTAACAGGGTTTCTACTATTTTTTATTTTTCCTGGCCAAAACCCTAATTGACCATCCAGATAAATCAGCGTTTTCCGTTGCTTTGAACACTATTGGTATTGAACCAGGGTTTAAGGCGAGGGCGTTTTTTATCGGTGCAGCCTATGAGGATAGAATATAATTTTAATTTATTTATTATAAGGCAACTCTATGTCATCTGTAGTAAAGTTGTCACTACAGATTCTAGCTGTTTTTGCATTAAAGGCATCCTTTCTTCTACAAAGATAAATCCAAATTTTCAGCAGTTCAGGATCTTTTGGGAAGCTGTGGTATGACACATCGTCTCTTCTTAATTTATTGTTTCCATTATTACACCTACAAACAGTACAAAACATTTTAAAGTTATTTCACATAAAAAAAGTATACAATTTCAATAACAAAATCCAAACTTTACAATTTCAAACTTTGTTTCGCGTTTTCATTTATAATCTCGTGTGACGTCACACAAGTTGTCAAAAATTACAACATCAAAGTGAAAAAGTAGAATCTTGTATTCTTTAATTTTTTTACAGGTATCGTAGTAGTTGTAATGTGTTGCTGCTATGTTGTACGCGGCTCGGCTAATTTAGTGGCTGTACGGTGTTGCTGTTTTCTGAGGTCTCTTATGGAGCAGTCGGTAATTATATGTGTGCTAAAAAGTTATGCATCCTCTATGAAGAAGTTAAATTTTCTCGAAAACGAATCTAACAGTTTTGATGAGAAAATGTGTGTACTATTTTAGGTACATCTCCTTTACTTCAATTAATATTTGCTTGTGCAGAATATCCCATATGTGTCATTCACTTCCATAACATCTATTTCAGGTTAATAGGATTTCAAAGAAAGTTAGAACCCATATAAAGTTCTAACGTTGAAAAAAATTCAATTTAGTGAGGATTCTCTAAAACAACTACAACATGGGTTACTATCAAACTTTATAGTCTAGTTTTATAGTTATTCGACTGGGGCCTGGGGGATCGCTCTACTGAAACTATATTTCGATTTCATCTCATCGACACAAATTTGATGTTGTTCATTTGGTTTCTTTCTTTTTTTTCTGTGCTTGATGTTTATAATTATTACCATCCATGGGCTTGATTATTAAATCACAACGGTACTCCTTCTTCGGAACAACCTCACAAAATATATGCTGATGCCGAATATACTCTTAAAACTTACGATTCTCTTATAAGAATGAACATAAAATCCCAGTTTCACAATTAATGGCACATATTTTAAAACATCGGCCGGGAAGCACTTAATTATGTAATTTTACCCACCAAAAGACATAAATTTACCCGTCCACATAAAACAAATCTTTACTACCCATATAAAAGCTATAAAGTATCACATTTATCCATCCAATATGGTAATAGCTTACTTTTCTGTTGGCAAGAAAAAAAAAAAAAACTTTCAACACCTATCGCGTCTTGTATGCTTGGCTTTTTTGATGATTATCCTCGTTGCCTTGAACAACAATCAATTAACGACCTGTCGTTATTTACCTCCGAGCTCACAGTTGCAATCATCAATTACAAACAAAAAAAACTGCATATATGAATTGCTTAAATACTCTCAACACTAACTCACACTTACACACTCTCTATCGACCAGATTCTCTCCACATAATAATAATTCAATAAATGTCAAACATTTGACAGCTAAAGACTGTTGGCAATAAGCTTTAAGTTGAATGAAGACTAATGGACTGATATAAATACATTTGTGCAACACATCAACATCAGAAACTAAATGCATGTTTAGTAAGAGGGGTGGGGAGGGGTGGGGTGTTTTCCTGTTCTATTGCATCCCTCTACTTTACTTGACCACTTGTCAGTTTTCGAACCTTACCTCTGGAATGCTGCTGTTTATGTTCGATTGAAATTAAAATTCCTTAGAAACGCACACAAACTGATTGTCTTTGAGATAGCAATGTGTATTTCATATCTAAATCTTTACACGTCCATCAAAAGATAACCAATTACTACTGGTTTACCTCCCATTTTAATTGCACACTTAATACAAATCACTCATGTGGTGCTTCGAAAGCAGCTGCCACTTTTGTTCTATGTGGAATCGCGTCACAATTCTATATAAAGGCCACTCTGTTCTATGAAATATGCACAATGCACATTCACAAAAGATAGCCTGCAGCATGAACCAAATCAATAGAATATCGCTTACATAATGATTGCATGTGTAAATGACCTCAAAAAAGTGTTTTTTTTTGTTTGTTAAGTCAGACCCGGGCGCCATTTGAGAAAATGAAAATGATCATAGTGCCCACTTTCAGAGTTTGGTTGTTTGATCTGACCAAAAATGGTAGCGCACACACAACTGACAATCAAATAATGGGTAATTGATAGCTTTACATATAGCCGTAGCGGTTTATTGCACTGCAAGCAGTAGCAGCGACATTATTTTGGTCGTTAGCCACTGTCAAATTAAGTAAATGTCAAATAATGCAGGCGCGTGTTGCTGCGCACGAGACGTTAATGTAAAATAGACCTTCGTAGTTCGTACCTGATGGTGTTACAACGTTATTAGACTTAAAGTATGTAATGTGTGTGTCATTGCAGTTGGAGTTTGAAAAAAAATTACAGTGTCGCAGTACTGCATCTAGATATATGTGTACAAGTTTTATATGATTGCCTTATATTTAGCGGCAAGCGATTTAAATTAATCGCCATTGCGCGGGGACCTGAATTTCCAATGGAAAAAAAACATGAAAATGGCGTGCACTTTCAGAGCATAAACTAGAAAACTGCACTTTAAGGAAACTCTAGGTATATACTTATGGATTGAATGTGGAATTTTAAGGGTTGTGCTAATTAAATTGTCTTACTTTCGAACACGGTTTTATGTTTTGACATGCAAACTATTTTCTGGTTCGAATCTGCAGGTATGTGCTCATGATTTTTTTTACGCAGGTGATTTTAGGAAAACGATAATTAATTTGCCATGTTGTTTGTTTTTTTCTTGTCGTTTAAGCACACAATTGGTGAGGAAAATGATAGACAATAATTTATTTATGATTAAATAAACACATTAATTAAACCATTCCGTTGAAGACCAGGGTCTAGTGAATTACACTCTCAACCAATACGTACTGCGTGCGTTTTATTATTGTCTGCAAAAATGTTCCTATTCACATCATCATTTACTGAAAATAATATATAAAGCACATTTTGATTGCATGTTTTGGTACTTTTTCAACATAATCTCCATCAAAATTTCTTGAAAAGTTTTACGGATTTTTATATTTCCTTGGAATAAAAAAAAATCTGAGAAGCAAAAAATACAAGAAAATCCCCTCAAAATAAGACTAAATGTTTAAGAAATGTAAAGTTTTAGTTTTTTTTTCAATATTTTGATGAAAAATGTCAAAAGTATAACAAAAATTAAAGTTTTCTTAAATTGCATTGATTTATATTTTGTTCCTAATGAAATGTTAGAATGCAATACTGTTTATTCTATTTGCATGTTTCTGAGCTTTTTTTAAGTCTGCGTGTACACTAGGGGTTATGACTTATGCTTATGTGTCACCGTAGCAATTAAAACATGCTCCATTGAAGCCATTATCAACTTAACTTCATTGTACGTGGTAGTAGAAAACTCAGCTTAGAGCGCCATACTGAGATTTGCCAAAGAGGGAACTGTGGGACTCGGAAAATAATAGGTTCAAGGGAAATAGTCTTGATTCTTAGATTTACAGGAACACATCTGTTGGACATTCGAAGAGTTTCGGAGTTGATTTCTAAAAAAGAGTGGGTAGGTCAGAACTTTAATTACACACTCAAAGCAAATACCATCAATTTGTACATAGTATATAGGAACGCCTGACAACTAAATATAACTATAATAATTCCAATTTGATCCGATTATTCAAAAGTCCTGGAGGCCACTTGATCTACACTTACTGTCAAATACCATTATACACACAGGAATGTTTAAGTATGTTAAAAGACTTGGCCATGGTATTCCACGAGCTGTTACTCCATCAAATTTATTTAAACTAGTTAAATCGATCGTTGAAAAAAAAATGTTGTGAAAATTTGATTTCCGAATTTCTTGTACTACTCGTATAAAGCAAGTTATGGATTCGTGCAAAAAAAAATTCGAACAATCAAACATGACATTACGATCATAGAGAACTCCAAAAAAGTGAGTCCCCCAATTCCGTCTGCAGCAGCATAACAGCAGTTCCCATACATTTTTTTTGGGCCAAAAACAAAAATCTTATTTTTCTCAAAAACCGCTCCAACGATTTTTATAAAAATAAAAATTGTTCATTAATAAATGGAAAATGAACATTTCGATAATTTTTTTTGGAAACAAATTGTTATAGTAGTAGCATTTTTTTGGTCTTCTATTTTCTGTGAAACGGTTAATTTAATTTTTTTTTAAATTTTTTGCGCAGAAGCCCCTAAAAAGTTTAAACACTAATATAAGCCAAAATTTTTCAAAAAAAAACTTTTTTTTTGGAAATTAAAAAAAAATTTTTTTTTTGAAAACTCAAAATTTCGAAAACGGCTTTATGGATTTTTTCGAAACTTCGTATTTGGTTATTTTTTGACATTATTTTGAATAATTAAAAAAACTACATTCCTAAAATAAAAAACAACAATAATATTTAAAGCCAGTAAGTAAGACCCACAAGTAGCACCATGTCGTTCGCAGCTTTGAGAAACCCCTGGGGAGTTCTGACCTACTGATCACCGTTTATTGAAAACAATCGAAAGGTACCAGTGAAATATTTGACGGTGGATTATTTGAGATGATGCCCGACCATACCCAATATACCGCGCCTTGGAACAGTGTGGCTAAATGCCAATACATGATTTTTGTGTCTAATTCTGTTTTCTATTGGTGTTCTCGTATAGGAAAATTTGTAGAGGCTACTGGGTTAACATAAAAGTTGTAGTCTGCTTGAATTTCCATGTAGGTATTTCATAATTATCTTATGATAAAAAGAGGTCTTTTTACAATCATTGCACTATTTAAAAGGTTTCAATGGCTACGGTTGATGTAGTCCTCATGGAACTATAGTTCGATAGTATTTAATATTCCTCGCATTAAACAATTTATAGTAATACTCGCTCTTTTAGAAACCCTCAACAATTTGCCCAGATATTATTTCCCTTTAGTAGTGCAACATGAATATTTCCTTCCTATTACGCTAATCAAAACTTCAAAGCCATAATGTGCATCGGAAATGTCAATTTAAATCCTTCATCCTTTTGTCCCTACTACTCGCATTGTGTTAAGGGTAGTGAAAAAAACTACCCCTTCGTATTTTATTGCAATTCTCCTATATTTCAATGCTTAATATTAGACGTCTCACTGAACGATGCAAAAAAATACTAAAAACGCTTTGACAAATGACAATAGGACCTTTTTAGACCATTCTACTTAGGCCTTTTATTTTAATCCAAAAAAAAATCCTTTCAAACCCATTTCATCCATTAACGCCATTTTCATATACACTACGTTTTTTCCATAATCCAGCATCTAAGGAAACCACACAGCTCTCTATGTCCCTTGAGTACAAATAATGTCAACTATCTGCATTTTTTACTATAATATTCCAACAATACAGGTTGTTTCCTTTTTTCTAAGCACCAGGCTGGAGTTGAGTTGCATGCCACAAACAGTAGCTATAAAATTTAAACAAAAAAGCAAAGAGCCGAATCATTAACGCGCGTTGAACTAAATTGCAAACAGCATGCAACATGGCACTTTGCTCCATCTACCGCCGCAAAAAGTTTATCTGTTGTTGTTGCTGCTTGTGTGTCCGTTTCTGCAGGCAATGATCCATAAATCCTGGGGCTAACATTTAACTAAACGAGCGGCATGGCAAAGAAAGAACCACTAGCTACCTATTTTCAACAAAAAAAATATTTGTTATAGCTTAGTTTCTGCTTCTGCTGTGGCTCGTGTTACAGAGTATGGCAAAAAAAAAAATGGTGTACCACAAGAGTGCGGGGTTGGGCATCTCTTATTTATTTTTATTACTTTCGTTGCTATGTGTCGGCCCGCTGTAGTTAATTTTTGGTTTTAAATTAAAAGCCGCTACGGAAATATGGTGTCGATGAAGCCTTAAATAATCGTAGTCTCTCTTTGAGGCCTTATCTGCTTCTGCAGGTATATTTACTCTTTGCAAACGACGTAAGCTGACATAAAGTTTTGATTAGCTTTTCATATGTTTTTTTCTTTGACTTTTTTTCAAAAGACCCGTGTTCGCTTAATTACACTCAATGATTACTTATTGTATTTATTTTCTATCAATTTTGTTTGCAAAATAAAAATATATATCCAAAGAAGAAAAAAAGTGAAAAGAGATGAGATAATGATGCTGCGTAGTAAGTGAGGTACTTGTACTTGTCGTCGTTAGAGAGAAGATAGAAAGAAACATGACTTCATAATCATCGGGATACAATTGAAATTTGAGACTGTTGAAGCCTGAAGTTGGATCAGCCCAGTGTGTTCGCAAATGACATAATTACAAGTGGTGGTACATACGTAATAATTTTGATGGATTATTATTATCAAGTCGGCCATTCATCACATCACAGGGTACTTAGTAGTAAATTGCAGACTTCCAGGCAATTCATGATTGAAGGTGGGCTGTAGGCAGCAAATATAATGAACATTTTAAGTGTCTCTTCTAAAGTTCAGATTGAATATAGTATAGAATATGCGAATAACTTGTCATCGTTGAATTTTAAGTCTTTTGTTTGTCATTAAGCGTGTCGTCTGGTTTCGAGTGCTTAATTCATTAGATGATGATTTAATATCGAATATCAATGAAAACAGAGTTTAGATTTAGAAATGATGCAGTTGGGCATAATAATCGGTTGAGTTAGTCATAAGAGAAACATGATATGGAATTCCGGATCTTAAGATTTTGTTAACACAACTTACATACATATAATTTTGTGAACATTTCTAAGGCTGAATACATGCTCTTTTGAATTGACTTTTAATCATTAAAATTTCACCATTTTTTAGAGAAGATTTTCATCCCTGCTGGCGGAAAATGTATTTTCCCATTTTAACTTGCGTAGGTATTATTTGTCAAGTTTTAAATTCGTAAAAATTATCGAACTCGAGATTTTGATCAAATTTAATAATTGATTTTTTTTTTTTTTTTTTTTTTTAACTATATATGGACTGCTAGTCGATTGTCATTTCCATACTCTCAATAGAAAAGGGGGTGAACGATCTTCACCCCACTCGGAGCAAAGTATCAAACAAAAATATTACTTTCAAAAGCCATCTATTGCCACTCTTGGCATGTCCACCATATTTAGTCAACAGGCAAAGGAACTAGGACCACCTAGTGATATCTATAGAAAGTCACCAATTGCCGTAGTGCTGAGGGACTATAAGAAAAAATCCTTATTTCATTTTATGAAAGAGATTGCTTTTAGAGTTCCATTGGAAATAAAACAAATAAGAATCTAATTTTAGCTTTCCAATAAAATAAGTTTATAAATGTATTTACAAAATTGTTTCTCTTTGGTTACTTGTCCGTTTCAGTTATGCTTTTTTGCCGATTTGTGAAATGCCTTTTGACGCTGCAAAATATTTTGTTGTTTGTGGACTAAGAAATATTTAAATGCACGTTTTAAATGTTAACTTATACTACGCAGTATCTCGCTTCGTCGAAAAGTTAAAACAAAAACTTAAATGTAATTTAAGCTTATACTATGTTCCCACCGAAACTAAATCTAAGATTTCGTAGATTTCAGTCCAAATCTTCCGATTTCACCATATAGTTTTGGGATTTCGAAATCCGAGATTTCGTTGAAATCACAACGAAATCCCAGTACCTATGTGGGCCATTCATAGTGAACGAGTCCATTTTAAACTTCACCATACTTAGGTGAAAATGTTTGTATGTGCAAATTACGATCTTTCACTATAACGATAAGGAGATAAAAAGAGAAAGTATGAATTTTTATTTGACAACGTGGCTTGGGTTGATGAATTAGATAAACAAAAATGGTTGTTGTTTGTGCTTCTGAGAGACGAAAAATCGTGGATTTGGTGGTGTAAATCTCGAAATTTTCCTTCTGAAATCTCAGATTTCGTTTTGGTGGGAACCTATTATTAACTGCATTTGTTACATTTTGTTCATCCCGTCGAAAGGTCAACAAAAATTAAATTGACATTTGATCTAGTTTTAATCGCATTCCGCTCATCCCAAAGAACTATAATATAATTGCTAATTTTTTTCTGTATTAAATAGAGAAAAGGTAATTTTTGGATTTGTATGGGGATGTATTTGACAAAAAGTCCCTTAAGCACTAGTACTTGCTAATATTCATGATTTCCGCTGGGAGTTGGGTGGCGCTCGTTTGGTCCAGATGAGGAGAGATCCAACGCGAAGTTGGCTCCTAGCAGTCCATATCTAGTATATCAATGGATAATACGATGAAAGCGAAACTAATTTTTTGATTCAATTCTGTCTGTCTGGCCGCAAACCTATAGCCTAAACAGGCAGATGAATTTTCTTCAACCATGGTACATATTGTTTTTTTTCGGTAATATGCCCTTACGTTTATAAATTTGGTTTAAGATTAAAAATTTCGGTACCTGGCATACTTCAATTTTTTCTATAGCCAAAAAGTTAAATCTTTTTTTCTCAAAAATGGCTCCAACGATTTATATAACAAGTAAATACACGACTGTGTATTCGCACGTACTTTCTCTTATGTTCAATCACATCGTATGCAAAATATTCTTAGTAGACACAAGCAAAATATATTTTTAAAGTCGTTTTTTCTAAAAAAAACTCAGAATACCAATATTAAATATTTAATTATATAAACTTAAAAATAAAATTAAAAAAAAAATCGATCATCTTTTTTTGAAATACATACTTATTTTTTCAAAAATTCCAAGAAACATATTGTTTGAAAATTTCGCAAAGCAGTATCATTTAGAATTTGGAGGGCCTCCGGTATAAAATGTTCATAGAAATTTGTTTAGCCGTTTATAAGATAGGTGAAAATAGAATAAATGTTCGTTTATTCATTTTTATTTACCATTAACTTATACCTAACTTTAAGCTAGACGAAAATTCATAAAACTAGCGTACTTATCAATAACTTATGGTTATATGGCAGTTACCGGTAATAAATTTTAATTTAAAAAAATGATTTACCAAAATGTAGGTAATATTTATTATGGTATACTGAATTTTGTATCTAAATCGTTGGAGCCGTTTTTGAGATAATTGAGATTTTAAATTCTTTTCCCCAAAAAATTGTGCTAACAAAAAGATTTAAAAATGAATCGAGCCAATCACCTGGAATTGATGGGCCCACTTTTTCGTGTTCAATATCATAGTAATGTTCGTTTTTTTTTTTAAATGCAAGACATGCCCTTATATCTATGAAATGAAATGTAATTAAAATGTAATTTTTATAATATGTTTGTCAAAATATGATTATTTTTGGTATGTACTTCAATATCAAGAAAATGGTTCTATTTCTTGGTTTTTGATTTTCTAGAAAACGGTTTATTTGCTTTTTTTAATTTTAAAATTTAAAAAAAAACTAATTTTTTCAAACAAAAAAAATATTGTTCTTTGAAAACTAATATTTCGAAAACGACTTATATTATTTCTTTCAAACTTTGAAGTTAGGGTTTTTTGACATTTCCCAGAATGTTCAAAAAACCATCTCCCTAATCCTAAAACAAATAACACAGCTATCTCTATAAAAATGTTAAGAACAGTTACGAAAATGTTTTTGATAAAAAATATGTTTTTTTTATGTTTTATTTTTTCTTTTTAATTTCGATATTATGTACTATAGGGCAAGTTTTGCATTTGGAAAAAAATCGAACTCGAGATTTCATTCAAAATTGAAATTACGAAGATGGAGTAGATCAAGATAGTGGGTCCCCCAATTCCATCTGTATGTCTGTAGAACGATCTATAGCCTTAACGGCTGAAGCTATTTTCTTCAAACTTGGCACTAAGCTCTTTTGGTGATTGTCTCAAATAGATTTTAGAATGTTTTTTTTTTTAGTCCCAAAAATAGGGGTACTTGCCATACAATGACATCTTAATTATCTCGAAAACAGATGTAATGATTTTGATAAAAATTAGTGTGTGCACTCCTGTTGGTAGAGTTACATTTTGGCCAACATTTTTGTTTACATATTTTATTATAAACGGTACCTGCCACACAAGCATTTCTTTTTATTTTCGACTTTCTTATAAACGGCTCTATCGATTACGATCAAAATTTTTATATTGGTGATTAGAATTATAAACAATACTGTATATCAACATTTTCGAAAAATATTTTTTTGTAGGATTTTTGAAAAAAAAACTTATTTGCAAAATCAATATTTCGAAAATGGTTGGGTGTTTTTTTTGGAAATTTTGTTTTTAAGTTAAAATTATTAAATATTTAAAATTGCCATACCAATTTGTTCTTAGAAATATATTAAAGAAAATTTGTATATACCTACAAAATTATTTGAAAAAAAATCTTTAAAATATATTTAGCCGTTTCTATTAAGAATATTTTGCATACGATGTGAGCGAACTTAAGAGCAAGTACGTGCGATCCAGTCCTGCATTTTATTTTTCCTAAAAATATTTACAAAATTTTATACATACAATTTTTACTTGCGATTATAGGTAATATTAGGCAAGTTACGCATTCGTAAAAAATTTTTTTTTTCTAACAATTAATCATGACATTACGATCATAGAGAACATCAAAAAAGTGGGTCCCGCAATTCCGTCTGCCTGTCTGTCTGTAAAACGATCTACAGCCCAAGCCGATGAACCGATTTTGTTCAAACTTGGTGCTTAGGCGTTTTAGGTGATTGTACAAAATCGATTTTTGAATCGTCGTCTTAGATCCAAAAATAACAGTACTTGCCATACAAATTTTTCTACCATCTTAATTATCCCGAAAACGGCACCAATGATTTTAATCAAAATTGGTGTGTGTACTACTACGGACATGGTCTACATTTTGGATAAACGTTTTTTTTCAAATATTTTGTTATTAACGGTACCTGCCATACAACCATTTTATTGATTTTCGAATTTCTCATAAACCGCTTAACGGATTTCGATCAAAAATGTTATAAAGGAGTTGCTCCAAATTCTAAACAATCATGCATTTCAAAATTTTCGAAAAATAGTTTTTTTGGATATTTGAAAAAAAAATGTTTTTTTTTTTGAAAATTCAAAATTTTGAAAACGGGGAACAATTTTTTTCAGAAATTTTGTCTCTGAATTTATATTATTAAATATTTAAAATTTCCATACAATTTTTTTTTTTTTTTGGAAAAAATTTAAGAATTTTAATATATAAAAAATTAAGTGAAAAACGACTTTAAAGATACATTTAGCCGTTTCTATTAAGAATCTTTTGCATATAATGTGATCGAACATAGCAGGAAGTACGTGCGATCCAGTCGTGCATTTTATTTTTAAACCGCTCCAGTTATTTTAAATTTGTTTTGGAAATATTCTTATTTGACAAAAACTTTAAATGGAATTTTTTTCTCAAATTATAAAAGCGATAAAAACCTAGGGTGGGAGGGAGTAGGGGGTGTGGACTGGGGTTAGATATAAGAAGAAAATTGTATGAGAATGTATTCTTATTTATAACGATTAAGTAGTATGTAAGCTGTGAATTTTAAATGGTCATGATGTTTTAACTTCCATTCAGATCAAAAACTTATATTTAATGGATAACTATTTTAACAAGTAAAAACAGTGAATTTGGAACGTATCCTGATGTTGTGGAGTTCGAATTTTCTTTTAACAGTTCGTAGAAGATTCGTTTTTTGTAGCATATATTATGTTCCGTTGACAAACAAAAATTAAAATTGCAAGAAGTGCTCCGAGAATAGAATATATTATGCAAGAAATAACAGAATTAAAGTATTATTGCTTAAACATTGATGACGAACCCTGAACATAGTCCGTTTGGGTCCTTATTACACTACGTGATGGCAATTGGTAAAAACTACGGCAATGGTGTTGCTTTCAGTACTATCCAGTGCTGTCTCCCACTGAAGAGAAACAAACATGAAAAGTAGCATAGCACGATTTGTAACATTGTAAGCAAAATTCAAATTAAAAATCCTCTTATGATTCATTTAAGTTTTATATTTTATTTATTTTTTTTTAATATCGTAAGAAACGAAATAAGCAGTTTTCGGGAACACTTCCAATTTTAAATTTCCATTTCCCTTGTATTTTATTAGGTATGAATATCAACTGTACTAAGAGAAATGGAGACATGACAAATTTGATGCCACATCTATTAGAAATGTAAAACGTAAGACATTTCCGTTTTAGTTCAAGTGTTGTTCGATCTTAAATCTCCATCTGTCTTCTGATACCTTCCATTACATAAATTCAATTTAAATGACTCTTAAAGTATCACACTCATTCATGTCCATGTCCAAGATCACAAACGATGTCTTCATTTAGAAACACCACTCTATCCCGATAGACCATTGGTCTTAAATGTCTTATCTTCACCTCTAGCGGAAGCTCAAGTGACTTGACATCCCAAGCATCACAACACACATTAAATGACTCAATTAAACTCTTGAGACTTTAAGTTCCATTTGACTCTGATTGCAAGACCTAATCAAAATAATTACGCATCCATTTCGGTTCCACTCTGATTCATTTCAAGAACTACCTATTTATCCTTGAGAATTGATGCCATTCCATGAAATATAATCTCTTCAACTTGTCTAGGGGGATAATCGCTTAAGATCTCTTCTATATGTGTATAATATTATGCTTGCAAGGTACTCGTATACGACAAAAATTAGATCCAGCATTTCATCATATATAGAAACCAGCAGACAGGAAGTCCAAGTTGTTATTAAGATGGCTATGGCGCTAGAATGAAGTTGTGACACAATGACTGCCCGTGACAAGAGCATAACATTTAATTACATTTAAAAAGCGCACAATCACGATATGAGGCTTAAAAATATATTTCCGTATCTTATTTCTGTCAAGGTTATAATATTGCGATAGGATTAGATTAAGACGTCAGGCATGTCATAAAGCTGATTTGTGCTTGTGTTGGTGTTATGATGGGACTTAGTGGAATATTATGAAATTAAAAGTTAATTTTTGTCAAAGTCTTATTAAAGAAATCTGAGATTCTATAACCTTGACGATGCAGGTGTCAATAACAAAAGACAAAAACAAAAATTAGATAAACTTGCTTTGCAAAACCAAACATTTTTAACAACACTGACATTGATAGATTATCCCATTAAATCTCTGAATAGCTATGCAATTAATTAGAATGAAATAGCGAATATATATTTAATTATAATAAATACGAAACAGTAACCATTTAAAAAAAAAACTGACATTATACCATGTTATTATGGATTGTTTGTATGTATTCTGCAAGTCAGTTCATTATTTCTAATTTTTATTCACAGTTATAAATTAGTTCTAATTAAAAAGTAGAGTGTTTGTGTTACATGATATTTTACAACGTGACTAATAAATTCATTGGCTGACGGCTAATGATTGTCGGCGTGATTATATGGTTTGACTAATGGTGTTAACTTGCCTCTTTGTACTCTTGACTGCATTTTAGAAACCTAGATTTAATCGATTTTTGTTTCGAAATGAATGAATGTTATTTGTTCAAAGAAAGTGAGTTTGTGTTTACATATTTTTAAACATTAAACTTTTTTAATAATAATTAATAATATTTATATAAGAATAAATTGCGCGACTAGATTGCACGAGTGTTAGCAGCTACAGCTAGATATGTTTTTGAAGTAAGTTTTTGCTTATATTTTTAAACAAAAATTACTTTAAATTTTTTATTAAAATAATTTAAGTATTTAAATACATATCAAAAATTAAAAACATAATTTCAAAGAAATACGTCGAAATATTGAATATTCAAAAATTTAATATACATTTTTTTTTATCCAAAAACAAATATTTTTTAATAGGACCAGTTTTTATGGTGTTATCTTTTGTTTTTGAAATACAAAACTTGACTCATAATGCCTATATTGCAGGTATGAAGATGCCATTTGAATTCTTAGACAAATACTGCAAACAAAATTTTAAAAACAAAATGTTTTCTTTTGTATAAAATTTTGAAAATACAGTAGACGCTCGATATAGTGAATCTCGTTCGAGTGAACTATCCAATATAGTGAACACACAAAATTTTATACAGGATACTCTAAATAGTGAACAAGGAAAATCTTGCTATAGTGAACACAGATTTTTTTTTTCGCAGAATTTTCCATCTACAATGCGTACATAGCTTGTCGATAGGGTTTTACCGTTTAGTTTCATGTCGTTTTAACCATAAACTCCTCAAATGTGTTTGTGTCTGCTGTGTCCTATTTCATCAAAGGATGCTGTTATTTATATTGATAAGGTCATTGAATGGGCGGTACATATTAATGCAGATTAGTCTGACATTTTAGTTTTAAAATATTTACAAATATAGCTGTCGAAAACAATTTTAAAATTAGGAAAAACACGAACGAAAGTGACGAATTATTTTCCCACATTTTAATTTTTTGTTATACGAGTTCAATACTTTATTTCTACCTTGGTAACCGATAGGTAATATTAATTTCCATCAATTTGTTTGTTGTTGTTTTTATGAGTTAAAGAGCTTTATTTTATGTTTTTTTTGTGTTATTCACGTGATATGAAATTTCCTATTTTTTTATATTGATGAAATTTATCTTTAATGTTTGTAAAATTGCTTATTTACACTAAAGAATTATAAAAAAGTTGTATGTACTTCACACTACTTAATGTGCGTAGTTTTTATTAAATTTAGCTTTGAAAAACTAATGAAAATCCTCTCCCGAAATAGTGAACAATCTCGAAATACTGACCATGCCTGGTTCTTATTACTTCACTATATCGAGCGTCTACTGTATTAAACAAAAATTGGATCGCGTATTTAAAGTGATTATTAATATGAGTCAAATATTTTATTTTCAATAAAATTCACTAAGAATCGATTTTTGAAAAAAAAATTGATTGAATCCGTTTATTGGAAAAAAAAAATCGTAACATTTGTAAGATATTCGAGTATTTCAGAAAATGTCAAAAAATACTAAATAAATATTTAAAAACTTCGATTACATAAGACATTTTTGTAACTGTGTTTTCAATAAATTTTTATTTGCGATATAGGCACCATAGAGCAAGTTTTGCGCTTGGGAAAAAATCGAACTCGAGATTTTAATCACAATTCGTCTATCTGTCTATAGAGCGATCTACAGCCTAACCGGCTTAACCGATTTTTTCAAACTTGGTGCTTGGGCGTTTTAGGTGATTGTCCAAAATAGATTTTTGAATCGGTGTTTTAGTCCCAAAAATAACGTTAAAAATTGGTGTGTGTACTACTTTAAGTATGGTCTACATTTTGGCCGATTATTTTTTAAATATTTTGTTATTAACGCCATGCAACCATTTTATTGATTTTCGAGTTTCTCACAAACGGCTTAACGGTTACGATCAACATTTGTATACAGGAGGTCCTTCGCTCTCTAAATAATACTTCATTTCAAAATTTTCGGAAAATAGTTTCTTTGGATTTTAGAAAAAAAAATATTTTTTTGAAAATTCAATATTTTGGAATATTGGAATATTTTTTTTGTAATTTTGTATTTAAATTTATATTATTAAATATTTAAAATGTTCATACCATTTTTTTTTTTTAATTTATGAATTTTTATATATACAAAATTTATTGAAAAGCAACATTAAAAATACATTTAGCCGTTTCTATTAAAAATCCTTGGCATATAATGCGATCGAGATCCTGTCGTGCGTTTTATTTTACTTACGATGGTACCAGGTACTATAGAGCAAGTATTGCATTTGAAAAAAAAAATCGAACTCGAAATTTTACTAAAACTTGACATTTTAATGACAGAGAACACCAAAAAAGTGGTATTTTTGATTCGTTGTTTTGGCCGCAAACATAATCGTACTTCCTATACAATTTTTTTGCCACCTTAATTGTCTCTAAAACGGCTCTAACGATTTTGATAAAAATAAGTATGTGCACTACTTCAGGTATACACTACATTTTGGTAAAAACCAACCTTTTTTTTAATTTTCGATCTTCTCATACACTGCCCCACGGATTTGGATAAAAAATTTTGCATAGAATGTCGTTCGAATTCTAATTAATACCCCACACCAATATTTTTTGAAAAATACTTTATTTTTGAAAATTCAATGTTTCGAAAACGGGTGCATGATTTTTTTAAAATTATGTTTTTAAATATATATTGTTAAATGCTTATAATTCTCATATACATATTTTTTTTTATAAAAAAATATTACAGAATTTGGCTTATAAAAATGTTGTGCCTACGATGTGATCGAACCTGAGACCAAGTACGTGCGATGCAGTCGTTCATTTTTCTTTAAGAAAAGTTTTTTAAAAATTCTGTTAACATTTCTTTTCAAAGTATGTATGTATTTAGAAGTTTACTTATAAAAAAATCAACTAAAACGTTTTCCACAAAACTGAAAACCAAAAAATGGGTCAAAATGGTACCAGAAATTACCATTTTTCGCACAAAGAAATTACGAAAATATGAGTTTTCGTTTTATTAAATAACAGATTGTTTCTTATAAAAATAGTCATAGCAGTTTTTGAGACGAATAAGATTAACTTTTTTGACTGTATGCCGGATACCATTATTTTTGGTCTTAAACAAAATCAAAATCAAATACACGTAGGTACCCCTTGCTCTTATGTTATATCATATCGTAAGCAGAATATTCTTGATCGTTTTTTGTTTAATTTTGTATATAGGTACAACATTTCCTATATTTGTTTTAATGATTATTTTAAGTACTTAACAATGTAAATTCAAAAACAGAAAAATATTCCAATTTTCAGACAAAAAAAATATTTTCCCAAAATTTTTGTATTTAGAATTTGAAGGACCTCCTGTATAAAAAATTTGATCGAAATCCCTCGAGCCTTTTATAAGAATGTCAAAAGTAAACAAAATTGTTGAATGACAGGTACCGTTAATATAAAAATAGGTATGTAAAAATGTTTATACCACAATGTAGAATATACCTGACAGATGTTTTTAAATCAAAATCGGTAGAGCGGTTTTCGAGATAATTAAGACGGTAGACAAAATTGTACGGCAGGTACCGTTGTTCTCGAGGCTAAAAGCAATGTTAAAAAATATATTTGAGACAATCGCTTAACGGACAGACAGAATTGTGAAACTCATTTTTTTCGTCTCTGCTATCTGTTTTTTTTTTAAATCTATTTTCTGAGAGAAAGTAAACGTACATTGTATTAGCACTCCGTCGTTTTTGAGTTTTTCTATAACAGTTTGTTGACAATTGAATGAGTGCGATATATTCTGTTACATCTTCAAACCACCCTGATAAGTATTATTATTAAGAACTAACCTATTTGAGTTTTCGGAAACCTTGTTTTTTTATTTAAGAATATTTAAATTACTACATTCCCTATCTACGACATTGCCCGTTTACTGTAGCCATTTTTTTTTTACAAATTAAAGCCTACCATTTCCGAGAACAACCTTCTCATTTCACACTCTTATAGTCAATTATTCCATCGTCGTAAGCCCATTGCCTGCTTTTCCAAGTTTGGTCCTTATTGTTGTTGGTTTTCATTAAACCTTCCCCCAACAATGTTTTGGTCCTTTTCGAAATTATTTTCACGCGCCATAACATTTCACAAAGTTGTGACTTTAATTTGCCATTCAAACACCATACGCATCCGTAAACATACACTCAACTCGACCGTGAAGCATACCAAGTGTTGCTGGTATAGGTATACCTTTTTCTACCTACATTTATCATCAGCTATATAGCGGTAGAATAAAAGAATCAACATCTCAAGGATTGCATAATAGGAACAGTGGTAAGAGCAGTGTATATTTTAGTTTCTTCATGTGCAACCAGCACTTGCACGTTCAAGAACATTTCTTAGTTCATTATCCCACATTTAGAGAAAGAGGGGCGAACTCAAGCCTCGCACTTCTTCAAACAAAGTGGAAAACTTCTCCTCGACGGACGTGGTGGTATATACCTCCTTGTAGCCAAGAGTATCTGGTGTAGGTATCCAAGTTTAATTCTATTCAAGTGACACACACCTCATGTGAAGTGAAGTTGTGTACAGTTTTGTGAAAAATCACACAGGGAGGCATAATACACAAATAATGATTCCCAGAGGCACACTTATGTTACCTGCCTCAAGCTTCGAAACCATGACCAAACTATATCATGAAGGAATAGTTAGAAAAAAATATCAAGAGATAACCTGAGGCTAAATGCGACACACCAGGAACCACCTACCCTACCCTATACCCCTTTCCAGCCTTACTCAGCCACAGCATCTGGTCCAATGTCAATGTCAAGAATTGATCGCTTGAACATGGTTAAGTTTTGTGTACTTATATGGCCCCTCGGGGATGGGAAGTTAATATGGAGCCAAAGCCAACGATAAGCCAGACCTTAAATAACAACAACTGCTACGGTGTATTTACTCACGAGCACAAGTATTGTTTGTTTCAATGACGAATAAAAAAATCGATAAAGATAACTTGAGTCACTTAATAACTCGACTGTAGTAGAGCCGTTAAGAATTGGACTGACGGGGGGCCTATTGTGTAAGGAGAATGGTGCGACGGTCAGCAGTGCCGGTTGGGTTTATTTGTTCCACAAAATGCAGTTCCACTGAATTGGCAATGATCTCACATTTGCGAGATAGTAGAAACATAGGTGAATTTTACCAAAAGGTGTTAAATCGTTTGAACTTTTTAAACCTTAAAAATAATTGAGTTACAAATTTGACGTTAGAGGAACCTTTCAAAGCAGAAGTGTTTTAAAAAAATCATGACACTCTTTAGTTTTTGAGCCTTGAGCCTATTTGATTAACCCTTAACCAGCGACTTTTTAAAATATTATTATTTTATTAAATCGTGTGGGCTATTGGGGAAATTACTCTTTAGATAAAAGGTCTGACCCTTACAAACGGGCTTGCGGTTTTTCGATTTTTATGTAATCAAATTTCATGGCAGTGAGCAAAAAGAAGTCTCCACAGGACCGATCGACACGCAAATTCATTTTGAAAAATTCAAAATAAGATACATTCAAGTATGATTAAGATTTTCAGGTTAATTATATGTTATTAATATACTTAGCTACATCATACATGTTGTACACACATACGATACATTTATTATGACCGTGAAACAAAAAAGAATCTATCGTTTTGAAGCTGGCGTTGAGTAATTACTTGAAAATAACGATAGCAGTTAAGATAGGTTGTGGCCCGGACCGTGCATCGATCTGAAACGGTAAGCTACAAATTCAACTTCACAAATAATCAATTTAATTTTTTTTTATTTACATTTGATTGATATTTTGATGGACAGAATAATGAGAGTTCAAGGTTGTGTTTGTTATGTGATTAGTTGAAGATTACATTTACCTTAATTGAATAAAAAAAAGAAAATCAAAAAAAAAACAACCCGGTAATTGGTACACGCGTATCTTTACTTGAAATTCTTTGATGGAAAAGACTGACGGCACAATTAAATTGGGGATAATGTTTTAAGATATAAATTATTTTAATTTTAAATGTCATGCTGAGGTTTGAAGTTTGTTTTTTCTGGGAATTAAAACATAAAGAGAAAAGCAAGCGCCGCCATAGGTATAATGTTGTTTTGACAAGCTCAAAATTCCCTAAGCGTTGATTTAAAAATTGCCCTTATAATTTAGAAGCCGATTACATTCGCAAGCAGCCAAGAAGAATAGTTATTGCATTTAAGTCGCACGATGACCTATTTTGCTCACATAAATGTGCCCTTTTAGAATCACTATCTTTTTACTAAATTCTTAAATTTATTTTCCTTTTTTAAATCTGTCTCTCTCTCTTCTTACTTCTTACTTCTTACTTCTTACTTCTTACTTCTTACTTCTTACTTATTACTTCTTACTTCTTACTTCTTACGTCTTACTTCTTACTTCTTACTTCTTACTTCTTACTTCTTACTTCTTACTTCTTACTTCTTACTTCTTACTTCTTACTTCTTACTTCTTACTTCTTACTTCTTACTTCTTACTTCTTACTTCTTACTTCTTACTTCTTACTTCTTACTTCTTACTTCTTACTTCTTACTTCTTACTTCTTACTTCTTACTTCTTACTTCTTACTTCTTACTTCTTACTTCTTACTTCTTACTTCTTACTTCTTACTTCTTACTTCTTACTTCTTACTTCTTACTTCTTACTTCTTACTTCTTACTTCTTACTTCTTACTTCTTACTTCTTACTTCTTACTTCTTACTTCTTACTTCTTACTTCTTACTTCTTACTTCTTACTTCTTACTTCTTACTTCTTACTTCTTACTTCTTACTTCTTACTTCTTACTTCTTACTTCTTACTTCTTACTTCTTACTTCTTACTTCTTACTTCTTACTTCTTACTTCTTACTTCTTACTTCTTACTTCTTACTTCTTACTTCTTACTTCTTACTTCTTACTTCTTACTTCTTACTTCTTACTTCTTACTTCTTACTTCTTACTTCTTACTTCTTACTTCTTACTTCTTACTTCTTACTTCTTACTTCTTACTTCTTACTTCTTACTTCTTACTTCTTACTTCTTACTTCTTACTTCTTACTTCTTACTTCTTACTTCTTACTTCTTACTTCTTACTTCTTACTTCTTACTTCTTACTTCTTACTTCTTACTTCTTACTTCTTACTTCTTACTTCTTACTTCTTACTTCTTACTTCTTACTTCTTACTTCTTACTTCTTACTTCTTACTTCTTACTTCTTACTTCTTACTTCTTACTTCTTACTTCTTACTTCTTACTTCTTACTTCTTACTTCTTACTTCTTACTTCTTACTTCTTACTTCTTACTTCTTACTTCTTACTTCTTACTTCTTACTTCTTACTTCTTACTTCTTACTTCTTACTTCTTACTTCTTACTTCTTACTTCTTACTTCTTACTTCTTACTTCTTACTTCTTACTTCTTACTTCTTACTTCTTACTTCTTACTTCTTACTTCTTACTTCTTACTTCTTACTTCTTACTTCTTACTTCTTACTTCTTACTTCTTACTTCTTACTTCTTACTTCTTACTTCTTACTTCTTACTTCTTACTTCTTACTTCTTACTTCTTACTTCTTACTTCTTACTTCTTACTTCTTACTTCTTACTTCTTACTTCTTACTTCTTACTTCTTACTTCTTACTTCTTACTTCTTACTTCTTACTTCTTACTTCTTACTTCTTACTTCTTACTTCTTACTTCTTACTTCTTACTTCTTACTTCTTACTTCTTACTTCTTACTTCTTACTTCTTACTTCTTACTTCTTACTTCTTACTTCTTACTTCTTACTTCTTACTTCTTACTTCTTACTTCTTACTTCTTACTTCTTACTTCTTACTTCTTACTTCTTACTTCTTACTTCTTACTTCTTACTTCTTACTTCTTACTTCTTACTTCTTACTTCTTACTTCTTACTTCTTACTTCTTACTTCTTACTTCTTACTTCTTACTTCTTACTTCTTACTTCTTACTTCTTACTTCTTACTTCTTACTTCTTACTTCTTACTTCTTACTTCTTACTTCTTACTTCTTACTTCTTACTTCTTACTTCTTACTTCTTACTTCTTACTTCTTACTTCTTACTTCTTACTTCTTACTTCTTACTTCTTACTTCTTACTTCTTACTTCTTACTTCTTACTTCTTACTTCTTACTTCTTACTTCTTACTTCTTACTTCTTACTTCTTACTTCTTACTTCTTACTTCTTACTTCTTACTTCTTACTTCTTACTTCTTACTTCTTACTTCTTACTTCTTACTTCTTACTTCTTACTTCTTACTTCTTACTTCTTACTTCTTACTTCTTACTTCTTACTTCTTACTTCTTACTTCTTACTTCTTACTTCTTACTTCTTACTTCTTACTTCTTACTTCTTACTTCTTACTTCTTACTTCTTACTTCTTACTTCTTACTTCTTACTTCTTACTTCTTACTTCTTACTTCTTACTTCTTACTTCTTACTTCTTACTTCTTACTTCTTACTTCTTACTTCTTACTTCTTACTTCTTACTTCTTACTTCTTACTTCTTACTTCTTACTTCTTACTTCTTACTTCTTACTTCTTACTTCTTACTTCTTACTTCTTACTTCTTACTTCTTACTTCTTACTTCTTACTTCTTACTTCTTACTTCTTACTTCTTACTTCTTACTTCTTACTTCTTACTTCTTACTTCTTACTTCTTACTTCTTACTTCTTACTTCTTACTTCTTACTTCTTACTTCTTACTTCTTACTTCTTACTTCTTACTTCTTACTTCTTACTTCTTACTTCTTACTTCTTACTTCTTACTTCTTACTTCTTACTTCTTACTTCTTACTTCTTACTTCTTACTTCTTACTTCTTACTTCTTACTTCTTACTTCTTACTTCTTACTTCTTACTTCTTACTTCTTACTTCTTACTTCTTACTTCTTACTTCTTACTTCTTACTTCTTACTTCTTACTTCTTACTTCTTACTTCTTACTTCTTACTTCTTACTTCTTACTTCTTACTTCTTACTTCTTACTTCTTACTTCTTACTTCTTACTTCTTACTTCTTACTTCTTACTTCTTACTTCTTACTTCTTACTTCTTACTTCTTACTTCTTACTTCTTACTTCTTACTTCTTACTTCTTACTTCTTACTTCTTACTTCTTACTTCTTACTTCTTACTTCTTACTTCTTACTTCTTACTTCTTACTTCTTACTTCTTACTTCTTACTTCTTACTTCTTACTTCTTACTTCTTACTTCTTACTTCTTACTTCTTACTTCTTACTTCTTACTTCTTACTTCTTACTTCTTACTTCTTACTTCTTACTTCTTACTTCTTACTTCTTACTTCTTACTTCTTACTTCTTACTTCTTACTTCTTACTTCTTACTTCTTACTTCTTACTTCTTACTTCTTACTTCTTACTTCTTACTTCTTACTTCTTACTTCTTACTTCTTACTTCTTACTTCTTACTTCTTACTTCTTACTTCTTACTTCTTACTTCTTACTTCTTACTTCTTACTTCTTACTTCTTACTTCTTACTTCTTACTTCTTACTTCTTACTTCTTACTTCTTACTTCTTACTTCTTACTTCTTACTTCTTACTTCTTACTTCTTACTTCTTACTTCTTACTTCTTACTTCTTACTTCTTACTTCTTACTTCTTACTTCTTACTTCTTACTTCTTACTTCTTACTTCTTACTTCTTACTTCTTACTTCTTACTTCTTACTTCTTACTTCTTACTTCTTACTTCTTACTTCTTACTTCTTACTTCTTACTTCTTACTTCTTACTTCTTACTTCTTACTTCTTACTTCTTACTTCTTACTTCTTACTTCTTACTTCTTACTTCTTACTTCTTACTTCTTACTTCTTACTTCTTACTTCTTACTTCTTACTTCTTACTTCTTACTTCTTACTTCTTACTTCTTACTTCTTACTTCTTACTTCTTACTTCTTACTTCTTACTTCTTACTTCTTACTTCTTACTTCTTACTTCTTACTTCTTACTTCTTACTTCTTACTTCTTACTTCTTACTTCTTACTTCTTACTTCTTACTTCTTACTTCTTACTTCTTACTTCTTACTTCTTACTTCTTACTTCTTACTTCTTACTTCTTACTTCTTACTTCTTACTTCTTACTTCTTACTTCTTACTTCTTACTTCTTACTTCTTACTTCTTACTTCTTACTTCTTACTTCTTACTTCTTACTTCTTACTTCTTACTTCTTACTTCTTACTTCTTACTTCTTACTTCTTACTTCTTACTTCTTACTTCTTACTTCTTACTTCTTACTTCTTACTTCTTACTTCTTACTTCTTACTTCTTACTTCTTACTTCTTACTTCTTACTTCTTACTTCTTACTTCTTACTTCTTACTTCTTACTTCTTACTTCTTACTTCTTACTTCTTACTTCTTACTTCTTACTTCTTACTTCTTACTTCTTACTTCTTACTTCTTACTTCTTACTTCTTACTTCTTACTTCTTACTTCTTACTTCTTACTTCTTACTTCTTACTTCTTACTTCTTACTTCTTACTTCTTACTTCTTACTTCTTACTTCTTACTTCTTACTTCTTACTTCTTACTTCTTACTTCTTACTTCTTACTTCTTACTTCTTACTTCTTACTTCTTACTTCTTACTTCTTACTTCTTACTTCTTACTTCTTACTTCTTACTTCTTACTTCTTACTTCTTACTTCTTACTTCTTACTTCTTACTTCTTACTTCTTACTTCTTACTTCTTACTTCTTACTTCTTACTTCTTACATCTTACTTTTTACTTCTTACTTGTGTCTTCACAATGATTCTTATAAATTACATCCAATTTGATAAACCGTTAAATAAGAATGTATCTTTTCTGTTCCCATTTGATTCCAAGAATCATCAATCGCCATGCAACGGAACAAAAAGTCTTTCCTAAGTTCTTTAGTTGGCCATGACCAGTAAAGCTATATTTTTTTTGTTGTCTCCCCCTTGGGTTAATATCTTCTGTTATTCTACCATTTATACTGTTACCAGAGATCACAAATCGCGGACTCATTCTGTGTCACCACCGAGCCGTAGTGCAATTATTTACGTTAGAATCAGATATGTAATTTTAAACCAAAACCAACGTATCTTCTCTGTACCTTACCTCAGCTCGGCTACATAAACGCGAACGAGGTACAATGAGATAGATAACTACTTTCATAGGTACAAGATACATACAACTTTCGGAAAGTAAGCCAGAGACAAACTGACTGCCTCTTCGAAATCAGATACCGTACAATGACCATAATTGCCCTCATGTACCTGAATACTTTTTCGTTGTTTAGCTGAATTGTTGGATTGGAACCTGGGAATTCGGACTTTGGAGCTGCTGATGCTCATAGTCTGCTTCCACCAACACCACCGACATCATTCTCCGGCCTCCGGCGGGCGCCCCTGTCTCTTGTCTCTGACAAATTGCTTCCAAATACCAATTACATGCGGATACATGATAGCAAGATAGCAAGTTGTACCACACCGCCAAGCTAGAATCTGCTGGGCGATCTGTCTGACACTAAAAAGTATACAAAACTTTTTCGTTTTTTCTTGAGATTTTTCTCGCGCGGTGACACAGTATCAGTGGTCAAAAGTGGGAAGCCATATAATTCATAGATTCCTACTTTCTGAGGTAGAATGCCCGACTGTATCTTCTAGATCTTAGAAATTTAAAATGCATAACATGTGTCATCTTTAACTTCGTGTCGCTTGTGGGCTTGAGTGTTTGAATTAACTGGGCATGTATGTATTACATATATGACGGACTATGGAAGAAGGAACGAATAAGGTTTCAGGAAGTCTTCTATGATGTGAATCAACTAGGTATACAGATACATTATCTCTTCGGTGCAATCTCAGAGGGATATCGTGTGTAGGTTGGATGCATCATGGAACAGCTGGTGGTTAGAGAGTATGTTAGATGTGTTTACCCAGTCATCCCTGGATGTTAAAGTGGTCACCATTATACAGGAGTGGTTTTGTGTACACATGCTCAACTGCTCCCTAAACGAGTGTGATGATGCATCGCATAGTAAATGGGAACAAGTGAAGTAGCCAGATACATTGTTTTTGTTGTTCTTAGTCTTCTTAAATACTGTCAGGTGTAAAGCTGTCACTGTAACATACCTTCTTGGGTTGGGGTTGCAAGAAATTAACTCAGCTTTTTTTTTAATTTTAGAGAATAGGTTGAGTGTGCTTTAGGCTTTGTGCGAGAGAAACTATTAAAAGATATAAATAACATCTGTAAGATTTCGGCCGAAGACATCATGATAAGAAAAGGTGTGATTAACTAAAGTGTATTCCGTGACTTTCTACTTCCTGCCTTATTCTTCAGCAAATGTATTCAGGTGGCTAGTGCTTGTGTTTATTAATTGCAAAACATCGATAAAATCTTTTATTTGAGAAGCATAAATTATCAAAAAAAAATCTGAGTTTTTATAGGGTATTGCGTTTATTCACCAGACTTATTTTATCATCACAAATGATATTTTGAAACTTCGGGTATTTTAAAATTGTTTGTTGAAAGTTTGAATAATGCAGGGGAACATTGGCATCAAAACAAAATATTTTAATCATTCCATCCAATAATGGGAAAGCCGATAGAGTTAAGTATGAAAGTGGTCCGAAACTAAAATATTTTTTTTTATAAAAGATCTTGTACCCGTTATTGAGAAAAAAATCTTAACAGTTTTTTCAGATTTTAATAGTTACCATTGTTTTTAAACAACATGGTTTGCTTAAATATTCTAGAAAAAGTCAAACAATACTGAATACAAAGTTTCAAAGAAATCGATTTAAGCGTTTCGGAAGTATTGATTTTTCAAAAAAAAAAAATGTTTATTGCAAAAAAAGTTCTTTAATATTGGCTTACAATTCTGTTAAACCTTTTTTTTTTTTAAATAAATAAAATTAAAAAAAAAACCGCGGTTGATTTTTTTGAAAAAAAAAATGGTTCCTAATGGTACCAAAAATAATCATTTTTGACAACAAAACAATGCGAAAAATTGGCTTTTCCTTTTTCATTAAGTAAAGGGTCCGCCAAATAACTTTTTTTTTTTGAAAATGCTATAAAAAAAACTACTGAACATTTTCTCAAATTTCTTTTTCTATTTGAAAGCACAATCCTTCCGGTTAATAATGGAAAATAATTTCTTTGAAATGGCTGCCTCGTCTGACCATGCAGTAGCCTAAAAGATCGGTCCAATTTTTAAGCATATTACCGATTGTGTGCAGCTGTATTTCACCAATGGCTTCACGAATATTGTCCTTTAAAGCGTCATTTGTCTCTGGCTTGTCGGCGTAACACTTACCTTTTACGGCACCCCACAAATAATAGTCCAACGGTGTCAAATCGCAGCTCCGAGGTGGCCAAACGACATTAGCTCTGCGGCTGATAATGCGATCTTAAAAAACAGGGCGCAAGACATCGAGTGCAGCTTCGGCTGTGTGGCACGTAGCGCCGGCCGTCCTGTTGAAATCAAAATATTGCCAATATCCTCCTCTTCAATTTTTGTGAACAAAAATTAGTTCAACATGGCCCGATAACTATCGCCATTGACTGTAACGGCCACTCCTTGGTCATTTTCGAATAAAAATGGCCCAGTTATGCCTCTGGACCAAAATCCAATCGCACCAAACAGTGACTCGTTTTGGGTGTATCGGCTTTTCAATGTATGCGTGCGGGTTTTCTGTGCCCCAAATGCGACAATTTTGCTTGTTTACATACCCGCCAAGATCAAAATGAGCTTCATCTGAAAAGATGATTCTTTTGGCAAAATCGGCATCTTCTCTAAGTCGATCGCAGGCCCACTTATCGAAGCGAAAACGCATTGGATGGTCAGTTGGCTTCAACTCCTGAACCAATTGGACTTTGTATGGCGTCATACCAAGGTCTTTATGCAAAATTCGTCTTAATGATGTCTCTGAAATGACAGCGACGGTGAATTGACGTTGATGGCGCTTCACGCACACTTTCTGCCACAGCAGCAATATTCTCGGGTGAACGAACTGTTTTTGGCTTTTCACCCTTTTTTGTTTATCGATGAGGATGCCAGTTTCTTTCACTTTTTTCACAAGATAACGAACATACGGAGGTGACGGTGCTTCTCTTCTTCCAAAATCCGTACGCAATTTTCGCACACATTCTGCAACATTACCATGATTTTCAAAGTAATGTCGCAATATTTCCCAGCGTTGTTCAAGCGTAAGCCGTGGCACAGTGGTCGGATTCACCAATCTAGCGGGACAAAATACAAAAATGAAAGTCATGCGAATCGTTTCAAAATGATGTGGCTTACTATTCAATATAGTAGTTGACTCTTCTTCATATTTTGTTTTTTAATCTCTTTCACTGATAATAAAATATAAAGCTTTGAAATTAGTAGTTGATGAAGGCAACTTAGCGCCAGCAGATTAGAGGTGTTTTTTATGCAATTTCGTTTAGCTATAACAAGTGTAACGGTGGGTCTTTTGGAATAATTTTTTTTTTCTTGAATAGAGTTGTTTGTGGGTAATAGGAAAACGATTCCAGAAGTTAATTGGTTCATTAAATGTTTTTTTTATAGTTTCTTAAGTTCAACGTGAAATATTGGACTGGATTTTTCTTTATTGAATTTTCGACTGGATTAAAACTAAATAGTTCCGACGAGTTCCGACTCGAAAATTGTAAAAAGTAATTCTTTGAAGTGCTGTCTTTGGGGTAACACAAACACTTTTTGTGCGTTTTTGCGACGCCCATACAATTATTTTCAATTTTCAGAATTGCCTCGCTAATATCGCGAAGGCAAATTTTTGAAATTTGGCGGCAAATGGATAAAAAAAGGGTTGATGTGGTTAAAGCAGTTATTATAGATAAGTTTGAGCTTCCTGAGCTGTCTGAAGATTATAATAAAAAACTTAATACTTCCCTAAAAAGTTTGCTTCAAAAATTGGTGAAAAGAGGTTAACAAGCGGTAGGCATGTTAGCAGATTTTTAGCTGCAAACTCAGCCTGGTTAGAGGAAACTTATACGTTGCCTGAAATATTGGACAGAGAAATTTCTAAAAAAAACACGGAAGAACTAGAAAGTCTTTTGAGGAATGCTGTGAAAATCTAAAAAAAACCCAAAGTTCAAAATTTAATTACATCAACTAGCCCTAAGGAAACAATAAAGGCTGGTGAAATTGTGTTTCGCAAAATGGGTAAAGGGGATTCAGCAAATATCATAAAGGAATCAAGTAAATGTACTGAGGTAAAAACACTATTTAAAAATTTCATATACCTCTGTCTCCCGATGAAGGATTAGCTTTAATGATTGTCATAAATCTTTCCAAGCATCTTTCAACCTCATGGTCACAGGTTCGATCCCTGCCGTAGTCTATGTCTTCTTATTTTTCCATTAAAAACCAATTCCAAAAATAAATGTCATACAATAAGTTGCTGGTTTACTCATTACATGCTGTTTAGGCATAGAACTAACAACATGTGATTGAGTAAAACTAGTATACCGATAAAACATGACAAAAAATAAAAAAAATTAATGCGAATTATAAGGGACATAGATAAATAAGACACGGAAATTTCTCCCCATTAGTTCAGCCGCCATCCATGGAGATAAAATCGAAGACAACAACCACATACAGTCTCCGAATATCGCGCCACACATCTTTCCTATCATTCTTTCTCTTCCTTAACCTCGCCCTCACGCCCGCGCTGTGTTGAAACATTTAAAGGGTATTCATAACCCCTTGAACGCGGGTAGATTATAAAAAAAAAAAGAAAAAAAAATCAATATCAAGGTCATATGCCGAAAAACAATGCTAAATGAAAATAGATGTTCTCTTCTTTTAAAAAAGTGCTAAGCGCAAAAAAGAAATGTTATCCCACAGAAATTGAGGTCACCTAAGCATATGCGAAGAGTCAACTTCAATCCTTGCTTGATCATACTATAGAACGACTTTACTTTGGTCGGGAATTGAAAGTTAGTGAACTTCAAGGTGGTAAAAAATATCTTAAAATTTTGAACAAATGGGGATGCGATGAAGCTCAGCAATACATATGATGACAATACTGCAAGACGTTTTTTCCGAGCTGCAGAAAAAAGTTCAGAAATAACTGAAGTTTTCACATTATTTTATTTTAAATGTATTTCAAAACTATGTATCTGAAACGAAAATCTTTATTTAAAGGAGTATTTATGATACACTATTCCAGTGAGTATTCACAAAGTACTTTTTAATGGAAAAGACATCATTGCATCTTGTATTCTTTCTATAGGACAGCTCTTAGAAGAGGCTAGAAATAAGGACACAAGAAAATATAGAGATATTCACAAGGTAGAATTTAAGATTGAACACAAACACAGATCTCTTAAATCGGCTATTGATTTCTTAGGATCCATATATCGCGTTCCAAAACGAATACGTGGCATGATACTATAACACAATTCCTTTCTTTATTATCAATCGATAACAACCAAGACGAAATTTTGGCTGATGAAGATGAATGCAAATTATTTAACTACAATATTTTATAATAATTTTTTAAGGAATATCACATTTTATTTTTTTTTATTTTATTTTATTTTTGTATCTAATTATTCTTATAACGGGTGATTTTTTTGCTACTTGGTTTTTGACGTTTATATTTTTGACAGATCACACATGACAAATTCCACGAACATTTGACATTTCGATTCAGTATTGTTTGCCATTTCATCATGAATAGACTTACGCCTGAACAACGTTTGCAAATTATTGAAATTTATTATCAAAATTCGTGCTCTGTGAAAAATGTGTTTGCCACACTGCACGCGAAACCATGCATCAATTGAGAGGCGAATTTGGTGAGCAGTTGATCTCACGTTTTGGCGCAGTCAATTGGCCACCAAGATCATGTGATTTGACCCCGTTAGACTATTTTTTGTGGGGCTATGTTAAGTCTATTGTCTATGGGGACAAGCCAAACACGATTGCTGCCTTGGAAGCCAACATTGAACGCGTCATTGGTGAGATTCCGGCCGAAATGTGTGAAAAAGTTTGCCAAAATTGGACCCTCAGAATGGACCACCTGAAGCGTAGCCGCGGGCAACATTTAAGTAAAATTATTTTTAAAAAGTAAATGGCAGAAATTGATTTATCGATCCAAATAAAAATTTCATTCACTTTTTACAAGTTTCTGTGTTTTTTTGAATTTTCAAAAACCAAGCTCTTAAAAAATCACCGTTTATATCATAAACCTGAGTAATGGCATTTAAACAATGTCTTAAAGTTTTATTCAAATAAACTTGAATTGAATTGAATTTTAAATCCAAAAACGTATTTTATAAGAAAACAAAAAAAAATCATTCTGTTTTCATATCATGAAATCGATAATAGTTTGGTTATTTTCCGTTAAAACAATATTATTTCAAGGAAGGATCGTATAGTTTTTTATTTTATAACTTTGCAAGCGCTCAAGGGATTATGAATTCCCTTTATATGTTTTTCTTAACAGAGCGCGGGCATGCGGTGGAAGAAGAGAAAGAAGGATAGGAAAGTTTATCTATTATTACCCATAAAACATTAAATCATTAACTTAAAATATGATTTTCATATTCAAAATAATTTTGTTCCGCTAGATTGGTGAATCCGAACACTGTGTATGGTTGAGAAAAATAAGATTTTTATTTTTGTCTCACAAAAAGTATGACCTTAAGCAGTCCCCAAAGGACTGGATCTCGCAGCTGTTTTTTTGTTCGATCACATCGTATACACAGTTTTCTTAGTAGAAACAGGTATAATATTTTCAATTAATTTTTTTATACAACATTTTTTAAAATCATTTCTGAGAAAAAAAAATTGTTATGGCAAATGTAAGTAATAACTAAAATGAGTTAAGTAAAAAAATTCTTTAAAAAAAATCATCTATACTCGTTTATGAAATATTGAATTTTCATAAACAAAATGTTTTTTTTTTTCAAAAATCAAAAGAAAAAGTTGTTTCTGTAAAAAGAAATGTCAACGATATCCGTTAAGCCGATAAGGAGAGACTGAAAAACAAAATAAATCGGTTATATGACAGGCATACCGTTAATAACATTTTATGTAAAAAGATTTTGAACCAAATGCCGTGTGTGAATTGCGTTAAAATGTTGGTTAAATTTTGTAACTTAGTTAAAATTTGACATTAGTATGGTGAATAAAATGGGTTACAATGTAGGCAGCTGTGGAGCAGGCTAAATTTGTGTTAAAATTTAACTTTTTTCAAGAAAGAGTAATTTGAAACTGTAAACGATAACCGAAAAGAAAGATGAATTCCAAAAAGTCCTGATCTTCACAGTAGATCATATAAGTTTTAATTTATTCAATTGAAAAATAAATTTACATTAATATTTTTGTTTATGTAGAGTCTTAAGAGGAAAAAAACAAATAATATAATCGCTTGATATTTTCACAAATATAAAATAATTAATTAAAATACTCATTGTATTTTATTTTGCAAATTGAATACAAATAGATTGATTTGTCAGCTAGTCAAATTCTTCAGATGTGAAAACTAGTGTTTACATACTAAATCAACAAACTAACCATTATGGAATTGTTTTGAATAGATTTGGAATTGTTGTTTTAAAATATTAAATTAACGATGTAAAACCGAAACATAATAGTAAAATTATTAACTTTATATCTTCTAAGTCGGATTTTGGGAAGGAAATTAATTAACTTAAACAACAACAAAAAATGTTTTTTAGGGAAATTTTTTAAATCTTGGAGGAATTTTAGCCAAAATAGTGTTTTAATAAATCCCTTTTAACGCAATTCACACAGCAAACAGCTAAATTTGATCCCACCACAAACCAAACTTCAAAATTTAACCAAGGTAGAAAATGTATCCAACATTTTAACGCAATTCATACACGGCCAAAATGTAGAATATATCTAGGTATGACAGTAAACTGATGTTTTTTGTCAAAATCGTTAGAGAAGTTTCCAGATTATTAAGATTTATGCAGATGGCTTTATTGTTAATGCTTTCCTTTTAATTATCTTTGAAATTTTACATTGTAATTATAATAAATAAATAAATAAAATAATTAAGATTTAACATTTTTTGGTACAACCAATTATATAGAAAGTACCGTTAGTTTCGGAGTTAAAAAAATAAAAAAATCCCTAATTACCAAGTTTGAAGAAAATCGCATCACCTGTTTGGGTAGTAGATCTACCTACTGAAAAGTAGACGGAATTGCAACACCCACTGTTTTCCTGGTTCATCATCGTAATATCACGTTTGATTAAAATATCAAGTTCATCTATTGCATTTCAATGTCGCGCAAGAATGCTGTTTTAATAGACTGTTTTTTCATATGTAGCTATATTGCTTCGTTCTTCTGACCAAAATTAAAAAATGTTTCTTTTTTATAGTTATTTTTGTTGATGATGTCGTTCCTCTTTGGTCAATCCTTACTCCCTTTTTCGTCACCTTTTCTAACACCAGTGGTGTATTTAAAGATTTGGCGCCCCAGCACAATCAGATTTACCGCCATTTATTTAGGTACATTTAAAAAAAACTACAATATTGTAAAAATGAAAAAAATACTTAACTGCGGACATCATTCATTTTACTTTAAGATTTTTTTCAATGAACTGGTTTACAAATTCGCCAATAACACTTTTATAATTAACTGATTTCGTTAAGTCGACTTCAATATTTAATTTGGAAATAATTTTTAATTGTTTTTTGAACGGAAAGCGAACGTTCTGCACTACAATTTGTGACTGACGTGAGAAGGAACATACGCAATGCTAATTTAGATTTAGATTTAGATTATTATTATTTTATTTATTTGTGAATTTCATCACTCAGCCAGATACAATATCTTATAAATTAGAGTAAATATCAGTATAACAGTAATATAAGCTTAAATATATTTACAATATTATGTTGCTAAAGTGACATTGAATTATATTTAAAGAGACTACTTCCGTTTTTGGGAAAGCTTCCTTAAACTCTTTTTGTTTAAAAAGAGGTTAGCTCAAGTCTATATTGGACGATAAGAAATTTCTTCTTGCAGTTCATCCGCAAGATCCATTGGGTATAACTCTTACAGATAATTGGCGTTTACTCTGACTTCAGCTTCAGATATCAGGTTCAATAAACATAAGAATGCGAAATTGGTGGTTACAGCGTCATACGAAAATTTTCGCATTCTCACCTCGTTTAGCAACTGGTTACATATCAGTAAGAAGATATTAAACCTGAAATGGTCACGTCCTCGAAGTAAAACTTCTCCTTCAAGACACTCATCATCTCGTTGTTTCTCTTGATTGTTCTTTTTTTATCGCTTCTGTTCTCTTCAAATGGATCAACAAATTGGCCCTTGTTTTCTTCGAAAGTGATTAGAGATTTGTAAACCCCAGAAATTCAACACCTTGCAAAAGTTTGGAAACTTTGTTAAATAGTTTAAGTATAGATTATCAAAATTCCCAAGGACTTTAGTTGAGCTAAGAGTCCGGTAGCATCATTTTATACTGAAGCCTTTTGTTGAGCATCACTATGAATCACTTCAGCAGCAGCTATTGCCTGCGCCCAATCTTTATTAAGGCTGCAACAGGCTTCGTCCCTCGCTGCTCATCGCGTATTTGATAGATTTTTAAAGTAACATTATCTGCCTCAGTCAAAAAGAATCGCAAACATTTTGCACGTTTCGTTCATGTAAAATTTGGCAACTTCATGACAAAATTCAGCTGCCGATGATCCAACCAAGTTCAACACAACGAATTTGCAACGCAGGTAGGTACGTTACGTTGCATACATATTGACATTTTTCTTTAATCTTTGTGTGTGGGCCATTATACTGCCCAGATATATTGTTTTTTAGTTAGGTTAAGTACAGTGGCATATTTACCAGCAGTCTAAGTAGGCTTGAGCCTAGGGCAGAAGATTTTAGGGGCGAAAAACCGATGTTTTTTAGCCTTCTTACAGGTTTCTGATGTGTAGATATCTCTCTAGAAGTCCACAAGACACCTTTCAGGTGACTTTTCTTTCTTTTCTACCATTGCACATTCAACGGTACCGCAAACTTCTATATCCTACCGTAAAATAACCAGTTCACGGCCCTAACGAGAAATCGGCAGTTGCCCACACTTTCTAAGAGTGAAATTAGAGCGAAATTGCGGAAAATATATTTCACGTTTTGGTGAAAGTAAGATTATTGCACTTGATATTTCAAAAGCATTTGATAGAGTTTGGCATCAAGCTCTCTTATCGAAAATGCGTGCTTTAGGTATCGATGAATCTCTTCTTCGTTGGATTAGAAATTACATTTCGGACCGTTCAATACAAGTTGTATTGGACGGCTTCAAGTCTGATATTCACAAAATAAATGCTGGTGTGCCCCAGGGCTCCGTATTGTCTCCGACCCTTTTTCTCATTTTTATTAATGATCTCTTATCTGGAACTTCTAATCCACTCAATTGTTTTGCTGACGATAGTACTCTCAGCTTTTCATATTCGTTTTCAGATGCACCTCCTTGTTCTTCAGATGTGCAACTGCAACGGCAACGTATGATAAGTTCATTAAATTCTGATCTTGACAGCATTGTCCAATGGGGAATAAAAAACCGCGTAGAATTTAATGCTTCAAAAACTCAGTGCTGTCATCTGTCATTAAAGCAGAACCCACCCCACATGCCGCTATCCATGAGCGGCACTTGCATTGAAGAAACCGATCAGCTTTCAGTCCTTGGCATGTGCATCACAAACCACCTCTTGTGGAATGAACACATATTTGATGTCGCCAAAAACGCTGCAAAATGTTTGGGCTTTCTTCGAAGATGCAAGAAATTCTTTTCCCCGTCTGATCTGGCTGTAATCTATAAGGCCTTCGTTCGTCCAAAGCCCCTTTAGTGCGGGTTTATTATAAAGAAAAAAAAAACACCCTTTCCACTCCCACTACGCAACCATACAAGTCTTACTACTGCTTGGTTGCCGTGAACTGAGCGGATTGTGTACGTATTTGTAATTGGGGTATTGGTGTTGTAGATCTGAATCAAAAATTGTTGCAAAGAAAAATGTTTTGTTGGAGATTTTTTTCTTTTTGAATGGATAAAACGATTTCAAAAACATAATGATACCCACATTATCAATTTTAATCTTATATGTGGACTTCTGTTTGTTGAACAGGTGCTAACTTCAGAAAATTTTATGTGAATGCTAAGAAAAAACCTCAAATACTTTTCAGATTGAAAACTAGATACAATCGACGACGTTGAAAATCTCGTTGTCATTTTTTCAATTTGTTATGATAGGGAAGTTACAAATAGCATATTTATCAATATTGAGTATATTCAATTATGATGGTGATTGATACAACGATAGTGTTTCTTTTCAGCAAAAAAAATATTTTTTTCCCAGAACGCGGTGTTTTTTTAATGGTACTATATTTTCAATGTTAGAATTGTTGGATTGTAAAGATAATCAAGGAACTGACAATTCACAATTCAACAGCCTGTACTTGGGAAATGTGTCAATGTGCCACTGGTTAGGTATAAGGAAAGGATAAGTGTTATAACAAGTTGACATTTTCACTGCAATACACGTAGGTATCAATAATGTAGATCTACATTTTGTAGGCATCTACTTTGCATTAAATAAAAGTAGAAAACAAGGCTTCTTCCCTATCAAATATATGTGACGTATATTGAAATGTGTTTAAATAAATAAATTATTCAAAAAAAAGACGAAATTTGAAAGCCGGCTTGCACCGCCCCTCGTAGCCTGCCGCCCGGGACATGTCCCTCTTGGCCCTAGGGTAAATACACCCTTGCTTCCATTAGCTGTTCAGAGTTTGTTTTGGGAGTATGTTCTTCTTCATACTCATCCGTCGAATTATTTTTCGAAGTGATAAAGATTAGAAGATTCGTGATTTCTTATATCAATTCATTTGGAATTAATAGAAGAGAAAAACTAAATGTCAAAAATCTGCAAACTGAAATGACAATGTATTATACTAGAATATTTACTACAAATTTAAAAAAGTTCTGCCATCTTATCCTTGGTTTTAAACAGTGAAGTTATTACTTGCAGATTAAATGTTATATAAAATTTTAATTAACCAACTGATAAGTTCACTATACCTTTCCATCAAATAAATCGCATGCTTATATTGTCATTCAGAAAAAAAATGTGCCTTGTTGACACACAAACACTTACCTGCACAAAAACTGACTTCCGGCCTGGTTGTAAATTAAATTAACGCTGATAAATCAAAACTAAAAACGAAATAAATATTCACTTCCAATTAGAAATGCAACCTCAGAAATTTCTGGTGTCACAATTCCCACAAAATCCCTTACTTCCTTTTCCAATGGTTAACGCCCATGCCTTACACTAAATACAATTTAATAGACTTTGAACTGTAAATTAGTAGTGTTGGTAATAAGTTAGAAAAAAAAACCTTCGTGAAAATACAAACCATTACAAACTTAATACCTCAACCTAGACTGTAATGTAATTTAATATATCTAGTGCATACCGCACCTCAAATGCAACTCTGTGAATACGAGTATACATATAAAAGAGTCATGGATTGTATTTTAATCCAAATGTATGTATATCACATTACTTGAGGTGGAGATAGAAACAAAAACTAGATCTTTATTTTAAGATTGGATTGAGGTTTTAAACAATGCCACTCACTAATAACTGTAATTAGAGATTCTTCTCCATTAGAGTGAATGTATCTAAAAACACAAACTAGGTTACGGTTAATATGTGTTGTACTACATTAACAAAACTAAAAATTAATTTAATAATTTCTGCATTTCTAAAGTAATTTTAAGCAAAAATGAAAACAAATCTACCTTGATGCGACGTAAATTTACGCACTCAGCTAAATGTCAATCAATTAAAAATTCGCACAACACCAAACTGTAAATGACATGAAACATTTTGCTATCGACAAAAAAATGCAATTTATGGTTTTCAAGTGCATTGCACTCGATGCACAGTTTTGTCACATACATTGATTATTATTCCCTAGGGTGACCATTTAATTATTTTTTTAATAAAGAAAAAATATAGTTTCAAATAAAGTTTTCTAAAACAAAAATGTGTAGATCTCAATATCATTAAATTTAATGCCGCTGTTAAAAAAAACAAACATTTACAAAATATAACACAAAAATTTCGAAAAATTCCCATTTTTAAAAAGAATTTTAGATCGACAATCAATAAATTGGTCCCTAGAAAATAAATAATGAATATCTAATTTTGAAGGCTTCAAAGTGAGCATAAAGCCCAAAATGATATTTTATATATTGGGAAATTTACGTTATTTGTGTAAATTTCACTTCTTAAAAGCTACTCTAAATTTAATGGAGTGTTAATAAATTTGGCCTAAATTTTTGGTTTTAATTAAACAAAATACGTATTTGTAATATAAGTGGAACTAATTTTTTTACAATTCGGGGTTGCAATTGCAATGTCGCAGTGGATATAGTGCTTGACTTCTAACATAGACTGTGGGTTCGATCCATACGCTAGGCAGCATTCCTTTCTATACCTAAAATCAAATTTAATTATAAAAATACTCAAGTAATTTAAATAAATATTTAGGGATGTTCGCATTTGGAAAAAAATCGAATTACGATGAGAGAGAACACTAACACTAAAATGGGTCCCGCAATTCCGGATGCTGTGTATCTGTCTGTCTGTCCGTACAACGAGCTACAGCCTACACCGTCTGAAACGATTTCTTAAAACTTGGTACTCAACCGTTTTTTAGGTATGAGACAGTCTCAAATTGATTTTTTAACCTTTTTTTAACCCCAAAAATAACGGTACCATGCATCTTAATTATCTCGAAAACGGATCTAACGATTTTGATTTAAAAAAAAACTACGTGCACTATGTTGGGTATAGCTTACATTTTGATCCAATTGTTTTTACATATTTTGTTATTAACGGTACCTGAAATACAATCATTTTTGTGATTTTCGACTTTTTTATAAAAAGCTTGGCAGCATTAATTTAAAATGTTTATGTTGGATTCCCTTCATAAACAATATTGCATAGGTACCAACATTTTCGAAAAATGTTTTTTTTTTTATTTATGAAGAAAAAATGTTTGTTTTATGTTCTAAAATTCAATATTTCGATAACATAACGATTTTATTTTCGAAATTATTTTTTTAGCTTATATTATTAATTACATAAAATTACCATACCAAATTGCATACAGAAAAAAATTAAATAAATTTTGTATATACAAAAACTTATAAAAAACGACTTTAAAAATATAATTAGCAGTTTCTACTAAGAATCTTGTGTATACGATGTGATCGAACATAATGGCAACTACTTGCGATCCAGTCGTGAATTTTATTTTTTTCAGACTTACGACTGTTACCTCATAGGTAACTTCATTATATTTGTCAATTACATAGGTCCATTTTATTCACTCTTCATTAAATTTAAATTAGTTTTTAAAAATGGCAATTCATACAAATGTATAGTAAACTTCCCATTTTTGACATAGATTTTAAATTTAATGGAGAATCAATAAATCACGCTTTAGAAAATAAATTAAAGTTTTAATTAGTAGATTTCATATTGTATTCTAAATTCAAATTAATTAATATCCTTTATTCTTTGAAATCTCATATAAAATAGGAAATTTAACGTAATTTTTTTTTTAGATTTTCCTATTTTTAATACGACTTTAAGTTTGATGAATAGTGAATTAAACTTTTATGAAAATATTTTCTTAATTTTTTTTTTGTTGGGGTTAAAGAAATCCCTATTTATAACACTTATAACAGTTTTGGATATACCTATTTTAAGCCACTGAAAGTGTGATTATATTCAACGCACTTTGCAGGATTGGGGGCTGTGAAGAACGAGTTAGTTCCGGGAGTAAAATGCCATTCTGGCCCTGCTGGTCGACATAAACAGGACTGTTATATAAATTGGAATTATTTCTTACATCATGTGGTCTGGTCACCCTGATTATATTTTACTGGTTCCTCCCATCAGCAATGCAAGTTCAAAACAGTTTTGATGATGATGCCATAGATACTTTTTTTCATATTTGTTGTGGTCGTTGTTTTCGTTATTTTTCATTCAATTTTGTTGTCCGGCTTTTTTCGTATAAACTTAATGGTGCAATCAACCGCAGTTTGTTGTTATATAAAATTGCATCCGACTGTGTTCACTAATTGAGCTATTATCTCCTATCTGATACTAAACGGATATTATCTCTGCTTAAGTTGGTAAACTATAAGTATACAAGCAGAAATAGGTGCATAACGTGGGTGTGACTTGAATTGAATTTGAATGAACAGTATAAGTGTTAAAAATCACATAGCTGGATTGAATTTTGTTTGCTTATTCCATCCAATAGGATACCTACATTTCTTAGACTTGGTATCTAGCTATTTCGTGAGATATTAGTCGATATTTTAATCAAAGATGGGGAATTAAATAAATGGGTTTCGTCACTACTGTCTAAATTTCACATTTTCAGTTTTTTTTTTAATTATTGCTTTCTAGTTTGGCGAAGAATTTTAGTTAAGCGGAGGGGACTGTGTAGATTTTGGCCTACAAGAAATAAAGTGATGTAGGATGTTTCTTTTTACTGAAAAATTTAAGTTGGGTTGATGTCAAAATTGGTTCTTTTTTTATGTTTAATAAAATCAAGACTAACGTCTTGAGAGATTTAAAATATTTAGGTTTTTCTACGTTAACACATATAAACAGAATATCCCTGTAATAGCTAGGAAATCAATAGCGGAAGAATAGGTATTTTCTGGAAAACTGGAATTCCGTTAAGCGCCTTCGGCATTGAGCAGAAAACAAAGACCTGATATTGTAGACTGGTTGATGTTCCTTTTATTCGCAAGCAAAGCTCTATCTATCACAGTTCTGGATCTAGGAAGTCAACGGATAATAATGCATCTCTATGCGGTGTATAACCTCAAGTTGCCATGATGACGGCATGCAAATGCAATATCTAAACTCCTTAAGCACAATCCGTATATAGGTTTTGTTCTTGTTTCGTTATTGGTCCTTTAAGCTAAAAGCCATAAGAGAATGTTTGCTGGATTTATTAGTTCGTGATAGATGGATGCAGCAGCAACAGCATCAAAGAGACTTTTGGCGAGAGGTATTATGGGGACTTGTGTGTACGATGCTATACTCACATAACTTTAACAAACTAAAAAGCAAACGAATGGAATATATGATGTTGGTTTTACCAAGAATACCAGAGACGTATCTTATGATCTTTGTAATCGGAAGAGTATATGTGCGGTTTTACCAGTGAGGTAAATATTTGTGGTTGCTTGCTGAGTGTATATAGTCTTTCATCATTGCGCGCTAAGTGAGAAGACCGAAATGTACTAGAATGCTATTTACGTTCACTGATTGTGGTTATTGTGTTGATGTTGATGTTAGTTTTATCATTAATCTTCAAAGCGGGTTTATAAAGAGAAGCACGATGCTGTATGGGATTTGTGAATAAAGACGGACTTATACGTTGTTAGTTGTTGAATTCCGAAAAGAAGAATTGAATGCTGATTAAACGTTATATAGGATCGAAACTTAGTAGATCACTCTTCAAGGAATATTACACCAAGAATAAAGGAAGCTAATCAGGGTTGAGGTTGAGAAGAACGGTTGAAAGAACTGTAGGTATCGCCGTAGTCAGAATTTCGATAGATTGCATTAAATGTATCTTCACTAATTGTGCTGCTATAATAAAAACATATCTTTATTCGAAGCTAAATATTAATGTACATATGTATGTATCACACCGACAACATATATGTTAAAAAAGTCGCCAAGTTCTTTTATATACAAACATCTTTGCTTAATAAGTCGGCCGTGAAAAGTAGTGAGATCTAAAAGTACGCCAAGTTCTATATTTATGTATTAATGTTAAATATGAAATATTTTAAGTAGAGTAATATGGAAGAACCTCAAAATTATCAGAGAAATCTGTTATTTAATGATGACTGACTTAAATTGTGTTGGTTTACTTGGCAAATTTTCATTTGAAAATTGAGTAATTTGTTATAAGAAAAGAAAATTTGCCAAGTAAACCAACACAATTTAAGTCAATATTAATTATATAACAGATTTCTCTGATAATTTTGGGGTTCTTCCATATTACTTTCCTTAAGATATTTCATATTTAACATTAATACATAAATATAGAACTTGGCGTACTTTTAGATCTCACTACTTTTCACGGCTGACTTGTTACGCAAAGGTATTTGTATATAGAAGGACTTGACTAATTTTTTTTAACATTTATGTACTTTTTGCAAATATTCTTTTTATTAGGAAAGGTAGGTGGAATAAACGCCCAATAAATGCCTCATAAGGTAACGTAAGTTTTTAATTTATGCCTTTTGCGAAGTGATCTATTGAAACGGTAATAATTGACAAGAAGTGCATGGATGAAACGCATGAAAAATTTCATAATTTCAACTTTTTCTGTATACACCTGAAAGCTGACTGCTTTAACAAACATAATCCTACACCAATCGGAAGTGCTCTCAATATATTTAATATTAATTCTGAGAAAATGGGTTTTTATCGCTATTCTATCGCTCTACCAAATTTCATCATTCTACAACAATCCGATATGCTTCTTGTAATTGGTATCAAATCTATGCAAATGGGCGGTTGACAACACCCCTGAATGTAAAATCCAAAATTTTAAAATTTTGTCTTTGCTTGCACATTAGGTTGTATCGCTGTACCAAATTTCATCACTCCACGGCCGGCGCGGTCAGAAGTGCTTTAAGTAATTTATATCGGTTCTATGAAATGGGTGGATACCACGCCTCCTGAATGGAAGTTCTTGAATTTTCGATTTTTTCCTTTGTATACACCACAAGGCCCAAGGTTGTGTGAAATGAAAAGATTCTACGATGTCGGGAAGTGCTCCATAATTTTGATGACCTGTCAGTGAGTGAGTGAGTGAGTCAGTCAGTCAGTTACAGTTTTTGCGATTTTTGAAGTCTTATATCTCGGGAACTAAAGAATTGAAAATTAGTGACTTAGATAAGCCTGTTTAGTTTAATAACATTCCTATTAGATTAAAAATAAAATTAAAATAAATTAAAAAGAGTTTGAAGTTTCTGACTTTATTGGTATTGAAGTTGGAGGGGGGTCAAAATCGCCTGAGTTTGTTCCTGTATAATGGGTGTAGTGCCAGAACTTGGCTGGGGCACTACCGTGACCTTTGATATCCAAATCAACAAACAAATTTCTTCAGAGAGTAGATAATGCTTAATCTAAAATTTTGTCTGTTCTTTTGAGTTAAGATCTCGTTTTAAAAATATATATCTAGAATTCATGAATGTGTTTCGTGGAATACGTTGAAAGATATTGAATGTTGTTGAATATTGAAAGATGTTACGATAGAAAAAGGATGTGTTGTTTGTCAATTATCCTAAACGCTCAAAATTATAAACTACTAAAATTTAGCTTAGAAAGAAAAAAAATATTTTAAGATCAGTGAAATCGTTCTTGATTAGAAACAGTTTTTCGTAAAATATATTTTTTCAAGCATATTCATGTATTTCAATGTATTAGTATGATTTTTTTAAATAAATATTTCGACTTACTTAATTATTATATTTATGAGTTTTCAATTTGCGTTCTTAGGTAGCAATTAGTCATATATGATACGAGTAGTATTTATTTTGTTCATGTACATACCTGAAATTAAAAGAAAAAAGAATTAAAAAAGATTCTGTTTAAATTTACGGATGTGTAAATATTATGGGTGTGTCAGAAAACATTAAAACATAAATTAAAACAAAAATTACTAACAAAAAAATGAAGTACTTCTCTCACTATTTTTCTTTACAAATAATTTTTAAATATTTTTGAATGGATTGAACTATTTAGAAGTTAGAAAATTCGCCTATCCTTTAACAACTAAAATATGATACTTCATTAGAAATTTCGTCAAAAACTTGAAATTTATTTTTTGGCTTAAAATAGCTATTAAGGAGTTACGAAAATTAGTCGAAATCATTGGACCAGTTTTCGGAAAATAAAATGTATAAAAAGAAAGCTATCTCTTCTACATATGATATAAAACTAAAAATCCAAATTCTCCTATTCAAAAAACATATTTTTTTTATATCAAAAAATTCTTTGAAAAACTTTAATTTACAATAATATATAGATATTTAAAAATTTCTAAAAAATTCAAATGAACCGTTTTCTAGAAAATCCAAAACCATAAAAATAGTTCTAATAGAGGTACCAAATAATTACCATTTTCTGTCAAAAAAAAATTACGAAAAGTACCCAATATCATTTTTCCAGTTGATTAATTTTTACTTATTTAATACGTAGGTACTATGCGGCAAGTTTTTCATTTGTAAATAAAATCGAACTTGAGATTTTAATCACGCTTGACATTACGATGATGGAGAGCACCAAAAATTGAGTCCCGAATTCCGTCTGTCTACAGTTTTGAATCGTTTTTTAGCATCATACAAATTTTTCTACCATCTTAATTATCTCGAAAATTAATAACGATTATGATATACAAAAGTTTGTTCACTACTTTAGGTATAGTATACATTTTGGTCAGCATTTTTTTTTTAAATATTTTGTTATTAACGGTGTGTGCCACTTTTTCATAAAGGGCTCAACGGATTTCAATCAAAGTTTTTTCATAGGAGGTACCTTAAATTATAGATAATATTGCATACCAAAATGTTCGAAAATATGTTCTTGGATTTTTGAAGAATCAATATCATTAAATTCAATACAAATTTCGAAAACGGGTGGACGTTTTTTTGGATTATTTTTAAGTTGTAGCACCACTTTTTTTAAGAAAACAATTTAAGAAATGTTTATATAAAAATGAAGTAAAAACGAATTAAAAGATAATAAAACTAGATTCCTTATAGAAATCTTTTGCATTCAGTGTGATCGAGCATAAGAGCAAGTAAGTGCGATCTAGTCATGCATTTTATTTTATTATTGTTACGTTTACAAAAAAAAAATAGTAAAAAATAGCTTAATTCGTATAATTTCGCGAGAAAATCGACCTCAAATTCAATAAAATCTATGACTACAAAAGATTTCTATTAAGAATATAATTATATTTTTAAAGTCGTTTTTTACTTAATTAATAAACACAAAATGTCTTTAATTTTTTTCTAAAAAAAATTTGTATGACAATCTTAAATATTTTATAATATAAACCTTATCAAAAGATCTAATCCTCTTAATCAAAGAAAAAATAATTAAAAATTCTGATATAAATACTAAAAAAGAGCACGCCATTTTATTTCTCTGATAAATTTGAATTTATGAGATGAGAAAAATTATAAAAATCTGTTGAGCGGTTTTTGAAAACATTTTTCAAAGACGCCAATTCATAGGTATTCAGAAACTACAAATAACTGTAATTAAACAAAAATAATGTGCAGTTTTCAAAATATAAATTTAATTTTTTTTAAATGTTTTAAAAAATTTAAAAAAAATATTAATTAAAAATATTTGGTACGCAATATAAATTGAGCTGACTAAAGCTACATATGTGTGAATTTTCGAAAGAATCGGAGCCATTTATGAGACAGTCGAGAACAAAAAAAAAACGGTGGTATGGAAAGTACCGTTTTTAGATCGGTCGTTCCTAAAAAGATGAACTGACTTTTTTTTATACAGAATCGTTAGAGCCGTTTACGAGAAAAATAGAATTTAGCGTAACGGTTATACGGCAGGTTATTTTTTGAACTAAGAAAAAAAATTGAATTTCCCCTCCCTCTTTATAATACCTAAACAAAATTATATACCAAGTTTGAAGCAATTCGGCATACATACAGACAAACAAAAACGACAGACAGACAGACGGACAGAATTTTTAGACCATCTTTGTTCGTCTTCGCTATCATCGTATTGTAATTTTTGATTATTACTTCAACACTTTTATTTTCGACGAATACATAACTTACCTTACAGTACCTATAATTGCAAATTAAAGTTAGCACTGTTATGAAAAATGGAACAAACTAAAACCTGTACATCTAAAGACCAAGATAAGATATTACCTTTATTCAAACGCAATATTAAAGGTTATAACTATTCATCTATAAATGGAGGTTTAAACAAAGTTTTTTTCCCAAGGGAATTTGCAGAGCAATTTTTTTTTAACACGTGTCAGGGTACACCAAATTAAGCATTGTCTTAAATCCACGATAAATGATGGGAAAAAATTTAAATTTACATTACTGTAAAATGATTTTTCTTAAGATACTTCCAACCAGGTCTGGGGGACCAATAATTTTTGAATAAAAGTCTTCCAGCTGCAAATAAATTACTTTACAAGAATTAAACATTTTTATTTTCAAAAAGTATTCAATAATTATATAAGTTCAGAATTCAGTACCTTATGTATTAAATTATTATTCAAACGCTAAAAACCACATTTTTGTATGCCTTCTATTTTTTTTAGAAAATTTAAAATTATCAAAAATACCTTCTCGCCTTGGACTTGTATTATATTTAAATGAAATCTATTTAAATCAGTTTTTAAAATTCTTTAAATTATATCAATAAAAATGTCATCAGAATCTCGAGCGACCTAGGATTTTATAAGGTATTTAATGGGGGCTACCATCCTCCTCATCATCATTTATACAAACACACCTTTGCTTTGGGGCAAATATAAAACAAACTAAATTAAAACAAACAACACAAAAGTTCTATCGAATCTAAATGTATTTGGTTTTTTTCTTTGGCAATTTTAAACAAGAACACAAACAAAATAATATTTTAATAAGCAACATCAAAACAAAATTATATCCTTGGGGCGGGTCGGGCGTATAGATATAATGTGAAGCAGCCACCTTCAGTTGATAAAAAGAAAAATAATTATCTTTAGAGTTATATCATTTTTTCAATAATAATACAAAAAAAAAGAAAACAGAGAACGCCATCAGCAGCGCACAGGTTGTCGAAATAGAAAATCACCAGCAACCACATAGAGGCAGCAGGGAAATTAGACCATAAATTCATGAACACCAATCAAACAGAACCGTCAAATCGTATAAATAATATTAAATTTGGTCTTACCAAGGCGATTGTTGCCGTTCGAGCTTCTAGTGAAAATTCACATTTTCGACAGCATAGTTCACTCAGCGAAAATGACAATCATAAAGAGAGCAAAAAGGATGTTTTTTTTTCAATTTTGTTAATAAGCATAATGTACTATTTGTATTATATTTATATTTTACATCTTCTTTTTGATCTTTTTTCAAAATTTTCGAAATTTTTTGGAATATGTAAATTGCTGTTGATTTTAATTAAATAGTTCTGCAAAATTAGGATAAAACTAGAGAAATGCTAATTTACGTTAGTTATAACAGTTTTTTAACAATTTTTAGGCAATAAACTAAATAGAAATTAAGTTTTATTGTAAGTATTGAAAACAACTATCACTTAAAAAAATTATAAGTAATTTTTAGCTTGTGTGAGGTTTTGAAAATTTTTAAAACTACACCGTCGTTGTCGGTGCTTTTGTTTTAATATTATAAAAAACAGAAAATTTAGTTAAGTAGCTAGGCACTCCGAAGTCGCATTCTCAGTTTTTTCTTCTATATTAATCGTTTATAAATTTTTAAATTTCGCGAAAACCTTAAAAAAAAGTGTTGTAAAAAATTTTACTTAAATAAAAATATTGGCGTTCTTTGTAAAAGTAAATGATATTAAGATAAACATATGCTCAAAAATGAAATAACTTGCTCTTATGTTCAATCAATTCTAATATACGAGATTGTTAATAAGAAATGCTAAATATATTTTTTTACTAAATTTTTATAGATTTACAAAATTTCTTTAATTTTTTATACAAAAAAAAATGTATATCAATTTTGTGTATTTAATAATATATGCTTAAAAATATAATTTCGGAAAATAAAAGTTAGGTATGCATTTCGAAATATTGAATTTTCAAAAAAAAAAATATTTTTCTTCTCCAAAATCAAAAAAAAAAAAAATATTTTTTTCTAAAATTTTGGTATGCAATAATATTAAGAATTTGAAAGATCTCCTATATAAAAATATTGATCGAAATCCATCAAGCCGTTTATGCGAAATTAGAAAATAAAAAAAAAGGGTTATAAGTATATGACAGGTACATATACCCTTAATAACAAAATATGCAAACAAAATTTTAACTAAAATGTAAGCTAAACATATAGTATTGCACAGATTTTTTTTATAAAAATATTTGGAGCCGTTAAAGAGATAATTAAGATGGTAGAAAAAATTGCATGGAAGGAGCGTTTTGAATCTAAAAAATGATCCAAAAACCTATTTGAGACAATCACCTAAAACGCTTAAATAACAAGTTTGAAGAAAATGGCTTGCACCGCTTAGGCTGCAGAGTGTTGTACGGATAAATAGACAGTCAGAATTGCGGGACCCACTCTTATGGTTTTCTCTATCATCATAATATCAATTTTAATTAAAATCTCGAATTCGATTTTTTTCCAAATGCAAAACTTGCCCTGCTATAGTACCTACATGGCAATTAAAAATATAAAAATAACGGTTACATATACAGGGTCATTCTATAGCAATATAAGAAGCTAGAGATCCATTCTTTTATTTTATTTTCAAAAAAAGCTGTTCGGGTGCATAGTTTTTAAAAAATTCGTTTCCAAGCTGGAAATTCTGAAAAACGAAAGTATTTTTTTTAAACTATTTGTTTTTTTTTCAAAATTTTGCGCAATTTAGTATTATTTGTTTTCCTAATATTTAATGTTCTTATTAATTTTTAATCAAACACAAAAAACCAGATGTCAAAAAATTATCTTTTTCTAAGTCCAACATGCACGCCCTAGCTTTTTGGTCACACCTTATGCAAATCACCCTGCATAGTATTTCTAGTTTCTCCGAAACGACTCTAACGGTTTGGATGAATTTTTCAAAGTTCGCTCCTATGAACAAAAAAATAAAAAAAAAATATATTTAGTTAATTCCACCCACTGCCACGCCCACTGTTTTATTTCAAGGTTCGGCTCGGAAATGGCTTTATTTCTTGGAGACAACTAAAATGACTTATATGATATTTCCGGAGTGTGTACTTTTTTGAGGAAGAGAACAAATTAAAAAAAATCATTTCTTGGTTTCTCAGAAATGACTATAACGATTTGGATGAAAATTTCAGTGTTTCGTTTTTTGAGCAAGAAAAAAACTTCGAAAATATTTTAAATGAGATCCGTCTATTACCGCTCTTACTTTTCTTATTTTGTAAGGCTTAGAAAATGTATCAAATGATTTTAATGAAATGCCTAGAGTTTACATATTTGTATGAACAAACAAATATTTCCAATTTTATCATTTTTTTCCTTTCTTGGAAACGGCTCTAAAAATTTGGAAGAGCATTAAAGGGTTCGTTTTTATGAGCAAGACAAAACTTACATCGGCTCGCTGCCATGCCCAATTATCTAATTTTTTGTTTTCAGGGAAACCACTCAAACGATTCTAAGAAATTTTTCCGATTTTATTTAAAAAGTTAAAAATACTAAAGTTGTATTTATAAAAATCCGACCAGTATCACACCACTTTTTAATTATTCCTTGGTTTCTTGAAAACGGCTCTAAAGATTTGGTTGAAATTTTTATAGAAAAATAAATTAAAAATTTGTTTAAGTAAAATTCGCTAGCTGTCACCCCAAATGTTATTATTTCTTATTACCTTTGGAAATAGCAAAATATAGACGATGGTTCGGGTCGTAGCCAGCGGTTGTCAAAAATTTTTGATTTTTCTGTTTTGATTAGGTGCTCCTGATCTTCAAGGTTTTCTTTAAATATAGAAGAGTAGAAAAGCCTATCATAATCATTAATTTGATTGGATTTTTTTAAGAATGCAAAAGTTGATATTAAATTTTAGATTTTCGAAAAAAAAATTACATTAGTTGTGTTATAAAAAATTAACCATCATATTCATATTTTTGTACTCCAAGAATATCGGTGTCGGCTTTTAATAATTGGATACCTTAAGATAATGCATAGATGCGTACTAAAAATCGAATTTTCATAGTTTACAAAAAAAAAAAGTTTTAAGAAAAAACTGTTTATTTAAGAACAACTAAATTTTGAGTGAAAACAAATATTTTTTTTTTAATAAATAAATTAGCTCTTTTAAATTCTGTAAATTTATTTTTCGGGAACAAACTTGTTACATTGAACTAAAATATTGTAAACTAGTCAACTTATTCCTGCTATATGACATGAATACTAATAACGCAGACGAATGAAAGTGTTAATTGAGGAATTTATTGCGAACAATCACCACTTATTCTGCGAACAGGAATTATTTGCTAAAACAATAATATATTAGAAAAAAAAATTGTATTGAAAAATTGGATTGTTAATAATTTTTGATGACTGTTTTTTTTTTTTTGATTTACCTATTGCTAAGACTGTACATATATATATTTTTTTGCTTTTCTGGAGACATTTCAATGTCATGGGCAACTGTCATTTTTGTGCGTCGGGGTAATTTAAGAAATAAACGGCACATTTTAATAAATCTAATGGGAATGTTATAATATTCTTATGCATACAGAATATTTTTTTATACAAATACAAATCCGAAAAAAAATATAAATAAATTCACCATCAGGTTCATGACCGTATAACTCGTGTGTGAAATTTTGAAATTTTCTTTTCGAACTCATTAAAGCATTTAATTTTGTTTTTTTTTTTATTTCAAATTAGTTGGGTGCACACTGGGAAATTGTTGTTTACCTACAGAAATAAATACTACTAAAAATATAAATTTATTTTCTTTAAAGATATGTCCTCTTACCTCGCACGTTGAGGTGAAACAAGGTTGATTTTTCGAATACAAATAAAATTGTATTTGCGTCTTTTTTAATTGCCAAACATGCAAAATTAAAATTTTCAGACAAGAAATATGCAAAAAAAATAATAATTTTAAATAAAATTTTAAATTAACAAAGACGAATATTTTTGTTCGGAACATGATAAGGTTGTAACTACCAGCTTCCAAAAAAGTTGAGTACATTCAAATATTTTTAAGAATTCATACAATTAAAATGTGTAAATTGATCGCTAGGGACATAGTACGATAACAAAATGTATTTTTGTAGATTATAGAGATTTGAAGTAGCATTTTATTAAAGTTGGCTTATATTGGTCAGTCTCATTATGTTTAATAAAATGAGCTTAAGTCTTGAACCAACCAACGCACGAATGTTTTACAATATATGCTGAGACAAATCAAGGTACTGTCTGTCAGTCTGTCTGTGTATATGTATACACCTATACTTACATCCCAAGCGGGTGAGCCGAATTGCTTCAAACTTGGTATATAGAGTTTTTTGGGTATTTTACAGAGGGGAAATTGAATTTTTTTTTAGCTAAAAAAATAACGGTACCTGCCATATAACCGTTACGTTCAAACCTATTTTTCTCGGAAACGGCTCTAACAATTTTGATAAAAAAATCAGTGTGGGTTTTTAGCTACGACCGATCATATAGTTGAAAAAAAAATTTCACAAAAATATACGTTTAGGTTGCCCAAATTATACCGCGTACCAATATTTTTAATTAATATTAAAAAATTATTATTCGAAAACTTCTTATTAATTTTTTTTCAAAAATAACATTTATTTGTATTTATTTTCTGAATACCTATGAATTGGCGTTTTTGAATTTTTTTTTTAAATATTTTCAAAAAGTTTTTCTCAAAAACCGCTCCACAGATTTTGAATTTTTTTTTTCATAAATTCAAATTTATCCAAGAAATAAAATGGCGTACTTTTTTTTTGAGCTCAAATTAGTTTAAGTATTTATTTCAGAATTTTGAATTATTTTTTCTTTAATTAAACAGATTTAATCTTTTGTTTTTAAGTTTATATTATTAAATATTTAATATTGTCATACCAATTTATTTTAGAACAAAATTAATGAAATTTTGTATATGCATATAAATAGCTCGTGCGATCCAGTCGTGCATTTTATTTTTTTTTTAAATTGAATAAAGTATAATTTATATTTTTTGATCGCTTACCAGTTCGAAAAATGTGAACGATGAGAATGATTTTTTTTTAAATTTAACTATATGCCTGTTAGACCTAAGGTGTTTTGAATTCAACCTAAATTACACGGCACTAGTTTGACACAGTGGATTTGAAAACCAGGTATTGACTGTCTCATTTTAACAAATGGGCGAACCCACACGTCCTAGTTAGCAATCAAGCACTTTATCCACTACGCTATTGCCACCCACACTACGCCATTGCCACCCACACTACACCGTTGCCACCCACACTACGCCATTGCCACCCATTTATGGATTTTCAAAATCCATAAATGTCTTTATTAGACAGATAATTTTTTTGCATATGGTTGTTGTCTTCGATAAAAAAAAAGAGTGGACGTACTTATGTTCACGCACTTGAATTAAAACTTCTTTTCATTGGTTGACCCTATAGTATATCACTCAATTTGCTGAGCTTCGTTTCGAGAACCGTTTAAATAATCCAAATAAAGTAAGTAGTTCTTAAGTGACAGTGTTTTGTAACACTGTAATTGTATAACATTTAGAAGAATTCGTATAATTTTATTTTGAAATTTTTGTATATACACAAAGCAATGTCACTTTAATTTTTTTTAAATTTATTTTGTTGACTGAAGCATTTGTGAGTCTTAAATTAAATAAGCTAAGTGATTCTAAGACCCGTTTTGAATTCAAGCCAAATATTCTAAAAATTTAATTGAAGAACACGTTTCATTATTTTATTGAAAATTTATTTTTTAGACCCACCCTAATTTGAGAACATTTTTTAGAGATTTTGATCAAACATGACCTTACAATGATAGGGAGCACAAAAAAGTGAGTCCCGGAATTCTATTTGTCTGCCTGCCTATCTATAGAACGATCTACAGCCTAAACGCGCCTGAACAAATTTTTTCAAACTTGGTTCTTAGGCGTTTCAGTTGATTGTCTAAAACAGATTTTTGAATCGTCGTTTTAAAGCCAAAAATATTTGTACTTGTCATACAAATTTGTCTACAATCTTAATTATCTCGAAAACAGCTCTAACGATTTTGATAAAAAAAAAGTATGTTTACCTTAGATATGGTCTACATTTTGGCCAAAGAGGATTTTTTTTTACATATTTTGCCACAGAACATTTTTTTTTAAATTCGATTTTCTCATAAACGGTTCAATGGAGTTAGATCAAAATTCTAAATAATACTGAATTTTTAAATTTTCAACAAATATTTGTTTGGATTTTGCAAAAAAATGACATTTTATTGCAAATATTATGTTTCGAAAATGAAAGGACGATCTTTCCTGCAATTTTTTTTAAGTTTATAATATTAAATATTTAAAATTGCCATCCCATTTTTTTTTATTTAAAGAAATTTTGTATATGTATAGAAAATTAAGTATAAGACTACTTTAAAAATATATTTAGCCATATCTATTAAGAATCTTTTGCATAAAATGTGATCGAACATAAGAGCCAGTTCGAACATAAAAGCAATCGTGCATTAAATTTTTACATCCGAATATATGTACTATAAGGCAAGCTATGAATTCGTAAAAAAGTGTTTTCTTACAATTAGGCAAGACATAAGATATAAAGGGTATTCATAATCTCTTGAGCGCGTGCAATGTTACAAAAAAAAATAGAGAATATAATAAAATGGTTCCCCCAATTCCGTCTGTCTGTCTGTCTTCGAGTCTACAGCCTAAACGGTTCTGTGGATTTGCTTTAAACTTGGTACATATTGTTTTTAGGTAATATGCCCACACAATTTTTTTTTCATTTTTTTAAGACGACAAATAACAGTAGCTCCCATACATTTTTTTGGCCAAAAAAATCTTGTTTTTCTCATAAACGGCTCCAAATTTATAAAAAAAAATCAGTTCATTAATGAAGGAAAATTGTACCTTATAATAATTTTTTTTTGAAAAAATTGTTAATTTTCGTACCTATAGTAGAACCATTTTTTTTTTGGTTTTCGATTTTCTCGGAAACGGGTCATTTGATTTTTTGATTTATTACGCAGAAGCTCCTAGAAAGCCTAAACATTATTGTATACCAGAATTTTTCCAAAAAAATTGTTTTGGAAATTAATTTATTTTTGAAAATTCAAAATTTCGAAAACGACTCAATAGATTTTTTCGAAACTTCGTATATGGTGTTTTTTTGACATTTTCCTGAAATGTAAAAAAACTATTTTTCTAAACTATAAAACAACGGTACCTCCCATACAAATTGTGAAAAAACCGTTAAGAAAAAAAATGTATTTCTCGAAAACGGCCCGATGAGTTTTATACAAATGCTCCATAAAATTGTTAATAAGACTGCATTCTTTAATTTTCAAAACAAAAGTTTTTCGATTCTTAACAAATAAATAAACATTTTTTTTTTAAATCGATTTTTAAAAAACCAGTTACAGATTTTTTTTTTTTATTTGAATTTTATATGTATATTAATAATATCTTCAAAATGGCGTTTCAAATTTTTTTTCTAAAAATGTTTTCAAAATTTTGTACATAAAAAAATAATTTATTAAAAAACCGCTCCAACGATTTTGGAATTTTTTTTTGATATATTCTTATTTATCCATGAATTCAAATAGCATTTCTGTTTTTTCCCTCAAACTATAACGACTAAACAATATAAGAACATTTGTGTATTTGTATTATCCATTTATTTACCTTATTATTATTCCCTTCTTACAATTTTTGCGTACGTCATTGAATATTACATATAATTTTGGCCCTCATATATGTGTGTCTTTAAAAATCACATGAATCTTATGTATGCATATTGCACCTAATTATAAAGTTATATGCAATAAGCTACCTACCCTCATTCATTTTCATTATTATATGCACATGTTTACATTGGTTCCATCTATATGTATGTATGTGTAATGTAGATACATTTTACTCTCCTAACTTACATAATTAAAATCCATAACTTAGATTTAAACATAAATTTGTAACTACCTATGTAACTATTCCTTGAATCATGCATTCCACAATTCATTATACTAAAAATCAAGGTAATCTTACCTACATAGGTTTTAAACCTGCATATGACAACTACACCTTACTACCTTAACCTCAATGGTTAGCTACATTAAAGTTGTTAGCTCCAAGAGCAAGTTCGTACGACCCAGTCGTGCATTTAATTTTGTTTTTGATTTTAAAATTGTTTGCTAATTGAATTATAATGTAGTTTGATTATAAATTAATTAACAAAAAAAGTGAAAAGTGTTTTTTAGAATTAAGTATTTAGTAATTCAAATAAAAATAAAATGCACGACTGGATCGCACATACATGCTCTTATAACCGATCACATCGTAATGCACCAAATTCTTAGTAGAAACAGCAAAATCTCAAAAATATACATATTCCTGTATTTTTGTTATAAAACAAAATTGTATGACAATAATAAATATTCGACAACAAAAATTTTAAAACATTATTTAAAAAAAAAATCATCCGACCGTTTTTAAAATATTGAATTTTCAAAAAAAAAATATTTTTTTATTTCAAAAATACAAAAACCAATTTTTCGAAAATGTTAGTACGCAGTGCTTTTTAGAATTCGAAGCGCTTCCAATACAAAAAATTTTGATTCAAATGCTTTAAGCTGTGTATGAGAAAATAGAAAATCAACAAAATGTTTGTATGGCAGGTACCGTTAATGTACAAACAAAATTCGACCAAAATGTAGACTTTACCGAAGGTATTGTATACACATTTTTTAATCAAAATCGTTAGAGACGTTTTCAAGATGAAAATCTCGAGTTCTATTTTTTTCCCAAATGCAAAACTTGGCCTATAATACATGTACCTAATCAAAAATTATTGTTAAAAAAAAGATATTTGTTGGTACCTATATATATGTTTTTTAAAATATTTATTGAAATTTACCATTTTTTTAGAGCTCTAAAATAAAATCTATCGCGAAAAATTATATCAGTTTTTGAAATAAAAAGTGTTGGTTGAGGTATATATTGTCACTGACAAGTATATACATCTAATTTTTGCTGCAAAAAATATCGTATGCTAATATATTCACATTATATGTACTAAAGGATGTATCTTACCTCTGAGGAATCAAAAGCAAGATTCATATTCAAGTTTCTCAGATATCATTTACATAAATCTCAAACTTTTATTTTTGTTTCACTTGAATCCAATACGTGCACAGTAGAATGAGTAAAAATAAAATCCACGACGTAAATATGAGATAAACATACCGAAAATATAATAAACCACTGCAGCACTATTGTACCACCACCACCGCGCCACACTGCTGGTACAGGCACCACAGACACCACAAGCACTACACTACACACAAAAAAATACCTACGTGAAAGTGAAAAACCATTCTCGCAACGAAAGACAAAAAAAAAAAAAAACAAAGAAAAAAGACTAAATGATAAAGAAAAACGTATATTTACGTGATGAAAACAAGCTATCTAAAAAATCATCGCACCATATCGATAATGAAAAGATAAATCGATACTAAAACCAAACATTAAGATAAAAGATACAAATCGACTTGATTGTCGGTAGGTACACAAGTACTCCAAATTCGGTGTTTATATTTTCTTTGGGATTTTTCTTTATTTTTGGAGACGAAATGGCGCCGTACATAAATAGATGCTGCAGTGTTTTTTTTATTAATTAATTAAAAAAATAATAATAATTATAAAAAAGCATTGGGTATCTGTCAGATTTTGAAATTAATATCCGCCATGCAATATAAATTAATGAAGATTCAAATCTATCTTCATCTTATGAGCTGACTTAAATGTTTATTAAGGTGCAAATGAGGACATTTCAGGGATATTTTATTGATTCTATTATACCTTTCACAAAATAACGAAGCATTTGTTGGTAAAAAAAACTTGCTGTATAATTATGTTTGGTCAGAATTTTTTTTTAAATGGTTGTATCATATGTAAATAAAAATAAGCATGCTATTAATGAATAGTATTACAGAGTGGTGCAATTATATGAGTGGACAAATTGGGTTTGGAATTATTGACAGAATGTGTTGATTAATAGTCATCAGCAATTGAGTATGGTGATTGACTTTTGATTGCGCTTAATAAAAGAGGTGACTAGAGAGGTCGAGAAAATGTATGTTGTTGAGGCATTTGGGAGATTTAAATACAATTTAGGTTATCTACTCTGAGGGGAAAATAAAATCACGGGAACAAGTACTATAATTTTTATCGTAGGTACAAGCATTTAAGGAATGAAGCAGTTTTTAGTAAATTTGGACAAGTTTTTTAAATAATTTTAATCACACTTACCAGAAGTTTTTGCTGTCGAATTAAAGTAATCGAGGTAATAATATATGTATGTGAATTTCATACAAGGTAATACCTATTTAACTTTATTTTTACCATAGTTTGGAAATGTGACAACATGACACATAAGACCTTCAAAGGAGGGGAAGTTTCTAGTCTCTGATTAGCCAGCTGTCAAAAAAATGTCAAAACTTATCAACGGCAACTCAGTAATTTCTTATCACAAAAATTATCATATATATTTTTTCCTAACATTATCATCCGAATGTAAATGTTTGTAGTAACGTCTTCAACTTTGACATTAAGCACATCAAAAATTAGCTAATCAAATTTTCGTTCAATATAAGTCTCTTATGTGTTCTAAGCTTGACCAATAATTCCCAAATTGTAGCCATTGTTAGCAACGATTTTGGTCACTTTTCTTAGAACTTCAGGTACCAGCGCCTTATTTCTTTTTGATTATGTCCTAAAGCTGTTCTTGTCGCAGTGACACGCACCATACCGAGGTAGGCTCAAATAATAAAAACTCAAAAACCGTTATTAATTCGGCTAATGAGATAGTCAGAGAAAATCAAATTAAAAGAATTCATTCGCCAAAAATTTCCCTCAGCAGAATACCACAATTGGACGGGATGTGCAACTTAAGCACCTTTTTGTTCGAACCACAGTTATGTTTTACTCACAAATCTTAAATCTTAAATCTGGCATTAATACAATTTCATCAATTTTCATCTTTCAACGTCTAACTACAATTTTGTTTTTCGTCGTTTTCAAGAAATTTTAATCCAATGATAATTTCTGGGATTGAAATATACATCAAAATGGGGGAATTCCATATTTGAGGTGAAAATGCTCCATATCATTTTTTTAGCAAATTTTAAACTCTACCGCTGCCGCTAACATTTCTAATAGAAATGTTCGATAACATCATCAGCACAACATGGTTAGTTGATGCAACTAATAAAATGATATCTGATTTTTGGAACTAATATTTTCTGAGACAAAAAATAATTCTGATAATACATTTTTTCAGGGATTATTGAATGCACGACTATATCACACAAATTTGCTCTTGTAGCTAACCATTGAGGTTTGGTGAATTAGGTGTAGTTATCCTATGCAGGTTCAAAGCCTATTTGGGGGTGGCCGTGGCGCGATAGTTGTGTGCTCGCCTGTCAACCTCGTGGTTGTAGGTTCGATTCCTGCCGTTGTCTATGTCTTCTTATATTCCATTAAAAACCAATTCTCAAAATTGTCATAAAATAAGTTGCTGCTTTGCTCATTACATGTTGTTTAGGCATAACACTAACAACGTGTGATTGATTAAACTAGCATACCCATTAAGTATGACATCGAAATAAATAAAATAATGCGAATTATAAGGGACATACATAAATAAGACACGGTAATTCTCTCCGCATTAGTTCAGCCGCCATCCCTGGAGGTAAATCTGAGACAACAACCAGCTCTAGTCTCAGAACATCGCGTCACACATCTTTCCTATCCTTCTTTCTCTTCTTCACCAGATGCCGCGCTGTGTTAAGAAAAAACATATAAAGGGTATTCATAACCCCTTGAGCGCGTGCAAAGTTATAAAAAAAAAAAAAAAAAAAAAAAAAAAAGCCTATATAGGTAAGATTACTTTGATTCTTAGTATAATGAATTGTCTAATGGATGATTCAAGGAATAAATACATAGGTATCTACCTACAAATATATATTTAAATCTAAGTTATGGATTTTTATTATGTAAGTTAGGAGGGTAAAATGTATCTACATACATAACAAGCCGAGACAGTTGCTTAAAAGGCTCATTTTTATCTTAAAACGCGATTTCTGACTATACATATAGATGGAACCTAAGGATGTAAACATGTACATATAATATTGAAAATGAAGGATGCAGGTGGGCAGGTAGATACATACAATACAACTTCATAATTTAGGTGCAATATGCATACATAAGATTCATGTGATTTTTAAAAACGTATATCTATATATAATTTTATGAGGGCCTACATTGCATTCAGTATTCAGTGACGTACGCAAAAATTCGTAAAAAGGGAATAATAATAAGGTAGAAATAAATGAATAATAAACTTTAATGTTTTTATATTGCTTAGTCGTTATAGGTTGTGGGAAAACAAAAATGTAATTTGAATTCATGGATAAATAAGAATGTATCAAAAAAAAATTCAAAAATCGTTGGAGCGTTTTATTGATAAATTAATTTTGTATGTATACAATTTTGAAAACATTTTAAAAAAAATTGAAACTCCATTTTGAAGATATTATTAATATACATATAAAATGCCAATTTAAAAAAAATTCTGTGACTGGTTTTTGAAAAATCGATTTTTCAAAAAAAAAAATTATTTATTTTTTTAAAAATCGAAAAACTTTTCTTTTGAAAATTTGTGTATGCAGTCGTATTAATAATTTTAGGGAACATTTGTATAAAAAAAATTATTTTAATCGGTTTATCCAATATTCAGAAAGTCGAAAAAATGAAAAGTGGTTCTATGGAAAGTACTGTTAATAAGTACGCAAAAAAAGTATTTTTATACTTGAAAGTGAAATGTACTAATTTAAGAACACACAATTTTTTTTATAAAAATTCTTGGAGCCGTTTTCGAGAAATAAATTTTTTTCTTAACGGTTTCTTAACATTTGTATGGGAGGTACCGTTGTTTTTTAGTTTAGAAAAATATTTTTTTTTACTTTTCGAGAAAATGTCAAAAAACCACCAAGTACGAAGTTTCGAAAAAATCTATTGAGCCGTTTTCGAAATTTTGAATTTTCAAAAAAACAAATTAATTTGCAAAAAAAAATTTGTTTGAAAAATGTTGGTATACAATAGTGTTTAAACTTTGTAGGAGCTTCTGTGTAAGAAATTCACAAAAATCAAATTGCCAGTTTCCGATAAAATCGAAAACCAAAAAAATGGTTCTACTAGAGGTACAAATAATAATAATTTTTTTTTGCAAAAAAAAAATTATCATTAATGAACTTATTTTTTTTATAAGAATCGTTGAAGCCGTTTTTGACAAAAATAAGATTTTTGTTTTTGGCCAAAAAAATGTATGGGAGCTACTATTACTTGTCGTCTTAAAAAAAATGAAAAAAACGTGTGGGCATATTACCGAAAAAACAATATGTACCAAGTTTGAACCGAATCCACCGTACCGTCAAGGCTACAGACTCGAGGACAGATAGACAGACAGACAGACGGCATTGGGGGACCAACTTTTTTGGTGTTCTCTACGATCGCAATGTCATGTTTGATTGTTAGAAAAAAAAATTTTTACGAATACATAACTTGCCTTATAGTACATACCTATAATCGCAAGTAATAAAAAGTATCATTTAGTAAAATTCAGCCCACTGAAAAAGGCAAAACTTGGTTTACAGGAAATATAAGTTTTGCATTTGGAAAAAAAATTAAATTAAATTAAATTTGACATTACGGTGATAGAGAACACCAAAAAGTAGGTCCCGCATTTCCGCCTGTTCCTCTGGGTTTTATAGGTGATTACCTTTAAAGATTTTTGAATCGTTTTTTAGGACCAAGACTAACTGCACCTGCCATACCATTTTATTCTGCCATCTTAATTATCTCGAAAACGGCGATTTTGATAAAAATTAGTGCATTTTTTTTGGTAGCGTCTATATGTTGGTCAAATATTTTTTTTGTTGCATGTTTTCCTATTAACGGTAGCTGCCAATTTCAAAATTTGTATAAAGCAGTTCCTTGGAATTATTAAGAATACTACCAAAGTTGAATAAAAAATATTTTTTTTTTTTTTTTGAAAAATCAATATTTCAAAAACGGGTGGGTGATTTTTTTTTAAATTTGTGTTTATGATTATAGTATTAAATATATAAAATTTCTATAATTTTTTAAGAACAAAATTAAAGGAAAAATGAAGTAAAAAACGACTTTAAAAATATTATAATTATAAATATAATTATCATTTTATTCTAAGAATATTTTGGATACTACTGGATTGAGCTGAAGAGCAAGAAGGTACGATCCAGTCGTGAATTTAATTTATTACTTGCGATGCTGTAGGTAGGTTCTAAAAGGAAAGTTTTGCATTTGGAAAAATCGGAGTCGAGATCTTGATCGAACTTGACATTACACAAACATGTCGGTTTACAGCCTGAAGGGCTTATTTAAATTTTCAAGTCTCGAAAAATAACATTAGTCATCTATTAATTCTGGATTAAAACAGTTCTAAAAGTTTGGATTTCCAACCTTCTTGGATTTAATAATTTTCAATCTGATTTCTGAAAAAGAAAACATTCGGACCTAAAATTTGTTTTAATAATGAGTTCGTTTAAGCCATTATTAAATAAAATCTATTTGGGACAAACAACGACATCAAATAAACTAATTTAAATCCAAAAAGATCCAATCAAGCTGAATTATAAAATAATTTAACAATTTTCAGATCATTATGAACAAATGGGTAATGGCACAAGTTAAACTAACCTACTTTCAGAAAAGTTGGAAATTGCTCACACTCAATGAAAAAATGTTTACTGGGTTACAACCTTTTCAACTAAATATTGTTATTGTTTTAATAATAATTTCCAGGTCTATGCCAGCGGTAAGATAATTAATTTAATTTTAAATCTTCGATATTATTATATTGTTTGTATTTGCATTGCAGCGAAATTACGCTTTGGTCTTTTCAGACTTTGAATGCACATCCCATGGAAATTATATACATAATTTATCTTGCACTTTCGACAAAGCTCCCACAGCAGCACCTCACATAAGTGTTGATATTCAGATGAAGAAAAAAATTACCGATTTGCGATTGGACTTCAGTGTGTACATAGATCGGCCAAAATTCAAGAACTCTTACACGCTATACAGATCATTGGGCATACAAACTTGTCAATTGCTAAATGATGAACTTACGAGCCCAATTTTAAAATCATTTAAGGAACTTCTTAGTCGAGCAGGTACATTGCCAAAATCCTGTCCTATCGCTGCGGTAAGTTCAAGTGAATTTTTTATTTTTGGTTTTTTTTATAATTTTTTTTTGTTCATTTTAAGAACTTTCATTATAGATTTTTAAATATGACACTGTTCACTGATTACCTACCATTATATATACCGGAAGCTGCATTTAAAGTGAATATCGCATTTTATGAAGCGAAATTTATGTATTTGAATACAACGACTTTCGGTCAAGTTGTGCATAGAAAGACAACATTCAAAAAGAAGAAATTTGGATGGTGAATTGTAAAAGATATAATACTAACAAGAAACAAAACGATTTTAAAATTTCTTTAAAATGGGATATCTATTAAAAACACATTATACTATGAATAAAAATATAAAATATCGTACAAAATATCGATTTTTTCCAAGTTAAAATATCGGTCGATTGTTCAGAAATCAAGAATACTATCGATGCTGTCTGTTTCGATATTTTATCGATAGATTTTGATGGTGGAAATAACTAATACCATGTTTTAAGAATCTTTATATTTTTTTATTTTTACAAAAATGACTATCGAAATATATCGATATTGATTTAGTAACTTTACGATAAGGTAAATTATCGAATGTAATCGATAAAATATTAAAAATAGTACAATAGATCTGGATTGTACAAAATTAACAATAACTATTTATTTAAAAAAAATATGGAAGTTACAAATGTGCGCACTATATACTAGTGTTAAGAACTAGTATAGTTAAGAACACGAAAACGGTAAAGTAGTATTTTTCTTGTAATGTTAGTCTTTTAAGAAGGTTTATTTAAAAAAAGGAAACATTTTAATTCAATATTGTTTTTTGTGTGCAAAAATGCTCATTCAAATGTTTTCAGGCTTAGTAAGTACAATTTATCATGAAAATAATTCGGATAATATTTTTGACCATCAGACTATTTCAGAGTTGTGTCAAATTTTCAAAAAGAAAGGCTAAGTTTTTTTGATAATGTTGAAGTTTAGCTTAAACTATTGAAGTATTACATAAAGGTTGTATTTTTTGGAACTCCCGCGTTAAATGTTAGAAATATTTTCAAATTTCTTTTTACCCGACACGTTTCTAAGAAGTTTTATACTTCGTGTTCACGAGATGAGAAATGAGACTAACGTTCAGGGCCGGCCTCAGCCAAACTTGCGCCCTGTGCAAAATTTATAAAAAGCGCCACATAGTTATATTTGCACATATACATACACACACTCATACACATACAAAATTTGTTCACTCTATTTTTCTTTTCCATTCTATTAAAATGTATCTCTGTTTTAATTTGCTTCTCCGTTAATTTCATCTTTGAAAAGATAAAAAATAAGTACCCTATTATTGAACAGGTTTTGTGGTTAAAATGCAAATGGCAGTATTTATTTACCCAAGATGAAATTACATTTTCTTGCTCTAGCTTATGCGGCCCTAGGCTGTTGAGCCCTGTGCATTTGCACATCTTGTACATAAATATGGTTAGAGCGGCGCTGCTGACGTTTGACGGATGTTTTCTAAGTTATTGTTTTTTAGCTCTCGCTCTCAAACCATACCGGTGCGTGGATGTTATTGCACTTGTATTGCTCATGGGTCATGTACTGTTTCTAGGTTTGCGTTGATTCGATGTATTCTTGGACACCACATGCAAAGCTCAAGACATTGGTAAATTTGATTTACTTTGGTTTTGCTTATGGGAGGACCTTACGTTGGCGACAATTTAAAGCTAGAATCTCTATTGAAATTTGTGTATTTTGTTACCAATTCCTCAAAGTGTTGGATCCATATGCCTGCAGTTGTTGATGCAATAGGTGAACCCATTGCAACACCATCAATTTGCAAATAACATTTACCATCCTATAAGAAATATCCTGATGTATGGCATATTTCAATTAACTCTAATAACTTTCAGTTGTTTTGAGAAGCAAACAATTATGATTTTATAACAGGGTTTCTTTGATTGGAACATTGGTGAATAAAGAAGTAACATCAAAGTTAACCATTATTTCATCTTGTCTAATGTGAAAGTCTTGTCACGAAATTTTCTGAGTTTTTTTACAATTGGGTTTAAGGATTTCAATTGCTTAAACTTACAGGCGGTTTGGTTTTAATGACGAAATTTAAATAAGCTGTTTTGAAAGATCAAATGGTTTCGTTCAACTGACTCACAAATTAACCAAATCTAAGTGTATCGGAACGAAATAATAATCAGTTGGTTACCTCACTTTTCGCAATGCAATTTTCTGCTAGAGAAATTAAACAAAATTTATGAAAATTACTAATCACTTGATAATTTTGAAATAATGGTTCACGAATACTTTGAACATAAAATAAAAATTGTAATAAATAAAATGCACGACTGGATCGCACGAACTTGCTCTTGTAGCTAACAACTTTAATGTAGGTTTAGTTAGTTAGGTGTATTTATCCTATGCAGGTTTAAAGCCTATGTAGGTAAGATTACCTTGATTCTTATTATAATGAATTGTCGAATTGATGATTCATGGAATAGTTACATAGGTACCTATATACAAATATATATTTAAATCTAAGTTATGGATTTTAATTTTGTAAGTTGGGAGAGTAAAATGTATCTACATATATATACGTATTGATGAAACCTAAGTATGTAAACATGTGCACATAATAATGAAAATGAAGGACGTAACTTCATCATTTAGGTGCAATATGCATACATAAGATTCATGTGATTTTTAAAGACACATATGTACATATAAATGTATGAGGTCCTACATTGTATTTAGTATTAAGTGACGTACGCAAAAATTCGTAAAAAGGGAATAATAATAAGGTATAAATAAATGGATAATACTCATACTTAAATGTTTTTATATTGCTCAGTCGTTATAGTTTAAGGGAAACAAAGATACCATTTGAATGCATGGATAAATAAGAATATATCAAAAAAAAAAATTCAAAAATCGTTGGAGCGGTTTTTTAATAAATTATTTTTTATGTAGAAAATTTTGAAAACATTTTTAGAAAAAAAAATTGAAACGCCATTTTGAAGATATTATTAATATACATATAAAATTCAAATTTCAAAAAATTCTGTGACTGGTTTTTGAAAAATCGATTTTTCAAAAAAAAATTTTGTATTTATTTTTTAAAAGACGAAAAACTTTTTTTTTTAAATTTTCGTATGCAGTTTTATTAACAATTTTAGGGAGCATTTTAATCAAAAAAAATTATTTTAATCGGTTCATCCAATATTGAGAAAATCGAAAATATGAAAAGTGGTTCTATGGGAAGTACCGTTAATAAGTACGCAAAAAAAATATTTTTATACTTGAAAGTGAAATGTACTAATTTAAGAACACACAATTTTTTTTATAAAAATTCTTGGAGCCGTTTTCGAGAAATAAATTTTTGTCTTAACGGTTCTTTAAAAAATAGTTTTTTTTTTAACTTTTCAAGATAATGTCAAAAAACCACCAAATACGAAGTTTTGAAAAAGCTATTGAGTCGTTTTCGAAATTTTGAGTTTCAAAAAAAAAATAATTTCCAAAAAAAATGTATTTGAAAATTTTTGGTACACAATAGTGTTTAAACTTTCTAGGAGCTTCTGCGTAAAAAATTTCAAAAAAATCAAATTAACCGTTTCCGAGAAAATGGAAAACCAAAAAAATGGTTGTACTAGACGTACCAAAAATAACATTTTTTTCCAAAAAAAAAATTATGAAAAGGTACCCTATCCCTTCATTAATGAACTGATTTTTTTGTATAAAAATCGTTAGAGTCGGTTTTGAAAAAAATAAGATTTTTGTTTTTGGCCAAAATAAAATGTATGGGGGCTACTGATATCTGTCGTCTTAAAAAAAATTAAAAAAACGTTTGAAGCAAATCCCCAAACCGTTTAGGCTGCAGACTGGTGGACAGTCAGACAGACAGACAGACAAACAGAAAGACGGAATTGTGGGACCCACTTTTTTGGTGTTCTCTATGATCGTAATGTCATGTTTGGTAGTTAGAAAAAAAAAAAAATTACGAATAATTGCTTTATAGTACCTATAATCGCAAGTAAAAATAAAATAAAATCATTTTATGTTATCTGACCCGACTAAACGAAAAGGACACATTCCATATTGCGCAATGGTAAGTGAATCAACTATTATACCTTGGCAGTTTTCTCAATCATCAACAAAAAAATATTAAAACGAATCTGCTTTCGAATAAAAAATGTAATTCAAAACAACATCTTTCTTAAATCCGATTCCAAAATTATGACTACACTAGCAGATACCCGTGCGATGCTACGAACCATTTACAAAATTTCATTCAAAACAACTTACTGTTGGCCAAACATTAAGATTTTGTCGTGTTCGTTGACTTTGATGTTCGTCGTATATGGTCATGTTCGTGAACAAAGCGAACATTTTATATTGCATTCAAAAAGTGAGAACTACAAAAAAAAAGTTGGGAAAAATAAATCTTGGTTAATCTTCCAGCTGCTTCCCAAGTTTAATTAAAATCCATTCAATTGATGAAGCGGAACAAAAACCCATAAGTATATATTTTGTTCATATTTAAGCCTAAAACAAATCTATCCCACGGGAACCATACATTTAGCGGGATAAAAAGAATGCTGTGTGTTATTCCAGACTATAATCTATCGCTGCGCCAAATTTTATCCAGATCTGTTCAGCGGTTCAGGAGTTATTGAGTAACAAACATCCATTCATCCATTCAAACTTTCACATTTATAATATAAGTAGGATAACTATACGTTTTAGAGAATACACACTGACATGGCAATTTCTCTTATGAAATTTCAAAGCTTTCTTAAATTTCATAATTTGAAATAGGATTTTTTTTAGTTTTTCAAAGCTCTCTAACTAACTAAGTTGGCAAGTAGTGAAAGAGCTATAGTTCCAGCCAAAATATAATAAGAAAAAAAACTCGGTGACAGCACATTCAAGTTCTTGTTGTTCATTCAAAAGCATTGAATAACTTAGTTGAGTTGAGACTTAAAATGGAACATCTATTAAATGACTGATATTTAGATTTTTGTTATTTGATGTTTAAAAAATAAATGTTGTCATGTTTTCTCCTATAACATTAGGGTTTGCTTAGAAAAAGCACAAACTATTGGAGCCATTTTTGCAGAGGCTTAGACCCGTTTGCTGATACGAATCATAAATATTTATGTTCTACCTAAATAGCTTAAGAGCTGTAAGCGGGGGTGGCTGTGGCGCGATAGTTGTGTGTTCGCCTGTCGACCTCATGGTCACAGGTTCGATCCCTGCCGTAGTCTATGTCTTCTTATTTTTCCATTAAAAACCAATTCTAAAAATAAATGTCATACAATGAGTTGCTGGTTTACTCATTATATGCTGTTTAGGCATAGAACTAACAACATGTGATTGAGTAAAACTAGCAAAACTCCTAAAATATGACAAAAGAATAAAAAAAATTAATGCGAATTATAAGGGACATCGATAAATAAGACATGGAAATTTCTCAGCATTAGTTCAGCCGCCATCTCTGGAGATAAAATCTGACACAACAACCACCTACAGTCTCCGAATATCGCGCCACACATCTTTCCTATCATTCTTTCTCTTCCTTAACCTCACACTCACGCCCGCGCTGTGTTAAAACATTTAAAGGGTATTCATAATCCCTTGAGCGCGTGTAGATTATAAAAAAAACAAAAAAAACATAAGTTCTTAAGTAGAACTTAAATGCTTAAATTGTGTATCCGCAAACGGGCCTTAATCTACTCAAATTTCAACCATAGTTAGTTAATTTTTCAAAAGGAATTAACCTAGAGTTGCCACTACGGTAATTTTTTCAGTGGAAGAATAATTTTAACTTTCAATTATTAAACATCGAAGTCGATGTGCACTCCATTCAATATTGCAATTTCCATATTTTCGAAAATGCTTCAATATTTTTTTCAAATAGGTTCGTCTTTCTAAAATATTTTCTCAAGTAATCCAGACATAATGCTACGAATTTGCTGAGTTAACTCGAAATGTAAATTAACTAAAACATTTTTTTCAAAATAAATAATAATAAATAAAAGCTGGGAATGAGCATTGAAAAACTAACTATAGAAAATCTCGAAAAAAACGTTCGTCCCATCGCAACATTTCTGTTTCCAAAAACGTATTTCTCAAAGAATATTTAGAACTTGTATTAGCAACATTTAGCTCCGTTAAAGCATAAGTCAGTGTTATAAATCAATGGTGTCTGGTCATAACAACATAAGTCAATTTTTTTTCGAAAATGAATTAAGTATGCAGAATTATTTTTAAAAAAAATCAATTTTCGTTTAGTCTTAATAGCATAACTGTAAGAAAACTGGTTCCAAACATATTCAATGGTCCTAACCACACATAACTCCGTTTTTCAAAATAATGTTTGATCATAATGGAATAACTCAACTTCTGCTGTTTTGACCAAACAAAATTTTTTAAATTTAAATCAGTGTATGGTCAAAACAACTTAAATCAATTTCTTAATTTTTTACTTTCTATATATACGTACTATGAATATGGCAAGTTATGGATTCGTAAACAAAATCAAACTCGATGTTTTGATCAAACTAAACATTAAGATGATGGAGAACACCAAAAAATTGAGTCCCGTATGTCTCTCTGTCCTTGAGTATACAGCCTAAACGGTTGGATGAATATGCTTCAAACTTGGTATACGTATTGTTTTTCCGTAATACATAGACGTTTTTTTCATTTTTTTTAAATGAAAAATAACGGTACCTGCCATACATTTTTTTTGCCAAAAAGAAAAACCTTATTTTTCCCAAAAACGGCTGCAACGATTTTTTATAAAAAAAATCAGTTCATTAATAAAGGGAAGCAAATGGTACTATTTTATAATCTTTGTTTTATGAGATAAATGGTTATTTTTGGTACCTCTAGTAGAACCCTTTTGTTGGTTTTCGATTTTCTGGAAAAGAGTTCATTTGATTGTTTTGAATTTTTTTTAAGAAGAAACTTCTAAAAAGTTTAAACACTAATGTCTAGTGTTATTTAGTACGTTCTTAAACATTATCTTGAATAGTTCAAAAAAACTATTTTCCTAAAACAAAACAAAAACAACGGTATACATTCCATACAAATGTTAAAAAACCGTTAAAAAAATTATTTCTCAGAAACAGCTCCAAGAATTTTGATAAAAAAAGCTGTGTGTGTTCTTAAAATAAAATAAAATACATGTATGTATATACTATGTATATTTATATAAAGGATGTCCCGTTAGTTATAAGTAATCTTTAAAAATCATATGAATCGTATGTACATATATTGCACCAAAATTATAAAGTTATATGCATTATTATATGTACATCATTTACATATCAAGATTCCATCTATGTGTATAGCTACAAATTATTCTCCTAAGTTTCATAATTAAAATCCAAAATCTAGATTCAAATATGTACTTGTAGGTAGGCACCTATGTAACTATTCCTTGAATCATCCAATCGACAATTCATTATTAGGTGTGTTTTATTGGGAATCTATCCATTGTACCGTAAGTAATTCCCGAAAAAAACGCATCGACCGTAGCATGGACCGTAGCTTTTTTTATTTTTGTAAAAATGGTACCCCTGTTCAGCAGTCACAAGTAATGAAAGAGTCTTTTGCAAAGTAAAATTAAGAAAATATCGAAATAATGACCAATAATTAGCTTTTATTCATATAAAATAGAAAGTAGAAAAACGTACCAATATTTAATTTATGTTACAAACCTATTTCTTGTTTTCATTTTTTCTGCATTTGCAATTTTAAATTCGAACATTCATTTTGCACCAATATAAAGGAAATGATAGGTGAATGGGTTTGTTCATAGACTATGGTCAAGTCCCTTTTTACACAGGGCAATTTTTGTATTGCTTTAAAAATCTTTTATGCCTTTCACACGAGGCAACAAAATTGACGGAGATTTGCTTGTTTCCTTTAAATGTTTCTTGGTTTTGAACGCACACTACAGCGTAGTTTAAATTGTTCAATAAATTACATGTCACCTTTATATTTCATGCTTTTATTTATTTTCTGAGTAGCTAGAATTTAATTTTTCAAGTCAATTTATAAATTTATTTTCTGATTATGTTTTGCTTTCAATTCAATATTCACTCATCAGACTGCACTTAACATACGCGGGGTAAGGAACAAGTAGTTAACATTTGGTTTGCCATTTCCATGAACATGTCCAGAAAAAAAAACAATGGATCACAAAAATGTACGCCCAGTCCATGTCCATGTAGTGAAGCGAATACCGTCCATGGCCAAAGTTTATTAAACAGTGAAGAAAAAGCACCTTTTGTGAAGTTCAGTTGCCGCTTAGTGCGTTTAAGCTAGGCGCTCACATGCAATTTTTCCGAAACGAAATAGTTTAATCACTAGTGATCGCGCACGTTAGTAACTTAAAATTAATCAACGAGATAAACCATCACACAAATAATATTTTGATTTAATGTGCGCGCAGTTACATTATAGTTCGGTGTGATACAAACTGAAGAACTTATTTGGGGCGATCGTTCGATTTGTGCCAAAACGCAAACTTTTAAGTTGCTCGAATCGTGGTCTGAATTGTTACTGCATTTGTGCGCACTCTCATGGTATTCACTTTAGCAACCAAACTGTTGCAAAACTGAAAGTTGCATATTTGCGCGTCTAGCCTTTTAGCTCATAGAATTTCATACGAATAAATATTTTGCGGCGTACTGTGGAGCATTCCTCTATAGTGCAGTTCCACCCAATGCGGTTTATCTTCTCAAATAATTGAGCAAAGAATACAGTTTTTAATAGTAAAAGTCAGAAACTTTTCAGAAGAACAGCTTATAATTTATTAAAAAATTGAGTTATCTAAGATTTGAGAAATATACGAGTAAACTGGCCAACTATTAAAAAAAAGAATCAAAAAGATCGATTTGTCTTACGAATGAAATTAATTAATAATTATGACACTCCATGAACACATCCATCGAGATTCAATTCAATTGTCAATCGTACCAACAAAACTAACAAAATCAGAATAGAGACTCTACTGAACGTCAACCAGCCATCCACCGTAGTTTCTACTTTAGGTTTTTATCGACCGTAGCGAATTGTATGTAAATTGCTACGAGGGATAAACTTACGGCGGATAAATTTCCCAATAAAACACGGTTATTCTATTTAAACCTGCATAGGATAACTAGACTACCTACCTACTATCAGCGTCATTGTTTATCTATATTAATATTCTAAGCTAAAATAGCAAGTCGTGCATTTGATTTTATTCTGCCCATGTAAATTTTTTTCTTAATGTCAATTTTTTTCCTTCACTAAACCAGCGTCTTCGATGTTTTAGCGAAGAACATGTTTGTAAATTATTTGACATTTACAGAGATTCTGTTTTATTAATAACATTTTTTTGCACTTACTCCAGAAAAAACACCTAAAACTTTTCTAGTCCATGTTTATTAATTTGGGTGTTTAAGTTCATTATTCATTTCTGATTTTTAACAATGCATTTTAATAATATATTTTTTTAAGTTTTTTCTTATTTTATTTTGTTAATAAAGTTAAATAAATGCCTTTCCTAATAAAAAATCTTGTTTTACAACTTATTCCAATATTGGTACGAGTATTAAGGACACAACTCGAAATAATCTTTTTCTTGAACGAAAAACAGTTTGGTCAAAACAGCATATCTCAATAAAAAAAATATAAACAAGCTTAAAAAGGATTTTTTTTTATTATATTCGTGTAAATGTTATTATTTAAAACAAAATTGTATCCCAATATATATGTATTTAATAAAACTGGATTTGGAGGATTTTTTTCTAAACTTAAAATGCATTTATCTCAAAACTTAAATTTGTTTGACTTATGTTGTTATGACCAAACTCCATAGAAATCACATATTCTGAAAATAGAAAATTACAAACTAATTGTGAGCCTATTTATGTACCATAAGTAGATTTACTGATACATCAAACAGTTCAATAATACCCATGACAACCGAGTGTATTTAAAAGCTCATTAACAACTCGTTTATAAAAAAAATTTAATTTATCAGACAAATAGTTCAAATAATAACATTTTTCTGCAACAAATGTCTCTTTAACAATAATATTATTACAAAACGATCAGTATCATAATGAATCCATTATAGTACCATGCATTAAATACTAATATATTTTTAGGAAATAAAAACCGTCCGCATTTATGGTGATATATTTACTAACAAGCAATTAGTTCGTTTTAAAATGGCAGTAGAACTGCAACATTGTTGGATAGGTGTCATTAGTGTTGTCCATTTAATTTGGATTTGTTTGGCAGCGGTGAGCTTTCATTTAGACCAAAATATGATCCTCTTTATCACTTTTTTTTTTATTTAGAACAAATTTGATATTATCCTAACTGATATCAAATGCGGCCATAACAGCCAATATGCATTGAATTCATCGTGTAATCTAAGCGAACCAGCACCAGCGTCAGGAGCTAGTTTCAATATGATGATGAAAAAAGATGTCAAAGCCTATCGAATGGATCTAATATTATATTTGGGGCGAATGAAGAAATACATTTTACTTTTCAAAGCGCCCGATCTGGATGTGTGTGAAGAATTTCATAAAAGTCAATCGATCTACTTGGAAATGTTTAAAGATATGACTCAAAGGGCAGGTAAATGGCCCAAATGTCCAATTAGTCATGTGAGTGTTTAACAAAATAATTGTAAGAAAAATCGACACAGCTCAATATCAACTGGGGACATTTCACAGTGATAAAATATTGTAAATTATGTGCCTTTTTGAGTTTTGTGGTTTTTCGACCGAAACAACAATATGATCAATCATCCTGATTGGAGACTTTATTTCTCTGTTTTTTTTTTTATTTACAGGATTTCTATTTCAAATATACAAACATAACTCCGAGGCATGAATACCTTCCTGCTTATTTACCACCAGTTACTTTCAAATTCGAAATCGCAATGAAAGATAAAAAAGTTGAATTTATGTATGCTCATATTTTTGGTAGAATAGTGCATAAACAAGGCTTAAAAAACAAAAACAAAAGCAGACAGTAGACCTTAGAAATATTTTAAACATGATCATATAGGTGTAATATAAATAATGGAAAAAGCCTCTTTTTAATTTTTTTTTATTTTCATCATATATGTGGTATGTATAAATAATATATTCACACCCTCCAAAAAAAACTTTTTTATATATTTTCATAGGAATTCAAAAAAAAAAAAATGGATAAGTTTACAATGAAATTTTATGCAAGACACTGCCCATAAATATCTGTGGACAGTTTCCTCAGTCGAAAGAAATTGAAACAAGCAAATCACTGATGCCGTAATTATATAATTAAAGAAACAACTCAAACAATATTCGGGGCGAAAGAAGAGTGGAGACTTTTTAAAAACAGAGTATTGCGATTCAGTTCATTTGAATGATCGATCATTGTTGTGTTCGTTGATTTTAAAACACAAATTTGGGTCACAGTCTACTTACCAAAAGTCTATACATTTTTATTTTGACAACTTTTATGAGTTATAATTTCTCAAGTCAATAATATGGTGAACTTCTGACACGATCTGATGTGGTAAAATTCTTATAGACTTCTGCCCCATTCCTTTGTGTTCTTGGGTACAGACTTTTGACTCGCCGTTTTTTTCATGTGAAAAATTTATTCTACGCTATATCTCACAAAGTATTAACACGTCATGTTGATTTAAAAAAAAAAAAAAAAACAAAAATTTGTAGGTGAAATGTTTTACACTCTGTGAGATCGTAAGGAGAGCCTATGAACTAAGGCTGCGAACTAAGTTCACTATTAAGTGAAATAGTTGAGCAAGCAGAATGAAAATTCAGTCGAAATTTTTCGCTTTGGCAATTTTGTGCAGAATTTTTTTGTTTTGCAATAAATTCAGGTTTTTATTCTGTTTAATGAGGTCTATTGATTATATCAACAAGTTACATCAATTTACCGAAATTGGTGTACTAAAAAAAATAACCCTGAAAGCGACACACGCAAAGAAAATAATAACGTTTTTGGTTCATATTTACTTCCAAAATGGGTACGATTGGTATCTTAATAAGCCAATTATATTATGAATTAAATAATATTAATCAATTTATTGAAGGATATAAAACAAAACCATAGTACTTTTATTGACATATTTCATACAAAATTCATTTGATTAATTTTAAAATGACGGAACGGTTGTGGCGTTTTTGGTTACTTGCCATTTTTTTCGTCCATTTGATTTGGATTTGTTTGGCAGTGGTGAGCTATAATTTTGAAACGAAAATATATCTCCTTTTTTCAATTGGTTGATTTAGACAAAATTCGATATTGTCCTAACTGATGTCAAGTGCAGTCATAACAGTCAATATGCATGGAATTCTTCGTGCAATCTAAGCAACCAGGCGCCAGCAACTGGACTAAATTTCGATATGAAAATGAAAAAGGAAATTAAAAATTTTCGAATAGACTTTATATTTTTTCTAGAACGTATGAAATCATACATTCCAATTTTCAATGCACTCGATTTGGATGTGTGTGTTGAGTTTCATAGGAAACAGACAGCAAAATACTTGGAGATGCTAAAGGAAATGACCCAGAGAGCTGGCAACTGGCCGAAATGTCCAATTGAAGCTGTAAGTTGTTTAAAAAAAAAATATTGCAGTGAACTGTGTATGCCTAATGTAGAGTTTATCCTGCATAGGTACAAGTATAATAAAATAATATTTTTTTTTTAATTTACAGGATTTTTATTTTAAATTTTTTAATATGACCCCCAGTACCGAATATTTTCCTGTTTATTTGCCACAAGTTGCTTTTAAGATGACAATCATAATGAAGGACCATAAGGAAGTATTTATGACTGCTACAATTTTTGGTAAGATAGTGCATAAACAAGGCTTGATGCGACAACCGAGAAAAAAAACTATAAACTATATTTAGGTGTGTGTTAAAAATAAGTCACTTAAAATTGAAATCAATGGAGAATAATAAAATATTTAAAAAAAAATATTTTCATTCTTTTTTTATTCAAATGTTTTTTTTTAAGCCTGGTGGCACAAGAGGTCATTGGGAACCAGGCCTATAGTGACTTACAAATCTCTTTCCTACAATTTGCTGAAGAATTCGAATGGCTCAAGAGTTGCGAGTGACTCGAGAAATTCTTGGACTTGCAGATGCAGTTGCAGGGACACATGCAACCACATGGCACATATGTCCATAATTTATTTTATAAATAGAATTTTGGAAATAATTTCAGTTGGCAGCACTGTTTCATTGACAGTCATTTTGTCATCTGCCATGTGATGTATCTTTAGTTTATGGTTTGCCTTTGAACAAGGCATGCAAATGGTGAAGATTTATTTCGAATAAGCTCGAAACAAGTTTGCTGTTGATTACGATTTTCGCAACAAAATTAATGTTAGTGATGAAGATCATTTTTGATTGAATGAATGGCTATGGATTTTAGAAAAATTCTCAAGTCATTGCGGTGACATCACGGTCATTTACGTCAAGAAAACTGACAGTTTGGTGTACTTTATGGTCTGATGGAATCATTTTTGTCCTTATTCCATTGAAATCGATGCCGGTTAGAGGGTTACAGTCCCATTATCGATGACTTTTTTCGTTCCTCAATTGAATCGCTTTGATGTGTGGGAGGTGAGGTTCCCACAAAGCACACAACATGTTATATAGCGCGTTCGGAAATTGACTTGTTGAAGGATAAGTCTGGTGAGTGAATAATTGCTTGTTTCGGACCTGTCAGTTGATTTCCAAGATGTACGATTTATATCCCGCTACAATATTTTCTATGAAGTCGCTAGTTTACATCGATAAGCCAGATACGATTGACGGGTTAAATAAAAAAAACATTCGCCATATATTTGCCGATATACGACACCAAATGATGCAAAAAATTGGCGAAAATTGGAACCAAAGATTAGCATACATTCGAGCCAGTCCCCGTAGCTATATTCCAAAAGCCATATTCAATTATAAATGACACAGAATTATTTTTCAAATAAAGTCACTTTGATGGCAATTAATACAATTTATGTGCATTTTATTTCATATTATAATGCAAAATATATTAATTAAAAATCTCAATATATTTGTAAAGTTTTTTTTTTACTTAATTTTTTATTTTGTGGGTGGCAATGGCGCAGTGGATAAAGTGCTTGATTGCTAACATAGATATGTGGGTTCGATCCCCATGCTAACCGCATTCTTTTCTATACCTCCAATCTTAATTGGATGCCGCCCATGGGTTAAAATGAGACAGTCAATACCTGATTCTCAAATCAACTGTGCCAACAAAAAATTCAAAATTTCGGAAAAAAATTCATATGGCAATTTTAAATATTTAATAATATAATTTTAAAAAACAAAACTTCAAAAAAAAAATCATGCACCCGTTTTATTGATATATATATTTGAATATTTTTTAAACATTCTTATTTATAATTCGAAGGACCTAATATAAAAAAAATTTTAACAAAATCCGTAGAGCCGTTTATGAGAAAGTCGAAAACCAAAAAAAAATGGTTGTATGTACCGTTACCGTTAATAACAAAATATTAAAAAAAAACATTTCGACCAAAATGTAGACTATTGGTAAATAAAGTAATGCACATACTTTTTTATGAAAATCGTTAGAGCCGTTTTCGCGATAATTAGGATGGTAGAAAAACTTATATGGCAAGGGGTCTAAGAAACCGATTCAAAAATCTATTTGAGAGAATCACCTAAAACGTTTAAGTAATTACCAAGTTTAAAGAAAATCGCTTCAGCCGCTTAGGATACGTAGATCGTTGGGGAGACAGAGAGACAGACGGAATTACGGGATCCACTTTTTTTCAGTTTTTGTCCCTTAAGTTTGATTAAGATCTAGAGTTCGATTTTTTTCCAAATGCAAAACTTGGCCTATAGTACCTATGTATATCGCAAGTTAAAAAAAAAGCCTTTATTTTTGCATTATTTCAATAACCACTACAATTGCCAAAATTTGGCACTTTGCAAAATTCGGTGTCCGAAATTTTGTAAATTCATGATACTCTATTTCGAAATCCTGAAACCTTAAATTCTATAAATTGGCAGGACCCAATGTGTAAGCAGTAGTTCTTTTCGTTTGAAAGTACGTGACTGACACACTTTAATCAACCACAAATTGAAATTGACATAGGGAAGAATATTTTTCGCACCAAGTGTCATATTTAAAAAAAATAAAGGGAAAGTTCTAGAAACATATGATATTCTAAAATTTAAATCTTTGTTTAGATATTTTTACCACCTTTCTGTTGAGTTGTCAGCTATTGAGAGTATTTCTGTATATATTTTATAAAATGGATGCTTAATATTATTTTTAGATAATTTTTTAGTTTTGAAAAATTCAATAAATCAATATTTCGAGTATTCGATAAGCACCTAAATGACTCCAGCATTCTGAATGATCAACAAAATTGTAAAATTATATTCAATTTTTGTATGATAACATACATTTTTATGAAACTTACTTGGACCTCTTAAACATCAATTGGGGGGAAGAAGAAAAAAATATAAGATATAGCTGATCATAGAAAAATAGATGATTAATATTTTCTAATTAAAATGACTTGATTGGAAAATTCTACGAGAAAATCATATTAAAATGTCTGAGTTTTCTTACTTACTCCTAGAATACCAATGCAACATAGAATTGATAGTTTTTCGCTCAGCGATCAATTCGAATGAACCATGTCAGAAAAGCGGATTGCTTTCCACTCCTACTGAAAAACACACCCTCAGAATTATTTCAAAGAAATCACCAAATTTTCTGGTACATGATTCTGAATCCTTCTCAAATATTCACCTTTACAAACATTTATCAATCTATCGAACTAAAAACTATTGTACCGAAATATGAAAAATCTCCGACTAAACTGTTGGAAATTCCGTAAAAAAATAAATTTTTGTTAAATTTTAAACAGGCACTGTTGATACTCCTAATCAAACAAAACCATTTTTCTATTATTTTATTTTTTTTTTTCAGAGGAAACTTATCTATAATACGAGTATATCAACCACTAAAAATAATTCCAAGTTTACGTTTCTGAACAACATTGCCATTCAATTCTATCCAGAAAACTATTTCCTTTTTCAAATTAATCTTAAGTATAACTACAAAATTTGCCTCTGGAAAATAAGGTGGAAATTTGTCCGCATCAATGACAATATTTTTGAATATAAAATGGTAGTCCTTGAAAAAAAATAAAATATTCAATTAATACGAAATATAAAACTATACATATTTTTTAGTATCAATATACGAACTCACATTGGGAAGAGGACATTTCGGCAAGTCTCCAAATTCTGACAGAATATCTCTATAAATATTTAATAAATTCGTTCCCTTGCCTCCATTTAAGAAATCACACACATCTTCATTTTTGACACTTGTAAGAGTCATTCGCTCCTTACTATTCTTGATGATACTAATATCCAACGAATAAGTAAATCTAACTGTTTCCATTCCATTGATTAATAATTGAAAGTCAACAAATAATGGTCCTTTCTTTTGAGTTTTATCAATAAAGCAATTACTGTTACTTATAAACTTGGAATTAGATGTGCAATTGACGGTGTCCAAATTAAATTCAAAACCACGCTGATGTAGGTAGGTAGAGGTAGAGGTAGAGGTAGAGGTAGAGGTACATATGTAATAAAATTAGAAATATAGAAATACAATATTTTTTAAGGAATTTTGAAATCTTTTACTCTTCCATGGGTAGGCGATATTAGAAATAGGAAAGACAAGAATATTGAAATATTCAACGGTGTATCCATGTTGACTCAATTTCAATGACTAAAAGTAAATTATTGTTATAAATCTATAAAAAGTATTGGCAACAATTTTCTTAATTTTATTTTAATTGGCTGCAAGCATTTATGTAAATTGATCGCAGTGATATGCAGATGAACAGTTTCCTCTATTTAATGGTATGTATTGGGTTTGATTTCCCAATTAAGCACATTAACATAATAATGATATACCATTTTCGTTAAAATGGGAAAAATTGAATTTCGAGTAGACAGCGTACTCTATTTTTAGCGACAAAAAACTATCACGCTGGATTAAACAAATTTTGGAATTTCCAATGCGAATTAAATATTGGTTGATAGAATTAACAAGGTTTAAGGTGTTTTGAGCAGATGCTCTGTCTTTTGTAAAAATTAAATTATAGATCACATTTTTCCACGGACAAAGCTGTTTCGTTGCTCACATTTTTACTTGCGATAAAGGCACTATAGGGCAAGTTTTGCATTTGGAAAAAAAATCGAACTAGAGATTTTAATCAAAGTTGACATTGACATTCCGAGGGAACACCCGCAATTCTATCTGTCTGGTCTGTAGAATGATCTACAGCCTAAACCACTGAACCGATTTTATTTAAACTTGGTGCTTAGGCGTCTTAGGTGACTGTCAGCATTGCCAGAAAGAAAATAAAATGCACTATTGGATCGCTCGAACTTGCTCTTATGTTCGATCACATTGTATGCAAAAGATTTTTATTAAAATTCTAAATATATTTTTATGGTCATTTTTTACTTAATTTTTTATATCTACAAAATTTCTTTAATTAATTTTTTACAAAATTGGTATGAGAATCTTAAATATTTAATAATATAAACTTAAAAACAAAAAATTAAATCGGCTTAATCTAAGAAAAAATAATTCAAAATCCTGAAATAAATTCTTAAACTAATTTGAGCTCATAAAAAGTACGCCATTTTATTTCTTATATTCAGTTTTTGTATGATTACATAATTGCTTTTTAAAGCCATTTTTGGTATCATTTGATGACTTTGAATGCCCAACAACAACTTGAGTGTGCTACCACCAAGTTTTTTCTCAACTAATTTGGCTGGAATTATAGCTATTTCACGACTTGCCAATGTCGATCATCAGACTCCTTTGCTCTAGTGGTGCTGGTCTACTTTTTCATTTTAATTGAAAAACTTCTTATGCCTTCATCGTGTATTGTTCCATGACCAGCCGCTTAGTAGCCAATGCACTTCGCATCACGCCACCGAACCCACATGATCAGATCCAACCTAATGCAGGTTTTTTCTGTTTATTAATTGCATTGAAACGACTAGCGCTTTTATTAGGCACACAAAATATTTCTTGTATAAATTTGAATTTATGAGAAAAAACTTTAAAAATCTGTGGAGCTGTTTTTGAGAAAAAAACGTTTCTTTTTAAACTTTTTGAAAAAAATTAAAAAAAGTTCAGAAACGCAAATTCATTAGTATTCAGCAAATACATATATAACTATAATTTTTGAAAAAAAAAATTATTGAGCAGTTTTCGTATATAAATTTTAATTGTTTTTAAATGCTTTTAAAAACACAAAAAAATATTAATTAAAAATATTGGTACGCAGTATAAGTTGGGCAACCTAAGCCTATATATGTGTGGAATTTCGAAAGAATCGGTTAAGCTATTTCTTAGATAGTCGAAATAAAAAGGTCTATTTTTGTCGGAAGCGGCTCTAACGATTTTGATTAAAAAAATCAATAGAGCTTTTTAGGTACGACCGATCATATGATTGAAAAAAAAAAATTTTAAATGTCTAAAAACGAGCCATGCGCGCCATTTCTTGTTGGCCCGGACCAAGGGCCAGAATAAAAAAACCAGAGGGCCAAATCGCCCGACCGGGCACATTATGGCAACGCTGGTGATTGTCCATAATAGATTTTTGAATATTTGATTTTTGATTTTCTCACAAACGGCTCAACGGAATTTGATCACACTTTTTACTAAGGAGCTCCTTCAAATTCTAAATAATACCGCATTTCAAAATTTTTTGTTGAAAATTCAATATTTCGAAAACGGGTGGACGATTTTTTTGAAAATTTGTTTTTGAATTAATATTATTAAATATTTAAAAGTTCATACCAATTTTTTTTTTGTTTAATTTAAGAATTTTTATATATAAACAATTAATTGAAAAACGACTTTAAAAATATATACAAATATTTTTCTATTAAGAATATTTTGCATATAATGTAATCGGACATAGGAGAAAGTACGTGCGATCCAGTCGTGCATTTTTTTTTTGTAATACGCTCGATACGCACAAATCCGCAGTTCCAATGCAAAATTGCGTGAGATAGGCTCCCTCATTAAACATATTCCCCATATTTAGCCCCGGGGACTAATAATATCTTGCTTCCAATTATGAAGAAATGGCCGGAGGTAAGAGTTTTGGGTCAAATGAAGAGGACACCGATTAATTTTATCACGCTTTCATGTCTAATTCGATTCTCGAAGTTAAAAGTGAAGTTAAATGTCAAACATTTTTCATATAAAGATTTTTTTATCACAGCCAATTGTTCTGTGAAGAAGAGTACACAAAAAATACAATAAAGAATATAGAAATATATCAAGTTTTTGTTGTATCATTTATTGCAGGGATAACTTTTTATGGGAGGGTAAACCAATTCGTTACGTAACGCGTTACACTCGATAAGTATTCTCACACATAGCAACTAAGAGAATTTTATCTTTTTAAGGATTAGACCTAGAAATCTGAATTTTTCAGAAATGGTAGATGATATTGACCTGAATGCGTTGTTAAAATATTATTTTCCTAGAATGTCAATAAATGTTAGAAAACTGTGATATTGAAAAGATTACGCAATCAGTCAATTACTTTTGACTGGTTCCATTAATACATTTTTTTTAATCAATAAGGAGACGATATAACGATTATTTTGATGTATCAAGCATTACTGTATGAGCTATACAAGCTTTGCAATCATAGTTTCAAAACAGAAGAAAAACATTAAAAATTGCCTGCTTAGCTCGACTTCTATCATGGTCATCGATGTTCAGTGTAGAAGAACAAGAGTTCTGTTGGAAAATTCATTCAAAAGAGAATATGTGGTGGCTGTTTTGAGCCTATATCATCAGTTCTAGTACCTTAATCCTTAAGGTCTTAAAATTGGGGTAACACTTGCGGCTATGAGCCGGTATAAGAATAATAAAATGTGTCTTACAATCTATATATCTTAGAGGGGTCAAGAAATCAAATTTATTCAATTCTTATTGGTTTTTTTTGACATTCTAAATGCAAAAGTTGATGAAACATTTCAATATTTTTAAAAACAGTATTGCACAAAGTTATTGCCCCAGCCATCGTCTATAAAGGTGCTGGCGTAAGTATATCGATAAATGCATCAGAAAGGCGTAAAGAGTTTTTTTCAAATACTCGTAATATACCTACCTTCAAATAAATTAAAGAAAAATTAAGTTGTTGAAGCTCAAGGCGTTAACTTATGTATATTGTATACGCATACATATATACATTATGTATGCTAATGTTTAGAACTTTAAAAAATTGAGTTGGTATCTCTAATATGATGGGTAGGTTTTGGTGGCATCTAGCCTTCTCTTATCTATGCACGTTATATCCAACTATACCGTTGAGATTAACTTGAGAGCAAGTTTTGCATTTGGAAAAAAAATCGAAATCGAGATTTTAGTCAAACTTGACATTACGACGATGGAGAACACCAAAAACGTGGGTCCAAAAATTCCGTCTGTAAGTCTGTCTGTCTGTACGACGCTCTACAGCCTAATCGGCGAAAGCGATTTTCCTCAAACTTGGTATTTGAGCGTTTTAAATGATTGTCTAAAATACATTTTTGAATCGTCTCTTTAGCCCCAAAAATAACGGTAATTGCCATACAATTTTTTCTACCATCTTAATTATATAGAAAACGGCTCCAACGATTTTAATAATTTCAAATTCAAATTCAAAGATTTCTTTATTTTCACAAATATTCAAGATTTATAATAGTTTACCCACAAAGCAAAGTGCTTATCTGCAGGCGGTTATAAACAATAGTTATTATTTTATTTTACATAGTGATTGAATTCATGATGCAATTGAAATTTTATTTTGAGAATAATAAACTTTACATAATCTATTAGGCATTTAGCATTACTTATTTGACTTATATAACAAAATACAATTCTTACAGATGTTTTTTAATTTCTTTCTTTCGTTTCTTAAAATTTCTTATACTTTTCAGATTCTGTGGTAATTCATTTATTATTTTTGGAACAATGTATCTGAGCTCTCTGTTCCCATATAAGTTGAAAGTTGACGGGATTTCAAGCATTCCAAGTGCTCTTCTTCTAGTATTTAGATTATGTCTTATTGGCTGTAGGAATCTTTGGTCATCTATATAATGTTGTACAGCAGTCATACGATATATTGCGTTTACATCTAGAACTTTGAAGTGTACATAAGAAGGTTGAATGATTTTAATCAGACGATGTTGGAGATTCAGTATCTTATCGAGATGTGTTTTTGAAGCTTTTCCCCAGGCCAGGATTCCATATCGAATTCGAGATTCCGCGAGCGAATAATAAACTTGCTTAAGTACTTCGAAGTTTGAAAATCTTTTAAGGTAAACCAAGGCAAATAGGGTGCTTTTTAGTTGAAGGCGTAAAGTGTTAATATGTTCACGCCAAAGAAGATGTTCGTCTATGATAACTCCAAGATACTTTATCTTTTTGACGATTTCGATTGGTTGGTTGTTGGCTGACAATGGACAGTGATCGTTTCGGTGATATATGTTGAAAAGTTCTTTCCGTTTAAATACCATTAATAACCAGTTCATCGTCATGGCACCACTTGGATATATTATCAAAATGTTTTTGAAGTATTTCTACTGCTGAGTTCATACTTTTGTGTTTGACTATAATGGCTATATCGTCTGCATATGCTGTTATTGGTTTTAAATAATCGTAGTAGTTCATTAGTATAATGTATGAACAAAATCGGTTCCAGTTTTGAGCCTTGTGGAACGCCATATACGGTAGGTTTTTCTTCACTCAAAGTTGATGTTACCCTAACCTTAATCGACCTATCAGTAAGATAGCTTTTGAGCCAGTCTGATAAACATCCTCTGATACCAATTTTGTTCAAGCTTTCAAGAAGTTTTTCTGGGCTGAGGGTGTCAAAGGCTTTGCTGAAGTCTATGAACAGGACAAGAACGTGGTGATTACGATTAAGGCCTTCATGAAGTGTATTTGTAAATTCTGCTAACAGCTTTTCCGTACTCTTTCTTTTTTGAAATCCGTATTGGTTTGGGTGCAAGATTTGATGTTTGTTTACAAATAAATTGAGTCGTTTGACAATTACTTCCTCCAAGCATTTTTCTACGGCTGACATGATAGCGATCGGTCTATAGTTTTCGGTTTTGCTTTTTTGCCCTCCTTTGTAAATAGGGCGAATAATTGACGTTTTCATAAGTTTTGGTACACAACCCTGGATTATGCTACGATTGATTATGGCTTGTACAACCGGTGCAAAAATTTCGGCGTTCATTTGGAGATCAATTGGTCTTATGTTATCTGCCCCAGATCCTTTTTTGGTGTTTATATTTGAATTTGAGATATCTCTTCTCTGCTGGTCTCTTCAATGAAAATACTGTGCTGTACTTGTAAGCTTTCATGGTTCATCGTTTGTGTTTTAATGTTGCACATATGCATAATGTTCACTACTAGGTTTGCAATTCGATCTGCAAATTCTTCCACAATACTTTTTTTACCATTAATGTTGGTTGACAAGTTGTTTTGTATAACGTCATCGATTGAAGCTTTTTTTCTTCCCAAAAGCTCATTTATCACGCTCCATGTCTTCCTTGGGTTGTATTGTGCATTTATAAATTTTTGTTTAATAAAAATTAGTGTGTGCACTCCTTTTGGTAGAGTATACATTTTGTAGGCTGATGTTTAAATATTTAGTTATGAACGGTATATGCCATACAACCATTTTTTTGATTTTGAACTTTCTCATAAACGGCTCTTCTTTTTTTTGAAAATTCAATATCTCGAGAATGGGTGGATGATTTTTTTTTTGAAATATTTTGTTTTTAAGTTTATATTATTAAATATTTAAAATTGACATACAACGTGGTTTTTTTAGAAAAAATGTTTCAAAAAATTGTATATAAAAAATTAAGTAAAAAAACGACTTTGAAAATATATTTAGATTTTTAATAGAAATCTTCTGCATACGATATGATCGAACATTAGAGCAACTTCGTGCGATCCAGTCGTGCATTTTATTTTTTATCAAATTGTTGATATAATTTCGCTTTTGTCACTGGAAATTTATCACTCGTATGAAACTCCTCTAGCCTCAGAGTGGCATTTATTATATTTATAAAGTATAATTATTAAACATTTGCAAGAAAGCATTTTGAAAAGTTCGGTAGTAGTTAACTCAAAAGAATGAAGTATAAGCCAATATTATAAAGGACATCTTTAATATGGGAAAAGCTTATATTAAGTCCAAGAATTCACATTTAAAAAAGAATTCCAACTTTTATTCATCAACTTATAAAAAAAATGTATTTATTATTTTTTTTTCGAAAAACTCAAATACATAAGCGGTAAAAAAATAGCACCATTCCTTCATCACACAAATTAAAGGTAAAACATCATAAAAATAAAAAATCCTTTTCTATGATTTTATCCTTTAGGGGTAGTCCGGCTAAATTAGTATTTCGTTGAATAGCCTTTGTTGGCTATTACTGCCTTACAACGTCTGGTCATTGAATTTACCAAATTTTGGCACCTTTCTACCGGAATATTCCAACAGAAGACATTTACTGCAGCCCAGAGTTCTGGTTTACCAGTCGGTTTGGCTTCACAGACTGCTTTCTTCACGGCAGCCCACAGATTTTCAATCGGGTTTAGGTTAGGCGATTGGACTGGCCACTCCATCACATTAATTGAATGATCCTTAAACAATTTCTTAGCCTTCTTACTGGTGTGCTTGGGGTCATTGTCCTGTTGAAAAACCCACAAAAAGGGCATCTCTTCCTCTGAATAAGGGAGCATAACGTTTTCGAGTAAATGTGTTGATCCATGATGGATTTAATCCAATATATGGGCCCAACTCCATAGTAGGAAAAACCGTGGAACTTCTCCATACGTTTTACCTTCCGAGATAATTTTTTTTTTAATTTCCCTTTTTTCGTTAGTACAATGCTTTCCACGGCCCATTTTCTTTGAAAAACTGTAAATTTTGTGTTTTAAATGAAGATACCAATTAAATATAAACAAATTCTAACACCTGACCGCCTTACCTTGAAATATGCACCAGAAAACATATTTTTTTGTAACGAAAACTGCTATCAGTGCTCCGAGTATTATTTTTACCGCACGAAAAATGGGACTTTCGCCAGTATGGCCTGGTAAGAAAAGAACCGTTACTATTTTAACACCAGATATATACAATAGAGAGAGGTGATAGTTCAAATAATAACATAATAATAGTAGAGGCTGTAAATATTTTTCTATTCACTCATTTAAAGAAGTTAAAATGAAACTTGTACCAGTGGTGCTATTTTTTTTACCGGTATTGTAAATATAATTTTCCGTTGAGTCCTTGTTCATCAAAAGGTTTAAATGTGCTCTCCAGATAATCCGTGAAAAAGTTTGATTTCTCTTTGTCGCTTTTTACGCATTCGTTTTGATTATTCTTAATCGGCGGCACTGGGAGCTTTGGTTTATTCCTTACTTAAACAGCTTTCCAAAGAGAGTACTTGGATTCTTTTCCTTCTGTCAAGCTTTCAAGATAATTTCCAACATCAGAATTTTAGTTAATTATACAAGCGATTTAAATTTACCTTGTATTGAGGATCTAGAGTTTGCTGTCATTTCTATTTGGTACGGTTTGTTCTTCCATGCGGTTTATTATACGATATATCAACGAAGTTATCTACTGTATCTTCAAGTTCGAGAGGCATTTGTATACCCTTAATTCAACATTATCCCAGATCATTTTCGCATTGGTTATTAACATTAAGCTGATCGTAGAAAATTTCTGGTTAACGTTTGCTAATTAGAATTTTGAATGGAAAAAATCTAATAAAAAAGTCTGAGTTTTCTTACCTATCCCTAGAATACTAATGCAGCATTTCCCTAAGTAGAATTTATTATTTTCAGTTTAGCGAACATTTGAGACTATTATAAAACTTATTTTGTATCCGATGGAATTCCACTCAAACTGAAAAACCCTTAAACAGAATTATTTCGAAGAAATATCCAAATATTCTGTTACATGATTCGGGATACTTCTCAAATATTCACCTTTACCAACATTTATCAATCTATCGAACTAAAAACTATTGTACCGAAACATGAAAAATCTCCGACTAACTGTTGAAAATTCCGTAAAAAAATAAATTTTTGTTAAATTTTAAACAGGCACTGTTGATACTCCTAATCAAACAAAACCATTTTTCTATTATTTTATTTTTTTTTCAGAGGAAACTTATCTATAATACGAGTATATCAACCACTAAAAATAATTCCAAGTTTACGTTTCTGAACAATATTGCCATTCAATTCTATCCAGAAAACTATTTCCTTTTTCAAATTAACCTTAAGTATAACTACAAAATTTGCCTCTGGCAAATAAGGTGGAAATTTGTCCGCATCAATGACAATATTTTTGAATATAAAATGGTAGTCCTTGAAAAAAATAAAATATTCAATTAATACGAAATATAAAACTATACATATTTTTTAGTATCAATATACGAACTCACATTGGGAACAGGACATTTCGGCAAGTCTCCAAATTCTGACAGAATATCTTTGTAAATATTTAATAAATTCGTTCCCTTGCCTCCATTTAAGAAATCACACACATCTTCATTTTTGACACTTGTAAGAGTCATTCGTTCCTTACTATTCTTGATGATACTAATATCCAACGAATAAGTAAATCTAACTGTTTCCATTCCATTGATTAATAATTGAAAGTCAACAAATAATGGTCCTTTCTTTTGAGTTTTATCAATAAAGCAATTACTGTAACTTATAAACTTGGAATTAAATGTGCAATTGACGGTGTCCAAATTAAATTCAAAACCACGCTGATGTAGGTAGGTAGAGGTAGAGGTAGAGGTAGAGGTACATATATAATAAAATCAGAAATATAGAAATACAATATTTTTTGAGGAATTTTGAAATCTTTTACTCTTCCATGGGTAGGCGATATTAGAAATAGGAAAGACAAGAATATTGAAATATTCAACGGTGTATCCATGTTGACTCAATTTCAATGACTAAAAGTAAATTATTGTAATAAATCTACAAAAAGTATTGACAACAATTGTCTTAATTTTATTTTAATTGGCTACAAACATTTATGTAAATTGATCGCGGTGATATGGAGATAAACAGTTTCCTGTATTTAATGGTATGTATGGGTTTGATTTTCCAGTTAAGTCCATTAACGTAATAATGATATACTATTTTCGTTAAAATGAAAAAAAAGTACACATTTAACACTATTTTTTGCGACAAAAAAAAAACTATCACGCTGGATTAAACAAATTTTGGAATTCCCATGGCGAATTAGATATTGGTTGATAGTATGAATAAAGTTTAAGGTGTTTTGAGCACATGCTCTGTCTTTAAATTCTAGATCACTTTTTTCCACGGATAAAGCTTCTTCGTTGCTCACATGAAGCAGTTTTTCTGTCACATTTTTACTTGCGATGAAGGTAATATAGGGCAAGTTTTGCATTTGGAAACATTTTTTTTTTTTTAATATTTTGTTACTAACGGTACATGTCAAACAACCATTTTATTGATTTTCGACTTTCTCACAAACAGCTAAACGGATGTCAATCAAAAATTTTATGCAGGATCCCTCTCGAATTCTAAATAATACTGCATTTCAAAATTTTCTAAAGTTAGTTTTTTTTTTTGATTTTTGAACAAAAAAATATTTTTTTTTTGAAAATTCAATATTTCGAAAACAGATAGACGATATTTTCTGAAATTTTGTTTTAAAATTTATGTTATTAAATATTTACAAAGTTCATACCAATTTTTTTTTAGAAAAAAAAAAATAAGAATATTTATATATAAAATATTAAGTGAAAAACAACTTTAAAAATACAACTATAAAAATAGTCGTTTCACTTAAGAATCTTTTGCATATAATGTGATCGAACATAGGAGCAAGTACGTGCGATCCAGACGTGCATTTTATTTTAAACGTTGTTGCTTATTTGGAAGTTAATCCATTTCATTGTCGGATTTTGGCAGTGAGACGACAACGCATGTTGCACAAAATCCCACTCAGTACAAATCAGAAGACAACATCGAAAGGAAGGCTACCTTTAAATTAACAAAAAAAAAAATCAAATCGTATTTCAAATTTTTACTTATACCCCTTTATCGCTGTCATATCTAGTGGGTTCTCATTTTCAATTGGTAATAAATTATAAACTACATATATGTATCTAACTAAAAATAAATAATATTAAAACCGTATATGGAAACGTATTTATTTTGTTAGATAGACTTTTTTATTTTATTTTGTTTAATTACTTTTTAATTATTTTGAAATCAAAATAAACTCATCTCAATTGTTGGCCAATTAAACAAAATACGTAATTTTGCATTTAGAGTATTATCTATCCACAAATCTCTTCAACAGAATCATATTACATATTTGACAGAGATATTCTAGAGATTTCTAATTGTCATAGCAGTTAATCAATTGCTATGACTCAAACAGAGCCGTCGAAAAATAAAATCCATGGGATACAAAGTTTCTATGCAAATTGTAGAAAGTTATGAAATATGTTCTTGCTTTTTGTATTATTTACTTTTTGTAAAAAGGAAGCTTAAAAATAATTGAGCTACGTATAGAAACATTTTTCTGATTTTTTTTCTGCCATAATACTGTTTAATAAACTTTGAATACTCGTACAACGTTTTGTCCATTGTTAAGAACTATACCATGCAATAGTCAATAAAATGCAATACTAAATCGCACGTACTTGCTCTAATGTTCGATCAAGTACTACTTGATTCCTAATAGAAAAGGTTAAATATTTTTTGACTCATTTTTTAATTCAAAATTTCGTAATTTTTTGTATAAAACAAAATTTTTGTGTCAACTTTAGGTAGAAAATAAATAATTTGAATTTACAACATAATATCACAAAAAAAATCGTCCACCCGTTTGCGAAATATGTACCTATTGTATTGAATTGGATTTTTTTAAATCCAAAGAACTATTTTGTGGAAAATTTTGGTATACAGTATTTAGATTCTGTAGGATCTCCTTTATATATTATTTTTATTGAGATTTTGAGCAGTTAATGAAAAGGCCGAAAATCCAAAAAAAAACTCTTCTATGGCAGGTACCATATATTTTATTTAAGAAAAAAATTAAAATAAATTATAAACTACTCCCCAATAATAATGTACTGTTTTTTTTGTCAAATTTATTAGAACCGTTTGCGAGAATATAAATATGTATTTACAATTTGTGGTACAAAAATTTTATGGCAGCTACCTTTTTTTGGTGCTAAAAAAAAGATTTAAAAAATCGAAACGCTTAGGCATCAAATTTGAAGAAAACCCCTTCAGCCGCTTAAGCTGCATATCGAAGTACATAGTCAGACAGACAGACGGAATTGCGGGACCAACTTCTTGGTGTTCCTTATCATAGTAAGGTCAAGTTTGGTTAAAATTTAGAGTTACATTTTCCTCAAAATGCAAAACTTGTCTTATAGTACCTAAATGCACGATAATAGTTGCTCTATTTGTAAATTATAAGTAACTATACTTATTGACCACTGAACCAATTAAAAAAAAATTATTTAAACGAATATGTAATTCCAATTAAAACAAAACTATTTTCATAATGCGTAGTTCAAATAAATGCATTTGTCTGTACGAAACTTTTATTAAAAAAAAACATTCGACATAGAAATGTTTAGTGTTTTTCATGCAATTTGGTTAACTATACTCGTATACTGTAGGTATACGGCGCCATAAGGTATTTTTAATGTCTGGTGTTAATTGGAAATGCATGTATCTTTAAGTCATTTTATGGCAAATGATTTTCAGTTAAGATAAAAATCGTTTGATAAAATAATTTAATTAGTAGCAATAGAATCTAAATAACATTTAAAAGCTTTCTACAATAACAACAAAACTTGCAAAAATCTCAAAAAATATTTTTATTTGATAATTCAAAGATTTAATCAATTGAATGACTTTGAGTACAAACTAGGCATTTCTAAAAATTCTTTATCAAACTAATCTATAAGAATACAAAAAAACAAAACTCAAGCTATATAGAAAGCCCTAATAGCTTAAGGAAATAGATTCTTCAATTTCCGTCGACACATTGTCAGTGCAAAAAGTATCGTCGCGAAATACAAACACAAATAGCTACCTAATTATAAAAAATTCGGGAGTAGCTATTCTTATTTTTTTAAAAGTTATTTCTTCAGGAAGGTTAAACATTATACTGAGTGTGCTTGATTGCTGAAAGTCGTCTATATAGATAACCCATGACGAGAACGTATTTAGTATCTTAGCAATACAATAAGCACTTAACAGGAAATTATTTAAGCTATCTAAAAAAAACATCGGACTCCACTTAGTTTATTTTTAATTATTTTATTTCTATTTAACTATATATGCATGCACTCTTAATTGTCAACAAGTGTGTTCACTTTATCTAAAATGCCTTAGTAGCTATATCGTATATTGACGAATGAAATAGACAAGTGCTATAAATTTTTTTTTTTTTAGATTAGAGTGAGGAATTTCCAAGAGTTATTTTAGTTTCTTTTAAATTTTTAATTAAAGTTGAAGATTAGAAATTGTATCTGTTGAATAATTTGCTTAGATACAATAAACTAAGCATAATATTGGTGTAAGATTTACGTTCCTAAGGCGGCGTGGGTTGACAATTACTATTAAGAAGCTAATTAATACCAAATTCTATTGCATATAATGTGCGGAATTCTTGCAAATAAATCAACTACTGAAGAATTTTTAATTTGCTGTAAATGGCTAATTTTTATATTTTAATAATTTTTTTCTTAATATCATTTGATAGAATAAATAGAACACCAATAGGTCGTAGATACATGGCAATAATCATCATGAAAATTAACCAGTAATCATAGTGTCGGTACATAAAGACATAAAAAAATTCCATTCGCAAGATAAAAAATCATAAGAAATTCCTATTCATTTTGGGGTGACTCAGGGCAGCATTTTAACTCCTATTCTATTTATTATCATTACATAACTTCTTTTTCACAAGGGTGATAATGATACAGTAAAGCGTTTTGTACTGCTTGGCTACTATATTATTAATAATGCATGTTCGATAATATTGTAAGCCACAGAATCTTAGTAGAAATAGCTAAAATATATTTTTAAATTAGTATTTTACTTTAATTTTTTATTTTAAAAATTTCTTTAATTTTTGTAATGTTGCTTTGATAATTTTAAGTATTTAACTAGAAATATAAATTAAGGACTCTTATTAAAAGAAGATACAAAAAATAAATTGTCAACCAGTTCTCCAAATATTGAACTTTCAACAAAAAAGTTGATTTCTTTTCTAATATCGAAAAGAAATATTTTTCGAAATTTTAGTATGCAGTATTATTTCAAATACAAAGAAACTTCTCCTTACAAATTTGTCTCGAAATGCGTTGATGTATTAATGAGAAGCTCGAAAATGAAGAAGAGTTTCTATGACAGGTACAGTTATAAAATTTGATGCCAAATTTTTGTGTTTGAACCAAAATTTAGACTATACCTATTATTCTTGTACGAGAATCACTATAGAACTTATTTTCATTATAATTAGGGTTTTCTCTACAAAAAAATTTACGTCAGGTAGGGTAGACCGGGGCTAGAAGTAACAGGGTTAAAAAGTACCAGCTAAAAATGAAAGGATTCCCCTGAAAATTAAGAAACGCGTGAACGAGAAAATTGTTCGTCTACTTCAAAGCTACTATTAAGTATACTTTAGCTGTGAATAGGACATCCTAAAGAAAAGTTATAAGGGTAGTCCCCAAAATTGATACGTTTGTAACATAATTTTTTCTTTTTTTTTTTGGTATTCCTCTTCACTCGGAAGAGATATTTTTCTAGTTGTTTTTTTTTTAAATATTTATTTATATTTTGGTTAAGTTTATGTAAGTAGTTGAGTAACGAATAGTTATCGGTATTTTAAAATTGAGTGATTTGTGTAAAATTGTGTTGAGTGTGTTAACACAGACTTTTCGAAAGCTTTTGATCAATTATCTCATGAGATTATCAAGTTTAAACTTAAATCATACGGGTTTCTTCCATCCTTCATCAAGTGGATATCCTCGTATCTTGAAGATGGGTTATATCAAGTCAAATTCAGAAATTCTTACTCAAGACTCTTTATTGCCAAATCAGGTGTTACATTGGCTATTAATGATGCTCCTCTTTGTCTACGCAATAGCGAATCTCTTATCTTTGCAGACGATATGAAGATTTATAAAAATATATCATCTTCAAAGGATCGAACTCTATTGCAAGAGGATATTAACCACTTTGCCTTGTGGTGTGAAAAGAATAGTTTCAATCATAACCCGACAAAATGTCAAACAATGACATTTTCAAAAAAACGTTCTCCTTCTTCTCATGACTACGTTATCTCACGGCACATTTTAACTCGTGTTATAACTGTCCAATTTAGACTTTTCTGCCCATATTAATATCATAGTTAACAAAGCCAATTCAATGTTAGGTTTTACAAAGCGTTGGTCCTAAGAATTTGTTGATCCAAATGTTACCCGTGCTTTATACAACTGCTTGGTTCGTCCCCGTCTTGAGTATGCATCCCAGGTTTGGACTCCTCTTTACGATATTCATATTGAAATATTAAAATCTGTTCAAAGAAACTTTACTCGTTTCGCATTGAAAGGGCTTCAGTGGAGTGATCCTTCTAATGCCCTCCCTTATAACCAACGTTTATCTATTCTTCAAATGCAAACACTTGCACAGAGAAGAACTAACAATGATTAAGTATTCTTCCACCAAATAATAACTGGTGTCACAGATGCACCAGACCTACTATGATCAGTTTTTTTTAATTATCGGGGAGGAGGTTATAATCTCCGTGGCCTCGACTTGATCAAAGTCCCAACACATAGGACCAACTATAGGATGCATGAGCCCTTAAGACGTATGGGTAGACTCTTAAATTGGAATTCAAACATTTTTGATCTCAATATCAGTAAAATTAAATTAAAAAATCTACTCAAAACCAGTGTTCCACGCTCCTAAATGTTGTTTGTTTGATATTATGTTCTTGTTTTGTATTGACGAAATATTATTTATTTAAATATTCATTTTGTACTTGGGTAAATATTATTTGTAATAGAGTATGCCTACTAACAACCAACACTACACTAAATGATGAGCCGGTGCTATAACACGGTTTTCTGTGTTGGCAAACCATTGGTCGGAAGACGGAGCTTACTATAAGCTCTCTTCGGCCAATTCTGATAGTGTGAAAAAAAAATTCATGGTGGGGCTAATTGTAACATTTTTGTGGGGTAAGTTGAAACAAATAAAAACAGACTTCGTTCATATTTTCAAACACATTTTTGGGAACCAAGACGATGGAAATGGTTTTCTATGTTTATATTTTGTTTTGTTTAATTTTTTTCTTTATTTCTATATAAAAAGAAAAAAGTCCACTTGACTCATATCGCTGTCAACATAAGGTAGAAGAGAAAAGAGGTCGCTCATATTACTATATTCAGTTTTTTTTCCAAAAAAATTAATATTGATTTTGTTTTTTTTCTAGGAATACTACAAATTAATAAACTAATTAAATTTGTGAATTAATATAATAACTTTTTTTTTTAATTTCATAAGTTTTGCATGTACGTGCTATATTTTTTGTTGGTAATCTTGTTTATAAATTGATAGTTTTTTTTTTAAGAAGATGACAAGTTTTTTTTACAATTTACCCCGGTCTAAGTCGTAACAACACGTTTTTTTTGTCTAAGAGTTATATTTTCACAAATTCCAATCAGTATTTTTTTGGCTTTTTTTACTGGATTTCGTAGCTTAAATATTGCTCCTTAAACGGAAAAAAGTTTGCCTTACTTATTTTCAAAACCTTAGGAACAGCATCAATTTTAGTAAAAAAGGGTACTTTTAGCCCCGGTCTCCCCTACCGTTATTTTTCAAGGCAAAAAAAAAAGATTTAAAAACTAATCTAACATGCTTAATAGCCAAGCTTGAAGAAAATCCCTTCTCTAGTTTCGGTTGTTCCATTCAAACTTGCCCTACAGCACCTATCCACTTATAGCGCAAGGAAAACCCAAGTCATGATAATCCCCACTGCCTTACTGGATATATCAATATAGACCTTGCAGTCTCCCACATAAATTAAAATGTCCAATTTTACTGTGAAGTCCGTCGTCCACGTTGGCGTTCGCCTTTTACTATTTCTTCCCTCGTAAAAGTTAGAATGAAATTACTGCTTTTATAAAGTAGTTAAACCTTTAAATTTTTTTTTGTTTAATTTTTATAAAATATAAAAATAAAATAAATTTAAAAAATATTGTATTTCATAATAATACTAAACGACGCAACGTTTAAAATCTAGCCTTGCAAGATATATCGAGGTTCCACTTTGCCTTATAGTGTATAAACTTGGTTATAAGAATATGTTCACGTTAACTAAAATAAATTATACATTTACTGTACAGAATGACTTATATTTTAAAAACGAATTTTTTTTTCCTTTTCATCTCAAAATGACCCCTTATAAAAACTGTAAAAACCATTTTCTTTTTAACAATATAATCTATATTAGCCGAAAAGCTGAATTCAGGTGTATAAAATGGAAATATATCTTCATCAATATATAAATCGTTCAAAGTTATAATTTCTCTCTGAAAACAAAATTGTATAAATAATTTTGACAAGAAATAAAAAAAAAAAAAATTAAAACTCACAGTTGTCATTGGACATTTTTTTGGAATATTTCCTGATTTCGTCATAAATTTCAAGCCTAGTTGCACTATGTTATCTACATTCGTGTTCTCCAAAACTTTACATCCGTCTAAAGTTAGATTGAAAAGTTGTAAGGATTCACCATTTGAGCGTGGAATCTCAGCCACTCCACGGATATCGAAGGTATTTATATCATTTGACAATTCCAATCGTACATTTATATACGATTTGTTACCTTTAACGTATTTATTGCAAACAAACTCCTTAACAGGTTGTCCATAGCCAAAGCATTTGAATTCATCAAAGTCAAGATAAATGAAAAAAAAAATTTTTAAATTAACATTTGGTATTTTTGAGATTTACCCGTACACAAGTTGAATTACCCTTGAACGAACGCTAAAATTGTGAACAAATAAGCGATCTTTAGTGTGGGCGTCATGATATTATACTAAGAATTAAAGCAGAAAACTAATTCAACAAAAAATAAATGTATCGAAGCTATAGCAAAAAAAAAATGTGAACGAAAATTACTTTTTAATTTAAGTTTAATTAATAGCAATAAGTCTTTGTTTAAAAAAAAGAACAATTAATATCAGACATAATGTGGTATGATGTACTTTTAATTTACACGATTTAAAGCTTTTATTCACGCTAGAAATAATTTTTGATACCATCCGATTACAATAGGGTTATCCATTTTGCGGTTTCAAAAGTATAGTGCTGGAATTCGACATCTGTCAAACTAAGCTGTTAAACCAATTTTTTTTTTTCAGAGGAAAGTCTGACATTTACGAAAATCAATCGCTTAACTATCGCACAACGCATAAAAATTGTTAAAACCTACTACAAAAATAGAGATTATGCCACAGCCACATATCGTGCTATAATCATCCAACTACGCCAGCAATTGGTAAAATTGTGAAGAATTTGAAGAGACTGGATTGGTTACAGATATTGTAAGGCCTGTGCATCCTCGTTTCGCTAGTACCACTAAAAATATCGCTGCTGTAAGTGAAAGTGTTGCCGAAGACCCGAATGTGTCGATTCCTCGTCGTTCTCAGGAATTAGGACTGTCTTACGGCACATTATGGCGTATTTTGCATTTGGATCTACATCTACATCCGAAAAAAGTCCAGCTCACACAACAACTGAAGCCAGCTGACCATTCACAATGTCTTAGATACGTCGAATGGGTGCTTGAACAACAGGCGGTGGACGGCTATTTTTCGCACAAAAATTTCTTCTGCGACGAAGCACATTTCTCACTCGGTGGATATGTTAATAAACAAAATTATCGTATTTGGGGTTCTGAGAATCCTCAAGTAATTGAAGAGAGGCCATTACATCCACAAAAAGTCACTGTTTGGGGCGCCCTTTGGTCCGGAGGTGGGATTGGACCTTACTTCTTCGAAAGCGACGATGGAGCGACTGTCACCGTCAATTCGGAGCGTTATGGTCATATGATAACCGACTTTTTTTTGCCTGCTATTGAAGAATACGACTTGGAGAATATGTGGTTTCAACAAGACGGTGCCACTTGCCACACAACTCGAGTGAATATGGCTTTATTGCAAGAGACATTTCCTGGCCGCGTAATTTCTCGTCGTGGCGATACCAAATGGCCACCAAGATAATGCGATTTGACACCGCTGGACTTTTTTTGTAGGGCTACGCGAAAGACCGTGTTTATGCAGATAAGCCTTTAACTCTTGAGTAATTGGAAACCAACATTCGTCGAGTTATGGCTGAGATACCGCCCCATATGTGTCAAAAAGTGGTCAAAATTACCTCAATAGAATCGATGCGTGCAACAATTCGCGTGGTGGTCATTTAAATTATGTAGTGTTTCTCACATAATGTCAATGTTCAAACTTTAGAATAAAAAAGTAATATCATGATGAAAAATATTTTATGTGTTTTACTTTTGAAACCGCAAAATGGATAACCTTTTATTAGATCAATCTAATGGACTTTTTTCGATCTTATAATAATGTTAAATATGTTTATGAATGTTTAAAATGTTGTTTACTCTATTACATTGAGATGAGCTGGCATACCTTAATATTAATCTCAGGGTCATTCTTATCTGGAATTCAGGTCGCACAATGGCATTTGGAAATGGAAGGGCGTTCGAACTCGCCAGGTAAGGATCAGTCGTTGCAATTGTAAATGGCAATATTATTCTCAAATTTTGTTAGCGAATTCAATCGCATGAAAGTAATTTAATTAACTGAACATTTATAATAATCCCCGTCAGGTCCGAAAAGGCCCACTGGGCACTCTGAATTTTTACCGGTAGGCCCTCGGGCAAGAAAAAATTTCTAAAAAGCACTTGAAATTCTATTTTTTTTCCAAAAGAAAAATTTCTCATAAAATTCACTCACGAGATACCTTACAGCAAATATAGTGCTTATTTCATAATCAAAATCCACTAGGGAATGCTGCCATATTTCGGTTGCTGTCCCCTTTAGTCAATATAAATCTGTTGTAGACCCATATAGATCTTTTGGGGGTACAGAATTATTTTTGTTTGCCCCCTATGGATCTAGTCCCACCGAATTCTGTTTGTGGTCATTTTAGTCAATGTAGCGGGTTTTCCAATAAGAGGTGTTATTTTGAATAGCCCGCTATTTCGGTAGCTGTCACTTTTGAAGCTGTCATTTTTTGACACTTGACAAGTAGAAACTACGCTATTAATAAAAATGGAACGATACACGCTTCAACAACGCATTGAAATTATTAAAATTCACTATAAAAATGGTGAAAATTTGGCAGAGACGCGTAAAACTAAAACATTTTTTGGTCGTCGTGAAGCACCTTGTCGGACCGCAATACAGAAATTGGTGGACAAATTCGAGCTGTTGGGACAAGTTAGTGATGTGAAGAATAAAACCGGTGCACGTCGCTCAAGAACAACTGAGAATATTGCTGTTGTAGCCCAAAGTGTTGAAGAAAACCTAGGTTTGTCCATTCCTCGTCGTTCTTTGGAATTAGGCATTCCACAAACGTCATTACACCGTATTTTGCATAAAGACTTGGGTATTAAGGCTTATAAAGTTCAGTTAACACAAGAACTCAAGCCGGCTGATCATCAACAACATCGTGTCTTTGCTGATTGGGTCCTTGAAATGCATGAAAATGAACCGGAATTTCATCGAAAAATCATCTTGACTGATGAGGCCCATTTCCACCTCGGAGGCTACGTCAACAAGCAAAACTGTCGCATCTGGGGCTCGGAAAACCCAAGAGTTATTGTTGAAAAGCCTCTCCATCCTCAACGCGTGACTGTTTGGTGCGGTTTATGGTCCCGCGGGGTCATTGGACCTTACTTTTTCGAAAATGAGGCTGGAGCAACAGTTACGGTCAATGGATTGCGCTATCGAGAGATGATTAATGATTTTTTATGGCCTGAATTGGATGGTATTGATCTGGACAACGTTTACTTTCAACAAGACGGCGCTACGTGCCACACAAGCAATGAAACCATCGATCTCTTACGGGAAAAGTTTCCTGACCGTGCTATTTCTCGAAGAGGTGATGACAATTGGCCACCGAGATCTTGTGATTTAACACCTTGCGACTTCTTCCTTTGGGGCCACGTGAAAGATAAGGTCTACGCCAACAGCCCAGCGTCGATTCAAGACCTCAAAGATGAAATTCGTGAGGCTATCGAGGACATAGGGCAGCCACTTTGCGATTTTGTTATGGAAAATTTCATGAAAAGGATATGGTCCTGTAAGCGTGGTCTTGGCGGCCATTTGGCTGATGTTGTGTTCCATTATTAACGGCATACCTTCCTCTTTATAATGAAATAAACATCCGATCATTTATCTCCAAAAATGCCATTTTTCTTTGAATATCAAAATAACACCTCTTATTGGAAAATTTAGATATCTTGGAATTTTAGGTGTCCACAGAATTCTGTTTGTAAACGTGTTAGTCAATATATTATGTAGATCTCTTTTGACCCCTAAAGTAAATAAATTTACTAGTAGCTAGCTCCTAAAAAAAATTTACTTACTTGCTCTTACTGGCAGCAAAGAGCAGTTTATTGCAGATTTTGCTATAATTATAATTGAATTAAAAATTGATAATTATTTCTGCAAAATTAAGTTTTGACTAAACTTCTCAACGTCAATTAATGTTAAATAACTAAGCCCTGTACAACAGTTTCGTTTTGCTTTATATTTATGTTCAAAAACTCATATAAATTAATCTACCAGTCGACGCTTCTAAAAACTAAAATATAATTACGATTACCTACACTCTAAGAATTGAGCATGTATATTGATACTTTGTGCATTTAAAAATTAATATACATGAAAAAATGATATATCAAGAAACAATGTCAACTTTTATTTTTAACCATTTTGCGAGTAATTATATTGTATTCTGTGACACTTTCCTAAAACTCCCAGGAGGCCCTTTGCACCCTGTCCGCCCCTGATCACCTTAGCATGATTGTTTGAAGTTGCACTTGACTCTGGCAGATATGAGCGCATGCGCATGTTAATACCCGTCCAAGTAATGAGTAATGGGGAATAGGCGTAAAAGGACACAGTCTTCTGTATATTTGCATATTGCATACATATGATCAGACTTCGAGTACAATAATTTGTAAAGGCATTTTTGATGACCTTGACAGACGCACGTCTAGGGCTGAATATCAAAAATTTGATCTCTTTTATAAAAATAAAAAAAAATGATTTTACGGAGAACTTTAATAGCTTCTTTACTGAACATTGCTTCAGATTCTCAAAACATAACGGCTGGGAATCGCAGAGTTGGTCTATAGATTTCGCTTCAGTACCAGTGATATCTGGTTCCACGAACAGATAGTGCTAGCGAAGATGAAAAAATGGGTCTAAAAATTCTGTCTGCCTGTCTGTCTCTCTGGGTGCAAGTCGATCAACATACGTTTTTCTTCAACCTTGATACCATAATCATGTTAGGTGATAGGATGGATTTCTTTTTTTAAATTGTGTTAGCTCCAAAAGTAAATGTACCTACCAAAAATGGCAAACCCTAATTATATCAAAAAATGGAACTAACGGCTTTGATTACTAAATTCAGTGCATTAGATTAAAATTTTGGTCAAAATGTGTTTTATTTCGAGTTGTTTTTTTCTGACAATATTTATTTTTTTAATTTTTTTTTTTAATTTTAGATAGATAAGAAATTAAATTTATACTTCAAGATTCAAAATCTAATTATTATTTATTATACATATATAAATGTACACAAATTGTGTTACAATAATTTAATTATGTAAAAAAGTAAAGAAAAGTTAAAATATTAAATATATTATTAATATATATAATTAAATATAAATATATTAATATATATCAAAATAAACGAAAAGAAAAATGAATAAAATAATTAGGCACTAAATAGCTTAAATGGTTCTATAAATAATGTGAAAAGAGTCTCTATCCAAATTAGCGGCTGTGCTTGATCTCTGCAATTCGACCGGTAGTCTATTCCAGAGTCGAATTGCTACCACGAAAAATGATCGCTCTGCAATGATGTGTGTGAACAATATAAGCCAATATATACCTTAGCAGATTTGGATTTATTTTCGACTCTCTCATTAGCGACCCAAAGAATTTCGATGATTTTCTTATACAAGAGTTCGTTGCAAAAAAAAAATAATTTCATCGATTTAAAAAAAGAAAAAAAAATGTTTAATTTTGACGATTTAGTTTGAAATTCAGTTTTTTTCTATTTATATTGTTAAATACTAAAAATTATCACACTCAAATTTAAAAAAAAATCACTATAAAAATAAAGTTTTGAAAATTTGAAAAAAAAAACAATAACATTTTTACTTCTAAAAAGCTTTTAAGAAAATCTTTTAAAACAATATTTTGATCGGTTCATTTAATAATGAGAAAGCCGAAAATATGAAAAGTGGTTCTACGGGGAGTACCGTTTATAAGGAAGCAAAATAAAATAGTTTCTTATTGGATTGCACTAATTCAAGAACAATACAGTTTTTGAAAAAAACATTTTTTAATTGTGATTATAGGGAATAACTTGCCTTATGCACTTGTAAAAAAAATTTAAAAAATATTCTGACAATAAAACATGACATTACGATCACAGAGAAGCCTAAAAAAGTGATCGACAAAAAATGTCTGTCTGTCATACAGTCAGTCAGTCAATCTATATTTTTTTCACACTATCAGAATTGGCCGAAGAGAGCTTATAGTAAGCTCCGTCTTCCGACCAATGGTTTGCCAACACAGAAAACCGTGTTATAGCACCGGCTCATCATTTAGTGTAGTGTTGGTTGTTAGTAGGCATACTCTATTACAAATAATATTTACCCAAGTACAAAATGAATATTTAAATAAATAATATTTCGTCAATACAAAACAAGAACATAATATCAAACAAACAACATTTAGGAGCGTGGAACACTGGTTTTGAGTAGATTTTTTAATTTAATTTTACTGATATTGAGATCAAAAATGTTTGAATTCCAATTTAAGAGTCTACCCATACGTCTTAAGGGCTCATGCATCCTATAGTTGGTCCTATGTGTTGGGACTTTGATCAAGTCGAGGCCACGGAGATTATAACCTCCTCCCCGATAATTAAAAAAAAAACTGAACATAGTAGGTCTTGTGCATTTGTGACGCCAGTTATTATTTGGTGAAAGAATACCAAATCATTGTTAGTTCTTCTCTGTGCAAGTGTTTGCATTTGAAGAATAGATAAACGTTGGTTATAAGGGAGGGCATTCGAAGGATCACTCCACTGAAGCCCTTTCAATGCGAAACGAGTAAAGTTTCTTTGACCAGATTCTAATATTTCAATATGAATATCGTAAAGAGGAGTCCAAACCTGGGATGCATACTCAAGATGGGGACGAACCAAGCAGTTGTATAAAGCACGGGTAACATTTGGATCAACAAATTCTTAGGACCAACGCTTTGATATTAATATGGGCAGAAAAGTCTAAATTGGGCAGTTATAACACGAGTTAAAATGTGCCGTGAGATAACGTAGTCATGAGAAGAAGGAGAACGTTTTTTTGAAAATGTCATTGTTTGACATTTTGTCGGGTTATGATTGAAACTGTTCTTTTCACACCACAAGGCAAAGTGGTTAATATCCTCTTGCAATAGAGTTCGATCCTTTGAAGATGATATATTTTTATAAATCTTCATATCGTCTGCAAAGATAAGAGATTCGCTATTGCGTAGACAAAGAGGAGCATCATTAATAGCCAATGTAACACCTGATTTGGCAATAAAGAGTCTTGAGTAAGAATTTCTGAATTTGACTTGATATAACCCATCTTCAAGATACGAGGATATCCACTTGATGAAGGATGGAAGAAACCCGTATGAATTAAGTTTAATCTCATGAGATAATTGATAAAAAGCTTTCGAAAAGTATGTTTATACACAATCAACTTCTTGACCACTTTCTAAGGAGTTTAAACATTTATTCAAAAATACAACTCCATTAGTAACAGTAGAACGTTTCTGCATAAAACCATGTTGTTGGTTGCAGATAATATTTTTACATATAAATGTCTAACTATCACATACAACTTGTTCGAACAACTTTGGAATGCAAGAAAGATTAGAAATTGGTCTACAGTTGATAATATTGGTTTTGACTCCCTTTTTAAATGCTGGGGTTTTAAATGCATTCTTCCAAACTGAAGGAAATTTACCTAATTTCAAAGATAGTTCAAAAATATTTCTCAGAGGAAGAACTAAAATGGACCTACATTTTTTAATACAGCAGGTGGTATGCCATCAGGTCCAATAGAATAGTCTTCTTTTAAATGTGACAAAAAGCTCAAAATTTTTTCACGCTCTATTGTAATATTGTTAAATTATACCTGAGGACAATTTCGTAAAAAAATGAAAATAATTTTCTACAACAACTACAGGTGAATCAATGAAGGGTTGGCTAAAATTACTTGCAAATCACTCACAGATTTCAGAAGTTGTACTCAAGTTTACGTCATTATAAATGAGATTTAGTGGATACCCGTCACATTTCTTTTTAGAATTTAAAAAAGTTTTTCGGGTCTAACATCAAAGAACGCCCCATGGTTTTCAGACATTTATAGAGTTCGAAGGAGAGTTTTTTCAATTCTTCAAAAAGGGAAATGTTAACTACTTGATTCTCTACCATCATGAACCTAATGTATTTCTTCCAAGCCTTATTTCCTCTATTTCGGATACATTTCAGTTCTTTTGTGAACCCAGGATGACAAGAAGAATAAGGGGGAATAGATTTTTTTTGAAACTGTTTCCATTAATGCATCTCATCAAAATAGAATAGAAGCTTGCGATAGTTGATTCAAGATCATTAGAAATCGGTAAATGTTCTATACCGGAGTTTATTAAGCTTTCCAAGAGCTGTTGAAAATCACATTTGCGAAAGTCAAAAGTATGGGAATAGTCATGAGGATAACTATTTTCTAGCAAATGAGCACTCAAGTCAAGAAAAATGTAAAGAGACGGGTGATAACGATCTATGTTAGATAAAGCAGAAGTAGATTCTACCGCTACTGTACTAACGGCGTGAGATGAGAATACAAGGTCAAGTTGTCTATCTTTAAAAATGTGTATAGAGCTAACTTAATATAAATCCGTAGAGATAATACTATCCAAAATTTGGAGCTCCTGTTGGGATGAACTTGTGGAAGCTTCAAAATAGGATTCGTCATTATAAGGAACCCAATCAATGCGAGGAAGATTAAAATCCCCTAATAGAAGGATATTACTGTCAATGCTAGCTAAGCTAAAAATAAAATCGAGTCCTAAAGAGAGTTCAGTGTATACTGAAATAGGACTTATATGTTTAATGTGCCGCAGCTAAGACGGCTTAAGCGATTACATTCAAATTTAGAATGTGTTATTCTTTTGGCATTCCTCAGAGAGTAAATTGAAATTTTATTTTTAAGCCTAAAAATAACGGTACCATATAAACTTTTAGGAAAATCTTATTTCTCTCGAAAACGCTTCCAACGATTTTGATGCAAATTTTTGAGAATTTTTTGGTTGACATACTAGCTATTATTTAATAAGAATCAAATATACGCGAAAAGTCTATTAACGGTACCTTTCATATAACGGTTTTTTAATTGTTGGCTTTCTCGATAACGGTACATTGAATTTCTGTCAAATTTAATATCTGAGAAGATCTAGGTAGCCAAACTAATTCCGCATACCAAAATTTTGCATAACTTTTTTTCTAATTAAAATTAATTTTTGAATTTTTTTTTTTTTGAAAAATCAATATTTTTATAACTAATTTAAAAAATAATTTTATAATTATATGTATATTAATAATCTTTAAAAAAACTGCATACCAAAATTAAAAAAAAGAATGTTTTCAAAAAACTAAAAATAAAAAACAGAATTTCATCACAATACATCATACAATTTTCGAGATACTTTTTTATAAAACTTTCGTTGATCCGTGGCACCTAAAAGTGTTCTTTGTTTTTCGAAAGTTTTCTTTTAATTCAACACAACTAAGACCCTAAAACAATATATTGCAGTTGATCGATAATGACTATGACAATCGAAAATAAAATGCACGACTCGATCACATCGTATGCAAAAGATTTCTATTAAAAATCTAAATATATTTTTAAAGTCATTTTTAACTCAATTTTGTATATGCATATACAAAATTTCATTAATTTTATTCTAAAATAAATTGGTATGACAATATTAAATATTTAATAATATAAGCTTAAAAACTAAAGATTAAATCTGTTTAATTAAAGAAAAAATAATTCAAAATTCTGAAATAAATACTTAAACTAATTTGAGCTAAAAAAAAAGTACGCCAATTTATTTCTTGGATAAATTTGAATTTATGAGAAAAAAAATTTAAAAATCTGTGGAGCGGTTTTTGAGAAAAAAAGTTTTTTTTTAAAACTTTTTGAAAATATAAAAAAAAATTCAAAAACGCCAATTCATAGGTATTCAGAAAATACAAATAAATATAATATTTGAAAAAAATTTAATGAGCAGTTTTCGAATAATATTTTTTTTTATTTTTTTTTTCTTAAAAATGATTTTAAAAATACCAAAAAATAATAATTACAAATATTGGTACGCGGTATAATTTGGACAACCTAAACCTATATTTTTGTGAAATTTCGAAAGAATCGGTTAAGCCATTTATGAGATAGTCGAAAGCAAAAAAACGGTCCTATGGAAAGTACCGTTTTTAGACATTTTTCTAATTTTTGTTTCAACTATATGATCGGTGGTAGCTAAAATCCCACACTGATTTTTTTTGTATCCAAATCTAAGAGCCCTTGCCGAAAAAAAATAGGTTTGAACGTAACGGTTATATGGCAGGTACCGTTATTTTTTTAGCTAAATCAAAATTCTATTTCCCCTCTGTACAATACCTAAAAAACACTATATATCAAGTTTGAAGCAATTCGGCCCGCCCGTTTGGGCTGTAGGTGTCTATACATACATACAGACAGAATGACAGACAGACATACAGACGGACAGAATTTTTAGACCACCTTTTTTCGTCTGCGCTATCATCGTCGTAATATCAGGTTTCATTGTTATCTCACAACTTTTTTTTCGACGAATGCATAACTTGCCTTATAGTACTTATAATCGCAAGTAAAAATCACTTAATATATACAAAAATGTTAATGGCTAATGGCCGGTGATAAAAACTGTTTTTCAAAATAAGTTATTTATGAGTTATGACGGATTCCTCCAAAAGTACTGGGCCAGTAAGGAAAATTCTAAATGTCATATGATTTCCCCTTACTCAACTTCTAAAACTTAAATCGTTGGACAGTAAAAAGAACCAGATACAAATAATTTCTCAAATTCAAGTCCTTTTTATGTTAGTATGGTATTCTCTATCACCTTAACCACAAAAATCATCTGTGATTTAGTTTGATGCTTTTTAGTTTCACCGCATTGTTTTTATTTTATTTTTTAATTTTTTCCTTAGGGGACCTCATGAAGCCCATCGTTCATGCTATTACTCAGCATGGTTCCATTTTATTGATCCTCTTTTTTCACTGTTTTATTCACATTTCATTGAGCAAAAAATAAAAATCATCATCAAATCAACTTTTGGATCTAAAATTCCAGATATTTTCATTGGTATCTGAAAAGAACATTATACTCGTAACATCTTCTGGCTATTCTATATCTTTGAAATTGATGCTGAATTATGTCAGACGAGCAGACAGTCTCGTTAGCCTCCGGTGTTTTGGAGCAGAAATTTATTTGTTGGATATTGGTGGTTATCGGACAGAGAATATGGAAAGAATAACAACAACCGAATTTGGCAACCAAGGACGAGCCATATACTATACCTTGTGGATTTAATTAACAATTCAAAAAAATCGTTGTGCAAAGTTAGTGGAAAATTCTGTGTTCGATTTTTTTTATGTTCGACAAAAATTGGCTTGCTTGAATTCTAATTAAAAGGCGGATCAATAATTAGATGGATTCGAACACCTGTAAAAGGTTATTTGCTTAAAACGTCTGGTCTGGTAGAATTGCAGATACTTTTTTATTTATTTTTACGTATTAGTTATTCAAACAGAAAAGAGTTTAGCTAACATATAGACCTTAAAAAAATAAGAGCTCTATATAACCTAATGTTAAGTTCGATGGAAAATATTGATTATTTTTAAAGTTTCATTCTGGTAATCATGCCAAGTCAATACGATTCAGACGTTTTTTTTTTTAAAGAAGCGAAACAAACAAAACATTTCATTAGCAAACATATTAAAACTATTTAAGACCACTATCTTTGTTATCTTATTTGATAAAAAGGCTGATAAGATTTTTATCATAACATTAAAAATTCTAATACCTAACTAGTTCAAGTTCATCAAAATAAATACCCTGAAAGTGTGTACACAAAAAAAAAGATAAAACTATTAACATTATGATGCACATTTTAATTTAATTAGCACTTAAGACCGAGAACCACTTTCAAATTAAAGCGCCTACTGAGTGAGGATCCCTATCAAATATAAGATGACACTTACGTTTTATTTACCTATAAGCTTATTTGCTTTTGCCCTTTACAGTTGGGTGGGGGCTTGTCTACTACAGAGTGATCCAAAAGTAATAATATTGATGAGTGTGATGAATTAAAAAAAAAATAATAATAATATTTTTGAACATGTAATGAAGTAACAAGCGAACCTAAGTGTAAGGTGCACAAAAATAAAATACACGACTAGATCGCATGCCCTTATGCTCGATTTAAAAAATTTTTTTTTTTTATAAAAATATGTTAGTATAATTTAGAATTTGAAGGACCTGTTGTGTAAGCTTTTTTATCGAAGTCCGTTCAGCTGTTCATGGAAAAAATGTTTATATGGCAGTTATCGTTAAAAACTTTTCAATTAAATATTCCTGTGGACCAAAATACAGACTATACTTAAATGGTGCTATGTTTCTTATCAAAATCGTTAAAGCTGTTTTCGAGATAACTGAGATTTACCACTTCTGCCCAAAATTGAAAAAATCAAGCCAGGCATCTAATTATTATTATTAGATATATCTAAATATATTTTTTAATTTTTTTTAGTAAAGTTTTAAATGCCTTCTAAATCTAAATCGAGAATTTGGTCAAACTTTGTGTTACAATAATTGCGCTTAGAAAAAAAAATGCCCCACAATTCTGTCTCTCCACCTACCTGCAGCCTAAATTGATAGATGGATATTTTACAAGCTTGGTACAATTTAAGTAATATGCCCAATATTCTTTAAAACCAAAAATAACGTAAACAATGTAAATCGTGATTATCTCGAAAAAGCTCAAACCATTTTGATAAGCAAACATTTGTGCACTTCTTAAGATAGTCTACATTTTGGGCACATTTTTTTTAGAAATCGTCTTATTAATGGTATTAATTATTTCCTCATAAATGCTTAGACGGATTTCGATCAAAATTTTAATACAGAAGGTCATTCGTGTTATAAATAATACTTCTTACAAAAAATTTCGAAAAGTATTTTTTCTTTGAAAATTCAATATTTCGAAAACGCTAGGATAATTATTTATTGAAATTTTGTTTTTAAGTTTATATTATTAATTGTTTAAAATTATCAAATTTAGAATAAAAAATTAAAGAAATTTTGTAGGTATATAAAAAATTAAGCAAGAAACGACTTTCAAAATATATTTAGATTCTTAATAGAAATCTTTTTGTGATCGAACGTAAGAGCAAGTACGTGCGATTCAGTTGTGGATTTTATTTTTATTAACGTCTTCAACGATTATTTTAACAGAATATTCAGTTAATTAATAATTGCAAAATATATGCATATTTTTTAAAAATGTATTTTTGTCAAAAAATTGTTGACTGAAAAACACATTTTCCTAAAACAAAAACAACAGCACCTATCATAGAAATATTAAAAAACCCGTTAAGAATTTTTCGTCTCAAAAACGGATGCTAGAATTTTGATGAAAAACTTGTGCATTAAAATTAGTGCATTCAACTTTTGAAAACAAATCTATTTTTCGGTCTTGTAAACTGTAATTCCTATAACACAACTTTTCATATTTTCGAATTTCTAACTATTGAATGATTGTATTAAGATCAGATGCTCCTTAAAAATAAAAATAGTATTGCATTCTCAAATTTTCCAAAAAATAACGTTTTTTTTTATTTAAAAAATAATATTTTGCATGAAAATTTTTTTTTTTTTTCGAAAATACATAAGTGAAATTCTTAATTTTTTAAAATCATGTTTTTAAATTAATACTGTTAAATAAATAAAATTGAAATACCAATTTATTTTTAGAAAAATAAAATAAAGTACTAATAATATTAAAATTAAGAACAAACTACTTGTATTTCTAGTTTCTGCTAAAAGTTTTTTGTTGCTTATTCCGGCTTTAAGTAAGTATTAAGTATAATAAACAGCACTTTTACCAAAGAATTTTCGTTACATAAAAGTAGATAAATTAATTAAAGAACAAGTACAAGTATAATTTATAATAAATTTAAGCAAAAAAAAAGAAGTTTATTTTTCTTAAACACCCTGTGTCCTCAATCAAAAATCGATTTCAATATCATAAAATGTAACAACGATATGAACAAAAAATTGACCTAATTTCCAAACGACGACGGTGCGTGTGTTTCTGTCAATCATCACTCATACCATTGTGTACCCTACTTAAAATCCCCGCATAAAATGTATCTGTCGAACACCGAATAAGACCACTTATGTCGTAGGTAGTACTATGTGCCCTAAAAATTGCGGTTGATTGGAAGGTGGTACATATAGTTGGTAGATAAAACATATAAAGAGCCAACATGTACCTGCAGCAATATCAGTACAAGGGTATATTTCTTGTCTATTAGACAATTTATTATTTTATTGATAAATACGTATTGAATGTTGTATCCCAACCACATATAGATGACGACGAACGCGTGGCGCGAAGGCGGTCGAGGGATATATGGTGTAACAATAAATTCTTGATAAATTATTTAGCGGCTGTGACAGAGTGATTCTCATTTATACTTCCTCATTTAATGAGGGTAATCGATAAGGGCTATATAATTGGTTGACATACTTTTGGATTCATTGTACGTTGTTATGTTACTCGTGTATATGCGTAACTTGAAGTAAATTAATTGCCGAACAATATTTCACACGATTGAGATTAAAATTATAAATTTATTGTTCCACTCTCTTGGGTTTCTCTAAGAGCAAAGCAATTCAGGTTGAATTTAAGAGACCTGAGGTCTTACAGGCATAAAGTTAAAATTATTATTATAATTATTATTTTTTTTTAATAAGAAATCATTATGAATATTAAAATGTAATGTATAACACCCGCTGCCGTCATTTGCAATAGATATAGGAACAATTATGATAATTGCATTCATTTATACTGCACGCCTTTTAAATACGCCTTTTTATAGCGCGTGTCAAGTCTATGTCCGGTTGACGATTATCTGCAGGTATAGACGGTTTAAATTGACTAATTAGAGTAAATACACTGACAAGTTAATTCGATATTTTCTTTGTCGTGTTAAATGGAATTCTAATTTGGTTTTCAGATAATAAATTACCCCGCATGCGAAGAAGGTGTTAAGGTTTAGAATACCATGGAGTTGCGTATTTAATATACTCTTTAAGAAATTCAGATATTTAAATTGAATTTACATTTTTTAAACATCTGAAGACAATTTTTGAGAAACTACAGCGAATAAATTTTCAAGGAGAATTTCAACAATTACCTAATTAAATTTTATGTAATTTTATTCAATGCGTAAAAAATGGAGAGCTAAACTATGGGATCTTCTTGAATGAATGCTATATTTTTTTGGAATATACCAACACTATTTTCCTTCTTTGAAAAATGTTATGCGAAAATAATCAACACTCTACGGACCACGGTGAAGAGGGGTCTAATAATAAAAATAAAATGATAATTTGACAGTCATAATTTAGGTACTTAATACAACAACAACAAAAAAAAAAACAAAAACAAAACGAAAAAATGCACGAATAAATCGCACGTAATTGCTCTTATGTTCGTTCACATCGCAAGCACAAGATTCGTAGTATAAACGGCTAAATATATATTTAAACATTTTTGTTAATAAATTTTTATATTAATTTGATAGTGGAGATTTTTAATAACTAAAGATTTTATTTTGGAAGCTTCCGAAATGTGCATATAAGCAATAAATAAATATTTTGTGTTTTGAGTTAATGAAATAAAATCTTTTTAATTTTTATGTATAGAAAATTTCTTTAATTCTTTTCTAAAAAAAAATGGTACCTTTGGTAATTTTAAGTATTTAATAGTATAAGCTTTAAGACATGATTTCAAACCAAAAAATCGACCATCCGTTTTTGAAATATTGCATTTTCTAAAAACAAAAAAAAAACAAAAAATATTACACAGAATACAAAAAAAAAATTTCCGAAAATTTTGGTCAATTTCTTTGCAACCGTTCATTAGCCGAAAACCGAAAAAATTGTTATATGTAAGGTACCGTTAATAACATTTCAATTAAATATTTTTTCTGACCAAAATGTAGACTATTAAAAAATATAATAGTGCACTGGATTTTTTTTGTCAAAATATTTATATATCTTTTATTATTTATGATTTATCATTTTTTGCCCCAAAAATTTGTATGGCAGGCATCGTTATTTTTAGAGCTAAAAAACAGATTTAAAAAATAAATCAAGCCCATCACCTAAAACGCTTAAGTACCATGTTTGCAGAAAATTGCTTAAGGAAGTTAGGCTGTAGGTCGACCAAGACAACAATGGATCAACACTGAAATGAGAAGTTTCGAAGTTCGAACCTAAATTATATATGCTACACTATCTCATAGAAGAGCTCATTAGGAGAAGATTGTTGAGTGTCCGCATTTCTAACTTAGACGTGTGTGTTCGATCCCCACGCTAGGCGCATTGTTTTTTATACCTCTAATTTTAATTGGATGCCGCTAATTGGTTAAATTGAGACAGTCAATACCTGGTTCTCAAATAGACTGAGCCAACACAAAATTCTTTCCTATCATTCTCTTTCTTCTAACTAGTGCCGTGCAATTTAGGTTGCATTTAAAAAGACCATAGGTCTTACAGGCATATAGTTAAATTTAAAAAAAAATAGTTTGCTGAAATTCGGAAGGATGGGTTTTTTCGATAATTGTATTTTCTATTTTCTTTGGAAAATGAAATTTGGAAGTTTTTAAACCACGAAAATTGAAATTTTGTCTGATTCTGATTATTGAAATGCAATGTCTCCTAAATTTTCTCAAGTGCATCTTCGTCACCACATCAATCGCATAGGACATCCGTACCAAGACTTATTTTCTTTTAATGGAACGCATGAGTTTAATATTATATGTACTATATTGTTGAGAACCCTTAGCTTTATGCGATATTAAATTTCAAGCTTCGATATCACCTCTTTGGCGGAAATTCATAGCCATTTGACACCGGTACAAGAATTTTCCAGAAAAGCTAACTTAATGTAAGTAACTTGAATTGCTTCAAGCTTAAGTTGACTTATGGAAACTTAAGGGCCTGTTTCAATCAATTCGCAAATTATTTTACCAAATTCAATTATTCGATAAGCTCCGCATTTCTGAATTTTTTGAATACATCATCTTAATATTTTCCTGGTCATCAGGTAGTGTGAACTGAATGAAGAGCGAATGAAATATTTCCCTCATGTCATGATGTAAAATCTGACTGTGTCGACTGAGCTGGTGCTCTTGATGGAGAATCGATGAGGAGTTGAGTGGGTGGCTAGTATGTAGCTGCCTTCATGTACGAATGTATAGAATGTTGGTAAGCTATGCGGTGTGGTGTTGGTATACTTTGGCAGGTCATTTCGATATGGATATGGAAACGGATAACTATAGCTGCGAAGGATGGTGGTAAATGTTTTTCTTCAATGGTGTATGGTTTATTCGGTAGATTTGGCGGCGGTATTTGGTAAACAAATTTAGTTTGGCTAAGCGGGTATTCGGAATGTAATGCTTCGTTACAATCTGTTGCTGAGAAATGTGTTGGTTGGTCGCAGACTTATAGACACTAACCACAGTGCTTAATCCAACACAGGGATCCAAAGGCTCAACTGCGTATGAAATCGTTGCATTGTTCCAAAGACAAAAAACATATACGCTTCCCAGAAATATATATATAAACATTGTTAATAGATTTTTCATTAAAAAAAAAATTATCAAAAAAAAATGTTTGGGGTATAAAATAAGGCTTTCAAAAACATTACCTATTCTTGCACATGTTGGTTACATTTATGCCTAATTCAGACATCGAATCTATCGATTTTTTCCGATTGATTCCAACTTCTACTAATTTTCCCAAGCCAATTATGGTGTGTTGATAATAGTAAAGATATTGGGGCAAAATTTTAAACAACCTATTATTAAAGCCTTAACACAATACTAGCTAACAATTTACTATATACCTAGTAGTCTACTAACTTTTCATAAATTTTAAACCTTTTGCTTGCTAGTAAAATGCTTATTTCAAATACCACAAATGCTTTTCTATGCATTTGTAGGGTTTGAATTTTGATGAACACAATTATTGTGGTTATGCTTTGAAAATTAATTATATGTTGATGGAAACCCCTCGTGTGCTCTAAATACTCGTAAGTATTCGATATTTATATTTTAATCATTTAACTTCATTATTTTCAAAAAAAAAAGTGCCCCCTGGGTAAAAGCAACTAATAGTCTAGTCGGGTTGTCAAAAAAAAGTGCTGAAATAGCAAAAAGTAATTCAATTTTCTTTCACATTTCGTTAGAGGAATCAAAAGTAGTCTAAATCTCTGGGCAATAACTTCGCCATTTATGATTTCTGACACAAACAATTAAGATAAAACTTGTAGTAAATTTAATTTTCTACAACTTTAGTATTATTGTTTTTTTTTTTTTAAGTTACCGTTCGCGAGATATTAAACAAAAACTGTTTGGGGCTTGTGACCCCTTCTGGGACTATGAAAAATTAATACGAACAATTTTCTCTTATAGTTTGTTGGCAGGACCATTAGTAATCTAAAATTCGATTTTAGGGAAAATACTGCTGGAGTTTTAGTCGCCATTTTGAATTTAATGAAGAATTGGTTATCTTTTTTTATTTATATATAACCCTTTAAAGCAACAATGTGGAGGTGCAGTTGAATTAGGGGCGTAGTTTTTTTTTTGAAAACTCAAAACAGTTTTAATTAATATCTCGCGAACGGTAACTTTTTTGGAACAAAAAAATTTAAATAAAGTTGCACAAAATTAAATTTCCTACAAGTTTTACTTACATTATTTTTGTCAGAAATCAAATATGGCGAAGTTATTGCCCAAAGTAAAATTTTCATTAAATTCAAAATGGCAGCTGAAGCTCCAGTGTGATTTTCCCGAAAGCCGAGATTTAGACTACTTATGACCTCACTTAACGAAATATGAATGAAAATTGTACAAATTAATTTGTTCTATTTCAAATGTTTAACCCGAATGGACTGTAATAGACATTCTAGCGGTTGAGTTAATTATGTTTGTTGCAATAACGGAGTCACAACATTTTTGATCTATACATTTAAATTTGACTTGAAAATTAAAGTATTAAAAATAAAAAAGTGAAAAAACAATACATGGTTTCGTAAATTTTTTTTTTTTTGAAATATTGAGAAATAAATAAACTGTCAATGGCCAGCTCCCTGAGTTTTTGCAGAGCTAATATGTCTTCAAGTGAAACTGAGTGTTCTTCAGCCCACCATTCTGCAATTGGTCGATTTGTTCCATTTATAAATTTCACAAAGCGATTGAACAGATTCACCATAACTCAATTTAGTTAAAATCTCAGGCATCTGCTAAATTGATAGTTTGGGGACGTTTTTAACAATGGCCATGACTTCTTAAATAAAACTTAAAATAATTTACCGAGCCAAAAAATTACATAAAACTTAAAAACTAGATGCATCCCAAATGCAATGCACATATGATGAGAAAAGTACAAGATTCAAGAAAAAGAAGCTGTAAAATAACTGCCAGTTACAGTTTTACCAAATTCCAGAAAATAGAAGCGCAGAATGAATGAAAAAAGAGAGTTGGAAAGTTGAGAATAATTTTTTTGAAAAGTTGAGAATAATTTTTTTGAAAAGTTGCAATTACTGAATCACTAATGGGAAATTTTGGGTGTTGCTTTAATCGAGGGCGCACTGAACTAAAAAACTAAAGTAGCCATTTTGGTATCTTAACTTTAGTGAAATGTAAAGAAGATAGTACGATACTTAACTCGATTAAAATTAGCAAAATCCTCGTTTTAACCTAGTATCATACTAAAAATGATTTAACATATTACTAAATCGTTCAAAATTTTGCGCCATTATGTTTTTTAAACCAAAACCTATACTGCGACTTGAAACTCTTTAAATGCTGTTAGTTCTTGGAAACTTCGAAGCCACGCAGTTCTGTCTTACCGCTTTCAATAGCCTGAAAAAAAACCTACTCAACATTAAAAACAATGTTTGAAATCAATTTTCGTTGTCAAAACACCAAATGAATAGATTAAATGAAAGACATCATTTCCATAACTCACATTTCAAGCATTCTTCAAACGCATTGTAGTATGCCTGTCTAGTCTATATTGTTGTCGTCTTTCTGTCTTTCAGATGCCTGCGATCCGATGACGCCAATGCCAAACAAGCATGACAACCTCCATATCTCATTAGGATAAACGCTCAACTCCTGTCAAAGCCCTTTACAAAAGATACACAGATTATTCTCTATTCAAACATCCCGTAAAGCAAGGAGTATAATAATATCTCACTTTTCCATGCAATTATGTTCGGAAATGAAATCTTGATCCACTCCGGGATCTTGCATAGGCGCCTTTTTTCCAAAACAAGATTTTTTTCTTCTTGTTTTTAGTATTTGAGAAGAATACACAAAATATGAGACACACATCCTTGAGATGCACTTGTTACACGGATTTCTCTAATTACTCGTCTCATTACGTTAATTTATCATAAAGGAGTTCTACTTCCTTTTCATTTTGATTTGCATTTCGAAATGAAAGAGGAAAAATTTCTCTTAGCTTATGCTGTAATCTAAGCGCCAAAGTCAATGCTTAGCTAAGCAGAAGAAGGAAGGATATTATGGTGAAATTGGGGCGAATTTATCTGAAGTATGCGATGTTTGTTCCAAGAACCGTTCAGTTGTGCTTCCACCGGAAGCTTTGAGTGCATGAACATAAAACGCAGTTACCAACACTCATTTCAGTTCACATAGTTTTGAAAAAAGTTTCCTCAAAGGATAATCTACTCGTATCTATGTATGATTGTAGATATCTAAAAGGATTCAAGAAAACTTTTTTTTTGAGTTAGGATTTATTTATAGACATGTATCCATCTTTTCATTATTGTCGTTTGTCGCATTAGTACAGAAGAGCATTGCGTTATGTCGATATGCATACATAGGTATGTTTGTATGTTTTTAACACGATGTCACTTGTAAATTATTTTGAACGATGCAATATAATTTGTCAAGAGTGTGTGACTAAATGAATGGGTATCCCGGAGTCTGTTCAATTTGAACAACTTTCTGAAGAAGATGATGATGGTAGGGGGTGACATGAAGGCAAAAGTGATTTTACATTTTTAATGTGTCAAGCAAGAAGTGTCGTTCTCATTAATCAGTTTGTCGCTCAGAATGAATACGGAGACGATGCGACGCGACACCAATGGCAGCCATGACGGAGGCATTATATGGCTCTGATGGCGACTATGATGCCGCGCGCCCCCTACAATGACGAACGAAACAGTGTATCTTCAATATGAATCTTATAGAGATACGTATGATGATGATGATGAAGATGATGAGGATGATTAGGGCAAGAATGATGGAGAAGTGTTAAATTATATAAATAGAAGTGAAAGATCAAATTTATTGAAATGGGAAATAAAATGGCAAGGGAAACAATAAATTTATTTTATGAGTGAAAGAAATTACAGTAAAATCTCCACGGACACTTTTTTTGTACGGAAATTGCTCCATAAACGTTTCATTGTTTTCAGTTTCTCTTGGACGGACACTCCTTTGGACAGACAAGGACAGGAATTTCACATATGAATGACAAAATATTTAGACGGACACCAGAGCAGGATTGAATATGTCATCAAGCTGATAATTTTGACAGCGGTATTTCTCTCATTCACCTGATGAAAGTGATTTTGTTTGGTCGTAAAAAAGGTTTATTTTTGGACTTTTAAATTTTGGTTTATTTGCGCTCAGGTAGTTTCAAATTTGAACTTGGAGGACAGTGAATTCGATCCAGAAGATGATTCGTCTATAGCAAATTTAAGAGAAATATCTAAGCTCCTTCATAAATGCAGATTGGATGGATAACCTGAAAGATTTGTGCTGATGGATGAAAATGTAAATGTGGATGAAAATATTGCAATTTCTGTTAAAATCAACGAGTCTGGCAGTGAATCTGATTAAGAGGATCAGGAACTGGTGGGAACATCTAAAAATTTCTACGAAGAAGCTACACTTCAATTGAAAACTTAAAAAAATTGTACGGCCAAGAAAAAAGACGGTAGTTGTTCAACTTTTGGTTGACCTACAGGCCAGATTCCAAAATAAATCGGTCTTTTCTAAAACTAAACAAGCAAATATTGAAATATTTTTTTTTTTTTTGAAAAATACATCTTATATTATTGCAAAGTTTTTAGAGGCTGATTTTTATATGTGTTAAATCTAATAATTTTATTCCACTTCTATGACAAAAAAAGTGAAGTTTATATATTTTTGTAATTTTTATTTTCTGTTAATAAATGAATGCTCTTAATTTTGAAAATGAAAGTGTTTTTAATTGATTTTCTTTAAACGGACAACTCCCTTAGACAAAAAATTCTGCACCATGGCTGTCCGCCCAAAGCAGATTTCACTGTATTTGTGAAAGGAAATCCGTTGACTATTTTGTTTATTTAAAAACAGGATGATTTTGAAGATGTCACAGGAAAAGTTAATAGGTACCTAGTCTCAATTAAAAAAAGAAATATTTTTGTATGGGTACCTACCTACGAGTACCTATCTACTTCCTATAAGAAGGCATCTCTGGTCTGGTGAAAAAAAGAAATAGGTATTCTCCATAATTTTAAATAGTTGGTTTTTAATTAAGATTTAAATTTGGAATTGTTTTTACCATGCGACATTTTTGGATGGGATTCATGTACTGGAGGTAAGGTATGTAGGGAATAGAGCTGTAAGAAAATGCAATCATTTTTATGTTCGAGTGAAGTGATTTTTTAATTAATTTTACCAGTTAGTTTTTTAGTCATTTTTTTTAAGAAATCAACAGACTTAAAGTCAAAAGAATGCATTCAACTTTTTTACTGTCTGCATTCTTTGAAATCTCTCAAGAGCTATTTGCAATCCTTTACTCTTTTGGTTTCATTCAATGTAATGCATTTTTTTACTACTTGGAGCTATAGGTAATTATAACCTGTTGGTGTCTTTTCACATCTTTGGGTGATTTAATTGTTTTAAGACTTAGGATTCAAATCGTATAACTTTTTCTTTATAAAAAAAAGATTTCAAAATTTACGGTAATTTAGTTTTGATATACAAGTGATGCAATGCTGAACCTCTTGTATTCTCAAAAGATCAGTTAAATTACTGAGACACCAAGATCGTCGGCTCCGCAATTTCGGGTCGGGTATGTCTGTAGGTCGAACTACAGTCTAAATGGTTAAATCGATTTACTTCAAAGTTTGTACGTACTTAAGCGTCTTAGTTGATTAGCTCTATTCTTTTTTTCTATTTTTTTTAGCCCCAAAACTAACGGTATACAATTTGCTTGCCAATTTTTTTACCAAAAATGGTAACAAGAAATTAAATATCTCTAAAATTGCTCTAAAGCTTTCGATACAAAAAAATCATTTTGATTTAACATTTTTTTATGCATAAAATATTTTTCGATTAAAAAAAAATTGTAGAGAGGTCCTTCAAATTTACAAAAATAGCGCGAACTAAAATTTTTACAAAAATTATTTTTTTTTTGATTTTTGACAAAAAAAAAAACAAATCTTTTTTTAAAGTTTAACATCTCGTAAGCGAGTGGGCGATTTTTAATGAAAATATTTGTTAAAATATAAAATATTAAATACATAAAATTATCTTATTGAATTAATTTTAAAATAAAATAAAAATAATTTAAGAATTTTTTATATAAAAAAAATAAAGAAAAAAATTATTTTTAAAATATAATTAGCTTCTTACTAAATTTTGAATTTTACTCATCAAGGGGATATACAAATTTGGTAGAGGGGTAGGTCTTGTAATTCATACAAAGGAATAGAGGCACAAAAGTTGTGATTTTCCAGTAAGGGCGCGTGGCATAAGCACACGTTTTCAGAATTCTTATCAATCATAACGGGTGATTTTTTTGCTACTTGGTTTTTGACGTTTATATTTTTGACAGATCACACATGACAAATTCCACGAGCATTTGACATTTCGATTCAGTATTGCTTGCCATTTCATCATGAATAGACTTACGCCTGAACAACGTTTGCAAATTATTGAAATTTATTATCAAAATTCGTGCTCTGTGAAAAATGTGTTTCGCAAGCTACATCCGTTTTTTTTTTCCTTTATTTTCATTCACTTTTTACAAGTTTCTGTGTTTTTTTTTGAATTTTCAAAAACCAATCTCTTAAAAAATCACCGTTTACATTTTAGAAGAATAACAAGAAATCTGACTGGGCTAGATGACTTTTTTTCTTTCAAAATTTTCACCAGGAAATCCAGTTTTTCGATCATATTTATCTATGTAATTGCCATAATTTCATATATAAAATTTATAAACTTTAAACTTGGCGTACAGTTAGATCTCACTAATATTCACGGCTCACTTCTTCTTAGACAAAGTTCGTTTTTTTTTTTTTTTTTTTGTGAACAAAATTTATGAATAAGTAATTGCTAAATGAACGAATGCAATCGCTTAATTGATTTTCATTCGCAAAAGAATACTTTCATTTAAAAGAAAAAAAATTGTTTCTGATTCCTCTCCTTAGTTCCTTTTTTTCTTATTTTCTTATAAATGTGTTTATTCAAATCTACTATATTACACAACGAAAGACATCCAATGTCCATCAGTTGTTCTATTAGAAATTCATGCGTAATAAGTTTGTATTTTTTTTCTGTTGACATTATGTGTAAAACACTACATCAGTTAAATGATCACCACGCGAATTGTTGCAAGCATCGACTCTTTTGAGGTAATTTTCGACCACTTTTTGACACATATTGGTCGGTATCTCAGCCATAACTTGACGAATGTTGGTTTTAAAGTGATCAACAGTTAAAGGCTTATCTGAATAAGCACGGTCTTTCGCGTAGCCCTACAAAAAAAGTCCAACGGTGTCACATCGCATGATCTTGGTGGCCAGTTGATATCGCCACGACGAGAAATTACGCGGCCAGGAAATGTCTCTTGCAATAAAGCCATATTCGCTCAAGTTGTGTGGCATGTGGCACCGTCTTGTTGAAACCATATATTCTCCAAGTCGTATTCTTCAATAGCAAGCAAAAAAAGTCGGTTTTCATATGACCATAACGCTCCGAATTGACGGTGGCAGTCGTTCCATCATCGTTTTCGAAGAAGTAAGGTCCAATCACACCTTCGGACCAATGACCTCTCTTCAATTACTTGAGGTTTCTCGGAACGCCAAATACGACAATTTTGTTTATTAACATACCCACCGAGTGAGAAATGTGCTTCGTCGCTGAAGAAAATTTTGTTCGAAGTTGTGTTGTTCAAGCACCCATTCGACATATCTACGACGTTGTGAATGGTCAACTGGTTTCAGTTGTTGTGTGAGCTGGACCTTATATGGACGTAGGTGTAGATCCAAATTCAAAATACGCCATAATGTGCCGTAAGACAGTCCTAATTCCTGAGAACGACGGGGAATCGACACATTCGGGTCTTCGGCAACACTTTCACTTACAGCAGCGATATTTTCAGTGGCACGAGCAAAACCATGATGCACAGACCTTACAATATCTGTAACCAATCCAGTCTCTTCAAATTTCTTCACAATTTTGCCAATTGCTTGAGTAGTTGGACGATTATGTAAACCATAATCTCCCCTTAAAGCACGGTATGTGGCTGTGGCAGAATCACCATTTTTGTAGTAGGTTTTAACAATTTTTATGCGTTGTGCGATAGTTAAGCGATCCATTTTCATAAATGTCAGACTTTCATCTGAGAAAAAAAAATTGGTTTAACAGCTAAGTTTGACAGCTGTCGAATTCCAGCACTATATTTTTGAAACGGCAAAATGGATAACCCTTTATACACAAGGAAGCTTAATATACATCAAATATTTTAAATTGATTGTCACTAGAAATAAATAAAATTACTAGGAAAGTGGTCTCGGGGTTTTAGTTTTCCCAAAATTATTTAGGATAAACCTCAACTGCATAAAATGAAAATATTTTCATTCTAGGTTAAACCAAACAAAATAAAAACCACAAAGTTGTATGTATATTAACAGTACTAACAATAATTACCTTTAGATAAGTGGTAGGTGTACATACCTACCTACTAACATGCGAAGTATTCAAAATCCCTCTTGCAAAACAATACCAATTTTCTAATGATATCATTTCTTTGTTTCATTCTCTGAAATAAAAGCAAAAAAAAAAAAAAAAAAAACAAATACAAAATATTTACTTTCGACAGTAGATAAATTTTATTTTAGAATTATATTGCCCATACCGTTGTTGTCTGATGATGCAATTTTATGGGACAATAGTCCCCTAAAGCGGTGCGAGGGTTTTTGTCATTCATTGCCAAAGAGCATTCCATTGCACAATACAGTGAACAATGTAAACACATTTCCGGTGGAAAGTATAGAATATACCTAGATACTCTAGGTTGTGTGTGTCGAGATACAAATCAAGTTGTAATTCATGGGAATTGTTTCTATGGTTGAGACATAAAATAGACCTTTACCCTACATACACAGAAGTGGCTAGATCTGTAACAAAGAAAATTCAAACTGTGCTTTAAAGCTACATAACACCTGTCAGGCAAAGCCATCAGATAAGGTTAGATTCGACTATACACCACTGTATTGTATTCGTAGGTTAAACGACGAGGGCAAAAATGTATGACAAGAGGAAATTGAACTTTATCCTCGGATGCCCACTTCCCTCTTATCGTTGAGGGATTAGCATTTGTATGGGCCCTTTGATATGTGAGAAAAAATTAGTATCAGTAAAATCAAGCTTTTCAGTATAATTATCCATTTCCGGAAAAAATATACATTTATCAAACTTGGTCGTTACCGTTATCCTAACATCTTCATCTATATATGAAAAGGGGCCCTTTAACTTGGAATACGTGTCAATCCCCTCCTGTCACATTTATAGCAGGGTTGTTCATTTCAAAATAGATTAATTTGTTTGCTATTATACTCGCACCTAGCTCAAAAATATCACCAATATTCTTTATGACATGGGTTCTATGTAAATTATTCCGCAGGGCATGGTTTTTTGATGGACATGTCACATTGTCGAAAATCGAATTAACTACTATATCAGAGCGTACAATCTACTACATAAATATGTGTGTTCCACAACAATACCATGACCATCAACATCGAAGCTCTGTTTGTGTAGAAATTAGAAATAGTGAGGTATTTTTATACACTATGCGGGTGGGCGCGCTTGTGAGGGCTATCTCCGTTAAGAATCTGACATTTAAATATTTTATTGTTCCATTTTCTATTTTTTTTTTTTGTTGTTGTTCAACATTCTTTTTTTAACTAATGACAAGGCACAGTTTGTAGCGGAGAGTAGAAGAACAAATTGCTTGCAATTATACGATGGAATGTTTAGGGTAGAGTTCGCTCTTGGTGATGAAATGTCAGAGATTGGAAATTTATTGTTCCGGAATGTAAATTGTGCAGTGAATAACCATTAAATTATCTAAGTTACATGCTTGTCATTTTTGTTTTTGAGGAAGAAAAATACCAACATTGGTCTAGAGTAGAGTAAAGACCAGGAGTCACATACAAGAGGTGGTGCAAAAGTTGTTACCCTGACGGAAGGTGCTAAAATTTTTGAAAATGGCGACAGATGAGGAGATTGGACGCTAAATAATTCGGACAAAAAAAAATCGAAATGAGGTCCGTATTATTTTTGGACAGTACGTGACAATGCCCCAATATTTTTTTGGTAATCGCTCAAAACTAAATCCTTCAAGAACTAAGGGATATCATAACACATACAATTGTTGGGCATTTGACAAAATGTTGGAACATCAAAAAATTTAACTGCAAAACCGCTCAAAGTACGAGTTAGAGTTTTGTCGTATATGGATGGAGTTTTGAATAATATGATAAGTTGAGAAAAATTTTGAGAGAGGTATCTTCTTATCTGAAACGTGCGTCGTTTAAAAACTGAACAAATCCTAACCAAAGAAAATTTAATATCTGGCATTTGGAAAAAAAGTGAACTCGAGATTTTGATCGAATTTGACATCTTTAAATTCCACCTGTCTGTATGTAGAACGATCTACAGCCTAAACGGCTGAGGCGATTTTCTTCAAACTTGGTACTTAAGCGTTTTGGGTGATTGTCTCAAATAAATTTTTGTAGCCACAAAAATAACGGTACTTGCCATACAATTTCTTCTACCATCTTAATTACCTCGAAAACGGCTTAAGCGATTTAAATAAAAATAATTGTTTGCACTCCTTTTGGTAGAGTCTACATTTATTAACGGACCTGCTCTACGGATTTCGATCGAAATTCTTATATAGGAGGTCCTTCGAACTATAAATATAATACCGCAGCCAAAATTTGCGAAATATATTTTTTGGATTATGGAAAAAAAAATTAAATACATTTTGTATATACAAAATTTATTAAAATATTAAAAAATATATAATATATAATTTAGCCGTTTCTATTAAGAATATTTCGTATACGATGTGATTGAACATATAAGAGCCAGTCGTGCATTTTATTTAAATAAAAAATTATAATGTAATAAAGGAACACCATTTTCGGCATAAAAGCATTTTATTTTTCATCATAGTCTCCTGTTAGCTCGATACCATTATATCCAGCGTTTCTACAATTTTTGATGTCCTTCAAATAAAACGATTTTTCGAACCCTTCAAAATAAGCGTATTTTCAGCGACGACCTCTTCGTTCGACCCAAATATCTTCCATCCGTGCCAAGGCATGTCGCTTGAGCTTGAACGACCGTAATTCAAGCAAGACAGTTTTGAATGATTCTAATCTATCGATAGTGAAGATTCTCCATAATATTTTTCAAGGTTTTATTTGGTTTGCGTGATAGTCTTTTATGAGCAGACGAAATTAGATTTTTTCTATTTCAACGAAAATGCACGACTATATAAAATGACAGCAATAGCAAGTCTATTTGACATATCTGTCTCAAAATTTGGGTGCGTTCCTTTGAAAGATGGTTCTTGACAAAAAAAAATGATAAATTTAAGGTGACGACAGAATTTATGTTGTTAATTTTCATTAAGCACACAAAATCCAAAAATATATGGAGCCCTTTGAAAACCCTAAGCAGACCAGACAGGTTCCTTTGACCTAAATAATAACAAATTGCATTTGTTTCTGCAAATTTACAGAATTCTAATAACGGTCTTGTTATAAAGGGATGCCATCGTTGACTTACCAGCAATTTTGTTTTCGCCCAACAAATTAGCGAAAAATGTCGACGTCCAATTTGTGTGGATTTTTCAGCTCGAAGGACCAATGTTCGGGCAGCTGCTGTGTCTCGTCCAAAATTAGCCTTTTTGTGTAATGTTTTGTCGGTGCCTTTTCTTTAACTTGATTTATGAAAAAAAAAACACTCGTTGTAGTTAGTTTACCTTTTATTTTCTTTAGTCTTTAATTAGTTTTTTTTTTTTACTTAGATTTAAGATATTTTAGTTTTACGTTTAATTTTAGCTTTAAGTTTATAAAAAACAAAAAAAAGTAGATGCGGTTCGGCAGTGGCAGTGGTCTTGTCTGGTAATGGCGGTGGTTGACGATAGAATAGAAAAGAAGTCCATATCTCATGTACAAGTAATTAGAATTCGGACCGGGAGGAAAAGAAACAGAAGCGCTTACCGTGTACAGTAAAGTCAGAATTATGCCGAGTTCAGTAATGTCTGCGTTGAGTGTCTTAGTCTACTTTTTTAAAGTGAATATTCACGGCATCAGTTTTGCTTCCTCCGGTGAATTCGTAGAACCACAATTTACACAATCATGTAATTGAACACGGAATTATAAAATACAACATTTTGGACTTACAGATTTTTAAAAACGAATTTGGACACATACAGGATTTTAGATTTACAGAATTTCAGCTCCTACATAAATATGTAATCAACCCTTGGGGGATCTCTCTAGAGACTACTACTCTTAATGATTTTTTTATAAGGCACCACGACAATTTTTTTTCTATTTCAATTGATAATCTGGTACAATGAAATTTCACGCATTCGAGTGTGTATCTGTAGATTGTATTGGTAGAAATATAGTACCAAGAGAAAATAAAGCAGCTCAAAATTCTGTTTTTATTTTATTTTATTTTATTTCTTAAAACAATGGCTGTCTAAGATTCTTAATGTGAATATGTTCAGAATTTTGTCAGAATTATAAAAAACATAACTCTGAAAGTAGAATTTCGTAAATAGAACTTTTAACAGGCAAAATTCCAACTCCAAGCCATTTTTGTTTGTATTTATGTTAATCTAGAACGAAAAGGACTTTCAATGTTTACTCAACTTTTTGGTAAAGAAATCAGCTAACGGAAATTTGTATCATGCGTTATTAAATAGGATTACATATATAAAAATAATTAAATTGGCTGAAGTTTTTTATTAAAGAATAAACGCCCACAATATAATTACTTTCTTTTTGATAAACTATATCAAAAAAATTCCAATTAAAATCGTCCACAAGTAAATTAAACAAAACTTGTTTTACTCGCAAAGCTTTACAACAAACAACCACAATAATCTCCGTAATTGAACCAAAACAAATAGTGCACCCTCCCGAGAAATTGATTCACAGCCAATCTCGATAAGGTCAAATTGTCTTGACCAAAACATTTACAACAAAATCAACTGAAATTAGCTTGAGGGAGTTTTTTCAAGCCAACTTGACCAAATTAAACAACAAAATCCACTAATCCTATAGTGAGTATTTGTGTTTGTGGGTATGTGTGCTTACATGTAATTCATTAAACTTAACATAGCCAAACTTTGCTATAAATGTCTCTATATTCTCGATGCCAAAAACGAGTGAATTGAGTATCCTTTTTTTGGTTGGAGTAAAGAGAAAAGCCATTAATTTGGAAAACGAATTGAGGGTAATCGAATTACGAACACGATAATTGAAGTTGGTATTGGCAGTAGATAAGTTGAAAGTATGTTTGTTTGTCGCGCATGTATGTATCTACATATTGTGTTTAGCGTAGGATTAAAAAAGGATGCAGAAACTCAAGCATGTAATTCTTCATTTGGTCTTAATTTTGTTGACGCAATAAAAATAGAACAAATTTACAAAAACCAAGCATTTGAGTATAGATTTTCATCTCGTCTTCGGGTGATAATGGAAGAGCTGCAAATTGACGTATAACATTTGTAGAAGAATAATTAATTCCAGCAAAAAATTAATTACAGAAAACAAACAGAATTCGGCGTAAAAATGAAAGAAGAAGATTAATCGGATTGTCAAGATATCTAATTATTGTAACAACTGGCACTTCGTTGTTAATTCGACACATGTAGAAAGTGTGAGTAAGTAATTTCATTTAAAGAATCTTTTTTAACACTAATGCGATTGCTAGATTCCTTAAATTCCTCGATACACACCATATCCGCAAAACCATATCTTCCATCATCTATAATTATCTACAGGCATTTTTTCAAACCTTAAAAAACTGAATCTTTTTCTCCCTAAAGTCCATGGAAATGTAAGCGCTTAAAAACTGGTGTAACTCAGGGTTCCGTTTTATCTTCGAGTCTTTTTCTTATTTTGATTAATGCTGTCTTAAGTGGAACTTCTAATTCAATAATTAATGTTTTTGCTGATGACAGACTCTCAGCTTTTTGTTTTCCTCTTTGAATGTGGAACTACAACTTCAGCGTATCATAAGATCGTTCAATTCTGATCTTGATAGCATTGTCCATTGTCCAAAAACCGCATAGTATTGAATGCTCAGTGCTGTTTTCTTTCGTTAAAGTAGAATTTCAAACACAATGCGCATCGGTATTGTTCTTTCGATATTATTCTAACGCTGTCACATGCTAATAATTTTAAGGGTTGTAAAAACCATCAAACTTGCTATTAAGAAAAAAGTGGAGACAACAATGCCATTTCATCTGTCTATCTGTAGGTTGATCTACAGCCTAATCGGGTGAAGCGATTTTCTTCATACTATTGATACTTCAGCGTTTCAGCTGATGGTTCAAAAACAACGGTACCTACCTGCCATACATTTTTTCTACCATCTTAATTATTTCAAAAACGGCTCTAATGATTTTTATAAAAATAGTATAGATAGGCCACATTTTGATCGAAATTTTTCTTTACATATTTTGTTCTAAGATGTTCCTGCCATAAAACTATTTTTTTTACTTTTCGACGTTCTCATAAACGACTCCACGCACTTCGATCAAAATGTTTCTATAGGGGGCTACTATTGAAATTCCTAATAATACTGCGGGTTAGGGTCAAAATTCTGCCGGGGTGAAAACTATTTTCACAAAATTCTGCTCATCAAAACTCTGCAAATAATGTTTTCTTTATCATTTGCAGAGTTTTGAAAAGCCAATTATATACTCTTACTTTCTTAAGGGCTAATATTTCAATAGACAGTTAAGCAGTCAGTTAGTGCATATTCTCCATATAGAGCAAAAATCAGTTTGTCAACTTAATCTAGGGATAAATTTAATATTTATGGAATAAAGTTATCTGCTCAGAACGGAATAAGGAGTTATTCTAAGTAATACAATAAATAGCTATTTTCGATGTCAAACATATTTTGAAAAATGATTGCTTTGAAATAAACCTTATACAAAAATTAATTTCTCTGAAAAGTTCGATACTCGAAATGAAGTTGACGTTCATTAATCAGTACAATTATTCTGTAGATTGTTTGTTCTTGATTGAAAAATTCGATGCTGTTATCCGGTTGTTTAAAAGACAAGTAAGTTTATTCCTCTGGCAACTAACTGCAGGTTTATATGGAGATTGAAGAATCGGCTATATGAGTTTTTTTTTGTAATTTTTGTGCATACTTAAGTTAAGTCATTTTGTACTTAATTTTCTATACATATAAAAAATTTCTTAAATTTTTTCAAAAAAAAATAATTGGTGTGACAATTTTAAATATTAAAAAATATAACTTAAAAACAATATTTTCAAAATCGTATTGAATTTTAAAAAAATAGGAAATATTTTTTTTTCAAAAATCCATAAAACCGTTTTTGAAAATTTTGAATAGCAGTATTATTTAGAATTCGAAGAACTTCCAGTATTTGATTCATCGAAAGCCGCTTGAGCGTTTATGAGAAAGTCGAATAATTAACAAATGGTACAGCTCATAATAAAATCTGTGAGAAAAATGTTTACCCAAAATGTAGACCTTACCTAAGTGCACATACTTTTTTATCAACACCGTTAGAGCCGTTTTCGAGATAATAAAGATGGTAAAAATATTTGCACGGCATTTGCCGTTATTTTGGGGGCTGTAATATCGATTCAAAAATCTATTTTAGACAATCACCTAAAACGCCTTAGTACCAAGTTACATCCGCTTAGGCTGTAGATTCTTCTATAGACAGATAGACAGACGGAATTGTGGGACCCACTTTGGTGTTCTCTATCATTGTCAAGTTTGATTGAAATCTCGAGTTCGATTTTTTTCCAAATGCAAAACTTGCCCTATAGTACCTATATCGTAAATAAAAAGTGAATTCAATTTAAAAAAAAATAAGCTGATTTGTTTTCATTTTTGTTGAAGGACAGAATTTTGAGAAGCAGAATTTTGAAAAGCAGAAAAAATGAAGAAACACAGAATTTTGAAAAGCAGAATTTTCATTTTAAAAGCAGAATTTTGAAAAGCAGTAAAATGAAGCCAGAATTTTGACCCGCTCCCTAAAACTGCATGCAAACATTTTCGAAAAATAATTTTTTAGATTTTCGAAAAATAAAAATCCACGGGCAAAAAAACAAAAATTTTCAATTTAATGATTAGGAATTCTAGTCTTGTTGGATATAGTTCACACTAGATATTCTTCACGAAATCTATGTAAGATGAACTGAACTTGGCAAAAATTGCGTATTGACAAAGGTCTTCACTAGTCAACTGATGAGTCCATGTCAGATCGCCGGCACGAAACGCTAATTTTTATTGGACTAAAGGCCGTTAAAAGCTATTTTGAATCAAAAATCATCTTTTTTTGAAAATTAAATATTTTGAAAACGGGTGAAAGTGCATATCTTGTTTTTGCTAAAAAAAAAAAACAGCTCCTATGAGAACCTTTTTTTCGATTTTCCAAAAATCAGTAGATTTTTTTAATTTTTTTTCAATTTTTTCTTAAATCATTTTTATATTAATAAAAGAAGTAATTTTTTTTCTTGGAAAACTTAATATCTTTTAAACGACACTTAATCCATTTCTTTAAACTTTTATATAATATTTTTGTTAATGTTTTGTAGAACACTCAAGAAACCAATTTCCAAAAAGTCTTAAAACCCCGATACAAAAATCTGTTCTTATGAAAAAAATTGATAAATAAATGTGTGTTCTTTAATTATCCACTTTTAAATAAAAAATTTATTGGTGTGGGCAGGTAAATTAATAAAAAAAACATATTTTCAAATTAATTAAATTAGTTAACTCCAAGAACTACGGAGGCATTAATGACGTTGATTTTTCGAATGAATACATGTTTATGAAACTGTGCAAACCTCATTTTTGTTTTACTTTTTATTCCATTTACAAATCAACCTAAAATTTCAAAGTCCTTTTATCTAATATAACATTGGATAAATACTTTGCTCAACAATCTGATTGGTTTATGATTTTATGATAAGCACAAGCCGATCACAATTATTTACACCTTTGACTAACACATTATAGCATTCGTACTGCACAAATTAAAAATTTCTAAATTCCCCTGTATAGATGGCAGCACCAAATATTCTTTTGTTTTCCTTTAAAATTGCAAATATATGATAAGAATTGATAAGCAAATTAATTGTGCAGACGCCTACCGCGCTCCGATATCTTATCACCAATAAACCGCACTCCAAAACAAGTGCAAAAATATTTGTTTAAATTTTATATTTCCCAGATAATAAGACAACAATTTTATTTCAACTTTCAAATAAAATTCCAGTACATAATGCAGTTCTTCTTGCAGAAACAAAGACACATCCGGTCGACATTTTTTGTGGTTTTCTTAATCATCAATAAAAATTAAAACGTAGTATATTTTTGTCGTCGTTAATTTGAACTGACGACACCGAACGACAACTATAATAACGGTATAAGTGATGTGAGCTGAAAAGTGACACACTCTTTCTAATTCAAAAATACAACGGATCTGCCGAAGCCAATCATAACGCCATTTTTGTCATTTTGTTTTGCCATTCTATAATAATTCATTGTCAAGGTCAATTTTCATTTATTTAATTTTTTTTGGCGTCAAAGCGAAATGGAAAGGGAATGTTTTGCTTGTAGCATGAACTTGATTTTGCTAAAGCTTAACCATTGTAGTCTTTCTGCTACAACAAATTGATTGCAATAAATTGGGATAATAAGCTGAACTCGCATTTATGGCTTAAGAGATTTAAATATTTATAGCAATTTGATTGAATAAATTTGATTAAATTAAGTTAATTAGGAAATTGTAGTTTTATTCATTGTTGAATTTCGCAGGTAATTAAACCTTTATTTGGAATGCGCCCTGATTTATTTTGTTATTTGGAGGCAGGAGACTTTAAGTTTATAGGGTCATGTAAAACAGGTGCATCTATATTCAAGGCAGATGATTAAACTCAGGATACTAGTTATATTTTGTCAGGCAATGATAAGCCTTCCGGAATATATTAGCAATTTTGATTATCAGTTCCAATCCAATTAAAATGTCCTTATTATTTGATCTGATGTCCCGTACACATGAGGATCGTTACAACATTTAGGGAACTCCGGTGGATAGGAGAAGATACCATAACTCACAATACTTAATGTTAAAGTTTCAGAGAAAAGCAGCTCACACTCTTTTGAAAGCCATTTTTGACAATTTCAACTAACTTTCCGAACAGAAGATCACGAAGTTTTTACCTGTTTTGGGGTAGCTTACTGTACACCCCTTTAAACTGCTTAAGGACTTTGTATCATAGGACTCGCCTGCATCTTTCCGTTTTTAAACTACAAGTCAACTGAGTTTAAAATATAGAAATGACCCAATCTATAGCGCTGTAGGAAAAAGTGGAGACTACTAAAAATAATTACAATTTTCAACTTCGGAATAGCCTATAACATTTAAACTAGTGGCATTTGATTGTTACCTGTATTTTTATATTCAAGCTTATTTTTCGGCGTTGCGTTGGGGATAAACACTTTAAATGGAACTGGCAAACCGACAATACGACACGCTCTTTGACCAGTTTTGAAATATATTGTAGCTGAATTAGAATTACGAAAGAAAAGCTTGCTTCAAGTTATTGAAGTTTTACTTCTGGCGCGTGTACATAAGACAACACTCCTCTTTTTTAATTTGGTCTTGAAAATGAGTTTCCAGCTTAGCAGTTCGCATTTCGATTGCTTATTTGTTTCGGTTTTCTCTATTCCTGCCGATTAGTAACACGCATCACTCATGGATCGATTTTTTAACGAGCTTTTGCGTCAGCCTATTTAGAAAATTTGGTCATTATACCTTCTTACTATCGACTGTCAGCTATCCAATTCAGGCCCTTTCACTACCGCTTACGTAAAAAAAACATAAAAAGTTGACACGGCCAACTCTTTTCCGTCTACCGCCCTTGGGACCCTGGGTCACAGGAACTTTAAGGGCATTATTGGTATGCTATCTTATCAAACCCTCACATGACATATTTTGCATAATTCCTGCCAATGGAACAAGTCAATCCCTGTTTTCATCTCTCTCTTTTTCTTCCACTTGTGTTTTTCTCTCATTGGTGAAACTAATCACATTAGAGTCGCTAATTGTGAGACAAAATTTACACAAATGATTTATACTTACATGTTTTTTTTTTTTTTAATAATATGATCTTCAGAAAATGATATTTTGAATTTTTTGTCAAGCCAATTGAAAACTGATGGTGGTTTGATCCTTTCTTGGTATTTTTTTTCTAGACATTATTTAAACTTCTTCTTCATTTCCCTCTTCTTCTTATTTCTTACCATCACTCAAATATTTTGGTACCTAATTCTTAAATACTCTGACTGATTAACTATTGTTTGAAAAATAAAATGCACGACTGTTGTTTTTTACTTAAATTTTGTATTAAAAATTTCTTTAATTTAAAAAGATTCAATTTCTACTCTTTACAATACCTAAAAAACTCTATATACCAATTTTGAAGCAATTCGGCCCACCCGTTTGGGCTGTAGGTGTCTATACATTCATATAGACAGACTGACAGACATATATACAGACGGACAGAATTTTTAGACCATCTCTTTTCGTTTCGCTATCATCGTAATATCATGTTTCATTGTTATCTAAAAACTTTTTTTTTTCGACGAATGCATAACTTGCCTTATAGTACCTATAATCGCAAGTCAAAAACAGGAAATAAATTAACGTAATTTCTACCACCATTATCGCTCAGGAGCAATTACAATCTCGTACTATTCATTTCTTGAACTGTGCCCATTCAGCTGGCGCCTTCGGATCTTTCAGTTGATCCCAAAATAGAACACATCTCCTGATAATTTAATTATTGCACTTCCATAAAAAAATTAACAACAAATCCGCATAACTAACAAATTGTTGCCTTAGATTCTTTTTCCCTCTCACTCTCGCTCTCGTTCTCACTATCAGGGATTATGAGCATGACTTCTGCTGACTCAGAGATTTATTTTCCGAGAAAACCTCAAAGCATTTTCAAGAATTTCTGCAATGCAAACAAACCATATTTGTTCAAAGACCTTCTTACGCATTTCAAATTCCAATCACCTAATTCACGTACACACAATAGCAGCTGAGCACTACTCCTACGTAGAATTATAAAGATAACTGCAACGCCGGTCTCTTTGATGCTCCTCATTGGCAACCCAATTTCGTATAAGCACTATAAACACTTCAATATCAATTGTATAGTGTGCGGTGTGACTCACATTTCTTTCAATTTCATCAAAATACCCAAATATCTCAAATATTTTGGATATAATAATTACAAGTGTGTATTTTTTTTTTAATCTTTCAAGGCCAGACGAGACGCGCACAGGTCGCCAACTGTGCGAGCGCTCATAAAAAAATTAACTTTATTTATATTCGATATCAGAATTTTTTTTGACTGTTGCGACATCCACTTGGCACTCAAAAACACAAAAATGTATGCGGCGGAGTATTATTGAGTAATTTTGTTGTTGTTTTGGAGAATTTTATTTATCTACCTAGTAAATATACGTAATCGCCAGAAAGTGGTTCATTAAAATTCCACAAAGTCTTCTAAATTGGATTAGTCACTTCCATTTGAATTTGGAATTTCGAGCTGTGAGAGAAATTTGCATAAACATAACAGAGTGAGCGGAAATTAGCAAAGTAACCTCTGTATATGTATACTTACGAGTATGTATGGGGTTTTATTTACAGTCTCATATATTATGTTGTGGTAGGTCATTATTATTTGGGAAAAAATGTGAATGAGCATAGTTTTTAGGGGTGTTTTTCTGTGTCGATTTTCACTTGTGATATACATATGTAGGTACTATAGGGCACGTTTGGCATTTGAGAAAAAAAAATCGAACTCGAGATTTTAATCAAACGTGGCATTACGCTGATAGAGATGTGCAGCCTAAGCAGTTAGACAGATTTTCTTAAAACTTGGTACTTAAGTGTTTTAGGTGGTTGTCTCAAATAGATTTTTGAATGGTTTTTTTAGTACAAAAAATAACGGTACTTGCCATAACATTTTTTCTACCATCTTAATTACATCGGAAACGGCTCAAACGATTTTGATAAAAATTGGTATGTGTCCTACTTTGGGTATGGTCTACATTTCGGCCAAAAAAGTTGTTAAAATATTTTGTTATTAACGTTACCTGCCATACACACATTTTTTTGATTTTAGACTTTCTCATAAACAGTTTAATGGATTTCAATCAAAATTTTTACTTTGGAGTTTCCTTAGATTAAAAATAATACTGAACCAAAATTTTCGAAAAATATTTTTTTGGATTTTTGAAAAAAATATTATTATTATTATTTTTTGAAAATTTAATATTTTGAAAACGATTTTTTTTATAATCTACACGCGATCAAGGGATTATACTACCCTTTAAATGTTTCAAAGCAGCGCGGGCGTGAGGTTAAGGAAGAGAAAGAAGGATAGGAAAGATATGTGGCGCGATGTTCTGAGACTGGAGGTGGTTGTTGTCTCAAATATTATCTCGAGGGATGGGTGCTGCACTAATGCGGAGAAGATTCCGTGTGTTATTTATCTATGTCCCTTATAATTCGCATTATTTTTTTTATTCGTTGTCATATTTTTTATCGGTATACTAGTTTTACTCAATTATATGTTGTTAGTGCTATGCCTAAACAGCATGTAATGAGTAAACCAGCAACTCATTGTAGACATTTATTTCAGAATTGATTTGTAATGGAAAAATAAGAGGACATAGACTACGGCAGGGATCGAACCTATGACCATTGGGTTGACTGGCGAACACACAACTATCACGCCACGGACACCCATTTTTGTTTTTGGATTATTTTTTAAAAATTTTTATAAACGACTTTAAAAATAGATTTAGATTCTTAATAGAAATCTTTTGCATACGATGTGGTCGAACATAAGAGCAAGTACGTGCGATCCTGTCGTGCATTTTATTTTGTATGGAGATGAACATGAGACACTTGTACAAAGTGGGTATTTCAACTGATGAACATAGGCGTACAAATTTTGAATAGTTTGTGGTGAAGGATGCATCGGGCTTTTTCACTAGAAAATAAAGAATTTCTACCAAAATAATAAAGGACGTAAAGCATTATGACGGTGTTCAAAATATGAAATTGTTACTATTATTGTTCTAATACGAATAGTTCTTACAACTCTATTTTGAATATTTCCCAGAAGAGTCAGAATTGAGTTTTTGGAGCACTCATGCCCAAATCTGATTGAAATTTGGACAAATGTAATGAGGCCTGGCAGATTATATCCATATTAAAAGCTGAAAAATATATCTGGCATATTCGAAGAAAGCCTTAAAACTTAGCATCATTTTTGGCAATACTGAAAATGTAGACTGAAAGCTAATTGGTTTATTCAATGCAAGTGCCGGTCACAGATAACGGTATGACTATGAGTATGGTTTCTGATCGACAGTCAGCAAAACAATTTAGTGAATGAGAAGTTAGAGATAAGAGATCATTAACAGAGAAGAGAAATAGTATCGGAGACAAAACGGATCCCTGTGGCATACTAGTTTATTTTATGAATTTTAGACTTGAAATCTCCAATACGACTTGTGTTGAAAAATCAAATCGAAAAGGCAATTTCGAATTTCCAACAAGAAGAAATTCACCAATACTTAATGCACGAATCTTCGTAAAGAGAGTTTGATGCCAAACTCTATCAAATGCTTTTAAAATATCAATGGCAATAATCTTATTTTCTACAAAACGATGTAGAGACGACCTAAAGATGACTTTTAATTAGTCTAAGAGAATGGAAATAAATAATAATTACCAGGTAGTTGACTGATTTTTTTCATTGCCGTTTTGAACTGCCTGCAGTTTTTATGCATTATGCGTTGCGCCAATGTGCTCTGGATCCCATTTATCTTGTGCAAACACAATCGAATACATAATGAATGAAAATTTAAGCATTTTAAGGTAATTCGCAAAGGATGAAATTCGATTTTTAGTTTCATCTCATCTAAAAAAAAATACCAAACATCTTATTGAGGATTTTTATAAAGTGTTGCTGATTTGATTTTCAAACAAAGCCATAAAATTATTGACAAATTCCACAAGTTCTAACTGTTTATCTGATTTTGTTGTTACTATTTCTATGGCCATGCTGTTGATTTATCTTATCTCTTCAGAGTGCACATTGTTTCACCTTATCTCAACTTATTACGTCAGAATTTTTTTATATTTGTTTTCAATAAGACTGTTTTCAGAAAATAAAAAATAATAATTTGTTTTGAAATTTTGAAACAGTGATTTTTCGAGAAAAAAAAATTCAACTTAATTCAAGTATTTGACAGCCTATAAATCTTAAAATACTATTAACTATAAATTGTGTTTTAGTATTTAGTATTTTTTTTATTAGGGTTGCCTTGACAGTTTAGATCAGTTGAAATAAATACAAAACAAAATTTGAAAGGGTTTCTTCATACAACATATTTGTCACAATTTTTTGTATATATTTTCTTAGACCCGAATAAAAATCTAACACTTTTGGATAAATAAAACAAAAAAAAATTATTTAGCAGAAAAATCGATCAATCAAAATATTTAAAAATGATTATATGAGTTGACACGATAGTGCACTCAAATTATAAACATTTTCTCAACTCATCTACTAAATGAGACCTACATAATGTAGTTAATTCAAACATAAAGGTGTTTAATGATTCTTAAACAAGCAGTTATTCATGTTAATGGATCTAATGTCTTAAAAATAGTGTTTTACTTTTTACTACTGTTTGTCACGCTAATTTACCCTTTAATGTGAGTATACTTATACGTAACCTATCTTATGAGGCTGTCCCCCCTTTGTAGACTTAATTGTCTCCATATTTGCACATAAAGTTTACCATAGTGTCTTGCCATATATTACTCGAACATACATATACACATATACCCATTTAAGAGTTAAAGGTGGACTTTTGGAATTTATAGCATCTGCATGGAATTAATATGCTTTGGGAAGTAAATTTTAGTGCCATCGTGTTTCTAGAGCAAATATATTAAACCTAGTCTTGTTTTCAACTATTTCAAACATATTAATGTTATGTTTCATGGGGTTCATGTTTACCGAATCTCTGCTAGGTATATCTACATATATTATACCATGTTTTTTTTTTTTTTTTTGTTAGAGGGATGTTGCGTGCTAGATAGCACTTATTTTTAAACTTAAGTTTTATTTCTCCTGATGTCTAAATTATATTTGAAGGATTATTTGTATTTTAATGGAGTGCTTGCATAGATTGTTTTATATCAGATTTCTTCCCATTCCACTACATATATATTTATAGCCAGGTTGAATATTTAAGAGCATTGGTTTTCTTTGAAATGGAGGATTTATATTTTGATGGAAATCTTGTTCAGTAAATAAATGAGCTCGAAGTCAAATGATAGATTTGCATCTTCTTCAAAAATATGCAGCTTCTGTTGCAAAAATGTCGTAAGGAATTTTAATCATCGAAATCCAACGCTTTTCAAAAAATGACTGCAGCCATATTTTTTGAAGGGCGTTGGATTTCGATGATTAAAATTCCTTACGACATTTTTTTCAAACAGAAGCTGTCTTTTTGCATTTGGAAAACAAAATTAAACTCGAGATTTTAATCATACTTGACATTATAGTTATTAAAACTACGCTAACGATTTTGATAGAAATGCACGAGTAGATAATACGAACTGCTGTTATGGCCAATAACTTTGATGTAGCTTTCAGATTGAAACTGTTTAAGGACATGCTCAGTTTTGGTCAAAACTACTGGTGCCGTTTTTGAGAAATGCATTTTTCCCAGCGTTTTTTTTTTACATTTGTGTGTCCTCACCGTTGTTTTTTGTTTTAGGAAAATAGTCAGAAATTACTAAATACGAAGTTACGAAAAAAATGATTAAGTCTTATTCGAAATATGTATTGTTCAAAAAAAAAAATTGTTTGAAAAAGTTTGGTTTAATTTTGCATAAAAAAATCAAAAAAATCAAATGAATCGTTTTGCAGAAAATCAAAATAAAAAAAAACATTCTACTAGAAATGTCAAAAACAAATAATTATTTCCAACAAAAAAAAAATATCAATATGTACCTTTTCTCCCATTAATATATTCATTTTTTAAATGTCCTGGTGCTTTAGGGTAAGTTTTGCACTTGGAAAAAAAATCGAACTCGATATTTTGATCAAACTTGACATTATGCTAATGGAGAACACCAACAAAGTGGGTTCCGCAACTCGGTGTATGTGTCTGCCTGCCTGTAGAACGATCTACATCCTAAACGGCTGAAGCGATTTTCTTCCAACTTGCAATTTAAGCGTTTTAGGTTAGCCCAAAAATTAACGGTACTTGCATTACAACTTTTCTACCATCTTAATTATGTCGAAAAAGGCTCTAACGATTTTGATAAAAATTAGTAGAGTCTACATTCTGGTAAAATATTTTTTTTTTTTAACATTTTGTTATTAACCATTCATTCAACCATATCAAATTCTATCTATCTAGGGTCTAAGGTCCTTCGAATTATAAAGAATACTGTTTTATATTTTTCGAAAATTTTGGTAAATTTTTAGTTTTTAATTCCATATTTCGAAAACGGGCGTTGATTTTTTTTTGAAATTTTGAATTTATTTTTAGCCGTTTCTATTAAGAATATTTTGCCTACGATGTGATGGAACATAAGACCAAGTACGTGGGATCCAATCTTGCATTTTATTTTAATTAAAATTGTTTTAGTCATTTTTGAGAAAAATCAGAATTACGTTTTTGGCCAAAAAAAAAATAGCAGGACCGTTATTTTTAGTCTTAAAAAAAATTTAAAAAAACGTATGGGCATATTGCCGAAAAAACAATATGTACCAAGTTTGAAGCAAATCTATCAAACCGTTTAGGTTGTAGACTCGAGGATAGACATAAGACAGTTAGATAGACAGAGCCACTTTTTCCCTCTTCGCTATCATCGTAATGGCAAGTTTGATCAAAATATGGAGTTCCATTTTTTTACAAATACTTAGCCATATACCTAGTATACATAATTATATATTGTAGCAAGTAAGAATTGTGTACACTATTGAATTAATAGGTTATCTAAATTTTGGACCAAGAAAAATTACATAAAATGTTATTGACGGTGTCTGCCATTGAATATTTTTTTACTTTCAAATTTGATTAACGTCGTAACGAATTTCGATCAAAATGATTATGTAGAACTCTATATAAATTCAAAATAATAGTGTATACCAACATTTTCGAAAAATAATTGTTTTGATATTTTTTTTACGACAAGTCAATTTGTATTACGTTTTTTTTTTGAAAGAGTAGCTTAAAATTTATGTTACCAAATCTACCAAGTTTTTTTTTTATGAAAAATTACAGAAATTTTGTTCGTAAAAAAATAAGTCCGTACCAATAAATTGCTGTAATGATTCTTTAAATTTTGCTTGAAAAACTTGATATTAGTTCACACAGTATTTGCAGAAACGAGTTGGAAATGTGTAGCTATTTAGTTGTATCTACGAAAGGATCTAGTGTCAACGTCTCTTCTTTTTATAGAGTTTTGCAATTGAGTTCAAAAGAACTCGAGACCAATTCTGCCGTTATAAGGAAAAAGGGCGTAAGAGCCAAAAATCAAAAATTGATTTTATGGCTGATTTATAATAATATAATAATACTTAATAATAATAATACATTATTTTTCATTAATTAATAGTTTTTTTTAAGTTTTGAAAAGCATACAATTTTAAAGTGCGAAATTCAAAAATAGTAAATCGCATTTATCTGAAAACTCAAAAAGTGGAGATACGCCCTTTTGCCTTAAGGCGGCAGAATTTCTTGTATAAACTGGGACTAAATGAAGGGCGAAATACTGTATGTTTTCCATTTCTCCTTTTGACTTTCTACGCCCACTGAAAAAAAAACAGTACACCTGTTTGCTCTACATTGCTAAATGAAGCATATTCTATATATGTTTTCAAATCGTTAGCTTACGCACCTTAGGCTTTTAGGCGCGTAGACAAATTATATCCAAATTGACTATCGAAAAGATCTTCAAAAATACGTGTACTCACTGACGGTATTACTCTTTTATTCGATTTGATAACAATAAATATTCAGCCCACAGGAAATCACTTAATTAGCGAAGCCTTTGATTGGTGAAATTCATTGAATCTAAAGGTGCGTTACTTGTCAGATACAAATCTCGACTAATTTTTAATTTTCATTTGTACTCCTTCCCCCGGTTATCACGGTAGATATTATTCAGATATGTAGCATATGTTTGTGTTTTTTTTTATCAAACAGATTGTGTTTACCTTTTTTTGGCTTGAACATAAATCTGACAAAGCTTTGACATTATGTGTGAATAAGAAAAACAATGCCAAGTATTTCAAGATTTATGAATGAAAATTTAAATTTAAAAACAAACGAAATCATGAGCCAATTTTAGAATTTATGTCTAAAATGCATTGGGAAAGTGTGGGGGTGGCAAGAGTAGGGAACAAACAATTTCTGGCAGCATGAATGAAACATATGGCAAATGAATAAGGTAATCCCTGCAAGCTTATGATTCTTGGTATTAGAAATTTGAGTTAAAGAATTAATATACGGAAAACAGAAACTTCTGACAGTATTTGGCACTAAAATGTGAAGTGGCAAACGAGGTCTGAAACCCCAGAGACGTGTAAGACGTAAAATGTAACTTGTTAAACTTGCGACATTGAATGGTATTTAATCAAAAAATTAAAATTCTTTATGAATGAGTGAAGTACTTTTTGGTTTAGTGCGGACTGCAACGGTTATTATGCCAATATGTAAAGCTGGATACGATTAAGAACTTCCTATAGCTATTTCCCCAAACTTGTTCTCTTTGGAAAATTGGTTGTAGGTACTTAAAAGGTCAGGTGGCTTCTGGCTCCCGTCGCGGACGGAAGTGTTTTTCTGTCTGGAGAAGTAAGAAAAAAAGGATTTAAAAAAATTACAAAAATAGTTTAATTAAATTAACTAAATTAAAAGTGTGCTAAAACATAAATTAATTGTTAATGCAATTAATTTATGTTTTAATGTGTAAATTGTGCAATATTTATTAAATTTGAATGCTGTGAAAGTCGACAACACTAGAGAAATTTTAACTTGGAGAGGGAGTCAATCGAACGACATCCACGTGTATAGAAGCCATCCGAATTTCATCTACTCCCAGTTTCCTTGGTAGGACGTATCCTGTTTCTATATCGCTCAAACTACATCACAAAAGTTTTTCATAATCAAATATTATGCTTTTGTGACCGACGCTTTGAAAAGTAGTTTGGTCGCTTAAAATCAAACAGGTTTGTTTTTTTGTCGCGCCGTTGGACAAATTAAAATGAAATAGGAACAAAATGTAAACAGTAGTTTTTTAAATCCCATTTATGGGATAATTAACAAAAAAAAAGCGATGAAAAACAGATCTAGTCTGGGAGAAAGTGGTAAACAAATTTTTAAAAAAAGCAAGCAGATAAAACTGTTGTATATGAATTTTCAAGTAATAATTCAGCATCTTCACTCACAAAACTTTTCAAATAGGACACGAATTTTACTAGTGCTACCGACAAGCGACGCGACCGACCAAAGCTCGTAGGACGTAGCCATACGTACAGGGACGTCGCATCGTCCCAGAAATTAGATGCATCCTATGAATCGCTTATGTTGCAGCTTGTAATGGACAGAAGCTACATAATTCCGTTATACTGTTACGGTAGCGATAATGGGGAAACAACAGCTCTGGTCATCGCAACATCCAATAACTAGAAGATCGCTCTCTTTCATCACAGAACCATCGAGATATCGCCCTCTCATTCAAACAAAAGATGTAAAGTATTGAGCTCTCGCTCTAACTGCTGAAGGATAAGATGTACGTACGCTTATGTATTCCGATTTGTAATTGCACTTATTCTTGTGTTTCAAGAGAGACCAAAAACAATATCTCAGAAAAAATCGTCCACCCGTTTTCGAAATATTGAATTTAAAAAAAAATCGTATTTTTTTCAAAAATCCAAAAAACAATTTTTCAGAAATTTTGAAATGCAGTATTATTTAAAATTTGAAGAAACTGCTGAATAAAAAATTTGATCGAAATCCGTTGAGCCGTTTATGAGAAAGTCGAAAATCAATAAAATGGTTATATGGCAGGTACCGTTAATAACACAATAGTTTGAAGTTTTTTTAAGCAAAATGTAGACCATACCCAAAGTAGTATACACACCAATTTTCATCAAAATCGTTAGAGCCGTTTTCGAGTAATTAAGATGGTAGATAAAATTGTATGGCAAGTACCGTTATTTTTGGGGCTAAAACAACAACTCAAAAATATATTTCGGACAATCACCTTAAGCCTTTAAATGCCAAGTTTGAAGAAAATCGCTTCAACCGTTTAGGCTGTAGAGTTGTACAGACAGGCGGAATGGCGGTACTCACTTTTTTGATGTTCTCCATCATCGTAATGTCAAGTTTGATTAAAATCTCGAGTTCGATTTTGTTCCAAATGCAAAACTTGCCCTATAGTACCTATATCACAAGTTAAAATCTCAATAAAGCTTACTACTACTACTTACTTCCCTACTTAAAAAAAAAAAATGTGCGACTCCCGACGAATTGATTTTTAAAAATTTTTAAACTTGAGCAAAGCTTCAAAAGTTCTTCTGTCATTTGATTAATTTTAAAAGTTATTTTATTTGTATGCGTGATAGAAAGGGAAGCCAGACAGACTAGCGCCGTAACGCTTTATGCAACGAAGCGGTTTATCTCCCATAAGAAGTTATCACTTCTAAAATAAGAAATTTCACATATAAAAAATTCAATAAATATTTACATATTAGTAAGTATGAAAAGCAAACAATCATTCAAAAAATAACTCACCTTACCTTACTTCAAATAATGGTGATATCCAATCAGTTATATCACTTTAAAAAAATACACTGATTCTAAATGCATTTTAATTAACGACGTAAGATTTTTATAACACCAGAAAATACCCTAACCGATTTTTTAAAATTGCAAAGAAAACGAAAACGAACCACATGCAATCACTGAATTTTATAAATTCAAACAAGCTATTTGAATTTGAATTTTACGATATTTTACAAACCGCACGCACAACTGAACGAAACCCCACTACACAACAACGAACAAGGACAGACGCCATTAGGAAAACATAAAGAAAAAAAAACAATTAAAAGGCAACTAAGAGCGAGTTTTATTTTGCAAGAAAATTCATTTTAACTTACGGAAAATTATAATTTTTTTGTCGAAAAACGATCCGCACACATTAAAAAACAAATATTTCATATTTTTACGCCCGAATATTTACAATTTACTTTAAAAATAAATATTTTTTGTCACACGATCACGACACAAACTACCAACGCAATTCACTTCACTTTAACTGAATACTGCGCTTACAGCTGGAACTGAACTTATGCAAGAGAGAGAGATAGAGGAGAGAAAAAAAGCTCGCACAAGAATGGTAATGTTAAATAATTTGCGCATGATGTTGAAATAGAATCTTATTGTATGTTCGAGGATGATACGGGAATTAGGAATATTTTTTTTTGGATTTTTGAAAAAAAAAAAAATATTATTACATATTATTATTATATATTAAATTCAACAGCTATTTCGGGGGAGAGTACAATAACTTTGGCGCCAAGATATAATAACGGTTTTTGGTAGAGGGGCTTAATACAAGCATTTTTTACTATGGTAGGGGGGGGGTCTATCTCCCCTCGTATAGGCGGGAGGGGCAATTTTATAAAAATTTACTTAAAATCTTTAAAAAAATATTAAAAAAGAACGGCAACACTTACAGTTATAAATTATACCTTTTTCAAAAGTCAGAACTCTACAACTTATAATTTATTTTAAATAAAGTTGTTTTAGTCAAAAGTTTTTTAAATAATTGACTTCAAAGTCAAAATTTATGAAAAAAAAGTTACAAAAATCACTTTGAATATTATTTTTCTTATGATTATGGATATCGATAAAAAAATAATTGATGTAGTTAACTGCTCCAATTACTTTTTTATTAAACACAGAAAACTACTTCTTTTTATGTCTTCTAATTTTTAAGATATGTAATTGAAAATTAGTAAAACTATACTTGTTCTTTAAACCCAAAAGATTCTTTAATTTTAAAGAAACTTTGCATATAATAAAATTTTCACCCTCCCCAAGGCCTATAGTGAGCCCAATCAGGGGGCAGCATGGCCCCCCTTAGGCATCTCACTGTTTGCATCGTAAATTTCATATATACCTTTGTGATTTTATTACAGTTAAGGCGGTTATTAAGTGTTTCTTTTTTCTATACGCACAAAGCTCCTATTTCTAACAAGATTTCCTTCTCTGAGTAAAACATTTTTGCTTTATTTTTGTTTTTTGGTTTTTGGGGTTTTTAAAACTACTTTTTAAAGAGTTTTTTTGGTATTTACTTTCAGGATCAATTTTTAATTATTTTTTTATTTTTTAATCCAGATTCTTCAAATGCAAAAGAAACTTTACATGCACCCATCTGATGCAAAATTATTTTTTTTTGTTTTTCAATTTTCTCAAAAACTAGAAAACATAGAAACGAATAGTTTTCAGTGTTTGATTAAAAAATAATTGGAACAGTTAACTACATCAATTACTTCTTTATTGGTATTTATAATCATGAGAAAAATAATACTCAAACTGATTTTTTAAACTTTTTTTTCATAAATTTTGAGTTTGAAGTCAATTATTTCAAAAACTATTGACTGAAACAACTTTACTTAAAATTTATTATAAATTGTAGGGTTCTGACTTTTTAAAAAAGTATAATTTAGAACTGTAAGTGTTGCCGTTGTTTTTAAATATTTTTTTTTCTAGATTTTAAGTAAATTTTATAAAACTACCCCTCTCGCCTAAACGAGGTGAGATAGACCCCCCCCCCCTCCCATAGTAAGAAATGCTTGTATTAAGCCCCTCTACCAAAAACCGTTATTATATCTTGGCGCCAAAGTTATCGTACTCGTGCCCTATTTCGAAATTATATTTTTAAGTTTATATTATTAAGTTCATATGATTACCGTACCAATTTTTTTTTAGAAAAAAATTAACGAAATTGTATTTAATAAAACGCCAGACAGACTGGCACCACAACGCGTTCCGTAATGAAGCGCTTTACCCTCCCATAAGGAGTTATCACTTGACAAATTCCTTCGCCTTTGTTTGGTGGTATCAAAAATACATGTATATGTTGCATTAGTTCAAAACCTTTATACTTATATGTACATTATATGGTCCGGCGCACAATGGGACAAGAACGGACAAAATTATATTTTTTTTTTAATTTTATTGCGTGGAACAGTTATGTTTCTTTGTAATTTGTATGCACTGCGCACCCAAATTTTTTTATTTTTATTCATCAACAATTGACTGTATGATTTTAATTTTGCATATATATACCATAATAAAAAACAAAACAAAATGGAAATAAAATAGAGGCCTGAGCACAATATTCTTAGTAGAAACGGCTAAATAAATTTTTAAAGTCGTTTTTTTTTTTAATACTTTCTACACAATATTTCTTTAACTTTTTTTTTCTAAAATGTAATTAGTATGGCACTTTAGGTATTTAATAATATAAACTTAAAAACATTATTTAAAAAAAAATCTTTGCTCTGTTATCGAAATATTGAATTTTGAAAGAAAAAATTGATGACCACCTGTATAAAAATGTTGATCGCAACATGTTGAGCCGTTCATTTGAGATAGTCGCAAATGAAAAAAAAAAAACAGTCATAAGGCAGGTACCGTTCACAGTAATTCAATTAAAAATTTTATACCCATAATGGTGCACTGATTTTTTATAATCAAAATCGTTGTACAGCCGTTTTCAAGATAATTGGCATTTAACATTTTTGCCCAAAAATTTGTATGGCAGGTACCGTATTTTTTGAGTTAAGAAAATTGAAAGAACTTTGAAGAAAATTGCTACAGACAGACAGATAAAAATGCGGGGCCAGGGGCCCACTGTTTTCGTATTCTTTATCATAATAATATTAAGTTTTATCAACAAAGTAGCACATATTTGTTGCTAAAACATTAAGCTAAGAACACTTAGCGATTGTTTCAATCATATCACTTTTAATTAAAGTGGGCGTGTAACTGGGCATAAAACAATGCGGTGTTTTTTTGCCATATATTTTTATCATTCGCGAAAATTTTAATAAAATCGGCTTAAATATATTTATGTAATTTGTTGTCTTCCTCATATTAAGTGTTCCGCTGTGCAGACGGGCGGCGTCTCCTCTCCTCATAAAAATGCAGATTTTAAGGTGAGCATTCATGAGAGTTGTTAGAGTTCTTAGAGAAATTATCTACTGAAGCTAATACAGGATGCAAATCATTCTTCATTGTAAGTTTTAACTTAGAAATTTGGGCTGCTTCTGCTTATATAGTGTCTCTTTGTCCAAATTAAACCTTATTAGACTTAAATCAAAAAGCTTACCTGATTTAACAGCTATTGCACAGTTCAATATCAGGAACACTGCAACCATCAATTTCCTCCTGGAAATCATTATTTTGGCCATCTCAAAGGAAGGATTTTATTATTTTCTTTTCTCACTAAATATTTTTTATTTAAAATTTACACTTGCACAAAACATTTTTTTTCATGCTCAACATAAGATTTATTTAATATAATATAACAATTTAATTAAATTTATTTTTATCTGAAAATAAAAGAAAAAAAATGAATTTAAAACTGAATGTTATTTGTTAATTATTTTAATTTAATAAAATTTAGAAAATATTTTTAAACAAGATGAGTTTGTTGTTAATTCTTTTCATTTATTTTATTATATAAAATAAAATACTGACGACTGGACTGGAATTTGAAAAAGCAAAGTTATAATGTAAAAGTGCAAAATTTTGCAAAAGGGGTTTGCTTTGACATTTATACTTCGGACAAATAGAGACCAACTATTTCAAATATTTTTGATATTTCTTTATCACTTGCCAAAGGTTAAACTATGTCTTGTACTTTATTGTGATACAATATACGAATGCCAACGGTTAAAAATTCCAACCTAGTTAACTACGAAGCCCTATATTTATTTCGCCACCATAAATCCTTCAATCTCATGTTACTAATATTTAAAGTTTATTGCTCTGCATCTGACACATCATCAGCTGTATTTTTTTTTATTTTGTGAAGCAAAACCAGATAAACAATCTACGTTATATTGATCAATTCTACGTCTTCTAATTTCTTGGTATCAGCTTTTCGTAACTTTCACACTTTTTGTAAACTGTTTGTCACTCAAATCACAACTTTCCTAAAAAAACATCTGACTACAATATACGCAAAACATTTCTCACTTCTGTTCAAAGTTCAAAAAAAAAATTGTGTCAACAACTCAAAAATAGAAAATTAAAAAAAGAAAAAAAAAAACTGCTGCCAAAGTAAGTAAATTAAATTGCCATAAAATACCTTCATACGTAGATATAATGTATTATATAGATACCGATCCACATTCCGAAACGATTAACAATTATAACTAAAATGTTAACTTAAATATGATTATTATAAAAGCTCTGTATTTGTTGTTTTTATTGCAGGTATACGGTAGATAGGTAAGAAAAGGTAACACATACCAATCAATTGTGTCAATAGCTTATCTCAAAGGTAAAAGCATTATAGTTGACGCATATGGACAACAATCCAATAATTGTTTGCTATTTTAGCAACCAAACAACTTAAAAAAATTGAAACTAAGAAACACTCGAAAAGTAGCTATCCCTCAAAAACTAAATAAGCTAATTAAGCAAAAAAAGAAACATCCCTTACAATTGAGTTGCTTTTGTTTGTATGGGAAAAATGACAAACCAAAATTACATAAATATTTTAGTCAAATTTAATTTAGCACCCTAATTTAATAATTTATTGATTTTAAATGAACAATTCAATTGTCAGAAGAAAAACATATTACAATAGGTAATTATAGTTACAATCGATTGGCTACATTACAACAGAGGAAAAAAAATAAAATTCAAGCTCTTAATAGGAGGTACAAATGGGGAATGCACATTTTTCAATTTTTTTAACTAACATTAACACAAAAATGTTAATAGTCAGATCTAAAACTATTTTCCTAAGCACAAACTGCACCATAATAGATGGAATCTTAATACAAGCCTTTGAGCGAATTTACGATTTTGCATTTAAGTTTTTCAATTTTCTGAGATATCACTAAAAGAGTAAGTATGTAGTATGAGCAATTGCTCAATATGTGGTTCAGCATTGGGCTTGAATAAAATTCTTAATTACATGGATTTTCACATGATATATTCCTCAGATTTTTACGTCGAGCATTTGCTGGAGCAAATTTTTGGTTTGAAATTTCTCAAGATGATTACAAAACTGAGATAAAAGTTTTATCCACGTAAAAATGTTGTGCCTGTCGCTTATAATGAAATTACAAAATAAAAGCATCATCAAATAATCACCTTTTGAGAAATAGAAATATTGAGTTTTTTTGTTTAATTCAAAAACATATTAGAAATTTATTAAAAATCGGAGAAAAAATCTAAAATAGAATAAATCGGTTTAGTAACAAAGTTCAACATTGGCTTTTTTGCCAGAAACAATGAAACAGTTTTCAGGTCTAAGGGTAAATTTTTGTATATTTGGAAAACAAATCGAACTCGATATTTTAACCAAACTTGATATCGCGATAATAGAGAAGAAGAAATTTGGTACTTAAGTGTCTTAGGTAATTCATCAGAGGAAAAATTTAAATTGTTGCTTAGCTCTAAAAATAAAGCTATACCTAACATACACCTGCATAAAAAAATTTAAGAATTATCTCGAAAACAGGCTTAAAAATTCCTTGTACTATTGGCTATGGTCCACATTTTTGCAAGAAAAAATACATAAAATGTTATTAATGTTGCCGTTTGTTTTTATTTGGACTTTCCGTTAACTGTTCTAGCGATTTCGATCAAATTGTTCAAACAAATGGGCTATCAAATGCTTAATATCAAAATGTTCAAAACTCTTTTTTAAAAATTCAATATTTCGAAAACCCGTGGACGATTTTATTTTAAAATTATATTTATTATTAATTTTAATTGTTAAATAAAATTGGCATACCAAGGTTATTTTTAGAAACAAATTTAAAGATATTTTATTTAATTTAAAAATATATTTATCAGAATCTGGTTCAGAATTTAATGCATAGGTTGGGTATTACGTATTTGGAAAATATAAATTAATTGTTGAAATTAATGTAAGTTATTTCGGATTTTTGTTATTTTTTAAGGTTACTCGTATTTAGCAATTCATGTCTTTTAAAAAATATTGAACCTTTAGGTGGGTACTCATCTCAAAAATCAAACTTAGGACGTTTTTGAATTTAAACCCATTCCTTGGGAAACTTAGAGGTTTGGTTTTGGAATATTAGCAATCTGTATAACAGTTTTGGATACACACATTTATATCAAAATGTAGATGATATCTATGTACCACATTAAATAGAAAATAGAATATAATATAAAATAAAATAATTTGGAATTTCTTTGAATAATGTAATAATTTTATTAACTAAAAGACAAATATTCAAACAAAAATATGTACAAATTTAGTGAAATTTAAAACTAAAAAAAAACAATTTTTATTTTATAAAGCTTTTATGAAAATTTTAACTATGTCAAATTCTAACAATGACTTAATCTTATCAAAATCAATTAAGCAGTTTTTCTTCTTAAGGAATTATGTTCTAAATTTAAATGTTTCCATCAGTAATAATAATAATCGAAAATCGTTTTCCTTTTTTTGCGAATTCACAGCCAAATTTTGTTTTAATTAAGAAAATATTCAATACTCTTAAGACTTTCTAAAAAAAGGACCTAAATCGGCTTAAGAATTCCCGAGAATTTGAAGGTAAAAATCTAAACAAATATATTAAAAAAAGACTGGTTTAAAAATATCTTTGAAATTGCTTTAACAAATATATATATATATATTCCTTAAGGTAGGAACTCGCGACCGAAATTCTAAATGGACCATAATCGTTAAATAAATTGTCGTAAATTGATAACATTTTACTTAATTTTTGTATGTATAACATTTCTTCATTTTTTTTTCTATAAAATAATTTGGAATGTTAATTTTAAGTATAAATACTCTTAATCTTAAAACATAATTTCAAAGAAAAATCGGTGCCGTTATCTTTGGAGTAAATAAAATATTTAAGCGTTTAATTCAGACAATCACCTGAAATGCTTACATACCAAGTTAGAAGAAAATCGATTCAACCCTTTAGGCTGTACATCTATGTACAAACCGACAGGCAGAGTTGCGGGACCCACTTTTTTAATCTTCGCTATCAGCGTAATGTCAAGTTTGATAAAAATCTTGAGTACATATAGTACGTAGGTATTTACATATATATCGCAAGTAAAAAATAATAAATATATATTTTTTTTATGTTAAGTTTAGAGAAAATTTCCTAGATTCACTATTTTAACTTTAAAACCTGTTAATACGTTTTGATTTTTCTTCAAATAATATATAATAAAATAAAATAAAATAAAGTAAAATAAAATAAAATAAAATAAAATAAAATAAAATAAAATAAAATTAAATAAAATAAAATAAAATAAAATAAAATAAAATAAAATAAAATAAAATAAAATAAAATAAAATAAAATAAAATAAAATAAAATAAAATGAAGTAAAATAAAATAAAATGAAAATGTATTTTCTTTATATTCAAAATGAATATATTTTGCATATCACAACAACAAGATTGCACTCTTAGTCTTATATATTAATAAAATACATATAGACAATATAAATAAGGAAAAATACATTCTAATACATATACATATCTAAAAATAAATAAATAAATCCGAATAAACAAAGCCATCGTAAAGTTCAAATTAAATTTGACCCCAACCCCCAACAATAATTATAACTGTTACATACCACTAAAAATCACTAAGGAACTCGAAGAAAGAAATCACTCTTTACACAAAGAAAAACAATCACTTTTGAAATTTTTATTCGACAGACATTTAATTATTTATTTATTTCTTTAGATGAACAATTTTTTTTTTAATTATTCATTTAATGTAACTTCCGATTACATACACCTGAAATAATTTTTTTCCTTTATCATAACACGCACCTTCAATTTTTTTTTTTTGAGGAACGAAAGCAAAATAAATTGTAAGCAGGTAGTTACGATCTTTTATATGAATCTCGTACGTAATTACCGAACAGTATAATTTAATTCAAATTATTTTTATCTCTGGACGACGAAAGCTCATCCACACGCTTGGGCGATCAGTGTGAAACTAAAACTACTTTGACGGTAAATTTCTGTCGAGCGAACACCATAATCAAGCAAAAAACAGTGACGACTTAAAATAATGCGAAGCAACAGCGGCAGCAAACATATGGGATCCTACAAAACCGCCACCGAAACCGAACTAGCCGGCTCGCATCATAAGTACCTATATTCATTCATTCAATCACATATTCATCCCCCGCCGCCAACAACCGACCCATAATTCATATGCCAAATGCACGGCAACGCGGTGGCACCAACGATAACACTGCTACTAACCGCCCCACAAAGCCAAAGAGTCCTCTCCACACAATCATTCTCCACCACTTGTCACCGCAATCGCTGTTGTTGGATTATCAAACATTATGCAAGGCAACCCTCTGTGTGAAAGTGACACAGAAAAAAAAAAACAAAAATAGCAAAAGACACAAATTAACAGCTGAGACTGCAGCAGCGGTGTCGGTGGCGGCGACGACGACGCACGGCTGCCAGCTGATTTCGTGAAATCAAAAAAGTGAACTCCACGAAAACACAAACAAAACATTAACCCTATCACACACTCCCACTGGCAGAGACGGCGAAAGCATCGACTGTAAATAAAATTTAAAAAAAAAAAAAAAAACACGAATCAGCGCACAAGACAACAAGTGCACGAATTACGGTCGGCGTGCCGGTGTAAGACGACCAAAAGAGTGTGCCAGGGGGCAACGTAAACGAAAAGAATTCTCGTGAATGAGAATGGATGGGTGATACGAAACAGAAAAGATTTTTAATGACATCATCTGTTCTGTCAACAACAGAGCCAGAGGCAGCCATAAGTTAACACAATTTATTGCGCATTTTAAACTTTTTTCAAAGTTCATTTTCGATTTTTGTTTGTTTAATGAACTTCGTGATTTTATTATCAGAAAGCTTTCGTTTTAATTTTGACAGCCAAACAAGACACAGGCAGGCTTCTTGAGAGTGATAACGTCTGCTGGCTTGGCTATTTATGTACTTACTTTGGATATCAAAACAAATTACTTGATCAAAAATCTTTCTCTTAATTTACGAATGCTCACGTTTTTTTTCCAATTTGAAAAGAGAAAGAGAGAATTTATTAATATTTCTCTTATGCGATGTTTTTTTCTTGGAGGGGAACATCTAATATTTTGTTTAAATAGGTAATTGAAAGAGATTTCTTTTTTAAAAGTTGAGATGAGGTAAAATGTTTGTTTCTTTTTTGGGAAAATGGATACTATATGGGGACGAACCAGATATAGGTGAGCTTTCTATTTATTCTTGGCATCGATGGTTCATAAAGATATCCCACTCACAGAAATGGGGTTACCAGTTTAAGGATTTGCCTCAATGTAAGGGTTTTGTTCTCTGGGAAGGAAATGTGTAGGATTTAAGAGTTGTCATCATTAACAGAATCTAGGTAGGAGTAGGTCAAATAAAACATTTTTTTTTTTTAATTTCTTCTTGAAAGGATGCAAACATGGTGAGTGTGGGCTCTAAGCAAGGCGTCTTTTATCCCTATTTGGTTACTCTTATACAAAATGTAATGAAAATTCAAATTTTATAGGGCAAACTTCTTTGACATTATGGCTTTGATGAGAAAAAAAAAATGTATAAGGAAAATGCAAAGCATATGGTGGAGTGACAATTTCCAAAAACAATTACTTTGCATGTATATGTTGAAGGGCTTGGGAAATTGCTGAAAAGTGAATTTTTTTTGGCAAGGGGTTAGCCTTGCTTTTTTCCAAAATCTTTAAAAAATAAAATGCACGACTTGATCGCACGCACTTGCTCCTATGTTCGAACACATTATATGCAAGCGATTCTTAATGGAAACGGCTAAATGTATTTTTAAAGTCTTTTTTTATATATAAGAATTCTCAAATTTTTTTCTAAAACAAAATTGGTATGAACATTTTAAGTATTAAGTAAAAATCTAAATTTAAAAACAAAATTTCAGGAAAAATCGTCAACCCGTTTTCGAAATATTGATTTTTCAAAAAAAAATATTTTTTTTTTCAATAATCCAAATAAATTATATTTCGACAATTTTGAAATGCGGTATTATTTAGAATTTGATTTTGATCGAAATCCGTGGAGCCGTTTATGAAAAAGTCGAAAATCAATAAAATGGTTGTATGGCAGGTACCGTTAATATTTTTCGGCCAAAATATAGACCATAATCAAGGCAGTACTCACACCAAATTTGGGTGTGTGGTGGGTGTAAATGGCGCAGTGGATAAAGTGCTTGACTGCTAACTTAGACGTGTGGGTCCGATCCCCACGCTAGGCGCATTCTTTTCTATACCTCCAATTTTAATTGGATGCCGCCCATGAGTTAAAATGAGACATTCAATACCTGGTTGTCAAATCCAATGTGCCAAACTAGTGATGTGCAATACAGGTTGCATTTAAAAGACCTTGGGTCTTATGGACATATAGTTAAATTTAAAAAAAAAAATCAATTTTGGACAATCACCTAAAACGCCTAACCACCAAGCTTGAACAAAATCGTTCCAGCCGTTTAGGATGTAGATCGTTCTACAGACAGACAAGCATTCGAAATTGCCGGACCCACTTTTTGGTGTTCTCTATCATCGTAATGTCAACTTTGATTAAAATCTCGAGTTCGATTTTTTTTCCAAATGCAAAACTTGCCCTATAGTACCTATATCGCAAGTAAACTGTATCCGACAAATTGTACAATTCCCATGATTTCCAGCCCAACTGTATTATATTTGCTTTAGATGGAGATATCTCCGTAATCAAGGTCCGCTAAAGGCTTCGGATTTTAGTCCTCGAAAGGGATACCAAATTACGCAGATAAATTTAAAGTTAAGAAATACTTATCCGCGTTATTTAAACTCTAATTAAAAATAATTAAAGACCATCTAGAGGGAGCTTAACGTAGTACGCATGTTTGTACATAGTACGTCTGTCTAAGCAAAAAAGAAAGTATTGACCAAAAATCAAACGCATACATAATTAAAATTTAGGAATAAAAATGTTTTTTTTTTTCAAATTGTTTAATTTTTTTTCAAATTTCACTTAAAATAATTATTTCACTTCAATACTTAAAATACATACAAAAATTAAATTCACAACTTAATCGCACACACTTGCTCTTATATTCGATAACATCATTAGCACAAGAATCTTAGTAGAAGAGACTTATTTTTAAAGTCGTTTACTTAATTTTAATATACAACATTTGGTTAATTTTTTTTTATATAAAAAAAAGTGTATGTTAATTTTAGTTTTTTAACAATGGTTATTTAAAAAAAATAATATAAAAAACAAAATGCATCCGTTTTCGAAATGCAGTATTATTTAGAATCCACAGCACCGCCTGTACAAAAAATTGGTTTGAAAATGTTGAGCCGTTAATCAGGAAGTCAAAAATCAAAAGTACGCTTGTAGCTTGGCAGGTAGCGTAAGTAATATCTTACTTAAGTAAAAATTTAAACCACATATGTAGACTATTTACTGCACTAAGTTTTGGTTATCAAATCATTAGGGAGAAAATTAAGATTTAACATTTTTGGAACAAAAATTTATATTGGTACTAAGATAAGATAAGAAAGTAGAGTGGATCCAATCACCTAGTTGGAAGAAAATCGCTTCAGCTGTTCAGACAGTCTGCAGATTTAAGTTTGATTTAAATTTCGTGTTCGATTTTTTTCCCAATTGCAAAACTTGCCCTTTAGCACCTTCAACTAGTAATTATATCGCAAATAAAAATATTGGATGGACAACTGTATTCCACATTTCCACTTTTCCAAACCTTTTCACCACATGTAGAAACTATTAGCATATTATATTTAATTTTAAGTGAGTCTATATAGGTAGCCTACCAAAATACAAAACTTGAAAAGAAATATACTACCAATATAAAAAGTACGCATACGCCACAAGTTAAATTTTTGTTGATATAGTCTCATGTTTAAATTTCATGAAAATATTCTAAATATATTTTTGTTATTACTAATGTGAAGCTGTTGAATGCAAGTCGGTATTTGGTTAATAAATTAATTTGAAGTTGACATCAAAATCAAACTTAAAATTTAAAATTCGTGAAAAAAATTCGCAATAATTGTGGAAAGCATTTATTAGGAATAAATTCAATTTTATCAATTTTCCTTATTGAATATTAAAAATCAGTATATATATTTATACGTTGAATCTTCATACAATTTATAGCTGGCTTCAAGACATGCCTGGTATAAAAAATAAAATGCACGACTGTATCGTACGAACTTGCTCTTGTAGCTAACGACTTTAATGTAGCTAAGCATTGACGCAGTTAAGTAGGTAGGTAGTGTAGTTATTTTTAGGAAACAAATCTTAAACTCCATTTTGAATATATTTTTAACATACATATAAAATTTAAATATCAACAAAATTCAGTGACTGGTTTTTGAAAAATCGTTTTTTTTTTCAAAAAAAAAGTAAAAATTATTTATTTTTTTTAAAAATCGAAAAACTTTTTTTTTTAAATTTGAGTAGGTATGCATATTTTATTAATTCTTCAAGAAAGCATTTGCATCAAAAAATAATTTAAATCGGTTTATGCACAATAGTGAGAAAGTCTAAAGTACGCAAAATAAAATATTTATATACTTAAAAGTGGACTGTACTAATTTAAAAACACACATATTTTTTATAAAAAATCTTGGAGCATTTATTGAAAATAATTGTTTTCTAACGTTTTTAAACATTTGTATGGGAGATATCGTTGTTTTATTATTTTACGAAAATAGTTTTTTTAACTATTCAAGATAATGTCAAAAAAAAATATCAAATACGAAGTTTCGAAAAAAGTTATTTTTTTTTTTAATTTTAAAAAAAATTTGGCTTACAATAGTGTTTAAGCGTCTTAGGAGCATCTGCGTAAAAAATTTAAAAAAACAAATCAACAAACCGTTTCCCGGAAAATCGAAATCCAAGAATAGTTTTACTAGAGGTGCAAAAAATACCCATTTTTTCAAAAACAGAATTATCTGAAGGTACCATTTCCCTTCATTAAAGAAATGATTTTTTTTTATAAAAATCGTTGGAGCAATTTTTGAGAAAAATAATATTTTTGTTTTTGGCCAGAAGACAATGTATATGAGCTACTGCTATTTGGCGTCTAAGAAAAATTTAAAAAAACGTGTAGGCATATTACCAAAAAAATCAATATATACGAAGTTTGATGCATATTCATCCAACCGTTTAGGTTGCAGACTCGGGGACAGACGGGCAGGCAGACAGACAGACGGAATTGCGGGATCCACTTTTTTGGTGTTATCTATGGTCGTAATGTCATGTTTGATTATTAGAATTTGTTTTTACCAATGCATAAATTGCCTTAGTAGATACCTATAATCGCAGATAAAAATGTTGTGTAAAGAATTTAAGCTTATCATCTTTTATGATGAATGAGATTATTTCATAATTGTATCTTTTTTTATTTTATTTTCTATTTTTTTATGTATGTAGCTATATTTATGTTTTTCTGTATATAATTTATGAATTGGAATAATTTCTTGTTATTTTTCAATTTTATTTTAAAACTTAACATAAAAAATCTCATGTAGAAAAAAATTAAATAACATATAATTTAAATGCATTTTAAAGATATTATATCTTAATGTGTTAAGTTGTTGCCGAGATAAGTAAATAAATAAATTAAAAAAAATAATCTAAATGAAATAATTATATGTACAAATAACATCAACGCATATTCTACATGCTTGCTCCCCCATGCTCCCATTTTCCATCCACAGTCTTCAGTGGTGAAATCATTATTGAGCCACTCAATTTTACGCCCTTTCTCCCCCTCTAAAATAAGCTTAGCTCCAACTAAAGTTACTTTTTATGAAATATTAAGAACATAAAAATTAAGCCCTCCAACAAAATTCAGCTTTGTTTGAATTTTTTCGAAGTAAATATCCAAATTTCCTAGACTATAAGGACCGTTTACTAACAAAATTTATTTTTATTGGTTCTTCGAATAGTGAAAAAATCATAAATATGAAAATTGGTTCTATGTGAAGTACAGTTAATAAGAAAGAAAAAATAAAATATGTTGTTTACTTAAAAGTGAGTTGCACTAATTTAAGAATACGCACTAGTTTTAGTCAAAATTCTTTCTAGGAAAACAAACCTTTTTCTTAAGGGGTTTTTCTAAACTTTGTTTTAGGAAAATGTTTTTCTTTAAACACCTATTCAAAATAATGTCAAGACACTGTCAAATATATGGTTTCGAAAGAATCAATAAAGCTGTTTTCGAATTATTGAGATTTCAAAAAAAAAAGAAGTTATTTCTTTAAGCTCCACAAAAAAAATAATAAAAACATCAAATGGACCGTTTTTTAGAAAATCGAAAACCAAATAAATGGTTGTGGTGCCAAAAATAACCATTTTTGTAAAACAACAATTACCAAAAGTACCTTTTCCTTTCATTTATGAATTATTTTTTTTATAAAAATCGTTGGGACCGTTTTTGCTAAAAAAAAAGATTTATATTTTTCGTCTTGAGCAAAATGAAAACAAAAACCATGGGAATATTACATCAAAAACAATACCTGCCAAACAAACGACATTGCGGTACCACTTTTATGGTGTTCTCTACACTCGTTTGATCAAAATCTCTATTTCGATTTTTTTACGAATCCAAAACATACCATATAGTAAATATATATTGCAAGTAAAAATTGAGCATCATTTGTGTTTCGAGGTTGTAGCCAAATAACTTTCACAGCCGAGTTGTTATGTCTATATAATTGTGTGTTATTGGCTGACATAAGCAGCAAAACGTTCTGCCAATTTAAGTGCTTCCACGTTACTTCAATTTATTCAGATTTTACAACCGGTCGTTCAATTTACCGAAAATTGCAAGTGCATATTGTTCTTAGTTTGTTGTCATCATTTTCTGGGTTCAATTAACTGATTTAAAATCAAAATATTTTCCAACCCATTTGTTTGGGTAAATTAACCGAGATGCAATTAAGTGGGCAGTAATGTATATACAATCAAATTAGTCTCAAGTTGTAGGTACTTACCAGACTTATGTTTCCTCAAGCAAAAAAAATTGCGAGTATTTTCATTAAAATTTAGCTTCTTAAATTTTATTTATAATCATAATACTTTGTAGTCTGCAATATATGTATGTATATATATATATATTTACATTATTTTTTATTTATATTTATTATTTTAAATTTTTAACATTATCCTCTTAGTTAGACATTTAGAAAATCAATTACATAAAATTATTCATCTATTCTCTAATTTAATATTTATATTTTGTTTCAAATTTATAAATTTGTTTATATTTTTTTATTCCTTTACATAATATAATTTTTTTAGGTTTACTAATTTATTAATATATATTATTGTATCTCATTCTTATAATTATATATTTTAGTACACTTGTCTTTTATACAAAGCCGGAAAAGAAAAATTTTAAACATTTATATGGTTTATGCATTTATTTAAAATTTAATGCTAAAATGTTTACAGGTTCTTTGTTCGAAATTAAATATATTTTATTAAAACCAGAAAAAAAATATTTAGAGATGTGAATCCATATGAAATAATTTGTCCTTTAAAGTTGTTGTTTATTCTTATAGTTTTGTGTGTATATAAGGACGAGAAGGGAGATTTTGATGTAGTAATCCCTGCTTTGATGAACATCACATTTGATTATTTTTCGTTTCAAGATTTTTTAATGGACTTCCAAGGACCTGAAATTCAAAGATGCAAAATTTAATTTTACTTAAAAAAAAAAGTAAACAACACAAAAAAAATCATAGCTAATCCCATATTCTTAAATTAACGAAGAATACATTTTCATTTAAATTTAAATTGTTGACAATTTTCTTATGACAAAATTTTCTTGCGTGATCCCTGGGGGGTTTAACTTGATCCACTCGACAGGGCTTCTGATGTTAAATAAATTAAGAAAATGAGTTTAATTCGAATTATCCCAAGGCAAATGAAAATATTTACTGTGCTGAAAGTAAACTTAGAACAGAACACTAAGGACATTGCTTCATCGACCATGGTATTCATTTAAATTTAAAATACAAAAAAAAAAAAATTCCTTGACGTTGATACCGTAGAGAGTCTAGACGAGCGAGCGACGTATTGTTTTAGCCACTACTGTCATCCCCGTTTCTCTTTTGAAATCCACCTTCTATTATTTTCTATTATAAATTAAAAGGACCTTTGTAGGGCTCTGCTTGGCGACCTCGGATAAATTCGCATGCTAAGCTCATTGTTGAAAAATTAAAACGAAACAATATTTCATTGCTTCGAACTTAATACGAAAACTCTTTCTCATTCCAAAATAGCCCTACAAAACGCCACAAAGTGCTCACCTGCAAGACACACGACTGCTATAAATATAATGTCGAAAAAATAAGTCGTTTTAAATGTAAATTATAACAAAACGCCTAAAAACTCCTGTTTGGGGATGGGAGCATTGGTAGGAATGTATGTAATGGTAATACAGTACAGGCGTATTATTCCAAGCGCTTCTGTCATTTCAATGAGTTTTTTTTTATTTCAGGACTTCGGTTGCGGAATGAAAACCTAACCACGCGAGGTAAATAAATCATTTGGCTCTGCAAAGGATACTTCCCATCGTCCCACCAGATACGAGTATACAGTCTCGATTTTAAAGCTTATCGAAGAACAATACAATAAAGATGCAGAGTAAGAGGGATAGGATACTTTTTAGGTTCCTTCCATGAAAAGTCAGTGCCTTGGAAAAAAATTATAACCATTAATTCTGGGCTCTATGAGTTGCTGATGGCTGGGGTTGGAGTTGAAGGATATTTTCTTTATATTGAATTTTTTGTATTTTTTATTCAAACCATTAAAATACAGCAAATCTTTGAGGAATCCATAACGTATGCTTTGTTTAGCAAAAGAAAAGCGAAAGTATAATAACAGATACATATATCTCATCACACACACGACACACCTTTGTCATAGAAGGGTGACTTAAAAAAGGCACTCAACATAGTTTTCAATGGAAAGATAATGATTAAAGGAAATATACCAGAGTTCTACAAGCTAGTGTTCTTTGACCCTTATTTTTCGTTAGTTCCAAACTCTCGCAATAAATGAACTTCGAGTGAAGAATTGTTATTTATATGTAGTAAAATATCATAATTTTAAAATTAAAAGTAAAAAGCAGTTACACAGGCTCAAACAAAATAAAATGCACGACTGGATCGCACGAATTTGCTCTTATGTTCGATCACATCGTACGTATACAAAAGATTTCTATTAAAAATCTAAATATATTTTAAAGTTTTTTATACTTAATTTTTTATGTATACAAAATTTTTTTAATTTCTTTTCTAAAAAAAATGGTATGACAATCTTAAATATTTAATAATATAAATTTAAAAACAAAAGTTTAAATCGGCTTAATCAAAGAAAAAATATTTCAAAATTCTGAAATAAATACTTAAACTAATTTGAGCTCAAAAAAGTACGCCATTTTATTTCTGGTATAAATTTGAATTTATGAGAATAAAATTTTAAAAATCTGTGGAGCGGTCTTAAAAAAAAACCAAAAACGCCAATTCATAGGCATTCAGCAAATAGATAGAACTATACTTTTTGAAAAAAAATATTGAACAGTTTTCAAAATATAAATTTAAAAAAAAATTTTTAAATTCTTTTAAAAATACAAAAAAAATATTAATTAAAAATATTGGTACGCAGTATAAATTGGGCAACCTAAGCCTATATATGAAATTTCTATGTGTGAAATTTCGAAATAAAAAAAAAACGGTGCTATGGAAAGTACCGTTCTTAGACATCTCTTAAATCATACGGTTGGTCGTACTTAAAAAGCTGCACTGATTTTTTTAAATCAAAATCTTTAGAGCTTTAACGTAACGGTTATATGGCAGGTACCGTTATTTTTTGAGCTAAACAAAATTCAATTATTATGTTTGACAAAAAAATTAAAAAATCTCTAAAAATGGTACTTTCCACAGGACCGTTTTTTTTTTTGCTTTCGACTATCTCATAAATGGCTTAACCGATTCTTTCGAAATTTTACACATGTTTAGGTGTAGGTAGCCCAATTTATACTGCATGCCAATATTTTTAATTACAGTAGACGCGAGAAGTACACACAACTTTTTTTATATTTCTTAAGTGTAAATAAGCAATTTTACAAACATTAAATAAAATACAAAAAGCATAATTATTTACATTTCCATTGAAAAAAATTCATCAATAAAACAAAAAAAGGAACATATTATATGACGTGAATAACAAAAAAAAAACATAAAATAATGCTTTATAACGCAGAAAAGCAAAAACAAGAAAATTGATGAAACTATCGGATACCAAGGTAGAAATAAAGTTTTGTACTCGTATAACAAAAAACTAAAATGTGGAAAAATATTTCACTTCGTTTGTGTCTTTCTTAATTTTCAATTTTTGGACAGCTTTTTTTTTTGTAATTGTTTTAAAACTAAAATGTCAGACAAATCTGTATAATCAATATAAATAACAGCATCCTTTGATGAAATAGGACACTAGACACAAACACATTTGAAGAGTTTATGGTTAAAACGACACGAAACTAAACGGTAAAACCCTATCCACAAGCTATGGACGCATTGTAGATGGAAAATTCTGAGACAGAAATCAGTGTTCACTATATCGAAATTTTTCTTGTTCACTATTTAGAGTACGCTGTATAAAATTTTGTATGTTCATTATATTGGATATTCACTATATCGAACGTCTACTTTAATATTTTTTCGTATTTTAAATTTATATTTTGAATGTAATTGCTGATAACCTATGAATTGGAATTTTTGAATGTTTTTTGAATATTTTTTTTCAAAAAGTTTTTAAACTTTTTTTCTCAAAAACCTCTCCACAGATTTTTAAATTTTTTTTCTCGTAAATTCAAATTTATCCAAGAAATAAAATGGGGTACTTTTTTTGAGCTAAAATTAGTTTAAGTATTTATTTCAAATTTGTTATTATTTTTGCTTTGATTAAGCCGATTTAATCTTTTGTTTTTAAATTTATATTATTAAATATTTAAGATTGTCATCCCATTTTTTTGTTAGAAAAAAATTAAAGAAATTTTTGTATATATAAAAAATTAAGTAAAAAACGACATTAAAAATATATTTAGATTTTGTATAGAAATATTTTGCAAAAGATGTGATCGAACATATGAGCAAGTTCGTGCGATAGTGCATTTTATTTTATAAGGAATTAAAGAATTAAGTATAGACGATTTAAAAAAAATATTTACCCTATGATGGAATATTAGAAAAGTACGTACGATCCAGTTAAACATTATATTTTAAATTTCTAATACAAGTCATTGGAGCCGTTTTTGATAAAAATAAAACATATATTTTTGGCTTAAACAAGAGAATGTATGGCATGTACGGCTATAATTTGTATAAAGATAAATGTGTGGGCTCACTAACCAAAAACTAATATATACCAAGTTTGAAGAAAATGCATCCACCCGTTACGCTGTTGGATCACCGAAGGATAGGCAGACAGAATTGTGAACCCACTTTTTTGGTCTTCGCTATCATTGTAATGTCAATTTTGATCGCAATCTCGGATTCGATTTTTTTTTGCGAATCCGCACAAATAAAAACCATTTCCCATTTACGGACCGATTTAAATAGTGCACCTAGATATTTAAAAGAATTATTTGGTGGTACATTTTAATAAACAGAAAAAGAAATAAAGTGAACTTTGCATGGAAAGAAGTTAAGTGAAAAAGAATTATTCTTTAACAATTTAATTCTCAAGAAGTAGATGGATTCGATTACGACAAGGCAAGATTCTGCTAGCCATTTAAAACTGTTTATTTATTAATTTATATGCTAAAATAATTTCAAACAGAATCTACGAAATTTAGTTCAACAATTCTTAAACTATCGATAAATTTATCAAAAAAGCTTCGACGCTAAAGGGAACCTAAACCTATAGTTCCCTTTTCAAACTATGAATGCTGTAATTCCTCATCCACTTCAATCAGTATTGAACGTAAATAATGGACTATGTTAAATGCAAGTATTCCATTCATCTTTTGCTGGTCATTTCTGTTTCTGTGTGGGTCGTGGAAGGGGGCGGTTTAACGGTGCGACGCGACGGGCTCTGAATACATACATATTATGAATCAAGAATCTTTTGACTGGGGAGAGGGTAAGGATTAATGAACATTTTTGAGAAAATGGAAAATCAACATTATTCGGCCATTGATACCGATTGATACAAAGACGAACGTCCCCTTCCCCTTGCAACCGTTTTTGACCACTTCAATGGAGTTCGATCGCTCTTGTTGGATGTATTTATTATTGTTGACGATGATGTTGGGCAATCAGCGATAGCATTACAAAGTCGAAAGTCAATCGAAACAGAAATTATATGAATGGACTTTATATTTGTGCTAGTACACGCCATTGCCAGATGGCTCCGCCGTATAGTCATCTGGAATAGATTGGTGTGGAATGTTTCGATAGATTATTGGGTCATTGACGAAAATGGGCGGATGTCTCTTAATATTTTGGTTGTTTACTGTTTTGGATGAAATAATATTAATTAAGATTGTATTTATGGGATAGGCTCTAGGCATTGACCAAATAACGGTCGAATATTTTTTGCAAAATTATTGGATTAACGAAAATGAAAGAAATAGATACTTCTCCTCTCGTTTAAATTACCGATCTATTTTAATCCCTCTGTCTAAAATCCCGTTTAATCCAGTTTAGTTTTGTATTTTGATAAATGTTACACAACAAATGTTGCATACACTCAAGCTCGACCCCTTTCCAAATCGTATATGTGGCAAATTAGAGGTGTTGCAGGGAGGTAGCATTCCCCCTTTCGTGCGGTTCTTCTTGCAGTTTGTGTTGAATTCCAATAGCGGGGATTTCAGAAACAGGATAGTATAAAATGGGATTTTAAAAAACGGGATATTAAAAAGCGGGATTATACAAAATTAGGATTATAAAAAGCGCAAAAAAATAACTGAAGCTTTAAGTTAGGGGAAGTGGGGTGAGAATGTTTCATTAGTATGTCTTGCTATGATGGACGCTCTTGAAAACTGCTTAAAAAAGTGAACCCTTAAACCGCTTGGTTTCCCAGGTACTGGCCTTTAAGACAGTTAAGCATTATAAGTGCGGTCTTGCCCTTTCTTTAAATTGTTGGCAGGTCTATTGTAATTATCTTTCATATACTTGGAAAATAGTATCATGAACGTATTTAATTTAACGTTGAAAATATATTGATTTAACTACGTATCGTTGTTTTAAGTACTGTCATTCTTGTTTTAAAGTGAACCGTAGTCGATTCAACAGTAAAACAATTTTCGTAAATTATTAAGTACGTTCAACGTTGATATAAAGTGGAAAATGCTTAAATGTATCTAAAATTAAAATTCCATGCACAACTTTCAAAGTGTAATATAGTTGATTCTTCTATGTTCAACAGCATTTCGAATTTGCAACCACTTAAAAATAACACTTATACATTAAATTATTATTTCACAAATATTGATGAAAGATTTTCAATGTAAAATCAATTTTAATTTTAATTTATTCATAGTCAATTTTATGCGGACCCAATGTAACACCGAAATGTTTAAAATTTAAAGTGGAAGCAATGTAGAAACACAGTGAAACGTATTCATTTTTACATTGATGTTGTATATTTAAACTACGATCGACGTAAAATTAAAGGGATTCATAATTGATCTTAAGTGGATTCCATGTAGAATCATGAAAACAGCAAACATAAAATGCACGACTGGATCTTGCAAACTTGCTCCTGTAGCTAACAACTTAATAATGTAAATATGTACAAGGACATACATGTACATATATACTGAAAGTGAATGGTGTATACGTGGGAAAAAATCGTTTTTTAAACTTATTTAAACTGCCAAAACCATCACTTTAATCAGTTTTTAGAAAAAACGAAGAACGCCATTAGATGCCACGGATCAATGAAAATTTTATAAAAAAGTATCTCGAAAATTGTAGGACGGGTTTTGATGAAATCCTGTTTTTTATTTTTCGTTTTTTGAAAACAAAATTGTTTTGAAATTTTGGTATGCAATTTTTTAGAGACTATTAATACTCATGTGAATCAAAAATTAAAAATTATTTTTTTTTGGTCGATTTTAAAATTATTGAATTTTCAAAAAAAAAAAATTAATAAAATATTTTAATTTAAAAAAAAAAGTTATTCAAAATTTGTATATGCAAAAATAATTAAGCTACTTAGATCTTCTCAGATATAAAATTTGACAGAAATCCAACGTACCGTTACCGAGAAAGCAAAAATTAAAAAAACCGTTATATGAAAGATAATAGACTCTTCCTGTAAACTTGGTTCATATCAAATGATAGCTATTACCAGACATTTTTTGGCGATCGCTTTTTAAGGCTTCTCTATGATCGTAATGTCATGTTTGATTGTTAGAATATTTTTTTTACGAATGCATAATTTGCCTTATAGTACCTATAATCGCAAGTAAAAAATACCAGTCGTGTTTTGTCTTTTTTGAAAACAGTCCGAGCTTAAACAGTTTAATCTACCAAATAAAGACGTTGAAGTTTTAGTAAAACTATTAAGAGAATTTGAGATGGAATACATTTTCCCTACGTTGAAAAGTAAGTTTTGTTTTAGTGAAATCATAAGAAAATTAATACTGGTTTGATGAAAATTTGTTTATTTTTTTATACATTAGATCATTTGGAGCAAGTCTTAAGCAAGACACCATTTTCTAGTGGCTTAGCCCGAATCTCGATGCAATTAAGAATGCGGTTTAAAGCAAAGCACAAGTGTATACCCACATTAAAATCAATTAAATTCAAATTTGTATTAAAAAATAAAAACACAATTTTTATATTTAAAAATGATCGTTTTTTTATTAAAAAAATTGGAAAACTTTTATTAAATTCAGATTGACGTAAATCATGGGTGAATCCAAGTTGTTATTTTAAAAATGAAAGTAGTAATTTCTACAACGTCTTATGGTTGGTAAGATTAAGACTAAAACTTTTCCATTTCAAAGTAATTTCTATTAGAATTAACTTAAAACAACGTTGAAACACAGTGAAGTTAAAATTGAAAGATAGTAATTTCAAAGTTGGTTCGTAATATTTTTAAGCTCGAATACATACATGCATCATTCTAAAATTAAAGTTGGATCATTATACTTTCAAAGACGTATGCCTTTCAATCTAATATATGGCGCATAGTACAATCGAAGTTATTCCATTTCGTTTTTAAGTTGGATGATATTGATTTTACTATGATTCCACCTTAAGTAAAAGGAAAACGTATTTAAATCAAGCATGAAAACTATTCGTTTTCATATAGGAAAAAACGTTGAATCAATGATGTTCCACTTTGATTCTAAAATTTTCATCATTAACCCCAAATCATTCCTAAATATACTTAAATCAAAGTGGTTTTCTTTGATTTCACGTTGTTTTTTCTCTGGGTGATACTAATTGTCATTGAAATAAATTATCTTTGCAGCTGATGTCCTCTTGAAACAATTTTCTAAATTGTCTGAACTCACTTGTATTTATTTTTTGTTTTATCCTGGAATCAATATTTTATTCATAAAAAATTAAATGAAACTTAAAATTTTATGTCTTATACTAAGAATGACATTACCATAATGCGAAAATAATCCATATATAGACTCATATAAATGTCACTGATAAATTTAGAAAAAAACATCGATCGGATATTTGTTTGGATCTTTTAATTGTGTATATTCTAATTTTTGGCAAGTTTAATGAACTTTAGATGTATGAAATTCTGCAAGTAAAACATTTACAGTAATCCTAAAAGTCATACGAATAGATCACATGCACGTCATTAATCTAAAACACATTTTCTGATGATTCATTAGCTTAACTCCTCCAAAATCACAAAAATAGTACCTCTGACGTTGGTTCACTTTCAATATTATCCGGCTATAAACTAAAATTATTCTATTCCATAAAATATTCTTACTATAACTAGATACTACATACATTGAACCAAAAAAACGTGCGCTGTTGTTTATTAATAAATAATAACTTAATGCTTTTACGCTGTGATCAATTTGTTGTTTACTAACTCATTGGCAAGGAATTTATTGTTTTCCATTAAATAAAAAAAAAAAATAATTTATATTTGGCTCACCATTCATAAAATATCGCGAATGAAATGAAAAACAAGTCATTAAGTATTTTTTCGAATATAAAAGTTGGGTATCCTGTTATTGAAAAAAAAATTGATATAAACAACATTTATGCATATATTCGAAAACCGCCCCCACGGTGGATGGTTTTTTCTTGTTGTTAATATTTTTCGGTGTATTTCAAAAACTCTTGAAATGAATCATAAGTTAAAAGAAAAATAAAATGCGCAAATTCATTTTGTGATGGAATTGGACAAACTGTATATAATATTTGTATTAGATTTAATAAACCATAAAAGCTTTTTAAATTTTAGAAATAAAAAAAAATTAAGGAAGATTTTTTCAGTGTCCTCAGAAAAAGTGTAACAATTTTCGTAATAAAAACTTCTTTGAAATCAATTTTGTTCACATAATTTGACTTTTGAACTCTTTTAAATAGTTATTTTAAAAATGTCTAAAAACCGTTAACAATTTCAGCACAAAAATGTCGTCTCATTTCCTTATACTATTTTATATATTTTTTTGCAACATTGTTTAGTCGAGTTTCTAGATTTGTTAGTGTTGTTAGTGAAACATATTTTCATGAAAGGATGCTTTGTAGAATTTTCAAAAAGTCGTTCCAAATGTTTGAATTTATTTGTATCCAATAGTGATGGGCAGATTTTGACAGTTCCTGGTGGCCATTTATTTGTTTTTCAATCATCATTTTTTAAATCATTATAACTGGTTACAGACACATTAAACAGATTATGGATCAGTTAAAAGCATATCACAATCATACTAAGGGAAGAGCTATTTTTTCTTGAATGAACGGATATGTCAACAAGCAAGGTTGTCAGATTTGGAATGTCCATCAACATGCGTGTTCTACTAAATGGCAATTGCGTGAAGTGTTCATTTTCACCGCACCATCAAAGATGATAACGCATTTTTGCTTGGCCATAATTGTATGATATGTGAACGATATGCCATTCCTACAGGACTTTGGTGGCGTGAGGTGACAGACAGCTAATGATATAATTGACATTCTGCAAAATCGATTTGAGGACTCGATTATATCAAGCAGACGCTATGAGAACTGGTTGCATATTCAATGAATCAAACTCTTACACGACAAAATATTAAGGTAAAAATACTGCCATGTCCCAAAGGTAGTAAACGTTTTTGGCTATTTGTAAGAAACATACGAAATTTTACCATATCGGTTCCAACGCTTATTTCTATTGAATCTACCGTGGTAAGCTCTCCAAAAAAAGCAAATTTTCTGGCACAAAATGATATGACCCCTCCTCTACTTGCTAACGTTAACAGTTGTATAGCTCATGTCATCTTTCTCACTCGTACAGTTGCTAGAGTCTCAAAGATCTCGAGATACAACAATCCGATGGTCCAGAAATTATATCTGAAGAAGTGTTCTATTACGCTTACTGCGTAAGCTTTTCCATCTGTCCTACTCTACTGGTCTCTTATCCTGATTGGATGAAAACAGAATTTGTTCAACCTGTCCTAAAAAAGGCGAAGCATCCTCACCCTCTTATTACCGTCCAATTGCACTTACGCCCCTTCTTTCGAAAGTCATGGAAACGCTGATCAATTATGGAAATATATTGAAGAGCATAAGCTCCTTAAAGACAGGCAGTATAGCTTTCGTAGAAATAGGTCCACTGGTGATCCGATGATACATATATATCACTGATTGGTACCAATCTTTTCATAATTTTTAAGAAGATAAGATTATTGCGCTTGATATTTCGAAAGCATTTAATAGAGTATGTTATCAAGTTCTCTTATCGAAAATTAATGCATTTGGTGTCGATGAATCTCTTCTTCGATAGATTATAAATTAAATTTCGAATCGCTCAAAACAAGCAATATTGGATGGTGTGCTTCAGGGTTCCGTTTTGTTTCCAATTCTTTTTCCAATCATTAAAATCTCTTATCTGGAACTTCTAATCTACTAAATTGTTTTGCTGACGATATTACTCTCAGATTTCGACATTCGTTTTCGTTTCTCGGATGTGGAACTGCAACGGTTGCGTATGATAAGCTCATTTAATTTTGACCTCGACAGCATTGTCCAATAGTTTTTAAAAAATCGTATAGAATTTTATGTTTCAAAACTCAATGCTGATTTCTGGCTTGAAAGTAGAACACAACCCCCAATTATATCCATGAGCGGCACTTTTATCGAGGAAACCGCTTTCAGTTCTCGGTATGTAGAATACTGATCACACCTTTTGTGGAATAGCCACACATCCGATGTCGCCAATAGATAACGTTGCAAATGTTTGGGTTTTCTCAGACTATGCAAAAAATATTTTTACCCTTCTGATATGGCTGTAATTTATAAAGCATACATCTGCCCAACTATTGAGTACAACACTGTTATATATGGACAGGTGCTCCCTTGACTCCCTTGGATAGATTCCAACAAATAGCTTTAAGAATTATAGGTGATAGAACAACAATGGAAAATTATTGCATCTCTTAAACGAGATTTTACTAGTTTTCTCAAAAAAGGAATATTAAAAACTACTCATTTTCCAATAGATTTTTCATAAGCGACTTGTTTTGCAAAACGACTCGTTTTTGATAAAACGACTTGAAAACGAGTTGCAATTCCAAGATGAATTAAACGAACAGATCCACCGGCAAGTGAATAGGCCCTCAGAAAAAGAAGAACAGCTGATTGCTTGCTGTCAAAAAAATTAATTTCAAATCGTTCAAACAATTATAACAGCGGTAAGGACATTTTTTCAAATACTAATTTGTAATAAATTTTATTTACAGGAAATGCAAAAGAAAAAAACTAAATGAATTTGGGGAAGTGCGGACGAAGAGTTCTTGTTTGAACTTTCGACTGAATATTCTTTTTAAAAGCTCCCTTTGTCCATATATGCTTCTATGCATTGCACAATTTTGAACTATTATTTTTCATTTCTTTATAAGTTCAATTATTGTTTTAAAATGAACAACACGATTCTTCCTGCTTGTAGATACTTCTGGCTCATAAATAAAATTAGTTAAATCCTCATATTTAGTTCTGCTCTCTTTTTATGCAGCATTATAAGATTTGATTGCTTAGCATTAATGTTGTAATGTTATTTATAAACGTTTTGACAGCTTTTTTAAAAACAACTGAAATGTCAAACAGAAACAAGTAAATGTTCGGTGTGAACGCTCTACCCGTTTTGATAAGCGAAAAGGGTAAGCGAGTTTGGAGTGAATAGGCTATTATACTTGAATTCGTTTTTTTTTTCGGTTTCAAAAGTAAATAAAACACATATAAAATATTTTTTTTTTCATGATATTTCTTTTTTATTATAAAGTTTGAATGTTGACATTATGTGTGAAATACTACATCACTTGAATGACCACCAAGCGAATTGTTGCAAGCATCGATTCATTTGAGGTAATTTTCGACCACTTTTTGACACATATTGGCCGGTATCTCAGCCATAACTTGACGAATGTTGGTTTTAAGTTTGGTGCTCAAGAGTTAAAGATTTGTCTGCATAAACACGGTCTTTCTTGTAGCCCCACAAAAACAAGTCCAGCAGTGTCAAGTCGCATGATCTTGGTGGCCAGTTGATATCGCCACGACGAGAAATTACGCGGCCAGAAAATGTCTCTTGCACTAAAGCCATATTCCCTCGAGTTGTGTGGCATGTGGCACCGTCTTGTTGAAACCACATATTCGCCAAGTCGTATTCTTCAATAGCAGGCGAAAAAAACTCGGTTATCATATGACCATAACGCTCTGAATTGACGGTGACAGTCGTTGCATCTTCGTTTTGGAAGAAATAAGGTCCGATCACACCTGAGTGCCAAAGAGCGCCCCAAACAGTGACTTTTTGTGGATCTAATGGCCTCTCTTCAATTACTTGAGGATTCTCAGAACCCCAAATACGACAATTTTGTTTATTAACATACCCACCGAGTGAGAAAAATGGCGCTGAAGAAATTTTTTTTCGAAAAATCGACGTCCACCGCCTTTTGTTCAAGCACCCATTCGACGTATCTGCGACGTTGTGAATTGTCAGCTGGCTTCAGTTGTTGTGTGAGCTGGACTTTATATGGATGTAGGTGTAGATCCAAATTCAAAATACGCCATGATGTGCCGTAAGACAGTCCTAATTCTTGAGAACGACGAGGAATCGACACATTCGTGTCTTCGGCAACACTTTCACTTACAGCAGCGATATTTTCAGTTGTACGAGCGAAACGATGATGCACAGGCCTTACAATATCTGTAACCAATCCAGTCTCTTAAAATTTTTTCACAATTTAGCAATTGCTTGAGTAGTTGGACAATTATGTTAACCATAATCTCCTCTTAAAGCACGATATGTGGCTGTAGCAGAATCACCATTTTTTGTAGTAGGTTTCAACAATTTTTATGCGTTGTGCGATAGTTAAGCGATCCATTTTAGTAAATGTCAAACTTTCAACTGAAAAAAAAAATTGGTTTAACAACTTAGTTTGACAGATGTCGATCTCCAGCCCCATATTTTTGAAGCCCCAAAATGGATAACCCTTTATAAGGATTAATCCATTATTCTGCATAATCAAAATCGATTTTTGATTTTTTTAAAAATAGTATCTAACTATATGCAAATGCTTGAATGAATGAAATGAATAGCTAAAATGATGATAGGAAAGAATTTTTATTGGCACAGCGGATTTGAGAATTATAACAATTAATATTGTTAGTTTCTCGAACCGACATGTCTAAGTTAGCAGTCAACCACTATATCCACTGCGTATCATTAGTACTCGCTAAAAATCGTGATTAGTATCAGTCGGTATTTTCTGTTGTCGAACTTGCATAATTTTTTTTACATCGATATAATTAAAATCAACAAATTTTATTTTACCCGCACCTCGTCATAGTCGACAAGTAATGTTATTGACAAGCCTTTTTAAACATGACAAAAATTTCTTTAAATCTGAGAGACAACCTTTTTTTTTATTAATTTTAACATCTAACCATGTCTAATGAAAAACCTTTTATAAACGGAGAATCCCTAAATAATTGTTAATCAATAGCTTACGTATACTTATGTTTTTTTGTTATGAAACTGATATGTAATTTGTAAGAATGAGTAAAATTGTGTTCCTATTAACGGTCTAAGTTCGTCAAGTTAAATTATGTACATATTTATTTTCGTCAGACCGCCATACATCTAAGAATAATTTTTCACAACGAAATCCCTTTGATATTCTTTTCATGTAGCGATGTTTTACCTGGAAGATTTATCTTTTCCTTCTGAGACAGTGAATTTTTTGTTGTTGTTGTTGATTTTTATTGTGTATTTAGGTCAGTTGTGTAATGTAATCACGGCTTAAAGAGCGAATCAGATGGAAAACCCCAACTGTACGGGAATAAAATTGAATTCTTCCCCAAAGGACAATCCATCAAAATTCTTTTGACATTTACAACAGACCAGAGAGTGGGGATTTGTAAATTTAAAAAAAAAATGTGCAAGTAGCTAGGTGGTCTGGTTATGGGAATTTGGAAGAAGGATATTTTGCATCCCGAAAATAATAAAAAATAATACCTAATAATAACAAAAATAGAGGGGACGGAGATTCCTGAGGATCTCGTGACGAGACTTAGCGAAAGAAAATTCCTTGTGAATAATGAAAGAAGACAAACTTTTCGACGTTTTCTTTTTATTTTTAGTTAAAGTATATAGTTGGGGGAATAATATTATTTTGTTTTTAATTTCTTATTCTGCTTAAGGTTTTTTTTTCTGTTTTTAAAATTTTAATATGGATAAAGTTTTTAAGTTAGAGTTGCGGTTGGCAATAGCATAGTTGATGTAGTGCTCGACTGCGATTACTTGGAGATGTGGGTTCGAGCTCTCCAGTTCTAGTAGCTGTGTAGTAGTCTAACTTTTCATCGGAAATAAATACATGCTATCATATAGTTATAGTATTTCTTTTTTCTTTTAATACAAAAAATATACAATAATTTTGAAGGAGATAATTTTAAAGTTTTCTTTCGGGAAATAACTTTAGTCTTCTGAAAAAAATTTTGTGATTTTTTTTATCATGACGGAAAAACATTATGCAAACATTTTTAAAATATAAAATAAACAGTTTATCAAACCTATCACTTATTAGGATTTTCTTTCATTTATTTATGAACTGATTTTAAATTAGGGAATTTTGAAAATATATCAGGTAGAGTCCCTCAGGGATCGATTTTAGGTCCGAAGCTTTTTACAAATTTATAATTGATTAACCTTAATGCAATATAGAAGTAAATAATATGTTTTAATGAATGTACGTATGATAATTATGATCAACTTTATTTTCCTACAAGCTCGTACTGAATGAATAGGGTGTCTGAAAACTTTATGCTGGATTGCAAAACTTTATTAATTAGTCTGAAATGAGAGGTTTTCAATTGAATTCTACAAAAAAAGAGAAGAGAAGTAGTTGTTTAATAAATTAAAAACTGTTGAAGTTACTTTTCAACTTTCAATTTATTCACTCTCCATTTAACTTAAAATGGTTATTAAAAATACGAATTTTGCAACATTTATATTCTTGCATTTCTCCCCTTTTTAGTTTTATATTTAAAAATTGGGTCTATTAATTTTTTTTTTTAATTTCTAATTTATTTAGACATATACTTTTTTATGATGAAAATAAAACGCTTAGTAAAAAATAAGTTGAACTTAATAGTTAGTTTTTAAGCTTCGTACCTTAAAAACCTTTGATGACGTATACTTTTGCAACTTTACAGATCTAAAGTAAATTTTGTTTGTATTATATTATAAAAAAATAATAAAAGACAAGAAACTTAATCTTCAAACTTTTGTAAAAAAAAACTTTAATTTCCATTTTTGCTTGCGATATACATACATACATGTAAAAGAACTTGAAATTTTAATCAAACTTGACATTACGATAATAGAAAAACCTAAAACAGTGTGTACCGCAATTCGGCCAATCTGTCTGTTTTTACAACACTCTACAGCCGAAGTGGCTGAAGCGATTTTCTTCAAACTTGGTACTTAAATGTTTTAGATGATTGTCTCAAATAGACTTTTGAATCTTTTTTTTTTAGCCCCAAACATAAGGGTTCTACCATACAATTTTTTCTGCCATCTTAATTATATTGAAAACAACTCTAATGATATTGATAAAAAAAAGTGTGTGTACTATACTTTAGGTAGAGTCCACATTATGGTCAAACGTTTTTTTTTTATTATTTTGTTATTAACGTTACCGACTTGCTCATAAGCAGCTCAACGGATTTCAATCGATTTTGTTTTTTTTTGAAAAGTCAATATATCGAAAGCGGGTGGATGATTTTTTTTTTTGAGATTTTTGTTGTTTTGTTTTCTATTAATAAATATTTAAAATTGTCATATTTTGTGTAGAAAAAATTTACAAAAATGTGTAGGTATATACAAAATTAAGTAAAAATCGACTTAAAAATATATTTAGATCCTTAATAGAAATCTTTTACATGTGATGTGCTGATACGCATAAGAGCAAGTAGTGCAATTGAGTTGTTCATTTTATTTTTTTTTAATTCCTGGAGCCGTTTTCGGGAAATAAGTGTTTTGAACTGAGTTTTTCACATTTGTGTGGGAGGTGTCGAAGTTTTTATTTTACCAATATAGTTTTTTTAACTATTCAAGATAATGTTAAAAAACTGCCATCAACGAAGTTTCGAGAAAATATTATAAAAAGTTTTTAAACTTTTTTAGTGCTTAAACTTTCTAGGGGCGTCTGCATAAAAAATTTGAAAAAAGAAAATCATATGGACCGTTTTCCAGAAAATCGTAAACAATATAGAGGTAACATAAATAACCATTTTTTCAAGTAAATACATATCCAAATGTTCCCTTTCCCTTCATCAATAACTGATTTTTTTATAAAAATCTTTGGAGCTGTTTTTGAGAAAAATTTCCAACCGTTCCAACGGTTTAGGCCGTAGATTCGAGGATAGACAGACAGATAGAATTGCGGGCCCCACTTTTTTGGTGTTCTTTATATAATCGAAATGTCACGTTTGATTAAAATCTCGAGTTCGATTTTTTTTTCTAAATGCAAGACTTGACCTATAGTACCTATATCGCCAGTAAAAAGGGAAAAAGGACACAGCAGGGACATTCAAATTGAAAGCAAATTTTACTAAGCTAGATTATTTTTTGAAAGCGTAATTTGGAATGATTATTTTGTTATCTATGGCGTAATCTTAGCCTCAGAAGCAGGTGATCGCGAATCAATTTTAGAAGCAAGAGTTCATGTAGCGTAAACCGAAATATTAAACATTTAATTGCCGGGTGATTCATCAGATGAAGTTCAACAAAAATTAACAATTTCTTAAAGTCATTTTATAACAGTTTTATATTCAATAAAAACTACTAGAATATACATATGTCCTTCTAATTCAAACTTTACCCAAGATCGTTCCAATTTAACAACCAATTTTCATATCCCGTGAAAATTGAATTTAGATGTAGTCAAAGTAACAATAAATTAATCCGTACAAATTGAAAGACACATCAGTTATAATGTTAATTTTCCAAAACCCAAAAATCTTCACAAGACTTTGTTTTCCAATTTTTTGAAGTGAAACTTCTTTACCGGGGGTACAAATTTTCAATGCAACAGCAACGACAAACGTCATTATATTTTAAAACACTCAACTTCTTTATCATTTTTTTTTAAATAAAACCACAAACACTGTTCCACTGAACTTTTTAATTTAAACTTTTCCATTATAAATTTATATTAAATTGAAAAATCAAATTAAATCTACCAAAAATACAAAATAAAAAAAAACAAATAAATTAAACTGTCATGTTGACAACCGTAGACCAGTAATAAAAAGAATCCTAAGTCCGCTGTCAAATCCGGAGTCATGCATTTGTAAGAATTGTTTATTCTTTAAACACAATTGATGTGATAAGAAAACGATGCGTGTGTTAAGGAGTTCTTATTTAAATTAGTGTCAAACTATGAGGAGGATACATACTTCATGTCGTCACGTTATGTTTAAATCATAGACACCTAACCTACAAAAGTTTACAATTTTTGTATGACTTATTTGTGTTTGACAGTATGTTTGACGAATGTGAACCAATATAGACATACAAAGTGTGTTTCTTTATTTATTTCGAAGATGGAATAGAATGAATGGAAAATAAGATATGTTTATCTAGAATGGAATGAATAAAGAAACAAAAATACTATCCGGAATAGAAAAGAAGAATATGACATCAGCCGTATTCCGAATCATCAATCATAGAAAAGAAGATTACGAGACTTCTGTTTTTTTTTATTTTATTGACGTCACCAGAGATCGAAATCCATTAATCCACAAACAACAACAATTTGCAGATTTTTGATCCCTGGTGCCGTCAATAAAATAAGAAAAACAAAGAAGTGTCGTAATCTTGTTTTATTTGATTCATGTTCCGAATATTCTGGACATACCAGAATGAATAAAGAAACACACTTACAGTAAGTCCTCCATCCCAACCACAATCCAATCTACAAACTTTGCATTTTTAATCACTGGGCAGATACCTCTGCAATTTTTCAACTTGATACATTTTGTCTACACCGCCACCGCATACGAGTTAATAACTGCAAACTGAAATTGTATGATGTAAACGCAGTCAACCGTAGTCAATTTCGATAACGATCTTTCACTCTAACGATAAGGAGATAAAAAGAGAGAGCATGAATTTTTATTTGACAACGTGGCTTGGGTTGATGGATTTAATAAACAAAAATGGGTTTTGCTTGTGCTTTTGAGAGACGAAAACGAGGATATGTTGAAAGTTTACTACGTACGTTGCGGGTAAAACAATTCCTATGGAACCCCATCTGACATAAGATTACGACACTTCTTTGTTTGTCTTATTTTATTGCCGTCACCAGAGATCAAAAATCTGGAAATTGTTGTTGTTTGTCCGATGTGGATTAATGCATTTTGATCTCTGGTGCATAAGTCCACACACTCTTTTTTTTAACTTAAATGTAAAATTTTATTCTAGACTGGATATAAGCTTAAGTAATTTTAATCAAGAATTCTAGTTGTAATGTCTTTCTAAATTGATGGGGGAGAGTACGATAACATTGGCGCCAAGATATAATAACGGTTTTTGGCAGAGGGGCTTAATACAAGCATTTTTTACTACGGGAGGGGGGGGGGGGGGGTATATCTCCCCTCGTTTAGGTGGGAGGGGCAATTTTATGAAAATTTACTTAAAATATTTAAAAAAATGTTAAAAAAGAACGGCAACACTTACCGTTATAAATTATACCTTTTTCAAAAGTCAGAACTCTACAATTTATAATAAATTTTAAGTAAAGTTGTTTCAGTCAATAGTTTTTTAAATAATTGTCAAAATTTATGAAAAAAAAGTTACAAAAATCACTTTGAATATTATTTTTCTCATGATTATGGATATCGATAAAAAAATAATTGATGTAGTTAACTGTTCCATTTATTTTTTTTATTAAACACAGAAAACTACTTCTTTTTATGTCTTCTAGTTTTTAAGATATTTAATTGAAAAATAGTAAAACTATACTTGTTTTTTAAACCCAAAAGATTCTTTAATTTTAAAGAAACTTTGCATATAATAAAATTTTCACCCTCCCAAAAGCCTATAGTGAGCCCAAGCAGGGGGTTTCAGGGGGGCAGCATGCCCCCCCTTAGGCATCTCACTATTTGCATCGTAAATTTCATATATACCTTTGTGATTTTATTACAGTTAATGCGGTTATTTACCAACCGAACTTTGCACTTTTTGAATTTTCCACGGTCATTAAAATATCACAACACAGAGGTGGAGTAGACGTTTTGGAGGAAATTAACCCGATTTCTTCTAAAAACGGGATACTTTTGTCGTTTGTTGACACCAAATCCCCAAACGAACAAAAAATCGAAAAATTATTTAATTTTGGGTGAAGAAGTGGATGCTTAGCCGCCATTCTTAAAAAGGAAACACTACTCTTTCAAAAGTTAAATGAAGAATGGCTTTGGTAAACAATAACCTGCACCAAACCTGTATAAAAATAACGGTACAAACATCGAATGCTTGGTCTTGTTTTTTATGATCTAACTATATACATACTTTTTACTGTGGCTGCATTATATGTGTGTACATAGTTATATGCATATCTATGTATGACACAAACATATGTGCATATTAAGAAACTATGAGAATTTGCTGCCGTTGTGTTGTCGTAAAGGTAATGCAAATTTTTTTATAATGCAATAAATTTTCATGCTCAAATATTTAGAAAAAAGAGATTGAAATGGACATGACATATGTACATACGTTTATGTATATAATATCAATTATTTTTTTAAATCCAGATTCTTTACATGCAAAAGACACTTTACATGCACCCATCTGATACAAAATTATTTTGTTTTGTTTTTCAATTTTCTCAAAAACTAGAAAACATAGAAACGAATAGGTTTCAGTGTTTGATTAAAAAATAATTAGAACAGTTAACTGCATCAATTACTTTTTTATTGGTGTTTATAATCATGAGAAAAATAATACTCAAAGTGTTGCCGTTCTTTTTAAATATTTTTTTAAAGATTTTAAGTAAATTTTTATAAAATTGCCGCTCCCGCCTAAACGAGGGGAGATAGACCCCCCCCCCTCCCGTAGTAAAAAATGCTTGTATTAAGCCCCTCTACCAAAAACCGTTATTATATCTTGGCGCCAAAGTTATCGTACTCGTGCCAATTGATGTATTTAAAGGTTCAAAAACAACACAATTTTATTGAAGCCTTATTCCACTTTAGATAACCTGTTTCTCTAACGGTCGTCGTATAGACGTAATTAAACTTAATTAATTTTTGCGTAAACTTGTTCATTTAATCCTTTTCCCACATCAGGTATGCTTGAGTTAAGCTTCAATTCAGCCTAATCCTTTCCCCATTTCTTCATAACTTACAAGTATTATCTCGAAAAATAAAATCGAAAACGTTAAATTAACTTTTTCTCGCTAATTAAGTGGCCATATCCCACTAACTGGCATATATGTATATCGTAGGTACATGGATTGTATATCTATAATGAGCTTTAAAAATCAGACACATAAAAACTGCTCCTGTGATGATGTAGAATAGCCTTAAGTTTACGTATGATTATCTGCATAGCTTTAACCACAATTCGTTCGTTTTTTTTTCTGCCCTCACATTACTTGGCACCTTGAAATCCACAGTTTTTGAAAATTCACTAAAGCATGATGGTTTTATGATTTTTTTTTTCCTTTTTACTCTTACTTATGTTCTATGTCCCCTCCTGCTGGATTTGAATGTGAAAAACAGCAAACCAGCCTCACCCTAGAGCGCCCAAACCACAGGAGTAATATGCATAATGTAATGATACGAACTAAGTAAGTATATTTTGTTCTTCATCTCTTCTTCCTTTTTTTGTTGTGTTTTGTGTGCTAGGAACACAACAGTCAAATAAAAGTACAGGGCATAAACTGAAGGCCATGATTTTGTTCACCTTTACTAAGGACCTTTTATGTTACAAAAAAATATAAAACAGGATACGGACTTAAATTTATAGTTAAAAAATAAGAAGGAAGCATCAATTCCCTGTTGGCATCAACCTTTTACGTTGTTTAAGCTTTATTCAACAAGTAGATTATTTATTTGTGTAATCTGGTGTGTGTCAGTGTCAGAGTCTGACAGTTGCCCAAAGGGAGCATAATTTTCCGTTTCTTTCCCTCGTGTTTACAAAAAAAATGTTTTGTAGGGTAAGAGACACAATGATTGGCATATTTAAGGAATTCTCTTCACATAATGTTTGCTTACACAAACATAGTAAAATGTGCTAAATTGATGAAAAATGTACACTGGCAGCCAGTTAGTTAGAATTGAGACACATCTATTTTTTTTTTCATGGAAAAAAGGATTTAAAGAAAAAAAATCAGAATCCAAGCTTTTAACTCATATTTACAGAGGGCTTCTAAAAATCAAATTTCTGAGTGACCCTTGGTGATCACGACCATGACTTAAAATGTAAAATATTATATGCATACAAAATTTCCGATTTTACAAGATGTCCGCCGGGAAGGATACTACTTTGTTTTGCCGCCACTTTGGTAAACATTAGACTTGACAATTACTATTTTTTGACAGTTGTGAAGTAGACACGTGGCAAATTTATTATGGAAAAATATTCGATAAACCAACGTGTTTTAATCGTTAAAATATCATTTTTTCAAAATCAATCATCGATTACTGTGACGATGAGAAAATTACGTGAAATTTTTGGGAGAAGCAACGTGCCAACAAAACGCACTCTTTATCGTGTAGTGAATGATTTCGAATAAAGAGGGTCTGTAGGTGATAGGCCCAAGCATGGACCACAACCTACTGCAAGATCGGCTGAAAAAATTACTTCTGCTCAAGAAAGTGTTCAAAACAATCCAACAACCTCAATTCGATGCCGTGCTCAGGAGTTTGGTCTTCAAAGAACAACTTTGGCCACAATTTTTCACAAGAATTTGCATTTGTTTCCATTTAAGATTCAGTTGACACAAGAGCTTCTTCCACAAGACTATTTGCGCCGCCGTACATATGCGAATAGGATGTTACATCTCGCCATTGACAACCCCGATTTTCATAAAAATCATAATGAGTGACGAGTCACATTTTCATTTAAATGGATATGTGAATAAAGAGAAAAGTCGGTTCTGGGCAATGGAAAACCCTCAAGTTATTCATCAGTCACCTTTGCATCCATTAAAAGTTACAATGTGGTGTGCAATTTGGTCAGGAGGAATCATTTGATCTTAATTCTTTGAAAATGAAAACGGCGTAACGGTAACTGTGAATGGGGAGCTATATCGTAATATGATTGAAAACCTTTTAACACCACAACTGCTTGCTTTGGGCTTGATTTACATGTGGTATCAACAAAACGGTGCCACATCACATACAGCCAGGATTACAATGGAATTACAGCGAGAGCTCTTTCCACAACAAATTATATCAAGAAATGTTGATTGGCCTTCACGGTCGCCTGATTTGATTGCTCCGGACTTCTTTTTGTGGGGATATCCGAAAAGCAAGGTTTATGCAAACAAACCAGAAACGCTTGAGGAAGTCGAACAAAATATTCGTGATGAAATTAATGAAATGCCGAGTGAAATGTGGGAGAATGTAATAAAAAAATGTGCTCAAAAGGGCTTGCATTTGTGAGACAAACAGAGTTGGACATTTACCTGATATTGTATTCCATACATAATTGCCGACATTAAATAAGACATTTATCAATATAAGATCCATTCTCTTTCATTTGATCAAAAATTAGAAACAAACAAAGTATTATACCTTCCCGGCGGATACCCTGTGCTTAATATATATATTTGTTTTATGTTTCTACCGATCAAAACAAATTTTCTTCCGTATCGTTAGTGCCGTTTCCGAGAAACAAAAAAAAAACTGAGAATAGTGGGCTCTTCATTGGGCGGATTTTACTTTTATTAATTGTGATCGTGCATCAAAGGAACAAATCGGACAATTTCATCTAAATTATTTGAGTAGTTTTTAAAAACAAATAAATACTGAAAATTGGCGTGACAGTGCGGCTCTTACGTATGTTATTTGAAAATCTTTTTTTCTTCTTTCAAAGACTATCATCATCCAAATCGATAAAGCAGTTTCCGAAGAAAATAAAAAATAAAAAATTGGGCGTGGTAGTAGGCGAATCTCAATTAGTCGATTTTTTTGGATCATTAAAAGATACTAAATTTTTTGTATCAACATTTTTAGAGACGTTTCACAAAAAAAATGATTTAACTAAAATCAGCTTTTTTTCTCATAAAAATGGCGCATAGAAATGGCGCAAATGATAAAACAGGAAATAGGACATTTGGACGTGGCACTGCCCACTGGGACGTTTTTACTTAATCTCATTTTTTAATTGTTTTTTTTTTTTTTTTTTTTTTTTGTGGATCATAAGAACAATCCAACAATCCAAGCAAAAAATCATGGGATGGAGGCATATTAAAATTAAAGAAAAATTGGGCGTGTCACTAGGTGAATTTAGCTCAATCATTTTGTACATTTTTTCTTCTCATTCCAAACTGCAAAAATGTCATCTAAGTTAGTGTAGTTTTGGGCCAACAAAAAAATTTCTCTTTAAAAGTAATGAGATATTATTTGCCAGCAATCGTTTTATTTACCCTATATTTAGTATTCACAGATATACTTCAGTAGGAATGTAAAACAAAGTTTTGAAATTGAAAGAACAAATAAAGATATTTATTAAAAAAAACAAAGTCGATGGTAAAGTAACGCCATGTATATACGTCTTCATTTTCAAACTTAAAAGTCGTTTTTTTTCAGGTTAAGGTAGCAAGGTGTACACTTTTTACAAAAAAAAATTAAAAATCACTTATCACTGTGTTGTACCAGATGCATAGGACACTTTTTTTTCCACAATCGATTTAGCTATTATCCCATTTTTTTTGGAACTTTCAATTGAGGTAAGTAACACATGTGTGTGTAGAGATATTATAAATTACCTATTGTATTCTCGTTCCAACCCTTGTTATGTTTTGTGGAGTTTTATCGACATTTAAGATATGGTTTTCTATGGTAAGGCATTTATTTATTTATACGCGAATTGAATTTTTATTGCACGTACATAAGAATAGGTATTATCAGTGTTGCCACTGCAATTGGTGGATAATGTAGCAAATTTGTATTTGCAGGCTGCTTTTAATCAATCACAACTATAAACATTTTTAATTAAAAAAAAAAAAAATGTGGAAAAAACTATGTTAAGTTTTAAACAGGAATGTTAAGTTTTAAACATTCATATATTGTTCACTTATTTACGGCGGGCGATAAAAACTGCACATTTGAAGATAAATTAAGTCCTCAGAACATCGTGCAACACATCTTTCCTATCATTCTTTATCTTCCTTCACTTCACGGCCGCGCTGTGTTGAAACATTTAAAGGGTAATTATAATCTATTGAACTCGTGTAGATTATAAAAAAAGAAAAAAATTAAATTGGAGCCATTCCTCAATCGATTTTGACAGGTAGTCAATGAACAATATTTTGACGTTTCAATACTTCTTTCTAAGTGTCACCTAAAAACCTTAAAGTCACCTTTCTCTAGAGGGGGAAAGAAAGACCAAAAAATAACCGTTTTCTATTCCAACGACATGCATACATAAATCGTTAGTATTCTTCTCAACTATGTACATCCATATGTATAACATATCTTTTTCGATATTTTATAGCGCATAGAATATTTCGCAAAAAAAACATGTGAATATTTTAAAAAATTGAACATGAGTACTAAAAATAATTAAATAAAAAAATATTTCCTCTAGAGAAAACCGAAAATACACCACCAAAATCGCCAAGACCAAACCGAAACTAGCGAGACTCTCGGCAAATTTCGGTACCAAAAATACGGTCTCGTCTCGGATGCTTTAAAAGCGTTCTCGTCTCGGGCTGGTCGTCAGCCCTAGATGGGGCAATTGAAGTTGTATATGAGCGATTTAAGCACCATGGACTCAAATTTTACGTTTTTAATCGCTTCTTCCATGTCCAATAAGGTTGCGAGAATATTGTGTTCTTTGTACTAGAGACTTCTCAATTTGTGTAACGACTTCGTACAGCACATTTTCCTGTTAATAGGAACGTATCTGAGTCCAATACAACTTTTGAAGATAACCCTTTTATTGGCAGTATTTTATGCTATATATTTTATATTAATCATCAGAATGGATTCTATTAGTCTTCTTTGTTCTTTTGAGGGCTAATAGTTGTCTAACTGAAAAAGAAATTAACAAGTCGAATTATCCTTTGCCGGTGTCTAATTTCGGTGTCGATTTTCTTATTTATTTTTCTCTACGACTGTATGAAAAGCCTTTTTTACAACAAAATTCATACAAGACTTCCATGATTAAGGATGTTTCCTCTGGGAAAATTAGCAAATTAGCCAATCATACATTCTGTAAGCAAGAAGCTTACACAAATGTATTATGGAAGTTGATTTGTTGTAGAGTACGTGAAACTTATTCATGCTCATAAGTCGACAACCAAAAGCTTAATTCGTCAATGCCACTTATTTTGTTAACAAGCCGAGGATATATCAATTTTTTCAATCGTTTTCGTTTGTTTTTTTTTTTTTTGAATTGTTTGTCCTTTGTCAATTTGTCTCCTCAGTCTAAGCTTAATTAGACATCATTTGTCTCCTTCATTAAGAGTTCTGGGAATTCCCGAAATCTAATGGATTTTTTTTCTTTCAAGGACCCCCCACTAAGAACAACCTACTTAGTGATTAATTACAAGTAAAACAATAGATGATAATAGAAAAGAGGAAAAGAATAAGGAATTACGAGTATATTAAAACTCCATGGAATACTTCTCATCAATTCAACATACCTATAAAATTAGCTGCTACTTTTCTTTTATTCCCAACACAAAAAAAAAAAACAATATACCTACGAAAGTCTGATTACATGAACTTTAAAGAATTTCCAATTAGCCTCAAGAAAAATAATGACAAGAAAAAAATTCGAGACGAACCATCAAGAGCTTTCTCTTAACAATCAAGTACAACGTCGTACACTTAAAGCCAATAACTATTACTTTTTGTTGTTGTATTCAGGCTCAGCTCCGTCATCATCAGGAGCGCGTAATAATGGCGTCTTTTTTTTAGTATATTGCCGTATATTTCAAGTGCAGACAGAATGTTGAAAGGTTACTTGCCACTTTTGTTGGCAAGCCCAGGCATATCTGAAGAGGCGTCTATAGAGTGTTATGTCGCATCAAGGAGGTTTTTACTTGATTCCCCTTCTAAACTTAATATTATTAAAAAAAAAAAAAAGAAGACCAAAGTATTATAGATCGGAGGAGGCATACACATTCGTGATCCTGAGACTCATTCGGAGTCGGATGATAAAGCGAATGATTTCCAAACAGAAGCGGCGCGGAGCAGAAGGGGAGTCTGTTTTGTTGCTTAAGTGGTGGAAATATAAATATTTAACACACACATACGCACTTTGTTAGGGCGTATTGTGTGTTTTTTTTTTAAATCATTTAGCCAGGAATATTGTTTTTTTTTCTATTTGTTTGTTTATTTTCTTTTAAAAATATATTTTCTTTATACATGATGTTAAGAGTTACGATTTTTTTGCTTTCTTGTAAATTAATATGGTTCAGTGGAAAAAAAAAATAATACATATTTTAGAAATCGAATTTAAAATTAAAATTGCTAGCTCTTTGTCTTGATATCTGTGTTCCTTTTGCCATAAAGAAAAGTATATGCTTTCACGTAAGAAACATAAATTATAAATTCCAGAGAAAAGCAGATGATTTAATAAGTTTTTCCATAAATTCGGCGTCCCTTTGTCAGCGCACATACCCTTAGAAATTCAAAGATTGTTGTGGCAGGGTTAATTCTGATGTATTGATTTTCGTTGTGAGAGTTTTTTATTTGAAGTATTTGAGGTTCCAAATACTAGGTGGCGTAAGAGTTGTCAACCTATCGGAAGATGACATAACTTTTGCAAATGGCGTTACATGTCAATTTTATATTGAGATTTGTGAAATAAATGGTGTAGTGTATTTTATTGGTACACCTGGTAAGTTGCTTTCTACGCCACCTGGAAATCAGGCGTAAACCTTCACTTAGAAATAGATTTTTTTTCGATTTGACCTTCAATGTATTTCCCGTTAGAAATAACGAAAAAAGGGTCTGAAAAACATTAATTTTACAAAATAATTTTATATCAACGGGTATTATACATGTGAGTTTGTAAATCAAGAAGACTATGTATCAAAACTTAATTTCAATTTCCTTTATTTTGTAGACAAAAAACACAAACAAGCCCACATTGTTGTTGTTGTTTCTTAACATAAGCTCATGTCGTTAGTCAAAATGATTTCAAGTGCGTAGTATGGGAAGGTGATGTAAGAAACTAAAGTAACATAGATGTAGGTATTTGTGTTAATTTAAGGCGTATAGGTATTTCTTAATTTTTTTTTTATTAGCAGAAAATTATTAAAATCATTTGGGTTCGTGAAGTAAATGATTATAAACTTTTTTTTTAACAAACAAAAACACATCCTATTGCTTTTAAATTCAAACGGCGTATTGGTTGGGATCATCGGAATGAGGAGAAGCATGATTACTACGGAGCCAACCTTTAGGCTTAAATTGTGCGGTGGTAAGCCAGGCACATCCAAGGAGCTTAAAAATTCAATTGGATAGTTGGTGGCTTCATCTTCATTATTTTGATACACAGTCAATAGATATGAATGAATGTATTGTTGCAATGATCTCATTCTGAAGTGTGTAGCTTAGGTCATTTACATCTTTATTCTTAGCCGCTAAAATTGCTCGCTCACTCAACCATTCATTATTTTTGCAGTTAGTACATAATGATGTTTGGGAATACTTTGTTAATCAGTTCGTTTTCCTATGAGACAAAGTTACAGAAATTATGAGGAAATGAAATCAATCCGTTCGATTCGTCGACACTATTACTGATAGTCAACAATTGCTCAGAGATATCGTCAGCAGATGTATCATTAAGCAATGCAACTCTCATGTTTGTTGTCAGCTGAATTTTCTCGACATAACGATATAGATTTGATGATTTGATGCAAGCGTTTATTTCGTCAGCCGTTGGTCTTGGAATTACTGACAGTGTTTGGCGGAAATGGCCAGATAGTAAAATCATTGCTCCATCAAAACATCTCGAGTCATTGTGTAGATCTTTTAATGTTCGGTTAAGTGCTTCTAATGTACGTTTATGCGCCTTTCTGCATTCTTCCCAGATGATGATTTTCTATACTGATAAGACGTTGGCCATTGCTGAATTTTTTTTGCAATGTTACATGTTTGTTCTCTAATAGTTTGAACATTTAACGGAAATTTTATTGCTGTACGCATCCTTCTAACAATGTGGCTTCAAGTCCAGAAGAAGCAACTGCAACCGCAATGTTGGATATCTCACGAACAGTGCGGCTAAAACTATTGACATTTGGAATGGATTACCAGTTCCACCAGGGACATCCAGGAAATATAAACCACCATTTCCATTATCAGTTGCCTTAATGTATCATAGACTTCCTTTTGCAGGGCATTTAACAGGGGTACATTCGTTTGAAGTACTTAATTTAATTCTCGTTGATTATATTCACGTTCGCGTTCCAATTCTTGATTAAATGCTGCATTCATTTCAAGATTTAGCGCTGGCATTCCTAACCTAACTAATAAGCTACCGCACATGAGGAAACACATGTCTTCGAGGTAAGCCAGATTATATATCTCCTCATTCACCTCAAGATCGTGATTTCTGGAACTGACACGAATTTGATGTAAAATATCGTCTGATATATTATCCTTGCATTTGTGCCACAGGTAAGATGGGTTCGATGGAAGGCATGTCGAAATGATGATAGCAAGTTATGTGCGTATTGACTTGGAGATGCACAGATAATGGCTTCAACGATTGCCGTATCCTAATGGGTTTCGTTTTCAAGTGATTCAAAGAGAATACAAATTACTGATTATTGATATCTGAAAAAAATTATAATTATCAAATTTTCAACCACACTTAACCACAGATAAAATTACATTCAGCTGTCATAAGCGTTTTGTTATTCCATGAAAGATGCGTTTTTGTTGTACCACGTTTTATAGTGACATGTATTCTTGTTGACGTTTATGTCACATCACACGGGAACGCTGTCGAATGGGATAAAAAGTATCCTATGTTCGTCTCCTGGTTCGAAACTACTACCCCATCAATTTTCAGCCAAATCGGTTTAGCCGTTCTTGAGTTATTAAAAGTGCAACTAACACGACTTTGTTTTATTTATATAGATTTTAAGAAAATTTTGTACATAACAAAATTAAGTCAGAAAATCTAGTAAGGAGTCTGGAATCCGTGTGTGTACTCACGACTCGAGAACAGATCGTTCTATTTTCACTATTTTAGGCTTGATTGGCCCAAGCAGGAAAACAGATTGGGGTGTCATCGGCTTTGACATTTTTTTGATGATTAGAAAAACCGAAAAATGGAGTAGATGAGCCACTTACCATTGACAAGAGTCCTTTTCGTTTTGTCATTGTAATTCTACGAATATTTTTTCACAACTTTCATTGTGTCCTTGGAGTTTGTGAGCGATGATTTCAAGTTAACTAAGTGACCATGGTGAGTTCTATGAATTTTGTTTAATTTTCTATCAATAAATTTCATTCCGCAAAAGTGAAGTTAACCAACAGCTTTTTACTTCGTTCCGGTGCAATTAGATTTGGCTAATTTGTGAATCATCGCAAATTGCTATATTCATACCAATGCATTGACTCCGCTATTGATAAAAATGAAGCCACCAACTATCCGACGGAATTTTTGAATTGTTTGGATATTCCGAATAACTTACCGCCAAATAATTTAAAATTAAAAGTTGGCTTTGTTGCAATGCATCGAAACTTTGTAACCGAACGCATTTGATTGTAAAGAATATCAAATTAAGTGACATTCAAGCGACAAGTTCAGGGAGAGATTTCAGATGTTATCTTTCAGCTAATCCCGCTTGTTTCGAACAATTTATATTTTAGCGTCTTTAATTTTCCGGACACCGGGCTTTTGCCATAAAAATATTATTAAGTTGCATGGACAATGGTAAGATGTTTGTAGTCTTAATCTCGAATTCCCATATTTATCAGGTATTCGCGTGTCGGCGTATTCCCTTTAGTACTTGTATGTGCTTTTCTTATAAACTACCTAAAGCTAGACTAAAAATAATTAAAACTATATACAACTAACTTATACTAACTAAAAATACCTTAAACTACTTAAGATACCTAAATATACCCAAAACCACTTAAAACTACTTAAAAACTAGAACAGCCACAGCAGCATTTTTTGTTTTCAATTTATTTAATTTTTTTTTGTTTATATTTTGCATACGCACGCAGACACACAGCTACATTCACTCCATACATACATGTACATACGTACATACATATACGTACGTACATACATGTACAGTTACGCAGGTAGATGCACATATGCCTCCGCATACATACATATTTTAAATTTTTTTTTGGTGCCACCCCGACTGTTCCCTTTACCTAATTACCCTAAATGTATGTAAGTCGGCCAAGACATATCTTAATCGACTTTAAATATCACGATGCTGTTCAGAGAGCCACCAGAACTGGTTCTCCTGTTTCGCCTTATTCCTTCGGTCCCGATCGGACATAGTCCTTCTAAACCGAAGGTGCTCCTCTCCACCTTGAGCGATGACGTCTCGACCATACAGGAGTCGCCTATCTACAGTTTTTCGGCTGACGTGGTAGATAAGCGGAACCGCCATTCTATCCTGTATCAGCCCTCGACTGTCTAAATAGAGGAATGCCTCAGGAGGGATGTAACCACTTAACCGCGCACTCTCAAGCTATTCGTTATTGGGGTAATAAGCCCCAAACATTAAGCTGTTAGTTATGTATATCGCACTTGCAACGTGACCCCGAATCAGCTTAAACAAAAAATTATCTATTCTGTTTATGTTGGCTCCGTTGTATAGAACCTGGTTGGAATAATATCTTGTGTACTCCGACTCTGGTATTCTGTGTAATCCAAGGCAACGTCTAAGACACTGCCTCTCAAACACCCAAATCTTTTCCATTTGAGATGGGGCAACGTTGAACCACACCGGGCATCCGTAGGCAATCATCGGCCTGATGAGGGCCATGTAGCAAATCACCTTCACCCTGCTGTCAAGACGGCCGCTATAAAACAGTCGTTTTGTCAAGGCAAAGGCTCCCCTAGCCCTGACCAAAGCGGCACCTATATGTCTGTCGAAATACAGGTACTGATCCAACCAGATGCCAAGGTACTTTACTCCACTTTTACTCGCCAGTGGATGTCCATGTGGCCCTACGATCACCAGCTTGCGCCAGTTCTTTCTCGTATCCCTTGAGGCGCTAGACAACGGAGTCCTAAATAAAATAGTTTCTTAATTCTGGAAGTTGATTTTCAACTTCCAGTCATCACAATATCGCTGAATCTTGTCGAAGTCACTCTGCAAGAGACTTTTGATGACCTCAACTGTATTAGCTGTTCTGTACGCAATTAGATCGTCGGCGTACGCAATTCCCTGAGTTAGACTACCTATCAGATCGCTGGTGTAAATGCTGAATAGAATCGGCGAGTTAACCGCTCCCTGCTGAAGACCATTATTAATATTAAAAATTGAGGTAGAAGTTACATTGCCACTCTTGACAATAAACTTTCTACCATTTAGCATGTCATAAAGCATATACAATAGAGGTTTACTTATACCTAGTCTGGTTAGCTTTAGATAGAGACCTTCTAACCATATGGCGTCGAAGGCCTTCTCCAAATCAACCAGACAGGCACCCGTACACTGCTTTTTAGTTTTTTTTCCATTGGATATCAGAAACTAGTTTCGACGCGGCTTGAATTGTGTCATGTCCCGCCTTAAAACCGAACTGATTATCCGGGATGATATTTTTGTCCTCCGCCCACTTGAACAGGGCTCTATGAATAACCTTCAGCATATGTGCATATTTAGTTTTGAAGATTATGCGATACGGTAAATCTTCAAGCCCGTCAGTTATATCGTCTTTAGTTCTTATTTTAAGTTTCTTTTTTGTTCAGCTTTTTAGAAGAAACAATACTATAGAAAAATGACAATTTGGAAACAATTTTTTTTTCATGAAAAGTTGGACTATTGTTGAGGAAGACCTGCAAAAGTGTTCCTAACTCAGTTTGATAAGTTTCTTGCTTTGTTTAATTTTTTTTTTCCTCCTCTTGCTATATAGTTCCAATTTAAAAGTCAAGTTATAAAAGGAAAGCTTTTAACATAAGCCAGTAAGGCTATTATTTGCCATATGCAAAGTTTAATTCCCATTACAAAGCCATGTAACCTAAACAAAAAAGGAAAACAAGACCGTTTCCTCTGGGATAATATAGCTTAAATGTATCTAAATTAATTATTTAAAAAAAATTACTTATACATACGCTATCTTCCGGTTCTCTATTATGGATTAACAACAAAGAAAAACCCTTTTGAATTTTCAAAGAAAAGATATTATCATTTAGGTATTACAACGAACACAAGAAAAAAATCAAATCGTTATCACATTAAATTTCCTTTCAAGAAAAATCCTCTCAGGACGACCATATTTCCTTTCTTTATTTTATTCTGATTTTTTGTTTGTTTTGTTTTTGTTGAATAAACGATGAATATCAAGAATACCCTCATTTATATAACAAGCACACAAAAAAAAACAAAGAGTTTCTACCTAAAAAAAATCTTAAAAGAGATATAAATTTACATTTTCCATAGCCCAGGAAAATCGAGAATAAAACAAAAAGAAAAAAAAAACTCAAAATTTTCGAATTTTATGGACTTGGTCACTAAAAAAAAAGAAAGCAAAAATTTAGTTTTCGACAGAGGGAATATGAAATTTAGGTGTTCTTGCCGACTTCAATAAAAAAAATCTGCTGACGCGATGTTGCAAGACCTTTTTTTTTTTGAATAATAATAAATAAGTATTTCCCTTTGGTTGGTTCATTTGGTTTGTGCCTTGTTGTTATCCTTTGGTTTTATCGGGTCTCCTTTGTTGTCGTTGGGTTGTATTGCTATTTTCCGACACCTGGTTATTGGTACGGGATGTCCTTTCTCTTCAAATATTGTGTAAGGACTCCCCCCGCCACTATCCCATAATTGAGGACGAGATTTTTTTCTTTATTCAAGCAACATCGTGTTAGAATATCATGGTATCTAGTAATCTATGCAATAAAGGTGGCGTCAGCTGTATAAAAGTTCTATACATGCAGAAAAGCTAACTCTCTGTTTTGGCCAACAAAATAATAAAAAAAAAAACACCAGGATATAATCGTACTTAGAAAACCAAGGTAAATTCTGTTGTTGTTGAGGTAAATGATAATTTGGTTTTATTTTTTGTGCGTGACTATGCGTGATATGAAATTTTGTCAAAAAAATTGAGTCAGTTTTTCTTAAATTTGGTTATTTAACGATGGGGTTAAGGATAGGCCACGGAAGATATAGATGGTTCTGACCTTTATTTAAATATGGTGTTCATTTACATATTTGCCTGAATTCGTGCAAAAATTATCCTCAGAGTGTCTAAAGGTAAGAGTACCGACAATAAAAGCAATTTGGTTGGTTAACATTTTTCACCATCAAAAAGTTGCTGAGGCAGTGTGCTTTTCAAAAAAAAAATATTATTTACCTTGTGAACAATTTAAAACAAAATAGCCTCATCAAAAAAATGTGCAAATGTGTGCTTTTAGGTTTTCCTATTCCTCCATGGATTAAATCGTTCGAACCAAACAAGCACCCAGGACATTACCCCTTTCAAAACTTTTTATTTCAAGTGCCTAGAGGAGCAGGAAACCTCTCTTAACCAAATACACGGAATTCAAGGTAAAGAAAAATTTGAATAAATGAAAACATTGTGTTTCGGGAAATTTTACTTATCACATTCATTTCTCAAGTATATTATATAGAATTTCTGAAGAATATTTTTAAAACACTGATATCACATGAGAGCGACGAATTAATGAACAAATGTAAATCAAATCAAAAATAATTATTAACCTAAGTTCTTCACAAATCCTAAACAAAATGGTAGGAATAAAATTTATATAATTTGTTGGTACAAACAATTTAAATTTTTCAATATTGTGTAAATTTTTGAAAAAAAAAAATGTTAATCGCGAATGGCAATCTGATTGTTGCGTATTGTCAAATTCTGTTTGTGTTACACATACATTGACACTTTTCGATTAAATCCTTAAAACTAGGTACGAGTACATACACTCTGAGACATATTTTTTTTCCACCCAGTGGCGTATTAACCACTAAGCTCGTGAGGCTCGAGGCAGCAACTTGTAGGGGGCGACAAATTTTGTATGTCATTTTATTTTAAACTAAAAAGAATGAAGCAAAAAAAAAACGATTACCTACTGCCATTAAAATTGTTGGTATCCGAAAATACGAAATTTAAATCTCTGTCCTGATTTTCCGCGTATTCTTGAAAAGTCTGTTTGCGCGAACGGATCGAAAACACGTAATAACAAATCGCGCGATAAGAAATTATTTCCTACTAGTTCGTTCTTATAAATTGCAAGTTGCATTATTACGCAATACGCGTAACGCATTCAAAATACGCGGCCGCTTAATAAGAATAAGCCAAAATTGTCGAGTTGTTCTCACTCATAAGGCGATACGGGTTTTCTTTTGTAGAAGATTCCCTTAGTTTAATGTTATAGAAGCCTCACGTAATTTTCTTTATTATATAAACATAAACTAAACGTGAAAAGTTCTAAAACTCTTAAGAATAATAGTTAAATGTAAGACTTTTTGAACCTTAATCTACAATAAGACAAATGAAATCAAATAAGGCGTACCGATTCAGATATCAACAGTCAGCATGAATTAATTTTTATCGTGCTGTCCGCAGTTGTTAGTAGTTACTAGATCAAAATAATCGGAAAGAAGCCATCATACCTAGATTTTAAAGATCGTCGGACACGTTTTTCGCACTTACCCTTAAGATTGCAAAAAAATGCATTTTGGACGATCTCATCAAGCTGTTCACAGATAAATGTTTCCCTAATTTCCTATCGCTCGCACTCTGCTTGAACATATTAATGGTAGTCAAAATCCCTTTAGTGCGCGCACAATTATAAAAAAAAACACGCGTTTTGACTGACCATGGACTACGCTCAGTGCTGGTGCTCAAAATATTTTTTTACTTAGTGAACAAAGTGACTATAAAGGACTTTATAGTGAAAGAAAATTGCGTTTTTTGTTCAGAATGTAATATGCTGCTAAATTAATATTTGATACTGAAATGGGTAAAAATGTTAAATACCTATCGTTTAATTTAAAATAATAAATACTTAAAATGTATATAACAAAATTATATGTCTTCTTAGATGGAGGGCAATTGTTCGGAGATTTGTTTCCTACACTTACTTTAGAGACAAACTAAAATGACTTATCTATTCTTACACCAAATTCAAGTTTCACTAAAAAGGTCTTGGATTTTTTATAAGAACAGGTATATATGAATGACATTTTTAATATACCACCAAAAACCTATAACAGTTTGTCTTTTCAACAATAATAAATATATAAATAAATAAATGACGTCATGACCCCTCCTCTAGGAGAATACCATAAACGGAATTAAGATATACACCATTAAATTTAAGAACAAAATCAATCAGCTTCTTATATATATCTTACTAGGTTTTATTATTAAATTAATTGCCACAGTCTATACGCAATACTCCTTTACAGTAAAAAAAAATATTTGACAGGTTCCCAGTTTTAAAAATTAATAGGTTCTTCGTTGAAATGTAAGGAAAATATATTTTCACCACATTAGTAAACACTAACTAATTCAATTTTGTTTATAAAAATTCTATACAATTTATCAAAAACCAATCACAAATGACCTGTGAGATACTTCGAAAATACTACCGCGCATCGCGTTTAAGTTCCTCACCCCAGAAAGACAATCGTGTCCCTTATTCTTCAATATTAGCCCATTCAAATTACGATCCTTGGATATTATTAAAAAAAAAAGGGGGCGGTTATAACTGAGTGTGTCTCGGGGCGCCCAGCAGGTTAATCCGCAACTGTCTCCACCAATGTTATAGGGATGAAGATTCCTTTGATGGCAGCATGAATCTTTGGTTAATGAAAATTATTTAAAAACAAAACGAAGATCCATGAAAGATGAAGAAATATCCTGGCATCATTCGCGCTGAATAAAAAACGTCATTTGAATAAAATGTTAAAATTGATAAATATTCGTTCATGCGCTTGTGGGTTATCGATCTAATATGAATAGTCATTTAGTCTGAATAATGGAACATATAGAGAGAAATCCTTTGATTCAGGTTTAACTGATGTGTTGTATCGGGTTGAGATATGTACTAGAAAAATAAGACGAACCTTCTTAGGAATTAGGTAACTCATCTAAAGGATAAACCAGTCATTTAAAAATTTTAGCTTTTTTGATTATAAAAAAAAAAATTAAATACTATAATAGGCTATGGTGTTACCGTCTACCTTTTGATTGACTTTTAAACCTGATTTTTGTTTTATTTTTTTTTTAATTTAAACATACATATAATAAAGTTATGTATTTTCGAAAATACAAGTAAAGCAATAAGTTTGCGGGGTTACATACATATAGATAATAAATAGAATAATCATCTATGACGATTGCAAACAGTACTGCACTTAGCAGACATCCCTGTTTAACTCCAGATTTTGTTTCAAACCAATAGGACGTACTCTTTCTGTTCCAAACACATTGAATGGTATTTTGGTATATGTTTCTTTAAAATCGAATAAGTTTAGTTGACAACCCTTTTTGAGATAGTTTATAAAATAATGCATTTCGATCTATCGAGTCAAAAGCTGCCCTGAAATTTACGAAGAATACGTAAAATTTTTTTTTTTGTCTCAAGAAGTATTGTGAGATAGACGTTAGTATAAAAATATTATCTATGATGGGGTATCCTTTCCGAAAACCGGATTGGAACTCGCTATACTCTTACTACGTTTATATGGAGAATTGAATCGGTATTGAATCAGGATTTAGGTCTTTGTATACTTGAATCGGATTAAATTAGGATTACTCGATCCGATCCCACTAGAAGAGCTGAATCGAATTGAAAATGTATTTATATACCTGAATCGAGGAACTGAGGAATCGAATTCACATCTGATTCTTAGTGTGTGTGTGCACCAATAGTGTTTTTTTGTGTTCAGTAGGTTTCCGATTTCTTTGTATTTTTTTCTGTTGCATGTTTTTGTTGTTTATTCTGTAAACTCAAATTGTCACTTCGATTCCATTTTAATTTAATCTTCCGATCCCATGAGGCCATATACCTGAATCGAAATCTCAATTCGATTCGACTCGATTCCTCAATTCACCCATATAAACGGGGTATCTGTCTCAGAAAAATAGGCAGTGTAGGCAAGATAGGACGTTCGCCAGTAAATCTGTCACTTAATAAAGCTCTCACAGGGTTTTCGTAGTGTGTATTTTAAATGGACCCAAATATGAAAGAATAGTATGTAGGGTTACCGCTCGTTTTTTCCATAGGTATATTTACTTAATCGTTTTGTTTATAAAAATTAAAACACATTTATATTTTCCACACAACCGTGAAGTAAGATGAAAGGTGCTTTTTTGAAGGGTATTCCCAGTAGATTTTATCCCTTTTACATAAAAAAAAAAGAAAATAAAAAAATTAGTCATTTTTAGATTTGTTTTGCTTTAGTGGCGTGTTTTGGCCTTTGGAACTGTTTTCATTAAGAAGTCTGTAAACTGTTCGTTCACTTACAGGAAAAATGTCAGCTACTTGCTTCACAGCTTTTGTCTTATTTTGCAAATTTTCATGAATTTTTTTTGTCGCGTCAACAATTTCTTTTTTTTCGAACTTAAATCTTTTGAAATCCCTGAAAAGCCATTTCGAACTAATTGTACAAAACTTTAAGAAAACACACCTTTAAAAATACACGAGTTAAAAAAAAAAACAATTTGCACAAAACTTTAAAATAAATACACCTTTTAAACATAGGTACATTTTATACAAAAATACTTTAATTCACATTAATTAAAATCTATGCAAGTAATGTTCCTTTTCAATGAAAACAGCTTAAAATTTTGTTCCTACATTTTTACGTATTTTCCACACATTTAAAGAATTTCAAACAATGAAAACACTCCACGATAAAACTCATCATTCAAAACCTTTTTAAAGCTCTCAAATTAAAAGCACCACAACAGAAACCCAAGGAAAAAAACCGATAGAGTTAAGAAATGCCCACGGGTAACTCTGAAAGCACATCAATATTTAATGGGGGTAAGCAGCAGCCGCAGCCACAGGCCACAGCAAAAGAAACTCAATTCAGGAGACACTCAAATGTGCACTGAATTTATTTTTTTTTTCATTATTTTATATATTTACGGGCGTGCAAACACTTTTTATGGAGAAGTTCTTTCAATTTAGTATGGTGGAAAAATATGACACGCTACTGATTTTGAAAAAGCTTTCCCATAAGACATGTACTGTATATTTTTATAAGTATGTCGTTTAGATCTATCCATGAGTTTAACAATATAGACGTGCAAGTTTTTACTACCGAATTCATAAAAGATATGGCTCTGTAATTACATGGCAGATTTGCTTCTCCTTTTTTGAAGATAGGATATACAATGGACTCTTTTAAACTTTTCGGCACATCTCCAGAATCGAATATATAGTTGAATGTCTCTAGAATTTTTGATTAAAACTCTAAAGGAGCATTTTATAAAATTCGTTTGAAATTCTATCAGCCCTTAGTGCTTTATTATCTGCAGCTTTGAACAACGCAGTTTGCAGCTCGATCATTGTTATCTCGCGATCCAAGATCATCATTACAAATATATGTTCTTGCATAAAAAAACTACTTGTTTCTGACTTAGGATTCAGAACAAGCTTTAAGTTATTAGCAAGTTCGTTGACATTGAGTCTAATCCAACCTAACAAGTGCTAACCTTTTAGTTGATTGATTTTGCACCAAAAACTTTTAGCATTGCATGTGTTTGTGAGTTCTGCTGCTACTGATCGAAAGAAAACTTCTTTTTTGTTTTACACAGTTGTTTGTTAGTTTTGTTGGCCACAATGTAATTTTTGGTGAGTGTTTCATTCAAATGTAGCGAGGAATTTATATTTCCCATAGTAATGCAAATGATAAGTTTATAGGTGTGTGACATTCGTTGTCAAACCATTGCTGTTTGTAGCTGTGTAATTTGCAGCAGATATACCTCAAATAATTGAAACAATAAAACAAAAATCGGAAAGCGAAATTAATATTTACAATAAAAAGCGCATTGTTCGTTGGTAGGAATGGACAGGACCTAAAGGTTTCTGGCGAATCTAATTGGCTAATTTTAGAGCATCTAAGTCAAGGCAAGAAATACTCTTAAGCAAAACGGCAGCGTAAATTAAATATTTAAATTAAATAAATAAGATTCATGGTAGAAAGAACTAATTATATTATTTTTGAAGTCGTTTTTTATTTAATTTTTTAAATCTCTTTAATTAAAAAAAAAACCTTCAACCGTTTTCGAAATATTAAATTGAAAAAAAATCAATACACTAAGTTTTTCGATTAAAATGAAAAAGTAGACCAGCACCACTAGAGTAAAGGAATCTGATGATCGACCTTGGCAAGTCGTACAATAGCTATAATTCCAGCAAAAAAAAAATGTAAGAGTAAAACTTGGTGGTAGAACACTCAAGTTGTTGTTGGTCATTCAAAATCAATTTCAAATTTAAAGGACCTCCTGTACAAATATTTTGATCGAAATCTGTTGAGCAGTTCATGAGATAGTCGAAAATGGAAAAACGGTTATATGGCAAAATTTCGTTTTCACAAATTAACTTATTCCTTTTTTTGACACAAGCATCTTTGTAACCTCATGACGCTATTCATGAGCATGTCCTTAGTATGTGCGCCATAGACTACCTCTTGTGGAATTACCACCTATTGATTGTCGTAAAAAACGCCGCAAAATGTTTGGGCTTTCTTCGAAGTTCCAATAAATTCTATTTCCTATCTGATCTGGCTGTAATATTTATGCCTTCATTCGTCCACAGCTAAATTTGGGCAGGAGGTCCGTAATCCCATTTGTATATTTTGGATAGAATTCGAAATTAAGCTCTAAGTATGATAGGTGATAAGCTATAGTGGATACATTTACACCTCTAGAACACATCGAAATATGTTTATTTATTTATTTCATTAATTGATCTAAAGATATTCAAACTTAGTACTCGCGCTTCTAGGAATGCTTATCAGTTTTCAACTGAGCGCAACTACAGATGTACTGTCTATTCCAGAGATTCTTTTTTTAATCTTACAGCATGAATTTGGAATGCTTTACCAAACTCTATATTCTTTGATCCAATTTTGATATCCTGAACGTCAAAACTAATGCCCATCGGTATGTCTCTTTAAATCATAGTTTTCCTAATGCTCGCACTGTGCTTGATCATATTAAGGGGTAGGCAAAATCCATTTAGTGCGCACTCAATACAAAAAGAAATCCAAGAAACTTGTTTTGGAACATCAAATCGAAAATAACCTCAGAGAAAATATAAGGAGACGAGTGCCATTTTAACAAGTTAGGTATAGCTATAAAAAATACAGATATTGTTACCAGCTTCCAAAAAAGGCGATTGATAGCTTGTGTTTTCGGAAACCTCAGAAACAGCAATGTTGGAGAGCTACCAAGAAAAAAACACCTCATTCTGGGTATTCAGCATCAATTTGTTTATTTTTTTTTTAATTTTAAACATGATTTGATGGAAAAGTCTTAAGAATATTCGTAAATCTTTAACATACCAACCAACATTTAATAACTTATTAAAAAAATTCGCTCATATTTTATTTATTTGTTTATTTATTTATTCATACGAGAATGCTTAAAAGAGTAAGATACAATATCTTATAAGCTTAATTTACAAAAGAGCTAAAAATTTAATTTGAGTCTTAAATATTATAATTATTATAAAGAAGTGTACATTAATTGCAATTCAAAAATAATTTATAAAATTTCAGAAAAATATACTTTTAACGCTTTTTTAATGCTAGCGGTGCTCTGTAGTTCAGTAATATGACGTGGTAAGGAATTCAACAGACGCACAGCGTAAACAAAAAATTGTCGTTCAGAAGTTTGAAATGAAAATCGAGGATGAATTAACTCATAACACCTATGTGAAGAAGCTAATCGTATCCTTTCAAAGCAGTACATCGGTTGGTGAGTCAGCAAAATATTAGAAAGTAAAGACAAACTACGGAGTTGAAGATAGCTTTCAAAAGACATATTAAGCGGTTGGGTAACAAAACTAGATAATATGTCAAATCTCCTTAACACATATATATACTCGTACCTTACAATACTATTAAATGCGATATTCAGTTTTCTTCTGCTTACAGAGTTGCATTTACAAAAAATCTCGCATCCATAAGTCAAAATTGGTATTACCAGGGTTTTAGCGAGTAACAGACGAATTTTAACCGGTGTGAACGAATAGAAGACCCATATGTTTCTCAGTACACCATATATAGGGTTTTCCAATAAGAGGTGTTATTTTGATATTCAAAAAAAAGAAATGCGTTGTTGAAGCGTGTATCGTTCCATTTTTATTAATAGCGTAGTTTCTACTTGTCAAATGTCAAAAAATGACAGCTTTAAAAGTGACAGCTACCGAATTAGCGGGCTATTCAAAATAACACCTCTAATTGGAAAACCCCTTACTTTACCACCTGTTACATTTATATGATTGTCCCAAGTTAAAAAACTATTGAATGTCATCCCGAGATTTATGACAGTTTCGACATATTCGATTGTTTAAACAAATTGAAGGGAAGTAAGAAAGATCTAATGGCTTTCCCGATACAACCAAGGATTTTGTTTTTTTAGGGTTTAGTCTAAGACGATTAGACTTAGACGAAAATACTAGCTTTCAATTAATTTGAAAGTTAAAAATAAAACGATAAAACCCCAGTTACCATAAATCAATAACTCTATTAATAACAATAATTCTCTTTTAAAAATTTACTAACCTTGATTTCCTTGTCGATCTCCGCTTCCTTCTTAATTTCTTATATGTAAAAGTTTGCGGCGCGACTGTGTAATCCTCATCGAAATCCATTTCGATTTCTATTAGATTTTGTAGATTTAGTTGACAATCCTGTGAATTAAGCAAAACAAAAGGACATAGTTAAAAATATTATTTATTACTTTTACCTTTTAGATACTAATTCTATAAAAATTAACTAAAACTTACTTCTAATGTTCTAAAATGCCACCGTGTATCTGATGGTTGTGTATCGTCTCTGCATATTTGCAATTGTGGCCAGCATTGGCAGCGTTTATTTGTTATTTCACATCCGGGCTCTATTAGTATTGTCTGATCATTTGTACAGTTTAGATATGTTGAGGTTGTAAATGGAAGTGCTGCAATGAGAAGAAATAAAACTGATACATTAAATAGTACGTATACGCCGTGTATGCCTTGTCATTTCTACATATTTTTTGACAATACAAATTTTTTAATACGTTTGCTCGCAATATGTTATGGATATTCAATGTGCAGTGTAGTGCGATACATAAAAGATAGACACCTGCAGTCGTTTTGTTATTTTATCCATTTCATAATTTACCTTTATTGTGAAGTTGATGTAGATTCGCATTATTGTGTATATACATAATATCTGGAGAAAAGGTACATGTTTAGAAAACATAACAACACAATAAAACATAAAACGTATTTGAAAGAAACAAACAAGACCCATAAGAAAAACATGTTTATGTATAAGAGGGCGGTACGTGTGTTATGTTTTAGTCGCGTGTCACACACATTTCGCAGAGTTTTTATTCGAAGTTAACATGTGTCTTAAACGTAAGAATATTTTGTTGGGACATTAAAAGCATTTCGCATTATGTTAACGCAACCGGATACTATTGGAGCCACGGGGATAATGAAAATTAATGGAAAATTGCTTTCGATGTTATTTCAACGCTTGAAGAATACACAATGAATGTATGAATTTTTTTTTTTTTAGCAATATGTTTGTGCTGAGGTTTTTTTTTTTTGGCAATTGGATTATAAAGAAAAGCTTAATACTATGTCAGTTTTTGACATAAGCACGTTTTTATTCCTACCTACAGTAGGTTTTTTTTAGACTGATAGATAATAAGTTTCAAACTACTCTGTCACTTTTGAAAGTTCTTTGACACTACAGAGGTTTTATGACATTGCATATTAGTTGATATACTTTAGGGCTAATTTCCACCGTATGCTTTATGTATATGCTTTATATTTTAACATCTTTCCGATGCACTTAGATTTTTGTTTTATAATTTAAAAAAATAGTAAGTCATGTTTAATGTAACAAAACTTTTATTTAAATAAAGTAAATAATAAGTATATTTTAAATTCATAAAAAAGTTACCTGCAAGACGAAATTTGTTTCGGTAAAATTAAATAATGTAAAGAAAATAATAATTCCAAATATTCACATGCTGCTTCATATTTTTCATACAATTAAAATTCTTTATTAAAAAGTTCTAATAAATTTTATGAACTGAAGTACAAAAATGTCGACATTTTTCAATGATTAACGTCCGATCCAATTTTCCGATTTTTTACTAAAGTGCAAAATAATTTTGTAGTAAAAGAGGGCGGTTTTCGGACACGTGGACATGTGAAAAACATGGGAATTCAATATTGACCCCACAAATAGCTATAATTGTCATTGTGACTTTTTATAATTGTGATAGTAAAAGCGCGATGACCGTCAAAAAAACACAAAAATACTAGTCCTTCAGAATAACGGGAGTTTGCTGAAAAGAAGCATCTGAAACAGTTCCCTCAGATTGTCGCTTGAATAACATTTGATTTGAGTTTTTTTTCACAAATGAACGCGTTCCGTTACAACATTTCAGTGCACTGAGGTTGTGAAAAAAAATTATATTATGTTATATTTCATATCCTAACTTGTGTACCGAAAAGTTTGGAATATCTGAAGAACGTCGACGGATTTGTATGAATGTAACTCGTTAGCGATTTGATTTTGAATGCCGATATTTAAATCAACTTGAATTCGAAGCCACTGATTCACAAATTACACATATCCAATTGCACTGGAACCAAATCAAAAGTAGTTGATTAAACAACTTTTCATAATCCAAGTTTTCGATAAAAAATTTAAAAAAAATTAGCTTATTTACTTGAATTTTTTATCGTTCACAAACATTTTAAAAAAAATATTAACAATAGTCTTAAAAATATGAGCGTGGACAAATATTTTAACAAGCTCTCAGTACATCACTAATTTTAAAGAAAAATACGACTGGATCTAGGTGACTGCCCTGAGGAACGCCAGAATTCGCATTAAAAGCAACCTGATGAAAATTTCAATTATGTGAAATGATTGGGAAGAAACACTGAGTTAAAATAATTGTATCCACCATTGCTGTATTACTTAAAAGTCTCCAGATTTTATGTAATAAAATTGAAAGTTCTCATTAAACAATATTTATAACTATAAACTTCTCGATTCAAATGTAAGACAAGTATATTCTTTAGCTGCAAAGTCATGACAAAATTATTTGTACAAAATAAGAAAAATAACAGAAATCAGTGGAGAGTTTCGTTTGAGTGAATAATCTTACTTAGCGAAGAGTCCCACAGTTGTAGGTTCACTGGAGAGAACACATTAGAAGTAAGTCATGTATAGATAGCAGAATCAGTGTAGAAAAATATCAAGGATATGCAAATGTTCATTAAAATGTTGCTTAAGCTGATACAAGTTGACTTTAACACTGGAGTACAAGCGTGGCCTACTATAGTTAATTTCACACTAATAGTTTTGTTCATAACTTAACGGTTTTTTATGTAAGAGCTGTGTCATTTTAAATAAGCCTTCTCAACTAAATTTGTCAACAGGTCACCATCTCTCTTGATTTTTTCGCGAACGCATATTTTTATAGTTAAGTGCCAAAGTCAATTGTCTACCGTAGTATTCCGCGCCAGCGTTTGTGTTAACTTAAATTATTGCACTAGTGCCATAAAAGATAAACAAAAAAATTGATTTGTCCCGATCACCTTGCTGTAGTGTGTATTCAATGCTATGAAAACTTATTTTTTATATATATATAAATTTACTAAAAAAAAATATGAACCATTTTAGTCTTTTTTTGGTACTGAAAACGTATTTTTTACTAAATTTGAATTTGCTAACTAATATTTATAAATTCAAACTATTAAATTGTTAAGACAATAAATAAATATAATACTTAAATATTTGTTTCATTTAAATGTTTATAAACTAAAAAGATAATGGCATTCTTAAATGGTCTACCATTGTAGGCCATGCGAGTATCTGTATAAAAAAATAGTGCGCGTGTACTCCAGTGTTAATAATAATAATAATTTTATCTATATGCCTGTAAGATCTAAATTCTTTTTAAATGCAACCTGAGTTGTACTAGTTAGAGGTACGAGTAATAGAAGGATAGGAAAGATTTTTTTATTTGTCTTTTTTTTTTTGTTTGCATAAAGTTTGGTTCGAACCCCCAAGTTTAAGTTAGCATTCAAGCACTATATCCACTTTGAAATTGTCTTATGAAAGTTAAAATAGAATATTAATTCAAAATCAATGGTTGGAGTATACGTCGATTATGTTATAATAAGATCGATAGAGCAGGGTGAAAGTTTTCATCAAGTGAAGAGAGTACGGGAGCGATTCGAAAAAAATAAAATGTTCGACTGGATCAAAAAGATGCAAAAGATTTCTGTTTAAAATCTAAATATATTTTTAAAGTCATTTTTAATTTTACTTTTTATACACAAAGTTTCTTTAATTTTTTTCTAAAAAAAAATTGGTATGACAATCTTAAATATTTAATAATATGAACTTAAAAACAAAAAATTAAATCGGATTGATCAAAGAAAATGCTTAAATTAATTTGAGCTCAAGAAAAAGTACGCCATTTTATTTCAGAATTTTCAGAAGATCAGATGTGAAGCGGTTTTTTTAAACTTTTTGAAAAAAATTTAAAAAAGTTCAAAAACGAAAATTCATAGGTATTCAGCAAATACATTATAAATATAATTTTTGAAAAAAATTTAACGAGCAGTTTTCAAAATTTTTCTTTTAAATTTTTTCTTAGAAATGCTTTTAAAAATACAAAAAAATAATAATTAACAATATTGGTACGCAGTATAAATCGGGCAACCTAAGGTTATATATGTGTTAAATTTCGAAAGAATCGGGTAAGCCGTTTATAAGATAGTCGAAAGCAAAAAAAAAACGGTATTATGGAAAGTACCGTATTTAGACATTTTTCTAATTTTTGTTCAACCATATGATATAAATAGGATTTAACGTAACGGTTATATGGCAGGTACCGTTATTTTTTGAACTAAACAAACATTTTAATTTCCCTCTGCACAATACCTAAAAAACTTCATAGACCAAGTTTGAAGCAATTCGGTCCATCAATGGGAATGCATAACTTGGCTTAGTACCTATAATCGCAAGTAAGAAATACTGATTCTAATAGCCAATTAATAAAGAGATTTTCATTCAGTGACTAAAGAACGAATACAAAAGACCAGGTCTATAAAAGTCTGCACGGATACCAAAATTATTCCTGGATGGAATTGCAGAAACTTGAAACTGAATGAATCAGTTATTATCTGCCTCCTGAAAAACGTAAATAAATAAAAATTAAATATTCGATTATCTATTAAGAATCATATAAAACACTTTAGTCTTTTTTTTGGGTAAATATTTCCAAAAGAAATAAATCAGATAAGGTCAAAGAGTTAAGACAAAAACAAATATAAGTGAGCAGCAAAACTATTAATAAGAGATTTTGCTTTTAATCCACAACATATGGCTGATCAACAATGGCTTCCATAAAGTAATCCTTAAGCTTGCCAGAAAATCACAAAACAAAAGACATACATTGAACTGGGTGAAATTATTTCCTTAGTAATCAAAACTCGATGCTGAAATGTTCAAGATAATTAAGAATTCTTTTTTGTCTATTTTTCGAACATTGTAGGTATGTATATTTCATTTAGTCCTTCTTTATACTCCAGCAGCTGCTCAGGGTATATTCTACTATTCTCCTATATGTAGGTACATATAAATATTCAATATAAGGATATACATATATCTAAAAAAAAAATCCACTCTGTCATCACATCCTTTTAGTCTTCGCATACGAGTGTCCTTTACCATCTGTGTCAAACTACAACGACAACAACGACGTCGTCGATGTCGTTATCGTTGCTTTGTATATTATCCTTTTGGCCTTGCTTTAGATTTCCTGGAAAAAGGTTCTAATTAATTTTCAATTCTATATCCAATATCCTTATTTTCATTTTCATTTTTGTTTTCATTTTTTTTTGGTTCTTAGAAGTCTTTCGGTTGGATCTTAGATTCTTGTGTGACTATAGCTATATCCATATTTGATGTTTGTATAATTCCCTCCCTACATGCATTTTCTATGACAGATTTTGCAAATAAGTCTCTACAAAATCGAAGCGAATTATCAGCTCATTAATGAGGACTTAATTTAATGTCCTTGTGGAATAGCAAGGACTGCAACGTTATCCATTATGCATGTGCAGAAGGCAAAGATAACTTTTTGATTACCTAATTGACTAATTTGGTGTAAGCTTAATGTGGATATACGACGAAGGCTTAGCGGATCTTTCTGGCATTAAGGATTTAAAACTAAAAATATTATAAGCAAGAAATTAAGTAGAATATTTTACTCTAGCTTAAAATAGATTCAAAAAGTGAATGAATTCTAAAAAAAACATTCAGTAATCGATTTTTATAAATCAATCTTAATTGTTTTAATAATTTATGTATAAGAGCTTAGTAATATATTTTACATAATCCTGAATAATGCCAATTGACATGAATTCTTCCATGAAGGAAATGATTAATGTAGGAGTAACTGCCAAGCTTGCATCTCCTTTATACCACTTAACTGCTGCACTGCAAAGTAGCTCAACCGAAACCGATAATACAGATCTTCATAAAAAATACAACAAATTTATAAATGAGAAAACTTCAACGCAATCTGATGACACTTTTGATAATTCAAAAAGCCTCTATCAACTCAAAACTATTGACGAACTCGGATCAAAAAAAGTCACACCATCAAAAATTGAGTTTTTGTTATACCGAAGGGCACATCACCATAAACGATTGCCCAGGAAATCAAGCAAGAATGTACGAGTGATAAAATCACACACTTCTATTAAGCGTCTTCTAGAAAGTGAAAGCAAAAGTGAAGAAATTGGGAAGCCTAGAGATCCTTGCCCTTCCTCTCTGCCGCAGGACATATCATTTGTGGGAAAGTTGAAGAAATCCTTTGGAAGTATGAATAAGAAAAAAATCAACAAGAGCTTAAGTCCCAAAAAAAATAAACCTCCGAAAGAATCTAGAATCGATATTTATCCCTTTGACCATGGATGTGCCGAATACCTTCGCACAACCGACTTTGCTCCTCAAATAATTTCGGAACTCTTAGCGCAAAGGGCAACTGAATATGCCACAAGATTTTGGGCTGAAGTTTTTGGCAGTCTTCATATTGGAGTTGCTTTTGTTCTAACATTTTTTCTGCAAACATACCGATTTGTACTTTACAGTTTGGTGAAGTCGGTTGTGGTGGGGTTTTTGCAAATGACGTCAGACTATGGAGTGAAACCCATACTAACAGTGGTGTTTAATGGATTTGTGCAGCCTTTGCTTATTTTTGTGCACAATATTCTGTCGTCGATGCGAGATGTCCTTAAGCCGGTTTCAGAGTCAATGGATAACTTTTTGAAGCCATTGGGAAGCCTACTTCGCTCTGTAAGGCTCATTACGATTAAGAAACAAATTCGACCTAAGAGCCAGAGGACGGCTAAGGATGTTTAAATATTCTTGACTGTTCAAAACAATAAAAAAACTTGTATTCTTTCAAGCCTGTTTCTTGCTTTTTAATGATGATTTTTTTTTAAAACTGAGGTAGGGTCGTCGGTGCCCAGGACATCATGCAAAAATTAAATAAAATTCATCCTTGAGAAGGCTAGAAGTCTTTTCAATTACCTGCGTAGATTAAGGCTTTATAACAATTATTGTATCATTTAATCGCAAAGCTAGACCCACACCACGATATTCACTAAGAAAAAGTAAACCAGAAACGGTATGAACTACATTTTGTGCGCATGTCCCCACAAAGGACAAAGAGGATGACACCAAAGGAGTGTTCTATGACCTCTATGCCAAAACTTATGAGCAATCGTCTAGCTTAGATATTAAGATTGCGCTAGGAGATTTTAATGCTAAGCTAGTAAGAGGAGACATTTTTGGTGGTATAATCAGAGAGCACAGCCTACAAGACACCACATCCGATTATGGATTCAGGTTATTCCACTTTGCTGGGGTGAAATATCGTCGTAGATAGTATGCAGTTCCTGCATATTAGCACTCACAAATGAACATGTATATATCCCGATCAATCCACCGTCAACCAAATTATATTGATATCGACGCAAGACACTCTTCCAGTATCCATGAATGTCCGAACGGTCCGAGGGGCTTATGCCGTATTACACCAATAAATGTTGCCGTCAGACAGCTACACTCGAAAGAGATCGCCAGTTTCTTTTCCACTCCATACTATAATAACCTCTTAAGAAGTCTTATACCGCCAGCATCAAGTATACCAAATCAGTGGCAACACTGGCGAAATGCCATCAGAGTTGCCGCCTGTGACGAGCTGGGCTATATAGGAGGACCACCACGGAACCAATTGTTTGACGATGAATGCAGCAGGCAAGATCAGCCAAACAAGAACCATACAAGGCTGCCCTACAGAGAAGGATAAGAGCAGCTCTCGTAAGCCCTATGGATAGAGAAGGACAAAGGAACACAGGCTTCACAGAAATATAATATGGAAACATGAGAAGAGTGCGATCAAGGAAATTGAAAAATATTACTGCATAAAGTAATTCGTCACTAAGCTGATACGTCCATATCACCACTATCGACTCAACATTCACACTACTGCAGATCTTAGAAAAATTCAAATCGATAGCCACCACCTTTTCATTGATTTTAAGGCCGCGTATGACAGCATTTATAGAGATGAGCTATACAGAGCAATGTCTAGTTTTGATATCACTGAAAAACTCGTGCGTATGTGCAGGGTGTCGATGAAAAATCCAAGGAGAATTCCCGTGGCAACACCAGAGGCACTATCATTTAAAAGCCCATTCAACTACTTTCATACCCCGATGATATTGACATAATGGGAAGAACAGCGCGTGATGCCAATAATGGCTTTGTGAGTACTGAGACAGAACGCGGCGAAGATGGGCTTATTCATCATATAAGGATACCCAAATCCTACGTCTTGGACAAAACGTCACCATAGACAGCTACAACTGTGAGGTGGAACCTAGGTTCCGCTATATAAATACAGCCAACGTATCAGCGCTAAACGCTGCTTCTTTGGGCCAACTTCGCGTGCGACATTGGAGGTAGATAGCTAAGGCTTGGTTGAGGCCCAAGTCCACCCCGAGCTGTAACGTTATCGTTAGTAGATAAGTGGGCAATTGTTTGGATTAACTTTCTTAAAATACGGTGTGTTAACTTTTTATAAACTGTATGCCAAAAATAATTAACGTGTTATTCGGAGTCCCTAACGGTAGTCATATTGGACCTCTTTTATTCATTTTAAAAAGGTTTCTTTATTAAATTTAATTCAAAACTATTCCATGTAGGGAATTATTGATTTTAAGCTATTTCATACTTTTTCCAAAAATATTTCATACTTTTTCCAAAAATTAAATTCAATGATTTGAATGGATACATACAAAATGTTTGGCATCCTTAACACATTCCCATTTAATAAAACTCCCATAAAAACATAAACTTGTTCATAAAATGAATTTAGATCCTTTTTTTCTGAATTGTAAGTTACTCTTATAACCACTTGTATAGAATTACATGGACAAATCACTTTGCTTGTTTCCTATTTTCTCTCCTTGCCATGATGTCAGAGTTTCCTTCCAAATATAGCTTTCATATCCCGCTTAGTAGTAGGGAATGATGTCAAGGATATTTTCATATTAATAATTCATTACACACACATTTAGGATTCTTTAATATTATTTAAGATGATGATGATTATGTGGCTTTTTGGAGTGGCATTTCATCGATATTTTATTTCAGGCGAGTACGGTTATATGAAAATATAATACTAATAAGTACATACGAGTATAGGTATATTGCCTAGTTAGTAGGAGCCTATGGAAAGTAGGGAATTATTTATTATCCTCTTTTGTGACGCTATTATTATACGTACTCTTACTCTCTGGGCATTAAAGAAGATTTATTGACTTACGTTGTAGCCAGCATTATTCATTTAAGATTCAGAAGGATTTTCTGTATAGAAGAAAAAAAAAGGTTTTTAAGATATTTAGGTAAATGACTTCGAGCACATTAAGACGCTCCCATTGAAAAGATTATTATTTTGATTTTTATCTTGAAAAAATGGTTATAACATTTTTTCAATGTTTTTTGTTTTCCCTATCACTTCGTTAGTAAAGTGAATATTGTAGGCGCCATGCCAACCCTACTCCTATTACTTTTTGCGTTATAAGAAAATGTAAGAATGTAAAACGCTTTTAAATTGTCGTAAAAAAATCTCTAATACTGGTAACGCAAAAACAACGAGTTTTTCTTTCTCAAACCAAATTGTACATGTTTTAATCGGGAATATCATAGCCTAAGAAAACAAAGCATTCTAGCGCTTGATATTTCTGTAGTATTTGATGGAGTTTGACATAAATCTTCTTTTGTCCAAAATGTGTACTCTTGGCATCAAAAATAATTTCTTTATTGGAATATTTGTAATTATTTTAATGAGAGTTCAATTCAAGTTGTTTTGAAGAGTTTTACGCTATGAAATAAATAAATAATGGCATGCCTCAGGACTCCATTCTGCGCCCGACTCTTTTTCTTATCAATATATCGCTTATTTAACAAAAGGTTGTTCATGCGTGCATGCTCTGACAATAAATTTTGTGTAACGATAACATATTTATTAAGTTTTTCTTTCCCTGATTTAGAGTACACCTTCCACATCTCCTTTTATTTATTTTATATATTTATAAACAAATTTTGTCATAAGCATATAATTCCTGATTTCGCTTTTGTTAGTTCAGCCGGTGTATTTCTTTGACATAAACTACTTTGCGTTTGTTCAACACACATAGTTTGACCGCTGAGTGAAAATTCGATTTTGTGTTGCGTAAAAAATTAAAACGATTTCTAAATAATACGTATACACAAATTCCGATCTAACCTTGGACGACGTACACGTCTTGCAATAATTAATCAGAATGTCCGTGATAATCAAACGCAAGAGGTATGTGCAGAGAAAATAAATGGAGACATGCACCACAAATTCGACAAAAAGTTATTAGAAGAAGAAAAGTGGTAAATGTAGACTTCAAATGTGCTGCTTTGGAATACGATTTCGCAATCGCATTTACTTGCTCGATGGTCCCGATGGGAGATGTAAGAACTTCCTCATTTAGTTATGATTCTAGCAACAATTCGGCCAAGATTTCTTTCGGTCGCTGTTGCATGCTATGGCATCTATGGCATTGATACCACACCATTTTAAGTCGTTCGAGTTGCACATTCCGTTTTGAAATTGGCAATGCATTTTTTCACGATTGACAAACCAATAACGTGGACAATGACCAAGAATTCGGCGACAGCGAAATTGGTGCGAGAATACAAAATAATAATTTGGGATGAATGCACGATGGCGCATAAACGAGCTTTGGAGGCAGTTGAACTAACAATGAAGGATTAACAAGGTGATTCGAGATGATTTGGTGGGGATATGAAATTGCTCAGCGGAGATTTTCGTCAAACGCTTCCCGTCATCCTGAAATCTACTGCTGCCGATGAACTTAATGGATGTTTAAAATCGTCGTCTTTGTGCCAGCATGTCAATAAGTTGAAATTAACCACAAATATGAGTGGCATTGCAGAACGACCCATTGGCTGCTGAATTCTCAAGGCAACTGCTCCCGCCTGGCAATGGCTAAATTTCTTTTATAGAATGATAACAACGTCGAAGGAGAAACTCATCACTAAAGTAAAGTGTTCCCCGGCATTCCAAAAAATTATAAAAATCTCGATTGGATTTGTGAACGGGCAATACTAGCAGTGAAGAAAAACAACGTCGTCGATAGCTTGGTAAACAGTCTTTGTTTTTTATCATAACACTCTCTCCTTATTTTGATTCAATTCAAATAAATCACATTGACATTTGAACTATCTGTGTTTTATTATAACTCTGCAGTTGATTCGAAGGCGTTAAATTGGGGCGAGACGCCTGGACCGCTAGTTTATTATATATACTAGTTATTCTTGATCCTAAGTTAACATTAATCAATCATTTAAATTACATAGCTAAAAAACGCTAATAAAATCCTCGGATTCATTAAAAGCTTCGGTCGCGAATTCAGCGACGCGTATGTCCTCAAGATTCTTTTTGTTTCATTTGTGAGACCAATCCTGGAATATAATTGTGTGGTGTTGGCACCTCACTACTCCATTCATATCACAACCCTTGAAGCAGTTCAGAGAAAATGTTCGCGTTTCTGCCTTCGGTTTCTTCCATGGTCACATCAAACCTATCAAAATGGTCTTCCTCCTAATTCTCAAAGACTTGCTTTAATAAGCTTCCCTTCTCTCACTAATCATAGAAAGTACTTACAGTTTTGTTTTATTGTTGGAATTATTAATGGTTGAATATCAACTTCATCGGTTCTTGTTCGGTTAAATTTCAGCTTTATTCGTACAAGTGTAAGACCATAGCAACCATTGAGCTTTATAGATCAAACTATAGTGCCAAAAGAACTCTTAATCAATTGGTTGCAATATTCAATAAATTTTACTTTTGTATAGACTCTGTAAACGATAACATAAAATGTATTAAAATTAAAACTTTGACCTTTAACAGCTTAGAACTGTCAACTTAGATTATTAGTATTATGTAATTAGTATAAGTTTGTTTCACGTTAGTATTTAACGAATTGAACAAGTAAACATATGCAAACGGTTGCATCCAAAATATCCTTGCTCTACTCGTTCTTTGAAGTTAATATGCACATAATTCCTAATACGTGATCCAGCAAGAACTATCAGCAGAACTGAATAACATTTATGAGCCCTATTTTGAAACTACCGTTAAGTTCACATATACTTTATTTAGTCGTACTACACGAATGTGGAATTTCTTTAACTTTGTTCCCATTTCTCTTTTCAATGTAAAGAAATTTAGGACTGACATAGTTATTTCCTACTCTACCTTCCCGCTGCTTTCTGAGTGGTCGGTCTGTTGGAAAACATAACAATTAAAAAAAAAATTACAATACTTGTCGGTCTCTAAAAGTTACTGTCAAACATAAATTATAAAATAATAAATCAACGAGTTAATACAATAATTGTGATATCTCATAAGAATCGCAATGAAGATACAAACATTATCGACCGACTCACAGACCGAATTTTGAGAAGCACTGATTAGGAAATCCCCAATATTATAATAATCTGTTAGAATTTTATTTTTACGAAACCATAACTTACCCTTTAGAGACAGTCAAAAGCTCACAGGTATTCAATTTTTTTGTTTTAAGTTTCGGAAACATTCAGATATACATATGTGCAATTCTACTCTGATTGAAAATAACACAGATTTTAATTTATTTTACATTTTGTTTATTTATGTGAAAGAGGATATTCTTCAAAATGTTCTTTCTCCTTTACATTCACTCTTGGAATCCCAGTAGAGGATATTATTAAAATCAATTGAAAAACACCCAAAAGGGTTATCAGCAAAAGAAAATCAATTCAAGGCTTTACCTTCTGGATCCTTTAAGGTTTTATTTAATAGAAAATTACACATCAGTTCAAATAAGATACAATCGTAGTACGGATGGTGTGCAGAAATAGATGTATCTTTTATGTGAAAATTTACACCTAACCCCTCAGATCGTAACACACTCCTTTCGAATATTCGATCTTATTTCGATGAAAAAGTATCTCTCTCTTCTTGTGCTATACAGAGGATATATTTTTTCTACAGAGGAAATCTCTATGATTTAAGTGCATCTGTTGATTTTTTTTTTTTTTTTTTGAAAATCCCTTGGCTATGTTTAAGATCCTTTATGAAATACGAGAAACATGAAATACGAACAAAGACAAGGTATACAAGCAGGATACATACATGTATATAACTATGTTTCCGATGAAAGATTTATCTATGTAGGAACGAACACTATCTAATTGTATCCCCTTCTAGGGGGTGCCAGGCGGTCAGAAGTGAATTGTAAATGGGGATAAAGCTTCTGTAAGGATTATCTATTTGTTAGAGAGAAAACGTATTTTGTTATCGAGGGTACTTGTATATAGTTATAACTACTATCATCTTTATTTTCCTTTTGAAAAGAGTATCTATTTTATTTTTCTTCTTTCGCCATTAAAGATGTTATCTTAAATATCACCAGGAAAGTGCCAAAAATATGGGTGTTTGTGATGTATGTGGTACATAACTATTTTGTTTTTTAATTTGTAGTTCCAGATATGATTTTTTTTGGGGGGGGGTTGGGGGTGTATAAGCTATTTGGTGTCCCAGACAAGATTTAATTATATTTTGGGGGTAACTTATGAGCGTATTAGTGACACTATGTTAACTAGAATGAATTTAGCCTTGAAAGACGGAAGCATTTGCTTAAAATTTGGTACAAATAAGTTACTTATTTTTTGTTTATCTTAGCTGATTTAGAAAATGATAGTTAGTCAATTTTGAAATACTTAATGGCTGAAACAATTTTGATTTGAAAAAAATACTTAAATTTTTTCTGTAGTTCCTAATCTATTCCTGATATAAAGCGTTAGATGCTTACTAATTTCTATTTAAATAATTATAACCAAAAACCGCCGACGCGACTATATGCTCAACCAAATATAAATGTTACTATACTCTGTTCAATTTATATTTTCAGTACAGGGAAGATAAGATATTTGCCTTTCACACTTACTTTTATTGATTTCAATAAGCTATCTCCATTTCTATAAAGCTTTTCCATTTTCCATGGTTGCCGTAGTGAGCATTATAAATTGGCATATTTCTCTCACAAATGTCGGTAGGGTTAAGAATTGTTAGAGTAGATTTCATGAACAGAAACATGTACTTACATCTTAAGCTAAATCTAAAAAAAAATGAAACCAAATCCTAACAAAAATAAATCTATCGTTCCCTACACCAACAAGAAGTAAGATATTGGGCGTTTTTTAAGAGTTCCCCAGAAGGCCTAATCTATTTTAACGTGAAAATCAAAATCAAGAATCACAAAAAAAAACGTATAAATAAGGAACTTGTGTCCTTTGGAGAAGCTATTTTAAATGCAAATAAACACAGCACAAATGTATTATATTTATACACACGAAACCTTCTCCATTTTATTTCTATTTTCATGAACAAACTACATATATCAATGTATACCTTGATCGAGAATATTTCGAAACGAAATGGAACTTTTTTAAAAAGAAATGTTCAAATCTAAAAAAAGTTTGCATATACCCAAACTTGTACCCAACCCAAATTCTATATTGGCCAAGTAGGGGCGTTGGGCAACATGTCCCCTTATGCGCCGAGGTTTTTGTGCGCCGTGTACCTAATTACAAAAAACACTTCACACAAGCCAGATTTTTTTTCTGGCTTTATTTCCAATTATTTTTTTTCTAGCGTTTTTTTCAATTTTAGGAAATGAAAAAAACGCCAGAATTTTGTTTGGAAAAAAGGCAGAAACTTAAAAAAAATATGACAAGACTTTGCCTTTTTTGTTAGAAAAAAGGCCAGAATTTTGTATGAAGAATTTTCTGGCGTTTTTTTTTTTCAAAAAAAAAAAAAAAAAATTCTGACGTAATTTCCGGGAGCCGATAATAATTAATATGGAAAACTGCATAGCTAGTACCTACTTTTGTGCGATTTGTGGTTTTAAAAATGGTCAACCCTGATTAATGATCTTTTATTGCAATATAGGTTTGTACTTTAGGGCAGTTTTAAGTTAATCTTTTGTTTACCATAATATTACTTTAAATAGTAGCTTCCATACTACCCTTTGTTACAGGAACGAGTAAAGATTTTGATAAAAAAAAATCGGTCATATAACCTAGTAGGCATATTTTACATTTTGGTCGGAATAAATATTTACTGAAATTACTCAGCCAAGTAGAAGACTTAGCATTATATTTAATTGTGGAAAATAGCTTTTAACAGTCTTTAGTCCACAAAATTTGTGTTTCGTCCCGGCAATATCACTTGGGCTAATCAGTTGGCTAGAGATCGACGGGACGAATCGCAAGTTTTGTGGACTAAATGCCGTTCAAAGCTATTTTGAATCAATAATTACAAGAGTCCAATTAAATATAATGCTAAGTCTTCTACTTGGCTGAGTAATTTCAGTAGTATATAGAATTGTATTATAAAAAAAATATCTTCTTATTAAATATTTACGTATTTTATTATTAACGGTACCTGTGAAAAAACTCTAAATAAAAGGGAATTCCTAAATTTTCGAAAAATAATCTTTCGGATTAAAAAAAGTATTTTTCTTTAAGTTCAATATTTTGAAAATAGGTGGCCGAGATTATTATTGTTTTTAATTTATGTAGTTAAATACTAATGCCAATTTTTCTTAGATAAAAATTTAAGAAATTTTGTATATATAAAATCAAGTAAAAACGACTTTAAAAATATATATGTAAATGATTATACTAAAAATCTTGGACATACAATGTGCTCGAAAATAAGAGCAAGTACGTGCGATTCATTACTGAAGTGAATGGTGATCTTGGGATTTGAAGCCAAACACAGAACAGCATAAATTGACACATTGGAGACCAACATTATTCCCATCGCAAATGCCAAAATGAAACTTCATGTTATTTGTCCAAAATCAAATTAGTATTTGCTGACCCAAAAAACAACACCCTATAACTTATTTTTTTTTAATATCTTTTCCAAGCTGTTTCAAGGTTTTGAATAAACTTTTCAGAACTAATTTATTAATTCTCCATTCAAACTTAAATCGCTTTAGAAAAGTATCTTCATAAAATTTTATGCAAACGCCGTGAATTTCACAAATTGTAAAAGAAATTTTAAAATTAATGGAGAGTGCATAAATTGGCGGTAGCATGTTTTTCATAGTACATCTGTATGACACATTTTATATAATCTAATTAACACAATTTAACATTAAATTCAACCAAAAAAAATTACCTGAACCTTTTTAATTTAAAGCATAGACAATAAACAACAGCAATTTATTTCTCCATAAAAAAAATTAACCTGAAATTGTACCCTGCCTCCCTTCGAGGTATAAAAATATTTATTTTCGTCCTTTCACAAATACACTTTCTGCTTTAGCTTTGGGCACGTGTAATCCGACGTTTAACTCTTTTTTATATTCGTTTTAGAAGGGGAGGGGGATTAATGTTGGGCTTCTCAAGAATGCAATTATAACCATTAAAATAAAGGATAATTGACTGAAGGTGTATCTGCGTGAGTGAGTATCTTAATTAAACCAAAGTGGTTTGAGCTTCAATATTACATTATATTAAAACAACCGTAAAGGATTTTACACTTTCGTATTAGCAAATTGGTATAAAATTGTTGCTTGATGGGCGTAGCTTTACTTAAAAAACACTTAAAAAGTATTAAAACAAAAAAAGTCACCACAAAAAAAGATAACAATAAAACTCTTGATGCATTAATAAACAAAAGGATGAAAATTATTTAAGGACCCCCTTTAATATTAATTAAAAAAAAAAAACAAATGAAAATACTTGCGGTTAATTAATATAAAGGTTATTGCTAAGTGCCTTGCGGAAAGTAATTACATTTTTTTATTAGTCCTCCTCCTTTCCATTCTGTTCCCAACCGTATAATATCCTTTCGACAAAAATGTTGCTGACATTTTAAATAAATTCATCCATAGTGAAATTAAAACCTAATTGATATGGGTTTATTTTTAGCGATTTTTTAACATAAGTTTGATTTTTTTTAAAAATGTATTTTCAACTCTGCAAAGACGGAAAGTTCAGTCGAAATTTTCAGGATGTTTGATCCCGTTTAAGGCCAAATGTTTCCAATGGCTCTTCATGTATCTATATAATAACGAGTAAGTCAACAAAAGGTTGACCTTTAAAATATCACTTTATTTTTATCAATAAATTATGCGGTTGTCATTTAATTTAATTTAAAACAAACTTTAATTAAAATGCAAATTGTGAAAATTATTACCAAAAATAGTGAACATTTCTCGGAAGCGAAAAGGTCTAATAATGACAGAATTGGACCGTATTTGTATGCTTTGCCTAACGAGGGTTTAATTAAATAACTAATTAGCATTTATTATCTCTGCTCTGAAATATGTAGTTTTCAATAAGATTTTCGGGATTTTCAATACCTTTTTAGACCCAATCTGAAATTAAAATGTTGAATTTACAAATTTACGACGCAAAACACATTCAAATATGTTTAATCTAATAATTATTCAAATAAATTAATATTTTTGACAATTAATTCATATATGTCAACTACATTACACGTACATTTTACAACAGCCATTTCATACAACCACTACTCTATACCTGTACAATCATCATCTTCAGTCATACTAGCCTCCCACCGAGTCAACATAAACAGTAGAAATGAAAATGATGCAACGTATGTAATTTACGTTTGCAATAGGTATAGTTCATAGTGTGTTAGAGTAAAAAATAAAACAAGAGGAGTTAAGCAAATCCAAAGAAGGGCAAAACTTATAGATTCATTGTGATGTTTACAAGATCGATTTGGTGTTTATTTATTTATTCAACTGCCTACTTATCGTCGCCCTAGTATTGAAGTGCCATATACGCCAAATTGCATTTTTTGAACTGGGTATGCAGTCTTATGTTTTCGGGGGTGCTCCTTTCAAATCTGTTATCCGGTTTATTCCATCTCTTTTTGTTGCTGAGATATTCAGAATGGTTTTGACGTATACCTATCAAAATCATCAAGTTCACGTATTGTTTTGACGTAAACGCCAAATTTTGACATTTACGTCAACATTTTCATGCAATTTACGAAAAAATAGTTTGAGAATTGTTTTGACGTACGTCTTATTGTCTTTTAACGTAAGTCACGAAAAAACAAATGGTCGTTCACTATTGATCACAGTCTGCTTAGCTTTGTGAAGGAAGTGCTAAAACTGAATTCTCCAGTGCCCGATATGAATCCGGAACTTCTTTCGTAAGGATTTATAATTCAAATTGAATAAAGTTTTATTCAAATGTTTCACACGTTATAGATTAATCGACGGGGTGTGGTCCCAAATGAGAGGATTTTCGGGATGATGTAAATTATGATTCGAGTTCAAGCGGCTCAGACTTTTTTATAAAAAAAAATAAAAATAACACCAATTTTCTTGGAAACTTAAGAATAATATTTTAATACGAAGCGATGATACTATTATAGATCATGACTTTGTTATATAATCTAGCTTGCCACGGACTTTACTCAATATTTTGAGAAGTATTCCGTCTGAATATGACACTTCTGGTAAAAAGCTTGTTAAAATAATTTTAGTTCTTAATATATTTATCCAATATTCTTCTAAACAGAAAGTAATGTGCCTTCAAAAAATTATGCAGCTATACATTTTAACTAAAACAAACTATTATACGAAAAGCTATATTTGTTTCAAATTTCATTCAAGAATAATGCAAGTGATTTGATACATGAAATGAGCTCAATTATTTTAAAAACAAAATACTGAAAACAAATTTTTGAACGCCGAAAAATATATGTAATCATGAGTTACAAGTTATTCAGAAACGAAAGAAAAATATATCTTAAGAAAAATTTTAAATATAAAAAAGTCTTATCTTTTATGTCTTCGGAAGATAATACAAATAATTATTTAAGCTTATTGGGGCATATTCTTAGTCGCTGATAAACCCAGGTCTTACTAAACTACAGCTTAGGACAATTTAGTTGGTTTGATATTATTATAAGATTATTTACTTGTTTTATTACATAAATAGTTTCAAATATTTTGGAATGATAAACTTAAAAAAATAGAATCAACGTCCGAAAATTCAACTAAACCTGGGTTTAACTTAGACACAATTTAAAAATAACTATAAATATGCCCCATTATAATTAATTATTTATTCATTGAAAATGTTAAGTTTTTGTTTATTTTGAATTACAAAAGTGTGGAATTACAAAAATGACAAAGTACAAAAATGTATGAAGTCACTAAGGTCAAGTTTATTTTTTATTTTTTTCTATGTAGGTTTCATAACTTGAAGTTTTATATACTTTTTGAAACACTGTATTATAGTTTTAGATTAAAAAATGGACTGAGGAAACTGTAAGAATTTTGAAATAATTTTTATTATATTTTATTTTTCGTTTTAAACTGTGTCTTTTATTAAGAAGAAGCATTTAAAAAGTGAGAATCAGAATCTTAATTTAGTTTATAATTGTAATGTCGAATACGTTTTTTTGACGTACGTGTATGAAGAAAAGAAACTTCTGATTTTTATTGCGTATACGGCAAACTCATTTTGGATACAAATTTAAATATTTTGAAAACTAAAAGAGTTTCAGATGTCCAATAACATTTGTATATAAAAGAGAATTTTTAACTATATCATAGTAAACAATCAAAAAATGTCAGCGGTTAGTTTTTTCGCAAAGACTTCCAAGTATTTAAACTCGATTTCCCAAAAATGTAAGAATGGCGTATACGGCACTTCAATACTAGGGCGACGTTATGTCTAAGGCCGCTCCCTTACTTGTCGGGAACGTTGCCGAAGTGGCATGATCGTGCACTTTTGGCACTTTTTAACTTAAATGGCACTGTGGCAATCAAACGCCTCAAATGGCACTATAGGAATCGACGAGCAAATGTTTTCAAATAGGTATATCCAAGTTCATGATCATACTTCTAGATTAACCACATGGAAGTGCAACAGAATGGGTTGTTTCACTCTTAAATAACATTAAAATTAAAAAAACTTGCCAGCATTTCATACCACCTAAGGACTTATGTTAATTGATGCGTTTATTTATTTTCTTGTTATGCTTCGTTTAATGAAATTTTTTTTATCTATTAATTTATTATTTATTAATTTTGTGTTTATTTATTCTTATTATTCCTTAAATTTTTAAGGTGCAATAAATAAAATTAAAAATTACACATGAAATCTCAGATTTTTATTTTATTTTTTTGTTGGTGGCACCAATGGCACAAAATGGCACTTTCTGTTATGTCAGCATTGGTCCTTCTATTTTTTTTTCGACAATGCTGCTGTACTGTATCGTTTTTCTCAGTTTACTCGGTACACACTCGGTACCGAAACGTGATTGAATACAAACGACTACGAGACTCGCACATACCAGACAAATCAATAGGTGTTCATTGAAATATATGTATTTAGTGAGATATCGGTACCGAATGTGGTATCGAGAACCGAATAACCTCAGAGAAATGTTGCCTCTACCACATGCAAGTTGCCAATTTGTGGGGAATTCCCCAAAGTGCGGGGAACCTAAATTAGTTAGTTTTATGAATTTCGAGGGGATTGGTACAACGCGGGGAAAATGCGGGGATGGGCTGTTTCCAGATTTAAAAAAATTCATTTGCATTTTACTTGTTTTGCCTTTTGCAAACACACCAGTCGAGAGAAAATACGTTAACTGTTAAACTAAAAACAGAAATCGCCTACATTCTAACGCTGTAATATCTTTGATGCAAACTAGCGAATGAATTAAAAAAAGGCTGTAATTTGAAATTTGATCCATCAAAGAAAATGGTAAGCTAAGTTAACACGGTTGGAAGATCTTTCAATATTGGCAGATTTTTCGGAAAAAAATTCTACCAATTTTATATCACACCATCTAAACGTCCAATTTCATTTGTAAAAATTGACAGAAAAAAAAAATTGGAAGCTAATCGTCTGCCAGTTTTGTATCAAAAAAATTGCAGACTTCTTCCAATTCCAATAGTTTGAAATTGTCTAATCAACTACTCGTAATTTTTCTTATTTTCAAATAATTCCACGATTATCTGCCAATTAAAAATTTCCAATTTTACAATTTGGAATCGTCAATTATAATTTTTAATTGTCATATCATTTTTTTTGTTTAAATTGTAGGAGGAAACAACAAAATTAATTTATTCGCTTTCGGAAAAAATTTGAAAAGTGTTTTTTTTAAGAAGAAAAATGGATGCGGAAATAAATAAGAAGCTGCGAAGAAGAAGTTTTCTAAAAAGTAGGTCGAAAATTATTAGATATAGTAGCTATTTACATTTTCATATATTTTTTTTTTTTCAATTTTCTATATTTTTAAAATTTTTTCTTTTTTCGACAACTAGCTATACTTTCACAAATACATACTTCACTTTTTTCATATTTCATATTCTCTGTCATCTGTCAAGAAAATTGTCTTACAATGAGTCTACCAATTTTTTGTTTTCTAAAATCTTCCAACAGACAATTTTAAATTGGAAGACAAAAAATTGTCGGCAATTGTCAGCCAATGTTCTACCAATAAATTAGCTAATTTTTTGGATAAAATCAACCAACTGTATAAACGGATTTCATTTGCCTACCTGTCAAGCGATAAGCTGTCAAAATCGATTGAAGGATGCCTCCGATTTAAATGGATTAAACCCTCTACACAATTTATATTTAATCTCAGAAAATTAGAAATTTTCCAGATTTTATTACGTATTTGCTTCACATAAGACTCCACGACCCACATTTTTCTTACCAGCAAATTTCTGAGATATACCATACTCTATCTTTACAATCTGAGTACGCGTCTTATCATATATAATTTTACTACCAAAAAACACGAAAGAAACCACGACTAAAGATGAGACCCAAACCGAGACCGAGACGAGACCGCCCATTTAAATGTTCACGAGAAAAAGGCGAGCCTAAGATCGAGACGAGACTTGGTTAGGCGAGACAGAGACCAAGACCGTGACGAAAATGAAATTTTTCAATGTTTACGAGTCCAAAACGAGACTAACAATAGTCTCGCATGGTCTCGTCTCGTTGCAAGCCCTAGTTCAGCTCCTTTGGCCCAAATGCATGCAGACGAGCAAACGACGAAAAAATAATAAAATAATGGATACAGATTTTTCATGTCCTTTTCGGCCATTATGTAACCTTTCACTAAAAACTCAAATTTAATTTTTGAATAAATTCATAACATTCCCAACAAATGATTTATAAAAAAGGAATACATTTTGCTGGTACATAGGTACTTTTGATTTATACAAATACAAACTTTTATTAATTAAATTAACAATCCAATTAGCCTTAGCACGATATTCTATCATAATTTTATTTTTGACCATAAAACCAAGATATGAATTATTTTCCAAATTAAAATCATATCAAAGGATTCACTTGTTTTTTTAGTTCGTCCTCAAGTTGTGTCGAAAGTTTTTCAATTAAAAATAAACATGCACGACTAAGCAGTAAGCACCACTGATGGCAATTCATCGGATAGGTCCTCTAGAAATAGCTATAAAATTGGAGGTAGCACACACAAAGACCTTCTATATCTAAGCACATAGTGAGCTCAAATCTCTCCGGGCCAGTATTTGTATGAATATACATAGTAAAGTAACTTTTTCAGTAATCCACTATTTACGATAATAATATTAATAAAATAGAACTCACCCATACAAACACCTAAACCACTCGCGATTGGAAGTTTTGTTACACATTGCAATGGTGGTTCACAGGTCCCTGAAAATCCTCCTGGTCCGCCGCAAGTTTCTCCCAAGGTTTTCGCACACATTCTGCAGCATCTACAAACAAACAAAAATATTTACAAGTTTTCAAAAGTTAATTTCTAGCATAATAATGTTTTACGAGCAACAGACAAAATAATTATTATCATTGTTTTATTCTCATTAAAACTTACTTGCACGGATCCCATAACACCATGCCCTTGCCAGGACAATCCAATGATCTTATAACGTCGCATTCCTTTGGATTACAAAAGCACTTCAAACCATTTACAACTCTACTACCAGCGGCTACCATAATTAACAAATAACAACACAGATATATCAAATAAGTTCGAAAATTCAGCAAACAAAAGTAGCCCGTTGCTGACATTGTTTTTTGGGGTCAAATGTTGTTGCTTTTTTCTTTTCTTTTTTTGAAATCACCTTTAGATTAACTTTTTACATTTTCTGCTGGAGTTTTAATTTAACGCAATTTTATGCGTGTAATGTGGAGTAGATGTGTTAGGAGTTTTTCAGACATTTTGTCCATTAGAACGGATTTATCTGAAAGGAAAAAAAAATAAGGCAAAAATAGGTAAATAATTTTTATTAATTTTTAAGATTTTTATTAAAAAAATCTTATTTTAAGTCTTATCCTTTCATTTATTATTTCTTTTGAAATGTTAATTAATTATGTTTGAAAAAATATAACATTGAACACAATTTGTTTTGCATTGAAAATTCAACTGCAAAAAAATACTGAATAGAATTAAGTATCCATACACATAATGGGAAAACTTGAGAATCTTTTTTGCTGGTGTTTCATTTTAATGTTTTTTTGATGAAATATAATTTGTAGGGGTAGTTGCTTGTCTGTATTCTATAGTTGCCAAGGGTAAGTGAAATAATAAACCTTCCAACTATGTATAAAGAAATAAAGAAGGGAAATGTTGAATAGGTATGTGCTTATTCAAAATGTTTAAAGTCTGGTTGAGCATCAGGACTCAAAGAAAAATTATTTAACCAAATACTAAAATAGGATGCAAAACAACTTTATTTTCTTAGAAATACAGGTTGTGGCGAAACAACTTCATTCTAGAGGCACAATCAGAGACGGAGACCATAGCAACTGCAAATTGTGTTGAAATGCGAAATCCCTAGATATGTTCCATCACTCAAGTGCTATAAGTCAGTAGCACACGTCTTGTTTCTTGAAGTTTCGACGCAAATGAAAATGATTTTCACCAATGAAAAACGAAATGCACGACCGCAAGTTTTTGTTCTTAGTAGTAATACTAAATAGATTTTTTTAAAGTTATTTTTTTACTGAATATTTTATATACATTATAGAGGTGGTTAACGAATTTAAATATTTAGGTGTTCTTTTTCATAGCAATCTAGATTTCCGTCCTCATGTTAAAGATAAATGCTTTTCGGCAAAAACTGCAATAAATCTTATATGGAACAAAATCTTCTGCAACAAATACATACATCTCAGCTAAATTTAGTGTCTTTGAAGCCACTCATGCTTATGCCAACTCATGCTTATGCTATGCCAGTCAACTTTTTGGTTACCAAGTTCTCGATGAATTTGAGATCGTACAACGCTCCTTTTTTAAACGAATTTTTAAACTTCCAAATGCTACACCAAATTATGCCATACATGTGGAATCAGGTATCCCTCCAATCTATCTTAAAAATCTTAAATATAATGCCGACTATATAATAAAGGTAATGCAAAGGTCAAGTGAAAATCTTCATAAGCAAATGATGGATTTTGCATTCCGAAGGAATTTGTCTCCATTCAAAGAATGGCAGGAGATAGCAAATGCACACAGATTTAATCTAAACCTTAGTGCAACTTCCCTTGCTAGTTGGAAAGGTTGGTTTTATGATTGTATTGCAATTGTCGATGATTCATTTTATCTCAAGTTTTTGAAGAGGGCTCAAACCTCTCCAAGCAGATTGGTCTATAAGCAACTAAATCACACTCTGGTTGTAAACAATTACTTTAATAGTAAACTCTCTGCAAATCAAATAAGTACTTTGCTTAAGGCAAGGACTGAGATGCTAAATTTGAATTATAAACCTCACAGAAATGATAATCCTAGGTGTAACCTTTGCAATCGAAATGAAATCGAAGATGTCAACCATTTTTTAGCCGTTTGTCCTATTCTGCAAGAGCTTCGAAGACTCTATTTCTCAAAGAGCTTTTTAAATAACGAGGAAGCGAAACAAATTTTAAACGGAGAGTGCGGTTGGAAGGTCCTTATCAGTTTTATTGATCATGCCTTAGATTACCGAAACAGTTCTTTAGAGTAAATTCAAAATTTTAAATTTATGTATGTATATTTATCTATCCTTGTATTATTTATTTATATATACTTTAAGCTTATTATAATCTTAAACTTTCTTTTTTATTTTTTTTTTATTCTCAATAAATGTCAATTTCAGGCAGACGGCAAAAATATTTTGCCATGCTAATGTTTTTAAAATTATTTTAGAATAGGTATATTTAAAGTTTTGGTTAAATAAAGAATTCATAATAATAATAATAATACATTATTTTTTAATGATAAATTTAATTATTTAAAAAAAAAGAATCTTTTTATTTTTCGGATCATAACTTAACGGTAATTCTGTGTAGTATACCTATAAGTATTTATAACAGTTAGGAATCTGGCACCATCTCTAAATCTAAAATCCGCAAAACCCGAAATTTCCAAAAAACCAAAATACAGAAATCCCATAATGGCCAAAATCCCGCAATCCGAAAGAATATAGGTGTACCTACTCTTGTCAAAAAAATGCACAACTGGATCGTACGTACCTGACCATTTTATTTCAAATTCAAATGCGCTTTATTAATCTTAATCAAAATAAGTGTTTTTGAAAGCCATTTTGAATTCAAAAAAAAATTCTAAGAATTTCCATTGAAAAATTAAATTTTTTGATCCACTCTGTTTAGAAACTTAATTTTCTGTCATAATTCTATTTTAGATGTAACGTAATTTCATTGAATGTGGGCAAGGGACAACGAAGTTAACATTTTTTGAATCCGGTCCCGTACCTGTATAAATACCTCCCCATAAGGACCTTCTAATCCAATTAACTTTACCGTTGCCGTCGCTTAAGCTGTGATCCGTGGTACAGGAATTTTATTTCACCGATTTCAGCGAAGTATATTTGGTTAACCGATGGCTCTAATTTTGGTCCGTTGGGTAGGTATTTCAACTAAAGGATTCATTCTTATCGATGGGATCATGATGTTGTCTCGAATGACAAAAATGTCGAATGCAAAAAATCTCGAAAAAAAAACTAATTTTTAATCTAGAATGCAAAAATCTACAATGCACAAAAATCTCGAATGAACAATAATCTCGAAAGACAATATCTCGAAAAAAAATTAAAATTCGAGATTTTTTTTACCTTTAAAGATTTTACACTTTAATAAAAGGAATAACATATTTAGTTTATTTAATAGTTTTTTCCTTTTTTGGGAAAATAAGCAACAAAAAATCGATATGCAGAAGACTGTTGGGACTGCTTCATCCTTCACCATGCAATGGAAAGAAAAAAACTGTCGCCTGATCGAAGAAATAACTTTAAAAGTTTCGTCCATCAACCAAACTCTTGAGGATCCCAGCAGTAGGAGACTCTCCACTGTTCCCAAAATAATGAATTTGTTTCCATAGTAATCTTTTTCAGATAAGACACAAATATTTCCATCGATGTACCTGAAACAAGTACCAGACAAAAAACAACCAATTAACGTATCACGCTCTCAAATGACAGTGGTATTGTAACCTCCTCTCAACCCAGGGGTCAATTCCCGATCTGTAAAGATGTGAAGAGATACATTTTATCACGCTTTCACGTCTAATTCGATTCTCGATTCGTGAAAAAGTGAAGTTAAATGCCAAACATTTTTCATATGATAATTTTTTTTATCACAGTCAATTGTTTTGTGAAGAAAATGTTTCTAATCGAATATAAAGAAGAAAAGTAAGCAACAATTATATTTATACACACATTTATTTTGGTAGTAAGTTATATTTGTGTTAATTCGAGTAAATAACGAAATTGTTAAATCAACAGATTCACAACAGCCAACGCGACTGTGCTCATTCCCGCGACAGATCGTTGGAAACTACCCATTGCAAAAAAAATGCAGAGCACTTTACCATATTTAAATGGCTTTGAAGCTCACTTATAAGTTGAGTGTTTTTCAAGAATGAAAATCCATGCGTAAATGTTTTGGGAATCTATAAAGTTCAATAAAGTGCTCCTAGTTGTAACTTCGAATAGATTCTGCCCATCCCGAAGGGAAAGCCTCAATATCCTCACATGAAAAAATAATAAATCTTACTCAAAACAGAGATACTATTGAATATAATATAAAATCCACAATTGTTCAGTTCGATGTCTTCTATTAATTTATTAAACGAATTATTATACCGGACATTATTCTAAAGCAAATTTAGAAACTGAAATGAAATATTTACCTTTCCTAACAAAAAATCTAATCAGAAATGACAGAATTTATCATTTAGTACTTTTTAGTACAAACTTTATCACAATGAGTTCTAGAATCGCATTAGGCGTGTGCTTGAAGTTGGAAAATGATAAACCTCTGTTAAAACTGAAATGATATTTTTTTTTCACTTCAAAACTTCACAGATCGGGAATTGACCCCCCGTTGTCTATGTGCACACCGAAGCTTACAAGACACTACTTCCTTTTTAGCAATCTTCCGATATTTCAAGCCAGTTATTACTTTCAATCTAAAATTAATATATTAATTCTAAATTTTTGCATTCTGGATTTTTTTTCGATATTTTCTCCATTCTAGATTTTTGTTTTCGATGTTTTAACTTTTGAAATTTTTGCTTTCCAGATATCGTTGTAAACCCCTTATCGATTTATCTCAGTAAAATCTCCGAAATCAGGATGAGATTTAAAAAAGAATGACTAACAATGCGCAAGAAAATGAGACGGTAGCATGGCATGATACACAGTACGCATTTAGTATAATTATAAAACCATTGGCCAATTCAATGGGACGAAACTTTTTACGACGAGATTTAAGAAAATAATTTCTTATTTTCAATTACTAGATTTCTTATTTTAACGTGCCGTGAAGGAATGAACGTATTACGAAAACTCCATAGAACATTTTTGCCCTTAACTCCGCAAAAGAAGTTTTACTTCAACAATATAAATTTCAAAACAGAATTTCCAAAAAAAAAACGAACACTTGTTTTCTAAATACTGAAAATTTTGGTATGCAATTTTAGAATTTGAAGGAACTATAATTCTGAATGGCTTATTTTTAAAAAAGGAAGGACATCTTTTATGATATTTCTAATGTAATATCACTTAAAATATAATGCACGACTTTGATCCTGTTTAGTAGGTAGGTAGTCTAGTTATCCTAGAATAATGAATTGTCGAATGGATGATGCAAGGAATAGCTACATAGGTTCCTGCCTATACATGTGTAATTAAAACCAGGTTAATTTAGGTGCAATATGCATACTTAAGATTCATGTGATTTTTAAAGATACATAATATGTATACATAAATTTATCAGGGCCTACGTTGTATGTAGTATTCAGTGACGTATGCAAAAATATGTATATAGAGAAAAGTAATAAGGTAAATAAATAGATAATACACATATTCATAATTTGAGGTAAAACAAAGATACCATTTGAATTCCTGGATAAATGAGATATATAAAAAAATTTCAAAAATCGTTTTAGTGGTTTTTATTTTTTTATGTCTGAAATTTTAAAAACATAAAACATTTAAAAAAAATGAAACGTCGTTTTGAAGCTATTATTAGTATACATATAGTGACGAGCAAAAGTGGACACATGTTTTCAATCATTTGAAAATTCGATTAAAACTTAGTTTTGTGAACAGGGAGGAAATGATTTTTATTTTTTTTTATTTTGTGTATTAAACTAACATTTATTACTTCAATACAAATTTAAAAAAAATATTGCATAATATAGCAAGAAAACAAAATTTTGTCCGTTTCGGGATAAAGTTTATGTTTTAATATTTAGTACATAACTCTTTGTTTTTTATCACTTGTGAACAAGCCTTGGCTTACTCTCTACTAAATTCGCAAAGAAATTGCTCAGGAATTCGGCTTCATTCCACTTGAATTCGATTCCAAAGCTCATAAGTGTTAGATGGATAGTTTTCATATTGCCCTAACCGTCGCTTTACAATTGACCACAAATTATCAATTTTATTAAGGCATTGTTTGACATTCCTAATTTCCGGGCCATTTTTGACAATTTAAGATGTATGGTTTGGCGGTTCGCATCTTGTTGAAAAATGATTTCTGACTCTCTTTAGCCAGTTGTTGACACAAATCTGAGTAGATTGTTCCTTAAGATGTAAACATGTTTTTCCTTATTCATTATCCCTCAATTCTTACTAAAGGCCCATCAGAACTCCACGTGAAACATCCCCAAGCCATTACCAAACATCCTCCATGTTTCACTGTTTTATGAACCTGATGTTGCTGAAGGTGTTCTCCATGACGTGACACATAATACGATCTGCCATCTGCTCCTACTCGATTGACGTTTGTCTCGTCAGACCAAATTAATTTTTTCCATTGGTCAATTGTCCAGTTTTTATGACTTTTGACAAAAGCTAACCTTCCCTACAAATTTCTCGATGAAAGTAGAGGTTTCTTGAGTTTCTCTTTCACGATTAGCCCAATTCTCTTTCGAGCCCGCGTGCAGTCCATTCAATTACTGGCTTTCCTATGGTTTGTGCTGCTGTCATCGGTGTTTTAGATGCGCAGTTCTCTTTCCATCCTTCTTGCATTCAAGTCAGGGAGAAATCGTTTTCTTGGTTTTTATAACATGAACTTCAATGTTTTTATTTTTTTTTTTAAATTAAGCACTGAAGTTTTTGAAATATTTAAAAATTAGTGATATTTTCCGCGATTATTTTAAAAATGATTTCCTCTCTGTTCACAACGATCTAATCAATTTTTCAAATGATTGAAAACACTTTTCACTATTGCTCGACAATGACATATAAAATAAAAAATTAAAATAAAATTATTTATTTTTTAAAAATTTTATTAACACTTCCATTGAGCATTTGCATAAAAAAATTATTTTAATCGGTTCATCCAATGTTGAGAAAATCGCAAATGTGAAAAGTGGTTCTATGTTATACCGTTACTAATTACGTAAAATAAAATATTTTTCTACTCAAAAGTGGGCTTTACTAATTTAAGAACACACACTTTTTTTTACCAAAATGCAATCCAAAAATTCTTTTTAACATTTGTATGGGAGGTACCGTTGTTTTTTGGTTAAGGAAAATAGTTTTTTTAAGTATTCAATATAAAGTCAAAAAAAAAAACAAATACGAAGTTTTGAGCACATCAATTTTTTTTTGGATTTTTTTTTTAATTTATTTTTTATTTATATTTTATATTTATATTTAAAAAAAATTAGAGTTTTCAAAAAAAAGTTTTTTTTTAATGTCAAAAAAAAATTGAAAAATTTTGGCTGCCAATAGTGTTGAAACTTTCTAGGCGCTCAAATTAACCGCTTCCCAGAAAATCGAAAACAAAAAAAAAAAGAAACAGTTTTACCAGAATTACCAAAAAATAAAATTTTTCTTCAAAAAAAAAATACCAACATCTGCGAATTGAAAAGTATCATGAACTCAGTAACACTTAAGACCATTAATTTATTACAGTCCTATTAATAAAAAAAATGGTTAGTCCACCACAAGTCCATGACTAACTTTATTAAACCATAGAATAAAAGTTAATCTGCGGCCATACAATTAATACAATTAGGCGTCTAAATTAAACCTGCTAGAAAAACTTTAATAAAATAAACGTACCAGATATTGTTCAACATTTTTTTCTTTTTTGTCTTTTGTTTTTTTGGCATAAAATTTTCTGCCATTAAAAATATTTTTACAGTGTTTGAGAAGTATTGTAAGTAAAGTACTCAGGTAAGTAAGAAAAAAAAACAACAACAAAAGAAAAGCTGATAAATTAGCAACGAAAGGTAGATAGGCATCATCAGAAATAGCAGGCAGAACATAAATAATGTACACATATACACACACATGTATACATTTGTCAGTTACGACTATTAAGAAGAAATTAACTGGAAAGATTTTTAAAGCGAAGAAAACAAAATGAAAAGTCTCTGTTTGTGTTTATTAAAAGCGGATTTCAGCATGACAAAGCATAATGTACAAATACATTTATAAAGTATACAGACAAGTGCGTCAAGGACGAACCTATTTTTCTTGCCTTTAAATAATACATAATACAAATTTTGTTTGAAGATACGAGTAAGAAAATAAATAAAATATACAAAATGGAGTATTGGAAGGAAACCACCGAAAAACGTATATATACATCTTATGAGATGAATTTACCCAGATTTAGATGAACGATTTTAAGACAAATTCTTTAAATTAAGCTACAAGGGGGAGGGGGGGATAATGTGCCATACGAATGATTTTCGCAAGTGGCTGTAAATTTAATTTTGACTTGTTATTTTTATATATATATATTATTGATACATTTTTTTATAATGATTCGCACACTAAAGGGGTTTTGATTACACTTAAAATGACGAAGCATAATGCGAGCGTTAGGAAAGTAGAGAAGGATGAAACAGGAGATACCGATGCACATTGGTTTTGAATTTCTGAATGTCAAAATGGGAGGGGAAAATAGATCCGAGTAATGCAACTGGTTATTTCGCTCGAACAATATTTATAAAAATAGCGATAAAATAATGAGCGACATATAACATTTCGACGGTTTTCTAGAGATGTAAGTGCTTCCATTATAGTCCTATCGCATATCATTCTTAGAGCGCTATTCTGAGTTCTATCTAAGAGGCTCAAATGAGTTTTGGCAGCTCTTGCCCAAATATGCGAGTTACACTCCAGCTGCATGTAGGCCTTATGATTGCAGCCAGATAAGAAGGGGAGAAGAATTTCTAGCATCTTCGAAGAAAGTCCAAACACTTTGCACCGTTCTTGGCGACATCGAATATGTGGTCGTTCCACAACAGGTGGTCTGTGATGCACTTACCAAGAACTGAAAGCTGATCGGTTTCTTCAATGCCAGTGCCGCTCATGGATAGCGGCATGGGGGTGGGTTCTGCTTTAACGACAGAAGACAGCACTGAGTTCTTGAAGCAATGCTGTCGAGATAAGAATTTAATGAGCTTATCATACGCTGCCGTTCCAGTTCCATAGACGAAGAACATGGAGGCGATTCTACTGAAAACGAATGTGAAAAGCCGAGAGTACTATCGTCAGCAAAACAATTAAGTGGATTAGAAGTAACAGATAAGAGATCATTAGTAAAAATGAGAAAAAGGGTCGCAGACAATACGGAGACCTGGAACACACCAGCATTTATTTTATGAATATCAGACTTGAAACCGTCCAATACAACTTGTATTCAATGGTCCGAAAGGTAATTTCTAATCAAACGAAGAAGAGATTCATCGATACCAAATGCTTCGTCCAGATATTTCTTAAGCTGTTAATTAATCATTGTTTCCATGACCTTGGAAAGAAGGGACATAAGTGCAATTGGACAGTAATTAGAGGGTAAAGAAGATTCTCCTTATTTTGGGACAGGCTGGACAAATGCTGTGGGAGGGATACTATCCGGGCCAGCGGATTTGTGTTTTCCAAAATTGTGTATATTATATAAAATAAAATTTCCAAATTCAATATTTAACAAATTTATAATTTTTAATTTTTTTATTGCAAAATAACATTTTCCAACTGATTTAATTTGAAATTTCACAACACACTTAATTCACTTTAATCTTTCTGAAAACATAACTCAACGGACTACCATCCGTCATACCTCTTCATTGGTGTCTTCCAAATTTTTGAAAAAGATCCTAGTCTTTGGCTTCGATTTCGAGGAATTTCCTTTCCACCGTAAGAGGAATTCAGAACTCGTCGAAAACTGCGGTAAATTAAATTTTGTAGGTGGTTGTCCTTACTAATACCGTGTTCTATTTTTTAACGAACCGTTATACTTCAAACGCAATTAAGCCATCAACACCCATAAATGTATCCAACAGACCGACCCAGAGTGTACCTTAACGATATACATATATGAGTACCTCAGTCGCCGATCTGGAGCCAAAAAACAATACCAGCATCCGTCAAGCAAAATTAGAATATATTTATTTTTATAAATTAATCTTTAGTGTCTTATAATTCACATTTGGTTTTTCCCAAAATTATTATAAGTAAAAGTAAAATCTCTATAGAAAGCCCATCGTATCATATCTTCAATTTTTTTTTGTAATTTTTATTTAAAAAAAATACGTCCGAATAAATTTCGCGTTTGAATTACGACCGGTGAATTTTTTGGCCCTAAAGAGTAGTTTCCTTTGTTTTCATTACCTCCTTTAAAGTAGTTAGATTTGGGAAATTGATTTCTCCTAATAAATTTCTTGTGCATTGGTAGCCCGTTTAGAAAAGACAGTCGTATTTACCTAGTGATAAGATCGTTTTTGAAATCATCATTAAAATTGATAAAAGGAGAAAGTTCTTCTTCCACACCCAAATTTTAGTTTACTTCCTTTGGGAAAACCTGAAGATATGACGAGCTACTTTAGCCGTTGGAAAAATCATCATAATTTATAGGTCGGTTTCGATAACCCGGTTTTTATAATCTCGTTTTTTAAAATACCGGTTTTAATTGAGTTTTTTTGCGACCTTTAGTCCAAATTAATATGCGTTTTGCCCAGGTACTACAGTTGGGCTCATCAGTTAGATGCTGTAGTACCTTTCTAAGACGTAATATATTAGTCGATGGCTACCGACACAAATAAAATGTACAGCTTTTAAGAACTGTGAATTATATTCTTCTAGGGGAATTTGGTCGAACTCAGACACCTACAATGTAATATCCGTGGCATGGCTTGTTTAATTTTAAGAATAAATGCAAAAAATTTAATTTTAAGAATAAATGCGAAACGCATATTAATTTGGGCTAAAGGTCGCAAAAAAACTCAATTAAAATCATAACTACAGTGCACAAAATAAGAAACAAAAACAATACCTACGTATGTAAATGCGTTTGTACTGTTTTTGTTTTTTCATTTATTCTTAAAATAAGATACCAGTTATCTTATCCCACTTCTTATAATTTTTCACCCGCATTCTTATAATACCGCTCCCATTCTTAAAATCCCATAGTAAAAATACTATCCCGTTTTTAAAATCCCATTTATTAAATTTTGAAATCAACACAAGGTGCAAAAAGGACACCGCATAAAGGCAACCATCTGCTCAATATAGAATTAGGGGTGGGGTCGAGTTCGGGTGCATGAAAAGTGTTTTGTGACATTTATCAAAATGCAAAACGGGCCAAGCGGGATAAAATTGGATTAAAAAAAATGGATTAAAATTGATCGGGATTTTGAAAAAAAAACGGGATTAAGATACACCGGGACTTTGAATTAGAGGGATTTTTAAAGGCGGAATTAAAAAAAAATAGTATTTCAGAAGACGGGATTGTAAAACTTTTTTTTCGTGATTTTTGAAAAGAGGAATTTAAAAATCCTCCCACAATTTATAGGTGATCCGAAAATGGCGTTGATGTTGCAATAGTTACGTTATGAGTAGAGTCTCTTGCAGAAGAATCAAAATGGAGTGATAACACCTAAAAACCCGAAATTACCAATTTATGGTCTGCTATACTAGACCAACGTTAACTTCGTTGTCCTGGAGATGCTATCTGTATCATCTCTATATCTCGCAAGATAAATCATGCCTATTTTTTTATTCACTTGGCCGATAATATCCCGTCGTATTACGGAGTCCACAAACTTCCACATGAACGAGCTCAAAAAGCTCGGACAGTGCCGTAGATTTTGAAACATCAATTGTTGGACCGAGTTATCTCCCCTTTTGCAATTTTGAACTGGTCTGTCATATCTGATGGTGCCGGAAATTGTTCCTTATTGCTTTTTGAAATCATGTATTTACCAACTTTGCCAATTTGGATCCCCGCGTTTTGCGATCACTAATTAAAAAAGCTGTACAATTTTCACAACTTTGTTCCAAGCTGGGATATGGTGATGCATTTTGTTAACTTAAATTTTAAGATAGAAATTATGAGATACAACTTTTGAAAATTTTAGGAAAACATAAGTTTTAAACATCTTTTTTTTTTATTTTCCAATGAATAACACAATTTTACATAAGGACTTAATTTAATGAAAAAAATCTACGACTTTCTTTAAGGCCATATTTCTCCGTGCCAAAAATTCCATCAAAAAAATCCACAACCCAAATGCCAGCAATAAAAACAATAATTCAAAAGCTCCTTCAATTTCCTCTAACGATATTGTATGTGCAACACTCTTTTGCACACTGTTCATTTTTCTTAATTTATCCGTTACTGCAATATCATAGACTCTTTGCATGTGTCCATGATTGACCATTAATTCTATGAAATAATTCAGTTCTTCTGTCAGATATGAAAACTTTGGCAAATAGACACATACGACATTATGTAAAATTGGATCACGAATTTGAACGTACTGCCCATATCGTGTGGAGTCATTGGCTATAACCGTAAGATAGTTATCCAGATTTATTAAGGCGCATTTGCCATTGAATTTGTCGAATTCTTCAATAAGTCTCGCCAAGGATATTTCTGTCAGAATCAAGTGATTTACTAACTCAGGAATGTGTTTGATGAAAGGCAAATAAGTTGATTTGACTAAAAACTTGTAGCCCCCGGCCAAAGCCTCTTCGAAGTTCTCAGGAATTGTATGCATTGGCTGATTGTTCAGGAATTGAAATATTGAACCTTCATAGCAGGCACGAACTATGAAGATACCCAATAGCCAAGATATTATGAGAAACCGCGTCGGAAGAATTCCATGGTTATTCGAGCTGTTTGTCATCTTCTTCCAAAAGTTCCGGAAAATAAAATGTATGAATAGCACTGTCCAGAGCATGTACCAAGTTTCCCATGCGAACGGAAACAATAGAACCTCCAGGGAGCTGTAATAATTGGGCTTCTTCACGATAATTTGAACAGATGTGGTAAAGTAATCCCTGGTGCTGGCTAAATATTTCCTCCTAGTCTCAGTGCAAACTACTCCTCCAACCATCAAATCACCTTCATTATCTTGCATCTATAAAGTCGTAACTAAGAGGTCTGAAATTTGTAATCAATATGACAAAATTTGAACACTTACTATCTTGAAAGCGCCCCTTGTCGTTCCATTGGGAAGGACTTCTCCTAACCCTTGTGGGGATTCGAGCACTTCGAGGGTAAAATTCATAGCCTTCGACAAGAAGATTAAAAACTGTGCATCAATTCCAGAAACGTGTGCATCTTCAAGGAACACAAATGGTGGCTTATGCCACGTGAAGGCCCTAATTGGACACAACCATAGGTTTCTGCTTTTCCTCGGAAATACTGGTCGATGTCATTGAAGGTCTCCTTCCGCAAAACGATTGTAAATTGTTTTTGTAGTTTTACGGCAGCTTTTTACGGTAAATGGAAAATAGGTGTAAATTGTAACAATTCCATCAGAATTCTCCACAATTAGATTTACATTGACGATATGGTTTTGCAGACATAATTCAAGGATCGCATCGATGGCGTTAGTGCCTTCTTGGTAGTTTATGAGTAGAATATAATAATATTGGCTTAATCCATGAATATCGCGCGACGTTTTCCGTTGCCGTGTAATAAGATCCCTTGAAGTAAAAATAAGCAATTAACAAATTGGTAATTATTTTTCTTCTTCAGCCTAATACACACTCTAAAGAAAAATTTATGTTAGCAGTTCTACATTCCACAGTTTCTAATCGAAATCTTATTGATTTGCTGCGAAATTTAAAATATTGTGGAACATAATTAGTTTTCATTCCACATCGAGAGTGTACTAGGCCTCTTTTCCTAAATTTAAGTCGAATGCAACTCACCTGAACGAATTATATGAATCAACAATAAGCAATCGAACGTGAATATCATAGAAGGATTTACCAATCGACTCTGATAATATGTCAAAGACTACAAGTGACTTTATTTCGGATCTCATTATTTCATCGATTAAGTCTCCAGATAAAAACCGTGCTTGACCAGGTTCAGCATTGACACTTATTCGAATATTTCTTGCATAATTTACTGTTTCTTCATCAAATAACCGCGAAACACATTTTGCCAAATTAAATTTCCTATCACTCAGCTGCCAGTTATTGGCCAAGGTTATTCGAACTGAAAATGCCAACAAGAGTACTATAGATTGAAAAAGCCGACTCATTGCTTGAAAGTTTAAAACTCAACTAGGCCAATGGCATATTTTCTTTGTCCATTTGTATAAATAACTAGAAACATGAATGCAGATGGGAGTTTCGGTTATGTCAATTTGACACGAGAGATGATAAAACAAATTAGCGAATGGAAATGGAAGCCATTTCGATTTAATGCCATGACATACAAATGTTTAATGATAATAATTTATTTAAATTATTTTTTAAATCAGTGCATTATACAAGTACAGTAGACGTCCGATAAAGTATATCTCGGTAAAATAAAATATAGGTACAGTTACTCGTAAATGAACTCTTTACATTTTAAACAGACCACTCAAAATAGTGAACAAAAACAATACCGATTTGGTGACAACATATTATTTTATATCAGCACTATTGCATGCAGATTTGGTTATGAGACACTTTGCTCATCAGTAGTAGTAGTAAGTAATTTATTGCTTGATATCTTAATATTTCATTTACAAACATTTATAATAAATTTTAAAGCTTTAGCTTTGCCGTCAGCTCGTTTGGCAAATTTAAAAGATATAAGATATTATTATATAAATATACAAAAGTAAGAAAGGTAAGAATTAAGTTAACTATTCATATTCAGTTATAAGTAGCATTCGGTATTTTTATATGTCTTTTAAAAACAGGTACAGTTTTTTCCAAACACAGTAGTTTAGCAATGTAATTGTTTCTTGTAGGGTAAACATTTTCTGTCCAAAGTATGCAATTCGATGTTGTGCAAATATGGGACACACACTGATGAGGTGGAAACAATTTTCTTTAGCCTTAAGATTGCACAATGAACAAAACTGATTAAAGCTGTTATTATATGGAGTTCCATTTAGGCCAAGGACTTCACATCTTGTCTTAAATATAAGAGATATCTCTTTATACGTGAGCGCATCATTGAAATAGTTAGCTTCCATTAGGTTCAGCTTAAGTTGAGAGTAAAGGAATCTGCTTTCTGATTTCCTTGCTTCTTGTACATATGCATTCCTTACAAAATCCTCCTGAGCTTGAATTATTTTGTACAGCTTTTCTTTAAAGTGCAACAAATTGCTGTGATCTAGCTCCACCGTTTCACCACAAGAATTTCCTAAATTCTTCCACCTAGCCACCCACCAATCCGAATTTCGCAGTTCGTACAGGGCCATTTGTTTGGTCAACCGATTGTCCTGATGCGCCAGTGTTCCTACGACGTAGTCTGCATTTAACTTAAGCGTGTATGTGAAAATTTTAGTTAGGCCTGTTTCGAGATATAGGGCATAGTTCGGTGTTTTAATGGGGAGGTTGGACAGATTCTTTAGAAAGGACCTTTGAAATTTTTCTATTGCCTCAAACTCATTTGTTTCCCAAACTTGGGCAGCATTACAAGACTTTATAACAGCATCAAATATTTTGTATTTTGCTGACAGTACAATACGCTGATTCGAAAAGATATTTTTCCATGACATGTTAAGTAAACTTTGCGAGGAAGCAGATTTCGATATAACATGTTCATTAAAGTCCATGGTTTTGTTAAGATTCACTCCTAGGTATTTGTACTTGCTTACTATCTCCAGAATATTTCCATTGAAAGTCCAACTATGTCCACTCTGACTCCGGGCATATCTAGAGAAAACCATTACTGCAATAGTCAGAGAGACGATTTATCATCAATTGTAAGTTCTCGGGGGTTTCTGAGAGAATCACCAAATCATCGGCATACAAAAGAACGTTTATGACCAGATCAGCCATTCGAACACCTCCTGGCAGACAAGTTTCAATATCATTGATGAAAAGTGCAAAAAGAAGAGCACTCAGAAGGCACCCTTGTTTTACTCCTGTGTCCGTTTCAAACCACTTTGAGAGTGTTGATCCGTCCCATACTGATGCTTTTGAATGGGCATACATTTCTTTTATTGCACGGATGAACTTCGTTGACATACCTAGCATTGATAGCCTATAAAAGAGCGCATTTCGGTTAACAAGATCAAACGCAGATTTGAAATCCACAAAGAACGCATATATCTCTTTGTTCCTTGCTTGTAATGCCTTAACTATTGACGTTAAAGTAAAAATGTGGTCCACTGTTGAAAAGCTTTTTCTGAAACCAGCTTGAAACTTAGTGATTATGTCATAAGCTTCAGTCCACTTTTCAAGTCTGTTTGCAAGCACGCCACAGAATAATTTCGCAATTACATTCATAAACGAGATGCCTCGATAATTTTCAACATTATTTGTGTCACCTTTTTTATGGATCGGGAATATTACAGTATTCTTGAAGGATGCAGGACGTCTTGTTTTTGTAAAACAACATTGAAGAGAGATTTAAGTCGGTAAATAAGTCCTTCTGCACCGTTTTTGAAAAATTCATAAGGAACGCCATCTTCTCCAGGAGCTTTTTCGTTTTTCGCTTTGAGAATTACAGCGTATATTTTTGTAAACGTGATTTCGGAATCTAGTATTTCATCAGATAAATAGGGTTCAGCGTAGGAAAATTTAACATCTGATTTGACACATAATATATTTTTGAAGTGCACCGAAAGGTCCTCTGCAGTTACTCCTATGCCTATTGTAAAATTTGAACCGTTTATCTTTTTCGTGACTTTCCAAAATTGTTTTGAGTCCTTCGTTTGACCAAGTGTATAGGCTAGTTGGTTTTCATATTCTGTTTTCTTTTTAAGACATAAGTTTTTATACCGTGTGTTTTCTTCTATATACAATTTTCTTAGATTTTGGCAGTTTGAATTTCGGACTGCATTCAAAAGGGAGAAGGACTTTTTTCGTGCTTTCATACATTCCTTGTCGAACCATTCATTTTTATATTTCTTTTTTCCGCTCGATATATGGTTGGTGTTTATAATCGATTTTTGTATGCATGCAATGAGTTGGTTAGAAAGTAATTCTGCTGTATCAAATGTATCGTTTAAAAGTGATAGGTTGTAGTCTAGTTTGTTTTGGTACGTGTTAAGTTCATGGTGTTTCCATTTAAGTCTGGGGATAAGTTGAAGGTTTCGTACAGTTTGACTTGTATTATCAGACTACTCAGCCACAATAGGCATGTGGTCTGAATAGTTTTTAGCCTGGATTTCAAAGTTACTTATATGTTCATGCCAATCGTTATTTATAGCGCAGTAGTCGTCTATCGATTTGCCTTGCCCTCCTATAAAAGTGTAATGACCTTCTTTATCTCCATCAGTACATCCATTGAGAAGTACACAATCATACATCTGTAACATATCGAGAAGATTCGTTCCATTTTGATTACAGGTAGTGTCCTTTGAATTCCTGTTATTAAAGTCTTTAGTATTATTTCCCGTTCTATGAATTGTAGTTACTTGTAAATTTACTGTAAAATTTACAAGTAACTTTGCTCATCATTTATGGGTTATGTAAGACACCCTCTTCAATACTCGGTATCTAAAGTAATTCTCACTATAGAAGAGAGTTTATAGTGAATTCTTTTTGTGTTATATTTCAATTGTAGAAACAAATTTAGCTAAATGCTAAAATAAGCTTAAAGACACACTTTTTTTTCAATTATGTTTCAAATTTATTCAACGGAATTCGACTTTGGAAAGCTTTTAAAGTCGTCCGCTCGAAATAGTGAAAAACCTTTAAGAAATAAGTGAACGTGGCTGGTTTTAATTAGTTCACTATATTGAGCGTCTACTGTGTTAGTGAAAGTACGTATGCCTACCTGTAAAAAATAATTAATAATTTTGTAAAAGCATTTACTAAAGTTTATTTTTTATTTGTCGTTTTCAATTCTATTATATTACGATACATTAAAACAGTTTCAGAAATCACAATGCAGTAATTTTTCAGCTTTATCATTTCCGCATACCTTACGGTGGTGTTCTGAGACTCATCGAAGGATAATAATTTTGTTGGTTTCGCTAGGTATTCTAGGATCGTCCCACAAGTGTCTAACAGTTTTGATTTCTTTACGAATGAGGAAATAACTTTAATTGTCATGTCTAGCTATCAATGAAAATATCAATATTTGTATCACCTATTTCCCTTTGCAACACTGTTTGCAGCCTTCAAACACGCAAGCAATTCCGTTTGAAATAGTAATAGCAGTAATTTGGAGGAAAAGTAGTATATTCAAGGATGGGTTATATTAGACACTAATACAAAGTCCGTCTTGGAAATGTCAGTTAATACTGTAGCGATACATGATTTCCGTTTTTGCATCTGTTTTCAATCCAGGTTGATCTCGAAGGGATATCTGTTTGGAATACTGGGTTAATATCACATACTATTATCAATTTGTTATTATTTGCGATATAGGTACTGTAGGGAAAGTTTTGCATTTGAAACAAAAAAAAACGAACTCGAGATTTTAATGAAACTTGACATTAGAATTATAGAGAACACGCAATTCCATCTGTCTTTCTGTAGAATTATCTACAGCCTAAGGGGCTGAAGCGATTTTCTTTAAAATTGGTATTTATGCGTCTTAGGTGATTGTCCAAAATAAATGTTTGAATCGTTGTTTAGTCCCTAAAATAACGGTACTTACCATACAAATTTTTCAACCATCTTAATTATTTCGAAAACGGATCTAACGATTTTGATCAAAATTAGTGTGTGTACTACTTTGGGTTTGCTCTAAATTTCGGCCAAATTTTTGTTTTAATATTTTATTTTTAACGGTATTCCTGCCATATAACCATTTTATTGATTTTCTACTTTCTCATAAGCGGCTGAACGGATTTCGATCAAAATTCTTATAAATTCAAAAAAAAATAATTTTTTTTGGCTTTTTGGAAACAAAGAAAAATTTTATTTTTTGAAAATTCAATACATATTTCGAAAACGGACGATTTTCTTCTGAAATTTTGTTTTTAAATTTATATTATTAAATATTTAAAATGTTCATACCAATTTTCTTTTTTAGAAAAAATTTAAGAAGTAGCTATATAAAAAAATTGGTGAAAAACGACTTTAAAAATAAATTTAGCCGTTTCTATTAGGAATATTTTGCATTATATGTAATGTAATCGAACATAGGAGCAAGTACGTGCGATCCAGTCGCGCACTTTATTTATTTAATTTTTTATGTACAACGTTTCTCTAACTTTCTTCTAAAAAAATTGAGATGGCAATTCTAACTATAAAATAAAATTACACACCCGTTTTCGAAATATTGAATTTTCAAAAAAAAAATATTGTTTCTTCAAAAATCCAAAAAAAATATTTTTCGAAAATTTTGATATGCAGTATGGTTTACAATTTAAAGGGAAACCAACATAAACATTTGGATCGAAATCTATCAAGTCACTTATGCTTGTATGTCAGGTATACCGTTAATAACAAGCTATGTAAACATATGTATATTTGACCAAATCTTAGACTCTACCCGAAGGAGTGCACACACTTTTTTTTTTATCAAAATCGTTATAGCCGTTTTCGAGATATCTAAGTTGGTGGAAAAATTTGTATGGTAATTACTGTTATTTTTGGTGCAAAAACCAAGATTCAAAAAATTGTTTTTAGACAATTACCTAAAACCCTTATAACCACCAAGTTTGAAGAAAATCGCTTGAGCCGTTTAGGCTGTAGATCATTCAACAGATACACAGACAAATAGACATACAGACAGACAGACAGCCCAGCCAAATAAACGGAATTGCGGGACCCACTTTTTTGCGGTGTTCATTGTCATCGTAATGTCAAGTGTGATTAAAATCTCGAGTTCGATTTTTTTTCCAAATGCTAAGCTTGCCCTATTGTACATTCATACATATATCACGAATAAAAAGATGGAACATTATTAAATGTGATTTTTCAGTGGTATACATCCAGATTGACAATATAATATTGTGCGATTTTTAAAATGTTCGATAATTTTTAAGTTTTTGTCTTAAGTCCAAATCTATTTTATGTACATTGAAGTTAAAGTCGCCACGCCACAAAAAAGGGAAATTCAAGAATTTTCACACAAATGTTATACATTTCCATTTTTTTTTCAGTTTTTAAAATTTAATGAAGAGTTAATTAACTGTGCATAAAAGCTGTAATATTTATGACACCATTCTATGGGAGTGTGTAAGCAGGTTGAATGAACTCGGCAGCACAAATTTTGTCACGCTTCATTCAACAACACGCTCATAAAGGGACATGAACCCTATATTATATCGTATATGTCGCTGATCAAAAATAGTATTAACACAGAAGAAGAAGTCAAAAATTAGACTGTAGATGTGTTGCCCTAATGCTTCCAAGATATAGAATCTGGAATAGCACCAGAAGGAGGATATAATATTTCAAGTATTTGAGTTTCATAAATGACAACACAAACTTAGAGGAAGAGCTGCAGAAATAGCAATCTCATTCCGCTCTGGATGGCTGAAGAGTAGGTGTAAAAGTCGTAATGCAAATTTTCAGATATCACGTCTTCTGGTATTGTGCCTGCCCGCTCAGGACCAGAAAAAAAAGAGAATACTTGTTTGACGAAATTGGCAATGCCATGATATGCAACTAAGACGTGCCATTCAATTATTCCAGAACGTAACGGGTTATCCATTTTACGGTTTCAAAAGTATAGGGCTTGAATTCGATATCTGCCAAACTAAGTTGTTAAACCAATTTTTTTTTCAGTTGAAAGTCTGACATGTACGAAAATGGATCGCTTAACTATCGCACAACGCATAAAAATTGTTGAAACCTACTACAAAAAATGGTGATTCTGCTACAGCCACATATCGTGCTTTAAGAGGAGATTATGGTTAACATAATCGTCCAACTACTCAAGCAATTGGCAAAATTGTGAAAAAATTTTAAGAGACTGGATTGGTTACAGATATTGTAAGGCCTGTGCATCATCGTTTCGCTCGTACAACTGAAAATATCGCTGCTGTAAGTGAAAGTGTTGCCGAAGACCCGAATGTGTCGATTCCTCGTCGTTCTCAAGAATTATTTATTTATTTTTTTTTTTTATTTATTTATTTATTTCATCAATATGAGATTTAAAATCTACAATTAGATTACTAAATAAATATAAATATATGTGTTCATTTTATTAAATAATTCTTAACTTAAATATAAATACTTAAAATACCTATAATTAAAAGTATGAAAAACAAAAATTGTTTTTTTAAATCATAATCTAAATTTAATAATCAATTAAAATGAAAATGCATTATTAAATTATTTCTCAAAGAAGATCTACTTAATTGAAAATCAAAGTCAACAAGATTTAATATGAGGTTTGTTTCTTTGACACAACGAGTTATTGGTTCATTTTTCGCATAGTTAACTCTGTGTTCATCTTCTCGAAACAAACAACGTACTCGAAGCTGACGTGATGGAGCATATAAGTTGATTAAAGACAACAGATAAGGGCATTTGATATGGTAAGTTAAAATATCACTAATAAACATCACAGAATAAATTTGGCGTCTGTTTTCAAGTGATTGAATTCCTAAAAGTTGACATCTAATATTATACGATGGAGTATCGATGTTCCAACCAAATTTCTGAATAGTGAACCGTGTAAACTTTTTTTGGACAATTTGAATTCTCTTAGAATGACTGATATAACAAGGGTTCCAAATTACACAGCAGTATTCCAAGATTGGTCTTACGTAAGACGTATAAAGCGATTTAAGCGCAAAAGGGTCTGTGAATTCCTTACTATTACGTTTAATAAAACCTAGCATGGAATTTGCTTTGGATACACTACTGTCTTAGGACTGTCTTACGGCAAATCATGGGGTATTTTGCATTTGGACTACACCTACATTCATATAAAGTCCAGCTGACACAACAACTGAAGCCAGCTAACCATTCACAACGTCGTAGATACGTCGGATGGGTGCTTGAACAACAGCCGATGGACGGCGATATTTCGAACAAAATTTTCTCGGTGGGTATGTTAATAAACAAAATTGTCGTATTAGTGGTTCTGAGAATCCTCAAGTAATTGAAGAGAGGCCATTACATCCACAAAAAGTCACTGTCTGGGGCGCTCTTTGGTCCGGAGCTGTGATTGGACCTTACTTCTTTGAAAACGACGATTGTTGCTGATAAAAATTGTCTCCTCGATATTCGTCTGTTACAACGATAGAACGACTGTAACCGTCAATTCGGAGCGTTATTGTCACATGATAACCGACTTTTTTACCTGCTATTGAAGAATACGACTCGGAGAATATGTGGTTTCAACAAGACGGTGCCACATGCCTAACAACTCGAGCGAATATGGCTTTATTGCAAGAGACATTTCCCGGCCTCGTAATTTCTCGTCGTGGCGATATCAACTGGCCACCAAGATCATGCGATTTGACACCGCTGGACTTTTTTTTTGTAAGGCTACACGAAAGACTGAATTTATGCAGATAAACCTTTAACTTTTGAACACTTGAAAACCAACATTCGTAAAGTTAGGGCTGAGATACCGCCCAATATTTGTCAAAAAGTGGGCGAAAATTACTTCAAAAGAATCGATGCTTGCAACAATTCGCGTCGTGGTCATTTAAATAATGTCGTGTTCCACATATAATGTCAACGTTCAAACTTTATAATAAAAAAGAAATATCATGAAAAAAAAATCTTATACGAGTATGTGTTTTATTTACGTTTTGCTTTTGAAACCGCATAATGTATAACCCGTATAAGGAAGGCACGTGTGAATGACGCGATTCCATCCACTACTTCTAATTTTACTTCTGCTATGTTAAGGTCAACATATCTTACAGGCCCAATTTCTTGTTATCCAATATCAACAACGTACAAATTTTTAACTTCGCACAGATCATATTCGGATATTGGTAATTATATTGACGGTAATTGAATCAGTGAAATGTCCTATAAAAATTCATATACATAATTAATTGCCCGAAACCATCAAGTCATTTTAGAAAATCAGGCATAAGTGGTTGTTTGCAGGAAGCTCTTAAACAATTCTTTCCGCTCATATGCTCTGACATTATGATTGTGGCGTCCGTCTCCCTATAGACCCCTACGCACTTCTTAAATTCGCTATAGGCCAACGTAAATAAATCTTAAATTAAATAGAATTTGCACACGAATTCGATTGAGCTGAAATGGAAATATTTGCTAATTTTGTAAGAAATACATTCCCCCAAGGAAAATAAATTCTTTCAAAACATTCCTCTTCATCGCGACTTAATTTTTTCTACTTCATTACCCAAATATTTTTTTTCAGAGTTTCCTGATTTCCACGAACGAAAAAAGTCCTACTTAGGTGCGATTCTTTTTAAATCATAAAAGGACTTCAATGGTGATAAATTGAATGAAAATTCTTCCCTCAGGACAGGTCTCGCCCTCTTTCATTAAGTCAAATTCACGATAATAATAATGCCTCTCTTTGCGATCATAAGTTCCTCAAGTCTCATCTGCTCATTTCGTGTAAAGTGTACGGAATTTATTAATTATGTAAATTTTTGCTATTTAGGTGTGCGCGCTTGAAGAAAAAAAAAACAGAAATGAGCTATACGTTCCACACATTCCTTAAGCTAAAGTGCTTTCGAAGGTGAAATCCTTTGGCTCTGGTATTGTTTGCCTAAGTGCGGCAGGCACCCACCAGGGAGCTGGAGAAATAGCTTTACGTTAAATGTGGTGGAGCTTTATTCTGTTATAAATTTAAAATTATAAATCACTGCCTGGTGGATGATAATGCTGATCCTGATCCCCTTAACATGGCAGGGAGGATGTATAATAAAATAAGGACCATAAATCTATAAAACAAGGGTTCATCCCAACCGCTGTCGCAGATGTTATAATACTTTGACTTGTTGCCATATAGCTATACTCATAGCTCAGTTCATTGTTGTTTGCTATTCAAATAATTTTAAAAACTACATCCTTGTGGATTTTAATTGGATTATAATGTTGATTACGGTGTCTTTTGTGTTGACACAAATTGATATTAAAAATACAAGTATCTAGATAATTTATATGAATTCATGTCAGAATACAGATTAACATTTCTATAATACTCCTATACAAAACGCTCGATAATCAAGGATTAGCGTGACGTAACTATAAATACAAAAGCACTCTGCATAAAAAGGATGACATAAACACTACATTTTTTTTGTATGGATTTATGTACCCGCAGTTAAAGTTGTTTCCTTTATTTTTTGGTTAGAAATGGGTAAATTTTAATTAACATTATGTGTGTGTTAAATATGGGATGAAATAAGCGGTTTAAATGGGATTAGAGGGGATTTAAACAAAAAGGCAACGTGTGTAGTTATTTTAATTAGAACGAATGAGTGTGTAGCAAAAAAAATAATGTCCTTTTTTGTTGCGTCAATGTTTAGCACAATTTCCCAAATTCCATAAGTATCATTTTGGACTTGAATTGATATTTGTATTTTATTTTTAATCGATTTCGATAAACAGATTTTTAATTTTAACTAACACTAACTGTAAATAGAGGATTAATGGGAAATAATTATGTGAACAATGCATTTTTTGCTCATTAAATTAAGTAAATTTTAATTGAGTATGTAATTGTTGGAAAATTTGGAACTTTATTTCGCTGAACCAACAAAAAAATAACGTTGTCAATATTTTAGGTTATGGTAGGGTTTCCAGAACATTTCTTTTAAAGAGAACATGTTCTCTTTTTTACCAAGTTCTTCCTTATTCTTTGATTTTTGGTGAAATTCTTTTTGTTTTATCTTTTTTTATGTATGTAATCTTTTTGTCTCTTTTTCAAAAACTTTAGTACACGAAAAATAGTACATTATTTATCTGCCTCACTTATAATGCTTTGTCATCCAAAATAGAACAATAAGACACGAACCAACCTATTCAGATTTTGTTAAAGAATCCTTGTTCGAACACTTAAATTTCATGAATGCGAACAGACCTAAATAATGTCTTTACTACTAAGACTATTTTCTATCAAATAACAACTGTCCCGCTTTCTTAAAAAAGTTTTTTTCAATCTGATTTATCCGAAGCTTACTTCAATTATTTTCATATTTAAAAGAAAAGCCAAAGAAACAGAAAAGTAAAATAATTCGCACCTAGAAGTATCCATGGTTTTAGAATTTCTTCAAACTGTTCTAAAAAAACAGATATGATCAATGTTTTGTACCCTTAAGTGCAAAATAAATACTTATTAATTTAAACAAAAAAGGATTTGAAGACGACGTAAGCACATTTAAAATAAAATGCAGGACTGGATCGCAATTACTTGCTCCTATGTTCGAACACATTATATTCAAAAGATAAGATCAAAATGGTAACGGCTAAATGTATTTTTAAAGTCGTTTTTTATATATAAAAATTCTTGAATTTTTTCTAAAAAAAAAATTTTTATGAAAATTTTAATTATTTAATAATATAAATTTGAAAACAAGATTTCAGAAAAAATCGCCCTCCTGTTTTCAAAATATTGAATTTTCAAAAAAAAATATTTTTTTTTCAAATATCCAAAGAAACTATTTTTCGAAAATTTTGAAATGCAGTATTATTTAGAATTTGAAGGAGATCTTGTATACAAATTTTAATCGAAATCCGTTGAGCGGCTTATGAAAAACTCGAAAATCAATAGTATGGTTGTATGGCAGGTACCGTTAATAACAAAATATTTCAAATTTTTTTTCGGCCAAAATATAGACAATATACATGGCAGTACTTGCACCAAATTTTATCAAAATCGTTTGAGCTGTTTTTGAGAAAATTAAGATGGTAAACAAATTTGTATGGCAAGAACCGTTATTTTTGGGACTAAAACAAACTAGTTCCGTGCAATTCAGGTTGTATTTAGAAGACCTTAGGCCTTACAGGCATGTAGTTAAATTAAGAAAAAAAAAAAAAAAAAAAAAAAAAAAAAAAACAACGATTCAAAAAACGACTCAAATTTCATAGTGTGATATCGTAAGCCAAAATATTCGTGTTGGAAAGTTTGGAATTCATTGAGAGAATGATGGACAAAAATACGACCTAAAACTATTTTTAAAAAAATATTTACGTCGAAGTACCCAAAAGTTGTGTAGATTTTTTTCTAAATTTCTGGGTCTACCAGGACGATATGTGTTTTGAAGTACAAGTTAGATATTTTATAGATTGCATGCAATTAGCATTGGAATGCAATCGAACATTTTTAAGTATTATTGGAAAACAAAACTTAAAAACACAAAATTTCCAACAGAAGTTTCCTGAAAAAGAAACTTCTAGAAAGTGGGATAAAATTACCCCAGAAATCAAAAAGAAGATTGTTGAAGTTAGCAGACTCTTGTAAAGGCCAAAGAATACAACATCAAAAATTAAAGTCACGTAAGCTTAAGTTACATATTTCTAAAACGTAATTTTGATGCAAAAAAGATGTGATATATTTTTAGATTTTGAATGCTACTTTGTTAAATAACAATCGTATGAAATAAGTTATTATTCCGTTGTTCATCAGACATTGTACCAACTGTACTGTAGAAAGTTTCTAACGTATAGCTCAATTTATTCCACATATTAATAAACACTTGTTATTTTGAATTATTTTTTTTTACGATTTTGTATTGAATTACTTGTTTTGCGTTCAAGTTTCCTTTATTTTTTTATATTTTAGGCTTTTTAACATGCTCCCAGAGCACGATAAATATTTGACAGCTGAAAACTTATCTTTACACCCAGCTAGTGTCTTAAATTAATCCTTGGTTAATTATTTATCACATTATTTTCAGGCACACAGCCTACGTAATAAAATACCATTAAATTAATTTATTGTTACCAATGTTTTTTTTTATTATTTTTATTATTATTATTCAATTAAAAGCTAACGACAAAATTCTGTATGAAGTACCAAACCACTTTTCGTTTTGGTACAAAATTTGACCATTTTGGTGGAATATAGTTAAAATATTGGTGAATTGTTAAGGTAGGTATGATGGCACTTCCAAATTTTGTAAAAAAAAATGTATGGATTTGGGAAAGGGATTAGAGCACGTCTTACGACATACGATATACTGAATTTGACTGACATTCGTACCTCTATAGCTATTAACACTGTACCACCATAGGTAGGTACATATGTGACTCGCTAATAGGTCTGAATAATTAAGATGGTGTTGGAGTCCCAATACATCGCAGTTACTGACACAGAAAATGGTGTAGAAAGTTTATCCGAGAAACACATTTGTGGTTACTGCCATTTTTTCCCAACCCAAAGTTTAATTTTTCATATAACTTCATAATTTAGGTGCAATATGCATACATAAGATTCATGTGATTTTCAAGCACATATAAAGGTATGAGGGCCTACATTGTATGTTATATTCAGTGACGTACGCGAAAATTCCTAAAAAGGGAATAATAATAAGGTAGAAATAAATGGATAATACACATAACCAAATGTTTTTATATTGCTTAGTCGTTATAGTTTGAGGGAAAATAAAGATGCAATTTGAATTCATGGATAAATAAGAATATATTAAAAAAAATTCAAAAATCGTTGTAGCGGTTTTTTTAATAAATTAATTTTATATGTATAAAATTTTGAAAAAAAAAATGTATTTATTTTTTAAAAATCGAAAAACTTTTAATTCGAAAATTTTCGTATATGTAGTTTTATTAACAATTTTAGGGAGAATTTGTAAAAATTATTTTAATTGGTTCATCCAATATTGAGAAAGTCGAAAATATAAAAAATGGTTCCATTGGAAATACCGTTAATAAGTACGCAAAAAAATATTTTCATACTTGAAAGTGGTACTAATTCAACAAACTACACATTTTTTTATAAAAATTCTTGGAGCCGTTTTCGATAAATAAATTTTTTTCTTAACCATTTTTTAACATTTGTATGGGATGTACCGTTGTTTTTTATTTAAAAAAATGATTTTTTTTAACTATTCAAGATAATGTCAAAAAGCCACAAAATACGAAGTTTCGAAAAAATCTATTGTCGTTTTCAAAATTTTGAGTTTTCAAAAAAAATTAATTTCCAATTTCTTTTTTTTTGAAAAATTTGCTATATATATATATATATAGTGTTTAAACTTTCTAGGAGCTGCTGCGTAAGAAATTTCCAAGAAAAAATCAATTTGACCGTTTCCTAGAAAATCGAAAACCAAGAAAATGGTTCTACTAGAAGTACCAAAAATAACAATTTTTTTCCAAAAAAAAATGATGAAAAATTATCCCTTTATTAATGAACTAATTTTTTCTTATAAAAATCGTTGGAGCCGTTTTGGAAAAAAATAAGATTTTTGTTTTTGGTAAAAAAAAATGTATGGGAGCTACTGTTATTTGTCGTCTCAAACAAAACATGAAAAAAACGTGTGGGCATATTACCGAATAAACAATATGTACCGAGTTTGAAGCAAATCCACTGAACCGTTTAGGCTGCAGACTCGAGGACAGACAGACAGACGGAATTAGGAAACCCACTTTTTTTGTGTTCGCTATGATCGTAATGTCATGTTTGATTGTTAGAAAACAATTTTTTTTAACGAATACATAACTTTCCTTTAGTACCTTTATTCGCAAGTAGAAAATTCAGTGCACTTTTATAGGTGTAGTCTACATAAAATTCCAAAAAATTGATTTTCGACTTTTTTAAACGATTGCGACAAAAATGATTGGACGTATATTGTTCTTCCATTTGTGAATAATTTTATAAAGAAGCAGGTAATTATAAAATTCTTAAACCTACCAAAATTTTCGAAAAATTATTTTTTCTTTGGATTTTTGAAAAAAAACGGGTGAATGATTTGAAACAATGTTTCTAAATTTATATTTTTACATACTTAGAAATGCCATATGAAAATGATATTATAAAAAAAAATAAGAACAAAATTACTTCAAAAATATATGGAGCAGTTTGTGTTTACTGGCCTCTTCCCGAGCGGGTGGAAACAGCATTTCTAATATGTTCTAACTACCGTCTTATTAGAATTGGGTCACTTGTTTTCATGGTCATGCAAACGGTCAATAATCATCAGCTTAAGAAATGTCTTGAAAAACGAAAGCTCTTAATGACAGGCAGTGTACGACTTTCATAGCATAGGTCAAACGGTTGTCTGATGGTATATCTCACCGAGGCAAACATCTTTACACCACTTTGGAGAAGTAAGACTATGGGGCTTGATATTCCAAAAGCATTTGATGTAGTTTGGCATCAAGCTCTATTATTAAAAATCCGTGTATTTGGTACCGAAGAATCTCTTCTGCTTTGAATTAGAAATTCGATTTTGGAACGATCAATACTAGTCATACTGGGAGGTTTTAAGTCTGACATCCGTACAATAAATGCTGGTATGCCACAGGGATGCGTTCTGTCTCCGACTCTCTTTCTCGTATTCATCAATGTTATTTTGTCTGAAATTTCTAACCCAAAAAAAAATTTTTCTGACGATAAGGTACCCACGGATTTTCATATTCGTTTCACGATACACACCAATAGCCTTTGGACGTAGAACTAAACGGCAAGGTCATTAAATCAGATCCCGACAGTATTGTCCAATGGGAAATAATAAACCGTGTAGAATTTAACGCTTCTAAAACACAATGCGGTTTCTTTCCATTTATTCTTTAAAAACATAACCCTACAACATTGTGTTATTCATGAGCAACATTTGGATCAGCCAAAATGCAGAAAATATATTTTTTAAAGTCGAAAAAATTTCGAATGTTCTGAGGTAAAATTTGAATTTTGTAGCGGTTTTTTAATCCATTTAAATTGGAGCTATCCATCATTGGATTTCGACAGTTTATGGCTTGGTAAGTAGGCAACAAACTATATTTAGACGTGTCGATACCAATTTTTGCCCAACTATCACCTAAAAGTGTTAAAGTCACATTTTTCCGGGGGGGGGGGGGGGGGGGGGGGGGGGAAACAATGTCTGAAAAATTATCGATTTCTATTTCAACGACATGTATTCATAAATCGTACGTATTTTTCTATGGATTTTCACAGTGCGCCTATCTACACATGTGGTCCAATATTTAAGCGTGCAAAGATTATTTCGCAAAAGCAAACTTGTGAATATTATAAAAAAAAACATGAGAATTAAAAAATAATTAAATAAAAAAATATTTCTTCTAGCGAAAACCGAAACCAAACAACCGAGACCAGCGAGACTCTCGGCAAATTTCAGTAACAAAAATATTGCCTCGTCGCGGGAGCTTTAAAGTAGTCCCGTCTCGGTACAGAGTCTGAGACCGAGACAAGACCGCGACTATTGTCAGTCGACCAGTTACAGGTATTAAGAAAGATGTCGAACATATTCGGAGGTTGGTCAAGAAAGTAAAATAATCGTACAGCGATTATTTTTCTTTATTGATATTTTTGATATTAGGATTTTTTGTTTATATTTGTTCATCAAAATGTTGCTATGTAGTGAATTTTACAAATCATTTTTTTATTTGAAATTAAAATTTTCACATTGGTTATAAAGTTGTATGGGACAAAATATTAATCGTTGTTAAGAAAGCCGGAAACTGTGTATTGTTCAACAGTAAGCTCGTTATACTTTTCAAAACTACAATTCAAGTCAAAAACTCCTTCAGTATATTTTCCAATTATAATTATTTTAAGAATTTCAAAAGCTAAGGAAAAAAATACCTCGCTTACTACTGAAAACAAACTTGCTGATTTGAAAATTTGATCCAGCCAAGTTGTTTTTTTTTTGAAAATTTTCTTTAAATTCTTCGAACATTATTTGGATTGAGTTAAAAAATCAATATCTACTCAAACGATTACAAAATTGCCTTTCCACCATATAAACCTTAATATAAATTGATTTCCGAAGTATTTCCGCTAACATTATTTCTTAAAAGAATAAACGAAGAAAAATTAAAACAAAAAAAAAATCTACCAGACTTTAATTTACACTTCTGCCACAATCTTTTGCCCAACCTTATCTTACAACAAAATCTAAAATACTATCCCTCTTTGCATTATTAATTAACTTGTAAAATATCTTGAGGGATAAAAGTATCTCCCAAAATGCTTCTGTATCTACATAAGTACCTTGTACCTTTTACTTTCAAGGATGTCTCGCTCGACCGTGTTCTCCGACCGAAATAAAGCCTCTTCATAAAAAATATTTATTCTGTTAACTGCTCTGTGTGCGTTATAAGTATGTCGTTAACTTTTAAGAAAAACTTAAAATATTATCTTTCAATGTTTATGTTTATATGAGTGATATAAAATTCAGTTTTATTAAGCAAGTTTGTGGGTGTAAGAAAAAATGAAGCAAATCAAAAGAAGAAAAAAAAAATACAAAGAAACTTCCATGTAATAAAAACGTAATCATAATCAACTTCAACATACAACCTTGGCAACTTTATATACATTTTTGTATCACAAAGATACATACTATACATCCATTCCATGTAACATAATCATATTTATACTATATGCGTGCATATCTTACATCCTTTGAGATACGTTTTTCAACGACGACGTAGGTTGGTAGTAGGTACAATATCTTTTCCGTAATTTGTTTTTGATTCTCCTGCTTCAGGTGTACGAGTATCCTTATGATGCACAACGCGATATACAATAGCATAGAATTTATTCCACAAAGAGTATAGGTATAGTATAGAAGAACCAACGGGATATCTATCTGCTTGTATCACGTTATAGAAATACAACACTCTTTTACATAATTTCACTAACTTTGATTTCTTTTTTTTGCTTTCCTTATTATCTGTCGTCTTACGACACTTTCAACAGAAAAAATAAAAACACTTTTTTATTCTGGTCGAAGGACGCTGGGGAAAAGAAGTCGATTTCAAGATCAAGGATTCGACTGAGTGGAAAATCATGTAACATAAGAGGGGCACAAGAATTTACGTAACACTCGGATAAAATTTGAATAGGTGTACAGGTTTCAACATTTTCGTAAGGACATCTTCTTGTGGGGTGACCAATACACACAGTCGAAGTTGTTGTACGAGTAGATACTACACAAAAGCAATTTTTTTTTATGGCACTTTCTTCGCGAATTAAGGAAGACAGGAGCTGTTCGCAGCCGGTCGGTTCTGTCGACTAAAGATTACTGAAGGAGTCAAGAACTGTGTAATGTGTATTTTAGCGATGTCATTCTTGGGATTTTCCCAATATAATTTTTGTTTTGAATAGAACGGAGCAGGCGCGGGAAATATCCTTTTTGATGGAGACTGGAAATTATTGGAAAAATAGTTGATGGAGAGTTGTGAGAGAAACCAGTTTTTGGTCTTATCGACGGCAATACGGCATTTCAATACATTGCTTGAGTCTGAAATACCTACTTATTTTAATTTAGTCTTAGGTCAGTTCTTTAACGTGATGTATATCGTCCTGATAAAAATGAATTGACTAAGTTTGTATGGAAATGAGATAACATATTCTGATGGTTATTAAATTAATATGAATTACAATTATTGATGAATATCTACATTTTTCTTTTTTATATATTTTTTTTTTAAAGTACAAGCTATAGGTTTTCCCTTAGAACTATCACATTTAAGGATCTCTTTTCCGTCTAGCCAATGTATGCTTTGGAAATAACTACAAACTACCTTATAGCGAATGAATAAATTAGTATTGGCAGCGAGGGAGTACCCATGTAATAAATGGCAGTAAATGAGTAAATTTACCTTGCGAAATGTAAATATTATCAAATAGGCATCAAGTTTTAATTGGGAAATAATATTATCGAAGGCTAGAGTTTATAATACTTTCAGCTCTTAAGCACAACATTATACAACCAACCGTTTGTTGTTGTTGTTTTCTCGAAAACTGGTAAACATTTCAAAATATTGATATTTCGGTTTGTGTAAATTTCATCAAAAAACCGGTTGATTTTTTTGTCTACTGTTTTGGTTAATTTGCCAAAATAATGATTGACTGAAATTAAAAATTGCGCAAATATTTTTGTTAGTTCTAAAATGAAATTATCTTTAAAACAAATTCAATACGAAAAAAAAAGAAATTCAAGATTCAAGAAATGCAGGAAAAACTCAAAAGCTGTTGCATTTGCGTTCAAGACGAATTTTTTTGCACGTGGATTGGCCAGGTCGTATCGAAGGAAAAAGACAAAACTTCAATACGAATTTATTTGGAACAGTTCTGGGGTTGTTATTGTGAATACAAGTTTGCCGGGAAATGCTTCCCTCCTTAGAACGTTAGTGTTACAAGAATGGTGGTTAACCGCTTCCCTATGAATTTGTTGATAAATTTTGTATGACAATTTCTCTGGGTGAGTACCTAACTTCCAGGCACAATTTTTTTTCCTGCAACGTATCGGCATATATACCGCCTCGGAATTTGGCAATTATGAAGTGTGAGGAATACTTACCAGAAATTACTGGACAGCTTCGCCTACCTAGTCTCGCCACGAAAGTGAAACTTCTTATATAATTATTAATTTTGACGACACTTCAAGCTAAGAAGCTTAGTTGACCAGGATCCTATTGAATCAATTTTTTTTAATAAAAAAAGAAAAAGATTTAAAATGTAGCCGAAAGGGTGTCTTTCGTTCATAATCGTAAGCTCTCATGTATTATTTTTTTGGATAGTAAATACGATAATGATGAAAGAAAATCACAATATTCAGTTGACTTTTGTGACGTCATACATCCATATTCCCTCTTCAAGAAAACAAGTCAGATTTAGCCCCATGCGAATAATTCTTGTTTCGAAACATGAACAAATGAATCGTAGGTAAGAGATTTGGGTGAAAGGACTAAAAACAAACGATTATTTTGAGGGGCTGGAAATCCTATATTATTTGAAGGGCATCAACAAATTTGAGAAGCGTCGCATGAAGTGCATCCAGCTTATAAGGGACTACGAGTATGTTGAAAAACAGAGAGTGTTAATTATTTCATTTTTCAGGGACTTACTGATCCATCTATTTAAGAAATAAAATTTTTTAGACACAAAATTTAAAGACGTACTTTTAAGGACATTATATGGAAACCCCTACTATAGAGTTTTCTAAAGACAAGATTTTCCATCCCATTTTCAAAAATACTAAAATTAAATGAAAATGCATTTTCTAAAATACTAAAAAATACTTAAAATAGGGTTTGCAGTGGATTTTTAATTTTTCTTCTCGATAAATAAATTATGCCTTTACAATAAATTGCTAGTTTAAATTTTTAACATAAAATGTACAATTTGGTCGCACTTACTTGGTTTTATGTCTGGTTACTTGTAAGCACAAGACTATTTTCCAAATATATACATATTTAAAGTCAGGGGCGAACGCAGAAAAAAAATTCGGTGGGGTAGGGGGTGTTTCAAAAATATATTAACTAAATACTAACAAACAATGTTTCTTATTATGTACCACCCGACCCATGCTAGGGTTGCTTCTCAACCTTTATATGAATTTCGCACATCTTTCATATCATTCTTTCTCTTCCTTAAACTCACGCCCGCGCTGTGTTGAAACATTTAAAGGGTAGTATAATCCCTTGTAGATTATAAAAAAAAAAGTCTTAATATGACTAAAAGCATATCAAATGCTCAATCAGATCGACCGCAGTAATAAAAAAAATTATATAAATACTTACATATGCTTTCCGTAACTAAATAAAAATTTTAATTTTCTCTCACCGAAACAATTTTCAAAAAAATAGACGTCCGAACATGCATATTTCAAAGCTTATGGATCTACAATATTATCAGTTTTATTATTTTCGCGAAGAAGTAAATACTGATTATTTTTTGAGCCCAATCTTTAAAGGGCTACATAAAGTTGGTCATGAGAAGAAACACTTTCCCTAAGATCCTTTCGCACTGAAATATGTCATTTGAAAAAGTGTGCTATATGATCTAAAATTATCCAGGAATTTCTTAGATTGTAGGTGATCTCATTGAGCATACTTTTTCAGGTTCAGGTGGCTCGGCTATAGAAGGAACGCTTACTTAAGCATTAGCATAACAATGCTATTAAATTCCTTGGTCCATTTTTTTGCTTTATAAAAATTGCAAATTTTATTAATTTATACTATATCTGTTATTTTGATTTTCGTATACGGAAACTGTGGTACATAATTAAAAGCCGCTCTACTCCCCAAAAACTGATTAAGACTTGAAATATTATTACTTGCTGTTCCTACATTAATCCATGAGGGAAAAATTGAGTGGACTAAAATTCGAAAGCAAATAAACAAGAGCAAATGCACAAGAAATGCAGCAACCCAGTCATTGCTATTGAATCGATTATTAATAAATTTATATTTCTACATACATTTATTTCTCAGCTTATAAGTACAGTTAAGAAATGATTTAGGGCTTAGAATTAGCATAAAACTATTGACGTTAAACAAAAGATCTCATTTTTATAAAATCTGCTAGTTAGATTAAGAACACAAGTAAATATGTTGGGCAACTTCAACAAAAATTTGTACGATTTTTTTAAAAGTATATAATCTAATTCAACAAACATATATATAAAGAAATTTATAAAATAAAATAATAATATTAATCTTAAAACTTAATTTCAAAAAATTGGATCATCCTTTTCAAAGTATATATTCCATTTTAATAAATTCAGAAAAATATTATTCATAAGTTTGAAGGAACTGCTGACAAATATTTTGATCGAAATCAGTAGAGTCGTTAAAGAGATAGTCGAAAAAAAGTTATGTGGTATGTAATTCATTTTATGTTTAAAGGTTTAATAAAGTCCACTTTTTCGTATTCCCTTTGATGGTAATGTCAACTTTTGTGATCAAAAATTTTGAGTTGGATTTATGTTTTTGCAAATGCGAAAACTTGCCCTATTTTATTAGTTTGAGATATTTATATATATATATTTAAAGAAATGTTTAAAATCGTTGAGTGGTTTGTTTTAAATATATTTTTTTATTTATAAAGTTTTGAAAACATTTTTAGGAAAGAAATTGAGATCACCAATTTAAAGTAGATATTTATTATAAAAAAATGTAATTTAAAAAAAAAAGTTTTTGAAAAAATTCCACAAAAAATTGCAAAAAACCCACTGGACGGTTTTCTGGAAAATCGAAAACCAAAAACAAAATATTCTACAATATGTAACAAACAAAATCTTTTTTCACAAACCAAAAATTATAAAAATCGTTTCAGCCGCGTTTGAGACAAATAAGATTTACCCTATTTGGCTAAAACAAATGAATTGTAGGTACCGTTATTTTTTGAATATGTATGGGCTTATTACACAAAAAACAATATCTACCAAGTTTGAGGAAAATCTATCCACCCGTTTACGTTGTGGACTCACGGACAGACAGACAGACGGAAGTGCGTGATTAAAAAAATTCAGTTGAGCATTTTACGTACGACAGATCATATGATTAAATACAAAATTGTTTTAATGTCTAAAAACGGTAGGTTTCCATACGAACGTTTTTTTTTATTTCGACTGTCACATAAATGGCTCGACTGATTCTTTCGAAATTTCACAGATATATAGGTTTATGTCGCCCAATTTATACTGCGTACCAATATTTTTAATTAATATTTTTTTTTGTAGTTTTAAAATTTATATTTTGAAAACTGCTCAATAATTTTTTTTTACAAAAATTATAGTTATATGTATTTGCCGAATACCTATGAATTGGCGTTTTTGAATTTTTTAATAAATTTTTTCAAAAAGTTTAAAAAAAAAACTTTTTTTCTCAAAGACCGCTCCACAGATTTTTAAAATTTTTTCTCATAAATTCAAATTTATAGAAGAAATAAAATTGCGTACTTTTGTTGAGCTCAAATTATTTTAAGTATTTATTTCAGAATTTTGAATTATTTTTTTTATTAAGTCGATTAAATCTTTTGTTTTTAAGTTTATATAATTAAATATTTAAGATTGTTATACCAATTTTTTTTAAGAAAAAAATTAAAGAAACTTTGTATATAAAAATAAAGTAAAAAACGACTTTAAAATATATTTAGATTTCAAATATAAATTTTTGCATACTATGTGATCGAAAATAAGAGCAAGTTCGTGCGATCCAGTAGTGTATTTTATTTATGATAAAATGCACTACTCAACAGGGTGTTTGTTACCCTGATTATGCCTAAGCTAAATAATATTTTCGTCCTTATATTATTGTATCTAATAAATGAAAAAAAAACAGACAAATTTGGTAATTACTGGCCAATTATAAGTTGTTAGGGTGGCAATGCCGCAGTGGAAAAAGTGGTTGATTGCTAACTTAGACGTGCTTTTCTATACCTCCAATTTAATTGGATGCCGCCCATGGGTTAAAATGAGATAGTTAATACCTGGTTCTCAAATCCACAGTGCCAACAAAAAAATCTTTCCTATCATTCTCTTTCTTCTAACTAGTGCCGTGCTATTCAGGTTGCATTTAAAAGACCTTAGGTCTTACAGGCATATAGTTAAATTAAAAAAAAAATGCCAATTTATAACCGGTATAAAAGCGTATCTGATAGGTGGCTCAAATGCACACCATAGCTACTTCCGGATGTCAATTATTCATTGCTTTTTTGACACTACGTGGTCGTTTCATCACTACTTAAATAAACAAAACTTATATAAATTGTCGTGGTGAATACATATTTTTAATTTCGATTCCTCCAAGTTCACCAAGTGGTGAAAAAATGATGCCTTAATAAGAATGTAAATGTAAAGGTGATTCCACAATGCTGATATTTATACCATAATATTTAAATAAACTTCAAAATGCTGATACTCGTAGTCATTCCTCGGTTCCTTGAACATAAATCTGATGGCACACACTATACAGAAACTCTCACACCCTCATCCAAATCCTACTACGAAATATATTTCCAATGGTTTTGGATTGTGGATACCTGTAAATGTAAATTAAATCGCATATAGCTATATGCTATGCATAGATAGTTGTAGAGACCAAACATCAATTAACTACGCGACCGACTGACATCCAAAGCGCTGATTAAGTTATCAGCGTAAATTTTAGCCAAGGCGGATGACATTTAGAGCTTAATGGAAAAATTGCCGACCGCCACGCTATGCCATCCCATCGCATTTTGGAAGTCAGACAACTCTACGATCGTGTGTTCCGAGTGTCGGCAAGTTCAGACTTTAGAATAGTTGTTGGTGAGTCTTAGACTTATATGAAGGAAAAAAGGTCAACAAAAAAAAAAAAAAAAAAACTGCATAAAGATATTTTAGGCCGGCATGTACCTATATGGTACGGTGATTTAGTACACTCCGTCGGACAGTCACATAAAACTGCCACCGACACCCGCCTGTCTCATTAAATCGGCAGCGCAAAGCTAATAGAGTGTTGTATCTGCAACAAACACAAACAAAAACAAAACACGGTCCAGCGATCAGCATCAGTCTCCATCTCTCGGTCAGTCGTCTGGAGGTCTCCAGAGACACAAAGTGCTGCCGTTCGTATGGTTTGATGTGGAACTGTGATGTTGGAGGAAGCAAAAATAAAAACAAAAGTGAATTCCATCCGGACGCGACGACCGACATGTCTGATTTAGATGGTATCCGAGTGTCGAGCATATCTCACGACATTCATTACATTCGTGTGTGGATACATTATGTGGATCTGTGGATCTGTGCGGCAGCCATCATCAGCGCATTGTGTTGTGGGTGATACCAAGTTAAATAAACTTTTTTTTTTTTTTTTTTTTGTTGATGACATCGAAAACGAAAGGGTGAATTATGTTCTCATTGTTTTATTTAGCTTAGTTTATCGACTGTGACTCGCGGTCTCGAGTCTGGGAAGTCAGATCATAGATAATAATCATCAGACAGAAGTACAGAGGAGCTCAGTGTTATAATGTGTCTGGTTGGTCAATGGCCTAAAGTTGTTTTTATTCGCTAACCCTAAATGGAATACTATACTCATATGTATGCACACATAACAGAGAAGAGAATAGGATATCCCCGCGGGGAGCCATTCATCATAGTTAATCAATTACAAAGTATATTTAATTAAATGTATCTTGCGCATATCCTCAAAGCAATCTATTTCCTGTCAGCATAAGTCTCCGGGTATCTGTTGGTCAACGATTTGATGATTTATTTAGTTATTTATTTATGTGTGCACTAATATAGTATGGGGTGACCAGATCATGTCTTTTGGGACTACAATAATTCTTAGAAGAAAACGTATAAGGCAGAAGGATGATAATCATATCTCAAAAAAGTTAACAGTTTTAGTTTTGCTGTGTAAAACAAAATAAATACAGTTATGAAATATAAAAAAAATCAAATTCCAGCTTTTCGACAGAAAAAGTGAGGAATTTAGCTGCGAAACACAGGCACGTGTATTTCTGAGATCTCGAAAACTTCACAACCAGGGCACCATGGTTCCAATTCCGCAAGCGAGAGTTTTCTCTGTGCACAAAAAATAAAACGTGTACATACGTAAACATAAATTTTTCCGATTCCGCAAGGATGAGATTGTTTATGTTGCAGTTAATTAATATTTAGTTATTATGTAATCAATTTAATTAATATTTATTTATATATAATACTACAGTTAATATTCATCCTTGTACTTAGGTACTCTAGGGCATTTAGAAAAAAAATTAACTCGAGATTTTAATCAAATTTGACATTATGATGATAGAGAACACCAAAAAAGTTGGTACCGCAATTCCGTTTTTTTATCTAATTTTCTCCAAAATTGGGACATAAGTGTTCAGTAGATTATTTATTTTTTAATATTTGCTTTAGCTCCAAAAATAACTATACCTGTCATACAAATTTAACAATCTAACTCTAACAAATTTTGATTAAAAAAAATCAGTGCACCATTATACAGAAGGTACAGTCTACATTTTGGTCAACAAATATTTTTAATTTAATTGTTTTTGACGGTACCTGCCATAAAACCGTTTTTTCGATATTCGCTTGCCTCATGAATGGCTCAACGCATCTCGATAAAACATTTTATACAGAAGTTCCTTCAAATTCTATATGATACTGCATACAAAATTTCCGAAAAATTTTTGTTAGAATTTTTTTGTTTTTTGAAAATTCAATTTTTCCAAAACTAATGGAAATATTTTTTTCTTAATTATATTTTTTTTTCTTGGAAATTTATTTTTAGCTCATATTATTAAATAAGTAAAATTGCCATACCAAATCTTTTTAGAAAAAAAAATTAAAAAAGTGTTATATATAAAACATTAATTAAAAAACTACTTTAAAAATTATATTAAGCTACTAAAAAACTTGTGATTACGATGAGAACTTGAGTGCGTTACAGTCATACATTTTTTACGCGCGATATATTAAGTTACTAGGTATAGGGCAAGTTTTGCATTTGGAAAAAAATCGAACTCAAACTTGACATTACATAAAAGTGGGTCCGCAATTCCGTCTGTCTGTCTTTTGTAGAACGTTCCTAAACGACTGAACCTATTTTTTTCAAACTTGCTCTATAATAGATGTTTCAATCGTTGTTTTAGCACCAACAACTAACTGTACTTGCCATATAAATTTTTCTACCATCCTAATTATCTCGAAAACAGATTAAACAATTTTGATTTAAAAAAGTATGGGTATTACACTAGGTATGTATGGTCTTCATTTTGGCCAAATTTTTTTTTACATATTTTGTTATTAACGGTACCTGCCATACAAATATTTTATTTAATTGATTTTCGACTAAGCGGCTCAACAGATTTTGATCAAAATTTGTATACAGGAGGTTATTCGAATTCTAAATAATACTGCATTTCGAAATTTTCGAAAAATATTTTTATTGAAAATACAATATTTCGAAAATTGGTGGACGATTTTTTTCTGAAATTTTGTTTTTAAGCTTATATCTATTAAATATCCTAAATTGTCATCCCAATTTTTGTTTAGAAAATATGTAAAAAAAAATGTATTATTTACAAAAATTAAGTAAGAAACGACTTTAAAAATATATTTAGCCGTTTCTATTAAGAATCTTTTGCATGCAATGAATGTGATAGAACATAATAGCAAGTACGTGCCATTCAGTCGTGCATTTTATTACTTCACATTTCGTTCTTGGCACATTTAACATTTGGTCTGTTCAAGTAATATTAATAGTTTCAAGTAATGATAATTTTAACTATATTATACCTGTAAGCCATAAGGTATTTTTAAATGCAACCTGAATTGCACGAAACTAGTAAGAAAGAATTGAAAGATAGGAAAGAATGTTTTTGTTGCTGCTGATTTGAGAATTAGGTATTGACTATCCCATTTTAACTTACGGGCCGGGCGGCATCCAACTATAATTGTAGGTGTAAAAAAATCCACACATCTAAATTAGCCGTCAGGTATCCACGATGCACTGCGCTATTGCCACCCAGCAATTGATATTAAGTGAAGTACACTATGTACACATCGCCCCCTACCAATTCCATCGCTAGTTAGTAGACTCAGTATATCTCAGTCAAAAGTACTTGACCAGTAGACCCTGATATCTCATTTAAAATTGGATATAAAGCACTATTTATATATTAAGCTAATTATAAGTTCATTAAGAAAATAAATTATAATTGTAATAAATTAAATAATTAGAATTGTGAATAAAAAAAAACCTCAAAAACACTTAGGTTTTGTTGCTTCTTTGGTAAGACCCTGTATCCGACGAGTATATTTCAGCCTACTTATCGTAGCTTCTCAAAAGTCGGAATGCTCAGTCGATATTGTCTGACCTCGAGTGTTCTGAACATGTTCAGAACGAAAATAGAAACACATTCGGAGCTCTGAATGCTCTGAGTTGAAAAGAAACACAAACAAATATTTTAAGCAACTCTAAATAACAAAAACGACTAGTGTGACGTCCCGTCGCAAGCACATTTTTCGTGCGTCGTTTTTTGACATCTGAATTTTATTTATTATATCTAAATGCCAAAAATCAATTCAGTAGAGTATGTGTGTAAAATATGTCGCCTGCCGTGTGAACTGAAAATTTGTGAAAAAGTTCAAATAAGGAGTCTAAATGGAATATCACATGTTTGTTCTTTTTTTCAAAAAAAAACAATTTCAAAAACTGTTTATATTATCTGAGATATATCTTATCAATTGATTGGAAGTTGCATTTTTGTATACAGCTGGGTCCAAAAATAACGCGAATCTCTTCGTCCATCAAATGAGCGATAAACCTGATGGAGCGTATATTATATTTAACTCATGATCTAATTATAGTCTATATTATAATATCACCAACGACTTTTGACTTTGCAGCTTCTATTCAATTTATTTTTTTTGTTCAAATTTCAATTCACCGATCGAAAATTTTCAAAGATTAATTAATTTTTTTTTTGAGAATTGAATGAAATCCTTGTATGAAAAATTGTTTTTTTTTTTACAAAATTTGAATAGTTACGGTTACTGCCTAAATTGTACCATATTTTTAGAAGAGAGAAGGCACGAACTCAAAAGTTAGAAGGCTTCGGTTTGGCGTGGATTAATTATGGAACATACAAACTTTTTATTTTTAATGCAAATTATTTTTATTTGAAAATGTTAAAACTGGTGAATAACTGCTTGTTACCTGCGCATTCACAAATAATATTATAACTTGATGAAACCTTTTTAAGTGTAATATTATACAAAATAAATATTATAGTGTTTCTCAAGGTTCCATTATGGCTCACGTGTGAAAAGTCAAATTTGCTTAATTATTTTACCGACAACTAGTACACGCAGTATTCCATATACATTTTTAGACCTCTGTCTATTTTTCGGAGAAAAAGCTACTATTTCTCTCCTGAGAGCATATTTCAAGTCTTCTAAGCTCAAACGCAATATTCTAGAATTGGCAAAATATCAAAATTTCGTGACAGATAATAGAAAAAAATATTTCCTTAATTCGGACCAAATGGTCACTAGAATCTAACTTGTCTGCATAACTTTGACTGAATAGGATTTCATTGGCGTCTCAAAGGGTGGGTTGTTTTTTTTTTGCAAATCATCCCCTATTATTTCTGGATTCCCCCCAACAAAGGAAATAGTCTTACAAGAAGAAGCTAAATAAATTGATTGGAATTATTTGTTTCAGCAGAAAGGGCTTTTGTCGATAATTGAAAATGTCAATTCGATTTCTGTTTGAACAAATATTGCGAAATTAATTATAAGACAACACAGACAAAATTGTTTGGGTTCGTTTTAAAACGTCAAAAAATAGGTCAGTACAAAAATCTATTCAAACCTAGAATAGATATCGTAAAGATACCAGAAATCAAAATTATATTATAAATAAATAATAAGAAAATCTAATGTCTTTTGAATTTTTACGAAAGGTCCTTGATTCGATTTCAAAATCTTAACTAGCTAGCTTGTGGTTGTACATAAGAAGTATAACCTCCTACGACCAGGATATAACTTTTTTATTTATGATTAAGGGATTCTTGAAGATGTGCAATTATTTCAATTTTTCTTAATCTTAAAACTATTTCTTTAAGAACATTTTACTAAATAATTTAAAATTTAAAAAAAAAAAAAAATTATTAAAATTTTCGTTGACAAATTTGTTGATTTAAGTCACACAATAGGTATAAATTTAACAATAATCCCTTCGAGCCATAATGGAACAAGAAAATCATCCTTAATCAGCAGGCTACAATTGACACCTGTCATCCTGTTTTGTTTCTATTTTCCCAACTCCTCATCACAAAATAAAAAACATCCTAGGAGACGTGAAGAAGCTTATTTGGGCTCTTACAGTTCAAAACAACCTCTCAACGCACTTTGTATATTAAATTTCCGTGCAAATACTAAAAAACGATGTTTTTGTCGTGCGTCGGTCGTGTCGTTGATTTGTTTCTAAATGAAAAAAGTTTTGAATTTTTTGTGCCGATGATGCTGCATGGAAATGACGGCTAATGGACGAGATATCAGAAGGACATCGTAAAAGGGACTTTGTTGATGTTATTTGCCAAACTTCTTGTTCACTTGTTGTATTTTTTATCTCCACACAAAAAAAAAACTCCTTTGTCCCACTGCACCCCAAGTCAAGTGTCAGATCGAAGGTGATTTACCAAATAACAACTCCCAGGGGTTCGCAAATTGACAAAAAGAAAAAAACGAAAACAGGAAAGCAAAATACCATAATAGGCAATTGCCATAAAGGATGTCCCTAATATCCATCCAACATTCTGTACTAATCATACTTTCAGTGTTCGTCTCTCGGTTGTAGTTGAAATTGGAAATGTTTATCAGACCAGATGATTAGTTCTTTATGGATATTTAAATTATTCCATTCACTATAGAAAAAGGTCGGAAAAGGCCAAGGGAAACGGATGGAGATTATTGTTTTTCCCTTAACGCAGATGATGACTCACTGTGGAAAAGGAAAAGTTTTTCAATTAATGATAGAAAGGTCTCTGAATAAAAAAACAAAACTTTTTATAATAGTAACAAAGAACTAGCTATACTTGAGTTAATTTTAAGTACAAATAAATCAAATTAGTGTTTGATATTTTTTATAATTAGAATTTCACAATCTGTTTGAGATTTTTTTTAATTATTAAGAACCCAGGTCCTGATGGATTAAGGTTTTTAAATAATTATTATTGAGGGTTATGATTAATCAAACCCGACTTAATAATACAAATAATTGGTTTTCATTATTTTTGCCTTTCTTTCTGATTGTTGCAGTTTTTCATTCTTTATACTCGAATAAAATTTGTTCGCAAGGAAAATTTCATTGAACCGCCTCTTATGTACATATATTTTAATATAAGGTTCAAATTTAATGTTTTAACAATGCTATTAATTAAAAAAAAACGATTATCCCCTATTTTTAGAGCAATATAGCTTTAAATTGGCAGCACTGTTTTCATTGGCAGCCATTTTGTCATCTGTCATGTGATTTATCTCTACAAGCCGAATCCAAAGGCAATAAATTCTCTCAGAATATTGACCCTGACATGAAATGACTAATGGAGACGCGTTGCTTCTTGATGAGTTGGGATTGGGATGTCAGCGAACTCCATCTTTGATTTTGTTTTGACATTGATGTCTGACATCAAATTTTACGGCTTTCCCTTTTTGGTGTCCTGATGGCATTTTTTTTCATCATTTTTTGTCTTTCATGCCAGTAAGTATTCTGTTGGCACTTGCGTACCGACTACAATCATTGACACCCCTTTTTTTACATAATAACCCCTCATTAAATAAGGGTTCTTACAAAAACTATCAATCTTATCCAGCCAATTTAATTTTAGTCTTAATCTACTACTTATTCCTCACATTTGTACGTCTTTGTTTTGATTAATTAGTTCTTCAGGGGGTCAATTCCCGATCTGTGAAATTATGAAGTGATAAAAAAAATATCATTTCAGTTTTCACAGAGGTTTATCATTTTCCAACTTCACGCACACACCTAATGCGATTCTAGAACTCATTGTCATAAAATTTGTACTAAAAAGTACTAAATGATAAATTCTGTCATTTCTGATTAGATTTTTTGTTGGGAAAGGTAAATATTTCAATTCAGTTTCTAAATTTGCTTAAGAATAATGTCCGGAATAATAATTCGTTTACTACTGAACAATTGTGGGTTTTATATAATATTGAATAGTATCTCTGTTTTGAGTAAGATTTATTATTTTTTTTATGTGAGGATATTGAGGCTTTCCCTTCGAGATGGGCAGAATCTATTCGAAGTTACAAATAGGAGCACTTTATTGAACTTTATAGATTCCCAAAACATTTATGCATGGATTTAATACGCGAATTGAGAGCATTCTTGAAAAACACTCAACTTATAAGTGCCATTTAAATATGGTTAAGTTCTCTGCATTTTTTTGCAATGGGTAGTTTCCAACGATCTGTCGCGGGAATGAGCACCGTGTCGTCGCGTCGGCTGTTGTGAATCTGTTGATTTAACAATTTCGTTATTTACTCGAATACACACAAATATAACTTACTACCAAAATAAATTTGTATATATGTAAATATAATTGTTGCTTACTTGTCATGTGGCAAATCCTGTTTTTATTTTTAATATTCGATTAGAAACATTTTCTTCACAAAACAATTGACTGTGATAAAAAAAATTATCATATGAAAAATGTTTGGCATTTAACATCACTTTTTCACGAATCGAGAATCGAATTAGACGTGAAAGCGTGATAAAATTTATCACTTCACATCTTCACAGATCGGGAATTGACCCTCAGGTGTGTGGAAGTGAAAAGTGAAAAATTTGCAAAATGTTGTGTGTTTTTGCTAAGGACATAAGATTTGGTGGACCGTTTTTAGTTATTAATATATGAATATTATATACAAAAAAACTGTTTTTTTAATATCAGATAATACTAAGTTATTCGTATTTAACTATTTTTTAAGAAATAAATTGCAATTTTTTTAATTAAAAGGGTACCAACAATTGGTTCCAATACAGAAGGGGCTCCAATTATTGGCACTCGGGTGCCAATAACTGGTTCTATGGAACTTTAATTATTGGCGCTGCCAATAAATATACTTTCAATACCATTAAACTGTTACTTTTTTAAGTTTGAAAAAATGCCGAAAATAAGAAAAACATACATAGAAATAGATGTTAAATAAACAAATAATAATAATTAAATTTAAATAAACAAAGAAAATTATATATTAGAATTTAGTATATTTTTTATATTTTTACCTTTTTAATTGCGAAAATTACACGCATTTAAAATTGAAAAATCCGTAAGGATGCCAACAATTGTATCCCTTACGCTTGGCGCACCTCAAAAAATTTTATTTATACTTAAATTCTTCAAATAGGTACACCATTTTTGTTAGTTAGTTAGTTAGTCATAAGACATTTTTTTCATGAAATAAATTTTTCATAAATCTTTTTAAACAGCCTTACCTTCACGACACCACAACATCTATAGCTTAAATGAAATCTCAAAACATGACCTGCCCATCAGCCAAATTAAAAAATGTTCTGCTATAACGAAAGATATTTCGTTGGCTATACAGATATCAAGTGGAGTCGGGCTGTCAGGTTGGTTTTCCATTTTGTTATGAGTGGACTGACGGTTAAGCAACGCTCATTTTTGGTTGAAAAGTTACGTCAATAAGCAAGACTGCCTCATTTTGAGTGAAGATAATCCTCAAGCCATTGTAGAGACGCTGCTTTAAATCAAAAAAAAAAAAAAAAAAAAAAAAACTGACAGTCTTGTATGATTTTTAGTAGAATTTAGGTTTATATAACAAATTAAGTTTTTATTATCGAAGAACACAAAATTGCATCAATAAACGTTGAAAAATAAAAGTATTTATTTCAATTAAAACAAAAAAACACACATTGAGCACAAAACGGACTTAAATCGGATCTTATTTGCTCAATTAATAAATTAAACATTTTATTAATTTAGTTCTTACGTCAAACAAATTCTTCTTCACACTTGGGATTATTGAGCTGGAGGATTTATCAGCTGCAACAATCGTTACATAAATCCATATTTAAATTGTTTTTTTTTTTTTCTAAAGGTAGGCACAAACGACGAACATGCTCGCAGAACATGCTCGCGCTCTCTGTGTTTTTCTCGTGTATGGCCATATTCGCGAGCAAATCGAAGAATTTATATGTGATTGAAAAAGAGAAAACTACAAAAATAAGGGTGGGAAAAATAAATCATGGCAAATCTCACATGTTGATGCCTTGAAGAATCAGCACGAAATGAATTTTCGGCAAATATGTTCGCCGTATGCTCAGCGAGCATGTTCGTCGTTTGTGCCTTGCTTAAACGAAAGGAGTTTTAATTGCGATTTTGCAGAACTAGAGATTGATTTTTCAGTTCCCAATAGATTTCCGTGTTGGTCAATTTTAATTTTTTTTTTCTCAAATGACCTTTTCTACAAATTTTATAAAAAAGAATAGTTGCATCGGTTGTGAAAGTGTGTGTGTTGTCCGAAAAATATTTTTCATATTTGCAATTACAGACGTCTTCGCTTTCGGCATTATTTTTGAAATATGTACAGATCTCAAATTAATGGCTTGATAAAGTAAATCCTAAATTTTCGAACTTTTATATAAAAAAAAAAATACAAGTAAATCCAGAAACTTTATATTAGAACAAAAATAAACTGTCAAACAAAATTTTTTTTTCCGTGGGTAGGTGTAAAACCTTCAATGAGGACCGAAACCGAAAAACGCGTGCTCATAGGAGTGTGAGATTCTTACTGCACTAAAAACATCTCCTCCTCCCAATTGCAACTAAGTTGAAACTTATCTAGCAATTTATTTTTAACAAATTTAATTAACGTGTTGCAGGTAACTATCCGGTGATAGTTCCTGCTTATACCGCGATTTTAAAGCGCATTCTCGTTTAGTGCAGCAGATCGGAAGGCTTTGTCCTTCGCAGGCGGCGTTCTAAATTCGTCTCATCGATAGTTTCGATTATAGTACTATTGCAGTGTTGTAATAGCCGTTTTCTATGATTTCGGGCAAAATTTTTTATTTCATCCCGAACCGTGATCTCTGTGGTGATCTTCGTTTCTAATGTACCAAGGTGCGCTTACAAATGATCTTAGGAGTTTATTTTCAAATGTTTGTAAGGTATTTAAATTAGAATCTCGCGTACAACCCCAGAGTTGCATACCGTAAGTCCAGACAGGCTTAAGCACCTGCCTGTACAAAATTTTGCTTATTTTCGATACTGAGCTTAGAGTGTTTCCCGAGCAACCAGTACATATCTCTGAGTTTATTATTTAACTCTTCGCATTTATTTTTAACATGCGGTTTCCATTTTAATTTCGCGTCTAGAGTCATTGCTAGATATTTTGCTTCGTTAGCAAATGGAACTTGAACCGTATTAACTAATACCGGTAATCTATTAATTTTCTTATACGTAAAATCTACATGGACTGATTTTACTTCGTTAGGCGATATCCGCCATGTTTTTGTCCAATCATTCACATTATTCAGAGCTTTTTGTAATTTTGTCGTAGAATCATTTATCGTTTGGCCCACTGCTAGTATTGCAGTGTCGTCAGCAAGCGTGGCTACGATAGTGTCTTCTGTTTGAGAGGTATATCACGTGTAAATACTAGGTACAATATTGGACCTAAACACTTCCCTGTGGTATCCCAACCACTATTTCTTTGAGATCCGAGTAATCGTTTCCATGTCTTACACTAAAAAGTCTATTTTCTAGATATGATTTTAGAAGCGTATTAAGTGCTTTAGGCAGAATTTGTCTTAATTTAAAATTTAGGCCTTCGTGCCACACCTTATCAAAAGCTTGCGACACGTCTAGGAAGACCGGCGAACAAATTTTTCTCAATGACGTCAGTGATCCTATGCACTTGGTCAATTGTCGAATGCTTGCTTCTAAATCCGAACTGATGTTCAGGTATTAGGCGCTTTTCTTCTATTATTGGCTGCAGGCGCAGAAGTAATATTCTAATATTCTTTCAAAGACCTTAGATATTACGGGCAGAAGCGAAATAGGTCTATAAGATTTCTTATCATGTGATGGTTTTATTATATAAAGAAGATTAATTAACCCTTTGCGTGGAAGCATTTTGAGAAGTTCGGCCGTAATTAGGTCATATCCCGGAGCTTTCTTATTTCTCTACTTAATTCGGCAAGGGTAACATTTCTTGTAATGAAATTTTCGCTTGAGTTAGTACTTGCCCATCAAAAGGTTTAAATGTGTTCTCCAGGTAATCCGCGAAAACGTTTGCTTTCTCTTTGTCGCTTTTTGCCCATTCGTTTTGATCATTCTTAGTCAAACAAAACTGACAACATAGATAGACCACAAAATTAAATAACCTCTTTCAAGTTACTCACACAGAAACAAATTGAAAAGTAAAACTGAAAAACACTACGATTTGGGAGAGTGTATATGTATATGAATGAAAAAGTGAGCAAGAACAACTGCTGTCATGTAATACACAACTAAACCTACGTGCGTTTGGTAACGTGAAAATTCGTACGAATTTGTACAAATTTTAACATTTTCCTGTCAATACCTCTAGTTATTGACAGACATACTAACTCGTGTAAAATGGAATACTGGAATCTAGACAAGAGCTGTCGTGAAAGTTGTAAACAGAAACTGATTAAAGTAAACATTTAAATGTACGTGTGCAGTTTTTACTTCAGGATTATTTTGTTTTTCGAAAATATGCACAAATATGCATTTATTCTTGAAAATATGCAAAAATATGTACTAACGATTAAATGGCATTTTAAAGCAAATTGATTGATTGGTGTTTGTATTTTATTCCTGTATTTCTAAATTTTCTCACAAAAAAAAATATGCATTTGCATGGAAATCCTAGCCCTAGTAATAAGCAAAATTGTCGTATTTATAGTGATCATAATCCACAAGCCATTGCTGAGAAGCCGTTACATCCTCAATAAGTCACTGTTTGGTGGGCTCTATGGGCAGAGGGAATAATTGGTCCATATTTCTTCGAAATTGGATTCTGTGATGTTGATGTGGATGACCTTTGGTTCCGACAAGAGGGCCGGCGCAACATGCCATACAGCTAACGAAACAATCAATTTATTACAGGAAACTTTTGGTGAGCGCTTTATCTCTCGTCACGGGATTTAACACCGCTGGACTAATTTTGGTGGGGTCATGCGCTTGTCTACGCAAATAAGCCCGAGACCATTGATGCCTTGAAAGAGAATATTCGGTGCGTTATTGCTGACATACGGCGTCAATTGCTGCAACAGTTGTCGAAAATTAGGCCTCTCTCCTGGAATATATTCGAGCCAGTCCGGCCACTTGAACGAAATCATTTTTAAAACATAATGGCAAGCCCTTATCTGTATTATAAATTTAAATTGACCATAAATACAAATAATATGCGTTTTATTTCTTCTTGAAAACCACACATCTTAAAAAAACACACAGTTTATAATTTTAACTCAAACAGTTCCAATTTTTGCGACTTTTTAATCAATTTATAACAATGAATTTTACAACTTTTAATATAATTTAACATAATTCATAATTAAATCAACAATAACCAAGTTTCTTTTATAATTATTTAATGTTATTTTAACGTGACAAAAATTTAAATGTAAGCAGAAATACTTACACGACTTGAATAAAGAAAATAAAAAGAAGAATTAGATTTATTTTACCTATTTAATGGGCTAATTTACTTTAATATCATTTTTCCAATTTAAAATGAAGTAAAATTAAATTTCATTTCTATCAGCTTTTAAATTTCCAATTTTCACTAATTATTTGGACAGAAAATCCTCCGAGTTTGATTTTTAGCATATTTTCTCTCGTTTTCCGGAAATCTGTAGTAATAATTCCGTAAGGGAACACGACAAACTCGGGTCCAGAAATCTCATCTGTCTGTCTGTAGATCGATCTACGGCCTAAGCGGGTTAAGCAATTTTCTTCAAAATTCGTACCTTCAGTGCCCTTTATATATTTTTTAACCCCATAAAATTATTGCCATAATTGTCAGACCAACTGCATTTCATTTTCTTTGGAAAATGATATCTCGGCAACCAAGCCTCGCATAGAGCTGCGGTTTTCAGCACTTGAAAGGGATTGAACAGACCTTTCTATTGGTATACAATTGCCGATGTTACTTTTTTAAGATAACCCCTTGCGGAAAAAATTACATTTTCAACATTTTTTCCCAAGCCCATCGATATATACACGAATAGAAAGGTCTGTTCAATACCCATCCACTCCTGAAACCCAAACTCGTCTGCAGCTTTTGGTTCTCAAGATATTTCAATCCAAAATTATTGACATTATTGTCAAACCAATTGCATTTGATTTGCTTTGGAAAATGATATCTCGGCAACCAAGCTTTGCAAAGAGCTGCGGTTTTCAGTAATTGAAAGGGATTGAATAGTCCTTTCTATTAGTGTACAATTTCCCGATTTCAGTTTTTAAGATTTTAAAAAAATCAAAGCTAACCTCTTGAGGAAAAAAAATACATTTTCAACAATGTTTCCCAAATCTATCGATAAATGTAAGGATAGAAAGGTCTATTCAATACCTTTTTCTTTTCTTCAATTTTTCTTCAAATTTCGTAGCTTAAGTGTCGCTCGATTCCCTTTATATATTTTTTAACCCCATAAAATTATTGCCATAATTGTCAGACCAACTGCATTTCATTTTCTTTGGAAAATGATATCTCGGCAACCAAGCCTCGCATAGAGCTGCAACTTGAAAGGGATTGAACATTCCTTTCTATTAGTGTACAATTTGCCGATTTCTTTTTTTTTAAGATTAAAAAAAAAACCAAGGCTAACCCGTTGCGGAAAAAAATTACATTTTCAACTGTTTCCCAAACACTTCGATATAGAAGCGAATAGAAAAGTCTTTTCAATACCTATCAACTCCGGAAAACCACACTCATCTGCAGCTTCTGTTTCTCAAGATATTTCAATCCAGAATTATTGACATGATTGTCAAACCAACTGCATTTGATTTGCTTTGGAAAATGATATCTCGGCAGCCAAGCCTAGCAAAAAGCTGCGGGTTTCAGTAATTGAAAGGGATTGAACAGACCTTTCTATGGGTGTACTTGCCGATTTAATTTTTTTAGGATTTAAAAAAATCAAGGCTAACCCCTTGCGGAAAAAAATTACATTTTCAACAATGTTTCCCAAATCTATGGATAAATATAAGAATAGAAAAGTCTATTGAATACCCATCAACTCCTGAAAATCAAACCCTTCTTCAGCTTCTGGTTCTCAAGATATTTCAATCCAAAATTATATAAAGATCTATTCAATACCTATGCACTTCTGGAAACCAAACTCGTCTGCAGCTTCTGGTTCTCAAGATATTTCAATCCAAAATTATTGACATGATTGTCAAACCAACTGCTTTTGATTTGCTTTGGAAAATGATTACTTTTTCAACAATGTTTCCCAAACCTATCGATATTCACAGGAATAGAAATGCCTATTCAATACCTGTCAACTCTCGAAAACCAAACGCTACTGCAGCTTCTGGTTCTGAAGATATTTCAATCCAAAATTATTGCCATGACTGTCAAACCTACTGCATTTCTTTTGCTTTGGAAAATGATATCTCAGCAACCAAGCGTCGCAAAAAGCTGCGATTTTCAGTACTTGAAAGGGATTGAACAGACCTTTCTATTGGTCTAAAATTTGCCTATTTCATTCATTTAAGATCTAAAAAAAAACCAATGCTAACCTTGCGGAAAAAATTACATTTGCAACAATGTTTCCCGAACCCATCGATATATACGCGAATAGAAAGGTCTATTCAATAAGTATCCACTCCTGGAGAGCAAGCTCGTCTGCAGCTTCTGGTTCTCAAGATATTTCAATCCAAAATTTTTGACATGATTGTCAAACCAACTCCATTTGATTTGCTTGCAAAATGATATCTCAGCAACCAAGCGTCGCAAAAAGCTGCGATTTTCAGTACTTGAAAGGGATTGAACAGACCTTTCTATTGGTCTAAAATTTGCCTATTTCATTCATTTAAGATCTAAAAAAAAACCAATGCTAACCTCGCGGAAAAAATAACATTTTCAACAATGTTTCCGAAATCCATCGATATGTACACAAATTGAAAGGTCTATTCAATACCTATCAACTCCTGAAAACCAAACTCACCTGCAGCTTCTGGTTCTCAAGATAATTCAATCCAAAATTATTGACAAATTATTGCCGATTTTATTTTTTTAAGATTGCGGAAAAAAATACATTTTCAACATTGTTTCCCAAACCAATTGATATGTACAAGAATAGAAATGCCTATTCAATACCTGTCAACTCCTGAAAACCAAACGCTTTTGCAGCTTCTGGTTCTCAAGATATTTCAATCCAAAATTATTACCATGGGTGCCCAACCAACTGCATTTGATTTGCTTTGGAAAATGATATCTCGGCAACCAAGTCTTGCAAGAGCTGCGGTTTTCAGTAATTGAGAGGGATTGAACAGACCTTTCTAATAGTGTACAATTTGCCGCTTTCATTTTTTTAAGATTTAGAAAAAAAACCAAGGCTAACCCCTTGCGGAAAAAATTAAATTTGCAACAATGTTTCCCAAACCTATTGATATGTACACGAATAGAAAGGCCAATTCAATACCTGTCAACTCCTGAAAACCAAACGCTTTTGCAGCTTCTGGTTCTCAAAATATTTCAATCCAAAATTATTACCATGGGTGCCCAACCAACTGCATTTCATTTGCTTTGGAAAATAATATCTCGGTAACCAAGCCTCGCAAAAAGCTGGGGTTTTCAGTACTTGAAAGGGATTGAACAAACTTTTCTATTGGTGTACAATTTGCCGATTTCATTTATTTAAGATCTAAAAAAAAAACCAAGGCTAACCCCTTGCGGAAAAAAAATACATTTTCAACAATGTTTCCCAAATCTATTGATAAGTATAAGAATAGAAAGGTGTATTCAATACCTATCAACTCCTGAAAACCCAACCTTTCTGCAGCTTCTGGTTCTCAAGATTTTTCAATCCAAAATTATTGCCATGACTGTTAAACCAACTGCATTTGATTTGCTTGGAAAATGTTATCTCGGCAAACAAGCCTCGCAAAGAGCTACGGTTTTCAGCAGTTGAAAGGGATTGAACAGACCTTTCTATTGGTGTACAATTTGCCGATTTCATTTTTTTAAGATTTAAAAAAAACCAAGGCTAACCCCTTGCGGAAAAAAATACATTTTCAACAATGTTTCCCAAACCCATTGATATGTACAAGAATAGAAAGGTCTATTCAATACCTATCAACTCCTGAAAACCAAACCCTTCTGCAGCTTCTGGTTCTCAAGATCTTTCAATCCAAAAAAAAAATAACGTAACCTGTTAAGCAATTTTCTGTATTAAAAATGGTTAATCGTAATTATCTCCAAAACGTCTCTGACGATTTTGATAATAAAAAAATCAGTCCACGATTATGGGTAGGCAGTCTATATTTTATTATAAATTTTTTTTTAGATAATATTTTATTAACAGTACCTGCCATAGAACGGATTTCGGTTTTTTCATTAACGGCTCAAAAAATTTCGATCGAAATGTAAGTAATCTGCCCTAGCGAGGTAACCGTCGGAGCGGAGTTTTCTCCGCAACGCGTCTTCGTCGGAAATTCAATTTCAGTTCGACGTAGCTGTCATCGGAAGAAATTTTAAAGAAATACGTCGAGGCATTGCGATGGATATAAACTTGAGGCAGAGATGTGCAACTTAACTGATATATCGAAAATGCGATATATTTTCGATAGTTTTTTTTTTATAAAATAAACACTATTAACGTTTCAAGGATTGAAAAATTGGTGAGAGAGTGTAATTTATTATTTATAGAAAGTATTTTTTCTTTTCAATTATAATGCGCTAGAGTTTTTAAGAAATGTAATTAGATGCATCGACTTTAAAATCAAAACTATAGAATAAAGTCCCCTCCCTATTTCCAAACACATGTTTTTTTTCCATTTGCATTGTCAACAAAAGAATAATTTGAAAAAAAAACTTTTGAAATTCAATATTATTTATTTAGAAAATAAAAGAACATTGCAAGTACGAAAAAATTATACGCTGACACAGCTCTAATTCTATAATTCCCTTTAAGATTAGATAGATTTTTATTTTCAGTATTTGAATATACATTTGGTAAGCTACCGCACAGTTTATACACAGAGATTTGATATACTATAATAATATCTTTCTACTGAATAAGTATTTTAATAAATTTCAAGTTCACAAAGGGTTTAGAAATTACTTTTTGAAGGAAACTACAATTAAAACCTTCAATATAAAAAAAAAAAGGCAGGTACATTTTGACTCGAATAAGAAATAAAACTTCAAAACAATAGTTTAGAAGAATGTTAAGTTAGTATGAATTGAGTTAGTGAATAATAATAATATATAATTTATATAATGTATATTAGTAGTTTGTTAGTAAATATGTATATAATAAATGGATAAATAAATTAAAATAATAAATAAATAAATAAATAAATAAATAAATAAATAATAAATAAATAAATACATGTAAACATATAAACATATAAGTAAATAAACAAAAAGAAGTAGATAACTAAATAAGTACAAGATAAATAAATAGATAAATAATTGAATAAACAAAAAAATAAAATAAATAATTACAAAAAGCAAATACATAAATAAATAAATAAATAAATACATGTAAACATATAAACATATAATAAAATCAACATCAAAGATATGGTTAAGAAAACAATTGATTGATTAATGGATTCTCAGGAATTTCACAATTTCTCAAAATAGAGTTGTTGAGTTTATCAATTCTTACAGAGATCATTTCCACATTTGCTCTTGTATGTAAGTCTAATGTGGCATGGTATCGAGAAAGATTAAGCATCATTTTAAGTAATTTGTTCTGTGAAACTTGTAGTTTGTTAAGATGACATTTGGAACAATTTCCCCACACTTGGCATCCATACAAAAGGATTGCTTGGAATATTACTTTGTGAATAATTATTTTGTTAGCGTTGCTTAGAGATGACTTTCTATTAATGAATGGATAGAGCATATTGATTGCTATGCTTACTTTGCGCATGGTTTGCGCAATATGTTCCTTAAAGGTAAGTTTTTGGTCTAGATAAACCCCTAAATATTTTACATTCAAGTCCCATTTCACATTAACGCCATTTACAATAAGCTGATTACTGGGAAGATAGCAAGACTTTCTTTTTCTGCTGAAAAAGATAGCTTTTAATTTATCAGCATTCAGCTTAATTTTCCACTTTTGATAATATTGAATCATCAGTTCAAGTGCATGATGTAAATTTGTCTCAATGTTGAGACTAAATTCATGTGATGAAAAGATGCCTGTATCATCAGCGAATATAGCAATTTCACATTCCTGTAGCCTGGGAATATCAGATGTGTAAATGTTGTACAAAAAAGGACCCAACACTGATCCCTGTGGAACACCTGCATTAACTTGGTAAGAAATTGAAGGACAGTTATTAACAAAAACACTAAAGCAACGGTTAGAAAGAAAGCTTTGAATAATTTTTATGAGATACATGGGAAAACCAAAATGTACCATCTTGTGGACAATCCCATCATGCCATAGTGTGTCAAACGCCTTTTCTATATCAAGTAGAAGAAGACCAGTTGATTTCCCAAGAGAACGATTTTTTTTGACATGTTCACATACTCTTAAAACTTGATGAGTGGTGCTATGATGCATTCGAAATTCAAATTGTTCATTTGGAAAAATATTTAAATCTTCAACAATTTGCAAAATCTTACGTTTAATAATCTTTTCCAATATTTTACTTAGACAACTAAGCAAACTTATCGGTCGATAGCTAGTAGGAAGCTTAGCAGGTTTTCCAGGTTTTGGAATTGGAATTACCTTTGCGTTTTTCCAAGTCATTGGAAAATACTGAATCTTAAGACATGCATTTATCAAAAAGGTAAGAAATATAAGGCCTGCTTTGGGTAGTTTTTTTATATAAATATTTTTTATATTGTCTAGTCCATCTGATTTCCTTGACTTAAGGTTTGAAACTATATGCCCCACATCCTCCCTAGATACAAATTGATCACTAGGTGTATCAATGTTTTGTGAGTTTACCATGCTCAACATATTACCTACAAGAATTTCAGTTGTGACATCACTAAGGTCTTGTGAAACAGTATGATTAGTAAGAAATGAAGATGCGAATAAATTACTTTTATTTGAGTCTTGATAAACCACTTCATTTCCATTATCAAGATTTGGTATTCGTCTATTTTTGTTTTTATAATTTTGACAATGTTCCAAAAAGGTTTTTCATTTTTTTCCAATTTACTTAATTTATCGTTCCAATTTCTGTTTCTGTGCTTACTAATTTCCTTATCAATCCTTTTTTTATAAAGTTTTGCTACATCGCGATATTCTGGTAGGCGATAACGTTGCCACTGCCTATTAAAAGAATTTCTTAGTCTTATTAATTCCAGAATGTGTTCCGGCATCTTAATAAAGAAAGGTTTTTTTGTCTTTTTTGGTACACATGATTGCACTGTGTCTAGTATTTGACGAGAGAAGGTATTGACATGCACATCAATATCTTCTCTAGAACACACTGTATCTAAATCTGTGCATACTGTTCTAAGTTTGGACTTAATTTCAGATCTAAAACGACACCAGTCTGCATTTTTAAGATCTAAAAAGTACTCTACTCTATGCTCAGCCAATTCATTCATTTTGCATAAAACTGGAATATGATCAGAACTTAAATCATTGATTGTCTCAGGCTGAGTAAAAAAAGAAGGAATATTAGTTATGAATAAATCAAGAAAGGACGGACTTCCCCTTGACCCAGACGGAAAATAGGTTGGACTAAACGGAAACAACATGGAATACGGAAACAAGCACGACATACTCACAAGAACATTACCCCACGAGTTTGCACGAACACATCCCCAATCTCTATGCCTACAATTTAAGTCACCTCCGATTATATAATTATCGTTTCTTATTATCAATTTTCTAAGATCTCTCTTAAAATACATTTTTTTTCTTCATTTGAATTTTTACCGGGAAAATATACACAGAACAATTTTAACGTTGTATGATTTCTCAATCCTACCTCCACACCAACATTTTCAATTAAACGTGTCCTTACAACGGGCAAGAGAAAATGTTGAATTGATTTTTTTATAAAAATTGCTACACCTCCGCCCCTTTGATCTATTCGATCTACGCGGTAGCATTTATAATTTGGGGTGGACAAATATACATCTGAACTTAACCATGTTTCTGTTACAAAAGCTATATCAATTTTATTGTTATACAAAAAATTTGAGAATTCGATAATTTTATTACGAATGCCTTTGGCATTCCATGTTATAATATTTAAATTATAAGCTAGTATATTATTTGTTAACATATTACTTGACATTAGAATATAAAACTTAGTAGCTAACTGTGATTTATGTTTATCTCCCTTCGCGAGAAGTTTTTAAAAAAAACAATTTTCTCTTTAGAGATAATAAACACTTTATTTGACATTAATTTTTTTCCGAACAGAAAATCACGTCTTCACACGACCGATTATAAAAACGAACTCTCTTTGGAAATCTTTCAAGATACCCTTCAATAGAATAATTATTAAGTCTTTTGTAAGCCAAATGACTTACCTAATTTAACTAGTGTATTCATGTTACATTGTCTGCTCCGTGAAGGAATGTGCAAACTGCAACATGTTTTGTGGGAACAATGATTACGAAAGATTTGAAATAGAATTAAAGGTATCCGTTAACCGGATATCTAAAATTGATGGGGTAGAGTGTGTCTTATACATAACTTCTCCCCCTTTTAGTTTAAAATTCTCCTGAATTTTATTATTTATTTTTACTTTAATTTTCTTTTGCAAAATAAAACTGAAAATAACTAAAACAATTAATAAAATAATAAACGTAAAGTTAATTCCATAAGATATATTCTTATGATACTGTAATTCTTCAATTTTCTTAATGTTATTTTCGTTTTCAAATACAATATCTTCTAAAGTTATTTTGCTACTAAAATTTGTAAAACTTTTGTTCATTGGGTAATAAAAACGATCTTGAAAAATTTCCTTTACATTTGTCCAATAATGGTCTAAAATTCTTAAGTCACAATTATTAAAATGAATTAACAGATTACCTGTTAAATTTAAATTTCTTTCATCACAATTTTGTGTTATGTTAATATTATTAGCATTTTTTATAATTATGGTTTCATCATCAATAGTAAAAATTTCGGTTAAATTATTCTTAACAAGTTTACAATTTTCTTGGTATACACAGTGTTTACTTATTTGTAGTTCATTTAAATATTTATATTCTTCATATTTATATGTGACATTATTATACTTAAATACTATTTCTTTAGGACTATCAATTTCTTCTTTCAGAATATTTGGAATTGGTAAAATTATTTTAAGTTGAATTTTTACAAAATCTTTGGGAATTTTTATGGCAAATAATAACAAATTTTCTCTAAATTTAATTACTCCCATTTTAATATGTTTCATTTTATTTAAATCAATTTCATATTTTTCAATTTCTAAATCAGTTAACATATTTGGATTTATATGTCCATATCTAGCTGAAGCTATATTGCTTTGTATATTATCAATTTTTTCTTTTACAATTTGTAATTTGAAATATTGGTCATAAAATAAATTTCTTTGCATTACACTGTTTGATACACTATTTAATTGATTTAGAATAACAGCTCTATCTTTTTTTAAAACTGTTTTTAACTGTTGGAATGTTTTATTAAAATGATCATTTATAATAACCTGTTGATTAATATTTCCTATAGCATTGTGATTATTGATTTCAATATTCCTAAAATGGTTTTCTATATTTAACCTGTCCTCCTCATCCATGGTACCGAACAACCATTTGGATGCACTACCTACAATATTAACCAGCCCTCTTTTATGTCGTTTGTCCTTTTGTAGTAAAGTTTGTACTCTGTTTTTAAGATGTCTAAGTTCCGTTTGTATCATTTCTTGGTGTTCTGTGTCCAATCCTTTTAAATTTAATCCAATACTGTCTAGTATGTTAATAATTTCGAACGGGTCTACTACATGTACAATTATGTCTGTTTTCGTAATCATGTCAGCGTCATTTAGTTTTATTTCTGTGAATCCGTTTTGTTCCTTTATTTCGTCTATATTGAGTCTTCCTTCAGCTAGTGTTAACAGCAATAATAGGAATATTGTCATGAAGAGCTGAAAATTTCGGTTGTCGTTTTATATTAGTTACATGTATATCAGAAAGTTTACTCTTCCTAAATCTAGGCTGATGCTTATGTCTAACTGCTTTATAATTCCTTATAAATCCTGTTGATCTTGTTTCGTTATAATTTTCCCTTTTTTTATTTACCTTTTCAATTATATTTTTCTTAACAGTTTGTAAATTACTTCTAATCTTATCAAATTCTACCTTGTGAAATTCTACTATAACTGGACTTGTTTTAATTGTCGAGTGAATTCTTTCATTATAATTTCTAATTGCTTGTTGCATTAACCTTTTAACTGATACATTTACAGCATTTAATTTTAAAATTCTACACTTTTCTAGCAAGCTGCTATGAAACCTTTCAACATCCGAATTTCCGGTATGTGAATTTGATTTGGTAAAATGAATATCAATATTTTCATTTTGTAGAAATTCTTTTATATGAATTGAATTAAATTCATTATCTGCAACTATCTTTTTAGGTTTTCCTGCTTTTGCAAAATGACTCTCTAGTTCTTCTACTATCGTTATATGATTTCTATCTGATAGATAATAAGCAAATCCGAATTTGGAAAATTTGTCAATTATCGTCAAGAAACTGCATCTAAGAATAACGAATGTGTCTATATGTAAGATCTCATTTAGATCTGAAGGTGTTTCGGTAAGATTTAGCTTTGGTCTTAAGGGTTTTCTATCGTATTTAACCTGCTGACAAACTTCACATTGATTAATTATAATTTGTATTAGTTCAAGCAGTTTTGGATAATAGATTTTATTCTTCATACCACTAAACGTTTCTTGTATGCCTGAGTGCATGCTTTCTTTAACGTGGTAGAGTGAAATTTGTTTCACTGCCTCTGTCTCTAATTTAATGTCTCTTGCTCTGTATGAACATTTTATAAATTTTATTTTATTGTCATTAGAAAATAGTTCTCTCAACTTTTCTTGAACTATATTATACTTACTATCGCTTAATTCTGAATATATACCTGTTAATCCTTTTTTAATAAATCTACGCAATATGTCATTTAAATTTTCGAAATCATATTCTGCAATGTATATTATTCTTTTACCATGAACTATTTCTATTTCCTGAACTTTGTTATTTGTAAGAATTATTTGTGTCTTATATTTGTTCACAATTTCTTCCTTAATCGGAATGTGATCTAATAATTCTTCATCTGCTGAGTGAATTGTGGCATTAGTTGTGTCATTTTCATCATTTTCTAAATTAAATAATAAACCAATTTCTGAGACCTCGTCCTCATAAATTTTTGAAAAGTTATTACACATACTATACCCCCCTTTTTCAGATTTAACGTCCTCGTTAACTTCGATCCTACTTAAGAAATCTGCTACTCTGTTTTCTTTACCTTTTAAATACTCGATTTCGAAATTATACTCCCCTAGCTTTAGGAGCCATCTTTGATGTCTTGCCGACATATCTTTTCCCTTGTATTTAGCATGTAAATATTTAATTGGTTGATGATCCGTAAAAATTTTAAATTTATTACCGTACAAATACGGTCGAAAATAACTGATTGACCACATAATAGCCAAAAATTCTTTGTCAGTGGCAGAGTAATTGATTTCATGCTTGTTCAACGTTCTGGAGGCAAAACAGATCGGATGTCCTTCTTGAGACAAAACTGCTCCTAATGCATATTTCGATGCATCGGTTGTCAATTGAAATTGCTTCTTAAAATCTGGGAATCCTAAAATTGGGTGAGAGCTTATAAGGCTTTTAAGTTTCTCAAAAGCTGCTACATAATTCGGATCTGTAGTCTTAAGCTTGGTATCTTTCTTGAGATACTTTGTCATAGGCTGTGCAATTTTAGCGTAGTCTCTTATGAATTTTCTATAAAATCCACTGAGACCTAAAAAACTCTTTATTTGTTTTTGTGTTTGAGGTAATTTAAGATTTTGAATTACTTTAATCTTATCAGGATTTGGTTTAAATCCATCCTGAGTAAGAACATGACCCAAAAACTGGGTTTCTTTTCTCATAAAACTGCACTTATCTATTTGAATTTTTAGTTCCGTATTTTCAAGTATTTTAAATATTGCGGTTATAGCTTGTATGTGTTCTTCAAGTGAAGTGCTAAATATAAGTATATCGTCTAGATATACTACACATGAAATGTTTATAAAATCTCTTAAAATTTCATTCATTAGCCTTTGGAATGTCGCTGGGGCATTCTTTAAGCCGAAAGGCATTCTAACAAACTCATATAAACCTCTTGGTGTTACAAAAGCTGTCTTTTCAATATCTTCCTCCTTAACTAAAATTTGGTAATAACCTTTAGCTAAATCTATTGTTGTAAAATAATTTGACCTGCCCATCTTGTCTAATATGGCGTCCATATTAGGAAGTGGTTGTTTGTCATCGATAGTAATTTCATTCAGTTTCCTATAGTCTATAACTATACGAAACTTTTGGATCCCTGAGTTGTCGTTCTTTTTAGGAACAACTATCAAAGGACTTGAGTATTTGGATCTACTTTTTCGTATTATTCCCTGGGCTTCCATTTCAGCTATTTGTTTTCTAACTTCTTCCTCATGTTTTGGAGGATAACGATATAATTTTGCATTTACTTGAGAATCTGTAGTAGTCTTTATTTCATGTTTTATGACTGGAGTACTTGTTAGCCTGTCTCCTTCTTGAAAAAATAAATTTGTAAATCTATGTATAATTCTGGTTATAGCTATATACTCTTCTTTGTTTAAGTAATCAAGTTTAAGTTTATCAATTATGTTACCTTTGTTTATTGTGTCTAGTGTATAGATTTCATCATAACTGTATGGTTTCCCTAATAATTGTATAACCTGTTCATTAAGTGATATGATGCCTGATTCTAAATCTATTAGGGTATTTAGTTTGTTAAGTATATCAATACCAATTATAAATTGATAACGTCTATTTGGTAAATTTTTAACTTTCCATCTAACACAAGTTCCTTTAGGCAACTTCAGCTCGTCAGGTGTTGGTGTATGTGCTTCGTATTCAATGGCATCATTGCCATTTACTGTGGTAAAACGTATTGGTTTTATTTTAACTATTTTAAAATCTTTAATTTTTTCATCAATAATACTAAGGGTGGACCCTGTATCAATAAGAGCTAAATATTTTTTCTTATTTATAGTGATTTCTATTGTTGGTAAATCTTCCGAGGCTAATTGATAAAAAACTCTACATTATTAACCTCATTTTCGACCTCTGCCTCTTTTTCTATATTTTCTACCTCCATTGGTTCTTGTTGACCAGAATAAGAATTAGTATTATTAACTGTATTTCTATTTTGTTGTTGAGATCGAATTTGTCCTGAATTTCCGAAATTATTAGAATTATAGAAATTACCTGAATTTCTTCTACTCTGACTATAATAGTTTCCAGAATTTCTTCTATTTGAATTATTATTACTTTGATAATAATTATTATTATTTTGGCTCCTAGTCTGACCTAAATTATTATAATATTGGTTTCTAAATTGCCCTGAATTATCATTTTGTCGTCTACAATTTTGGTTTCCAGAATAACTTAAATTATTATATTGTAGAAAATTCTGTTCGCGGCGATTTTGGCCCGAATTTCCATAACTATTATAATTTTCTGGGTTATGTTGTATACGTCTATCACTATGAAAATTATTAATTTGACCTGAACCTCTTTGATTTCTACTTGATCGATTAACCATTTTATTTGCACTATTTTTCTTAAACTCATCCCTAATACAACTATCTTCAAATCTACGTTTTATCATTATTTCAAAAATTTTATTTAAATCTTTTTCTTCATAGATCTTATCAAGCAAAATTCCTTGACACATGTCTTTGATTATATTAACTAACATTGTATTTACAGTACTTAGATCAACGGCTCTATCACCTTTATAATATTCTTTTAATTCATCACATTTGTATTTAATATTTTGTGTTTCTAATAATAATTCACTTACAGTGTTTACTTTTAAGTTGTGGATGGTTCTGTATATTTCGCTGGGCTCCACATCTGGTCTGTAATGTAGTTTCAGTTGCCTCTTTATATCCTCCCAATTCTCCGGGTCTGGTATGTTGATAAGTATCTGCTTGGCTCTGCCTTGTATCCTCTCGTTGTATATTGTTCTAATCATATATTTTTTTAAAGATGCACTGGTTACGTCCGCAATGTAGTATTCTACATTTTTCACAAAACTATTTATAGTGACATCACTGGTTCCAGTAAAGGTTGCCATATGCGTAATCTCACGTAATACTCTCTCTCGGTCTAGCCTAGCTACTTCTCTTGCTTGAAGAGCCTGGAAGGCATTATTCAGTTGCTCTAGTTGTTGTTCACGTAATCTTAGTTGTTGTTGGAGTTCATTGTTCTGTTCTTCCATCTCGATGTCTTTTAGATTTCTGCTGATGTCGAATTTATGTAGTTTTTTGCTTCTTGTTAACATTAACACCCACACTTTCTTTATTTCAGCTTCAGTTCTTATCTATTCAAATACTATCACTGAATCATTAATCTTTTTCGATTTTATTTGGAGATTCGTATCACTGGCTTGATTAAATACTGTCACTGAATCATTAACCTTTTTCGATTTTATTTATAGATTCGTATCACTGGACTGCAAATTTATGTTTCAATGCAATCCTACCGACTGCGCCATTTATGTTTATCTCCCTTCGCGAGAAGTTTTTAAAAAAAACAATTTTCTCTTTAGAGATAATAAACACTTTATTTGACATTAATTTTTTTCCGAACAGAAAATCACGTCTTCACACGACCGATTATAAAAACGAACTCTCTTTGGAAATCTTTCAAGATACCCTTCAATAGAATAATTATTAAGTCTTTTGTAAGCCAAATGACTTACCTAATTTAACTAGTGTATTCATGTTACATTGTCTGCTCCGTGAAGGAATGTGCAAACTGCAACATGTTTTGTGGGAACAATGATTACGAAAGATTTGAAATAGAATTAAAGGTATCCGTTAACCGGATATCTAAAATTGATGGGGTAGAGTGTGTCTTATACATAACTTGTGCGATAGCTTGAAATTGATCTTGTTTTGTTTTACATAAACTTAATTTAGAAATCATCTCCATTACCAAAGTATTTAGTTCTTCCATTGAGAATAACTCACCACTCGGGGTAAATGTTGGTTTGTTTTGATGAGTTGCAGTTGATAGCGTATTCACCACAGGTGTTATATTCTTCCATGTATTTGTTTTTGTAGTATTGTAGTTCTGCCCTTGTCTTCCATGCATACGTTGGGGTAAAGCTGGGAAATCGTCCATCGACAGATGAGAAGAGTTGAAGTTCTGTATGTTGACGGGATTAGTGATATTTGAATGATCATGAGCTTGGGTACGATGACTTGCTTTATTAGAGAGCTTTTGTCTCATTTCTAAATATCTCATTCGTATTGCGCATGCGCTATCAGTAGATTTGTGGTTTTCGCTGCAGTTTGCACATTTAAGAACTTCAGTGTTGGTGCAATCTTCAGTCTTGTGAGAAGCCGCGCAAATGGAACAGTATGTTTTCACATGACAATTTTTCTCCCCATGACCAAACAGTTGACCGTTTCTGCATTGAGTCAAACGATTTTTTTGTTTGCGTTGATATGACCAATTTATTTGCGTATGAAATATAGATTTTATTTTTTTCTTAAGCTCATGAAGTTTAATCGAGCCACTTTCAAGAGATACTATGTAGAAAGTATCAGTATATTGTTCATATTGTTTGGTGATCATTTTCACTTCTTTGCATAATAAACCAAGCTTAATGAATTCATTTTTTAACACAGTAGTGTCTAATTCATTTAAGCCGTATAAAATAGCTTTAAAAGCTTTTTCACTTTTTAATGCATGAGTAAAATATTGAGAATTGTCTGTTTTCAGTTTATCAAGTACTAAGTTATATGAATGCATTGATTCACACATTATTTTGATGCCAATTGACATTTTTTTAATAGAATAATCGGACACACTTATGGTTTTCATAGATGCATGCACATATTCACAAGATTTTTGTAGCAGTTTAATGGGAGGAATGTGCACTCTTTTGGAAGGTTGATTTGGCGATGCGGAATCGTCCATTTTTTCAGTTTCTATTTCATTGTCGGTGTCACTATCCGGTAAGCATTGTAAGGGGCTCCAGTAGTTACCTCTGGAGTCCCTTTTATTCACATTCATTGCTATTTTTTTCCGAAATTTACTGTCCGAGGACATTGAGTTGTCCTCGGAACCAGGTGATCTCGCACGTTTATTAATATTGAACAAAATAAAATCACGATCAGAGATAGAGATTGCTTGACAAGACGTCTTGCTTTATCAAAAGCTCCTAAAGCCTTTATGATTGAAGAAAAACTTTCGCCTAAATGAAAATGCGTTAGCTTTTGTTTTGGAGCAGATTCAACACAAATACAAAATAAATTATCGGTCTGATGGTGTCACTCCAAACCTTTAAAAAATATATGATGTTTTCAAAATTAAAACACAGCGCAAACTTCTGGTGTCCTTCTTGTGTAATTTTAGATATGCATTCGCTGGCAGATTTATCATCCACTGATATTGCTGTGAACTTGTTTAATCGTGCTGCCTAAAAACAAAAAGCCCACAAGTTAACGTACATAAGGTTTATTTCTACATTACTTACATTTTAATAAACAATTTCATTAAAAAGAAATCACTTTCCGCAACGAAAACTTGTCGGAGGACTTCGGAGAATATTTTGTTTGTATCTGTCATAAATAAAACCATTAAAAGTACTTCATCGCATACAAATGGCATGCGTTGAATTTCGTCGGACAGAATTTCCGATCAGCCAATCGAAGAATTACCTCGAAGCAAAATGTCTCCAATTCGTAGTAAATCGGAAAGAATTCCGCCCGACGGTTAACTCGATAAGGCAGAATAAACTGCATATCAAGATTTTCGAAACATAATCCTTTTAGAATTTTTGAAAAGAAAAACATTTTGTTTTCAATTCAATAATTCGAAAACGGATGAACGGGTTATTATGCTGGAAAATCGTACAAATACAAATCATTCAATGCAGCATAGTTTATTCCATAAACTACTTTGACATTTTTTGAGATATCAAAACAATTCTTTTCCAACCTTTTGTGATTTCTTATAATATTGAGATTAAAAAATGGTTTAGGAAACTTCTCGATTGAAATTTTTAATTTTGATGAAAATAACAAAGATGAGATTTCAGATGTTACACACCATAATTAACTTTCAGTTTGTTTTTGATTTAATCAGTTAGTTCTAGCCCCAAATTTTAATAAAATATGATGATTCAATATAAATACGTTCCACAAATCTGAAGTGGGACAAAATCCCTTTGCCTTTTTTACTTATTTTATCTTTATTTCGAAACTGTCGAATTAACAACTGTATAAATAACAACGTATTTCATCATCAAAGAATTTTTTTTTTTTTATTCTACAAACATAACATTGTAAATAGAAACTTATAAAGTATCAACTGTCAAATAATAAAATCTCCACTATAGCTACTATAGCATTGCTTTTGTGAAAGTCATCCATTTCAATATTCGTTAATATAATTTCAAACTCTGATTCAAGGACATCGTTTTCTAAAGTGGACACTTCTTGAATGTTAGTTACCCTTTCATCTTTCTTTATTTAAAACTCTCATGAAAATTCCATCAATTTTAATCATTTGCACTAAGATAAAGCACTGCACAAAAAAAATAGGGTGTTTGTATTTTAAACTCAAAACAAACTACATTATTTAATTTTAAGAAATATTTTCACATAACTCACACAAATGTTTTTTTTTTCATGTAACTAATAACACATTACATAATATCGTAATTTTCTGAACTCGTCAAATTTTTTTTATCAAAAATTGTATGCTACAATTTATCCCCAAAATTGTTTCGTCAACGTACATCTTTGGAAAGGCGCTAGTTTTATTTGCGATTGTTATGTGGGTAGGTACTATAGGGTTTTCCAATAAGAGGTGTTATTTTGATATTCAAAAAAAAGAAATGCGTTGTTGAAGCGTGTATCGTTCCATTTTTATTAATAGCGTAGTTTCTACTTGTCAAAAAATGACAGCTTCAAAAGTGACAGCTACCGAAATAGCGGGCTATTCAAAACAACACCTCTTATTGGAAAACTCCTTATAAAGCAAGTTATGCATTCGTACAAAAAAAATCAAAGTATAAAACATGACATTACGATCATAGAGAAGCCTTAAAAAGTGATCGATAAAAAATGTCTGTATGTCAGTCTTAAAATCCATTTAAATATACATTTGTTGGTAGGCACCTTGCATACATATGTAACTATTCCTTGAATTAAGCATTCGACAATTCATTATACTAAGGCCGGTATTCACGAAGCGCTCATAACTTAAGAGGCTCATAAACCTATTTACCAAGCATTAATAGTGAATATATATGAGCGCTCATAAGACTTATGAGTGGTCCCGACCACACTAAGTTATGAGCGCTCTCATCGAAAATGTTTTCGAAAACTCAACGTAATAATTCCTCAATTTTTTTTTATTCAGACAACTTTTCGCAGCAAAACGCCCAGTTGCATTTAATATATTTTTATTGTTGAAATAAATATATTTATAACAATAAAAGCTAAGCTTTCACAAAATGCATTTATTGATAAATCCTATTTGTACCATTTTATTAATAGAACTCTCTAAAGTCATATCGGTGAATTGTTAAAATAAAGTGAAAAACTTTCCATTAGTCAGTCAGAAATCTGCCACAGAGATAAAAAGAAACTAAAATAACGGGTGAAGTAGCGAAAGCCGAGCTTCAGTGCCGAAGTAACTCAAATTTATGCGGCCTCATTACGAGACCATAAATAATATGTACAAGGAGATGCCGGATCAGAAGGCCTGATTCCCGAAACATCTCTTATGTCCCCGCCATGATAATGTGTAGTGGCAATGACTGCCTGGCCTACCGATTCTTGTGTGAATGGGGGCATGAGTATGTGCGTCATTTATACGGTGAAATCGCCTCACACTACTTGGAGACCACAGGTGAATGTGGATAAAGGTATACTTACCCAAGAGTTTGCTTATACCTGCATAGCTGTTATCCATATGTTCCGGAACCAGATAACTTGCTAATTCTTCAGGGACCGTTATTTAAAGATGTTGAAGGAGTTTTTTTTTACCCAAAACTTCGCCGAAGACGTATTCCTTTCAGCAGGATTTGGTTTCAACAAGATGGAGCAAGTGCACACGTACTCACACAAGTTATGACGGAGCTCCAACGAAAATTCCCAAACAAATTGATATCCAGAAACTGCACTTTCCGTTGGCCCCCAAGGTCATATATGCGTGGATGAGCGTGGAAGTCACTTGCGGTATATCATCTTTTAGAACCATTAGTTATTTAAAATAAAATTTAATTTTTAATCCAATAAAAAAAACTAATGAAATACACCGATTAAGTTATTTTAATTTCTTATTGTAGCACGATTCGTGGGCCTCCCTATACTATGACTACACAGTTCAATTGCGAACGCTGTTACCACTGGGACTCAGTTGAGTCAAAAAGGACTAATTTTGTATAGGTTGGCTCAGGGACTCATCTTTTTTTATATTTGACTTGTTTTTTTTTAAGAACAGAGTCAATTTACAGTTTAAAACACATTTCTAACTTTATTATGAAATTGATGACGTTTCCTCAACGTTCCGCAGCCGTAGAAAAAAATGTTCAGATCTCAGCCAATCAAAACAAAAAAGTTTAATAGATTTAAATTAGAAAATGTTGAAGCAATTATATTTGCAAAGTAGTTATGTGCCTCAAACCATACCAGATTAAAAACTATGCTTTTGTTTATTTGTATTCTTACTTTTGTCTTATTTTTTAATTGTTCCATTTTGTTTACTTTTTAAAAAAATAAGTTCTTAAGACTTTTTAAATTTTTAATCATAATATTCTTGTATATTATCGAAAATATATAGGTTTTTTTGTGATATATCTAATACATATACAGCCTTATCGGCAATTCCTTGGGAAATATTTCTCTCACGCAATTTTTCTGTTCTCGAGAACACATTCCTCCTATCAGGAATTCCTGGCGGAATGCTTTTCCCTGGGAATAAGTTTTACCAACATAGAAACGAGAAAAAAAATATTCGAAAATAATTTTCGAACAGTTTGACATTTCATTTTAAAGAAAAAACTAAGAAGTTAGCTTTGATACAAAATAATTACATTTGTTAAACATTAAATTAAACATTTATAAAAATGCAAAGAATATCAGTTTTGTTGTTATTAGAGGAAGAGTCAAGAAATGAGCCGAGAGCCATACGACGCAGTTTGAGAGACCATTCTAATCCTTTGGAGCTTCCACAAGCACTGTATTTTGAAAAACCTATTTGTTTGAATCATCACATTTCACAATTATTATAGAGTTAGTAAGCCGTTGTTCAAATATTTGGTCGAAAAACTGTCTGATTTTTTGCCTCATACAAAGAAACCTGGCGCTGTTCCTCCTTATATAAAAATAAGTGCATGTTTGCGCTTCCTTGCCGAAGGAGGCTATCAGACAGGAGTGGGGAAGGATCATGAAGTTGGGTTGGCTCAATCTTCATTTTCCGAAGTCCTTTCAGTTGTCTTGTGTTTTTTTTTTGAGAGTGAAATGTGCCCGGTATGGATTAAAACACCGACGACCGAAAAAGAAAAATCAGTATGAATTTTTACAGGAAACATAAAATACCTGGAGTATTAGGCTGCGAAGGCGGTACTCATTTCAAAATAATTGCTCCTCCAGATAATAAACATTTGTATTTCAACCGAAAAGTATATTACAGCTTAAACGTCTTACTTGTAAGTGTTCTTGTTTCTTGTTTTTTTATACTATACTAACCTATTTATTACAAGGTCTGCGACGACGAATTAAGAATACGATTTGTTCATTCAACCCACCCTGAAGCATGTCATGATGCACTTATTTGGAAAGTAAGTGAATTGCATTCGTGGATGGAAGAACAATTTTTTAATGGTGAAAAAAATTCTTGGCTACTGGGTATTGAATTAATTCACATTCAAACAGCAGATCAATAAATAAGTCAATCTTTTTCCACTCATCAATTGATTTCATAGGGGGCCCAATGGAATTGAGGTCTTGTTCTAGCTGATTCCAAAATGTTTGGACATCCTTGCTTTTATTAGTAAAGCCATTTGCAATGTCCGGATTTTTTTCCATTGAGGAAATTAATTCTTCTATTTGTTTGGAATTTGAAGATTTAGACCTTAAAAAATCAATTATTTTAGTTAGTTTTTATGGTTTTCTTTATTTTTTATAGAGATAACTCACATATCAACAGATAACTTTCCGGATTCCCTTGCAAAATTGTAACGGAATATTTCTCGAGAAAGCGAAAGAAATTTCCCATAAAAAGTAGTTCACGATAGGTAAATATTTCTCGCGGAATTTTTCCCTAATTTCGAAATTAGTTTACGATAGCTATTTTTCGAATTTGGGAAAAATTTCTCGAGAAATGCGATTCACGATAGCCCTGATAATGTGATTTATTTAAATTCATTTAATTTAATAGTAATAGTCTAGGAAAATAAGATATTCACTTCGAAAAAATTCCGACAGAGCTAAATTTTGGTGAAGAGCATCATTTTTACGTTCTTAACATTTCCTAAAAAGTATCCTAAATTTGGAGCCGTGAAAAAAATTCAAGAGGGGGGAAAGGGGGTAAAATTCAGTTTTTTTTTGTCAAATTACTCGAAAACCATAGGTTTTTGAAAAAAAAAAAATGTTGATACACATTGTAGATCATGTCCTTCTACACAAAAAAGATTCGCACACTTTCTATCTTACAATTGAAATATTAGGAGAAAAATGGTCGAAAATATTTTGGAGTAATACGTTTTTTCAAAAAGATGTAATGAATGTACATATATGTTTCCGAGTGGGGAAATTTTTTGTTTTTGGTTATTTAGTTTGGAAGAACATGTTCTATTAAAAAAAAAAGTTTTAAGTGTGGAATCGGAAGGGAAATGCTGCCATCTTAAAAATAATAATTTATATTTGTTCAATTGCAACTCCTAAAACTTATTTTTCTCAAAATTTTCTAAGAACAGCTTGTAGACAGTATTATAAACAAAATGACATATGAACGACTTTTGTATGTCAATTCGTTCTTAAGTTTTAGCGTACCAAAGTTAAATTGTTCGTCAAAACGGATATATGCATAAATTAAATTCATTCGTTAGAGCAACCAGACTTGATCTCTAATATAGCTTTTATTTGTGTAGAATGTATGATCTATAATGTGTACCAACAACTTTTTTCAAGTAATTTGGAAAAAACTGAACCCCATTTTCCCCCTCTAATTTTTTTTTGCTCCGTTCCAAATTTAAGGTACTTTTTAGAAAATGCTTAGGACGTACTAACTAAGCTTCCCACCAAAATTCAGCTTTGTCGGAATTTTTTTGATGTACCTACCATCATTTGTTATCTAGTTTTTCTGGACTATTGTGAATTATTTATTTTTTGTATGTTTTCAAAGTATTTATTTTAGTTATTAAAAAAAGGTAAAATTATAAACTTTAAGGATAATTTGGCACGAGTACGATAACTTTGGCGCCAAGATATAATAACGGTTTTTGGTAGAGGGGCCTAATACAAGCATTTCTTACTACGGGAGGGGGGGGTCTATCTCCCCTCGTTTAGGCGGGAGGGGCAATTTTATAAAAATTTACTTAAAATCTTTAAAAAAATATTAAAAAAGAACGGCAACACTTACCGCTATAAATTATACCTTTTTCAAAAGTCAGAACTCTACAATTTATAATAAATTTTACGTAAAGTTGTTTCAGTCAATAGTTTTTGAAATAATTGACTTCAAACTCAAAATTTATGAAAAAAAAGTTAAAAAAATCACTTTGAGTATTATTTTTCTCATGATTATAAATACCAATAAAGAAGTAATTGATGTAGTTAACTGTTCCAATTATTTTTTAATCAAACACTGAAAACTATTCGTTTCTATGTTTTCTAGTTTTTGAGAAAATTGAAAAACAAAAAAAAATAATTTTGTATCAGATGGGTGCATGTAAAGTTTCTTTCGCATTTAAAGAATCTGGATTAAAAAAAATAATTGATATTATATACATAAACGTATGTACATATGTCATGTCCATTTCAATCTCTTTTTTCTAAATATCCGGTTAGGTACTTGGCCAAAACTTTGCATTAAAAAAAAATTTGCATTACCTTTACGACAACACAACGGCAACAAATTCTCATAGTTTCTTAATATGCACATATGTTTGCGTCATACATAGATATGCATATAACTATGTACACACATATAATGCAACCATAGTAAAAAGTATGTATATAGTTAGATCATAAAAAACAAGAGCAAGAATTCGATGTTTGTACCGTTTTTTTATACAGGTTTGGTGCAGGTTATTGTTTACCAAAGCCATTCTTCATTTAACGTTTGAAAGAGTAGTGTTTCCTTTTTAAGAATGGCGGCTAAGCATCCACTTCTTCACCCAAAATTAAATAATTTTTCGATTTTTTGTTCGTTTGGGGATTTGGTGTCAACAAACGAAAAAAGTATCCCGTTTTTAGAAGAAATCGGGTTAATTCCCTCCAAAACGTCTACTCCACCTCTGTGTTGTGATATTTTAATGACCGTGGAAAATTCAAAAAGTGCAAAGTTCGGTTGGTAAATAACCGCATTAACTGTAATAAAATCACAAAGGTATATATGAAATTTACGATGCAAATAGTGAGATGCCTAAGGGGGGGCATGCTGCCCCCCTGCAACCCCCCTGCTTGGGCTCACTATAGGCTTTTGGGAGGGTGAAAATTTCATTATATGCAAAGTTTCTTTAAAATTAAAGAATCTTTTGGGTTTAAAAAACAAGTATAGTTTTACTATTTTTCAATTAAATATCTTAAAAACTAGAAGACATAAAAAGAAGTAGTTTTCTGTGTTTAATAAAAAAAATAAATGGAACAGTTAACTACATCAATTATTTTTTTATCGATATCCATAATCATGAGAAAAATAATATTCAAAGTGATTTTTGTAACTTTTTTTCATAAATTTTGACTTTGAAGTCAATTATTTAAAAAACTATTGACTAAAACAACTTTAGTTAAAATTAATTATAAATTGTAGAGTTCTGACTTTTGAAAAAGGTATAATTTATAACTGTAAGTGTTGCCGTTCTTTTTTAATATTTTTTTAAAGATTTTAAGTAATTTTTTATAAAATTGCCCCTCCCGCCTAAACGAGGGGAGATAGACCCCCCCCTACCATAGTAAAAAATGCTTGTATTAAGCCCCACTATCAAAAACCGTTATTATATCTTGGCGCCAAAGTTATCGTACTCTCCCCGATAATTTTTATTGGGACTCATTTATTTTCAAAACCACTCATTTTTCCAGCCTCTCCAGGACTCATTCAAAATCAAGCCTGTGGTAACACTGATTGCGAAGGAACCACCTTATCTGGATTTGATTTTGAACTAATTGGTAATGGCTATCGACAGTCGTTAGTAAAACGAAGATTTGTTTCAGGTAAATATATCTGCGCAGAAGATAGAATTCGAAGTGGAGTGAATCCTTATTCGACGAAATCAAATTAAAACTAACAACAACAAATAACGTTAGATGCTGCATGCTGCAAACTTGCGAGTTTATGATATGAAGTATATGCTGAAACGATAATTAACGAAAAAAAATGAAATGCAATCCAAGATTTGGAGTGTTTATGTTATTGTTCGATTTTTTTTCCTTTTATAATAATTTTCATTTATTAAAACAGAAGTCTTATTCATGAATGTTTTACAATACTTTCGTGTATTTAATGCTTCAATTATATCTGTACTAGCATGTATGAAACTGTTTAGTCTTTTTTGTGTATTAATATTAATTATTATTATAATAATTACTATTAGCTTGCTATAAAGCACCTTTCACATATTTTTTTTTAGCATTATTGCAATATCATTAAAAGAAAGCTAAACAAAACAAAAAAAAAACAAATATTATATGAATAACCAAGCCTTACTATTACCAAAATAAAATATATAGTCTACATTTCGGTCTAAACAAAAACAATAAGTCCAGTACCACTTTGTTACGTAATCGGTTTATTTAAAAAGAAAGAATAATCGAGCTTAAAAGTAATGAATGTTGCTATTTTGGCCAAAGATGTATCTTTCTTATCAGATTAAAAAAAAAAAAAAAAACTGTTTTTAAAACAATTGGCTCTTCTTAATTCGCTATGGATTTTTTTATAATAAAACCTCTAAAATTCTTGGTAACTTCATGCATGGCATGAGCCAAGTAATCAATATTTTTGATTAGTAATGTGATCCCAAGAGCGAGTTGATCCCAATTTATTGAGTATTTTTAAGCTTGGCACGCACATCCATAATACGATCAGCCATGACTTTGACATCATACGGAGGTACCATATAGAGGTGGATTCGAATACAATGGACGGATGAGAATTTTAATTTAGGAAAGAACACGATCGGCTTCTTCGGCAGACGAGCAAATAACATAGAATGCACCAGCACGTTGTCCATATAGGCCCATATTCTTGGCAAAACTCAGAGCCAGACAGAAATCAAGGCCTTTCTTTTCGAATAGTCGCACAGCTTGTCGCTTCTTTGTCAACACCACCACTTGCAAAATCTTGGTAGGCCATACCAAGATAGGCGAACAACTTCCTCTACTTGATGACATTTCAAAGTTCCAGCCATTGCTCGGGTGTGGCATCAAATCCGGTTGGATTGTGAGCACATGCTTATCGAGTTTTCCGGAATCTTCTGAAACTTAAATGAACACAAATTTTCGAGTGTTGGTTGAAATAATAAATAATAAATCATTATTATTACCATAATATCATTCAAAAGCAACCCTTGAAGTAGTAATGATATTTGTTGAAATTGTTTCTTGATGTTGGAGTCGACCAGTAAACTTCCCGATTTCCTTTCCAGAATGTTCTAAGGAAAGCCGCACCAATACGAGGGCACCAGTTCCACTGATTGCCTAAAACAATTATAACAGTTGACATTAGATTTATGACATTAATAACTTGTTTGTAAACACCAACCTGAACAATTGCATTATGCTTATGCTATAATCATTGTGAATTCTCCCCAAGAGCAAGTTCGATAGCACGACCCCAAAAGTCTGGTACCACACCAACTATCGGAGCATATTCATGGTCCATCTTTTTGCCAAAAGACGTTCGTTTTCGGCCTGTAATTTAATTAAGGTATGTCTGGGGATTGATGCTTAGCCTATTTCGCCTGAAAAGAAAAATGTTTTTCACTTGAAAAATAATCAAAAAGTAAGTATTATTATTATAAATAGATAAATTATATATTATTATAAGAATTCATTTAACATAAGATAGCGATACTTCAGTGACGCTTTTAAAAACTTATAGAGATTAAAGTAGCAGCTGACATTTAAAACGTTTAAAAATTGTGTTGCGTGAAAGTACGTTATTTCCAAGAAATATCCTTCTATACATTTTGAAGATTGGGCAGATTCCAACGAAGTGATAGGTATTTTCAGAGGCGTCTAAATTGCAAAGTGTGCATAAACCATTTGTATCTCTTTGGAAGGATCTTCCATTTAGACTCAGAAGTCCACAGAGAGTTTTTAGGATAAGGGAAATCATATCTCGAGGGTTTGAGTCATGAAAGTAATTTGGTACTTGAGAGTAAAGTACAGTAATCATCATGGAATTGGGACTGAATGGCGTTCTGATAAGACTATTCCGATGTTTTTCCTTCAGCTTAGACAAGAGGATCTTATGCAGTTCTTGCCATTCATTTAAATTTGTGGTGAAAGAAAAGTCCATTGACGTGAAATAAAAAAGATCCAGCCATTCCTTGGCCCAGAATATCTTCTTACTAATTAAAGCTTCTGACAAGATTCTTGGTAGCCTGCCGTTTGGAAGATGCAGTGTTTTCCGTATAAAAGAAAAATGCAAGTCTAGGGTCGTTAAAAAAGCTTTAGGAAGTCTAGTTTCAATATGTAAGGCATAGTTTGGTAGGAGAAAACATCTTTTAACGAAAAATCGTTGCAACTTTTCAACTTGTGTGTGTTCTCTATATCCCCAAACTTGAGCACAGTACAACATTATAGATCTCGTTGCAGCATCGTGAATTTTAAATTTTGTTGAGTGTTGAACTGATTTATTTCTAATCAGCTTGGACCATGTAGCGTTTATGGAATTTTTTAGGATGCAAGTTTATTATTTAAATGTTCGTTTAAGACATATTGTAGTTGAAAAAAACTCCCAGATATTTATAATGGTATGATACAGTAATCTCCGTGCCGTTGAAAAACCATTTCTCACACGCAGCTCTACGTCCTTCGTTTCGAAAAATGACTATTTCAGATTTTCCAAGATTTACTTCAAGATTCCACTTGATGCAGTATAATTTAAAGCTGTCAATAAGTTCTTGTAGCTTGGAAGGATTATCGGAAAGCAACACAATGTCGTCGGCATATAATATGCCATTAATTCCGAGACCATTAATAGTTAACCCAAAGGCTAGATTAACGTGCAGATCATTTAGATACAGAACGAAAAGTAGTGCACTCAAGACACAAACTTGTTTGAATACTTTTTCGGTGCAGAAGAAATCTGACAAGCCTTGACCATCCCAAACTGCAGCAGTCGTATTCATGTAAAGTGCTTTGATAATAGTTATCATTTTTGTAGAGATTCCTGAAGCAGCAAATTTGTAAAATAATGCATTTCTGTTAATGTTATCAAAAGCAGCTTTAAGAGCAGCTTTTTTTTTGATTGAGTTGAAGTTGTACGAGGCAGGATAGGTTATAAACTTGATCAACAGTAGAATAGTTAGATCTATTAGCAGCCTGAAATTCATTTATTATTTTGTTTTCTTCTAACCAACTAGTTAGTCTACTTAGAAGAACAGTGGTAAATAGCTTATAAAGCGTGTCAAGGAAGGACAGTCCTCTATAATTAGATACCAAGTTTACTTCTCCTTTCTTAAACAGGGGATATAAAATTGATTTTTTAAATGAGCCTGGGACAGTTGCAGTTTCAAATTTTCAAAATTCTTACTATATGTATGCATTAATGATTATAAATTAGTTAGTAAAACTAACTAGTGTACAAAATTCATAAATATGAAATATTGAACAAACATAAAGGAAAACTAAAACAGCTGGGGCGGTCAAAATAAACAAATCAGCTGGCAGTCACTCGTTTTCGAAAACAGTATGATTGGGAAGTTTGAGTGTGCCTGGTGATGAGAGAATAGTTCTCATTTCTGGGCTTCGAAAATTAGTTATGAGTGGTTGGTGAAAGCACAAATAATTCTCAAGTTATGAGCCTAAAACCTAAAAGACACTTAATAGTGGTCCGTAAATACCGGCCTAAGGATCTAGCCTCTAATCTTACTTACATTGGATTTAAACCTTCATAAGATAACTTATTTCGCAGTTTTTCATTTCATTTATTACATAATTTATATGTTTAGAAGAGTTTTGTTGGGCAAATTATCATTTTGCATAATATAATCTGAAGTTAAAAACCGCAAGGAGAAATATGGAAGATCATATTTTTCTGTAACATTAATACAAGTAAAATAAAAGCTTTCAAAACTAATTAAATGAATAAAATATAAAAAACAGAAATTAAATCGAATTAGCAAACTTCGCGAAATGACTCCAGCTCATAAGAATTGTAATTATAATTTGTTTATAGTTTATTTATTGCATGCGATAACACCCTGTACGTCACCTATGGGTAGTGTCATCTTAGGAAGACCATGATTTTAGCTGAAGTGCACCACATATGTTTTTCTTGTTTTTTGTTCTGAGTTTTAAAAAGGATGTGTCGGCAAGGATAAAAAACCGAATGAACAAAAAAAAAAAACAACCACAATGCCGACCTACAACAAAAAAATGCATTTTCCTTAACATGAAAGGATGAAAGGACAAAACGAAGTGCAGTCAACATACATATAAGCCCACATTATGCTCAGCGCTCTGTATACTGTTATGTATCCGCAGTCCTTGTCGCCCTGGCTTACACTATTCATTCATATGAATACAAAAAAAAAATAGTGTTGTGTTGTGTTGTGTTGTGGAGCATATAGAGTGGAGGTTATCCACTTCGTTTATGTCTAGGACTGCATTCATTTGTCAGTCAGTGCACACAACGACTTAACCGGTGCGCTACACAATTGAAGATGACAGTGTTAGGAAGGACACACTTAGTGGCTAAAAGGAATAGAATGCCATATAAGAGGGATATGAAAAAAAAATTATCTAGCAAGGACATTCTTAGAATACTTCTTTATTAAATGTACGTAAATTCATATATGCACATATGTATGTATTTATCTCTAAGTGAGAGTTAGCTAATATCTGACATTTATTGGATGGCATAAGTCAACACTAAATCAAACATTACTTATACGAGTATTATGCATCTCATTTAATATGCATAGGAACTGTCAGGGATATGACCGGAAAGCTTTCGAAAATGTTGATCGTGCTTTTCCGGAATCAATATAGACACTACTCGGACACTCGGTCTAGGAATTGCTTCCATAAATATATGCAGAGAAACTTAGCATACATATTTTTTTAGAAAGAGATTTGAGTTGATATAAATGTGAATTGATGAACGTACGCAGGATTTTTATTGTCTGGTAGGATGACTGGGGCAAATTAAAAAAAAAAACATAAAATTAATGACAGATAATGGTTTATATAAGTTCCAGACAAGAGATCATTAATGAATGTGAGTGAATGAAAAGAGACTCGCCAACAAAACAGAGCCCTGTGGTATACCAGCATTTATTTATGATCTTTCATTCTCTAAGATATTTCTTGTGTGAATTCGCATATAAGATGACATTCATGTCATGATTTTAAACTGTTAACAGTTTTCTCATTTAGCAGAGCGATTTTAATAATTAGAAAATATATTTTAATACATCCTGATGTAAGAAAGTTATGCGTTCCACAAGGATTTAAAAAGTTTTGTAGATTAAAAAAAAAATATTCATAATCTCCAAACCATTGAAATCAAATCTCAACGCTATTGAAAGAATTAATACCCTTGTTTTAAAGGAATCCCTTTTAAGAAGATTAATAAATCCCAAGGATTTTAATACACACCTATACATTGTTCTCTCTCTTCCGATTTCTATTCACTGCAAAAATTCTTAGAGTCTAAAAAATAATTATTATAAGTGAATATGAGAAACTGATGGGTTGAGAGGAAGGGTAGTCGAGATGAACGTACAAAACCAATTTCATAAGGTGAGGATAAGCTTTTCATCTTTCCGGCACTCAATTGAAAAAAAATATCCTTTCTGAAAGATGAAAAATGCTTTCACATCAAGCTGTTCTAATTTTTGTTTGTTGTTGTTATTTAATTTTTTTTTACTGTTTCAACGGTATAAGTATTCTGTGGAGGAACAAAATATTGTCCATTGTTCAAGAAATGAAAGTTCGTTTGTTGTTTTAAAAAAAATTGTATTCTCTTAACAAATATTTTTTATTTTAACAAGATACATAAATGTAGATACGATATATAGAAAAAAATTCCATTAAGAGTATGAAATATTTTGTAAGATTTCAAGGATTAAGTGATTCGCATTCTATGAAATTGATTGACATAGATTTTTCGATTTGTATAATGCAGGAAAGATGACAAGGATATGTGCGAGTGCTATTTCTACAGGATGAACATTTGTGGATTTTATTAAAATTAAATAAGAGTAGAAGGTTATTTAAATGTACCATGTAATAGAAAAAGGAAAATTTAACCAGCGAAGAAGTTGTAATTGTTTTTGCGTCGAATAATCTTGGTGTGTTTGTTGTTCATAGTTATTGACAGCCCTATTAATAAAAAACGCTTATTCCACCTTTAGTCCATGGACTTACAAAACCATGAAATAATAGTTAGACCATGGACTAAAATTTCATATTACTAAAAAAATCGAACAAAATATACTACACTAAGTATCAACTCTACCTTTTTTATTCTATGTTCGTGTAAATTTTGTTCTTAAATGTCAATTCTTAGTCATTCACTAAACCACCGTCTTCGATGGTCTAGCGAAGGACTAAGTTGGTAAACGTCAAATACCAAAAATGACGGAATAGGTCCTAAGTCTTCCCTAGTCCATGTTTATTAATTTGGGTGTGAGTATCTACCAAAAATCCTTCACATATAAATAGAAAGCAGGAATTAAAAAAATTAAATGCACGACTGGATCGTCCGAACTTGCTCTTGTAAGCTAAGAACAAACTACCTACAAATGTATATTTAAACTAGATTATGGATTTTAGTTATGTTAGGAGACTTATATTATGTATACATGTACAAATATAAATGAAAGCGAACAATATAGGTAGGTAGGTAAGGTAGCTATATGAATTTAACTTTATAATATGTGTGCAATATACATACATAGTATTCATGCGATGTTTATAGATACATATGGGTGATTCCACAAAAATTGGGTAACTTGCTGTCATCAGTCAATTGAACTAATTGTTATTATATTTTTTAATATTTTTTATTTTATTCTAAGACAACTTAAAGTCTTTTATTTGGTCACCCAATTTCAGCTATTTATTTTAAATATAAGTTTATAAAATACCACAATATATTCTCAAAACGTCAGTTCTTTGGCATGTCACCACTACAAAAATCCGCAAACAAATGGATGTGTATTAAATATTAATTTTAATTTAAGCAAATTTGGTAATTCACTACAATCTGTGATGTACTTAATAACGTATATCACAATTTTCGTACCACAATATTCTCACTGCTGTTGTTAAAATAATAAGAAACTTTGTGTTTAGTTTTATTCGTCAGTCCGCTGTGTGTTGTTCGAATTTGAATTTCGCGCGAAATGTCACATACTCAAATTCAAATTACTGTTAAGGTTCAAAGTTGGTAGAACTCGTAAATTTAGCTGCAAACCATGCCATTTGACGGTCGCTATTACTGTGCTAGTGCCAGTGTTGTGTTTGGCGTGCAAACACGAGCGTGTCCAGTCAAAATATCAGTTATATGGTGAGTTATTATTTTCTTATAGACATTTTTATTTTAATTTATACGTTTGATTTATTCAAATGTATATTGTTTATATTCGAAAATACCAAAATAAACGTTGTTTCTAATATTACCTCAAATTCATGCCTTTTTCATCAGTCCTTTGCCCGATATTGCGCCAGAGGACTGATATGTTTCCAGGGTACTGATTTTTTTTTGTTTTAGATAACTTTTATTTCAACTATTGGAGTGCGTAAACATTTTTTTTTACTTATTTTTATTTTTATTTAAAGCATAATGTCGCCTCTTAAAAAACACAAAATATGTCATGATCGCTTCACCCCAGAACTCATAACTCATTCTGGCATCTAGTAGCATGCATTTTGCCATTTCAACCAAAGACCTGTTCTTTCGTTCAGCAGTCCCGTTTTGTTGTGGTGTATATGGAGCTGTGTGTTGATATACATTGCTTTCCTTTTGTAAATACTTTAAAACTCGACCCGCTGTGTATACACCACCATTGTCTGATCTTATTATTTTATGTTTTGTTGAACATTTATTTTTACCATTTCTGTGTATTCTACCGTGCGATCGAAAACTTCAGATTTCTCCTTTAGCAAATAAACAACAGTGTACTATGTACTGAAATCGTCAACAAAAGTTAGAAAATATTTTGTCCTGCTAGGTGTTTTTGTTTGCATGGGTCCGCAAATGTCACTGTGAATGAGGTCTAAAGGTACATTGCTCTTTCTGTTTGACTTTTACTTAAATAGTTGACGAGTCATTTTTGTTTCCATACAAATTTCACAGTCCTTGATCTTATTACAATTTATAAACGTTAAAGGATCAATTACCATTTTTTCCGATTTTAGTCGTTTAAATGGTTCGTAGTTGCTATGGCCAAATATGCGGCGCAAGTGATCTTAACAGTTACCTTCTTCTCTGCATTCTTCAATATATAATACTTTAATTTCAGTTTCTTTTTGTCTGAGCTTAAAAAGATTTCCTACCAGATCTCCAACTGCTACCTCGAATCGATCTTTAGATCGAATTTCGCATATGTATTACATAAAGTTTAAATTTTTCGGAACTTACCGCGTTAAATTTAAGAAATATTTTCAATTTCTTTTTCTTGACGTTTCGAAGAAGTTTCAAACTTCGTGGTCACGGGATGAGACTCATCCGCGAAAATAATAACCTAAAATTCGCATATGTAGTTTACCACAAAGGAGAACTATGTATCCTTTTTCCTTTAACTTCTTTATTGATAGTAAGCTCCCTTGCAGATTTTGAAGATCCGTACTCTTATTATTTTTTGTTACTTTCATACCGAATTACTTGGACCATTGTTTTGATTTTGGCGAGTTTATACTTCTAAAAGGTTTCTTTCAACCAAGTCCAAGGTCAAATCGGATTCGTTTCTTGTTTCCAGATCTGTTACAAGTGTATCACATTTTTTAGATAATGTGCTGAGTAACATAGCGAAAGTCTCATTATCTGATAGTTGATTATTCCCTAGAGCAGCCAATTTTTCAAATAATATTTCATTTTTGGATGCGTTCCTCTAGTTTTAAGTTACAAATGCTACGCATTAATTGAACTTTATTACTAAGAACAGCCTTTTCATGGTATTGCTTGAGCTGATCCCATGCTGCCTTGTAGTCTTAGCCCTTCTCACATGATGAAGTTGACTATCTTCTACTGATAGGCCAATAATAGTTCGTGCCTTGCAATCCTTTTTGGTCCATTCCGAAGTGATGAATCTGGAATCGGTTTGATAATAATGCCCCACAAACTATCCCTCCGTAGAAGGAGTTCCAGCTTAAATTTCCATATGTGGTAATTATCCGTTGACAACTTCGAAAGTGATGTTCGTAAAGAATCAGCCATTATTTAAATTGTTTAGAGGACTGGGGCCATCACATATTATTTCTAGTTCTGAACAAACGAATATATATATATCCCTTTGATATATATTGAAATAAAAACAAGATATAATTTCTGTATGGATTTTAGTTTTAGAATAAAACAAAAAAACTAAAGTTTCTAATTACACAAACATATCTGCCTTCTAGAGCAGTTTTTACGTTGTATGTAGTATGTATAGTGAATACAAGCATACGAATGTTATATTCAACAATTAGATCCTAAGAAACTTACTCTTAATGTTAATAAATTCCATTATTTTCTTATGAAGTTGTATATTTCATCAGTACTGTGTCCCCTGGCAGTGAAATTCAGAAAAACCGATATATCTCAGAATCTACAGAAAAAAGTGACTGACCCGGTCATGAGCAATATCTTCATTAGATTAGCTATCTTAAATATCAGAATTTGTATTAATTTGGTTTAAATAATATCGTAAACAAAATATCCTTAAAAGTTACCCAATTTTTGTGGAATCATCCATATGTGTAATATAAATATATGAGCGCCTACATTTTATTATGTGTAGCTATTCAGTGACTTACTCAAAACTGATTAAAATTAAGTATATTAAGGTAGAAATAAATGTGTTACATCCATAATAAAATATTTTTAGATTGCTTAGTTTTTAAAATTTTTCGGGAAAAAAGATGCCATTTGAATTGTCAGTCGAAAAAAGCTATTCGCAGGAATGCAGAATTTACACACACTACAAATACAAGAACCTGATTTCGATAAAAAGTAAAAGCAAACGTTTGCTTTGGATAGATTTGTTACATTTATTCGAGTATCGAATGATATTTTGTTGTTTAGTTCCCATGACTTTCATGAATCTCGAAGTCTTTGTTCATAGAATTCTGGCCACGTTCACCCATTTATTAGAAAAGTTATCTCGGATACCAAACTATCCGAATATATTTGTGAACGATTCGGAAATCAGTCAAAAATCAATAATTTTTGGTTAAGCATGTGTTCTTTTCTCAAAAAAAAATTGTTTCACACCTTTTCGCTTACAGGAAATTAAAATTACTAACGCAACGAACTAGGCTAAAAATAAGTTTTATTCTCATCATATTAATAAGCGTAGGTAGGGGGCGCTCCTCCACTTTTAGTAAAAGTTAAAGTTAGCTTATTCGTACGAAACTGTCAGATCAAAGATACTTTAATATAATATGTTTGAGTGGCTTTGTGTGAGCTGATGTCAAATTGAACTAACTAAAACATGAGCAGCGCTCCCTACAAAAGCTCTTAAATTTGAATAGGAACAAGCATTTAAGGAGCAAGTCAGTAAATATGCATGCATATCTATTATTTAGTAATAGTAATAAATAAGCACTCATAAGCAGTATGTGAGTATGTATTTATCTATAGAGCACTTATGTATAAGACATGCAAGACATAAGATGTCGAATTCCATTGAAAGATGTACTAAGATTTCTTTTAAAAAATCTCAAGTCTTTTCATAAAAGAAATTTTGACATTTTCAAATTTAATTTCATGTGATGGAAAATGTAATATATTAGAGCTTTTCGGCAAAATTTGGCAAGAAATATATTCTTAATATTTCAAAATTGCTTCTTGCCTGGTCAGAAAAATGTCAAATTTATATGATGAATGTCATAAATAATCAACTTGACCCTAAATTTCGTGTCAAACCAGATTTTCACGATCTTACATCATTTTGAATTCAGAGCCGAGTTGACCGTTAACCGAACAGTGAATTTATAAGTGGACATAATAGTAAAATATTAAATTAATACTTCAAAATATAAAAAAATCAGGCCTGGATTTTCAAACAAAACCTTTTATCAAAAATACACGATTTTGTAAAAAAATATTTTTTATATATAAAATTTTGAAAACATTTTTAGAAAACGATATTTTGAAGTTATTATTAATTTCATATTTCAAAGAAATTCAGTGACTAGTTTTTGAATAATCGATTTTTCAAAAAAAAAAATTATTAATTTTTTAAAAATCGAAAAATTTTTTTTTTTTGAAAATACGAGTTTTATTAACACTTTTACGAAGCATATGCACAAAAAAATAATGTTTATCTGTTCATCTAATAGAGAGAAAGTCGAAATAATGAAATGTGGTTATATGGGAACTACTATTAATAAATACGGAAATAAAATATTTGTATACTAAAATTGAATTGTACTAATTTAAGAAGACACATTTATTTATAAAAAATCTTGGAGCCGTTTTTGAAAAATACATTTTTTTCTTAACGTTTTTTTTTTTAACATTTGTATGGGACGTACCGTTGTTTTTTACTTTATGAAAATAGTTTCTTAACTATTCAAGATAATGCCAAAAAACTACCAAATACGGAGTTTCGAAAATATCTATTTAGCCGTTTTCGAAATTTTGAGTTATCAAACAAAAAAAATTTTTTTAATACCTATCCACAAAATGTTTTTGAACATTTTTGGTTAACAATAGTGGGAGCTTCTACGTTAAAAAATTTCCAAAAATCAAATCAACCGTTTCCCAGAATACCGAAAACCAAAAAAATGGTTCTACTAGAGGCACCAAAATAACAATTTTGTTCCAAAAAATATTATCAAAAGGTACCCTTTCCCTTCAATAATGAACAGATTTTTTTTATAAAAATCGTTGGAGCGGAGACGGAATTGTGGGACCCACTTTTTGTTGTTCTCTATGACCGTAATGACATGTTTGATTGTTAGAATTTTTGTTTACGAATATACTTATACATAGTTCCTATAATCGTTGGAGCGGTTTTTTAAAAAAATCATTTTTTATTTATAAAATTTCAAAAACATTTTTAGAAAAGAAATTTGAAACGGCATTTTGAAGTACATAGTTATTGACATACATATACAATTTTAATTTAAAAAAAATTCAATAACAGGTTTTTGAAAAATCGATTTTTCAAAAAATTAAAAATTATTTAATTTTTAGGAATCGAAAAACCAATTTTTTTTTTAATTTGCGTATGCAGCTTTATTAAGACTTTTGGGGAGCATTTGCCAAAGAAAATTTAAATCGGTTCATCTCATAGTGAAAAAGCCATGTTTTTCGACAACTGAAATGAGTTTCTTTACTTTAAAATTAAAGAGGTAATTTAACGAAAAAAAAAACAGAAAAACGCTTCTTTATCTATTTTAAAGTAAACTTTATCCAATTGACGTTTGATATTCCACAACAAAAAAATGAAGAAAAATATTTTCTGAAGAAGATTTTTAATATTTAAGAAATTTTGAGATTTGAGAAATCCAAAAATATAAAAATTTCAAGCAAGCCAGTTTGAATAATTTTATTCACGATACCGATTCGACAAAACGATTGGTTCCATTTTAAATTGAAAACCTCAATAAAAGAGAGCAAGTTACAAATTGCAGTCTTCCTATTTAGCCTAGAATTGCAAATGCGTGTTGCCCCACATTTCTTACGAAAGAAATATTCACTAATCCGATGTGGGTTAGTACATTCATGTCATCATAAAAAGAAAAAAATGGTTTTATTTCTATATTTTAAGTGCATTTCATTAAATAGTATAGTCAACGCACTACACAGACTGATATCGTTAGGAGTTGGGCATATCGAGATTTTATAGTTGGAACAATAGCCTAGTCTTAATTATTATAATCTATTCTCAAAGTAAGCACTAAAGCAAATGCATTTAATTATATTTTGAAATTGAATGTTGAAATTCTGGTTAAATTCTGGTTCTGTTTGATTCGAATAACTGTCAACAATAAGCCTTACATTAGTGAGAAAAGTTGTTTTAAATGTTTAAAAAAGTCTTTTTTAACTACAGTCGTGTTTTCCCTTAATGTTAATGTTTTTCGATAATGTCAATCTAAAGTAAAAGGAGAAAGTCATTTCTTATACCTTTACTTTTTTATGTTTTTATTTTTCCCCTATGAATTATACTTTGCATTTTATTCTTATCATGTTTGTGCATATAAACACAAATTATGACAATATACAAATGTGTTAATCCTGTCAGTTAAGGATTGTACAATCTTAGTTTAATGGTTATTGTAACCCATTTTCACTGAGATTTACACATAGGGCATAACTGTCTTTAACCTCTGTTTCATTTTTAGAATTAACAAACCTAACATACCTCACGTGCTTGTATGCAGCAACAGCAAACCCATTGCTCTAGCACAATGAAAATAATTGAATTTCAAGGACACCATTGCATTGGCATCAACATAGTATAAAATCTGCTACAATGATTCTACAAAACCCAAGCAAGAGTCCTTCCATTCTACCATACAACATTATTCAATCTCATTTCACCACGTACGTATGTACGTCACACACACATCAAGAGTAAGAGAGAAAAATCCTGCAAACAAAAAACATACTTATACGATGTGCATCACGTTGGATATGTTGAACAAATTTCCTACGAGCGCATTCGATTGCAATAACATAACCCGAACCGAACAGCCTTGCAGCCGTTTCGTAATCAGAAGGACTCAACTGGTATAAAACCACCAAACCTTACCAGCCCGTTCGCTCCACTGAAAACAAGCACTCGAGTATGATTTCTCCACTATTTACCGACAAATATAGTTCTACAACACGATTCCATATGGCAAATGAAGGTGAAAGGTACGAGTATAGTGGGTACACAAACTTAGATCCATATGTCCTCATTAGTCTTCATGTCAGCCTAGAATACGTGTTAGGATTTATGCCTGCAAATATGTACAAGGACGAACAAAATAGGAAAAATAATGTAAACACAGAAAACAGCAGTCACTGATGGAAGAATCCATGACTATACGAGTAGTAGCATCCTGGCAAATTATATTCCAGCAGCAGGTTGGATGCTTAGTTTTCAATAAAAGGGAATATAAAGCATTAACCGTGACGTAAATGGTGATTTTTTTTCTGAAATCCTCAGAAAAGAAAGGATTCAGAATTGCGATAAGTCGGTTGATTTTTTTTGGCGTTTATGGTTTTGAACACAAAGTTACAAATAGATGAATCACGGACAGGAAAAGTTGGAAAATAAAAATAATGTCTATTAATATCGAACTATCGAACTATTTCATATCCTTTTATATAAGGGAAGAAATTATAAGTGATCAGCAAATACATTGGTTATCATTTTGCTGAACATTAAAAGCAATTAGGCTTAATGTCGATATTCAATATTATTAAGAGTAAATGCTGACATAAAGTCCTATTACATTTAATGGATTAAGGCCTTTTTTATACAGGGTGATCCAAAACACTTTTTTGTTACAAATGTATATGAGGACATTTAAGTTTTTTTTCGTAACTTTTTAAAGATAATAGGCGTCACCGTCTTTGATGACAATTCCTGCTTCTTTTCGATTCGATGAAAATTTTGGTCGATACATTTTAAATTTTTTTCTTTTTCTCTTTAAGGGCATCTAGATCCTAAACTCATCAAGAGTCTATAGCTTTAGCTCATAGAATCTACAGCGGTGAAATCGGAGGATCTTGCGACAAAACGAGAAATTATATAGGCGACCTCGAAGCGCATCCTTCAGAATTCCCTATATCGCCGAGCTGTGCGTGTGGTTGACCGGTCGATTCCGAATTAAAAATAAAATTTTACTAACCATGATTATCATAAAACCGTTTATTTTTTTATTTTTGAATTTCTCGTTAACAGCCTAACGGACTTATATCCAAATTTGTATACAAGAGATCCTTCGAATTCTGAAAAAATACTGCATTATAAAATTTAGTATTTTGCATCCAGATGGACAATTTATTAATTATGTTTTTTAAATCTGTACGTGCGATAAAGTCATAATTTTTTTTGGAGATTGTAATTTTTTTTATAATTAATAACTTTAGTTAATCAAAATAATTCATAGTGAATTAACGATATACATTTACATTAATCACATACTATTTTGGCGAAGTGGTAACTTAGCAAAAGAAGAAAATGGATACATAAGAAATTGTCAAAATAAAATATGAAATAAAAACTTAGGAAATTGATCTTGGCGAAATGATAAACTGCCAAATAAATTCCGCCAGATAACCACTAAGTACTATCAAAATATTATGTTATCATCCGAAAGGATGCTACACTTTGTGCCACTTTTAAAAATATTTTGTAAAAAATTGAATATTTAAGAATAATGGTTTACAATTAATAAAAAAATGGAATTTGTCAACACCTCACCCACAGCTTTTGACTTGCGAAATAGGTATTTTAGGTCAAGTTTTGTATTTGGAAAAAAAATGAATTATGAATATTGATCAAACTTGACATTAAGATGATCAGAACACCAACGGGTGGCAAATCCGTCTGTATGTCTGTCTGCCTGTAGAATCATCTACAGGCTAAACGGCTGAAGACATTTTCTTCAAACTTGGTGCTTAATCGTTTTAGTTACTTGTCTCAAATAAATTTTTGAATTGTTTTTTAGTCCCAAAAATAACTGGACTTGCAATACAATTTTTTCTACCATCTTCATTACATCGAAAACAGCTCTAACGATTTTGATAAAAAATTAGTGTGTGCACTCCGTTTGGTAGAGTCTACATTCTGGTAAATTTTTTTTGTATATAAATATTTTGTTATTAACGCTACCTGCCATACAAGCATTTTTTTGAATTTCGACTTTCTCATAAACGGCTATCCGGATTTCGATTAAAATTTTTGTATAGGAGGTCCTTCGAATTATAACGAATATTGCGTACCAAATTTAAAAAAAATATTTTTTTTTTTTGAAAATTCAATATTTCGAAAACGGGTGGATGATTTTTTTTTTTTTTGAAATTTTGTTTTTAAGTTTGCATTTTTCAACTTTAACTTAACAGCTTTTGAAAGCAAGTTGTTTTATTGGAAGGATATCATGCTTGTTGAGATGAATCGTAATTTTTAAAAGTTTTTTTTTAAGTAATTTAATCAAAGTATAGCTCCAGCTTTTAGCAGGATTTTTCAATGCCAATTATTTTTGTGTACAATTATTTTCTTTTTGTAGATTTTTTAATATTACATTTTTCAAACAGTCAAATAATTGGCTCTTTTCAATTTTGAAGACGCTTAGATGACATTTACTCTAATTTTTAGCTGTAATGCCAAGATTTGCATTTCGAAAATAAATAATCGAACTGGAGATTTTGATCAAAATTGAGAGAACGCGAGTTCACACCCTAAACGGGTGGATGGATTTTCTTAATTTTGGGTAAGATGGACAAATATTTTTTCGTTTTTATTTAAACTACAAATAACGGTACCAGCCATACTTTTTTTATAGCCCTAAAGGAGAATCTTATTTTCTTAAAAACGACTCCAACGTTTTTTTATAGTCAACGGCCTTGGCTCCGATGAAAGCATCGCTTCCCATAGATCAGCGAAATCAAGCATCGTTGCGCGTGGTTAGTACTAAGATGGAGGACCGTCTGAAACCAACCACGTGCTGTTGACATGTGTTTCTTCTGTTGTGTGTTCTTCCTTTCTCTGTCTCTCTTTGTTGTATTAATGTATGTGATGTTTAAAGCCAATGGTCTTCGTTGCCAGTGCTTCAGTGTCTCTACTTCGTAGATTTATCTACGGAGTAGTATAATATGTAATGTAATGTAATGTTTTTTTTATAAAAATTTAGTTTAAATTTATTATTTAATGTACTTTTTGGTAATTCGTTTTTGGAAAAAATTCTATTTTAAGAAGCTCATTTTTTTCGATTTTCTGAAAAAACGGTTGATTTGGTTTTTTTGAAATGTTTCCTAAAAAGTTTAATAAGTTTTATAGCAAAAAATAAAATTTCAAAAGCTCTACTTTTTTGAAAGATCGATTGATGCTTTTCTTTTGAAACCTTGTATTTAGTAGTTTTTATGACATTTTCTTGAACACTTTCCTAAAACAAAACAAATAAAATGCACGACTGGGTCGCACGTACTTGCTCCTATGTTCGATCACATTATATGCAAAAGATTCTTAATAGAAACGGCTAAATGTATTTTAAAAATTTTTTACTTAATTTTTTATATATAAGAATTCTTAATTTTTTAATGTTAATTTTAAATGTTTAATAATATCAATTCAAACACAAAATTTCAGAAAAAAGATCCACCCGTTTTCGAAATATTGAGTTTTCAAAAAAAAAAATATATTTTTTTTCAAAAATCCAAAAAAAAACTATTTATTCGAAAATTTTGAAATGCAATACTATTTAGAATTTGAAGGAGTATAAAATTTTGTATCGAAATTCGTTGCGACGTTTATGAGAAAGTCGGAAATCTATAAAATGGCTGTATGGCAGGTACCGTTAATAACAAAATATTAAAAACAAATTCTTAGCCAAAATGTTGAACATGTCCTAAGTAGTACACGCCAATTTTTATCAAAATCGTTAGAGCCGTTTTCGAGATAATTTAGATGGTCGAAAAAATTGTATGTCAAGTACCGTTATTTTTGGGGCTAAAACATCGATTCAAAAATCTATTTTGGACAATCACCTAAAACGCCTAAGCACCAAGTTTGAACCAAAACGGTTCAGCCGTTTAGTCTGTAGATCGTTCTACAGACAGACGGACAGAATTGCGGGACCCGCTTTTTTGGTGTTCTCTATGACCGCAAGTAGAAACGCTGCATTCCATACAAACGTTAAAACACCGGAAATGTCGATTAGAAAAATGTGTGTGTTGGTGTACTTAAATGTATTTAAACAATAATAAGAACAAAATATTCCCATAGAATGAATCCATGTTCATATTTCCTCACTATTAGATAGACTGATAAAAAATACTAATTTTTTGTAGGCAGATGCTCCTTATCAAATTTAAAAAAATAAGTATTTTTTTCGATTTAAAAAAATATTTTTTTTTTTGAAAAAAAAAACGAGTTTTCGAAAAATTGTTTTTTGATTCTAGAAAAAAATCAACTTTTTTGGTAAAAATGCCATATTTCGAAATTTGGGGTAAGTTTGTTTTAATTTATACTAGATTTGTACCGGATATCTGCCCTAAAAAAAGTATAAGAGTTTGGTGGTCTGATACTCAAATCAGATCGGTACAAGTAAAACCAACTTAAGCTTGTTTTTTTTCCATCTCCTTCACTTCCACAAGGTATTCTTACTTTTTATACTCCATTATGGTGCATTTGTTGTAATTAATGTTCTGTCATTTCATATCCAGTATGTATATGAAGATTGAGATTGCTAGTTGAGAATAGTAGTTCATTACTTTCTGGATTTTTAAAAAATATTGCTAGTATGGTTGTTGACATCGTATACGAAAACAAATGTAAACGTTTATTATTTATTTAAAAAGATCTTGGATTTATTTTTGAATCCAAACTTTTTTTTTTACACACTATCAAAATTGGTCGAAGAGAGCTTATAGCAAGCTCCGTCTTCCGACCAATGAATGGTTTGCCAACACAGAAAACTGTGTTATACCACCGGCTCATCATTTAGTGCAGTGTTAGTTGTTAAAAGGCAGATTCTATTACAAATAACACTTACCCCAGAACAAAATGAAAATTTAAACAAATAATATATCGTCAATACAAAACAAGAACATAATATCAAACAAACAACATTTAGGAGCGTGGAACACTGGTTTTGAGTATATTCTTTAATTTAATTTTACTGATATTGAAATCAAAAATGTCTGAATTCCAATTTAAAATTCTACCCATACGTCTCAAGGGCTCATGCATCCCATAGTTTTTCCTATGTGTTGGAACTTTAATCAAGTCGAGGCAACGGAGATAATTACCTCCTCCCCGATAATAAAAGATGGGGATCCAAGCAGTTGTATAAAGCACGGGTAACATTAGGATCAACAAATTCTTTGGACCAACGCTTCATAAAACCTAATATTGAATTGGCTTTATTAACTATGATATTAATATGGGCAGAAAAGTCTAAATTGGGCGTAAAGAGAACTCCAAGGTCCCTTACTGTTATAACACCAGTTAAAATGTTCCGTGAGATAACATAGTCATGAGAAGAAGGAGAAAGTTTTTTTGAAAATGTCATTGTTTGACATTTTGTCGGGTTAAGATTGAAACTGTTCTCTTTCCACCACAAGCCAAAGTGGTTAATATCCTCTTGCAATAGAGTTCGATCCTTTGAAGATGATATATTTTTATAAATCTTCATATCATCTGCAAAGATAAGAGATTCGCTATTGAGTACACAAAGAGGAGCATCATTAATAGCCAATGTAAAGAGTAATGGTCCAAGATGGCTTCCCTGCGCAACATCTGATTTTGCAATAAAGGGTCTTGAGTAATAATTTCTGAATTTGAGTTGATATAACCTATCTCCATGATACGAAGATATCCACTTGATGAAAGATGGAGGAAACCCGTGTGAATTAAGTTTAAACTTGATTTTATTAACTACATCGAGTTTCTCGTTAATAAAGCAAACTCCATGTTAGGTTTCATATACGCTTTTGATTTAAATGATCCTTATACATTAAAATCCCTTTGCGTTGCTTATGTTGGGTCGATTGTTTATTTTGACACGAAATGTTAGAAGTTTACATTGATTTTTTTTTTGTTAACTATTATTAATTTTACAATAAAAGAAATGGATTGCAAGACAATATTAACAACTTATTTTGAACAACAATGAGAAACGATTTCTAGTCGTTGGAATTAAGCCATTTAAGTATGCTTAATTTAATTAATTAAAAAAAATTAATGTAAGCTTTTAATATTTCATATTTAAATAAACAACCCTTGAAGAAGTTGGGAAAATTCAACGAAACGTAGGGTAAAAATATAAAGTAAAGTTATTTTATTTGCATACAGAAGAAATTGACTAAAATTGCCTGAAAAAACATTTGAACATCAAGTCATAAAACTTAATATTTTGTTATTTTTCTTACTGAAAAAACGACTATCCGGTATTCGGCCGGATACAAAAAGTTTATTCGGCTCCCGCCGGATATTAAAAAAGGAGCCGAAAAGGCCGGAAACCGAATACCTACCGGATATATATGTTCTCTTTGTCAAAATCTGGTCCACGGTCAATGGAGTGTAAGGCCAATGCTGTCTTCCCAGTGCTTTTTAAATTAATGTCGGATTTGTGGTTGGAAATTCGTTGACGAAGAAGTTGTTTCGTTGTACCGATATAGGAAAGATTGCAATTTTCTTCCGCATTGCCACGACAGTTAATTTTATAGACTACGTCTGTGCACTTATACTTTTCCGTTTTTGTTTTCATATTGGTGAAAAGAGGTGCCAGCGTCCTATTGGATTTATACGCTAAACTGACGTCATTAGTGCTATTTTTTTCTGACAGTTTGGGAGTGGAAATCCTGGAAAGGGAGAAACATGTCTCCAAGCGATATACTCTAGAAACGCTTCATATTATTAACAACAAAAACAATATGAATCGTAAACAAGACAGCCAGAACATTTCATCAGTTTACTGCTCTTTGGTGACTAAGCAGAACCCGTGACAATTTAAAGCCGACTAAGCTTCAATCGAAGTGTTTTTTTTTATATCATAAAATGTTTGTTTTTTAAACATTGCTTTATATTTGTCTCTTATTGTATTATTTACGTTTATCTGTAATACGTACTAAATGTAAGTTTGCCAAAATTTTACACTAAATGTTCTTATGTGTATAATATGTTCATTTTATTTTTCTTAATAAAAGATCCCCTGAAGAAGAAATTGTTTCATTAAAAAACAAACATTACGACCAAAACAGCCGAAAGAGATATATTTAAATCTCGAACACCTATAATAAATATTCTCAATAATAACGCCCAAATGTATTTTAAAAGTCGTTTTTCACATAATTTTTTATTTATATCTAAAAATTCTTAATTTTTTTTTTTTTTAAATCCAAAACTATTTTTCGAAAATCTTGAAATGCAATACTGTTTAGAATTTGAAGGAGCTCTTGTACAAATGTTTTTATCGAAATCCGTTGAGCCGTTTATGAGAAAGTCGGAAATCAATAAAATGGTTGTATGGCAGGTACTGATAACAAAATATTTAAAAAAAAAAAAAATTGCCAGAATGTAGAGCATATCCAAAGTAGTACACACGCCAATTTTTAAGAAAATCTTTAAAGCCGTTTTCGAGATAATTAAGATAGTAGAAAAAATTTTATGGCAAGTGCCGTTATTTTTGGGGCTAAGACAACGATTCAAAAATCTATTTTGGACAATCACCTAAAAAGCCTTAGCACCAAGTTTGAACCAAGTCGGTTCAGCCGTTTAGGCTGTAGGTGGTTTTACAGACAGACGGAATTGCGGGACCCACTTTTTTGGTGTTCTCTATGATCGTAATGTCATGTTTGATAGTTAGAAAACAAATTTTTTTTTACGAATACATAACTTGCCTCTTAGTACCTATAATCGCAAGTAAAAATAAAGATATTTTATGTACAAAATTAAGCAAAAAAAAAAACGATTTTAGGAATATGTTTGACGACTGAATTTGTTTATGGCCCAATTCTAGGTTTCCACATTTGATCTCATGCAAATGTTCGAATGCCACCCCTTTCAATCCTTAACCGACTTAAACTATATAATGGTTTTTAAGTTCTACGTTTCAGCCTTGCTCCTATTAGATCTTTGCACGCAAATATGATGATGGTCTAATTAGTATATTAAACTAAACATCATTTCCCTCTATTACCTTTCTAAAAACTTACTAATTTATTCTAATCATTTCAACCAATATTTTCGATGCCTCCTTCTTCAATGAAGAGTAATCACATTTCCAGCATTCTCCTTATTTATCTAATTGCTTTTCTTTAATTTTGAGAGAATTATTGCTAAATCAATAACCGATACATACATATTAAATTGTTACTTGTATTATTCGAACAAAAGTTCAATCGATTTATTGGCCTATCCTTCATGATGATTTTACTTAATTTACCAAAATCTCTCCAAAACAAAGCCGAGCATAAATTTTCCACGTAATTATCATAATAACATTAGCGTGCGCGTTCATTAACTTGCCTGTTTTTCTTGATGTTGTTTTTTCTTGTTGCCAAACAAATCACGGGAAAAGCCTAAATCATGCTGTGTGCTATTAAATTGTTATACTTTCACAAAAAAAAAAAATATTTCAACCTAACCAAACAGTGAACATAAAAACCCAAAACGAACTCAATTACAGTTAATGGCTGTCAAAAAACGTTCTAATTTTCCCTTTGAAATTACGTTTCCAACACGAGCAGTCCGTGTTCCACTTAGGGAATACCCCATGGCATAATTATTTGTTTAATATATTTTTTTAAGCGTTCAAAATGAGAATTTATGAACCAAACAAAAAAAATAAACAAATAATACAAATCCGATTCAAAAACAATTAATAAGGTGCCTTATCTGTCCTTGAACACTCATTCACACCTAAAATTATTATTGTATCCTTAATGGGAATTCGTGAAATAAAAAACTTCTTTAAAACATAGTTTTTGGCAATTTTAATTCAATTTCCATAAGGTATCCTATATTTTGCCAGCGGGGATGGCGCCGAAGGGATTACATCACGGAATTCAAATAAAACCAATTAACATAAACGAAACGTTTTCTCAAATTCGTATAATTTACATAAAAGGATATAACGCGGAAAATAACAGCATACTTCTGGATAGGTATTCAAATAAACATAACATCATGCTGCTGGAATGACAGACGGTCAGGCTGCGTTTGGTCCTCCAGCCTATAGTCAATGCTGACACGGCACGCCGCCAAGCCACCGCCGAGCCGCACCATCATTCCCCACTTACCCCATTTTGTTGCCATGAAAGTATAATCTAAAATTGCTGCTGTGTCAGAGAAGGCAACCCAATATGGGTTGGGCTCATTTGGTTCTGGGAAAATATTTCTCAAGGATCCGCAGGATACCGTTAACCATACCGTAAACACTTTTAGGAATTCCCTTTGAATTTGATTGTCTTGAATTGGTCTGCTGGTGGTTGAAGAAAGGATACCTTGGGTATGATTTTGGTAAAAGGACTCTAGCCCAGGTTTTGTCTATAATTTTTTTTTTTTACATTTGGTGAGAAAAATAGCCAATTTAGAATCTTGCCTCTAAATATTGTATTGTTCCTTCCTTCAGGACCATCAGAACACACAAAAACAAATTCATTAAACCTCCGAGGCTATACAATAGCAGATGAAGTCGTGTTTGTATGTGTGTATGGTGTTTGCTTTGTAGTAGTAACTTTTTGCCAACATTTGACCTGAATCTATATACTTTTTGTAGGCGGACTTGATGTTGCTGTTGTTGTTTTTTTTTGCTTTTTTTTGGGGAAAGTTTCATCCGCTTAAAGTTAGAATTAATTGGAAAACTGAGGCACACAAAAACATAGACAGCTTCAAATTGCAAAAACTTTAAGACAGAGGAGCCTTTCTAGTCCATGATGACTAGATGGCTGAATATTTTGTTGCTGATGGACGACGACGCGAGATGGTTGGCTTGAAATTGCTTCGTTTTTGGCCTAAGGATAATAATTTAAAATACAAAATCGTTTGTTTTGTGTTTAGGAGTGGAAGTTGATTTATATTTTAGCCCCGAACCGAGGCGATTGGAAAATATTTATGAGTGATAAGTTCAAAGTTAGTATTTTTGTTGTTTTGGCTCGGCATAAGCTATATCCCAAAGTTATTGACATAGGTTTTATAAATCCGGAAATTGCTTTAAGATGTGAAAATGGATTTGAGAAAAAAATTAAAATGTATAACTAGATAATTCCTATACTTCAAACGAAGCCTGTTATGGTTTTTTGTTGTTTTAATTTAAAATGGGTATGTTTGGCAAAGTAAGGGTAATATCGAATACTGGCGGAATTACATTTCTTTGATACGTTGCAAGAAATAATGTAATTCATTAAAAATGTGTCAAGAGTTTCAGAATATTATTGTAATTTTTGTTTATCAAAATGTTAGGTAAATGGCGTTAAAAAAATATGGAACAAGTAAAATAGCTTTTAAAATAAAAATTGTTAATTTATATTATAGAGGACATACCACATATCAAATTAATGTAATTGTTTTTGGTACTCAATTTTCATATACAATTTAATATAATTACCGGTTTTCGTCTTCACTTCCCCTATGAAGCCTTTTATTCAAATTAAAGTCGAAGCATTAATTTGAATATCTATTGTTGTACACCCAACTTTTTTGGGTACGAATGATATTCGTAGCAAAAATATTCGTGCATTGTACGAAGTATTAGTATTATGAATTTTTTGGTTTTGGTTAGTGCATTGTACGAATTATGGTATACATATTACTAATAGCATTAGTAATTTCCTCTCAATAATAATTCGTATTTTTTTTACAAATAATTCGTACTATTTACTAATGAATTTGTTCTATTTGCGAGTAAAAACTAATATTAGTAGACAAAATTCATTCGTAAGATGACCGTACATTTATTCATAGAATGTACGAATTATTAGTAGAGCTATTTTTTGTTTGTTATTTTACTTACGAATACATTCGTTTGTTCATACACGTTATTAGTACTATTTACAAATCATTCGTAAAAATTACTTTATTCGTGGATAACCGTACGAATTATTACTAGAATGCACTTATTATTAGTAAAAATACGCATTATTCGTAAATACACAAATTATTAGTAAAAATAAAAAAAACTGCATCCTAGTCGTAACCTGTTATTTACTTCAGTGGTTTTAATTTTTTAACGTGTGTGGTAATGTTGTTCGACAAAATTTAATTAATACTTTTCCATTGAAACTAAAATATAAAAATAATTATAATAGTATGAACCTAGACCCAAACCCAGACGCCGAGGGATAGTAAAACTCCACTAATAATTTCGTTAAATTCTTAAAATACATAAACATATCAGTGAACAATTAAAATTTTGTGAAATGACTACAAGTTAATTAAGATGACTGGCCAAATATAGTATCCGCTTTCTGCGAAAATTCCGAGGTGAGTACCTTATATTTTTTTGTGATTTTTGTTTTTGTCAATATAATTTTCAGCAAATTATTTCAGCATAAAACACCCCGACACGTCGCGCCGCCGATAACATCTGGGAATTTGTTGATTCATAGGTTTATAAAATGGCTTACGAAACAAGGACAAAGACAAATCCCGTTACTGATGCTTTTTTACATAAGATCAAATGTAAGTAGATATTTTATTTGCGAACTTAGTGAATCTTAAATGTATTCTTTTTTTAGCCGCCATGGTAGGGAAGACACCTCAACAGCAGTCGCAGTGAAACAACATCACTATTAATTTTGTTAACTTGTTATATAAGTATTTAATGTATACGTAAAAATTTATTTTAAAACAATTTAAAAGTTTGTTTGCTTATTATATTACGTATACAATATTACTTTTGTTATTATTTATAATGAAATTATCTTAATTTCAAGGAATTTTGTATCATATACGAATGGCGCCGTACAATTAACTAATGAAAAATAAAATATTAGTAAATACTACGAAGCTATTCGTACAATACACGAATGAAGTCATAGAATGCACAGATGAAAAACAGCACCATTGGTTATATATACTAATAAATCTAAAATATACGAATACCATTCGTGGCAGAAAATAACGAATAAAATTCGTACAACGTAGGTAGTTATTAGTACTATTTACACATGAACATTTTTGAGTAGCAGTTTACTAGAAGATTTAAGTATTTTTAACAATTGTCCTTTATGTTAAATTTGTTAATAATTTAAAAATTTGTTCATATGATGGAAGAAAAATGTTGAGCAAAACGAACAAAAAAAATATTAAAATGGTCACACTTATATAAAATCATCTTTCCTTTAATATTAAGGGCAAGGACATTGTTACGAATGCGCTTGCACACAACAATTGAGTTTCCAATGAATTTGTGTTTTTTTTTTATATAATCTTACACGCGCTCAAAGGATTATGATTACCCTTTATATGTTTTTAACACAGCGCGGGCGTCATGTGAAGAAGAGAAAGAGGGATAGGAAAGATGTGTGCCGCGAGGTGGTTGTTGTCTCAGATTTATCTCCAGGGATGGCGGCTGAACTAATGCGGAGAAAATTACGTGTCAGATTTGTTATGGCTCTTATAATTCGCATTATTTTATTTCCTTCTCTGTCATGTTTAATTTAATCAATCACGTGTTGTTAGCGTTATGTCTGAACAGCATGTAATGAGCATACCAGCAACTCATTTTATGGCAATTTTTTTTAGAATTGGTTTTCATGGAAAAATAAGACGACATAGACAACGGCAGGAATCGAACCTGCGACCACGAGGTTGACAGGAGAGTACACAACTATCGCGCCACGGCCACCCCCAAGTAAGTATTTTTTTATTACTTTTCATGCTAAGATGAATAAACCTCTTTTCTGGCGAAGACTCTACCAGTCAGTTTATCCGGAGCTTTCGACTGCGCATGACGTGTTCATCTCTTTCGCAAGTTCTAATTACCAAAATTCCCAAACGCGATAGATCGCCTGAAACCGGGGACAAATGCTTGTCCTCGGATAAAGAACTTCGTTCCACTATGTTTCCAACAAGTGGGCCCAGTAAAAACCACTTCTTTAATAAATTCACTCCCCTCCAATGCCATCCAGATACTGATAATTCAGACATGGATGAAATTGATTCTCCGTCTGTAGTAAAAAAAAGTGTATGTGCCACATATAAAAGTGCTCCAAAAATCACCTGAATATGTGCACAATCTAATGAAGATCCTTAATGTATCCAACTACTCAATTAAAAAACTAACAATTGGAATAAAACTATTGTTCGAATCTATGGATTCGTTTAATATTGTTTTAGAAAAACTAAAAGAGGATAATTGTCAATATTTTTCTCATAACCTTAAAAGTGCGAAAACATTCAAAGTTGTTTTGTATGGTTTGGATGACACCAAAACTAATGAACTTAAAGCTGAAATCATTTCTCTTGGCTTAAAATGTGTTGATATAAGAAAAATTGAAAAAAATACGATCAATTTACTGACTTTTTCTATATCGTTTCCTTTGAAAATGGATCGATTAAATTAAATGAACTAAAAAAAAATTATAGGTCAATTTTCCACACCCAAGTGAATTGGAATTTCCAAAGAAAAATCAAAGGTAAGGTGACACAATGCTTTAACTGTCAAATGTTTGGACATGGTGAGAGAAATTGCCACATAAAAACATATTGTGCCGTTTGCGCTGGAGCTCACAAAACAAGCGAATGCAATAATCCTTCTACGAATAAATGTGCTAACTGCAGCGGCAACCACAAAGCTACTGACATAACATGCACTAGCAGATCTAAATATTTAGAAATTAAAGAAAGATCATCTGGAAGAAAAGCTCATCCCCACCCAAAAACTCATTTCGCTGATGCAACAGCACAAATTTCTGCTCATCAAGCTTGCCAAAAACCGGTTTCATTTGCTTCTTTGAGTGACTTTCCGCCGCTTCCACCTCCACAGCAGCGTCGGCAGGTACATTCACAGAGCAAAAGCTATGCAAATTCAAGTTTTCAATTTCAAAGAACACCACAAACAATTAATGCATTGGAAAGTGACTCACGTGGCGCTTCTTCATTAAATAATAATAATAACACCAACGTTACCAACAACAATTCATCACTCTTCACAATGGAGGAACTGAATTCCCTGTGCATGGAAATGATCTCAAATTTATCAGTTTGTAAAACAAAAATAGAGCAATTTAATGTGATCGCGCATTTAGCTACTAAGTTTTTATACTCTAATTATAAGTAAAATGGCAGATACACAAATAAAAATAATAACTTGGAATGCTAAGGGCACACGTAATAAATTTCTTGAATTTTTAAACTTTTTGAATAGCCACAAAGTGGATGTTGCGTTAGTAACGGAAACTTGGCTCGATTGTAATATAAGACTCCCATCATCTGATTTCAAATGCTATCGTTTGGATAGAATACATCAAAGAGGTGGGGGGGTTGCGATTCTTATTAGAAAATCAATTCAACATTCGCTCTTACTTGTAGTACCCACACGCATGGTGGAGAATATAGGGATAGAGATTAAATTAAGAAACCAGAAATCAGTTAAAGTTTTTTCAGTTTATTTCCCTGGTGGATCCGCGTCAGATATAAAAAGGAAATGGCTTAAATAAGATTTTAGAAACTTATTCACAATGAGTGGGGAATATCTATTAGGCGGCGATTTTAACTGCCGGCATAGAGATTGGGGGTGTGCAAGAGCTAATGCCTGGGGCAATATATTGTCTGACTTTCCATTGACTGTACCAATTAATATCTTTTATCCTCCTAGTCCAACTTATTTTCCTGCGGGTTCCCGTGGTCGTCCTTCTGTTCTTGATCTTTTTGTGTCCAATGTCCCTCATCTAATAACAGAACCCGTATCGTTTAGGGCGCTTAGTTCAGATCATAATCCTGTTTCTTGTAACCTTTCTTGGTTGGGGGAAAAAAAGTGCAATATTTTCTAGACTTAAAAAATGCTAATTGGAAATCGTTCAAATTAAAGATAAAAATGAACCTGCAAAATAGTTGCACCGATCTTGAAAGAGTATCTTGTAAAAATGATGTAGATGCCATTGTTCAAAACTTTACACAAGCTGTTCTTTCCTCAGTTGATGAAAGCATTCCCAAACGTGAAAAAAGAGATTTATTTAAAAAACTTCCAGATCATATATTAGAACTTATAAAAATAAGAAATGTACATCGCAAAAACTGGCAAAAATATCGTCAACCCTTTTCTCGAACAATGGTTTCTCGTTTTAACAAACTCATTACTGATCAAATAATGATTAATCGTAACGAAGAGTGGAACAGAAAATTGAGCGTTCTTGATAAAAATGCTAAACCGTTCTGGAATATCGTAAGAGTTGTAAAAAATAAAAACAGAAAGGTACCATTTCTAAAGGATTCTTCAAAAACATATCTTACAGATATTGAAAAAGCAACCATACTTGGCACAAACTTTTCAAAAAATCACCTAGTTTCTCAACATTTGGGTGAGTTTGAAACAAACGAACTTGTAAGGGACGCAATCGAAAGATTTGACATTTCAAATGAATTGACTCCTTTAAATGCTTTTGTAGTAGAAGAAAACATTAAATATGTAGTCAACAGCTTGCAAACCCGAAAAATAGGAGGACTAGACAAAGTTCGAAATGCATATTTAATACAACTACCTCAGGTTGGAATTAAATATTTAACATTTATTATCAATGCATGTTTAAAATGCCAATACTTCCCTCAATGTTGGAAAAAAGCCATGGTTGTCCCTGTTCTTAAGGCTGGAAAACCCCCAGAAATTTCTGAAAGTTACAGGCCAATTAGTTTATTAAGCAAAGTTAGTAAAGTTCTTGAAAAAATCCTGAAGCAATATATTTTAAAAATAGTTTCAGATAAAGGTCTTTTTCCTGATGTACAGTTTGGTTTTCGAAGCTCTCATAGCACTTCACACCAGGTAAAAAGAATTTGTAATCATGTCTTAGATCGTCGTTTAAGGGGTCAGTCAACGGGCATGATATTGATAGATATTGAAAAAGCTTTTGATGGTGTATGGCACAATGGAATAATATATAAAATGTTACAGTTTGACTTGCCTTTGTATTTATGTAAAATTGTTCAGAGTTTCTTATCCGGTAGATGTTTTCAGGTGCATGTTAATTGTGGTGTTTCTAAAGTGTTATTTTTTGATTCAGGTGTGCCTCAAGGCTCAGTCCTTGGACCAGCCTTATACAATATCTACACTTCAAATTTTCCAAATCTTCCGCAATGTGAAGCAGCCATTTTTCTGATGACACTGCAGTATTTGCGTCGCATGAATTTGCTCTCAACATTGAGACCAATCTTAAAAATGCGATTGAAATACTTGAAAAATATTATAAGAAATGGAAAATTAAGCTGAATGTTGGGAAGTTGCAAGCCATCTTTTTCACACGAAAAAGAAAAGCTTGCTATCTTCCCAGCAGTCAGCTTCAAATAAATGGTAACGCAATAGAATGGGAGCAATCCGTAAAGTATCTCGGGGTTCATCTTGATACAAAACTTACATTTGGCCAACATATTCAAAGCACGTTAAAGAAAATAAGTATTGCAATTAAGATGCTTTACCCTTTTATCAATAGAAAATTTTCTCTCACAAATGACAATAAGATTATAATTTATAAAGTAATTTTCCAAGCAATACTATTATATGGGTGCCCAATATGGGGCAATGCAGCAACATGCCATATAAAGAAGTTGCAGGTATCACAAAACAAAGTTTTAAAAATGATGTTAAATCTGCCCTGGCATAATTCAACCCTTGATCTCCACAGAAGGGCGAATGTTGAATTGGTTCTTGAAAGGATTCGAAAACTAACAATTAATTTTAATAATAGCTGTGATAGTTCTGAGAATTCTCTCATAAACCAGCTTAATCCTTAATCTGTGATATTTCTGTGTAAATTTTTATTGCGTTTGCTTTCATTATGAAATATATATTATTTAAAGCCAATTGAATGAATTTGTGACCTTTAGTCCAAAATGCGTTTCGCCCAGGTACTACAGCTGGGCTCATCAGTTAGATGCTGTAGTACCTTTCTAAGACGCATTATTTTTTGATCGATATGTACCGACTTTAATAAAACTTACAGCGATTACTCACTGTAAATTATATTTTTCTAGGGGAATTTGGTTAGATTCATGCACCTAGAATTATGTTTTGCCCGTGGTCTGGCCAATGAATTAATTGAAGAAAACGCAAACAATATGTTTATATTATTTTTGTTTTTTTTTTTTAGTGGACTGTGTGGATTTAAAGCCAATTGAATGAATTTGTGACCTTTAGTCCAAAATGCGTTTCGCCCAGGTACTACAGCTGGGCTCATCAGTTAGATGCTGTAGTACCTTTCTAAGACGCATTATTTTTTGATCGATATGTACCGACTTTAATAAAACTTACAGCGATTACTCACTGTAAATTATATTTTTCTAGGGGAATTTGGTTAGATTCATGCACCTAGAATTATGTTTTGCCCGTGGTCTGGCCAATGAATTAATTGAAGAAAACGCAAACAATATGTTTATATTATTTTTGTTTTTTTTTTTTTTAGTGGACTGTGTGGATTTAAAGCCAATTGAATGAATTTGTGACCTTTAGTCCAAAATGCGTTTCGCCCAGGTACTACAGCTGGGCTCATCAGTTAGATGCTGTAGTACCTTTCTAAGACGCATTATTTTTTGATCGATATGTACCGACTTTAATAAAACTTACAGCGATTACTCACTGTAAATTATATTTTTCTAGGGGAATTTGGTTAGATTCATGCACCTAGAATTATGTTTTGCCCGTGGTCTGGCCAATGAATTAATTGAAGAAAACGCAAACAATATGTTTATATTATTTTTGTTTTTTTTTTTAGTGGACTGTGTGGATTTAAAGCCAATTGAATGAATTTGTGACCTTTAGTCCAAAATGCGTTTCGCCCAGGTACTACAGCTGGGCTCATCAGTTAGATGCTGTAGTACCTTTCTAAGACGCATTATTTTTTGATCGATATGTACCGACTTTAATAAAACTTACAGCGATTACTCACTGTAAATTATATTTTTCTAGGGGAATTTGGTTAGATTCATGCACCTAGAATTATGTTTTGCCCGTGGTCTGGCCAATGAATTAATTGAAGAAAACGCAAACAATATGTTTATATTATTTTTGTTTTTTTTTTTAGTGGACTGTGTGGATTTAAAGCCAATTGAATGAATTTGTGACCTTTAGTCCAAAATGCGTTTCGCCCAGGTACTACAGCTGGGCTCATCAGTTAGATGCTGTAGTACCTTTCTAAGACGCATTATTTTTTGATCGATATGTACCGACTTTAATAAAACTTACAGCGATTACTCACTGTAAATTATATTTTTCTAGGGGAATTTGGTTAGATTCATGCACCTAGAATTATGTTTTGCCCGTGGTCTGGCCAATGAATTAATTGAAGAAAAGGCAAACAATATGTTTATATTATTTTTGTTTTTTTTTTTTTTTTTTAGTGGACTGTGTGGATTTAAAGCCAATTGAATGAATTTGTGTCCTTTAGTCCAAAATGCGTTTCGCCCAGGTACTACAGCTGGGCTCATCAGTTAGATGCTGTAGTACCTTTCTAAGACGCATTATTTTTTGATCGATATGTACCGACTTTAATAAAACTTACAGCGATTACTCACTGTAAATTATATTTTTCTAGGGGAATTTGGTTAGATTCATGCACCTAGAATTATGTTTTGCCCGTGGTCTGGCCAATGAATTAATTGAAGAAAACGCAAACAATATGTTTATATTATTTTTGTTTTTTTTTTAGTGGACTGTGTGGATTTAAAGCCAATTGAATGAATTTGTGACCTTTAGTCCAAAATGCGTTTCGCCCAGGTACTACAGCTGGGCTCATCAGTTAGATGCTGTAGTACCTTTCTAAGACGCATTATTTTTTGATCGATATGTACCGACTTTAATAAAACTTACAGCGATTACTCACTGTAAATTATATTTTTCTAGGGGAATTTGGTTAGATTCATGCACCTAGAATTATGTTTTGCCCGTGGTCTGGCCAATGAATTAATTGAAGAAAACGCAAACAATATGTTTATATTATTTTTGTTTTTTTTTTTTTTTTATTAGTGGACTGTGTGGATTTAAAGCCAATTGAATGAATTTGTGACCTTTAGTCCAAAATGCGTTTCGCCCAGGTACTACAGCTGGGCTCATCAGTTAGATGCTGTAGTACCTTTCTAAGACGCATTATTTTTTGATCGATATGTACCGACTTTAATAAAACTTACAGCGATTACTCACTGTAAATTATATTTTTCTAGGGGAATTTGGTTAGATTCATGCACCTAGAATTATGTTTTGCCCGTGGTCTGGCCAATGAATTAATTGAAGAAAACGCAAACAATATGTTTATATTATTTTTGTTTTTTTTTTAGTGGACTGTGTGGATTTAAAGCCAATTGAATGAATTTGTGACCTTTAGTCCAAAATGCGTTTCGCCCAGGTACTACAGCTGGGCTCATCAGTTAGATGCTGTAGTACCTTTCTAAGACGCATTATTTTTTGATCGATATGTACCGACTTTAATAAAACTTACAGCGATTACTCACTGTAAATTATATTTTTCTAGGGGAATTTGGTTAGATTCATGCACCTAGAATTATGTTTTGCCCGTGGTCTGGCCAATGAATTAATTGAAGAAAACGCAAACAATATGTTTATATTATTTTTGTTTTTTTTTTAGTGGACTGTGTGGATTTAAAGCCAATTGAATGAATTTGTGACCTTTAGTCCAAAAATACAAAAAACAAAAATAATATAAACATATTGTTTGCGTTTTCTTCAATTAATTCATTGGCCAGACCACGGGCAAAACATAATTCTAGGTGCATGAATCTAACCAAATTCCCCTAGAAAAAAAAAAATATAATTTACAGTGAGTAATCGCTGTAAGTTTTATTAAAGTCGGTACATATCGATCAAAAAATAATGCGTCTTAGAAAGGTACTACAGCATCTAACTGATGAGCCCAGCTGTAGTACCTGGGCGAAACGCATTTTGGACTAAAGGTCACAAATTCATTCAATTGGCTTTAAATCCACACAGTCCACTAAAAAAAAACAAAAATAATATAAACATATTGTTTGCGTTTTCTTCAATTAATTCATTGGCCAGACCACGGGCAAAACATAATTCTAGGTGCATGAATCTAACCAAATTCCCCTAGAAAAATATAATTTACAGTGAGTAATCGCTGTAAGTTTTATTAAAGTCGGTACATATCGATCAAAAAATAATGCGTCTTAGAAAGGTACTACAGCATCTAACTGATGAGCCCAGCTGTAGTACCTGGGCGAAACGCATTTTGGACTAAAGGTCACAAATTCATTCAATTGGCTTTAAATCCACACAGTCCACTAAAAAAAAAAAAAAAAAAAACAAAAATAATATAAACATATTGTTTGCGTTTTCTTCAATTAATTCATTGGCCAGACCACGGGCAAAACATAATTCTAGGTGCATGAATCTAACCAAATTCCCCTAGAAAAATATAATTTACAGTGAGTAATCGCTGTAAGTTTTATTAAAGTCGGTACATATCGATCAAAAAATAATGCGTCTTAGAAAGGTACTACAGCATCTAACTGATGAGCCCAGCTGTAGTACCTGGGCGAAACGCATTTTGGACTAAAGGTCACAAATTCATTCAATTGGCTTTAAATCCACACAGTCCACTAAAAAAAAAAAAAAAAAAAAAAAAAAAACAAAAATAATATAAACATATTGTTTGCGTTTTCTTCAATTAATTCATTGGCCAGACCACGGGCAAAACATAATTCTAGGTGCATGAATCTAACCAAATTCCCCTAGAAAAATATAATTTACAGTGAGTAATCGCTGTAAGTTTTATTAAAGTCGGTACATATCGATCAAAAAATAATGCGTCTTAGAAAGGTACTACAGCATCTAACTGATGAGCCCAGCTGTAGTACCTGGGCGAAACGCATTTTGGACTAAAGGTCACAAATTCATTCAATTGGCTTTAAATCCACACAGTCCACTAAAAAAAAAAACAAAAATAATATAAACATATTGTTTGCGTTTTCTTCAATTAATTCATTGGCCAGACCACGGGCAAAACATAATTCTAGGTGCATGAATCTAACCAAATTCCCCTAGAAAAATATAATTTACAGTGAGTAATCGCTGTAAGTTTTATTAAAGTCGGTACATATCGATCAAAAAATAATGCGTCTTAGAAAGGTACTACAGCATCTAACTGATGAGCCCAGCTGTAGTACCTGGGCGAAACGCATTTTGGACTAAAGGTCACAAATTCATTCAATTGGCTTTAAATCCACACAGTCCACTAAAAAAAAAAAAAACAAAAATAATATAAACATATTGTTTGCGTTTTCTTCAATTAATTCATTGGCCAGACCACGGGCAAAACATAATTCTAGGTGCATGAATCTAACCAAATTCCCCTAGAAAAATATAATTTACAGTGAGTAATCGCTGTAAGTTTTATTAAAGTCGGTACATATCGATCAAAAAATAATGCGTCTTAGAAAGGTACTACAGCATCTAACTGATGAGCCCAGCTGTAGTACCTGGGCGAAACGCATTTTGGACTAAAGGTCACAAATTCATTCAATTGGCTTTAAATCCACACAGTCCACTAAAAAAAAAAAAAAAAAAAAAAAAAAAAAAAAAAAAAAAAAAAAAAAAAAATAATATAAACATATTGTTTGCGTTTTCTTCAATTAATTCATTGGCCAGACCACGGGCAAAACATAATTCTAGGTGCATGAATCTAACCAAATTCCCCTAGAAAAATATAATTTACAGTGAGTAATCGCTGTAAGTTTTATTAAAGTCGGTACATATCGATCAAAAAATAATGCGTCTTAGAAAGGTACTACAGCATCTAACTGATGAGCCCAGCTGTAGTACCTGGGCGAAACGCATTTTGGACTAAAGGTCACAAATTCATTCAATTGGCTTTAAATCCACACAGTCCACTAAAAAAAAAAAAAAAAAAAAAAAAAAAAAAAAAAAAAAAAAAATAATATAAACATATTGTTTGCGTTTTCTTCAATTAATTATATATTATTTATTTATTTACTAATTTATTTATTTATTTATTCATTATTATTTATTTATTTGTTTATTTCTTTATTTATTTCTTTATTTATTTATCTATTTATTTATTTATTTATTTTATTATTTATTTATTTAGTTATTAATTTATTTATTAAACTATTTATTTATTCACTTATTCATTTATTTGTAGAAAACTTTTTGTTTTCGTTAATTGATTTTCGTTAATTTATAGTTTGAATTATAATACTATATTTATTATTATTTTTTTTTTTTTTGTTTAAATGAAGGTTTTTTTTTCGTATTTTCCTTCGATAATATATTTTTTCATTATTTATATTTACTAATTTTAGTATATACAAGAAAATGTTTCAGTAGAAAGATATTGTATCAAATCTCTGAATTGTAAAATGTGCGGTCACAGACTTTTTTTTGAAAACATTATTACGAAATAAAGGTAAGAATAAGACTCTATCAGTTATCATTATAATCAACATTGAGTCTGTTCGGACTTGGGGTTTTGAAACTAATCTAGCTGCTGAACCGCAAAGATTTAGAAGCGTTGAGCCAGCATAAAAATTGTCACAAAATACTTCACTGTAGCATCACCTAAATCGCTCTTCTTCACAATTTGTCTGTTGAATGCGGTCTTTTTTGGCTACCCTTACGACGATTATAAGTACATAATCAAGCACAGTTCGAGCGTTAGGAAAATAAGAATAAGCACTTTGATGTCGTGATATCAAAAAACGGCTGGCTAGAGAAAGAATCTCGAATTTGGTCTCAGGGGTAAGCTGATGAGCATTTTTAGAAGTTCGAGTATTGCAGTTAAATAGTCTATTTCGCTAGAAAATTGTTTGCAAAAATAACGGTAACATAATAATGAAAGACATCACAAATATTGTGTGTGTTCTGTTTTCGGGAGATGTAAATGTTTCTGGTACAAGCATTTAGCAGCATTTTTCGGAACACCGAATATGTGATCATGCCGCAACAGATGTTGTTGGTTCATGGTACACATATCGTGAACTCAAAGCTTATCGATTTGTGATTCATATAAAGCGCCAAAGGGGGAGGGGGGATTGTATTGCACTGCTTGTTTACAAAACACAAGTCTTAACTATTTATTTCGGAGCAGTAGGCAGTGCCCCATTTAAGTCTTTTCGCAGAGCGGGCGTTTCAGTACACCGTTACACAACATTGAGTATGAGACCTGCTCAATAGCGAAGTGTCGTTTAAAAGGTCTGTAGCCAATCCGTGGTGATTTACTGTGTATGCTGTTGCCAAATATTTTGTATTGGAATACGCTGAATCACACAGCATAATCTATTAGCAAGCGTCGAAACGTTTTCTTAAATTGGATGTAGACAATATTGTCGAATCATAACGTGCATATATCGATCTGTCGACAATATGCAAAGTTTTTAAATTGTCAGAAGATACAATATTTAGCAAAAAATATCCCTTCCGAATGAGAAACGATTCGGCCTTATTAGAAAAAAGCATCCTCATCTTTTCAAAAATTCCTCAATAAACCGTGAATTTTTTGCTGGTGATTTTTATACTTTGGTGTGTGTGCAGTCACTATAGTGTGCGGAAAATCAAATGCTAATGGAATTCAGTCATTGGATTTCGGATATATGTTGGTACATATTTAAGCAATTCAGACCATACTTCAGGCAAATAATTGCTCACTTCATCTAACCACCATTTGGCTCAAATTTCTCGAAGCAAGAAACCGAAAAAAAATAAATAATTTTTTCGCAGGTTAAGATTACGAGATCTGTTTAAAGGCACTTGATTCTATTTTGAATTGACTTATTAATTTAATAGCTTAATATTAAGATTTACGTCTTGTTTATTACTAAGCTTAAGGTGGATTGTTTTTCAGTTTCTTTAATATATACATTTTTAAATAAAACTAAAAATTTTAAAAAAGAAACAATGGCGCAAAATTTTACACAGCCTAATGTTAAGGGCTTAGCATGATACTACTTAACAGTTTGCTAATACTAAAGCACTTTACTAATATTTTCCTAATTTTAAACACTTTTTAACTAGAACCATATTAAATCTATTTTCTTAATAAACTACAACTAAACACGATTAAAATAGTGCAAAAAAGTAAGCGAACATAACACTTTGACGTTTGTAAATGTCAAAGTGGCATATGGATTTAGTACGATACTAAAAAAAATAAAGCAGCCATTTTGCGATTTTAACTTTAGTAAAATGTTAAGAAAATAGTACAATACTAAACTTGTTTAAAATTAGCAAAATTATCTTTTTAGTCTAGTATCATATTTAAAATGATTTAACATATTACTAAATCGACTAAAATTTTTCGCCAATAGCATTAAATGCAAAAATACAATTAAACTAAAAATAAAAATGTTTTAAAATAAATAAATAAAAATTAACGGAGCCAATATCGATATAGATTATTTTGTATAAACAAAGAGAAATTATATAAATTAAGATAATATACAAAGCAAAACCAATATAGAAAACAAAGAATAATATGTTTAAAGATAATTATGCCAATGATAAAATAATTGAAGACATTTTTCTTAAAGACAATCAGCCCTATTAATAAAATACGCTTAGTCCACCTTTAGTCCATGGACATACAAAATCATGGACTAAGAGTTAGACCATGGACTAAAATTTCTTATTAATAAAAAATCGAACAAAATCTACTTCAATAAGTATCAACTCTATCTCGTTTTATTTTACCACCATCTAGTCTAGCGAAGGACTAAGTATTTCAACGTCATATAGCAGAAATACTGTTTTATTAATAGCATTTCGCACTCCAAGAAATAAATCCTAAACCTTCCCTAGTCCATGTTTATTACTTTAGGTGAATAAGATTATCCGTATTTCATACGTGGTGTGGTAACGAATTCCATAACCGAACAGCGTTAACAAAAAAACAGTCAGATTTGATCGTCCAGTTAGGGAAAATTGTAGTCTATTATACATTTTGAAGGCTAATGCGGTTCAACAATATTAAACGCATTACTAATATTCTTATTTTCGCAAGGCTGTCAAATTTATTTGCCATAGATACTCTTAGACTTAGCAATCTGGCATACTGTCTCGCACCCATACATTAAGATTGGTACTAGAAGAGTTTTTGCAGGCTTTTTCCTGAAGATTGGTACTACAAGAGTTGTTGCAAGCATTTTCCTGGTTTATAAGGGAGTAAAATTTCTACTTGCCAAAGCAATTGAAGAGCTTCATAAATGCCTTGCAAACAGTTTGCGTTTTACGGTTCCAGTTTAATTCTTTGTTAAAACATTTTCCCAGATCCTTTGCAGTATCAATTCAACTTGCGTTGTATTAAGTTCGATTGTTGGAAAACAAGATACATCGATAGTACTTTTGGAAATAACCAGACATTTGGTTTTTTGAAGATTGAGAGTGAGACCATATTTGACTGGGAGATCGTCAGCAAATAGGTGCTCATAACAGGTGCTCAAAATAGTTGAAACTTCTTATGTATATGGAAAAGAATGATGGGCCCAAAATTGAACCTTGCGGAAATCCGGATAAAAGGGACAAGAAATCTGAAACCTGATCTCCAACAACAACTGCTTGACGTATTTCCGAGAGATATGATGAGATAAGCTTTACAGCGTCTGATGAGATAACATGCTATGGTTATAATTAGCATCAAATGGCTTGGAAAATTCTAGTAGCACTAAAAGGAAGACAAGTGAAAAGCTATTCCACGTAAGAAGGAAGAATTGCATTATTTTGATTTGTCCTTAACCTTACTTGACTCGATAAAATTAGGACTTTCAAATTTTGTAAGAAAACAAAATTAATAGTAAGATTCTTTACTGAACTTTGGAGTTCATAGAATTTCTTTTTGAATTATGTACATTGCTTTTGTAAATTTACGAACTATTTCATAGGATCACAGAAAAATCTACCTTATGGTATTTGAATTTCAGATAAATTAAAAATTGGAAAGAAAACAGATAATGTACCTTATGTACTTTTATCTACATACCTACTCATATTTTTTGTATTATTTCTGAACACAAAAACTATGTCAGGTGATGTTGACTAGTATTTCTTGTAAGCAACCCTCTTCACCCTGCACATCAAAAAAGAAAACTACCCTAACCCTTTAGTTTCCATTCCAAATGTGAAATTGAACATGAACAATTCAAATACACCTGCTCGATGCTATCAATTATCCATGCATATTCTAGCCATCCAAGCCTTCAGGCTCCTGGCAATAAATGTGTTCTACCTTACCTACCTATTATGTAGAATTTTACCTCCTTCACATCAGTCCCACAATAACCTTCATTCAAATTTTTAGTTTCATCTATAGAGTCTGGGATTCCTCATGAACAACGTGGAGGAATCTCTAGATATAGACTCCATAAGGAACACTGACTGCATTTTGTTCATCGTGCACCTGTAACTGTTGCAGTTTTCAAATCTGCATATGCGTTATTTCTATATCTTTTCAACCAATACTATGGAAATATTCAAGAATTGATTCAGAAAATATTGTTTGAAGTGGTTGTGAAAATGCTTGCCAAAATAGGTGAAATAAAATTCGACATTTTCTCTATGTAACCGGATCAGGTATTATTTACTAATAAAATGCTCTACTGGATCGTACGAACTTGCTCTTATAACTAAAAACTATAGTATAGCTTAACCTTATAATTTAGGTGCAATATGTATGCATGTGAATTTTTAAGATACATATGCATATATAAATATGTATGAGGGCCTAAATTGTATGGAGTATTCAGTGACGTACGCAAAAATTTTTAAAAAGTTAATAATAACGTAGAAATAAATGGATAATACACATTTCTAATTAATTTTTTATATTTCTAAGTTGTTATAGTTTGAGGGAAAACAAAGATGAATTCCTGGATAATTAGCAAAAAAAATTCAAAAATCTTTGGGGCGTTTTTTTTTAAATTAATTTTGTATGTATAAAATTTTCAAAACTTTTAAAAAAAAAGTTGAAACGCAATTTTGAAGTTATTACCTATTAATGTACATATAAAATTAAAATTTCAAAAAAATTCACTGAATGGTTTTTTTTAAAAATCGGTTTTAAAAAACAAAATTATTTATTTTTTTTAAAAATCGAAAAACTTTTTTTTTGAAAATTTAGGTATGCAGTTTTATTAAAACTTTTAGGGAGCATTTGCACAAATAAAATAATTTTAATCGGCATAACCAATAGTGGGAAAGTCAAAAATATAAGTGGTTCTGTGGGAAGTAAATGTTATTAAGTGCGCAAAATATACTATTTTTATACTTAAAAGTGTACTGTACAAGTTTAAGAAAACACACATTTTGTGTGTGCACTGGAAAATAGTTTTTTTTATTTATTCAAGATAATGTCAAAAAACTACAAAATACGAATTTTCGAAAAAATCTATTGAGTCGTTTTCGAAATTTTGAGTTTAAAAAAAAAATCAAATTAACCGTTTCCCAGAAAATCGAATACCAAACAAAAATTGTTCTACTAGAGGGACGAAAAACAACCATTTGTTCTAAAAAAAAAAAAAAAAACTACCAAAAAGTACGTTTTCCATTCATTAATGAAATAACTGATTTTTTTTTAGAAAAATTGTTGGAGCCGTTTTTGAGAAAAATAAGATTTTTGTTTTTGGCCCAAAACATGTCTTGGAGTTATTTGTCGTCTTAAAAAAAATGAAAAAAAAAAACATGTGGGCATATTACCGAAAAGCCAATATGTACCATGCAACCGTTTAGGCTGCAGATTCGAGGCCAGACAGACAGGCAGACAGACGGAATTGAGTGACCCACTGTGTTAATTCCTTACAGATTGTTGCAGAACTCGCCCGCAATAATTCATCCGCGGCACTACAATACCAATCAGCAACGATTAGCCTCCCCATTCACGTTATCAAGAGTCATGCACAGCATACCACCACCAGTTTACATTCATCGTGCTTACAGTTCATACTGACTTAGAGTGAAACATATATTAAAGAGAGCTCTTAGTGACCTATTATCGATTTGGAATTGTCGACAAATAGTCCAGAAAAATATTCCGACAAAGTCAGCGGCCTTGTTTCCGATGAAAGCATCGCTTCCCATAGAACAGCGAAAACAAGCATCGTTGCGCGTGGTTAGTAATTCGATGGGTGACCGTCGTAAACAAACCAAGTGCTGTTGACAAGTGTTTCTTCTACGCTATAACTTAAAAACGAATTGAAGGTTTTGGGAGTTATTGAACAAAATAAAATAAATTATTATTTTTAAGATCGCAGCATTTCCCTCCGGGTTCCACACTTAAAACTTGTTTTTTTTTTTTAAGAATTTGAATTTCTCCCGCCTCTGAAATGAGTTGCTCTGCTCCAAATTTAGGGTACATTTTAGAAAATGCTTAGGACGTAAAAATAAAGCTCTTCATCAAAATTCAGCTTTTTCGGAATTTTTTTTGAAGTGAATATCTTAATATTAACCGATTATACAAGCTCTTAGTAAATCCTAATACCGATTTAGAATTATCGAGGTATAAGGTTCCCATTGATCGTAGTCAAGTGAAACTTTGTACATTGGGCAGGAATCAGATATTTGCCATTTATCTACTTACGCTAATTTATAGAAAATTCCAATAAGAACAAGACTCAAAGTAATTTTTCGCTTGGTCTAATTTTAGGGATGATTAAGATTCCTAAGATTTTGTCGATCTGTCACTTCATACTCTAAGTGGATGTTTTAGACTAAGTGACATCTTATTTCGCAATAAATATTTATAATAGGGAATACTTCTTCCAGCCTAGTCTCAATAAATCTGAGTTTAATTTGTTTTGTTTGGGATACCCAAGGGCTTACTTCATTTTTGTGAAAGTTGGTTCTTGAAATTGTTAACTTATTTTATCAATTTATTGTAATTTTTCCATTTTAAAAAATATCCCATACAGATTTGAAACAAAAAAAAAAATCAGAATTTTAACTATAATGGCAACAACACCAACGCCAATATTGAAAAGGTAGATAAAAATAAAGGCATGCAATGGCAGAGTTGTAGAATGGAAGAAATTCAATTGATCTGGATTACCCAAGTTTGATGTAAGGCACATTACGAGAACATGCTACTTTTGGCAAACAGTGAGAATTTATGTTTTTTTTTTTATTTCGTTCTCATCCTTTATTTTTGGAGTGAATTCCTTTGTACCTTGCAATGGTACTGGATGGAATTCTGACAAAACAGACTTCTAGACACAAGAACTTAGAATTCGAATCAATTTATCTCTATCTCCTATTGAGAGTCAAATGTGGAAAGATGAAAAATTGATCTTATTTTATTTTTCGAACTGTAACCATGAATCGGATATTTTTGTTTGTTGTGATATGTTACCAGAGTGTTTTTGAATTGATGTGGTTGAGGAGTCATTCAAAATAGAGAGATGCATATTAGTAATCCTTATATCTTCATACATGAAACTGATGATTTTGAAGAGGAGCTTTTGTTTGATATTTATTGGGAGAATTGAATGGTGTAAGTCATGTATTGCTAGTTTTCAGATAGGGAAGTAAAATTGATGTAGTAAAGTAGTTAGTTAATTTTTACCAACGTTGTTTTAGTTTGAAATTCAAAATATCAAAACCTCAATTGAATAGATTGCTATAGAAACGGAACCCTGATGGAAATGCTCAAACATCTGAATAACGTTGCTGGCATATTAAAATAAGAATTTAAAACCTTGCTAGATTCCAAATAAGCTTTTGGCGATATTCTTTCAAAATGCTTTAATTTAAATTTTTAACAGTTTTCGTATTTCTCCTTATTGCATAATTTTTTTTTCATGAAGAGAATTTATTTGGTCGTTAATGCTTAATTAAAGGACAGATGTTTTAAGATTTGAATATTTGGATTTTTGCACTTTGGGTCATTGTGCAGAAGACGAACTAAAATTAGCTTAAAAAAATAAATTATAAATTTGTTGGAAATTTATTAAGTGTAGAATAACATGTAACAGTTTCTTTCTTCGGGAGGTATTGGGCTTACTCTGTATTTTCGACACTCCACATGAGATCTTCCAAGCAAATCTGGTAACTAACTCCGCTGATCTAAGCGTACAACGTAACAATTTCTTCAAGTGGATACCATTTTCCATGAAATTAGAAGGCCTTCGCCGTCAAAGCATAAATCATAATAAGCTTACAATTCTGTTATCGTATCATCTTACTACAGAAATATCCATTCAATCTACAGTCGCTGGTTTTTCAACAGTTGTACCGCTTCCCTCCTTCTTCAATTCCTTTTCTCCGGGAACTTTGTACCCCAGAATTATAATATTGGATTTTATTGTGCCTAACGGTAACATCGCCTTTCTAGCCAGGTAAATCAATAGTGCCAAAAATGTGAACCAGTTACCGAAAATTATTTATATTGACAAATTGCTCCTTGTACGGGTCCTTGAGCGGATCACAATAGCGTGAAACAGATAAATGGGAGAGTTGTGATCCATTCGAGATCACAATAGCGCCAAAATGAAGAAGAAGAAGAAAAAGAAGAGGTATGGGTCCTTGAGCTCTATTTTCGTACGACATGCATAAAATAAAATTTGTTAAACATTCAAAAATTTTCAGATTAATATGGTTTGGTTAATACTATATATGTGCCACCATGCGAGTGAGGGTTAAATCTATATTTCAGAAGAAAAGCTTCCTTTGACGCGTTGGGGCTAAAAAAAAAGTCTATGGAGCTGTCAGACCGGCCGACATCTGACGTGTTCGGACATGTCATGTTTGTTCGTTTTGTGGATTTCATATTATAAGTGCAGTTGTGTATGTATCTGCATTGTGTGTATTCGCTGAGGATTTTTTTTGTTGGTACGTGTTGTGGATTCTGATTATGTAGGTACCTAAGGCCCGATTGTTGATACGAATCATAAATATTTATGTTCAACTTAAAACACTTAAGGGCTACTTTTTCCTCTGCGTAAACTGTCACATAAGTTCTTAAGTAAAACTTAAATGCTTAAGTTGTGTATCAGCAAACGGGCCTAAATGAATTGTGTGTATTCATAGAGAAATTATTTTTTTTTGTTGCTTTGTTTTTTTTGTAGGTTCGTTGTGGATTGTCATGGATTAATGTAATAAGTATACGCAATGTGTGTATTTGACGAGGAATTTTTTTTGTTGGTTCGTTTTGTTGATAGGATTAGATTAGTGCGTATTGTGTGTATTTGACGGAAATTTTTGTTTGTTTGTTTGTATTGTTGATGCTCATACATTAGTGTATATTCTGTTGAATTAATGTGTGTAATGTTTAAATCGATGGCCTCGGTGCCAGTGCTTCGGTGTATATACTTCTTAGATTTATATATACGGAGTAGTATAATGTATGTAATGTAAAATTGCTGAATCAAAGTTCAAACGACGCGACAGTGACGTTTGTACAATTGGAATGTGGAGTCGATATGGACGATGTTGCCGAATTGGCACTATCGTCCACTTTTGGCACTTATTAATTTAAATGGCACTGTGTCACTCAAACGCTTCAAATGGCATTCTAGGAATCGACGAGCAAATGTTTTCAAATATATCCAAGTTCATGATCAGACTTTTAGTTTTACCACATGGTAGTGTATTAAGAATTAGAGTAATAAAATTACTTTTTCGTTTAGTGGAATAATATAGGCTGAAACTTGCCAGCACTTCATACCACCTAAAGACCTAATTGTTAATTTAGTTTAGCTGAAAATCGAGCTTAAAGATACAAATATGTCGATTTTTAAAAATTGGTTTTTCATGTTGTGCGGTAGGCCCGACCGGGGCTGGAAGTAACAGAAAATTAAGAAACGCGTGAACGAGAAAAATCGTCGTCTACTTCAAAGATAACGTTAAGTATACTTTATCTGTGAATAGGACATCATAAGAAAAGTCAAAAGGGTAGTCCCTAAAATTGATAAAAACAGACTTCGGTCATATTTTCAAACAAATTTTTGGTAACCAAGATGATGGAAATGGTGCTCTATGTTTCTATTTCGTTTTGTTTCATTTTTTTCTTTATTTTTTATAACAAGAAAATTGTCCATTTGATGTATGTCAAAAAAAGGTTGAAGAGAAAAGAGGTCGGTCATGTGTTTTAATGGCCTGGTTATTGGTTAAATTGGTATGCATATGTATATCTAATACTGGTTTTGGAATATTTAATTGCATTCTTAATTTTTATGTGACTAAATTCAGTTTTTTTTCTAGGAACATTAAAAATTAATTAAATCATTAAATTTGTGAATTAATATAAGTTTTTTTAAATTTTAATATTAATTTCATAAGTTTTGGCGCTATGTGCAATATTTTTGTTGTTAATTTTGCTTATAAATTGATAGCTTCTTTAAAAGAAGATTACAGTTTTTGTTACAAATTACCCCGGTCTATGTTACAACTTTCCCCGCATATGGGGTAAGTCGTAAAAACATGTTTTTTTGTCTAAAAGCTTTTTGTCTTTTTGTTGAATTTTGTAGCTAAAACATTGCTTTTTAAACAGAAAAAGTTTGGCTGACTCATTTTCAAAATCTTAGGAGCAGCATCAACTTTAGTAAAGGGTTACTTTTAGCCCTGCTCTCCCCTACACCGATTGAAAGGTGGCACTCATAAGATCACAAATTTCTAATTATAACAAAAAGTTTAGCCGCGAATCGAGTTTAAAAATAAAAATATGTCGGCATTTTTTTTCTTTTTTGTTATGTTTCGGTTAATTAATTTATTTTATTTTATCTATTAATGTATTATTTGTTACTTTTGTGTTTATATTCGAAGAAAACGCAAACCATATTTACATATTATTTTTGTTTTTGTGGACTGTGTGGATTAAAGCCAATTGAAATATTTTGTGACCTATAGTCCAAAATGCGTTTCGCCCGGGCACGATAGTTGGGCTCATCAGTTAGATGCTATCGTACCTTTCTTTCGATTTTTCCAAGAGACAACACTTATGGAAGCACCTCATCCGATATGGCAAATGTACTCTTGTTTAGACGAATGTAAAATTTTATAGATGACAGCTATATTAGAAAGAGTACCAGAATTTCTTGTATTTCCGAAAAAAAAACTTAAACTCCTTGCAGCATTTTAGGCAACAGCGAATTTGTGATCGCTTAACAAAATGTGTTATTTGATGTTATTCTATATAGAAGACAACATTGACTTTTTGAAGTATTAAATTCTACGCAGTGTTTTATTCCCTATTGGACAATGCTGTCGAGATCAGAAATTAATAAGCTTAGCATATGCTGCAGTTGTAGTTCCACATCCGAAAGACGTCTGTGTGAATCTAGAAACGAATATGAAAAGCTAAGTGTACTGTCGCTATCAGAACAATTTAAAGGACTAGAAGTTTCAGACAAGAGATGAATATGACAAAAAAAAGGGAGTCGGAAACAGAAGAGATTATACATTTTAACAACAATAGTTGTTGATTGATTATAATACTGTGATATATCACACATTGATTGTACTTTCAAAGAAAAATCTGGCCATCCTTTGGCGAAAGGTAAAAATATGTAGACCCATTCTAATCTTTTTCTAAAAATTACTCAAAAAAAATTTGTTGTATATCTGACAGCATATTCCATTTAATATGCCTTTCAAACAATGAAATACAGTTGATGAACAAATCTAAAAAAAAAACTGGTACAAGACCATAAAAAACTATCCCATTTTTTTTAATCTCAAACAAATTTCAAAATATAATTTCCAACATTTTCAATCCAATAAACCATCAAAAGTCTTCGAAATATCAAAAACATCTTCTCTATGAAGAAACTTACAAACAAACAACAACAAAAAAACTCAGACATTTTCGAACAACCGAAAACTCCTTCACTTTCAATCTTCAATGCAAATCGACAACAGCTACACGAACGAAGATGTCAAATGGTAAGTAAAGTTTATGGTTTTTCTTCAACATTGACCACTTTATTCTTGGTAGAATAACTTTTATGTTTTAAATCTCAAAAGCGAGAAAAATACTTCTGAAAATCCTCTGGCAATTTTCAAAGTTATTTTTTCCCCCTTATACACATTGAAGTGGGTCGAAAGTGTGCTTGGTTATAGTAGTGGGAAGAACATTCACTGTTGCATTCCAGTCACAACGCAATTCGCTAAGAACCAAGAATAAAAAAGGATAAAAGACAACAAAAAAAAAACAACTCGATCGAATAAAACTTTTCTAATAAAAAAAACTTCAGATTCTTTTTTGTGTTTCCTTCTTTTTTTTCTTAAAGAAAATAAAAAAGTCTTTTTTTGATCTCTAGTTAAGATGTTGTCTAGCAATTGGTATTGAACTGAAGTTGACATGTTCTTATGGCTTCATGAAGAAACTTTTGCCTTTTATACTGTCTCTGGGTTTGATGAGGATGCAATGGGCTTTTTTCACATTGACTGTGAGATATGATACTAGGGCCTTATTGGTATTGTTAATATAATTTTGTTAATTTTTTTTAAAGAGTTCCGACGAATTGGAGATGAATTTCCATAAGAAATATTGTTTTCTGAACAGAAGCAACTAAATTGAAATGAAAAAAATTTCTGAAGAAAGTTTATTTTTCTCCAAAGGATGCGTACAGAGTTTCAATTGACATATAGCCAAAATCCCAAATCCAGAAAACCCAAAATCCAATAACACATATTTATGACTGCCCATAACTCCGAATAACACAAATCCCGTAATTCCAGATCACTATTGCCCACTTGGTGGCTTTAAATAACCCAAGTGGATGAAGTTATGGAAATAAGAAAGGAATTTAGATCCCTGGAATGTGGAAATTGGGCCAACCAAAGTGCAGTTGATTAAAAAAATCTTTGAACATTGAACATCTACATAACGTTTGACAAGCAATTTTGTACACCGCCATTGCTTTTAATTTTGTTGTTCGAATTATTTTATAAGCCATATATTACTTAATATTTGTCTATATATAGTCAAACCCGCTTAAATTAAAACACAAGCAATGTTGACTATAATTTGTATATAAAGCGATTTTTGTTTTTTATTATACAGAGAGGCTAAACCTCTGTTTGACTTTGTCAGTAACGGCCCATCGGATGTTCATCAACATTTTTACACGGGATATCTTCCTTCTAAAAATACTGTATACCAACATTTTCGAAAATTATTTGTTTGGATTTAGGATAAAAAGTAAGACATGGTTTAAAACACTCTGGGTTAATTAAGCGGGTTTAACTGTAAATATTTTAATTAAATTTAATTTTTCAACAAAAAAAAAAAAAACTACTATAAAATGAAGCTCGCCTAGTTATTGATTTTTTCATTTCATTTTCATAATGAAAAATTGTATGACTTTGTTCTCAATAATATCAGATGTGCCAGGAGAGGGCTATTTTCGTAGAGGCTTTTTAGCATTACATTTTTTCCAATGTTTGCGCCAGTTTACCATTTTATTAACACTGATTCTTTTTTATAACATTGAGTTTTATATCGAAATTCAAATAAATTTTAATAATTAAAAAAAATACATTTAATTTAAAATTAATAATTTTTCCTGGATTCCGTTTTGTGAAGAGAACATAACTAAACTTTAAATTGCGTAAATACTTGGGTGATATGACAACACTTTTGATGATGTGTCGCACCCTTCAATATCTCCCACTTAATGACTTCTTTTTAAAAAAAAGTGCAAAATATCAATCAGATTTACGTCAAAAATGGGATATGGCACCTCGAAATCTCGGGATATATGGCACCGTTGGCATTTCCCCCGCTTCTATTTTTGAACCTACATATATTTTGAAGAAGAAAAATATATTTAAAGAGGTTAAAAGTGAAAAAAATCAAAATACACTAAAATGAATACTAATGCTGCCGCTCACTTCAGTACATCAAAGGACTTATTAAAATGTCATTACATGATGAATTAGATAGACCGGAAGACTTTAGTGAAAGAGTGCCACATCACCTCGATTCGTTTTTTAAAATGTTTTTTTTTTGGGGGGATTTTCGCAATAAAAATATAAATATGAAACAGACTGTGAATTATTCTCCTTATGTTCCTATTTTTACTTGCGATAATAGATAGTATAAAGCAAGCTATGTATTCGTAAAAAAAATGTCTAACAATCAGACATGACATCGATCATAGAGAACACCAAAAAAGTGGGTCCCCCCAATTCCGTCTGTCTGTCCTCGAGTCTACGGCCTAAACACTTTGATAGATTTGCTTCAAACTTGGTATATATTGTTTTTTCGGTAATATACCCACACGATTTTTTCATTTTTTTTTTTAAACAAATAACAGTAGCTCCCATACATTTTTTTTTTGGCCAAAAACAAAAACCTTATTTTTCTCAAAAACCCCTCCAAAGATTTTTATAAAAAAAAAATTAGTTCATTAACGAAGACAAAGGGTACAATTTGATAATTTTTTTTTTCTGAAAAAAAATGTCATTTTTGGTACCTCTAGTAGAACCATTTTTTTGTTTTCGATTTTCTCGGAAACGGTTAATTTGATTTTTTTTGAATTTTTTTACGCAGAAGCTCGCAAAGAATTTTATTGTTTACTAAATTTTTTCAAAACATTTTTTTTTTTTGGAAATTAATTTTTTTTTTGGAAACTCAAAATTTCGAAAACGTCTCAATAGATTTTTTCAAAACTTCGTATTTGGTGGGTTTTTGACATTATCTTGAATATTTAAAAAAAACTATTTTCTAAAATAAAAAACAACGGTACCTCCCATACAAATGTTGAGAAACGGTTAAGAAAAAAATGTATTTCTCTAAAACGGCTCCAAGAAAATGTGTGTTCTTAAATTAGTACAGTTCACTTTTAAGTAAACAAATATTTTGTTTGCGTTCTTATTAACGGTACTTTCCATAGAACCACTTTTAATATTTTCGACTTTCTCACTACAGGTCTATAGTGATTAGATTATTTTATAATCTAAAAATTATTTTTTTTATGCAAATGCTTCCTAAAAGTTTTAATAAAAGTGTGTACTCAAATTGTCAAAAACAAAGTTTTTCGATTTCAAAAAAATAAATAATGTTCTTTTTTTGAACAATCGATTTTTCAAAAACCAGTTACTGAATATTTTTTTGAAATTGAAATTTTATATGTATATTTATATCTTCAAAATAGTGTTTTGAAATTTTTTTCCGAAAAATGTTTTTAAAATTTTATACAAACGATTTTTGAAATTTTATTGATATATATATTCTTATTTATCTAGGAATTCAAATGGCATCTTTGTTTTGCCTCAAACTATAACCACTAAGCAATATAAAAACTATAACCTAGATTTAAATATACATTTGTAGATACCTATATAACTTTTCCTTGAATCATCCATTCCACAATTCATTATACTAAGAATCAAATTAATCTTACCTACATAGGCTTTAAACCTGCATAGGATAACTACACCTAACTAACTAAGCCTCAATGGTTAGCTACATTTAAGTTCTTAGCTACAAGAGCAAGTTCGTGCGATACAGTCGTGCATTTTATTTTTAATATATAAGATCTTAAATAAAGTTATTTTTCTTTGAAATAAAAATCTTTTGTAATTTTTAAGTAAAAAGAAAAACCAAAAAGCGGGTGCAATCCCTCGACTTTAAGCTAATTTAAATTGTATGTAATTTTACTTGATTAGCAGCTCCTCGAAAAAATAGAGTGAAATTTTGACAAGGTATTTTTTTGTCAACGAAATGTGAATTTATTTTTTTCATATGTTTTTACTCCAAATCTTTTTGAAAAAAAAAAAAAACTAAATAAATAAAATGCTAGATCGATGTTCGATCACGAAGCAAGCCCGAGGACTCAGAGTAAAAGCTGTACGTATATATTTTTAGAGGCGTTTTTAATTAATTTTGTATATACAAAATTTCTTTAATTTGTTTTTTTTTTTTGCAAATGGAATGGGAATTCTATACATTTAACAATATAAATACAAAAAAAATACCGCCCACCCGTTTTCGAAATATTGATTTTTCAAAAAAAACAAAATTGTTTATTTTTCAAAAATCCAAAAATCCAATTTTTTTTTTAATTTTGGTATGATGTATTATTTTGAATTTGAGGGACCTCCTGTTAAAAAAAAAATATCGAATTCCTTTAAGCTGTTAACGAAAAGTCGAAAATAAAAAACACACATTTTCTGCACCACAAACTACATTAAAAGATAATTGAGTTTGACCTTTCTTGCCTCAAAAATTAAAAATCAAAATCTAGGAAATCATCTAAGACACTCAAGTTTGAGAATACCTCTTCAGCAATTTAGACTGTAGATCAAATGCAAATGCAAAACTTACCCTATATGTAGTTCTTATATTGCAAGTAAAAATAAGACACCAAAAAGAAGCTGTTAGTTAAGGTTAAAAAAAATCAAACTAGTTATGTTATGAAAATTTATAAATAAAGAGAGATTTTGTGGTTCATCCCTTGTTTTAATTTAACTTGATTCAATCATCAATCATATCGTATCATATTTCATATTTTAACTCCAAAACTATTTGGTTTCCAAAATTAATTTACAACTGTCTTCAAAAGTTCCACTTAAAAAAAAACGCATACGCCACAGTGTGTCATTATTATCACAGGGGCATATTTTATTTTCTTTTTGTCATTCTTAATAAAATATTTATTTAATTCTCAATGCGAAGCTATTAAATGCAAGTCAGTAATTAATTATATAATTAACACTTAACACAAAAAAAAATGTAAAGTTCGTATAAATTCACACTAATTGTCGAGATCATAATAAAGTATGTACAAGCAGAACGAATATTATCTATTCCTACAAAGTATTTTCAAATACAAGTAATTATTTTCTTGAAAATATCTTCAATAATTTGTATGTAGAATCCTTTAGTTTACGTTTATTTTGTGTATATCTATATACTCGTATTACATAAATATCTTGAAAATATTCGAAAAATGCCTATCGCAGATGCTAGAGTCTTCAATTGAGCAATTCAAAATGAAATTAAGTTGGTTTTAAAATTCATAAGTATTTCGCTAAGGATAATTGAAATAGCAAGTTACGAAAAATAATTATTTTTTGCCGTTATTCCATCTTTCGGGTATAAACTACATACCTTTCCATAGAAGCTTTCTTTATTAGCTTATTTAGTGTTTGGAAAATTATACACTAATGCAGATAACAAAAAGCCGACGCTAAATTAATTCCGAATAGATTTTCTAAATCTCATCCTGTCGTCGCCGCAGAGTCGTGTTTCTACAAAAGCTACACAGCTCTCTCCTTTCTTCGTCTTTTTTGCTCTGAAGATTTCCTCTTCAAAGATAAGGAAACGCGAAAATTCAATAAAGATGCGGCAATTTTAATTTAATCACTCGCAATCAGCACGATTCGAGGATAGAGGATATGTTTGTAGGTGAAATACACAATTCTCAAACTGTTGAGAACGAGGTGAATCCTTGTGGAGTTGAAGGTCCTTTTTCTGAATACCGAGAGCTTTGGATTATCCTTTTGAATAAAATCCAAACGACAAATAGATTTTTAGATATATTTTGTTTTCTTTGAAAAAAAAGGAAGACGTTGTGGGTCGGATGTCCTCCTGGGATTCCATATAATATTGCCTGTATATTATCTATCCACGTCTGCAAACCCAACTCATCTAATGTTAGAATTCCAAAATTTGTTCGGATGTGACGGCTGCTGTTGTGGTTTTTATTCCTGAATCCTTTATGAGTGCGTCAGGAGGGATTTTAAGGACAAAATTCGAAATAAACCGCCAGCAGTGTGTAATATGTATAGTAAATGATGTTGTGTGTAGAAGTAGATACAATTCATTCTTCGGGTTTTAGCAGGAATAAAGTGAAATGCAAATTTTATTTGTTTCAGGCGTACCTTACCAACAGACATTACATATCTCTCCACTTCTTACCTGCTGAACGCAGGTATTTTATCCAAAATTGTTTCTTCTAAGTTCACATTCTACAACAACTGTCTCGACTATCATTCAGTGGTGGAGATGGAGAACACGTTATCCCGGCTTGGGGTTAACTTTTGTAATTTATGTGAGTTTAGAAAATGATGATGATGATTTTTCGGTAAAACTTCCTTTCTCACCGAAGGCAAATTAAACAAGGACGATGATTTCAATTTTGTTCGTACTTTTTCTGACAGAATCATAGCATTTTCCTGGCCAAACAATTTTCTTGTTTTTTAACACAGATGTTGTTGTTTCTTTTTAGCTTCTGACTGGTGTTCGTTCTCTACGAGCGACGAACGAGGTTTTGTGTAATTAAATGTTTTCAAAAAGGAATTTGTTCTTGTCAGTAAAACAAAAATGTTGGTAGATTCATGGGAGGGACTTAATTCAATGATGTTGTAAGTGGAATAACTAAGAAAACAATAAAAAAAACATACATTGAAATGAAAAAAAGTAACAACAATTTGAATTTAAAAAAACGAAGTAATTGGAATGATATTCAAAGGAATAAATAGGATAACATGTTGGAATCAGTCTTTCTTTGGTATCTTGTGTTCTACTCTTGTTAAGGCCGTCAGGATTCAGGAAGCTTTATTCCCCAGTTGGCGATGTGAGTAACGATATTATATATTTTTTTCCCTCGTATTAAAAATAAAAATTGTTTTTGTTTTTTTTTCCTTGTCAAAAAATGGGAATGGTTTATGGGACGGACGTTTTAATTCTGATAGTTTTGTTTGTAGAATAATTTTATGTATTTGAATATAAACTCAAGAGTTTAAAGTTAAGCTGGAATAATGTTAAACTCAAAGCTATTTATGCTATAATTAGAAAGTAAATACACGAAGAAAAAAATTACATATCAAGGTATGTATTATTTTAATATGGCTAAACATAATTAAACAAATATTTAAGTCGATAATGATTTTTTTCAAATAATATTCGAATTTGTTCAAATAAACAGTTTAACTCAATGATAAATAACACAAAATAAAATACAATAAAATAAAGTAAAATAAAATAAAATAAAATAAAATAAAATGCAATAAAATAAAATAAATTAAATCAAATAAATTATAAAAAATAAAATAAAAAGAAAGAGAAAATGTATTAAATAGGTTATAATTCGGATTCAATCGAAAAGAAGATCTATTGAACTGAAAAACAGCACCAAATAATGGTTCACTTTCATTTTCCTGCAAATTTCAAAATTTGATGTAAAAGTACAATAAATGTTTTTTACCATATTTTTACATAAAAAAAAATAGTTTTATTACATACTAGAGTCACTTTTTTAGAAAATAAAAAAAAAATAAAAATCGGTAGTAACTGCTTAGTCCCCATCGGGGCTTACAAGAATTTTACTGGCAAGTGAAATTATAAAAGTACCAAGTTTTGTTATAAGTGTTGCTTCTTGCTTGTAACTGTAAACGATCTTATTTTTTCAGCCCATGATCTTACTGAGCATTTTTTACGTGGATCCAAAAGTAAAGCTTTTTCCAGAGAACAGAAAGCACCGACCAAAAATTGAAGGTCTCCATAATTCTCCAAAATTTTAGCTCCAAAAATAAGAAAACCTACCATATAATTCTTAGTAGCAAAAAAAAATATTAATTATCTCGTAAACGGCTCTAACGATTTTGCCAGAAAAAAACTACATTTTACATGACACGTTCTTATTACCTGCCATATAACCGTTTATTTTAATTTCTGAGTTTCTCACCAAGGGCTGAGAGGATTTGGAGAAACACTTTTATTTATTTTCGAAAAAATGTTTTTTTTTTGGATTCTTGAAAAAAAAAATCTAAAATTTTTGAAAATTTAATTAATAATTTATATATCTTTTTAAATTTGTATTGCTAAATACTTAAATTTGTTATACCAACATTTTTTAAAGCAAAAATCAATACATTTTTGTAAATGACTAACGTTTTTTTACGTTGATCGTTGATTTTACATTTTTAATCAGAAACCTCTAGCGGAACCATTTTGTTGGTTATCGATGTTCTTGAAAATGTTTTTTATTGGTTTTTGTTAAAAAATAAATAAATCCACACTTCCAGAAACTTTTTCTGAAGTTAAAAAAACATATTTTTTTCTTAATTTCAATATTTCGAAAACGATTTAATCGTTTTTTTTAAACTATGCATTTAATAGATATTTTGACATTTTCCAAAACAAATTCGTGCTCTGTGAAAAATATGTTTCGCAAGCAACGTCCGTTTCAGCGACGAGGCTCATTTTTGGCTAAATGGATACGTGAATAAGCGCAATTGCCGTATTTGGAGTGAAGAGCATCCAGAGGAAATTCAGCAGCTACCAATGCATCCCGAAAAATGCACTGTTTGGTGCGGTTTATGGACAGGCGGCATCATTGGGCCGTACTTCTTCAAGGACGATGAAGGCCGCAGGGTTACGGTCAATGGAGAAAGGTACCGTTCGATGATAACAGATTTTTTTTTTGCCGAAAATGCAAGAATTGAACTCGATCGACATGTGGTTCCAACAGGACGGTGCCATATGCCACACTGCACGCGAAACCATGCATCAATTGAGAGGCGAATTTGGTGAGCAGTTGATCTCACGTTTTGGCGCAGTCAATTGGCCACCAAGATCATATGATTTGACCCCGTTAGACTATTTTTTGTGGGGCTATGTTAAGTCTATTGTCTATGGGGACAAGCCAAACACGATTGCTGCCTTGGAAGCCAACATTGAACGCGTCATTGGTGAGATTCCGGCCGAAATGTGTGAAAAAGTTTGCCAAAATTGGACCTTCAGAATGGACCACCTGAAGCGTAGCCGCGGGCAACATTTAAGTGAAATTATTTTTAAAAAGTAAATGGCAGAAATTGATTTATCGATCCAAATAAAAATTTCATTCACTTTTTACAAGTTTCTGTGTTTTTTTAAATTTTCAAAAACCAAGCTCTTAAAAAATCACCCTTTATAATGCACGACTGGATCGCACGTAAATGCTCTTATGTTCAACCACATCGCATACAAAAGATTTCTATTCAGAATCTAAATATATTTTTAAAGTCGTTTTTTTTGCATATTTTTTTTATATACAAAATTTTTTAATTAAAAAAAAAAAAATTGGTATGCAAATTTTAAATATTAAAAATTTTAAATATTTAATATAAACTTAAAAACAAATTTAAAGAAAAATCATCCACCCATTTTTGAAATATTGAATTTTCAAAAAAAAATAGTTTTTTTCAAAAATACAAAAAAATACTTTTCGAAAATGTTTGTATGTACTATTATTTATAATTTAAGGCAACTCTTACCTAAACATTTTGATTAAAATCCATCGAGTTGGTTATGAGAAAAGCGAAAATCAAAAAAATTGTGACCAAAATGTAGACTGAACCTTAAGTAGTGCTCATACTTTTTTAAACAAAATTGATACAACAGTTTTCGAGATAATTAAGATGGTAGAAGAAATTGTATGGCAAGAACTGTTATTTTTTGGGCTAAAAAACGATTCAAAAATTTATTTGAGACTATCACCTAAAACACTTATGTACCAAGTTTGAAGAAAATCGCTTCAGCCGCTTAGACTGTAAGCGTTGTGTTTTTGGTGTTCTCCATCATCGTAATGTCAAGTTTGATCAAAATCTCGAGTTCGTTTTTTTTCAAATGCAAAACTTGCCCTATATTTGCCGCAAGTAAAATTCAGAGTTAGTGGTGACAACAATGTTCGTTTGGTGTTGGTGGCGGTTGGCGGTGTTATTTAGACTAGTTCCAACTTCAAAAGCAACTTCTAGTGAAAAATAAAAAAAAAGACATGGACTCTTGGTTATTTCTTCGTAGTGTAAAAAATCGTGCTATGGGATCAGAATCCCCAAATGCAAAAGCGCCAAAAATCGAAAAATCATAAAACATGACAAATTTTCGGAAGTGTTTCAGTTGGAATAATTTTGTATAAGCAGTTTTGTTGGATGCCAAAGGTTTCAACTGCTTTTTTAGGTCGCCAGACAGACGACGATATCAACCGTATTTTTTGAAAGGCAATATGCGATTAAGGAATTTTGGTAGTTATTGGTTTTCTGAATGTTGTGTTTTAAAAATGTTTGTAAATAATATTGTTTCTCCATTCCTCCATTTGAGTTACAGCTTTGTAGAAGAGAGAACAATTCCACTTTAAAGAGAAATCCATATTACCAATCCAAAAATTCTATTTTGTACTCTTTTTATTTCCCACAGAAAAACGAGACAAAAATACAAAATCACATTTTACGAGTATAGCTTGAACCAAATAATACACACAATTACCTTCCAGGGACTTTATTTATATGAAGTATGATCGTGGATTATTGTACAGTTTTCAAAAAATATTTCATCTATGGCATTGTACTCATAAAATCTCTTGTGCGCCATTTTTGTTCTCTTAAATCCTTTCCAACCGACCGTTGGCCAAGGGAGTTGGTTCAAGCTATACCTATATATTTTGAAGGAAAACACTTATTAGATTTTAGTTGGCTAATTTATAGTGAATAATCCAACCACAAAAGAAAACCATGTGTTGAACAACTGAAGAAATGTTTTTTTTTTCTGTAGTCTTAAATTAGTACAAACCAGTTTTAAAAAAAGTAATATTTTAATTTCTGTTCTTATTAACGGTATATCCTTCCCATAGAATCAACTTTCAAATTTGGACTTTCTGGATGAAACTATTAAAGTTATTTTCTTTTTATGGCGATCTGTCTATTGTGTTAATCCTATTAAATTTTTTTGATTAAAACAAATTATTTGTTTTTTGAAAATTTGATTTTTCAAAAAACTATAGATATATGTACATCTTCTTTAAATTGGGTGGGATCCAAATTTGTTTCCGAAATTAAAAAAAAAATAAAATGCACGACTGGATCGCACGAACTTGCTCCTATGTTCGATTACATTATATGCTAAATATTCTTAATAGAAACGGCTAAATGTACTTTTAAAGTCGTTTTTCACTTATTTTTTTTATATATAAGAATTCTTAATTTTTTTCTAAAACAAAATTGGTATGAACATTTTAAGTATTTAATAATCTAAATTTAAAAACAAAATTTCAGGAAAAATCGTTCACCCGTTTCGAAATATTGAATTTTCAAAAAAAAAAAATATTTTTTTTTTTTTTTTTTTAATCCAAATAAATTATATTTCGAACATTTTGAAATGCAGTATTATTTAGAATTTGAAGGAGCTCCTGTATATAAATTTTGATCATAATCCATTGAGGCGTTTATGAGAAAGTCGAAAATTAATAAAATGGTTGTATGGCAGGTACCGTTAATAACAAAATATTTTTTTAAAAAATCCAAAACTTTTCAAAATGTAAACCATACCTAAAGTAGTACATACACCAATTTTTACCAAAATCGTTTGAGTCGTTTTCGAGATAATTAAGATTCTAGAAAAATTTGTGTGGCAAGTACCGTTATTTTGTAGCTAAAACAACGATTCCAAAATCTATTTTGGACAATCACCTAAAACGCTTAAATACCAAGTTTGAAGAAAATCGCTTCAGCCGTTTAGGCTGTAGAGAGTTCTACATACAGACAGACAGACTGAATTGCGGGACCCACTTTTTCTTGTTCTCTATCATCGTAATGCCAACTTTGATTAAAATCTCGAGTTCAATTTTTTTTTCAAATGCAAAACTTGCCCTATAGTACCTATATCGCAAGTAAAAATGTTGTACATAAAAAATAAATTTAAGAAAATAAACGCATCAACGATTTTTGATTTAGTTTTTTTTTTTTTTTTTTTTATAACTTTGCACGCGCTCAAGGGATTATGAATACCATTTATATGTTTTTAACACAGCGCGGGCATTCGGTGGAAGAAGAGAAAGAAGGATAGGAAAGATGTGTGACGCGACGTTCTGAGACTAGAGCTGGTTGTTATCTCAGATTTACCTCCAGGGATGGCGGCTGAACTAATTCGGAGAGAATTACCGTGTCTTATTTATTTATGTCCCTTATAATTCGCATTATTTTATTTATTTCGTTGTCATATTTTATGGGTATGTTAGTTTACTCAATCACATGTTGCTAGTATTATGCATAAACAGCATGTAATGAGCAAAGTAGCAACTTATTTGTATGACAATTTTTAGAATGGTTCTTAGTGGAATATGGAATATAAGAAGACATAGACAACGGCATGAATCGAACCTGCAACCACGATGTTGACAGGCGAACTAACAACTATCGCGCCACGGCCACCCCCAGTTTTTGGTTAAGAACTAAAATGATAACATTTTTTTTCTTCAAATCGTTTTCGAGATAAGTAAGTTGTCAAAAACTAATAGCTAATACCATCACAAAGTTTTAAAATTGATTTTTCAAATTATTAAATTAAATCAATTTTTTCAATAAATTAAAAATCAAACTACCTTAAAACATGTCCATTAAAACATTATTTACATAGAGTACTTTTTCCCTGAACAACAACTACACCCAAGCATATGCTTTTTGGTTTTCATATAAATAATTGCGTGCATATGGAATTTGTGTCCACTTTACATCTTGCGTGTTAATTTTCTACAATTTAATGTCGAATAATTTATATTTAGCCCACCTCCTAATAATAGAACACACACAAAACGAGGAACTACAAATATTCAAGCTTCTTGCCAAAACAAAAAAGGATAAACCTAGGTCAAACCAAGAATAAATTAATTATTTTCTGCAAAAGCCAAATCAGCATTTCCTGCTACATTCATCTAAAGGATACATTTTCAAGGATTAAGCAATAGGCGTGTGTTGTGTTCGAAATAACTTTTGCTCTAAGCTATAGTATGTAGTTGGTGCAGAAATGTTTTTCGCCCTTGTTCGGGGGGCTAGAACAAAATTGCACTCCCCTTTTATAATTTTGGGGATATATGTAGTCAGTGTTTTCCTACGAACGAAGCATGAAAGACAAGACACAGGACGACACGGAATAGGTACACCAGCTACATAAACATCTAGGGAAAGTGTAAAGTGTATTTCATTCAATGCTTATTTAAAATTCAGGAAGTTTCTGATCTATATACGATTAAGTGTGTATCTGTGTGCTTGTGTTGTATCTAGCGGTATAAGGAAGAACGTGTCTATTATAGGAAGATGAAAGCTGCAAATATGATAAATTTGAGATAGATGATAAAATTATCTGTATCTAGCACTTCTGTTAATAACCACAAAAATTTGGTGAAATTTGTTGATACTTCTGCTTTGTCGATAATCTTTGGCTTTAATGGTTTACCATAAATGCCATAATATCTTAATTATTATTTACGTATATTTAATCGAAAGGATGAACGACATTTGCAAGGAGACCTTGAATATTTACAAATTTATTGCAATTCCAATTTAATTTCTAATCGGATTTTGGCTAAGTGGTCCGAAAGAAGTTGATCAAGCAATGCAATCAACCATCGATTTTAGGTCGATAAATCAACTTAACGCAGCTGCATACATTTAAAGAAATACAGTAGATTAGATTTTTAAATTAGATAAAAAATTTATTGGTTGATATTTTTAAGAGGTTGAATACAATATATAAAATAGATTAAAGCTTTTGAGTATGGCATTTGCCGCCTGCCAGATTGACAATCCAATAAGTGTTTGATAAAATTAGATTTCTAATTTAAAGGTTCAATTATGGTTTAAATTAAGGATTAAGTTTTCAAATTATATATGTTTATTTATTATTATTATTATTTTTTTTTTTCTAAACTATTAGCACTTATATCAGAAATCACCCGTTTGAATTCTGTTTCTTTGTTTAAGAGCAATTTTTTAGGAATTAATACAATATTTCAACATTCATCAGCTAAGGTTTCACTTCTTATTTCTCCCAAGACTGGACACATTCCCAAGAAATGATCCCTTCGGTTGTATAAATCGTATAAAATTTCCAAATCACTTTTAACTGGTATGAAATTGAGTTGCAGCAGTTCGCCTCGTAAGAGGAACATCAATGGAATTGTGCTTATTATTATTTTCATCTTTGAATTAGTTGTTTTCCTTGAGAGTGTAATCAAGGCGGTTAAAATAGATCAGTGAAGCGATCTTGCTGTTTTTCAAATTTTTCCCTATATCTTAGGTTCACTTTTTTACTTGCGATTAAAGGTAATGAGGCTGTCAGTCTGTCAGTCTGTCTGTATGTGTGTATGTAAACCTACAGCCCAAACGGGTGAGCCGAATTGCTTCAAACTTGGTATGTAGAATTTTTTAGGTATTGTACAGAGGGAAAATTGATTTTTTTTAGCTCAAGAAATAACGGCACCTGCCATATAACCGTTACGTTAAAGCCTACTTTTCTCGGAAACGACTCCAACGATTTTCATTTAAAAAAATCAGGGCAGCTTTATCGGTGTACGACCGATCATATGGTTGAAAAAAAATGTTTAAATGTCTAAAAACTGAACTTTCCATAAGACCGTTTTTTTTTTTGCTTTCGACTATCTCATAAATTGCTAAAACAAATCTTTCGAAACTTCACAAATAATAGGTGTAGGTAGCCCAATTTATACTGCATACCAACATTGCCGTCGTACTTGGTGCAAATGGACCCCAGCGCGTGCGGTATCTGGGTGGGAATGAGGCGTGGAATTATTAATTTTAATTAATATTTTTTTGTATTCTTAAAAGCATTTAAAAAATAAACTGCACGACTGAATCGCGCGAACTTGCTCTTATGTTCGATCACATCGTATTTAAAAGCTTTCTATTAAAAATCTAAATATAAATATATTTAAAGTCGTTTTTTACTTAATTTTATTTTATTTTTTATTAAATTTCTTTAATTTTTTTCTAAAAAAATTGGTATGACAATCTTAAATATTTAATAATATAAACTTAAAAACAAAAAATTAAATCAAAAAAAAATATAATTAAAAATTCTGAAATAAATACTTTAACTACTTTGAACTCAAAAAAAAGTACGTCATTTTATTTCTTGCATAAATTTGAATTTATGAGAAATTTTTTTTTCTCATAAATTCAAAAAGTTTAAGACAAAAAGTTTTTTTAAAACTTTTTGAAAAAAAAAATTCAAAAACGCCAATTGATAGGTACGAGTATTCAACAATATGTATTTATTGAATACCTTTCAATTGGGGTTTTTATAATTTACAAAAAAAAATGTAATGAGCAGTTTTCAAAATATAATTTTTTAATTTTTTAGTTGCGATTATAGAAGGTAAGTTATGCATTCGTTTGGGCTGACAGATTTTAAAACTAAATCATTTTGTTGTTGTAATGCAAATAAATAGATGATCTGATCTGGATCACGAAGAAAATAAAATACGGCTATTATTAAATATTTAAGATTGGCCTACCAATTTTTTTTTTTTTTTAATTAAAGAAATTTTTTATATATACAAAATTAAGTAAGAAACTACTTTAAAAATATATTTAGATTTTAATAGAAATCTTTTGCCTACGAGTGATCGAACATCAGAACAAGTTCGAGCGATCCAGTCGATTGCATTTTATTTTATTAGATCATACAATAAGGGTCTCGAAGTACAAGGTTCATCTAAATTTATATTGAGTCCAGTTCCCCACTCTTCAGTTAAACACTTCCATTCTTTAAAAAATCCTCTTTTTTTCGCACCAACTGGATGGCCACCGCCGTTGTTCAGACAATTGCATATGACACTGAGAACTTAGTCAACTTTTAGGTTGAGTGTCTTATATAATTAGCAACGGAGGCAATTCAGTCTCGATTTTAAGCAAATAGTTCGATTAGTTGGGAGGGAGATGGAATACTCTTTTGAGATAGTATACCTTAAAAGTTTTTCTACCGACTCGTATTCTGAGCCTCCCCATACCTGTGGGGCATAACAGAGGATCGATTCCGCTATAGTTTCAAAGACACGATATTTACTACTGTGTCATAGGAATTTGTTGATGAAGCAATTTTTCCAAGAAGAGTTTAGTGCGGTTTTCGCCTTAGATAATTCATCTTTTAAATGTTTATCTATTTTTATATTTTGAGTAAAAATTACACCAAGATATTTGTATTCTTTTAAAACATCATCAGTATTCCCTGGTTTCTGCATCCTCCCTTACGAATTACCATAACTTTGGACTTGTCCAGATTATCCACAAGATTCCACAGCTTACAGAATTCTTTGAACTTATTTAACATTAATTGTATAGAGTATTCGGTGAGCCATCATCAATACTATATCATCTGCAAAAAGAAGGGCTTTAATTTGGTGTCCCGCAAATTCTATTCCACCAGGTAGACAATAGACCAAGTCATCTATAAAAGGTGCAAATAGATCGGGGCTAAGTGGGCAGCCTTGTCTAACCCCTGTTTTGGTTGCAAACCAGTCAAATTTATTAGCACCATTTTGTATCTCGGTAGATATTTTGAATTAGTAGAAGAAATTTTAAGCACTTTCCAAGCCCGTACAGCTTGTACCTACATTAAGGAATCCCGGTCGACCATGTCGAACGCTATTCTAAAATCCACGAAGAGGGATAGAAAGCTTTTTACTTCTTGCAAGATTTGAGTCAGCAATGCTTTTGAACACGAAAATGTGATCAATTGTAGAGTAACCTGATCCGAAGCCCGCTTGAAATTCACTTAAGTTTTTTTTTTTTTTGATGAAATCCCCATTTTGAACCGAGTCTGAAGAAATACAGTATACAAAAGTGATTAAGTGAATAACACCACATAAGCGAGATCCATATCTTATATAATGTATCCTTAGATGCAAAACTTATAATTTGTGTCCATTTATTTTTACAATCATTTTCTAGATAGAAAAGCTTCTATTGTTTCTTTTCTTTTGCTCGAAAAATTGACGAATGAAAACAATATTTTTTTCTCTGATACTAACTGTAGATATCATTGTGTATTCGAAATAGAGATGTGTTATTTGTATATGAAATAAGGATATAAACATTGAGAAATAAAGCCGAGCAGAAAACTGTAATATCGAGCCAGAGAATTACTGACATATTTGCTTTATTTATTTATGAACCATGAAAATGATAAGACTAAAAGGACGTTCTTTTCCATATTTATTCCTAGCATAGCAGCTAATGTTTTTTTTTTTTAGCAAAAAAGGATAATGCATTTAGGACTATGGGCTGTCAACTTTTATAACTTTAACATTATCATACACAGAAGAAGAAACAATCTACTAAATACACGCAATGTGTATGTAATTTGTATCCTGCTTCTTAAATATATTCATCGGCACAATATGTTGCTTAACAGGAAGTTTTTCATAGAAAATGATGAGGGATGATAAAAGTTTCTGTGAAGATAATCTCCACATAGTTAAACGATTTGTCATAAAAGATGGTGCCCTAGAACATGTGTTTCGGCACGTTAATCTAAGGCCATTTCCCTGGTGATTTTCATATGTTCCTTAGAAAAAATGATACCCACCCATCTATGTATATGTGTCAAACCAACAAGGGACCACAGAGGACTAAGTGATATTTTTGTGACTTTTACATATTAAGGTCACAAACATACACAATAGCCGAATGTATTCATGATGGTTGATAGTTATTTTTCATTGTGTGAATTTTTTTATCTTCTTTCACGAGCTGAGTAAAGTAACGCATATCAGTTTCATTCTTTTGCGTGAATACAAATGTGATATTATTTTCTGGTCCACAAGATGTGGGAATATTTTGTTAACAGCATTTTTGTCAATTAAGGTTTCTTTAAGAATAGAGTTCAGACAAGAACACACGCTCAAGACTATACATTGGTGACTTTTCAATTAGGCATTGTGTCAGTCAGTTTCAGAAAAAAATTAATTTTTCAACAAGAGTGATGGACTTAATTCTTCCTTTTCTTCACAAAGAGAGATAGTTATATATAAACATAAGTGGAAGTGATATATTAACTGAGGTTCCATAAACTCACTGTTCCACCTGAAAATTAGTTCTGAATGTCGGTCGTACTCTCGAGTGTTCCGTTGCGTCGGTTTGCTTTTGCAGACATAGACAATAAGTATACTGCTGTCCGTTGACTGAGCCATAGCCTAAAGTAGAAGACGATTAATTTTTTAGTAGACAAATTTCAATCTCTAGAAAAGGAACTGAAATTTTAATATTGATGGGATTTTTAAGATATATGTATATAAATGAATGACAGCCTACATAGAACATAGTATAAGTATTCAGTGACGTAGATATAGCAAAAACATGTGTATGTTAAGGCAAAGAATTTTAAAGTCGTTTTTCACTTAATTTTTTATATACAAAAATTCTTAATTTTGTTCTAAAAAAAAAATTGGTATGAACATTTTAAATATTTAATAATATAAATTTAAAAAGAAAATTTCAAAAAAAATCGTCCACCCGTTTTCGAAATATTGAATTTTCAAAAAAAAATTAAATATTTTTGTTTTCAAAATCAAAAAAAAAAATATTCTCGAAAATTTTGAAATGCAGTATTATTTAGAATTCCAAGGAGCTCCCGTATAAAAATTTTGATCGAGAACCGTCAAGTCATTTATGAGAAAGTCGAAAATAAATAAAATGGTTGTATGGCAGGTAGCGTTTATTTTGGACAATCACCTATACCAAGTTTGAAGAAAATCGCTTCAGCCGTTGAGGCTGTAGAGAGTTGTACAGACAGACTAATAGACAGACAGACGGAATTGCGGGTGTTCACTATCATCGTAATATCAGCTTTGATTAAAATCTCGAGATCGATTTTTTTTCCAAATGAAAAACTTGCCCTATAGTATCTACCTATATCGCAAGTAAAAATGATTCCATTCCTTCTTGGGCACATATGAATACAGTGAAAGCTCTACTTGCGGACAACTCCAATAATCGGACAATTCCCTTAAACGGTTACATTTTCGGGAACAACCTTTTTTCAAAATACAAATTACTAAATACCCTATAAACGGAGCCTCTCATAATTGGACGCGGACACTTTTTCATGCTCATTTGAGATAGGAAACCTCCCATAAGCTGACACAAAATTATATTTAGGGATTATTTTGTATCATCAAATCAAATGAAAAAAAAACCAATGGACCGTTCTCAGTATAGTTTCTGTTTAAAACGCAAGAAAATCCATATAAAATCTCCGATAAACGGACGGAAAGCTCTAATAACCGGTTAGAGCGATGTTTTGTTGAAAACTTTAAGTTATTAGGAGACTTCTCGGGTAACTAATGTAGTGCAATTTTGAAATTGCATGGTTCGCTTTTCTGATGGCGTTCCAGTATTGCACACTTCATTTCCTTCGGCTATCCATTTTTGCAGTTATTACATTTCTTATTTTTACTTGCGGTATAGGTACTATAGGGCAAGTTTTGCATTTGGAAAAAAATCGAACTCGAGATTTTAATCAAACCTGACATTACGATGATACAGAACACCAAAAAAGTAGGTCCGGCAATTCCGTCTGTCTTTCTGTCTTAGAACGATTTGCAGCCTAAGCGGCTGAACCGATTTTGTTCAAACTTGGTGGTAAGGCGTTTTAGGTGATTGTCCAATCGGTTTTTTAGGCCCAAAAATAACGGTACTTGCCATACAAATTTTTCTACCATCTTAATTATGTCGAAAACGGCTATAACGATTTTGATAAAAATTGGAGTGTGTACTAATTTGATAATGATCTACATTTTGTTATTAACGGTAACTGCCATACAACCATTTTATTGATTTTCGACTTTCTCATAAACGGCTCAACGGATTTCAGTCAAAATTTGTACACAGGATCTCCTTCAAATTCTAAAAAATGCTGCATTTCAAAATTTTCGAAAAATTGTTTTTTTTTTGAATTTTTGAAAATTCAATATTTTGAAAACGGGTGGGAGATTTTTCTGAAATTTTGCTTTTAAGTTTATATTATTAAATATTTAAAATGTTCATACCATAAGAATTTTTATATATAAAAAATTAAGTGAAAAACGACTTTAAAAATACATTTAGCCGTTTCTATTAAGAATCTTTTTTATATAGTGTGATCGAACATATGAGCAAGTAAATATCAAAAATCGTTGAAGCGGTTGTTTAAGGAATTAATTTTAAATATGTATAAAATATTGAAAACATTTTTAGTAAAAAATTATATATATATATATATGTTTATTTTTTAAGAATCGACAAAAAAAATGTTAACTCTTTTTACTTTGAACATGCAAAATATTTATAATTTTAGGAAGCATCTGCATAAATAAAATAGATCTTATCGGTTCACCCAATAATGAGAACGTCCAAAATATGAAAATATTTTATTTTCTAAAAAAGTGAAATGCACAAATTTAAGAACATATTTTTGGTACCTAAATTATTAGAGAGAAAATTTTTGTTCGTATTTTTTTTAACAGATGTATGGTAGGTACCGTTTTTTTTTTTTTTGTTAGGAAAATGTTTTTCCGAGTATTCGAAAGAATGCCCAAAACTACTAAGTACGTATATAGTTCGAAGAAATCGATTGAGTGGTTTTCCAAATATCGAGTTCTCAAAAAAAATTGTTTGTTTTTTTTATTTGAAAAATTTTGGTTTATATGTAATACTTTTAAACGATTTAAGCAGCTTCTCCATAAAAAGATTCAAAAAAATAAAATGAACAATTTTTCACTAAGATTAATTATTAACTTATTTAGAGATTTATATCAAAGCATAAACTAATTGTATGTAAGCATGAAATGCCCTAAATCTATCCAATTACTTTAGTTTGCTGAAAATAGTGACATTATATCCCATTACTGCGGTGCTCGGGGCATTTACGGTATTATCTCCCTGGAGATAAAATCTGAGACAACAACCACATACAGTCTCCGAATATCGCGCCACACATCTTTCCTATCATTCTTTCTCTTCCTTAACCTCACCCCCACGCCCGCGCTGTGTTGAAACATTTAAAAGGTATTCATAATCCCTTGAGCGCGTGTAGATTAAAAAAAAAAAAAAAAAAAAAAAAAAAAATTGAGGAACTGTCGCAATTTGTTGGTCTTGAAGAAAACTAGCACAAGAATTAATAGTATATTAATAGTAACCAAAGAGCGTCTTCAAATCCTAGCCCCAGGTTCGCGGAGAAATGAAAGACTTAACCGCCACTTCAGAGAACAAGTTTCCCGGATGCCAAATCACTTGGTCTGAATGAATGAAAGCATTGTTCTCGGTATATTATAGAGATAGAGAGCGATGGAGGAATGCCTTGTCTCAGGCAGATATCAAGGAGTGCGAGACATTTTAGTAAGGTAAGTGACATTATGGCAACAATACCAAATTCATATGACTATTTCATTGGATCCCTCTCTATATCTAATTTCTTCTTAATAGGGCTCGGAAATAATTTGACTTCTAAATATAAAATATTAATTATTATAAATGGGGACACATGTTACAAAAATATATAAATATTACACAAGTCAGAAGTGGGGTGAAGTAGTAATTATTTCCCTGAGCTATTTCCAATATTCAAATTCTACGTCAATCCACTTCTGACTTGTGTAATATTTATACATATGTGTAATATGAGCCCCCATTTATGATTAATATTGTTTTTCCAAGTACCAGTTTCAATAAAATTTCCAGTAAGTTTGCTTGGAAAATAATAGGAAAAAGTTGTTTTCAATCTTAAGCTCTAATAATCAATTTAAGCCTCTCTATTAAATTAGAGATTTCACAGTAAATTTATTTTTGTATGTGTATTTCCACAGGCAATTTATTAACTTACTTAACCTTCCATTTTTTTCACTTTCCTCTAGGAAAACAATGCAAAGACGTGTATGCAGTGGAGCCTATTCACCTTCTCCACTCTATAGCTCAACCTTCCTCCATGAAATTCAATAACGTGTCGCGTAGGCATCTTAACCTGTTGACCCCACCTGGAAAATGTACGACTACAATAGTTGGTGATATGGTTGGGTTTTGGTTTGTCTTATGTAATGCAGGGGAGGCATGCATACACACATTAACTTAGCTGCAACCATGACGGCGCGGTGATGTAGTAAGTGGCAATAGTGTGGTGATGACTTGTAGCTTTTGCCTTACTGTAACTAAAGACATTGCAATTTTTTATTTGACTTGCTGATTAGTTGGCTGGGAGTGGAGTAGTCTAATATATCTGTTCGATGTGATAAAATAGTAACAATGCTGCGAGTGATTTATTTATTGCCATCAGATGGTGGTATCCTTGAGCTTTATGTCTATTAATAATATTTTTTTTCCTTTTTTTGAAAACAAAATATGTGCTGCAGTTTATGACTAAAATGATTGATAGTCTAAAGACAATGTTGAATTTATTTGTGGTTCAGTTCGTCCCAGGCGGTGAGCAATATGTCTAACATAGAAAACAACTACAGTGAATGACATTTGTTTTGATTTGAAGGCCACTTCACAAACTGAACTGTTCTTTAACAGAATAAGTACAGCGTTTGTCACATCAAGTGATCCAATCAGAATGTATTATAACCGTTTTTCCAATGAGTGACAAAGGTCATATTTGCTTTTGTTTTTTTTTCAGAATTTAGAAATACAGAATAGATTCACCGAATATTGAAATATTTAATTGAACGCAACAGATACCAATGGGTTCGGTTAGTCAGTTTTTATGAAACGTTATCGAAGTCTAATGGAAGCTTGAATATTAGTAGAGAATTATGACCATTAGTAACATTACTGAGAAAGGGAATGTAGATCTATCGGGTCCCATTTAGAATTTTGAATTTTTTTTTGAACCATCGTTTTACAGAGCCGAGTGCTGAGTTGCCTCTAAGTATTATATGGTTTTTAACTCCCGTTCACAAAATCGACCAAGATGTTCAATATACCCAATTGATGATGAAATGATTATAGAAAAGCCGAAGGCGATGAGGAAATTTATTGCGCGTTTTCGTGAAAATGTGATTGAAAGTTATTTGCTTATATTTAGTTCAAATCACTTTTTTAGATACTAGACTATGTTGAACCACGTACCGACGAAATGCACTTTAGAAACTTGATATCGTTATGGAGTATTGTTGTATTTATGGTTTGACTATAAAGGATAGGACCTAAGTGGATGCTTTGTGGATTGCCGGCAGTATCTGGAAAGGGACTGCAAAAGACACATCTGAAACAAAGGTTGATGCAGTGGTTTTGGAAGGCAGACCATGTCTATTTTAATACGAAAGGTTCAAAACCTAGTGTGGATAACTGAGAGAGAGTAAGCTTATGTAAAATGGTGTCAAAGACACTCTTTATTTTTTTTATTTTTTTTTAAGGCTGAGAAGGTTAAGGAAACGAATTCGAAGTTAGTGGTTAAATATCTCCATTACTGAAAGTCAGACTGTCTAGGGGAAATGACAGATTTGGAAAACCTATAGTAAGAGCATGCAAATCTGGGTAAATGGTTTGGGAATTTGGGAAAGAAATTAACCTATAACGATATAATGGAAGTAATCGAAATATTTTCTGGTCGTTTACTACAACACCAACAATTTCTACCGTTATTTAATCGCCGTTAAATATAACACAAAATTGAGACGGATTTTTTGAAGATAATACCTACCAGAAATAATATTTAAGTGACAAGGAATATACGAAAATTTTCGGAAGTTAAAATCGTGCGCTATAATAAGTATGTTGAAAATAGATGTTTTAGACTGAATGTCAATACTCGTTGGATTAATTATATCTTTTTTTTTTGCGATTATAAGTAGGTAATATAAGGCAAGTTATGCATTCGTAAAAAAAATTCTAACAATCAAACATAACATTACGATCATAGAGACAACCAAAAACATTGGTCCCGCAATTCCGTCTATAGGTATGTCTGTCCTCGAGTCTACAGCCTAAGCCGTTGGATGGATTTGATTCAAACTCGGTACAAATTGTTTTTTCGGTGATATGCTCACACGTTTTTTTAATTTTTTTTTGTAAGATGAACAATAACTGCACCTGGTATACATTTTGCTTAGCCAAAAAGATAAATCTGCTATTTCTAAAAAATGGCTCCAAGCAATTTTATAAAAATATATCAGCTCATTAATGAAGGGAAAAGGAACATTTCATTTTTTTTTTTTTTTTTTTTTAATGGTTATCTAGTAGTACCATTTTTTTGGTTTTGGATTTTTTGGAAAACGGCTAATTTAATGTTTTTCAAGTTTTGTATGCAGACGATCCTAGGAAGTTTAATTACTAATGTAAGTAAAAATTTTGTTTTAAATTTAAAAAAAATCGATTCGAAAATCGATTTTTTCGAAAGTTTGTATTTGGTAGTTTTTTTGACATTATCTTGTATAGTTAAAAAAAACTATATTCCTAAAATAAAAAGAATAGGTACATCCCATACAAATGTTGAAAAATCCGTTCAAAAATGTGTTTCTCGAAAACGGTTCCAAGAATTTTTATAAGAAAATGTGTGTGATCTTAAATTAGTACAGTTCACTGTCAAGTATAAAAATATTTTATTTTGGGTACTTATTAACGGTACCTCCCATACAACCACCTTTCATATTTTTGACTTTCCCACTATTATATGAACCGATTAATGTTTTTTGTGCAAATGCTCCCTTAAAGTGTTATTTTCGATTATTCAAAAACAAATGAAAATTTTGTTTGAAAAATCGATTTTCCAAAAACCAGTCACTGAATTGTTTTGAAATTTATATTTAGGAATATTAATAAGGCTTCAAAATTGCGTTTCAATTTTTTTGTATATATTCTTATCATTATCTACACTAAGAATGAAGTTATATTATCAACATCGGCTTTAAAACTGCATATAATAACTACCTACCTACTAACCTACCTAACCTACCTACCTAACTACTAACAGCATCAATATTTAGCTAAATTAAAGTTCTTAGCTACAAGAGCAAGTTCGTACGATCCAGTCGTGCATTTTATTTTCTGTTGTATCGAAGGTAGATAATTTAATTTAATTTTTTGTTATTTTGTGTCTCAATAAACGAACGTAGGATTTTTTCTGAATAAATACTTTAAAAGCGTCAGATAACAGTATCAGAATGGACAAGTTTATGGCAATAAACGTGTCAGAATTTTCGCTGGCAGCCACTTCAACCAAACTACTTCAAAGGGTTCAGTTCAGTGATAGTAGATGAAGGGAACATTTCTCTTTCAAGAAAAATTAATATAATTTTATATTAAAAAAAATTGATTGCAAATTCAAGAGCTTCCCATCCCTGTACAAAAAATTCCAAGTCATTTTTTGCATTTTACTTACTTGAAAATTGTAAAAAATAATGGATTTTTTCTGTGAAAGAACTTCCTACATATTAAAAAAATAATCAATTTTTGATTAATTTATAGTAGAGTAAATAAAACATAAAGAAAACACACAATTGCCAAAACTATGTTATTTTAATCGGTTTCCTTTTGTCATCTGGGTTAAGAAAAAATAAAATGCACGACGGGATCGCACAAACTTGTTCTTATGTTCGATCACATTGTATGCAAAAGGTTTCTATTAAGAGTCTAAATAAACATCCAAAATCGTTTTTTACTTAATTGTTTATATACAATTTTGTATATATTATTTTTTTTTAAACTTTTTTTGACACTTTTAAATATTTAATAATATAAAAAAATCATCTACCCGTTTTCGAAATATTGAATTTTCAAAAAAAATATTTTTTTTTTTGCAAAAATCCAAAAAAGTATTTTTTTCAAAATTTTGATGTGCAGTATTATTTATAATTTGAAGGACCTGTTATATAAACATTTTGATCGAAATCCGTCGAGCCATTTATGGAAAACTCCAAAATCAAAAATTGGTACCGTAAATAACAAAATATTTAAAAAAAATGTTTGCCAATTTTTTTTTTCAAAATCGTTAGAGCCGTTTTCGAGATAATTGAGATGGTAGAAGAAATTGTATAGCGAGACCGTTAGTTTTCGAACTAAGAAAAACCATTCAAAAATCTATTTTGGACAATCGCCTAAAACGCTTAAATACCAAGTTTGAAGAAAATCTCTTCAGCATTTAAGGCTGTAAAGCGTTGTACAGACAGACAGACATACGGAATTGCGGGACCCACTTTTTTGGTGGTCTCTTTCATCGTAATGTCAAATTTGATTAAAATCTCGATTTCGATTTTATTTTTTCAAATGCAAAACTTGCCATATACTGCAGTCTTAAGGCAAAAGGGCGTATCTCCACTATTTGAGTTTTCAGATAAATGCGATTTACTATTTTTAGATTTCGCACTTTAAAATTTAATACTTTTCAAAACTTAAAAAAACTAATAATTAATGAAAAATAATGTGTTATTATAATTTAGTATTATTATATTATTATAAATATGCCATAAAATCAATTTTCGATTTTTCGCATATAAAAAGGGATTTTTAAAAATATATCGGGGGTAATTCTGTCATTTTCAAACATTACTGGTTATATTTTCCACTTTTTTAAGCGATCTGCAATTACTTTCACAAACATTCACTAGACCTCATAAATGAAAGGGCATTGATTTGAAAAACCCTCACCTTTGTTTACACAAAACACACAAAAAAAAAATAAAAGAACTCACCCAACCGGCTCAAAATCCAAACATTCAATTAAATCGAAAGCCGAAATTCCAAAACTCCTCTTATTATAGCCTTTCATTTTTCACATCCTGCGAATTTGAGGTATCAGCGTACACGCAAAACACATATGTCCATCCAATTGCATTGAATGTTTTATGTCCTTTTAGTGCATCATGCATTCCCTCTAATTGCAATTCAACTGCGTTGTTGAATTGGTATGATGGTAGTTTGGTAAGAGCGATACAGCATCTCCAATTGGCTATATATGTATGAACACAGGTATCGATATCGATACATACACTGGTTTACCTAGCTGCGATGCTCTCTCTATGAACATTGTGCACCGGTAAATTGGCAAAATTTGTTTCCTTTATCCAAAGGGCTTTGAAAAACGGTGAAAAATATCCTCCCTAACGGTGCAAATTTACCAAATTGATTACACTCTGATATACGAATTCGATAGTGTTGTGTTTGTATAAGTTCGTTCTAGAGGTTGATGAAAAGTATACCTCTGTACATATATAATATTTCTACTCTTTCAGGACATTTTACGTCTAGTATTTGCTATTTTGCTATTCAACCAAATTTAGGCCAAATACCAGAGTTAAAATGCAAAACTTATGTTGTACGTGCATGAGCTTTCATTTTGTCAGGATAAGAATTAAGTCTGAAACGAAAATGTACGTGAGACTTACCGCACGAAAATTTGAACGGATTGTTCTGGATTTAAATATTGCAAGGGTTTTATTGGAAATGGTATTAAAAATTAATTCTAAACCTTTATTAATTGCATTGACGTCTGACGTTTCGGAATTAATGAAAACTACAACTACTGAACTTAGTTCTGTGAGATTTCTGTTACAGATTTATAGAAATGTAGTGATTGTATGTACTTCATATTCTTGAAATGGAATTCATAGTGTTTTGTGTTCGTATTTTCAGTTAGAGAAATGGCAGAGGAAAACTGCGATGCTTGATTAACTTTGCAGGATTTCAGAAAAATCTTTGGTTTAGAATATATCACGAATAAAATCGGAAAATTTGTCGTATATCTTATATTTATATTAGATTGATTTTTTATTGAATTTAAAATAATACGTATATACAATTTATATAAATATTTTAAAGCATAGCTATAAGACGTCTACCGAATTCTTAATTTGACTTTGAGAGTTTACAAAATTAAATCAGATGAAAATAATGAAATTAGTAACATTTTTTAAAATACTTTTGTATTTAATAGATAAAGAAACAAAATTTTATTTAAAAAAAATGAGATTAAACATTGGCTTTTTATTTTAAGAAACATGCGAGAGCAAGATTGTAATAAGTTTTAAGCAGCAAAGGATGTGATTTTTTTATTTCGTATTATTTTTGATGAAAGGAAATATAGATATAGATAATACATGCTACATAAATTAAAAATTACAATTTAACAGATTTACGGAATATAAATATTTTAAATCAGTTAAGTGAAAAAACTGCAACATCTTTAATAGATAAACTTAAAGTTTAGCTAAAACAAAAATGGGGTTCTAATTTATTTCAATTATAAAAGCAGCTTATAGTTTAGCCAAAACAAAAATAGGGTTTTAAATAATTTCAAAAGTGAAAATGGGCTTTCAGTTTAGCTAAAACAAAATTTATAAAGTGTGTGTATTGCTAACGAATTCCCCACAGATTCAAATATGTATTTCGGTAGTTCTTTGCATAGGAAATAAATTGTACCAGCAGTTTCCAACAACATTCCCCATTCAGAAAACTGATGCATTCTTCGAACGTCAACTAACTCTTGCTGAAGAAAAGTCTGCGGATTTCTTGCAATATAGGACAAACCCCTAGGAAATGAAAGACGTGTTCGTTTTGGTTTAAATTTCACAGATAATTAAGAGGGTGAATGTCTGCACGATATGGTCTGAAATTAAGTTCAATAATTTCAGTTCTGATTTTAAAGATTAGACTCATATCTAAAACATTGAGATCATTCTAAAATAATAGAGTTTTATCCCCTTGCCCTATCAAGGAACACAAAATAACAGTCATGCTGCTCATGGAATTTGTCAGAAATTTCAAAACAATTACAATTATTTCTAACCGATCATAATTATTGCATTGGGTTGATATTTGTTGACTTTATTTAGCTTTAGTTGAGTTGAATTGAGTTGAATTGCGAGTATTGAGTACAGTTGAATTGAATTGATTATACCTGGTTAAAGTGCTAGCGATTTGATAGAGAATACATTTTCAACTCCATGTAGATTATACAAAAGCGTCTAAATTTGATTCAGGTAATTGATTTTTAACTCATTTTTTACTTCGGGAGAGAGAATTTGTTTAGGCGGGAGGTGCAATTTTGAAAAAAAAAATTACTAAAGATGAAAAAAAAAAATTTTAAAATAACAGCAACACTTACTAGAAAAATTATGGGTTTTCTGAAAGAAGTCTGTTCTTTTCTATTTTGCTTCAGTATAGTTATTTGTGTTAACAGTTAAAAAATAAAATGCACGACTGGATCATAAGAACTTGCTCTTGTAGCTAAAAACTTTAGTGTAAAGTAGTAGCTAACCACTGAAGTTGTTAGTAGGTATAGGTAGTCTAGTTTAGTTATCCTGTGCAGGTTTAAAGCCGAAGTAGGTAAGATTACCTTGATTCTTAGTATAATGAATTGTCGAATGCATATGATTAAAGGAATGGTGACATAGGTACAATCCTACAAATGTATATTTAAAAAGATTTTAATTATGTAAATTAGAAGGGTATTGTGTACCTACCTACATAGATGGCGCTATCTATGTAGGTATGTAAATATATGTACATATTTATGTATATATTATACATAAGTATAAAATGAAAGTGAAACGTGTTTTAAACTGATAAAAAGTGCTAAACCGATCGAAGTGATCAGTTTCTTGAAAAAACAAAGAACGCCATTAGATGCCACGGATCAATGAAAATTTTATAAAAAAGTGTCTCGAAAATTGTAGGACGGATTTTTGATGAAATCCGATTTTTCATTTTTAGTTTTTTGAAAACAAACTTTTTTTTGATAATTAATATACATATGACTATAAAATTTAAAATTTTTTTTTTTGATTAGTTTTAAAAATATTGATTTTTCAAACAAAAAAAAATTCAAAAATTAATTTTAATTATATAAAAAATGTTATTTAAAATTTTAATATGCAGAATTAGTTTGGTTTACATATCATTTGATTCATATCAACTGATAACTAAATATTACCAACAAAAAAATTCTCAACATTTTTTATCAAAATCGTTGGAGCCGTTTTCGAGAAAAATATGATTTTCCTTCAAGGTCATATGGCGGGTACCGTTATTTTTAGGCCTAAAAATAAAATTTCAATTTCCCCTCTGTGGAATGCCAAAATAAACACAAATACCAAATTTGAAGGTAATCGCTTAAGCCGTTTAGGCTGTAGCTCGTTATACAGACGCTTACAGACGGACAGACAGACTGACAGACTGATAGACTGACAGACTGACAGACATTTTTTACCGATCACTTTTTTATTCTTCTCTATTATCGTAATGTTATGTTTGATTGTTAGAATTTTTTTTACGAAAGCATAACTTGCCTTATAGTACCTATAATCGCAAGTAAAAATAACGGGTGTTTTTCTTAGACGTGTGGATTTCAATCTGGTAATACCAGGTTTCGGAGTTGGTTTTTTTGACAGATGTCACTTGATTTATTCTCAGTTTGGGTTGTCATTTCAAGAATTGAATTAAAACGATCATACGCGTCGCAGGTTTGATGAATGGGCGCAAAACTAAATGGCAACCGATCCCGATTTTCACAAGAATATGGGGATAATGTTCAGCGATGAAGCTCACTTTTGGTTAAATGTGTAAGGTTAATAAGCAAAATTGTCGTATTTGGAGTCCACAAAACGTCACTGTTTGGTATGGTCTATGGGCAGAGGGAATCATTGGTCCATATTTCTTTTAAAATGACGCCGGCCATAATGTTACAGTCAATGGAGAACGCTATAGAGCATGATAAATGACTCTTTGGTGCCTGAATTGGAGGATGTAGATATGAACGGCCGATGATTCAAACAGGAAGGCGCAACATGCCATACAGTCAAAGAAATAATCAATTTATTGAAGGAAACTTTAGGTGAGCGCATTATCTCGCGTTGTGGGCCTGTGACGTGGCCTCTAAGATCGTGCGACTTAGCACAGCTGGGCTATTTTTTGAGGGGTTATCTAAAGTCGCTTGTTTACGCAGATAAGCCCGAGAGGATTCACGCCTTAGCCTTACGGCCCCAATTGCTGCAAAAAACCGTTCGAAAATTGGGCCTCCCGGCTGGAATTTATTCGAGCCAGCCGCGGCGGCCACTTACCCGAAATCATTTTTAAAATATAATGGCAAACCCTTATATTTATAACAAAGCTAAATTTTTGGTCATAACATTAAATTATATGCACCCGTTACTTTCAAACTGAAAATGTATCAAACATTTTTTTAAGGTTATTTTGTATGCAAAATTGTGAAACTAAGGACTGAATTGGCTTCAATTGCTTGATGTTTCTATAAATTCTCGATCGAACACTAAACACCAGATGGTTTTCCGCCTTATAGTTTATGTGAAAATTACAAAAACTACTTTCTTATTCAATTTTTATTTTTTTTTTTTTTGTATTTATATAAGCCTTTATTTGCGAGGTAGGGTGTACGCAAATTTTCTTTTGCATTTAAAGAATCTGGATTTAATTGAACTTTGAATTTATCTTTGTGTATCTATATCTGATGTCAAAAGCTGTTTTCTAAAAAAATAAGAAATACAAATCTAATAAAAAAGTAGTTTTGGTAATTTTTAATTTTCTTATAAACTAAAAGACATAAAACCATCTAAAATTTATAGGAACATAGTACTTAGTTTCAAAATTTTGAATAAAAAAATAGTAACAATTACAAAATGAATTTATTTGATATGAAAGTTTTTTTTTCCAAAACTATAAGTACTTTAACTATACTGAAACAATATATGAAAGAATAGTTTTCCGGCTTTCAAAAAACTTATAATTTTTTTTATTGTAAGTGTTGCGTTGTTTTGTAATTTTTTTTTTTCATTTTAATTATTTTTTTTTTAGAAAATTGCGGCTCCCACCTAAACAAGGGGTGATATACCCCCTCCCACATTAAAAAAAAAAATACTTATAACTAACTGTTCTACAAGAATCCATTTATATTTTTGGCGCCTGAGTTATCTACATTATGTGATTAGCTCGATTATTTTTAAAATTATTTTTTTATCTCAAAAAATGGCTCTAATGATTTTGATAAGAAAAATCTGTGCATTTTTATAGGTGAAATCTTTTTTTTTTGGTATACAAAATTTGTTTACATAAAATGTTACTAACTGTAACTATAGAACGTTTTTTTTATTTTCGACTCTCTTACTAACGGCTCAACGGATTTGGATAAAAAATGTATACGGGAGGTCGTCCAAATTCTAAATAAACTGCATACCAAAATTATCGAAAAATATTAGTTTGGATTTTTTGAAATAGAAATTATAATCTCATCCCGTGACCACGAAGTTTGAAACTTCTTCGAAACGTCGGGAAAAAAGAAAAGAAATTGAAAATGTTTCTTACATTTAACGCGATAAGTTCCGAAAAATTTAAACTTTATGTAATAGAAATTATAATGTTTTGTGCGCCGTTTTAATCTTTATGTGTGTTATGTTGATGTTTTCTTAAATAGTAGTATAAATCTGTGGGTTTTCTGGTCCCACTTAAAAGAATTTTGTGAAAAACTGTTCCGATAGATTACCTACCTACATATACCTATGTATATACATATATAGATATGTAAATAAAGGGTTATCCATTTTGCGGTTCCAAAGGGCTGGAATTCAACATCTGTCAAACTAAGTTGTTAAACCAATTATTTTTGTCAGTTGAAAGTCTGACATTTACGAAAATGGACCGCTTAACTATCGCACAACGCATAAAAATTGCTAAAACCTGCTACAAAAATGGTTATTCTGCCACAGCCACATATCGTGTTTTAAGAGGAGATTATGATTTACATAATCGTCTAACTGCGCAAGTAATTGGCTAAATTGTGAAGAAATTTGAAGAGACTGGATTGGTTACAGATATGCATCGTCGTTTCGCTCGTACCACTGAAAATATCGCTGCTGTAAGTGAAAGTGTTGCCGAAGACCCGAATGTGTGGATTCCTCGTCGTTCTCAGGAATTAGGAATGTCTTACGGCACATTATGGCGTATTTTGAATTTGGATATACACCTACATCCATATACAGTCCAGCTCACACAACAACTGAAGCCAGCTGACCATTCACAACGTCGTAGATACGTCGAATAGGTGCTTGAACAACAGGCGGTGGACGGCGATTTTTATTCAGCGACGAAGCACATTTCTCACTCGGTGGATATGTTAATAAACAAAATTGTCGTATTTAGGGTTCTAAGAATCATCAAGCAATTGAAGAGAGGCCATTACATCCACAAAAAGTGTCTGTTTGGGGCGCTCTTTGGTCCGGAGGTGTGATTGGACATTACTTCTTCAAAAACGACGATGGAACGACTGTCACCGTCAATTCGGAGCGTTATGGTCATATGATAACCGACTTTTTTTTGCTGCTATTGAAGAATATCACTTGGAGAATATGTGGTTTCAACAAGGCGGTGCCACATGCCACACAACTCGAGCTAATATTGCTTTATTGCAAGAGACATTTCCTGGCTGCGTAATTTCTCGTCGTGGCGAAATCAACTGGCCACCAATATCATGCGATTTGACACCGCTAGACTGTTTTTGTGGAGCTACGCGAATTACCGTGTTTATGCAGATAAACCTTTAATTCTTGAGCACTTGAAAACCAACATTCGTCAAGTTAGGGCTGATATACCGCCCAATATGTGTCAAAAAGTGGTCGAAAATTACCTAAAAAGAATTGATACTGCAACAATTCGCGAAGTGGTAATTTAAATGATGTAGGGTTTCACACATAATGTCAAAGTTCAAACTTTATAATAAAAAAGAAATATCATGGAAAAAAATATCTTATATGTGTTTTATTTACGTTTACTTTCGAAACCGCAAAATGGATAACCCGTTACTATAAGTGGAACCAAAGCGCAGTGCACCAAAAGCACATCATACCATTAAAATGGTATAGCATATGACTCGACATAACGCAAGCACACCCTGGATTTTCCACCAAAAATGCTTAAAATTTTTTTTAATACAGCATATGTGCTATAAAATATTTTTTTTTTCTATTTTCTATTTCAGCTTGAGCTGTCCTGGCATTAGAATTTAAAATTAAAGTAACGTACCCTGAAACACTATGGAAAAAAGTACATAATTGTTATTGCTCCACGAAAAGACTGTGCTACATTCCCACAAGCCAAAGTTCGTGAATTGTATGCAATGCATTTAAGTGCTCCACATACGAGTAGTAAAAGTGCTTGCGCTTATCCAACCAAGGTCTCTTAAAAAAACATACAGGATATCGTATAAAACTACATCTGGACGATTTTGGTATGAAGTACAAAAAAATGTATAAGATGAGGATTTCTGTAGAACTTTTTTAACAAAAATCTAGCGGGACTATAAGGATAATGGTTTGTCTATTAGTTCAACAAATTTCAGGAATTAGAGTTTTTAAAAGTCGCGCACAAAACGTACCCTCTTTCAAAACAGTGCACCTAAACAAAATGACCCAAACACAAAAACACAATTTTATTGATTTTTTTTTTTGGAAAGTCCTTTTTTTATATTTATAACATTTTCTTTGTTTTCATATAGAAACCATGTAAATGTCCTTGGGCTTTGATTATAATCAGTTTAGGCATGAAAATATAATGTTCAATGACATGAAAAGGGTTGATACGAGTACGATACTTTTTTTTTGAGGAAATCAAAAAGGAAATTTGTTGAAAGTGAAACAACAAAGCAAACAAAAAAAAAGAAATAGACATTATTTCGTAGGACGATCAAATATTGTTGAGGAAGCCCTAGGAATATGACCTTTTCTAAATAAAATCTGATAAGTCTCTTTTTTCTTTGTTGAATTGTTGAACACAATGAGACATCTCGTTTTCATTCGATTGGGTTTTGTGAAAGACAATAGGAGTGGGGTTCAAGTGATATATCCCCCAGGACATTGCTACAAAAGCCGTTCCTTGATTGGTTAGTTAGGTTAAATTTCATTCTGCTCCACACTGATTTTATTGAAAGGTCGGTCGGTGGCATAAGACCAAAATGGGATTTGCTACTAATTAGGCTGCTTTATTGAGATATTTCCTTATATTCAGTTTTAAATTAATTCATCTAACCTCAATTTTAATTAGAAAATGTTTTCTTGTTCTCCTTGGAATGCCTCACGGGAGAGTCGAAGAAGTCTTTAATTTAATATACCCTTCTGTTTATACTTACTTACACTTCATATTAAACATTTTACACACTTATTTCTGAAGAACCCAGAGCAATTTAGAAATTCAAAAATTCAAATGTGAAAGCAGGTTAAAAAAAAGCCTTCACATAGGCATGCTAATTTTGTTCAAGGAGCGAATGTACATCATAATCATCTAGCCTAGATTTAACAGAATCTTTGCGTCCTTGAACTTTTCTTTCTTATGAGTTCAAGTTGTATAATGAAGGGTTGGTTTTTAATGGCAAAGGAGACGTAAGGACTCTTGAGGTGGTGTAATTTACATTCAGAGTAATTTTTGTATCGCGGAATTGTATGGTCTGCGAAAATTGTTTTCGAGTGCGGTTTCCTTGGGAGATGGTTGAGAAAGTGCCCTTCAAAATGATTAAGTTAATTTACCTATTTTCTCATTTATTTATGTTTCTTTGGTTAATTGTGCAGTATTTTGTTATTATAACATAATGTGTGAAGCTTTCTCACAAACTCACAAATGATTTTTCAGCAAATTTTGTTTTATTTTTTTTACAAAGGTAATCGGCTTAAAAAAATAATCTAGTACGTACAACTTTTATTTTCGTCTTAATAACAACTACATTTGAAAATTCTCTTTTAAGTAGTATTTTTCGTTTACCGATTTCTATATGGTAAGTGCACGTTTTAATGTAATTTTTACTTCCGATATAGGTACTTTAGGCCAAGTTTTACATTTGGAAGAAAAATCGAGCTCGAGATTAGAATGAAACTTGACATTACGATGATAGATAACGCCAAAAAATTGGGCCCGTAATTTCGTCTATCTGTCTGTAGATCGATCTGACAATTTTTGCCACGCTTGGAACTTAGGAGTTTAAGGTGATTGTCTAAAATAATTTTTTATCGTTGTTTTAGCCCCAAAAATAACGGTAGGTACCTACTTTCCACACAAATGTTTGTACCATCTTAATTATATCGACAACGGCTCTAACGATTTTAATTAAAAAAGTGTGTGTACTACTTTAAGTATGGTCTCCATTTTGGCCGAACATTTTTGTTTACATATTTTGTTCTTAGCGGTACCTGCCATACAACCATTTTTTTGATTTTCGACTTTCTCATAAACGGCTCAACGGATATCGTTAAACAAATTTAAATAGGAGGTTCTTCGAATTCTAAATACATAATGCTGTATTTCAAAATTTTCAAAAAAAAATTTTTGGATTTTTTAAATGAAAATATATATATTTTTTTTTGAAAATTCAATATTTTGAAAACGGGTGGACAATTTTTTTTTAATCTTATTCTACCCCTTCGGGTAGATTAAATTATTGACTACCTATTTTAAATTGCCATAGCATTTTTTTTAGAAAAAATTTAAGATATTTTGTGTACCGTAACATGTGGTTACTTTGCCGTAGCATGGGTAACTTTGTGCCACTGACGAAAAGAATTGCTTTATTTTTAATTTCTCATTACTTTTTCTTAAATTAAAATGTTATTTATTTATTTATTTAAAATATTTTCGAGTAAAATTAATAAAGATTTTTGTTTTTATTCTTCAATTTATAAACATTTAATGAAATGAGAATAGGCTGTTTTGTTTTTTGTAAAAAAAACCTATTGGTTTTACAACTTTTGATTGTTTTTATTTAACAGATATGATTATTTGAACCAGGGCTTACTTTGCGTCATGTCTTTAAATAAAGGAAATATAGTCAAAAGTTTCAGATGGATTAAAGTAATCCCATACCCTGGACAACTTTGACCCATTTTTGAATCACAAAAAAAGTATTTTAAATATTATTTAAATAGTTTTCATAGAACGAGTATAAATGCATATTGTTAGTGAAACGGGGTGGAACCAAAATTTGTACACTATTTTAAAAACGACTTTAAAAATATATTTAGCCGTTTCTATTAGTAATATTTTGCATACACTGTGATCGAAACGAAAAGCAAATAGGTGCATTTTATTATATATGTATAAACAAATACAAATGTAGGTATATGCATATATCGTGTTTGACATTAAAAATTTAAAAACTTAGGCGCAAAATTTTAAACGATTTAGTAATATGTTAAATCATTTTTAGTATGATACTAGGCTAAAAAGAGGATTTTGCTAATTTTAAACCAGTTTAGTATCGTACTAATTTCTTAACATTTACTAAAGTTAAAATCACAAAATGGCTACTAAATTTTTTTGGTATCGCAATAAATCCATATGCCACTTTGACATTTACAAACGTCAAAATGTTATTCTCGTTTACTTTTTTCCATTTTTTAGGCGTGTTTAGTTGTAGTTTATTAAGAAAGTAGATTTAGTATGGTTCTAGTTAAAAAGTGTTTAAGATTAGGAAAATATTAGTAAAGTGCTTTAGTATTAGCAAACTGTAATGTAGTATCATGCTAAGCCCTTAACATCAGGCTGTTTAAAATTTTGCGCCATAATTTCTTAAAAAAATCGCCCACCCGCACTTATTGAGTTGAATTCATTTTTTTGTATCCAAAAAATTAATTCTCGATAGTTTTGGTATGCAGTATTATTTAGATTTTTTTTTAATTAAAAGGACCTCATATATAAAAATTTTGATCGAAATCGGTTGAAGTCGCGGACAAACAGAACCCGTTCTATAGCAGGTGCCGTTAATTACATTATATCAAAACAAAAAATAGAGACCACAATGGGTCTCGCAATTCCATCTGTTTTTCTCTATGTCCGTCTATCTGTCTGTCTGTCTGTTTCTAGGTCGATCTACAGCCTCACCACTGAAGTGATGATTTTTTTCAAAATTGGCATTTAAGCGATTAAGGTGTGTGTTTAAAATAGATTTTTGAATCGTTTTTTTAGCCCCATATCTAACGGTACCTGTCATAAAATTTGTTTACCATCTTAATTATCTCGAAAACGGCTCTAACAATGTTGATACAGAAAATTGTGTGTACCTACCACTCTAGGTATGGTCTTCATTTTGATTAATTTTTTTTGCATATTTTGTTATATTTACATACTAACGGTACCTAAATACAACACTTTTTTATTTTCGACTTTCTCATAAGCGTCTTGACGGATTTGGATAAAAATATTTACCTTGAGGGCCGTCAAATTCTAAAAAAAAATAAAATGCACGACTGGATCGTACGAACTTGCTCTTGTAGCTAACAACTTTTATGTAGCTGTTTAAGCCTTTAATTAACCATTAAGGTTTAGTTAGTTAGGTGTAGTTATCCTATGCAGGTGTAAATCCTATGTAGGTAGGATTTCAATAAAAAAATGTATACAGGAGCTCCTTCAAATTCTAAATAGTATTTCATTTCAAAATATTCGAAAAATTGTTTTTTTTGATTTTTGAAAAAAAAAATATTTTTTTTTTTTTTTTGAAAATTCAATATTTCGAAAACGGGTAGACAATTTATTCTGAAATTTTGGTTCTGAATTTATATTATTAATTACTTAAAATGTTTATACCAATTTTTTTTTAAAGAAAAGTTTAAGAATTTTTATATATAAAAAACTAAGTGAAAAACTTTAAAAATATATTTAGCCGTTTGGTTAGGAATCTTTTGCATAGAATGTAATCGAACATAGGAGCAAGTGCGTGCGATCCAGTCGTGCATTTTATTTCTTAACGGTTTTTTAACTTTTGTATAGGAGGTACCGTTGTTTTTATTTATGTCAAGAAACAACTAAATACGAAATTTCGAAAAAATCTATTAAATCGTTTTCGAAATTTTGAATTTTCAAAAAATAAAATAATTTCCACAAAAATTTTTTTTTTAATTTTGGTATATAATGGTGTTTAAACTTTCTAGAAGCTTCTGCGTAAAAAAATTCAAAAAAATCAGATAAACCGTTAACGAGAAAATCGAAAATAAAAATATGGTTTTAAATATTAGAGGTACCAGAAATACCAATGTTTTTCTAAAAAAAAAAAAATATTAAAATGTACCCTTTCCCTTATTGAACTGATTTTTTAATAAAAATCGTTGGAGCCGTTTTTGAGAAAAATACGATTTTTGTTTTTGGCTAAAAAAAATGTATGGAAAAAAAACGTGTGGACATATTACCGAAAAAAAAACAATATGTACCAAGTTTGACGCAAATCTATCCAACCTTTTAGGATGTAGACTAGAGGACAGACAGACAGACTGGCAGGATGACAGACAGGCGGAATTGGGGGTTTCACTTGTTTGCTGTTCTCTATGATCGTAATGTCATGTTTGATTGTTAGAATTTTTTTTACGAATACATAACTTGCCTTATAGTACCTATAATCGCAAGTAAAAATAACGGATACCAACATTTTTCGAAAATATATTTTTTTTTTTTGAAAATTCAAAATATTTCGGAAACGGGTTAAAGATTTTTTTTTTTGAAATTCTGTTCTTAAATATATATTGTTTAATAGACTTAAAATTGTCATACCAATTTTTTTTTTAAATTAAAGAACGTTTGCTTATATAAAATGAATAAATAACGACTTTAAAAATATTTATATTTTGCCGTTTCTACTAAGAATATTACGCATGCGAATAAGCTGTGATCGAATATAAGAACAAGTACGTTCGATCCAGTCGCATATTTTGTTATATTAGATAAACGTTTCTAAAATAATGCACTGATTTTTTTTTATTAAAATCTTTAGAGCCGTTTTCATGATAATTAATATTTATTTATTTTTTCGTACCGTAAGTTAGGGTAGTGTACAATACCTATATGTACCAGACCCAGTTTTCAATGAGATAATTATAGTGTTAATGTATATGGTTAACTTTAATCTCCAGCTGAAGTAGCCCCAAATTACTTCCTGCTAATCCGCTACTATTTCCATTTCTCCCTCAACTGCACTTCAACTACAAAACACTAAAGTCTGCCAGCTCTCATTTAACTACTACACCACAGACCTTTAAGGATGTAATTTGTATTTATTAAAAAAAAAAATTCCTTGCCCTCAACCAAGTCAAGTTCATATAATAAAACACCACAATCTTATAACTCGGTTTTTATCTCAATTCATAAGGGCTTTTGTTTAGAGCCACATTATTGCCATTGTTTCATTTTCATTTTCATTTTCAAGTCGCATTAAGCCCAACGCCATCTTAACCAAACAATGACGGGGATATACAATCAAGAAAAAGAGAACAGGGTTGAAATTTTGTAGCCGGTTGGGTTGGGTATGGTTGACTGCTGGGAGATGTAACTTTATGCTGGCTATGGAGGGGGACAGCGAGTTGTAAAGCGCGCCTTGACCATCAACTCAATGCAATGTTAGCTTTATCTCAAGCCGACACGGACTGAGGGTACAATAACATCTTTTCGTTCTGTTGTATATTTATTTTAGCTGGGACAAAACCGCACAATTTTGACTTTTTTACTTCTATACGCGGTGGAAAATAATTGTAAAAAAGTTTGAGCCGGCACAGAAGGATATATACTAGAAGCATAGTTCCTGGTAGGATGTTGGTTATGGCACAGGAAGTAAGGGCAACAAGGATTTATGTAAAGAGTTTGGCAGTATAATGGCGGTAAGAGATGAGTAAGTTGGCTTTGTTTATAGTTGATGGTAATGATAACGAGGTGATTCATGAAAGCTATCTTTGCAATGAGGTTTCGTTGTGCTAAATGTTTAGTGTTATTTCACTCGAAAGCTGCTGAAAAGTATACAAATAGAATGGAGAATCTGTGGGGAACAACAAAATGTTGTAAAAATGTCTTATGGTCTTGATTCCTTGGTTCTTGGCAGCTTGGTGAATAGACTCGGTGAAGTTTAAAGGACGAAGACAATAGCGGAGTTTCTATGATTGATTTTGATTTGTTCATTGTGTTTTGGTACTTTTGGTACAAATTTCAAAATTCAATATAATTTTAAACATTTATATCAACTTTCAAAACTCAGAACTCTTATTCCTTTATTCACTAACAACTCTTGTCCAAGTCGCCAACTGCCTTAACAGATCGATTATCGGGATATAACGGTTAAATATAACGTACACCCAATTAATATCTTTGAATAAAGATTTTGAATTTTCTTAAGAAAGTGAGAAAAATGTTTCTTTAAGTATATCAAAAAAATTTGAAAAATAATCCAGAAATATTTTAAATTATGTCATAGACAGATATGGAACAGAAAGCAAAAAAGAAATGATTACACAATTTAAATTTTTTAAAAACAAAATTAGCGCATCGAATGATTTTGCTCTTGTAGCCAACAACTTTATTGTATCTAAACATTGACGCGGTTAGTAGGTATAGGTAGTCTAATTACCATTAGATAGATTTAAAGCTGACATAAGTATGTCTAGTAAGTAAAAATGTATTGTCAAATGGACGAAAAAAAAATAGTGAAGTATCAAGGTATGACTCAAGTATAGGTGGGTTGGTATTTACATAACTTAGGCCCGTTTGCTGATAAACAACTTAAGCATTTAAGTTCTACTTAAGCACTTATGTGACAGTTTATGCACAAGAAAAAGTAGCACATAAGCGTTTTAAGTTGAACATAAATATTTATGATTCGTATCGGCAAACGGGCCTTAATAATATTGAAATGAATTTTAAGGACATAATATGTATAGGCATCGCATCACCAACATATGTATGTAAGTATTTTATGACTTAGTTATCAAAAATTTATGTATTTAATTTAGTTTCGCACCTGAAGGTACATTTATACATATCCCAATGCATAATTGAAACATAATTAGGTATCAAGGGGGACAGGCCTTGCAACGAGACCAAAAATAGCCTCGTCAAATATCAAATAGGGGCACTGCGAAAATCCAGAAAATGATTTATTTATGCATTTCGTTTGAATAGAAGTCGCTCATTTTTCAGAATTTGTTCCCCCCCGTTCAGAAAAGGATGACTTTAGGACTTTTGGGTGACATTTGGAAACAAATATTATCCAAATATTAAAATATAGTATGTTGCCTACCTCTCAAGTCATGAACTGTCAAAATACAGTAAAAGATGGCTCCGATTTAAATGGAGAAGAGACAACAGCTTTACAATTTCAATGTTTGAAACAACAACAAAAGACAAAACAGACTTACGAGTCTGTTTTATACATTTTCTTCGTGCTTCACACTACAGTCCACAACCCGAATTTTTCTTACCAACAACCTGCTTAGATATTGTACTCTATCTTTTCAATCTGAACACGAGTTTTATCTTACATCTTTTTTGTACCAAAAAACACCAAGGAAACCAAAACTAAGGATGAGACCAAGACCGAGGCGAGACTTGGTTAAGCGAGGCCGAAACCAAGACGAGAATAAAAAAAGTATCGCCTGGTCTCATCTCATTGCCAGCCCTAAAGGGGGAAATAATTGGATGATAAATTTTAAAAATCGTTGGGCGATTTTTTTAAATTTTTTATGTATAAAACTTTGAAATTGTTCTTAGGCAAAATATGTAAGCCACCAATTTAAAATAATTCTGAATATGCGTATAAGACTTTAATTTAAAGAAAAAAATCACTATTCTGTTTTTTGCTAAATCGAAGTTTCAATTATAAAGACAGATTATCGAATAAACATTTTGTTTGAAAATTTGAATATGTTTATAATTTTAAGGAGCGTCTGCATATAAAATAGTATAATTTGTGCATTTATTAATGAGAGTGGAAAATATGAAAAGCGGTTCTATTGGAAAGTACCCCCATCAGGAACATAAAATTAAATATTTATTATTAAAAACTAAGCTGCACTAATTTAAGAACACACACATTTTTTTATCAAAATTCTTAAAGCCGTTCTTGAAAAAAAAATTCTTAAGGGTTTTAAAATAAGTTACCTATAGTTGTTTTTTATTCTAGAAAAGGTTTGAATACTCAATAAAATGTCAAAAAAAAAATATTGAATACAAAGTTTTAAAGAAATCGATTCCGTCGTTTTCGAAAAAAAATTGTTTTGTATTTAAAACATTTTTTTAAACAAGAACACAAGAAAGCGGGTCTCGCAATTCCATCTGTCCATCTGTCTGTCGCACTGTAGGTCGATCTACAGTCTATATGACTGAAATGATTTTTTTTTTTAAATTGGTACAAGCGATTTATGTGAACTACAAATGGATTTTTGAATCGGTTTTTTAGCCCCAAAACTTACTGTACCTGTCATCTAATTTTTTCTATCATCTTAATTATTTCGAAAACGACACTAACGATTTTGATACAAAAAAATTGTGTGCACTATTTTAGGTATAATCTACATTTTGGTCTAATTTTCGACTTTCAAATTTAAAAAAATACTGGATACCAACATTTTCGAAAAATATTGTTTTCGAAAATGGGTTAACGATTTTCTTTGAAATTCTGTTTTTAAATGTATATTGTTTAATACTTAAAATCCCATGCCAATTTTTTCCTTATAAATTAAATAATGTGTGCTTATAAAAAAATTAATAAATAACAACTTTAAAAATATATTTTGCCGATTCTACTAAGAATCTTGCGCATACGATGTGATTGAAAATTAGATCAAGTTCGTGATTGAAAAAAAAAGTCAACAGAATCGTTTTCCAGAAAAAAAAACCCTCTCTTAAATAATTACCTGATTTTTTCCTAAAAATGCTAGCAGACCTTTATTTGGGAAAAAATTACTTTTTTGGCTAAAAAAAATACATAGCAGGTACCGTTATTTTTGGGGCTCAAAAAAGTTAAAAAAAAAGGAATCAATGAATCTAGGCAATCACCTGAGACGCTTGACTACCAAGTTTGAACAAAGTCGCTTCAGCATCTTAGGTTGTAGATCGGAGCACTTTTCTACATTCATTGTAAGGGTTTGATTAAAATCTCGAGTTCAATTTTTTTTCCAAATGCACAACTTGTCCCATAGCACCTAAATAAATTGCACATAGCAATTAAGCTGGTTTAAAACCTATAAAAAATAAGAAGAAAATAATATGAATCAAAATCTTCCTTGCAAGAAATATCACTTGATATTGAAAAATTTTGTTATCTGGAATACAACAAAAAATTTCCTTCAAAGTTCTTAGTTAAAGTAAGCAATGCGAAATTAGGTTAACTATTTAAGTATAATTTCAAACAAATGCAATTTTGAGACAAGATATTTCACTGCTGTGTTTAGAACTTTTTTTTCTTAAATCCGAAATTTGTTTTTTTTTTTTTTTTTTTTTTTTGGTGCACGTGTTCCAAATATAAATGTAACCCTTGTACCTTGAAAATGTTTATTTTTTTTGTTTGTCCAACCCACAAATATATTTTTCTCGAAATATTTAATTCATAACTTTTTAGTGAAACGAGTCCTTGTCAAACATCCCACATACAATTACAAGAGCAACAACTCAAGCTGAATAAATATAAATGAAATAAACAACTCAACCCTTTAACCCTTTAAAGAAAATAAAAAATGATTCTTTCTTTTCCATTCCATGTACATAGATGTGTAGGTACATATGTATGTATGTATAGGCTCGTTTCATGTTCGTCAATGCATTTTCCTACGTACGGTTTGGCAATGAGAGAGACGAATGTCAGATAAAGTAGATGAATGGACTTGGACATACAATATAACCTATGAGCGAAGGGGCTCTTAATTTTCCACACACTTCTTGACAATGGCATGACATGATGATAACAAAAATTTTCTCCTTTTTCTGACACACTTCAATATTGTTTGTAATTTGTTTCTTTGTTGTTTGACGAAATAAATTGTCATAAAAAAAAACGAATTACAAAATCTGAAACTTAACCGAAAACGTCGTTTTTCTTTGTATTTTACATGTGGGTGATTTTTCAAGTGGACGATGCCAAAAAGCAATTTGTTTCCAACTCTCAACATTTTCATTTCACTTAACTTTTTGAATAACTGTAAAACTTATTCAAATTCATAGTTGATAAAGCTACCTACGTAGAGGTCTACAGAGGTATGAAAGTTAACTTAAAATATTTTAAAATCAAGCAATTTGTATGAGAAATTAAGTGCCATGTCGTTTGCATTCGTATGAGAAACACAATTATACAATATTGTTGTGTCCTGGCATTTCGAAAACTTAGAAAGTTGAAGAGGTTTTCATTTGCAGGCCAAGACGTTATTTTTGTTATTTGAAAATAAATTGAAATTCCTTGAAACGTTTGGTCTTCTTTGCTGTATTTAAACTGCGCATGTTTTCCTTATTTGACAAAATGTAATAAACCATGGAAGGGAGTTAGTTTAAAAAAAAAAGGTCTGGAAAATATAAGTTAGAACGGATTTTGTTTTTCCAGTTGATTGGTTCAAAAAACAGATTACACGCTTTTGAAATTTCTTCCGAAGTGATGATAGTCCTTCGTTGTTTTTTTATTTTGTTGGCGAAGCTCCCGGCGACCCACCAGAATTATTGAACATTGTAGCCAGTTATTGGCGGCCATATTATTTTATTTGTGGATATAGAGACCATAAGCAATAACTAGTTTTCTCTGATTTTATTCAGAAGCATTTCAATGTCTGTGTAGAAAAACACATGAATCTTAATTATCTTAGGAACGGCTGTAAGTATTTAGGTATTATAATACAAAATTCAAATTCTTTATAATAGCGGATATTGAAATTTTGGAAAAAAAAACTTTTTTGTATCTAAATATAGTTTGAGTTGAATTGTGACGGTTGAGATATTTTTAAACTTAATTATAAAATTTATATAATTAATTTTTTAGTAACAACATTAGAAAAAAAATATAGAAGTTTTGTATACAGGGTGTCATCCTAATTTGTAAAGGATATTATTTTGAGGATTTCTGGAATAATTTTAGGAAAACAATTGACAATTTCTAAAAAATTGACTTAAACAAAAATCAACGAAAGCTAATAAATTAATGTGCTATTGCCTTTCTTAAAAGCTAACAATCCTTTTTTTAAATATATTTTTTAAATCAAGTTGTTTAAGTAAATAGTTTCGAGAAATTAAATTTTAAATTTCACTTCTTATAACAAAAATTGTGATTTTTTATACAAGTTGAGAAAAAATCTCAAACTTTTGAGAAATTATGTGCATACATCTATCTTTCACTGAATAAAAATTCATAAGAGCATTGAAAAACAAATATATAAAATAAATTGCATTTTTTTGATAAATTTTATTTAAAATTTAAATTCTCAAAAACCATATTCACCTAAACAGCTTGATTTAAAAAAAATAAAAAGAATTAAACATTACCTTTCCAAAGGCTATAACGCATTAATGGATCTACTAAATTTTGGGATTTTGCATTTCATTCTGAATTTATTTTTTTAGGAAATGCCCCTTTGGGGCGGGTAAGGAGAATATAGAATACATTTAATATCAAATTTTTAGAATTAATATCATTTTTTTGGAATTAATCCAGAAATAATCCCTCAAAATATCCTGTACGTATTAGCTACACAATATTTAATAAAATTAAGCAATAATTAAATGCCTTAATTTTTTTAAACATTTTGTTTATAAGATTAGTTCCAGAAGTCAGACGGTTGCACGGGCGAACCCGTGGTACTGTTTGTTTAATTTTATTTTATTTATTTTTTTTCTATTCTTTTATTTTATTTTTTTTTATTTTATTTTATTTTTTTATTTCATTTCATTTTATTTTATTTTATTATATTTTATTTTATTTTATTAATAAATAAATTCATTTTATTTTATTTTATTGTATTTTATTTTATTTTATTTTATTTAATTTTACTTTATTTTATTTTATTTTATTTTATTGTAAAATCTTTAATTAAAATTGGTTGCACAGTTTTTTCTTTAAATTGGGAAAAGAAACACTAGTCAAAGAAACAAAAGTTTTTTGTAAGCATTTTGTGAATAAGGAAAAAATATATGCCCACAAGGATTAAAAATTGTGAATTTTTGGTTAATACAGAAATGTGTAAGGTGGTTGTCGAAATAACACAAGAATTCTACGAGACCAAACTTTTTTCGCCTTGTCTTTCGATTTTGAACTATCAGTTAATTAATACTGAAATTCTTAAATTCTTGTACACACCGTTACAAAAATTCGCATGTTTAAAATCACTTCTTACATAAATGTCGAGGTCATCAATTAATTGTCCAGGTCAAACCCTCTATACTGATACTTACAACTCATGCAAGTATTATTTATGCGAAGGTCGGTGTCCATGAAATGGGTTGTTTTGTCAACACCCTGTTAAACAGCTATCTGATTGTATTTCAATTTGGATATTATGCAAGTCACAGCCCTTGTATATCCATCTAATTACTGGCGATTGACTTATTTAATACAACTATACTCGTTATCTGATATATCCTGTCACACGCAATCAGTGTGATAAATTAGTATTCGCTTTAGCACGAGACACGTAATAATACAGTAAACTCGTAAAATATACACTTAACATGTGTTGTTGCAGGAATACGCTAACATGGTCCCTATGCATTATTAACGTTACCTTACCATCATACATATATTTAATTGTTAAAGCAGAGGTTTATGGTTCAACTCTGAGGGAAGGGCTTACAAACATCAGCACGTGTGTGTCCCTATAGAGTGATTTATCAACAAACATCAATCTGTTGCCACTCTACACGAAAGTATAAAATTTACCATACTAACAGTAAACAACACCACCATTCTCTATAATTCCTTTGCAGTAAAGCTATTCGTGTTCAACGTCGCCGCCGACGTATATACCTAATTAGATTCCAAAATGTGTTGCATAATTTCAAGGGGTGTCGTGATTTTTCAACCCGCTCTTGCTTCTATTTCTGACAAATTTTAAATTATGTGTGCATAAATTGTTGGCTACAAAATTTGTCCATATTATACTCTGGCAGAAGCATGGCTTAAATTTGAATTAAATGCGCCACCGTCATACAAAGTATCTAAGGTGGATAATAGGGTTATTTAAAAAAACCAGTGAAGATAATGATGTTTTGACATATTGGCCAAATTACATAAATCCAATGATCAGAATTAGAGCTTATAAGACTTTAAGAAAATTTCATAAGCAGGAGCGGACTTGAGGGAAAAAGGCCCTTGGGAATTTGAGATGAAGGGCCCCAAATTATAATAATCTTATGATATGGGAAGCCACCGGTCAGTTGTCGTTGAGATTCTCGAGATATACTAATTTCATTGCGGACCCCGACTGCTTTATATTGGGTATGGGGCACCACTACACCTACCCTTTTATGAGAAAGTTTTCCGTTAGAATAATTGAAAATACTGCGCAAAGTACTACTTAGAAAACTTAAGATTTAAGAAATTTATTCTCCTACTATTTTAGGGGCCCAAATCACTTTTTTTAATAGCTCTTTCCTTAAGACTAAAAAAATCTAGGTCCGAAAAATGTTATGTACCTCTGAAAACGACAACATTTTATCGCCGGGCCCTCTTGGGACAGCCCACCCCTTTATCTAAAGCACATTTACCTTTATGTCAAATTTTCGGAATTAGCTCATTTAATTACTGGTTGTTCCAAAATTTTTGATATTCTCGGTAGGTATCGCTCCATTCCTTAAATATGAACTTATATATAGCTGCAATATAAATGTCAAAGTACAATGACATTTGACACCATGTTAAAAAATTATGGCGCATTCATATTGCGACGTCACTTTCGACCAATCTTGTATACCTACAATTTAAATCTGTTGATAACAATTTAAGGGATTTTCAACCCTTAGCGTTGGCTGTCAATTAAAAGTTTAAATGATAAAATATGTCATATACTTTAATGAAGAGTGAATAAATTGGCATTTAGACTATAGGCATTACCTTCATGGTTACTGTTCGTTTAACAAAAATTATAGTTTCACACTGTAATGTTTAAAGTATATACATACTCGTAATTATTATGAGAAGCCACAGAATCCTGCAGAGAGATTATTACACGTTACCTTAGACTGAAAATTAAAATTTTCAGTTACTTATTTGACAAATTGACGACAGTTGATACATGACAGACCAGTCAAGTGTGGTGACTGCGTGGTTTATTACAAAATTTATGGTAATTTACAGTGCAAAACAGTGTGAACTAACTATGTATTTATCCTTAGACGAAAAGTGCATATAATGTTGTAGATTTTAGGATGAGAATTTGAATTAGTGTTAGTAATTACAGGTTAGCGTAAATGGGACAATTAAAATTAATTTATTATACTCAGCGTCAAGCCTACATATAAATATTATTGATTTAATGACAGTGACACACAATGTGAAACACAAAACCTATAATTATATAGCTTTGTGCCGTCGAAGAAATTTAGTTTTTATTAAATATTAATCATTGTTGATGAACGAAGGAATTGGAACAATATTTAATCGATGTTGTGGAATTTTAAAGTGAAGTGGTATGTATGGTGGTTAAAGTTAGTTACCATGCAGATATGTAAGATTGTATTTCTTTAAATTCTATAAAAGTTTTGAAGTTAACTTTTATTTCGGTAGGCCTCACTTAACGCGGGAGTTGCGTCCTGGAAAAATACCGTGTTAAATGAAATCGTGTGAAACGATACAAGAAACCAGTGCAAAAAAGGGGGTTACGTTCCATGATTTCAAAAAAAACACACAAAAATATTTTTTTTTTAGAATTTTATTTATCGAAATTGGAACCATACATAAAATGAACAAAGAAAAACACATAACATAAACCATAACTGCTTTTTGTTGGCAATATAAGCTTCGTAAAATGTTAAAAAAAAATACTTTTAAACTGAAGACAAGAACATCGCAGATCAATCTTTATCACTGCTTAAATAATCCATATGTGGCCTTTTTGGAAATGCATCAGTTGTTTTTTTTTTTTTTTTTTTTTTTTTTTTTTTTTTTTTTTTTTATAATTTACACGCGCTCAAGGGATTATGAATACCCTTTAAATGTTTCAACACAGCGCGGGCGTGAGGGTGAAGTTAAGGAAGAGAAAGAATTATAGGAAAGATGTGTGGCGCGATATTCGGAGACTGCAGGTGCTTGTTGTCTCGGATTTTATCTCCAGGGATGGCGGCTGAACTAATGCGGAGAAATTTCCGTGTCTTATTTATCGATGTCCCTTATAATTCGCATTAATTTTTTTATTCTTTGTCATATTTTATCGGTATACTAGTTTTAGTCAATCACATGTTGTTAGTTCTATGTCTAAACAGCATGTAATGAGTAAGCCAGCAACTCATTGTATGACATTTATTTTTTTTAGAATTGTTTTTTTTTAATGGAAAAATAAGAAGACATAGACTACCGCAGGGATCGAACCTGTGACCATGAGGTTGACAGGCGAACTCACAACTATCGCGCCACTGCCATCCCCAAAAAAATCTGAAATGCTGAAAAAAATCCGTAATTCCGCTTTAATACATACACTTATGGGGTTTTCGTTTGGTAATAAAACTCAATTTATTTTTTATTTAGGTCTGTCAAAAAACTTATTTTGACAATTTTTGCTTTCGATTGGCCAAAAAAATTGATTTATTTTTTGATTTTAAATAAATTTTGAAGATCTGGATTTTTCGACAGTTCTATCCCTCTTTTGCTAACACCAATATGCATCAAAATTAACAGCCATCAGTTTGACAAGGACTTGTTTGATAATAATTTGGTTGGTTGCAAGAAAGAACTAAAATAGTCTCCAAATTGGTCAATACATCATCTTTATTAAAATAGTTTTAGTTCAAATGGAAGCAGTTTTAAGTGAATTATTTCATTCGTCAAGCTCATTTTCGGACTTACAAACTTGAAATTAAAAACAACGTTAATATTTGCCAGCTGATACTTCTAGCTGGTTCCCAGAAACAAATATGCACCAATACTATAGCAAATAAAAATCAATCTGAAAACGTATTCGATTCCTTACGAAAAAAAATCAATTTATAGATCAAAATATAAATTTACCAAACGAAACCGCCATTGATAATGGGGAAGTCCCTATTTCAGTTCATTCATATTTTAAAAAAAACAGTACACACGAATATGAATAACTTGCATGCATTTGAAAACAAATATGCAAAACCTCTACAAACAACGTAAATGTAACATAAGAACAACAAAAAAGAGGTACGCGTTAAGCGAGGCCTACCTGTATTACAGTTTTGCATGGGCAGTGACCCGACGCCGACGGAAATGGGGCAAGATTCCTCAAAATCCGGAATGAATTCATGGGTTGTATTTGTTGGGTGACATTTTGTTTCGTTATTTGAGAACTGGTCAGAAATAAATAAAGAACACATTTCCTCTTTCCAATATCCCGTATTTAATTTGAAATCACTCTTATTAGATAGTTTTCAAACAAAAAATTAAGAACACAATTTCATAATATGGAGTGTTTCAAATAAGATGTAATACAAAATAGACCGTATATAGATCGGGACAAAATACAAAAAATATCTAACAGGAAATAGTGTCGTTTGCCCCAAGCACTCCAGGGAGTGTGATTTTCACAGGACTTCGTTTTAAATGGAAAACAAGTCATTGCAATGAATATTTTTTAACGCTTTCCCCTTGTATCAATAACGAGTACAATTTAACTTACTTACTTTTACTTTTGATGGCGTTCACAGCCCAGGATGGGATACGGCTTCAAACAACAGTAAAATTTAAACCGAAATATAATAACCAGATTGTAAAATAGCTTCTAGTTTTTGAGAAAATTGAAATTAAGAAAATACCAACTACTTTCCAAAAAAAAAAATCTAAGTCTTCATAATATTGAATCTTTAAGAAAAGACATATTACAATCTGTTTCCATTGTTCAAGTGAAATTTTATGGGAGCAAGGAATTTTGGAAGCCAGGCAAGTACCTTAAGCTTTTGTTTAATAATTATTTCAATAATTCATTTGTTTTAGATTTCAAAAGTATTATAGACTAAACAAGAGTTCTTTCAAGTATTTGTTGGATGTCCTCATCACGTCCTCTGAAACAAATAGAAAGCGTTTTGGAATCCCACCAATAATTAAATTGAGTGCTTGTTTCCGTTTCTTTGCTGAGGGTGGATATCAAACGGGGGTCGGAAACGAAAACAGTGTTGGTATGGCTCAATCTAGTTTCAGTTAGGTGTTAGCTGAAGTACTTAACGTTTTCGAGGAGCTACCATGTCCACAATGGATACAAATACCCAAAACTACCGCAGATAAAACAAAAATTGCGTTAGCTTTCTACAATAAACATAACTTTCCTGGAATTGTAGGTTGTGTTGACGGAACGCATGTTCGTATAATTGCTCCGCCTGAAAACAAACATCTATTCTATAATAAAAAAGGAACATATAGCCTTAATGTTAAGCTTGTTTGTGACAATGAATTAAGAATTCAGTACGTTGATGCTTCCCATCCAGGTGCGTGTCATGATGGAAGATAAGCTCACTTAGGGTGCATTTTGAGCAGGAGTATTTAAGTGGAACAAGAAATGCTTGGCTTCTTGGTGAGTTACTTATTTATAAAATAAAGGTATCAAGTAATATGTATCATGATGGATAATTAACTTTATAGACGACGCCGGATACCCATTGGAACCATGGCTTTTGACCCCCCATAGAACACCTGTCCCAGGGTCAAGAGAAAGCAAATTTAATGAGGTCCACACAAGCTCTCAGAACATTATTGAGCGCACGAATGGAGTGCTAAAAACAGGTGAGGATGTCTTCTTGGTGCAAGAGAGTTGCACTACTGCCCTGCGAAGGCGGCAAAAATTATTAATGTGTGCTGCGCATTGCCTAACATATGCATTTATTATAAAGCAGATCCCATAAGTGATGAATTTGTGTCTATTATACCTGAAGTTTCAGAAGTTCGTAATGAAATCGCATCACTAGAATGACCCGAGTATACAACAGCAGCGCAAAGAATTCGACAAAATATAGGAATTAATCTTTAACATTTTTTTAAGTTAAAACATGAAATATAATAAAACAAATTAATTTATTCAAAAGTAAAACATAAATAAAATATTAATAAACGTAATAAAAAAGCAAGTGAATTCATCGAGATTAAATTAATTAGTAAAAACATTCTAAGTGCATACTACTTGAAAAAATATTGCGACGAAAAAAAAATTAAATAAGGACCAAAATAAGGTACTATTAAAAACTTGTCTTCAGAAAGATTGCTCGGAAGGGTCCCTATTCCAACAATCGTTTTTTGAGATCTTCAATTTCTAGAACACGACGATTGTATTCTATTTTGTTCCCTATCTCCGCTTTCGTAGATCTTCCATATGTAAGTTGTGTCGTTTAATTTAATTTAGTTTGTCCTTTTTTAGGTTGAGTATTTTTGAAGTGTTCCGACGAATTTCCTTTGATGCTGCAACTAAACACTTGACGGCCTCAGAAAGCTCCTTTTGTATTACGAAGTTATCTTTGACTCCTCCGACTAGATCCCTCATAGTGTCACATAATTCCCTTTGAATCTACAATTCCTTTTCAAACGCTTCATAGGCAGTACTTTAATGTGCACTGATATTTGTTTGAGAACGATGATAAGATTTTTGAATCACATTCTTCGACATGACTTCTTCGTTTTCGCAGACATTTTCGATTTCAATTTCTGTAAGCTCGGTTTCATTAATAAAATCTACAGGCGAGGAAATTATCTCTTTTTCGGGTGGCTCTAAGTTTTCTTTATTTGCTATCCTTTTCGCAAAGGCGGCCAATCCAAATGTTGTTGCAGAAACACCTTCTACGGATTCTTTCATCCCCACCATATTGTATATGCACTCTTCGTATTCAGAAAATTTTTGTTCCCTGTTGGGTCCACCACCAGTCCCATTTATTGCTTTAAGGTTCTCAGACGCCTTTGATCTTACATATTTTTTTTGGTCACCCCACACCTAATTATGTATGTATGTACATAGGCAAGAAGTTAGTAAATAAATAAATGTAGATCTAGTAAGATTATAAATATTACTTTTTTCCATTCTGTTATTGTTCTGTTTGGTAGTCCAAAAGCATTCAGTTCACTCCCAGCCTTTTCCAAAGACAATTTTATTTCTTCCTTAGGTCGCTTTTGGAAACCACACGCAATATCCCGGTGTGCTTCCATCAAATTTAACAGCATTTGGAGATGGGTCTTGTTCGTTGTTTTTGACCTAAAAAATAATTGAAATTTTATTTATATTTTAGTTGCAAAAAGTAAAAAAACTTAAATTTTTTAATGAATTCTCCAGCAAATGTCTCGGGAACACACGAGCGTCAAATGGGAAATAATGTTTCTTTTTTTGACATTTGGAATGCCTACTTTTTTCCCCGAGTATTTCCCATATTCGAAGTTTGTTTAGAATAAGGGAAAGGGAAAAGGGAAACAAATCCCCGGCAGTTTTTTTTTAGTAATTACTTAAGGTGGCGCTACAGTCCGGGGTGGACCTTTTTTTTAGTAATAAAGGAGTAGGGAAAAGGGAAATATTTCCCTGGGAATTGTCATTTAGAATTGGGCTGATTATGTACATACGTAACTTTTTCAAACTGTGCTCTAAAAAAAAGACTTCAAATGGTCTTGCTGCCCTGAAGTCTTAATTGTTAAATAGTTTATAAATTGATTTTTTAATTTGTTTAGATAAATAAATAAATATTAAAATAAAAACATTTTGATACACAAATGTAAAACTGTGTACTATTGTAGTAAATGTAGTTAAGTCCTGTAATTTTTTCATGAAATTTGATGCATTCTTAATTTCCCAGCAGACTTTGAATACATAAAAAAAATGCTAGTTTTCAACTTTGTTTTGCTATTCCTTTGAGAAACAAGTTAAAATTAAATCACTTTAAAATCAAAATTTAATCAATACACCACCACCAACATCAAATCAAAAATAATATCACACAAATCCGCCATTAACCCCAGCTACTTTCCTATGCAAACACTAATGTACTTCCGCTAGAATGAAGTTTCAAAATTTGTTTTACCGGCGAAACATACATTTCCAAAAAAAAACTATAAAAAGTACCAAACACAAATATCTAGATATTTGCATATCAGAACTTATTATGAATATGATGTTTGATGTTGATAAACCCCAGGATGTGTAGTGTAGACTAAAAAAACATATTCATTTAAATACCTACATATCTCATTCACTATGGGTAGACGAACTAGAACAACATTTTCTAACCTTAACAGTATGTACTAGTGACAGATGTTTGCAGCTGCACATCACGATCAAATCACGAAAAATAAAATAGAAGCTACATAATTCGCCCACACTGTGTCTCTCTCTCTCTCTCTCTATGGATGCGTTTAAATAAAAAGCAATTTGCATTCGAAAACTTTATCCCTGTGCGAAATTTTGCATTTGAAAATTTATATGAATTTTTGTATGTTTTTTTTACCTGGTTTCGATATAAAAGTTAAATTCCATGTTCCATCTGTATTTTGTATTCAAAAGTTTTAAGTAATTTTGTCGGCTACTGATGCAGTAAGTTATAGTAGCTAACGAAGGTTATTAGATACTTATTTGAATTTCAAGTAAAATTGTAGTAAGAATGTGTTACGGTAGTTTTCCTTTGAATGTTTTGTTGGTTTAGTTTGAAGTGAACAAAAGTGTGAATGCACTTATGTAGAAGTAATATTTCATTTTATTTGTCTGGTCCTACCACTTAGATCACTTAATTTGAAACTCAGAATAGTTTTAATAATCCAAGTCAAGTATGTAGAGTAGGCTTTTTCAAAGATGAATGAAGTTATTTTTAATTTAGTAAAATTAACTTTATTTATGCAAAACATTTAACAATGGATTTATGTTCTACCACAAAAAAAAAAAAAAAACAATTAATATTAAAAAAAATAACAATTTTCACAAAAAATAACGAAAAACAAAAATACATTAAATGTGCCACCTCTCCCTGCAGAGTTCGAGAAATGCCGCACGATAAATTCATTGAACTTAAAGAATTAATTTGGCTGTGAAACATGTTTCTTTTGTTCTTTGCTCACGTTCACAGCTTAGGTTTAGGTTGCCCAAATTATACCGCGTACCAATATTTTTAATTAGTATTTTTTTGTATTTTTAAAATCATTTTAAATTTATATTTCGAAAACTGCTCATTAAATTTTTTTCAAAAATTATATTTGTATGTATTTATTGAATATCTATGAATTGACGTTTTTGAATTTTTTTTGAAAAATGTTTTCAAAAAGTTTTAAAAAAATTTAAAAAAAAAATTTTTTTTTTCCTCAAAAACCGCTCCACAGATTTCTTAATTTTTTCTCATAGGTTCAAATTTATCTAACAAATAAAATGGCGTACTTTTTTTTGAGCTTAAATTAGTTTAAGTATTTATTTCAGAATTTTGAATTATTTTTTCTTTGGTTTAGCCGATTTAATATTTTGTTTTTAAGTTTATATTATAATATTTAAGACTGTCATACAATTTTTTTTTAGAAAAAAATTAAAGATATTTTGTATATATAAAAAATGAAGTAAAAAACTGCTTAAAATATATATTTAGATTTTTAACAGAAATCTTTTGCATTCGATGTGATCGAACATAAGAGCAAGTTCGTGCGATCCAGTCGTGCATTGTATTTTCAATGAAACTGGGAGAAGATAAAGCCTCAACTGCCTACGTCTTGAAAAAATCGACACTGGCGTTTTAGGTAGTGTTGAAAATGCTTGCAGTAATTTTGTTGGCGTTGGGTTTTCGAAAGATGATAAAGTGTGTATTTCATTTTCAGAATGATTGCAAGCATGCGATCCATTCCTGGTGGTTGTAATTACTGGTTCCAAGATTGTTTCATGACATGAAACGGTATTTTCAGAAGAAAGAGGTTTAATTAAAAATTTCCATTTTTTAATCGTCTCGATTCGTGTTCTAGCTGGTACGCCCAATAGTTGTTCTGCTTTTCGGAGAGACATTCCATTACCAATGATTTTTTCATTCCACCACTCTAACGGGTTTGATACCACACATCAAAACTTAAGAAAAAAATTAAAAAAAATAAAAATACATACACGAATTCTTATAATAATTACTTATTATATAAAATAATTTCCCTTGGAAAAATACGCGATAACTTACTTCTGCATACAATTTTTGTAACAAGCTGATAAATTTCCGTAGTGAGTAAGGGAGAGTAAAATAAAACAAACTAGATGTATGAGTTTGATTGAATGCGGCATCTATCCTGACAATTACCCTAAGTAGTTTTGAAAAGGCAGCGTTTTGTGTATAAAACTTAAAATAATTGTTATTATTTTTCTTTTGAAATTTTTTTAACTGTTATATTCAAAATGATTAAGGACTAAATACTTTATTTTGTTAATTCTTTGCGAGGTTTAAATAAGTTTTTAAAAACCATCTCCGATACAAACTAAATTTTCTAAAAAATTGCATGTAAAACACTTCATTATTTTCTTAAAAAATACATTTTTTTTTTACCCACCCTATCGTTGATTTATTTTGTTCTTGCATAGTTTAATGTCAAGTACAAAATTTGTCTATTTTATGGACATCGAACAAAGAGCAAAAAAGTTCATCATCGAACTCCGGATTTTAGTATAACTTAACATTGCGATGATAGAGAACATCAAAAAAGTCCCATATTTCCGTCGGTATGTCTGTCTTTCTGTCTGTGTTTACACAAATCTACAGCCTAAGCTGTCCAAGCGATTTTCTTCAAACTTTGTACTTAAGCGTTTTAGGTGATTGTCTCAAATAGATTTTTGAATCGTTGTGTAATCCCAACAATAACGGTTTTTGCCATGTATTTTTTTCTTCCATCTTATTCATCTCGAAAACCACTCTAACGAGTTTGATACAAAATAAAATGCACGACTGCATCGTACGAACTTGCTCTTGCAGCTAACACCTTAAGTTAAGGTAGTCTAGTTATATTATGCAGGCTTAAGCCCGATGTAGGTAAGATTACTTTATTTTTAATATAATGAATTGTGGAATACATGATTAAAGGAATGGTTACATATTATGTGCCTACCTACAAATGTATATTTAAATGGATTTTAATTATGAAAATTAGGAAGGTATTATGTACCTACCTATATATATTGAATCTAGGTATGGAAATATGTACATACAAATGTATATAATGAAAGTAAATGGTGTATAGGTAAATGAAAATTGTTTTTTAAACTTATAAAAACCACCAAAACCATTAAAGTGATGATTTTTACAAAAAAAAAAACAAGAACACCATAAGTTGCCTCGGATCAATAAAAATTTTATAAAAAAGTATCCCTGAAATTGTTATGAGTATACATGTGATTATAAAATTTAAAATTATTTTTTTAATTAGTTCTATTGATTTTTCAAAAAAAATTCAAAAATCAATTTTAATTAGAAAAAAAAGTTATACAAAATGTTGGTATGCAGAATTAGTTTGGCCATCTAGATATTCTCAGATCTAAAATTTGACAGAAATCCAATGCACAGTTACCGAGAAAGACAACAATTTAAAAAAAGCGTTATATGAAAAGTACCGTTAATAGACTTTTGCTATAAACTTGGTTCAGATTAAATGTTAGCTAGTAGCAACAAAAAAATTCTCAAAAATTTTTAACAAAATCGTTTGAGCCGTTTTCGAGAAAAATAAGGTTTTCCTTAACGGCTATATAGCAGGTATCGTTATTTTTAAGCCTGAAAATAAAATTTCAATTTCCCCTGTGAAGAATGCCAAAAGAATGACACATACCAAATTTGAAGGTAATCGCTTAAGCCGTTTAGGCTGCAGCTCGTTATACATACAGACGGACAGACTGATCGTAATGTCATGTTTGATTGTTAAAATTGCTTTTTTTTACGATATGGTACCTATAATCACAAATAAAAAGTATGTGCACTAATTTAGGTAGTCTATACTTTGGTCCAACATTTTTTTTTACACATTTTGTTACTACGGTACCTGTCGTACAATCATTTTTTATAAATTCGACTTTCTCATTATTTCTATACGGTCAAAATTTGTATATAGGATAGTGTTGCAATTTCTAAATAATACTGCATATCAACATTTAGAAAAATATTTCGGATTTTAGAGAAAAAAAAAATATTTTTTTTTTTTGAAAATTCAAAATTTTGAAAACGGGTGCAAGATTTGTTTGTTAATTATGTTTTTAAATTTAAGAAAAATTATAAATTTATAAAAAAAAATTAAAGAATATTCTGTCATCACTGGAAAACAGATTGTCGATTTTCACTTTTTTGGATTTGAGATATTTTATTAGGTCAAGTTAGGCCCCCAATATGGAGCAAAATCCCAGATTCCAATAAATTACGTCTTTAGTACATTTGCTTAAAAACAGATGGAAGTATATTTACTTATTATGCTTTGACATTCAATAAAAAAATATATATTTTTTCCACAATCCAAAAAAAAAGTATTTTTGCAGTATTATTTTAGGATTCGAACGACTTGCTATATGTATAAAAAATTTGTCCAAAATCCTTGGAACCGTTTTTGAGAAAGTCGAAAATCAAAAAAATTGTTGTACGGCTAATAACAAAATATACGTAAAGTAGTACACCATATTTTTTTTATTAAAATGGTTAGAGCCGTTTTCGAGAGCATTAAGAGACAGAAAAAATTGTATGGCAAGCATCGTTATTTCTGGGGTTAAAAAAACAGATTCAAAAATCTATTTGAGACAATCACCTAAGTCGCTTAAGTACCAAGTTTGTAGAAAATCGCTTCAGCTGAGACCAATTTGTTTGGTGTTCTTTATCATCAGAATGTCAAGTTTGATTAAAATCTCGAGTTAGAATTTTTTCCAAATGCAAAACTTGCTCTATATGCTATAGTAAATAATATCGCAAGTAATGATTTTCGGTTGTTTGTTCAGAGTTACCCTTTTCAAATCCTGTTTATCCAAAAATTTTCGATTGGCTGTTCCGCGTAAAGTTTTCTTATTATTTTTCTGTTCTCGATTGCATAAGGGAGGATGTTGATAAATTGTCATTCATCGTCATTTGTGAACACAACATTTTTCGAATTTGATTGGAATCGAAACGGAGTTGAATACTCCAATGGAAAACGACTTAAAATTCTATTAAATTTGTTTCGCAATTTCAATTGCGTTTAAGGTATTTGTGAAGGTGAAGTGGAATCAATTGTGATTTCCATAAAATTTAAAAATTTTCACTTTCGAAAAACTGAACAGTGAAAAGTGAGGTTATCTAATTGCTTTTTCAATCCGGTGCAATTGGATTTATTCAATTTGTGATCCAGTGGTGGTTTTACTAAATTTTTTGATTTAAACGAAACCAATCGATATTTCGAATGCTAATTGTTTTGAATTTCGCCATTCATATTTTTTTTAATTCTTTGGATGTTCGGAACTTTCCGACAAACAATTTAAAAATAAACGTCAGCACATTTAAAATTTTGTTGCACAACCTCAATATAACAGAAAGCGTATGCTTTTGATTGTGAAGAATATAAAATCAAATGTCATTCAAGCCACGATTTTAGACGAAAATTCAAAATGGCGTCTTTCCGCGAATTCCGTTTATTATTCCGAACAATTCGTATTTAAGCATCTTTAATTTTCTGTTCACCCCAATTTCGTTATGATAAATAATAATATGGAAGGACAATAGTTAGATACTTGTGAAATGAATCTTGAATTCCAATGTGATAATGTTAATTGCATGTTGGGTGCTCGGCAAACCGCCGAGCCTGAGAATATAACGAAAATTGTTATGCACTTTCGTGAAAAGACGAAAGGTTTGATTGAAACATATCGACATTGTTAATTTAAATTCTTTTTAATAAAAAATGCGCATTAAAATCACCCAAATAACTAAACTTGTTGATATATTTTCTGTCTCATATTTTAATTTTAAATCCGTACATCATTCTAAATGTTTGAGATACATTTAATATTTTTTTTTATTTATTTAGTATTAAAGCTTATTGAAATACGACACACAAATAACTTAAAGAAAAGAACATTTTAAGGATTTGCAAGAAAAAACGAACACCCAAGGGTGATGGCATGTGAGGTCGGCCACCTCTTGTAATCGGCCACTTCGTTGTAAAGTGCACGAAAATAGGAAAAGTTTTCGTTTAACCTCCCGGCAAAAAATATTTTCCAAAAGGCTAACAATTTTTCTTCCACGTTGCAAAATTTCATGCCATTGGTTTACTGTTTTTTTTTTTTTTTTTTTTTTTAATTTTTTTAATTTAACTATATGCCTGTATATGTTTTAAACGTTAAATGCAACCTGAATTGCACGGCACTAGTTTGGCACAGTGGATTTGAGAACCAGGTATTGACTGTCTCATTTCAACCCATGAGAGGCATCCAATTAAAATTGGAGGTATGGAAAAAAATGCGCCTAGTGTGGGTATCGAACCCACACGTCTAAGTTACCAATCAAGCACTTTATCCACTGCGCCATTGCCCCCACTTCTTGTAAAAAATGCATGTTTGGCTCAAGTTTTCGCTTTCGTTTGAAATGTATCTTTTCGATAAAAAAAATGGTTGGAGGAGATTTTTAAAAAGTGAATCGCCAAACTATCGAATGTAGACGAATTTTGTGATTGTTTTTTATTTATTTATAGCTTATATTTGTTGTTTTTGGCTATAAAACTTACAAAATATTGTTTGGGCCGGCTTTAAGAAGCAATTTTTTTCAATTCTCCCGAGCTCGCCCCCGCGTAAGAAGAATTCACTGCACTCGCCATTATTATACCTAATTGCTCTTGTAAGACACTTATTAAAGAATTTCGCAATTTATAAATAAAACGTATACATGTACAATGTCTAAAAAAAATGATCATGGATAGGTCATACAAATTTCGAAAATTTGTTTAATATGTTGTTATAAAGAACTTTAAAAATGGAAACAACGAAGAGCCAAAGAATTTTATAACTACACGAAAGAGGCACTTTCTTAATTACTGAACAAAATTAGATAAACATTTTAAATTGAAATAAGCAATTCGAGAGTTCGGGTTTCCTAGAAGTAATCTACAAGACCGAAATAATAATAATAAATTATAATACAAATTTATTCTAATACAGACCTTAATGCGACCAAGGAATGCAAATTTTTTCAAGTGGTCCATAGACCTTTGACAAATGTGAACTCTCACAAACATCATCAGGTTTATAAAAACGGTCCAAACATTTTAAAAGAGAATTTCAAAAACCCATTCTAAGATGGAAGACTTGCTACTATGAGCTCTTCAAACATCTTCGAAGTTGTCAATACAAACGACAGTGACGAAGTAGTTCCATTTTCCCTATAATCTAAACGCGGTCAAGGGATTTTACTACCCTTTAAATGTTTCAACACAGCGCGGGCGTTGGGTTAGGAAGAGAAGGAAGGATAGGAAAGATGTGTGGCGCGATGTTCTGAGATTGGAGGTGGTTGTTGTCTCAGATTTTATCTCCAGGGATGGCGGCTGGACTAATGCAGAGAAATTTCCGTATCTTATTTATCTATGTCCTTTAAAATTCGCTTTATTTTTTTCATTCATTGTCATATTTATCGGTACACTAGTCTTAATCAATCGCATGTTGTTAGTTCTATGCCTAAGCAGCATGTAATGAGTAAGCCAGCAACTCGTATGACATTTATTTTTAGAATTGGTTTTTAATGGAAAAATAAGAGGACATAGACTACGGCAGGGATCGAACCTGTGACCATGAGGTTGACAGGCGTACAAACAACTATAGCGCCGCGGCCACCCTGGAGCTAAAATAGTATTTAGGAAAAATAGATGCCTCGAAGACGTTTTGGGAGACTCTTCATGTATTTTGATAATGTCAACGAAACATCCTTCTGCCTGTTTTCGAAATAAGGCATTGGCTTAGTTCCCAAATAATACAACAAATTGCATAATGATTCATTAGGAAAAATAGGCTAACTACTCTGTATTCAGTGCAAATAAAACCATTTGGTTCAACTAGTGTTCCTTCCTCTAGCGGCCTCGTCACTATGTCAAAACTATGCCCGGCAAGTAGGTTTTAGGTAGGTCAGAAAGTGGCCAGATGCGATCGAAAACGGCTTTTATTATTAATTTAATATCAAAAGGTCAATAATGTTTCTGGTCGGTGTACTCAACAAACGCATTTTCCATGGACCTAAGTGATTTTAGAAGTAATAATTTTATTATTTTGTGTACACCGTCCAACCACTGACCGCCCACATTACATTACTATATATGCTATACCATAGAAATGGCCAAACATTTCAGAAACAAGAAAACATATTAAGAAAACCAAACTTGTTCATAAGTATAAAATACAAAAATAAGTTGCTTTTTTTGTTGTTTTATCTAAAGCAATGTTTAATAACATTTGCCTGAAATATGTAAATATTTATTACATGTTAAAAAAAACTAAGTAGCTTCATATATTCCTGTTTATATTCCTTATAATTAGTGCCGTGCAATTCACGTTGCATTTAAAAAGACCTTAGGTCTTAAAGGCATGTAGTTAATATTATTAATATTATTATAATTATTATTATTATTATTATTATTATTATTATTATTATTATTATTATTATTATTATTATTATTATTATTATTATTATTATTATTATTATTATTATTATTAGTTTTTTTATTTTAATATATATTAAATGTATTTTTTCCTATTAATTAACTTTTGTAAAAAAAAGTCTATGTCTTTGTACCTAATTGGAAATGGCGTTCATATACCAAATAAAATCTACCATCACATTTTTTTATTTAACTGAACTGCTGATATAAATATTAAAATGATTTCTGGATACCTACATTCTATAAAATTGGAAATAGACACATATTTAGTATGAAAATATAAAATTTTATATTGAGGCCGACTACTGGAAACTCATGTGGCGGCCTGTGGAGTTTAGGGGCCGACTTCATAAGAATCACACTTTCATTTAATTTTTTTTTTTGAAATAGTTCGTTTTTTATGGCAAATTGACTGAAAAAAAAACAAGAATTTCGAAATTTAGACATTCCAAAAAATCAGATAAACTAAATTTTATATCAAAAACTCGAACAACTGAATTTTAAGGGACAGTCAAACGTAAAAAAAGTTAGGTGGCCGACCACTGGCTCCACAATCCTACATGTAAAATTTAATATAAGACCTATCGTGATTGACAAGGCCGAAGTTTAATATATTTTTTTTGAAAAATTCACTTATCAAAAACTCATTCATCCTCATCTCTATTATAAGAAATGGTTTTACAGTGTGTGTAAAGTAAAATTCATCACACCACTATCGAAATTAAGGACATAAAATGATATAAAGTTAATGGTGCTGTGGAGAAGAAACGAAAGAAGTGTAAGTGGGTAATTCTACATTTCATTCTAGATTATATACCAGAATCTTAACTACGAGTGGTTGATGATGGTAGATAGCATATTACTTACACGAAAGTCCTTACCGCACCTACAGCTGATCAAAAAGTATGGCGAGCAAAAGACAAAATACCGTTGAAAGGAAGATTTGTCTTCTTTTTTTTCTTCTGTTTCTTCTTCTTATTAAACCATATCAAGGATAGAAATCTGTATTTTCTCTCTCAATTTCCGAGAAAGTAAGTAACTACATGGAAGTTTAATTTTTGGAAGTACTTTGGTGTAACATGCAATCTAAGATAGTTAATCTCGGGAGTGTAATAAAAATGATGATAGCATTTGCTTTTCTGATGTTGATAGATACAAGGTTGTCACACTTGGTTTTTTTGTTCATTCGTTTACTTAATGATGAAGTGTGCGTCGTCGACGACTTGCTTTAGATTTTCTCTGATTTCAAATAATAGATATCCAGATTGAGAAAATATACTTCTTTTACCTTTTAATCTAATTATTATTTATGAGATTTCAGCACAGATATTACGTACATATGTCTTGTTGCAAAAAAGCAAGAATTTAATACGCAATATTGTAATATGATTTAGTAAGGGATATACAAGTTTATTTGCAGTGAAATATGATGGTAGGTTTTGCAGCAAAAAATTTGCTTAAGGATATTTTAGTAGAGCGAAAAATTTACCAAATAATTCCTTGTAAAATTAAGAATATTACCTGGAACCTTCGAAATTTACACTCAATACCTCTTTCGTTATTAATTTATGTTCAATTGGAAATCTTTGTTTAATGTGATTATTTAAGAATGTTTTCTTTTTTTTTTGATTTTAAGTTCCCTATAGTTTAAAATTAGACGTCCTACGTGCCTTCTGATTTAACACAGTATACTATGGGGCCAACATTTGTAACGAGAACTCATTATTTTACCATAAAAGCTGTGTTGGGTATTTTCGACTACATACCGGCGAGATTAAAAGGATAAAGGTTTTCGAATTGTTAACATTCTATTTGTTCGTGTGTTTCCTCAATTTTTTTTAAATTTAAATAAACAAACTTTAAAAGTACACAAGCAAATTATTAAAAAAAATATCTTAGAATTTGCAAGCATTATTTTCAGAAAATTGTTCAGCTCACATTGAAAAGGTCAAGTTTTGATAACGAAATGAAAAATAAAAAGATTTATGTTACAAAAAGCGATGGAAAAATTAAATAAATTAAATGCTTGGAAGCTTATATAAAATAATATTTTTTTTACATGTTTGTAAAGGGTGTTTTTTTGAATAGAGGTATAGGACTATAAAATGAAATAAACACCAATAGATTATATTCATTGCTATAAAAATGACATTTGAAATATAATTCTTTGCAATTCTTATTTTATTACCGGTGCTGGCTCGGATGCTGGCCAATCTCAGTTCCAATTTTTGATTGAGCGTCACAATGTAAATATACATATATTGGCAAGAGTGCCGCTAATGTTGTTTTCCAAGTCATCAATTGTCTCTGGCTTATTGGTGTAGACTAGCGAAATATTCGGACAAAAAATAATATTTTGTAAGCCAACTCACAAATCCAAAACGAGAAATTTTGCGCTCACCAAAGGTTTCCTTCAACAAATCAATTGTGGAAGGCGCTATGTGACATAATATAACGTGTCGTCTGGTTGAAACTACTGCTTCACCACATCAACTCGATTAAATTTAGTAAAAAAATAAAATATACGACTTAATCGCACGTACTTGCTCCTATGTTCGATCACATTATAATTATGCAAAAATTTCTTAATTTTTATTAAGGCTGTAGCTATATTTACAAATAAAAATTCTTAAATTTTTTCTAAAAAAAATTGGTAAGAACATTTTAAATATTTAATAATATAAATTCAAAAACAAAATTTCAGAAAAAATCGTCCCCGGTTTTCGAAATATTGAATTTTCAAAAAAAAAAGTATTTTTTTTTTCAAAATCCAAAAGAACTATTTTTCGAAAATTTTGAAATGCAGTAATTTTTTGAATTCGAAGGATTTCCGGTTTAAAATGTTTGATTTAAATCCGTTGAGCCGTTTATGAGAAAGTCGAAAATCAATAAAATGCTTGTATGGCAGGTACCGTTAATAACAAAATATTTACACAAAATTGTTGGCAAAAATGTAAACCATACCCAAAGTAGTACACACATTAATTTTATCAAAATCGTTAGAGCCGCTTTCGAGGTAATTAATATAGTAAAAAAAAAATTGTATGGCAAGTACCGTTATTTTTAGGGCTAAAACAACGAATCAAAAATCTGTTTTGGACAATCACCTAAAGCACCCAAGCACAAAGTTTGAACAAAATCGGTTCATCGGTTTAGGCTGTAGATTGTTCTACAGACAGACAGATGGAATTGCGGGACCCACTTTTTTGGTGTTCTCTATCATCGTAATGTCAACTTTGATTAAAATCTCGAGATCTTTTTTTTTTCCAAATGCAAAACTTGCCTTATAGTACCTATATCGCAAGTAAAAATGACTGGCATTTAAAATACTGCTGCCAACTAGAAGTTGTATATCTCTGAACAAAAAAAAATCCAACTCGAGATTTTGATCCAGCTCGGCATTTGGATCACAGTGAACATGAAAAAAGTGAGTCTCTCAAGTCTGTCTGCCACCCTGTCGTATGGTCGCAACTTGGCCAATCAAAATTTTAACCAAAATAATATTGTTAAGGGTACCTGCCATATAACAATTTTTGTATGTTCGACTTTCTTATTAACGGCTCTACCGATTTCGGTCATTTTTTTTTAAAAAGCGTTCCTTGAAATTCTTATTTAAATTTTAGAAAAAATTATTTTGTATTTTTGAAAAAAAAGTAGTTTTTTAACAAAATTCGACATTTCCATAATTGGAATACTGTCAACGTTTAAAAAAAAAAGAAAAATTTATATAAAAAATATGAATTTTTAAGATGAAAAATAAAATAAAATTTAATAGATATTTAATTAAAAATCTGGCTTTAGTAATATCCAGCTTCTGCCATGCCCACTCTATTTTTTTCCATTTGGCCTTGGAAAACTGTTCAGTGATTGGAATGAATTTTCACATTTTGTTTTCATAAACTAGAAAAAAATTAAATTCGTAATTTATTAAAATGCTTCTACTGCCACACCTACTTTAGGAATTTCTTGGTATCTTTGGAAATTCCATCATAAGGATATGAAGTTTGGTATGTAAATAAGATAAGGTAGATTTTATTCAGGGTTGTAGACATGGATTGTCCACGAAAGTTGATTTATATAAGCGCACCTTTTCAATTTTTTTGAAATTTTGTATCCAACTGATACCGAACATTGGTTCTAATAAGACGTTTCTGATCTTCAAGGTTACCCTTAAACATAGAACAAATTTTAGGCTTTATTTGAAATGAGAAATAAGAGGTGCTATCAATTTGGATTTGATTGTTTACGAATACAAAAATTAATGCAAAATTCTTAGTTTTGAAATTTTTTTTCCCGTGCGTAGGTGTAAAACCTGCACGAAAAACGCATGCTCATAGGAGTGTGAGATTCTTACTGCACTAAAAACACCTCCCCCTCCCGATTGCAATTAAGTTGAAACTTTTCAAGCAATTTATTTTTAACGAATTTGATTAAAGTTTTGCAGGTAACTATCCGGTGATAGTTCCTGCTTATACCGCGATTTTAAGGCGCACTCTCGTTTAGTGCACCAGATCAGAGGGCTTAGGCCTTCGCAGGCGGCGGCGTACTAAATTCGTCTCATCGATAATTTCGATTATAGTACTATTACAGTGTTGTAATAGCCGTTTTCTATGATTTCGGTCAACATTTCTTATTTCATCGCGAACCGTGGGAATCCCGAGATCTCTGCGGAGATCTACGTTTCTAATGTACCAAGGTGCGTTTACAAACGATCTTAGGAGATTATTTTCAAATGTTTGTAATGAATTTAAATTAGAATCTCGGGTTCAAGCCCAGAGTTGTATACCGTAAGTGCAGACAGGCTTAAGCACCTGCCTGTACAAAATTAGCTTGTTTTCGATACTGAGCTTAGAGTGTTTCCCGAGTTTATTATTTAACTCTTCGCATTTCCTTTTAACATGCGGTTTCCATTTTAATTTCGCGTCTATTCGAGATATTTTTCTTCATTAGCAAACGGAACTTGAACCGTATTAACAAATACCGGTAACTTATTAATTTTCTTATACGTAAAATCTACATGGACTGATTTTACTTCGTTAAACGATATCCGCCATATTTTTGTCCATTCATTGACATTATTCAGAGCTTTTTGTAATTTAGTCGTAGCATAATTTATCTTTTGGCCCACTGCTAATATTGCAGTGTCGTGGCTTTGATAGTGTCTTCTGTTTGAGAGGTATATCACGTGTAAATAATAGGTACAATATTGGAGCTAGAACACTTCCTTGTGGTACCCCAGCCACTATTTCTTTGAGATCTGAGTAATCGTTTCCATGTCTTACTCTAAAAATTCTATTCTCTAGATATGCTTTTAGAAGCGTATAAAGTGCTTCAGGCAGAATTTGTCTTAATTTAAAATTTAGGCCTTCGTCCCACACCTTATCAAAAGCTTGCGACACCACTAGGAAGACCACCCAACAAATTTTGTTTTCTTCAAGAGTTTTCTCAATGAGGTCAGTGATCCTATGCACTTGGTCTATTGTCGAATGCTTGCTTCTAAATCCGAACTGATGTTTAGGTATTAGGCGATTTTCTTGTCTTATTGGCTGCAGCGCAGAAATAATATTATAACGGGCAGAAGCGAAACGGGTCTATAAGATTTCTGATCATGTAATGGTTTTCCTGGTTTGAGAACCATTATAACTTCCGCAACCTTCCATTGGCTCGAAACGTATTCTAGCCTTAAAGTGGCATTTATTATATAAAGAAGATTAATTAGCCCTTTGCGAGGAAGCATTTTGAGAAGTTCGGCCGTAATGAGGTAATATCCCCGAGCTTTCTTATACTTAAGCTTACTTATTTCTCTACTTAATTCGGCAAGGCTAACATTTCTTGTTATGAAATTTTCGCTTGAGTTAGAACATATATTTAAATTTTCGTTGGGTAATCCGCGAAAACGTTTGCTTTCTCTTTGTCGCTTTTTGCCCATTCGTTTTGATCATTCTTAATCGGATGCGCTGGGAACTTTGGTTTCTTCGTTACTTTGACAGCTTTCCACAGTTAGTAGTTGTCTTGTTTTCCTGCTGTCAAGCTTTCAAGATAATTTCCAACTTCAGAATTTTTGAATTCTGCTATCATCTCTTTTAGTAAATTACACAAGCGATTTAAATTTAACTTGTGTTGAGGAGCTTGCCATTTCCTACTTGGTTTTCGTTTCTCTTTTACTAAGTCTTTTATTTCCTGTGGATGCTTTATCCTATATCTTTCTTAAAACCTTTCCAGTTGGTTTTCCCATTGGTTAGCCTGGGTTGTTGTTCATTGTTAAGAAGATTTTCGCTCAAAGTGAGAATATTAGCAGAATGATCTGAGAAAATATCAAAGCTTTATCTTATGTTAATTTTATTTGAGGGTATTCCTTTGACCACAAAGAAATCAATGCAATCAACAATTTTCGATGGATCGAATGAAAATCGCAATTATTGAAAAATATTTTGAAAAATGACATTCGTTTTTTTTTAAGGATTAACCATCATACTCAACATTTTTTTTTATCATCTACTCCCAGTATATATTGTCAGCTTTTGTATTACGTATCAACAATTGAGATGATGAACTGCATCGGACTTCACACCGTGAAAAATGTATCTACTATTAAGGTCTGATCTATTTTAAATATCAATTCAATTTCCATTAACATTTGCTATAACAATTTAAAAAAAAAAATTATTAAATCCGCTCTTCCCAATAAATCTCCTTAAGCTTCAATTGTCCTATCGAATCAATATTCTCAAACTAAATGGAAAAAAATAACAATAAAACGAAAACTAAATTTAATTGAAAAGATTTTGTATATATCCTTCAAATGGGATACTATACACTTTGGAAAAATCTACTCTTGATCCTTTAAAACACTTTTGCCATGATAATAAATTCTATTGTTTAGCAGATAGATGGGAAAGTGAGAATATATAGATGGTGAATAATGTAAAAGATTTTACAAAAAAAAGGATAAAGTTGCAAATAGGAAAATGTAAATAAGCCTTTTTGTAAAGCCAGGTAAATAATTTGGGGCTATATCGTCAAACAAATTGTAACGAAAATAAATCGTTTGTAGTTCGGTTCATCAATATATGCCACAAATTACATATAGATATACATGCAAACATATGAATGTTCATCTGCAAACCCACATTTAACAGAAATTACTTAGAATTCAATTGTTCGGAAATGTGTATGGTGGTGCAGAAAACGAACGAAACCTTCAGTGAGAAATAATTTGAATGTTTGAATTTAATTTACAACCAGCGTTGCCGATGTTATACGATTTTTCTTTTTAACAGAGACATTTTTTCATGGCATGGGATTGGAAAATTTGTTTCCGATTTATTCAGGAATAAGGGACATTTATGGATTTCTAAAAAAAAAAATCAACCGAGATAACAATCAAACCAAAAGATGAATAACGATGATAGAAAACAGGAAAAAGTTGATATCTAAGTTATAAATCAGTAAGTCGAAACTTTCTTTAGACCACCTTCTTACGGTAAAATTTATCGAGACAAAAACTATTCTCTTCATATTTCGAATCCTTGTTCCCGCAGTTTTAACCTTCATTTTTTGTCTACAGGGCATTCCTTCGATTTACTGGATGGACCATGGACCATTAGCCAGGCACTTTGTCTCAGTATATTTATGAAACAAAAATCGAGCGCCAGTTACCGCTTTAAGTGGAAGATCGCAATGATCACCTAACTTCATGACCAACAACCGGGTGGTCTCTTTGAAACCAAATCCACAAAAAAAGAAATGCGGTTGACATTTGGTTCGCTTGATGTTACTGGTTTTGAGAATGGCTTAGTGTCCGATATAATTTTAGCCTTATTATTGTAAAAGATGAAACGTCATCAATGTGTCCATATTCTCCCCAAAATCTAACAAAAACTCACCGAAAGTATGCTATTTTTTTTATCGCGAGTAGAACATAAATTCCAATTTACCTTTCCGCATTTTAAGTTACTAGTTATTGGTCTTCTCTTTTTTTTGTCGCTTGAGTTCTCTTTTTACTTTCGGGTTCTGTCTGTTTGTATGTATAGATACCTACAGCCCAAACGGGTGGGCCGAATTGCTTCAAATTTTTAGCTCAAAAAATAACGGTACCTGTCATATAACCGTTACGTTCAAACCTATTTTTCACGGAAACGGCTCTAACGAATTTGATAAAAAAAAAATCAGTGCAGATTTTTAACTACGACAGATCATATGGTTGAATCAAAATTTAGAAAAATGTCTAAGAACGGTACTTTCCATAGGACCGTTTTTTTTTTGCTTTCGACTATCTCATAAATGGCTTAACCGATTCTTTCGAAATTTCACACGTATATAGGTTTAGGTTGCCCAAATTATACCACGTACCAATATTTTTAAAAACATTTTTAAGAGAAAAAAAAATGTATTTATATTTTGAAAACTGCTCATTAAATTTTTTTCAAAAATTATAGTTATATGTATTTTCTGAGTACCTATGAGTTGGCGTTTTTGTATTTTTTTTAATTATTTTTAAAATATATTTTAATTTTTAATAGAAATCTTTTGCATATGGTGTGATCAAACATAAGAGCAAATTCGTGCGATCCAATCGTCCATTTTATTTTTAATTCGATTAGTTTTTGTTTCGTTTGCTTTCTCCTGAAATTACAGGACTCGCAACCCCGCTATTACAATCCGCTCATGTTCTTTCGGGACAAAAGGATAACGGTTCATCTTTCTTTTTCTTCTGAATCTAAAATTTGTAAATTCAATTTAACAGATCTTGGGTATTAGCCTCCCTTTTGCAAGGTTTCCCAAACAAAATAATAAATAATCATTGTTCGAAATTGTAATTTCACTTTTTATTTCAAAAATCTTTCCACCGTCGGTTTCGATTCGGAGGTTTGTAATTTCCTTATATTCAAAAAAAATCAGATTTTCAGGTAATACGTCCCTGTGGCAATTAAAATTCTTCGCGATCAATTAAATTGATCAATAAAAACATTTTATCATCATATCAAATTAATTGGTATTACCTTAGGTTCGAACTAGCCTTGGTGATATCATTCCAAGTCATACTTGTTACACTTCGAATTCGAACATATCGTTCTTCTCTTTTGTTTGATTTGACGAACGTCAAACACAAAAATCCTAACTCTTGCTGGTTTTATTTTTTTTTGCCGGTCGCGTTTGTTGTCTTAATTAATTAAATATATTCTGTATAAATTTGTTCGGTTCGCGTCGGGAAAAGTGTAAGAACCTAAAGCAAACATAAATTAGTTGCCGTTTTTTTTTTATTAATTTTAACAAAATCAAATTGTTGCATATTTTGAGTGAAAGTGAAATATGAATGTTCATTTTAATTTGGATTTAAGGTTACTTTTTTCTAAATCAATCTTTAAAGACAAGATACGTCAGTCAAACAACGTATTCTAAAGACTTTGTGAAACAACGCGTGCACTGGTCTGCTAGTCATTGAATATTTTTGTATCAGGTAGATATCAGACTTGAATGGTGCGATACAATTGTCTTCTCCATCAAAGAAGGAAGGTTATTTTTGCAATTATTGTTCATAAGGAAACCTGATGCTTGACTTTATCAAGCGCTTTAGAAATACGAAGTGCAATAATTTCGGTGTGAACAAAGTGTTAAAAATATTGGTTCAACTTTTCGGTTATATATACTCCCATCCCGGTACTGAAATTATTTTAAACTAGCCATCCCCCAATTTGTGTTGAAAAGGATTTTTTCCACGCAAAGTGGTGTCCCTTTCATGCTCTGCCCAGTGAAAAATCAAGAACTTAACTTCCCGTCAAATTTATTTATAAATTAAATCAGTATAAGGAAATCCTAGATAAGACCAACTTATGCACTTAACCTGTTACACATATTTACATCATCTACACATCCAACACACAAGCATCTCTACCAAAAGGCAACATTTTACAGTCAAAGACAAAACTGACGGAAAAAAGGATTACGTAATTCACTTCACATAAATTGTAAAGATCCTTCCCTTCATCGGGAATGAACCCTTCGTGTTCGCGGATAGAAACAACTCAAGAATAAGAAATCTGTTGGGGGTTTTTAAAAAGAAAAAGAAAATTATTTTATAGCGTAACTTAACTTCCACAATGGAACAAGAACAAAAAAAAACTTAATATCCCTTCTAGTCCTTTTCCTCTATTCTAGTGTGAAATGAAGAAAAATTATCAATCCAATTCTCGTCACGTATCTGGAACGAAATGAAGTGCTATAAGTCCTCCCCAACGTACAGGACTTTCGCGGTTGATAATAATTTGCTGAGTTTCTTAGGACAGCTTCCCTTGACATACTCATATATCACACACCCTCGTACACAAATTTCTAGTCCCATATATCAATAAAAAAAAAACAGGACCCTCTACAGAGTTCTGTCACTGTAGGGATTATGTAGGAGAACTAAGCAGGATCTACTCTTCGCACGCCATTTTACTTGATCCACTAAATCCACAGCAAAACGGAAATAATTGATTCATGGTGTCGTTAAAGCTAATTGCCTTTGTCACTTCTCGTCCTTGATGTCGCATTGAAGTTGACATCATCTGTGCAAATGGCAAAGTCGACGTCGTCGTATTCAAGTCTTCCTTATTACCATCGCCATCTCCTCTGTGTCAGTCGTCGTGTCGTCCTCATCGACAATGATGGCAAAGAACGGATGCGAATGACTTCCGATTGCGTTGTGTTTTGGATTCGTGACAGTCACATATCATCGTTTTATATCCTTTCAGTTAATAATGACAGTCGTCATAGTGTGGAACATGTTGTTGTTGTCTTGGCTCTTGGGCGTTGTGTGATTACAAATAGCAGTAGTAGTTGTGGGTTGGGTTTCAGTTAGTAAATAGATGGCTGAACATGACAATTTGTCTAAGCTCTTGTCACTTTTGTGCTGTGCTGGTTGACAACAAAAAGTGTATCGGAATTGCTAATATTACATTTTAATCAAAAGGCTTCCGTTGTTCGTTCGCTTGTCAGCGCAAAGTTTTGAGCCTTTTTCTTTGGTTTTGTGAACAAGTACAAAGTTTTCATCAGTATTCGCCTAAGGTTTTATGCAAATTGAAACAAATTTAAGTGTATTATGAGATTATACCTATTTACTTATGGTAAATATTTAACATCCTTGAAACTTGACGTGTCGTGTATGTGTTGTTTTTTGGGGCACTGTGACTCTCAAGAGATGTTGCAAAAATCCTTGAAACAGATCAAAGTTAAAGCTTTAAAATATTAGCATTTTATTGAATAATTGATTAAAGACGTGTCGTCAAGTTGAAGTCAAAAAGCATTATGACAACATGAGCTGTAAAGTTATAAATTTTAAGCCAACTGTTGACAGGCATTAAGTTTCAAACGAAAGAATATTTATTTTTAGAATTTTATGTGGTAAATTTAATTATTTATAAGGGTGGTTGTTCTTAAATACAAATTAAATTCTGGCCCACAACCGTAATGAGTTTTAAAAGCAAAATGCTCTCTCACGCTTGAACGCTTAATTATAATTTAATCAGGCGGGGCAATGGGGCAGTGGATATAATGCTTGACTGCTAACTAAAGCGTTCGAGCCCCACGCTAGGCAGCATTCTTTTCTATAACTCCAGTTTCTATTGGATGTCGCCCGTTAGTTTTAATAAGAAAGTAAATAAATAAATTCTCAAATCAAATGTTCCAACAAAAATTCGTTAGAATCTTTCTTTCCTTTCTAACTAGTGGCGTGCAATTGAGTTGCATTTAAAAGATCTTATGTCTTACAGGCATATAATTAAAATTATTATTATTAGGTATTAGTATAACAATACGAGTATTGTTAGAGAGTGGTAAATCATTATTTTTTTTGGTAGATAGATCATAAGGAAGTTGAAGTCAATTATGATTTGGGCATTGTTAGCTAGGCGAATCCTTCTGGAAATGGCGTCGTTTTGGCCATGCTAAAGAAGACGAAAACGTCGAACGAACTTTATTCAGGTTACGTGAGTTAGTGTTAAGGGAAATCAATATTTAGGAGGGGAGGTCAATTGAGCCAGTAATAATTAGGTGCTAGAATAGAATACCAGCTAATTCACGTCTTTCCATATTAAAAGGGTCTAAGGAGAAGACCGTGTAAAGTAAAATGGTCTTCTTTTCGTTATCTAGTTGAGGCCTGAACTTTAGAGCATAAAAAGTTGATGGATATTTGAGCATCGAAATATTATGTTACATTTTTCGTTAACTATAAATGCCCGAATTATTAATTACCGAGCCCCAGCGACTTATATACCTGGAATTGATTGATAGCAATCAAATAAAATGCACGACTGGATCGCAAAAGTACTTGCTCTTATGTTCAATCATATCTTATAGGCATAAGATTCTTAGTAGAAAAAGCTACTTTTTTTTATTAAAGTTGTTTTTACTCTATTTTATATATACATTGAAACCCGCTTAAGTGAAACTCGTTTAAGTGAAAAACCCGCTTAACTGAAAATTCGCTTTAGTCAAAAAAAATTCATTTAAGTTTTCTATTTTTTTATAGAAAACTTCTCGGTTAATTGAAAAACTAAAAATCAAAAAAAAAATCGGGTGCTGAATTGTTTCATTTTTGGATACGTTCACCACAATTCTCCACTACTTCCGCATTCATGACACATGTAAATGTGTCATTAGTTTTAAATAAAAAGCGAAAACCCCGCAATTTCCATTTACTTACATACATTGTTGTTTTTGTAACACGAAATGTATCTGTGAATAAAAGAAACTGAACTCAAAGCAGCGTTCGTTGGCTACAAATTCATTTTGTTTAAAAATAAATTATTTGTTTGTTAATAACTAGGTCCTGTTTTTTTATTTAGATAAACCAAATTTATTTATGAAAGCAATTGGTAGACATTTAACACAGGTTGGTTTTCAGCTGTTTAAGTTCTATATATATATATATATATATATATAAGTAAATATATTTTACACTTATCCGAGATCCGCTTAACTGAAATTTTGTTTCGGTTAACCGACGTCCGCTTAAGTGAAAAACCCGCTTAACTGAAAAAAATTCCTGATTTTTCGTCGTTTCACTTAAGCGGGTTTCACTGTACACAAATTATTTAATTTTTACTTCCGATTATAGGTTCATACAATAAGACAAGTTATGCATTCGTGAAAAAAAAATCGAACAATCAAACATTACATTACGATCATAATTACAGACAAATAATTCCGTCTGAGGCTCTGTCTGTCCTAGAGTCTACAGCCTAAACGGTTGGATGGATTTGCTTCAAGCTTGGTATGATCTGATCTGGATCACGGGGAAAACAAAACACGGCTATTGTTTTTTTTTCGGTAATATTACCACACGTTTTATCATTTTTTTTTTTTTTGCCAAAAAAGTAAATCTTATTTTTCTCGAAAACGCCTCCAACGATTTTGATAAACCTTTTTGAGAATTTTTTTGTTAGTACTAGATATCATTTAATCTGAACCAAGTTTATGGAAAAAGTCTATTAACGGTACATTTCATATAACGGTTGTTTAAATTTTTGGCTTTCTCGGTAACGGTACATTTGATTTCGGTCAAATTTTATATCTGAGAAGATCTAGGCATCCCAACTAAATCAGCATATCAAAATTTTGAATAACTTTTTTTTCTAATTAAAACTAATTTTTTTTTTTTGAAAAATCAATATGTTTAAAACTACGAGTAATCAAAAAAATAATTTGAAATTTTATAATCACTTGTATATTAATGAACCTTAAAAACTGCATACCAAAATTTCAACAAAAAAAAAATGTTTTCAAGAAACTAAAAATAAAAAAAAGGATTTCATCAAAATCCGTCCTACAATTTTCGAGATACTTTTTTATAAAATGTTCTTTGATCAGTGGCATCTAATGGAGTTCCTGTTTTTTTTTTCGAAAACGGATTAAATTGATGGTTTTGGCAGTTTTTATAAGTTAAAAAAACGATTTTTGCTTACCTATACACCATTCACTTTCATTATATACATATTTACATATATAGGTACCATCTGTATAATGTAGGTAGGTACATATTACCCTCCTAATTTACATAATTATAATCCATTTAAATATATATACATTTGTAGGTTTTTATTTTATTATTTTTATTTTTAAAAAAATCGGTTCATTGATGAAGGGAAAAGGTACCTTTTGGTATATTTTTTTTTTGGGAAAAATGGTTATTTTTTGTCGATTTTCGGGAAACGGTTAGTTTGATTTTTTTTAAATGCTTGGCGCAGAAGATCCTAGAAAGTTACACAATATTGTAAGAGAAAAACTCTTTTTTGAAAGCTCAAATTTTCGAAAACGACAATCTTTGGCTACATTAAAGTTGTTAGCTACAAGAGCAAGTTCAACAATATAGATTTAAAAAAATATATAATCCACACGTTTCCAAAAGTCCAAGCAATTATTTTTCGAAGTGATGTGCGTAAATAGAAATCCGTTGAGCCCGTTAACGGGAAGTCGAAAATACAAAGAAAAAAGTTCTATGGCAGGTACTGTTATTAAGAACTTTTTACCAATTAACCCGCAGATAGTATGTTTTCGGACTTTTGCATTGACACCACTTATAGAACAGGATTGGAATCGGCTAGATGATAGCTGATTGTCAATTTTTTGAAAGTCATTTTGACTATAACAGTCTCCTTCGTATCTAAAAGGAACGATAAAGCGAAAAGTTATCAAACCGTCAATAATCAAACGATGGCTTTTGTCTTGCGCGATATGATTTCCTAACCTGCTCTACTCACTATATATAAAAACGACATCTTGGTCGCCAATTTTTCAATACTTTCTAAAAGGCTTTTATAAGATCATGATAATTTTGAAAGATAGACTCACTGACCTGACATTTTTGCCAAAGTTTAATACAGGCTAATACGAAGTAAAACAAATCTAGAGCATGACTGGACCTATACTTATATAGAATACATAAGTTTAAGATAATTGAAATAATAATGTCCGCCCTATAATATGAAGATTATAACACAGATTGCACTTAAATCAACCATAATCATAAACGGATACGATATTAAATTTAATTCAAATTAGCCATCATTTTTTATTTTGTTTTTTGAGGATATCGCAAGGCTGTCGTAAGAGTTTGTGCATAAAAAAATAATATTATTTTTTTTAAGGACGTAAGCTAGAAAAGAGAACAACACCAACATAAAAGGTAGTAAATTATATCCTTTTTGTGAGATAAGCTTCAAGAAGGTAATTTCATACTAGAATTTAAAATCCTTCAGATGAGTGTATTATAAGGCTTTATATCTACTTTTAGTCTTCAAGCCAAATTGTAACATATTGTCCTAACGAAGTGCTCTGCTGCGTCCCTCGTTCCGTACCGCTGCTGTTCTGGAAGAGTTATCACAAACCTGCTGGTTTTGTTGAGTGAGTATTATATATATTAAAGGATATTGCATTATCCTAATTTGAAGGTATAAGAACAACCAGACACTAGAATTTGTATGTTTTGGAAAAAATAGCTTCTAATGGTGGTAAATAATAATTTCCTCTTAAAAGAAAGGATAATGATGTCAGAAAAGACAAATCATGATTAATTGTTTAAAGTTTATTATTATGTATGTTTTTTTTTTTTGCATTTCAAGAGTGAAAGGATTATAAATACAAGGTTTTTTCCCATTCAGCATATCTCAATGAAAAGGAAATGAAAGTTAATTAGCGGAATAACGCGGCAAGGACAAATTATTATGTCTTATGCCCGCATGAGGATAAACAAGGTTTATTAAGAAGTGTGCGCGCGTGGCAGGAATTAGAATGTTGTGGGGGTTGTTGTTTGAGGTGAAGGCTTTTATTTTTTTTTATTATTATTATTTTATTTGAGAAGGAAATTCTATATGGTATCCTTATGTCTCTAATTAAACGTTTTTTTTTGTTTGTGAAAAAGCCATTTATCATACCAATTTTCATATAAAAAAAAAACATTTTAATTAAAATTATGAACAAAACGAATTTTCGTATGAAACCTCCATCAACCTTCTTTAATTACGGGTTTTACTTTGTTGTATAAGGTAAGTATTTATCTCGTACACAAATATTTATACATATGCAAGGTCAGACTAATGCAAAACTCTGAGGCAGACATTATATTTAATTAACCAGTGTTTTGGCAAACAAAATTATGTAGGTTATGGGCGCCAATCCAAAGGAAGGCTGGAAGTGGCATCACGCCAATTGAGATGAAATGATATTTTACAAGAAAAAAAAATGACAAAAATGTTGGTTGGAAATCCCTGAGATATAATTTTCCTAATTTTTTTAATTAAGAAGTAAGTTAAGGAAGAAATACTTTTCCAGCGAAAGTTAATATTTTTAAGAGTTAAATTTTCATAAAATCGAATGAATTACACTAATACAAATATGATAGATCATAGCATACAATTAATTAATTTCAGATTATTAATTTTAAGTTTTAAGTTATATTCCCGATATCAAGATATAACGGTGATTTTTATGCTTTTTTTATAACACTAATAATTGCACAAAAACCGTCAGGATAAGAGGGGTAAGTTTCCGATAATGTGGCATCCAAAGTATACTCGTAATTAAAATAACATCTTACTTCCGTGTCTAGTTAACAAGTGATCTGTATTATATAATTCATTATGTCTAAATATTGTAGTAGGTACAGTAATACTAAAAAATTGTTTTTAAAAAACAACAAAATTCATTTATATGCCACAGATAATATAGAGCGCAACCCACCTATAGCGAAATATCGAAAAAAAGTTTAAACAAGCTTGGAATGTTTGGAACAGCCATATACGACGATCCAATTTTTACATGATAAAAAATTAAGGCGGAAAATACTACAAAAAAAAAATATTTCCGCATTTTACTAATGCTCGCACTATGCTTGATAATATAAGGGGAGTCGAAGCGCCATTAATGCGCGCTTAATTATAAAAAATAAAATGCACGACTGGATCGCACTAACTTGCTCTTGTAGCTTACAACTTTAATGAAGCTAACCATTGAGGTTTAGTTAGTTAGGTGTAGTTAACCTATGCATGTTTAAAACCTATGTAGTTAAGACTAACTTGATTCTTAAAATAATGAATTGTGGAATGGATCATTCAAGGAATAGTTAAAAAGGTACTTACCTACAAATGTATATTTAAATCTAAGTTATGTATTTTAATTATGTAAGTTAGGAGAGTAAAATGTATCTACATATATACACATATTGATGGAACCTAAGTATGTTAACATGTACATATAATAATGAAAATGAAGGATGTAAGTGGGTATGTAGCTATATACATACAACTTCATAATTTAGGTGCAATATGCATTACATAAGATTCATGTGATTTTTAAAGACACATATGTATATATAAATGTATAGGGGCCTATATTGTATTTAGTATTCAGTGACGTACGCAAAAATACTTAAAACGGACTAATAATAAGGTAGAAATAATTGGATTTTACACATACTTAAATGTTTTTATATTGATTAGTAGTTATAGTTTGAGGGAAAACAAAGATGCCATTTGAATTCATGGATAAATAAGAATATGTCAAAAAAAAAAAATTCAAAAATCGTTGGAGCGGTTTTAAAAAATTAATTCTTTATGTATAAAATTTTGAAAACGTTTTTAGAAAAAAAAATTAAAAGTCATTAGATATTATTAATATACATATAAAATTCAAATTTAAAAAAAAAATCTATCACTGGTTTTTGAAAAATCGAATTTTCAAAAAAAAAAATTTATTTATTTTTTAAAAATCGAAAAACTTTTTTTTTGAAAATTTGAGTACGCAGTCTTATTAACAATTTTAGGGAGCATTTGAATAAATAAAATAATTTTAATCGGTTCTTCCAATATTGAGAAAGTCGAAAATATGAAAAGTCGTTATATGGGAGGTACCGTTAATAAGTACGCAAAAAAAATATTTTTATACTGAAAAGTGAACTGTACTAATCTAAGGACACACACGTTTTTTTTTGATAAAAAATTTTGGAGCCGTTTTCGAGATATACATTTTTTCTTAACGGTTTTTTAACATTTGTATGGGATGTTTTTTATTTTAGAAAAATAGTTTTTTAACTATTAAATACGAAGTTTTGTAAAAATCTATTGAGTCGTTTTTGAAATTTTGTGTTTTCAAATTAATTTCCAAAAAAAAAAAAAAAATTGAAAAAATTTGGTATACAATAGGGTTTAGATTCTCTAGGAACTTCTGCGTAAAAATTTTCAAAAAAATCAAATTAACCGTTTCCGAGAAAATCGAAAACCAAAAAAATTATTCTACTAGAGGCACCAAAAATAACATTTTTTTTCCAAAAAAAAAATTATCAAAAGGTACCCTTTCCCTTCGTTAATAAACTGATTTTTTTAATAAAAATCGTCGGAGCCGTTTTTGAGAAAAATAAGATTTTTGTTTTTGACCAAAAAAATGTATGGGAGTTACTGTTATTGGTCGCTTAAGAAAAAATAAAAAAACGTGTGGGCATATTACCGAAGAAACAATAAGTACAAAGCTTGAATCGAATCAACCGAATCGTTTAGGCTACAGACTCCAGGACAGACAGACGGAATTGGGGGATCCACTTTTTTGGTGCTCTCTATGATCGTAATGTCATGTTTGGTTGTAGAAAAAAAAATTGTTTTACGAATACATACTCGTAACTTGCCCTATAGTACCTATAATCGCAAGTAAAAATACAGTGCTTGCCTAGGTTCCAAAGCTTGTTATTAAAATAACCTTCCCTATAGACCCCTAAACCTGCTTGTTAGCAAACTGCCAGTTTTATAACTTCTCAAATACTAAAACGTGGGAATCATTCCATGGGACAAATATTCTTTTAAACTAGTACAGTAACAAAAGTCCTAAAAAATATGACTTCCCAAGGTCATAGAAACGCTTAAAGAACAGCTTACGCAGACATAAGTTCGCCGATGATCGCACCGAACGAACTGGGAAAAAAATTCTTACATCGTGTTAGAGAAAGTAGGGCTTTTGGTCTAGATATTTGTAACACATTTAAAAGTGTATTTTATGGAAAATGCGTCCATTTTGTATCGGTAAATCTCTTTTTCGTTTGATTTCTGGTGTGCCACTGGGCTCCTTTTTAACTCCGAATCTTTTTCTCATTTTCATGATTGATCTTTTACTCATTAAATTCTTTTGCTGATGGTAGTACCTTAAATGTTATCTTTGGATGTGGAAAAACAGTGACGGTGCACGATAAACTTATTAAATTGTAATCTCAACAACATTGAATAAACAACATCGAGAATTTAAGCCATCAAAAATTCAATGTTATTTTCTGCCGATAAAGCGATTTAAATAACAGAGATTTCTCCTTGAAAAGAACTAAACGAATGTGGAGTGCTTTACCTAATTTTTACCGCGCAGGGAAATAAATCCGCGAGACATAAGAACAGTGTGACATAGCTCTAAAATATTTTTACTTGCGATATATATAGGTACTATAGGCAAAGTTCTGCATTTGGAAAAAAAAATCGAACTCCAGATCTTAATGGAACTTGACATTACGAGTATAGCGAACACCAAGAAAGTGAGTCCTGCGATTCCGCCGATCTGTCCCTCTGTTGTCTATTTGTACAACGCTCTACAGCCTAAGCGGTTGAAGCGATTTTCTTCTTAATTATCTCGAAAACGGCTCTAACGATTTTGATTTAAAAAAAAAATACATGTTCACTACTACAATTATAGTCTACATTTTAGTTAAAAAATTTCGTTCAAATTTTTTTATTTTGTTACAATCATTTTCTTTATTTTAGACTTCTCACAAACGCCTCCACGGATTTCGATCAAATTTCTTGTGTAGGAGCTCCTTTGATTGGTAAATAATACTGCATACCAAAATTTGCGAAAAATTATTTTTTTTGATTTCTTTAAAAATAAATATTTTTTTAAATTCATTATTTCGAAAATGGGTGGACTTTTTTTTTGAAATTCGGGTTTTAAATTTATATTATTAAATACATAAAATTCACATACTGCAAAAATTAAGTAAAATATACTAAAAACATATTGAGCTGTTTCTAGTAAAAATTTTGCTTAAGTGCTTAAGATGTGATCGAACATAAGAGCAAGTACGTGCGAATCAGTTGTGCATTTTTTTTTTTTTGAAGTGATACATAGTTCAAAATTTTTATAGGACATTTAGAAATAAAATGTAAGACTGGATCACACGTAGTTGATCTTATATTCAATCACATTGTACGAAAAAGACCCTTAATAGAAACTGCTAAACATATCTTAAAAGTGGTTTTTCACTTAATTTTCTATATGCAAAATTCTTGATTGATATGAAAATTTTATTCAATTAATAATATAAATTTAAAAATAAAACTTCAAAAAAAAAAACATCCACTAAATTTCGTAAGATAAAATTTTCAAAAAAAAAAAAAATGTTTTTTTTTTTTCAAAACCTAAAAAAATATTTTTTGAAAATTTTGAAATGCAGTATTATTTAAAATTTGATTAAGATTTTGATAGATATCCGTTAAGCCGTTTATGAAAGAGTCGAAAATAAATAAAAAGGTTGCATGGCAGGTACCGTTATTAACAAAATATGTCAAAAAAATTTAAACCATACCTAAAGTAATACACATGCTTTTTTTATCACAAACGTTAAAGCTGTTTTCGAGATAATTTAGATGGTAGAATAATTTGTGTAGCAGGTATCGTTATTTTTGGGGCTTAAACAGCGATTCAAAAAGCATCAAGTTTGGGTGTATGCAAAGTTTTTTGGATTTAAATTTTGTTTACAATTTTTTCAAAAAATTATAATTTCTTTTGGCGATGGACGCAATTTAAGCTTTTAAGAGTTCGGCGGTATTCTCGCAACCTTTAGTTTTCTAGCCATATGACATATGGCTGAGTTCGCTACTAATGGCAGACCTGCTAGTAATAAGCTAAAAAAGAACCGCTTAAACTTGTTTTGAATATCATCTGAATTTATTCTAGTTTGCGCTTGGATTAGGAAAAGTCTCAGATTTGCCTCAAACCAAACATTTCAAATGGGACATAAGTCCAAAATTCGATTTTTGATTTATGTGCCGCAGAATTATCAATTCTTACAAATTCTACCTCTTATTAGAATTCAAGGCCAATATGCAACGGTTTTATATTGAAGTCCATAAGCCGCCAACGACCGCCTGCCTTAAAGTGAGCACAACTTGTGCCATCGCTGAAATTCTAAGCCACATATATCAACTTATAATAATTTGATCAGTATCAGTATTCCATTTCATTAAAATCTGGAACACACTTTTTGTACCGTTCCCTATTGCGGAGTACCCTTTAGACAGATAGATAGATTTAATCTGATAGAAGATTGTTTTCTAAAATGAACTTTGCAATTTCGGAACAAATCTCACCAAATTTAGAAGCGACGATACACTTGTTATAATAAATTCACGCACACTAAGAAACACACTTAGAATTTTCTATAGAAATTGAGAGCGATTAATTAAATTGGAACGACTATGTTTAACTTAAATTACCAAGAAATTCCTTAATCTCAGCACCGTTTCCATCAAATACTCATACCCCAAGCCATAATTTAAAATTTGTCCTTGTTGGGTTTTGTTGAAATTCTCAGAGCATAACAATTTCAACCAAGCACACACCCACCTACTGCTTGTTAAATTGTCGGCATTAAAATTTTGTATCTAGTAGGTAGGTATATTATTCTCGTAACTAACCTACCTTAACAAAGCAATGCTTAAGCAAGATAATAGACATTCTCGACTCATGTCTCGTATACTCTTGTGTGAATTATACAATAAGGATTTTCACTGAGAGTCTCCTTTGGGCTTGAATTAATATGAAATTCACACTTCTATCTACAACAATATACATGTACACGTCAGTCTTAAAGTATAATGTTTCCTTGTATATGTAGCCTGTCAGTGTTACTTGTGTACTTATACAAGGAATTTAATAGAAAAGACGCGAAGAAACATACTATATTCCTGCGTGGATAAGGAGGTTAATTCGATTATTCTGATGGCGGTGGTGGTATTGTGATTGTGTTGTTTTTCTTCGTCTTCGTCTTCTTCTTCTTGCCATTATGATTAAGCCATTATGGCAATAATTTAATTTGCGTAGGTATATGGCAACGTGCGCCAAAGAGCCAAGAACATCCATTGTCTTTTATGCCTGACAGTTATTTCTCAAAGACAAAAGGAAGCTCATGAAAAAAAGGACGAGGCACTAGGGAATATACACATACTGACAGTTGATGAATTACATATATGGAAGAAAATCTGTTGGAATTTTGCTTAACGTGGCTTGTCATAAATGCAAAGTAAGGAGAGTATACCTACTTACTGAGCTTAATGTTTATGGAATAAATATTTAATGAGTTTAAGCTTGATTTAAAATAGGTAATCTAGAATCCTTTGAGTTCGTTCGCAGTATAGGACGACTTTGGTGAGTCGTGCAAGGTAAAAAATCTGTGCTGTGAAATCGGGATTGCTCTTCAAAATTTAATTTTGGAAGTTGGCAGCAATGGAATCAGAAGAATGCGGTCTCTTTTCACGGATATTAGTGAAATTTATTACATTAAAAAATTATAGTTGCAAATATGATATCGGTCCAATTAAACCTATCATCTCCTGAGTTAATGTCCATATTGGCTCGTTTTACCCCATTTAGAATTTTTGTTCACCAAACAACTGGCTCCAAATAGTGATTTATTTTTCTCGTGTAACATCTGCCTCAAGACCTCGCATCAGCTCCATATACGGTGGTGCCATTTACGTTAAAGAAATAAGCACATACAATCCACCATGTCTAAGGTGCTTAAATGAGCAAAAGGTCAGATATCACAACTAGGGATGGGTCAATGTTTCAGTAGCAGGTATTCAGTAACAGGTAGTAGCTGATAGCAATAACGAATTATTGTTGAGACACATGTATTTACCTGTTATTGAAAGAATATTTAAAATTTCTAAAATGTTATTATGTTCGCGATAAACTTTATCCATTAACAAAAAGTTGTTTGAATGTCATTGCTGATTTCACATAATTGCGATTCTACCTGCTTATAGTTATGTGATTTCAGTCATCGTATAAATTCGTAATCTTAAAAAAAATTGTTTCTTTTACATTGCTGATTCTAATTGGAAATTTTAGAATAATATAAAATAGCAGTTTTACCTATGAATTTTCACAACTTGTCAACTGTGTTTTTGACGGCTGACAGATCTTTCCGCTGTGGTTTCCATTTACATTTCACTCAGCAATTTGAAGATCGCTGGAAAATGTCGTTTCACATCAGCAGCGTAATGGGCTTGTCGTAATCCACGGGGCTGTAAAAAAAAAAGGCTGAAATGGAAAAAAAAATCGTACAGTTTTCTTTTACAGTTCGCTGGGGGGGTTCATTAGAAGTCTTAAATTTTGGTTTTCGGGAAAATCGCGCAGAGCTTCAGCCGCCATTTTGAATTTAGTGAAAATTTTATTTTAGCCAATAATTTCGCCTTTTTTTCATTTCTGACAAAAATATCTCAGGTAAGACTTGTAGGAAATTTAGTTTTCTAAAAATTTAGTTTTAATATTTTTTTCAAAAAAGTTGCAGTTCAATGAAAAACTGTTTTGGGGCTTGTGAGCCCATTCTGGGACTATGAAATATTAATTCCTACAATTTTCTCTTATAGATTGTTGTGGGGATCATAAGTAGTCTAAACATCGATTTTCGGGAAAATACTGCCGATTTAGTCGCCATTTTGAATTTAATTAATTTAAAAAAATATTAAGACTAAAGTGTTGTAGTTTTTTCTTTATTATTTTTTTCAGAAATCAATAATATGTGAAGTTATTGGCCAAAATAAAATTTTCATTAAACTCAAAGTGGCGGCTGAAGCTTCAGCGTTCTTATTCATTTTTGCCATTCGGTTAACAACCAATGGGAAAGTTTCTGGTGAAAGAACGAGACAAAGCTCTACCACGCATGGATCTGAAAGCAATGACCATATGGTTGGGGTTACAAGGACGAGTTGGATTCGTAATAGTTTCCGAACTGGCCAGAAATTTTTGGAAAAAAAAATATAGAAAATAAATGGGGGTTGGGTTCGATATCCCGTATATTATAATCGCGTTTTTTTTTAGTCACGGTTTTCATAATCCTGATTTTTATAATCCCGCTTTTTACTATCCTGTGTATTAAATTTCCCCTTTTGGAATCAATAAAAAGTGAGAAAAACCTGCTTGATCCAATAAAGAATTTGGGTGGTGTTGATTTTTGGTGTATGCAAAGTTTTTTTTTCCACATTTATCAAACTACAAAACGGGCTAAGTGGGATTGAACGGAATTTTGAATAAGAGGGATTTTAAAAGCCGTGATTTTAAAACACAGTATTCTAGAAGACGGTATTTTAACCTTTTTTTGGGATTTTTGAAAAACAGGATTTTAAAACAGCGAGATCCCGACACACTCCCGATTATTGGGAGAGGAGAGGAGCTAATTTGGTTGGCTAAATTAAGAAAAAATAAAATGCACGACTGGATCGCACGAACTTGCTCTTATGTTCGATCACATTGCATGCAAAAGATTTCCATTTAAAATCTAAATTATTTTTAAAGTCATTTTTTACTTTATTTTTTATACACAAAGTTTCTTTAATTAAATTTGTATGACAATATTAAATATTTAATAATATAAACTTAAAAACAAAATATTAAATAGGATTAATCAAGATAAAATAATTCAAAATGCTGAAATAAGTACTTAAACTGATTTGAGCTCAAAAAAAGTACGCCATTTTATTTCTTGGATAAATTTGAATTTATGAGAAAAAAATTTTAAAAATCTGTGGAGCCGGTTTTTGAGAAAAAAAGTTTTTGTTAGAAAACGCCGTTTGGGCTGAGGTGTCTATACAAACATAGAGACAGACGGACAGAATTTTTAGACCATCTTTTTTCGTCTTCGCTATCAACATAATGCCATGTTTGATTGTTATCTCAAAACTTTTTTTTTCGACGAATGTATAACTTGGCTTACAGTAACTATAATCGCAAGTGAAAAATGTATAATGCTACGCTCGAGGAAAATCTAGACTAAAAAGGTGTTAGGAGTTGATGATTCTGCAGCAGAAAAAAATAAAATTTTACTAAATATGATTAGATATTTTGATTTTTGGTGGTGTTTGAGAACTTAATTGCCAAAATAAGAAAGAAAACGAATTTGATTGGTTGTAAGCCACGAGCGAAATATATTTGGTTCGTATTGAACGATGTCCATAAAACGAATGACCAAGAAAAGCTTTTCCATGTGGACATAAGTAGATAGGAAAATAGTATGAATGTGAGCTCTTTAATAAATGGGAAACAAAAGAGAAACAAATGTAAATTAATAATATGTTAATACAAAAAAACAGTTAGCATTAACACAAATGAATTTTAACAATGAAACATAGGGTACATGAACTTAATTTTGTAACTGATCAATTTATAAAGAAAATTTTACGATTGATTTACTTTAATATAATTTCGAGTTCGGTTTTATGTATATGCTTTTATAATTTCAGGAATCGCCCCTTCCTCAGTCTTGGAACCTTTCGTAAAAGCAAAACTTCACCTATTGGCAACTAATTCTCCATCTGTCTTCAATATATAAATGTCAAATCACAACAGGATTGGTGTAGAAACTGTAGAATAGTAAATAATCTTCAGAGCGAATGAAAATAATTATAACATGTTCTTTTGTAACAATATTTAAGAATAACATAATTCATTAAAATTATTTAGTTAATGTAACACATAAAAAGTGTTAGATTTAAAAACATAATTAAAGTGTCGGAACAATACAGTAAACATACGTATTTCAATAAATGGAAGACATTTACTTTTAATTATGAAACATTATAATTACAAGGACATTCATTTTGTCTCACCTTGTAATTAGGAACAGACAATTTGAACCTGGACAAAGGGCATTAAATTCCCTCGAATGCCATCTTTCTGTCAATAAACAAAGACCCAAATGAGATAGCAATTACATATGCCTATAAATGGATCCTTTGCCTTAATAATTCATGAAACTTGGAATCAAGGATATGCTATGCACCTAAGAACACAACATACTCTTCACACTTCATTACCAAGCATTTGGCAGCCAATAATAAACCTGTGGAAGTTATTCAAGCTGAAATTGAAACCAGTTTTCTGTCGTTACACATCTATGCACAACTCACCCTTGTCATGCAGAACGAATACATACAAATAGGTAGTGTATAGTTATACATTTTAGTCAATCACCGGAACTTCAAATGTCGTCGTCAGCCTTATGAACATTTCCGAGTAAAAGTAATTCAACAAAACAATAGAATCATTTCATACTGGAAATAAAAGCCCTCAGATATGAGAGAAAGAGAGAAAGATAACTAAAAAAAAAACATGCGTTCGAAGCTAGCTATTTCAATGTAATAGCTTACTATATATATATATATATATATGTATATGAATGTCCTTGATGACACAGACGTAAAATCGAATTTTATCGAAGCAAAAAGTTGTGAAATTGCAATCATGATGATGATTTCATTTTGGTTACGTTCCATTGCACTCAATCCTTGATAGTCGGCCACAGGACGTTGCCAATAAAAGCGTGACAACCGCACAGTCATAGCCCCAATAGACTTCAGCTTCCAGTATCCTGCTGGTCTTAGCAAAATCATATTTTTTTTTATGAGTGTTGTTAAAGTCAAAGAGAAAATCATAGATTGTGTAGGGTAGATATGGCTGCATTCTGTTGCAATGACACCATCAGAATGTAATCGAAAGAATATCATTTTAAAAGTAATTTTTAATTAAAGCAAGCGTTGGATAAGTTGATTTCGTCTTCCTGTTATTGAATAGTGCGATGATCAAAACAGAAATCATAGGTTTCCAAATTCAATGAATTATGTATAACAATTTTTATGGACAATAAATATAATTGCAATTGAAATAATGACAAGGAAGTTAGTGAAATAGAAATGTCAGATTGTTCCTGTGATTTCATCGCTAATTATTAATGATACGATTGTTTTTTTCCAACGCATTTCGCACTTGTTATTTTCATGATCAAACTCATACCGCTCCCATCAATTTTGTGATTTTACAAGCAATGGTAGGCACTGTAGTGCATTCCATAGAAACTTAAAATGTTTAAATTTGTCATTAAGAGCGCGTGGATTCCACCCATTTTCTCCTAATTCTAACTAATCAGATAGATTTTTGAAAAATGACAAAAGATTGACTAAAAACTGAACCAAGTACTTCTTTGAATTAACCATTGCCATAGCAGAAACTGAATAATTTTAACGACCGACCAATTTGATTCTATGGAGTCATCATCATCACCAACATCACTTCAAAAGAAACCACTAATTGAGCAACGTATAACTGTAACACAATAACAACCAGAAACCATCATACGAGTATGCATTCATACATTGTCATATGCATGAAGCTGAAGATGGCTGCATTTGATTGTTTTCCTTTAGAATAGGAGATGCAGATAGGTATTAAAGATATCGAAAAAAATTGAAACACCAACATTTTGGGGGCTAATTTTTCCAGGGGCTGGTTAATTTTGTTAGTGAGTTTTTGAAATTTGAATTTTTTTCGAATGAGGAGATGTACAAAACTAACTGTTTTCATAAGAAGTATGAATTTCGGTTTTCGGGAAAATATCGCTGGAGCTTCAGCCGTCATTTTGGATTTAATGAAAATTCCACCCTTTTTGATTTCTCACAAACACAATTAAGGTAGGACTTGTAGGAAATTTAATTTTCTATAGCTTTGGTCTTCACATTTGTTTTTCAAAAAAGCTACCATTCACGATATATTAATGAAAAACTCTTTTCGATTGCTTTTGAACCCAATTTGTTACTGAAAAACTGTTTTGAGGGTTTGTCCCCGTCTGGGACTATGAAATATTAATGCGTACAATTTTTGTTCACAGTTCGTTGGCGGGGTCATTAGAAGTCTGAATTTCGGCTTTCGGGAAAATCGCGCTGGAGCTTCTTCCGCCATTTTGAATTGAATACAAATTTTATTTTGGAAAATAACTTTGCCATTTTTGATTTCTCACAAAAATATTGTAGTTAAAACTTATAGGAACTAAAACAACTTAAGTTTTAAAAATTTTTTTAAGCAACCGTTCGCGAGATATTCATGATAAACTCTTTTTGGGGCTTTTGACCCCAATTTGTTACTAGGTATAAAAAAATGACTTAAGAAGATGAAATAAAAAAAAGTAAAAACATCGCCTCTAGCGTTTTGAAAATCTGATTTTTGTATATCTTTTTAAATTTGGTGGTTAAAAACGTTTAATAAAAAAAATAAAACCAAAATAAGGAACAACGCCAAAGAGTTGGGTATGCTTTACCAAGGTTAATTAATTATTAATTTGATTATAAAAAAGTTAGTTTGGTGCATCTGTTCATCGAAAAAGATTCAAGTTTCAAAACCTCACTAAAAAAAATATAACCACGTTCAATTTGAATAACGTAACGGACATCGGCCCTGGAAAAATTTGTCCCCAACATTTTGGGGTTTGAATTTTTTTCGATATATTTAATAGGTACTTATCGAAATCTCTTGCTCTAAAGGAAAAAATCAATCGCAGCTATCTTCAGCTTCATTCATATGCAGATCACACTGCATTGAATCAGAAAAGGCAGAATGTATGAAACGACAGGGCAAATGCGGAACATAAAAGAGACGCGTGGTGAACCAAGTCTCGATTCAATTTGGAATTACTGAGGAAAGATATAATGCTCCCAGTGGATCTTTGTGTTTATTAAAATTTCTTTGTTTTTTTTTTCTTTTGGATTATCCTTGGAAGAAATCAGAAACCCTACCGTTTTGTTTTCAAAGTCGATATTATGGACTGAGTCTACTTGCATGTAGCTCATTTTAAAACCGTTTTATTCAGTTTAAAAACCTATGTACCTATGTCTTCTGTTACTGTAAAAACAGCATGGAAAGACTTCTTTGAGATTTTGTAGAGATTTCATTACATCATCAACCATTATTACCTAATGTGTAAAATTAGATTTTTGTTTATCCTGTGGAAAGGGCACTTGGTGATAATCGGACACAAGTAGTGTGAGACAAATGATTTTTTTTCTTTCTTAATTTACAATCACATTGTGAGAAATTTAAAGTTTTAATACTTTCCCCTAGCTTTAGACCGTCAGCTCATGAGGCTTGCTTCTTCTTAATCTTCGAACATTGACTAGTACCTTTAAGACAGTCTCAATTTCGGTGTTGATATCACTTTGCAGGCGTTAAATATGTGATGCAGAGAGTATTTTTTACCCCTTTCTGTAACCATTTCTATGAGAAGGTCACGATATAATATACTACTTCTTATTGCCTTCTTTGTAGATTTGAAAACAGTATTCGATACAGTAGATCGTGGTGCATGTACAAGCTTTTGGGCTTCTAGGTATGTCACTTAAATTTGGAAGAGTAATACAAGGACTCTACGCTGACACAAGAGCAGCAGTATGGGATGGCAGAAAAGTATCAGATTGGTTCCCTACTCTGACAGGAGTTAGGCAAGGATGTACTCTCAGCCCCAGCTTATTTGCATTATTTATAGAAGACTTAGTAGAGGAACCCACATAAAAACTTTACTTTTTGCTGACGATATCGTAATATTAGCATATACACCCGAGTCGCTAAAGCTTATGATAAATAAGTTATATGAGTATTGCAGCATGTGGAAGCTTAGAGTAGATCGTAGCAGGTCTAAAGAATTGATATTCAAAAAAGGTGGATGAAGAAACTGTACTACTGAAAAATGGCATTTCAATGGGGAAGCAATAGAAGAGGTGGTCAAGGAATATAAATACCTTGGGATCCTTTTAACCAAAAACCTAAGTATGGAAAAACATTTACAGGAAAAGATCTCGCAAGTTAAAACAGCCATTTACATGACATGGACTAAGTGCTTAAGCAATAAGTTTGTGGCATATAGCAGTAAATACAGGGTTTTTGAGGCGGTTGTGGAAGCAGTACTGTTCTATGGTGCACAGGTCTGGGGAGGCAAGGAATATGAGACAGTTGAGAAACTTCTTAGATTCTACATAAAAAGGACATTTCATCTTTCACCCAACTCACCCAATTATATGATTATACCGGAAACCGGACTATCGCCACTTTTAGACAAAACGTTGAAGCTTAAAGTGAATTAGATAATAAAAGTCTTTAACATGCCTAACCATCGTTTGCCAAAAAAGTAGCGATGCATGTAATTCAAAGCAAAACTAGCTGGTATAAAGAATGGTTAGCGTTAACACACCAAATTGATTTTGAATTAAATCTTGATGTGGGTGAAACAAAATCCTAGAAAACAACTCTGTATCAACTCGTCACACCTGTGGATAAGCATTCAAAGGTGCGATATGAGCAGCAAGCAGTGAATTCTGCATAGAACAATATACAGCCAACTGGACCACAATCTGATCACTTTTAACTATTTCAGTGACAGATTTACGACAAGGGAGATCTCTAGAATGTTCCGTCTAAGAGGTGAACTTTTAAGGCTTAATTACATACCTCAGCGAGAGGATCTACCTATTTTATGTAGTATGTGCAAGTTAGAGGAACGTGAAGATATATATCGCTTTTTAGGAAGGTGTCCAATCCTGCGAGAGAGGAGAAGAAATGTCCTGGGTGTTGATTTTATATCTAACAATACAACTTCTCAATGAAGTAAATGTGAAACAGCTGATCGAGTACAATTGCTTTTTCCTATCGACAAAAAATAATAACAGAAAAATTTTAACTCATTACCCAAAATAATAATTTGTATTAGAAATATTGTAATATCCTAAATCCAATACTTATTTTCAATTTTACTTCAAAAGTCAAACTTTTGTATGTGTTGTCAATCAGGCAGACGCCATGCACTAATGATTTATGTAACGGGTTATCCATTTTGCGGTTTCAAAAGTAAACGTAAATAAAACACATAAAATATTTTGTTTCATGATATTTCTATTTATATTGTAACGTTTGAACGTTGGCATTATGTGTGAAACACTACATCATTTAAATGAGCACCACGCGAATTGTTGCAAGCATCGATTCTTTTGAGGTAATTTTCGACCACTTTTTGACACATATTGGGCGGTATCTCAGCCATAACTTGACGAATGTTGGTTTTCAAGTGCTCAAGAGTTAAATGTTTATCTGCATAAACACGGTCTTTCGCGTAGCCCCACAAAAAAAAGCCCAGCGGTGTCAAATCACATGATCTTGGTGGCCAGTTGATTTCGCCACGACGAGAAATTACGCGGCCAGGAAATATCTCTAGCAATAAAGCCATATTCGCTCGAGTTGTGTGGCATGTGACGCCTTCTTGTTGAAACCACATATCTTCTAAGTCGTATTCTCCAATAGCAGGCAAAAAAAGTCTGATATCATATGACTATAACGCTCCGAATTGACGGTGACAGTCGTTCCATCATCGTTTTCGAAGAAGTAAAGTCCAATCACACCTCCGGACTAAAGAGCGCCCCAAACAGTGACTTGTTGTGGATGTAATGGCCTCTCTTCAATTACTTTAGGATTCTCAGAACCCCAAATACAACAATTTTGTTTATTAACATACCCACCGAGTGAGAAATGTGCTTCTTCGCTGAAGATTAGATTTAGATTTAGATTTTTTAGATTAGAATAAGATTTTATTAGATACAATAATTTATAAGAATTTACATAAGGTTTACAAATCTTTTATGACATGGCAAAAGCCGTCTGTCAGATTGACAATATAATTGTAATTTAACAAAATAGTTACTCAAGTTACCTATAATTATTATAATTAAAATGCTTCTCCTAAAATTTGGTTACGATATCGTAATGCGGATTTTACAAATTTGAAAAGAGCCGACCAATCATTTTCATTCAAAAGATAAATAACTTCATCCATTGTGAAAATTGGTTTTCCTAGGTATAGTTTTCGTATTTCATTAAGTAATGGACATATTCCTACAAAATGCATTATATCTTCACGCGTATTCAGATTACACATACTACATTGGATTGGGAGATCTGGGCGGTGGGGTATAAAATTTAACGGCAGTAACTCTCCTCGTGTCTTAAAAATGGTAGATATTTTATTAACACTCTCGTTATTTCCGAAATAACTTATCTTGCTGAGATCGTCCTCGAGCTTGGGATAATATACTCTGTATATTGAAGATTGTGCTTCTTCGATAAATGATTTGTGCATACTTTCATCCAGAACCCGAAGAATATTGTATAACTCTGATTTCATTTGATGAAAGTTAAACGCTTCTAGATTGAGCGGACATCCAGTCTTCTCAGCCAATTCCTTCCACTTTTCGAAACATGACGATTTTTTTTCCAAGGCACAGGTTGCTACTATTTTAGGAAGGCGAGATACATTCATGTTAAGCACTTTAAGGATGTAGTCGAAATGTAGTTTCAGTGTTGTGATGTATATTGTTGGCAGTCCAGTTTCAATATGTAACATATATGTGGGCGTTGACATGGGCAGGTGTAGTACTCGTTTGAGAAAAAATCTAAGCAGTTGTTCGACAGACTCATATTGAAGGTATCCCCAAACCTGGGCTGCATACAACATAATTGATCGAGCAGTAGCCTCAAATATCTGGTATTTTGCACGTAGACCAATATTTTTATTTTTCATGCAGCTGAACCAAGTAGAGTTGATAGCATTTTTTGAACTTTTTAGTTTCTCTCCTAAATGAAACTTCATACTATTTTGCGGCGTCATTATCAAGCCAAGATATTTGTAGTTGTCTACTATTTCTACAGGTACCCCATCAAATTTCCAATTAAAATTACCACTCCGAAGTCCCTTACCTCTACCAAACACCATTATCTGAGATTTTACACGATTTACGGTTAGGTTCCATCTTTTGCAGTATTCTTCCAATTTGGTAATCATCATCTGAAGTTTTATGGGAGTGTCGGCTTACATCACAATGTCATCAGCATACATCAAGACTTTGATTAGACTGCCTCTTATATCAATCCCGCTGAAGAAAATTTTGTTCGAAAAATCGCCGTTCACCGCCTGTTGTTCAAGCACCCATTCGACGGCTTCAGTTGTTGTGTGAGCTGGACTTTGTATGAATGTAGGTGTAGATCCAAATGCAAAACACGCCATAATGCGCCGTTAGGCAGTCCTAATTACTGAGAACGACGATTAGTCGACACATTGGGGTCTTCGGCAACACTTTGATTTACAGCAGCGATATTTTCAGTGGTACGAGCGAAACGATGATGCAGAGGCCTTACAATATCTGTAACCAATCCAGTCTCTTAAAATTTCTTCACAATTTTGCCAATTGCTTGCGCATTTCGATGATTATGTAAACCATAATCTTCTCTTAAAGCAAGATTTGTGACTGTGGCAGAATCACCATTTTTGTAGGAAGTTTTAACAATTTGTATGCGTTGTGCGATAGTTAAGCGATCTATTTTCATAAATGTCAGACTTTCAACTGAAAAAAAATGGTTTAACATCTTAGTTTGACAGATGTCGAATTCCAGCCCTATACTTTTGAAACCGCGAAATGGATAACCCTTTACATTTGTAAATTCAATCTGATTTAAATTTTCGAAGAAATTAATAAATCTAATCTAATAAAAAAAAAGTGCCAAGGGACATTGACTATTCCACAAAGAACTTTATCAGCATTTGTTTTCTTTGTACAGCTTTATAATTGAATGGCATTATGTCTAAACGGACTCCGACACTTGCTTGTAAAGCATTAATTTTTTTCCGAATAGAAAGGTGAGGGTTTTTTCCTAGTAACCAGCACATTTTTCTGTAGTTAAAGCTTAGTTTTTCTCTTTACTTGTTGATATGCAACAATGACTTTAGCAAATTTCCAATGATATTGCACAAGAATTTATTGATTGAGAATTGAAAATATTAAAGAAAAAAAAATAACAAATTTGTTTATGTTCTGATTTAAGATAAGCATATTGTGTCATATTATGTAAATTTCACATTCATTTTTGGAATTATTTTTATTTGCTAATTAACATTCTCCTCGACATGCTAATTGTGTAATAATTATTTGAGAAATAATCATCTTCCTAATTTCTTCACACAGAATCACCTTGTCTTTTCTTTGTTTTCATACAGAACAACTTGCAACTGGCTAAAAATTTTCCGCAAGTAAGTTTTTAACGAAATTCAAAAAAAAAAAAAAAAAAAAAACGCCCGCAATTTGTCTATAAACACGCACAAACCTCAGGTGAGAATAATGACTTATTAATGACGTCTTATAATAAATATACGACTTTACTTCGCGTGAACACTTAAATATCGTAGCTCACTTAAATGTCCCCAGTCTACTCAAAACACATACAAAAGTCATTACTTGTACAAAGTTGATATTCTGAATCTGAAAACTGAGAATAAGCTCATTTTCTCCTCTGAGGAACTTCTATAGATATACTATGACTTTAGTAACGAAAGAAACCTAATGCACACGTAGAGTGCAAATTCCGAATCCCATGGCATGGTTTCAGGACGCTTAACTACGACATTTTCAACTGATATCTTTGATATAACTTCTTGGTATTATAACAACTTGGCACACAACTCCGCTTTCTCCCTCTCACACATACACATTCTCCTCTCTCTTTCATATAACCAAACAAAATATGTGACTTTTAAGGATTGCTGAACGTCCTTGTTCATGGAATTTTGAATAACAGAGGCAAGGTTTCGGCACGCAGTTTATCCTCGTTAACCTCGTTCGGGTACACCAGGAAAAGATAAAATAAAAAAAATGTCTACAAAACGAAGTTTTCAAAGGAAATAACTTTGGTACTTAGGTTGATGCGGGCGAGAGGAAATGATGCTTATGATAAAAAACACATTAAATGCATCTTTTGAATAATGCAGTCTTGCGGATTTATTCGACAAATGTAATATAAAGGTGGAAAATTGTTATAATTACGTCCATAAAATAATCAAAGAAATTATTTAAAATTTAAGAAAAAATTTCATAACTTTATGAATATGCAATTAAATAGGTTAATCTTTAATATTTATGCAATTTATTATTAGTTATTCGAATACGAATTTTGGAAATCTTTTTTCTCGGTATACCCTACCCATGTATTCAAAAGATTGCATAGCACCCAGGGGTTTCACGTGTATCTTTCACTGAATTCTGAGTTAAAGTCCAATAATATATATTTGCATTGCATTGTTCATGTAAGTAGTAGCATGTGGGTGTATACACTTCTCAAAAATCCTTTAAAAATACCTATTAGCCTTTAAAAAGTGTACAATCTTTAAAAAAAATCATTCATTTAATTCAATCAAAAAATTGTATTCATTGATTTCACTTTTAGGCTGCGACTTTGAATTTTTTAATAAACATTTCAGAGTCAAAATATTTCAATCTTTTAGAATTTTTGCATTATTGTGGAAATTGTTTGCATTTTTAACATTCTTCAAACTTCTTTTGCGCCATTCTGCGCAAGCATTTTTTATGGAGCATTTTTAGTAAAATGAGAGACGACACGTTTTCTTTAAAAACTAAAATTAAAAAAACTTCAACAATCATCTCTTTTTCCATTTTTGCTTGCAATTATAGGTACTATAAATATAAAGCAAGTTATGCATTCGTAAATTTTTTTTTATTCTAACAATCAAACATGACATTACGATCATAGACAACACCAAAAAAGTGGGTCCTTCAATTCCGTCCGCCGTCGAGTCTGCGGCCTAAACGGTTCGATGCCCTTGCTGCCAACTTGGTAGATATTGTTTTTTTTTTTTTTTTTTTTTGAAAAAAACGTGTCGGACGACAAATAACATTAGCTCCCATACATTTTTTTGGGCCAATAACAAAAATCTTATTTTCTAAAAAAACGGCTCCTACGATTTTTATTTTTAAAAAAATCAGTTCATTGATGAAGGGAAAAGGTACCTTTTTGTATATTTTTTTTTTTTGAAAAAACGGTTATTTTTGGCACGTCTAGTAGAGCCATTTTTTTGTTTTTTTTGCTTTCGATTTTCTGGGAAACGGTTAATTTGATTTTTTTTAAATGCTTGGCGCAGAAGATCCTAGAAAGTTACACAATATTGTAATAGAACATTTTTTAAATTTTTTTTTTTTGAAATTAAAAAAACTTTTTGAAAGCTAAAATTTTCGAAAACGACTCAATGGATTTTTGAGACTTCGTATTTGCTAGTTTTTTGACAATATCTTGAATAGCTAAAAAAAATATTTTACTAAAATAAAAAACAGCAGTATTATACCTTAAAAAATCATTAAGGAAAAATGTATTTCTCGAAAAAGGTTATCTATACATTTTTTTTATAAATGTTCTTAAATTAGTACACTTTTCATATTTTCGACTTTCTCAACATAAGATGATTGATTAAAATATTTTTTTTTATGCAAATGTTCCCTAAACTTGTTAATAAACTGCATATTGAAATTTTCCAAATAAAAAGTTATTCGATTTTTAAAAAATAAATTAACTTTTTTTTTTTAAATCGATTATTCAAAAACCAGTCAGTGATTTTTTTTGAAATTTGATTTTTTATCTATGTATGTAACTAAATATAACCCATCTAACTTACATAATTAAAATCCATAATGTCGATTTAAATATGCATTTGTAGGTAGGTAAGGTACCTGTGTAACTATTCCTTGAATCATCCATTCGAAAATTCATAATACTAAGAATCAAGATAATCTTACCTACATCGTCTTTAAACCTGCATAGGATAACCAAATTACCCACCAAAATAACAGCGCCAATGTTTAGCTACATTAAAGTTGTTAGCTCCAAGAGCAAGCTTGTACGATCCAGTCGTGCATTTTATTTTTACTTGCGATATAAATACTAAAGGTCATGATTTGCATTTGCAAATAATCAAAACAGAGATTTTGATCAAACGTGACATCACAATGGTAGAGAACAAACACCAAACAATTGGGGGCCACAATTCCTTCTGTCTGTCTGTTAATCGATCTATAGGCTAAACATCTGAAGCTATTTTATTGAAACCTGGTACTTAAGAGGTTTAAGTAATTGTGTCAAACAGATTTTTAGAGCTCCAAAAATAACAGTACCTGCCATACAATTTCTAATTTCATCTAAATTATCTCGCAAACGGCCTTAACGGGTTTGATAAAAATACAAATTGTGTATAGTTTATACATTTTGGTTCAATTTTGTTTTTACATATGTAATTAGTTGTTAACCTTACCTGCTGCAACCAATTCTTTGATTTTAACTTTATCGTAAACGGCTTGACGGATTATAATCAATATTTTTTTTATAGGAGGTCCTTTCAATTCTTAATAATACTGCGATTTTTGAAAAAACAATTATTTGTTTAAATTCAATATTTCGAAATGGGTGAACTTGTTTTGAAATTCCGTTTTTAAAAGTATATTTTTAAATACGTAAAACTATCATATCAATATTTTTATGAAATGTAATATGTATATAAAAAATTAAGTAAAATCGACCAGTCGTGCATTTGATTTCGTAATGCAAAATGAATGGTGATAGCAGAATTTAAATATTCGCAGTCTCTAAGTCAATGAATACAATCATTTAATTTTTAATTCAATGAATAATTTTAAGGATTGCATTTACGTAGAATGCATTCACCGTTGTCATTCGATTGAAGAAAAAATTTGGTCCAGTTCCTCACCACTAACTGTTTCGCCATTATTTATTAATGTTGTGCTTACATTTGTACAAAAGAGTAGTAGCTATGAGCTAAATGTATGTATTAACATTTTTTTACCTTTTCCACTCAACTGCTTCTGATTATCAAATCAAATAATTTGCAAATACTTCTGAAGAATGAAGTTACAATTTCTTGACATTAATTTTTTTTGTATTTTCCCGCAAACCAAAATGTCACCTTGTATATACCTATTTGCGACCCTTGTCATGGAATTTCAACTAGTTATTAACAAGCCCCCATTACAACAAGAAACCTTCTTCAAAACTTGACATCTATCACATCCCGCTCCGCACCACATCATATCAAACCGCAACAGATGTGTTTTTTGTCCTGCATAAATTATATCCACCTTCAGCATCGACTTATCCCAATTTTGCTGGCCAGAAAAAAAAGGAAAAAAAGGACACTTTTTTCTACAGCAGCCACAAAGTAGGCAAAAAAGAATTTGGTAGCCTAATGTCAAGGCTCAAGCTAATGAAAACCATTCCTCTCTAATTACCATGTTTATATGACTCATTATTGAGGGAAGGCAATGGCATATTACAGTGGCTTGAGCACAATATTTCGCCCGCAGGCTATTTAGAACCCTCTTACTTTTACTCCATCCGGTTTTGCTCAATATAAGGTCTGACTCGGTACTCTTGAATCGGGTCAATATAATCCTTTGGGGTATTTTTTTTATTTTCTTTATGCTTGTGTATCCTTCCGTCTTAAGTTGCTATGTTATTACCTACTAAGAAAACAGGAAAGAACCAGTGTCATCCTTGTAGCAAGGATAAAAGAAACTTACAACCAGGTTCCAGTTACGAAAAGTACATAATAATAAATATACATACATATACACTGCGATAAAGATAAATTTTCATTTTGTATCGAGTGAGGAAGCAGCAGAGAAAAAAGTAGAATTTGCGTCTGATTTTTTTTTTGTTTTGTACTTTTTTTTTTGTGTTATTGTTTCCTTTGAGCCAAAGGACACATTGAGCCAATTTCAACGAAACAGAAAGGAAATGTGTATAATAATGCATAATTTTGTTGTAAGCTAATAAAGGATATACAAAGGCAGGAACTAAGGCAAAACAAAAAATCCAAGCACACTAAGTGACAATGTCATTATGAGTGAATGCCAAGTTCGAGGAAATCAGATTGCAAAGGGATCAAACGGAAGGAAAGACATCAGAGAAAAAATTCATATACCGACATAAGAAGGACACAAATTATAAGAAAAGAAATTCAAGCCAAAACTTAATGGAGGTTCTAACTTCCGGTTGGCAGAAATCATTCATTCAAAAAATTATTTTTTTAACAATACCTATTTCTATGGTGGTAGTTTTTGGGACTTAAAACTTATCTTTCGGAAAGCAAGATTAGCTAGAAGGAAGAAATAAATAAAAAAATATAAAAGGGAAATACTTGATGGCCCGGCCGGCGGCGGCGGGTTGTTTCTTAAGAAGGCATTATTCAACCCATGTTAACAGAAATAAATCCAAATGGCTTTAGCTATCCCATTGAAACTGTAGGGAAAAGTTTTAATTTTATTAAGTTCACAGTTCAGAGGAGCATTTATTTGCATTTGACCTTTTGAGGATACATATAGGTTAACCGCAAAGATCTAAGCAAATAAAAGTTTTTTGTTTTGTTTAATAAATGGTACAAGACGTGAATTGTTTTTGCTAAAAATAATTTGAATATGGTGCTTTTGTTTTGTAAGCTTAAGATATCGGGTGTTTTTTTATACCCGCAGTACTATCTTTTGACAGTTGATGCAGTTGCCAAACTTAATGTCGGATTGTTAACTGTCATTCGGTTTTATTCAGCGGTATTTTTATCAATTTTATTCTGATGGCAAAGACGCTTTAGAAAATTGGTTCGAAAATTATGGTTGTGTACGTTATTGTGCCATCGTATTGCCACACACTTTAATCAGCAATTACGAGTGGTGCTTCCAGCCCGGCTGATCAACCATTGACCAAAGCTTCACACTTCACCAAATCCTGGAAAAGACCAACGAATTATAGGTCTAAACTCTTAGTATTTTTCATAGTGTGCATATGATCGTCAGGAGCTTTATATAGTGATGACTGAGCCCGGGATCCCGGGAAAACTGATCCAACTATGTCGCTAAATTCTAGAAACCAAGCGATATAATGTGTACAACTGGGAAATAGCTCCTCCGAATTATTTCAAAAATGTACAGGGTTTTGGCAGAGATGTGCTACCATGTGGTTTTGTCAAACTTGTTCTGGGGGAATAGTACATAGAGCAGGTGGAATCATGGATGGCACTATATTCCACAAATTTGTCTAAACGCTGGAGTTCGCGGACGATATTGATATCATTGGCCGCTCCTAATGTGCCACTATTCACAATGATTGAAGAATAGGCGAAACTAGTTGATCTTGAAGTGAATGTGGACAAAACCAAGTATATGCAATATTGAATTGAATTGAAAAGACACACATCTGTCTACCAGCTAGGACAAAGCATCACTATTTTTATCAAAAACTTAGAGGTAGTTAAGGAATACATTTACCTTGGGGACGAAGAATTAATTACCTTAGCAAACCGATTCTACTTCGGTTTGGCCAAAAAAATATGTTCAAGCCTCCTTGCGCTGACAACACGGTGTACCCTCTACAAAACCTTTATTCTGCCAGTCCTGCTTTATGGCTCAGAGTGCTGGGGGATAAGCAGAAATCGTTGGAAGGCTATGTTATCTCAGCAAGATACCCTCCATGGATCGGCAGCCCTATAAGTAATTAAGTTTGTGTGGTCTGTGAAGTTATCGGGCAATATTTTTACTTGCGAAATTTCTTGAGAATTGAAAAAATTCACAAAAAAATGCACCACGACTTGACATTGTGCAATATCGTTGAAGGTTATTCTATATCAAATTAAGCTTGGAAGAATATATCGTTGGCATACATAAGACCTGGAATAGTTTATCCACTTAGCAATATACCCTTCACTGAGTCAGTGATGTCATTTATGTAAATATAAAGATAAAGAGTAGAGTACTTAGCACTCATCCTTGATTAACTCAAATCGTTCTATAAAATTCATCTGCCGAAAGCAGTTTTCCATCCTACACTCGCGCAATATTTTTTTCATACGTTTCTCTAAGGGCTGATATGATTTTTTGTTGAAATTCCATGTTTGTGGGGTTCATACAAAAGTACTTCCTGCTAAATATAAACTAAAATGGAATCGTCGCGTTTCAGGGATATTTATTAAAGAAAAGATTTTATCGACTATTAGAAATTTTTCCTTAACACTTCTAGGAATTATTTCAAAATTCCTTTGAGATCCATCCAATCGGAGAGTCTAAAATACAAATCCTAAGTTAAAAAGCTTTATCGCAGTGTTTAAAAATGAAATACCTTTGTAGTTTGTTGGGAATTCAAGATTTACTTTTTTATGTAACCGAAAAATAATTGTTGGTGGAAAACTCTCCGGAATTTTGGCTGTCTCGGAAACAATATTAAATTCAACAGCAAGAAGTCGTAGAACTTAGTGTTTGAAAGGGTTGAAAATTTTGAACATCAAGAATTTCTTCAAATATTAAAGCAGCTGCGTACTTAAATGCAATTCCACTAGATTAAGGAAACTCGAAAAATGGGTTTTACGCATTTATATGTTTAATATTGACGGAGTTGAATTCATTTTACCAATCAAAAGTTTGTCTGCTTTTCAAAAAATCTATTGATTTTTGACTTTATTCAGTATTTCAAAATGCTTAGATTTTTAACTTGCAACGTTCGTTGTAATTTCTGTTTACTGATTCACAGTTGACTTTGAAGTTTGTGTTGTCAGACGTTTGGAATAATTTCAAAGATGGACATGTTTTTCTTGCTGAAGAACATTGATTGTTGAACCACTTTTTCTTGTTTTAAATAAGCCTTCGTTCCATTATCTTTTCAGATACTACATTTTTAATGAAGTTTGTTAAAGTGTTCACGTCAGAAATTTCAGAACCTATCTCCATAGTCCATATTGAAAGGCATAGGCAATGCTTAGATTCAATTATTTCGCCATAAGGTGTTTTTTTTTTATATAATACAATTCTATATACTACTGAAATTACTCAGCCAAGTAGAAGACTTAGCATTAGATTTAATTGGACTTGTCGAATTATTTATTCAAAATAGCTTTTAACGGTCCACAAAATTTGCTATTTCGTCATAATCTGATTAAGTTTTGCCATCCACTTAAAAAAACTCCAAAACAGAAGATCTTTTCTCCAAATAGAAAACAATAGACTATCACTGAACACACTATTCCACGGATGGCATTTGGTTTGCAGCACGATCCACTTCACAGCTTCCATTTAGAACATCACAATCCAAAGCGTCAACGCTCCAGAAATTCCAGATCCCTTCTAATCACATACCTTGTCTTTCTTTCGATTCTTTCATCATAACTATGAGTTCCCTAAAATTTCGTTGGTTTGTCAGCTCAATGCTCCATTTTTATAGTTTAAATTAAGTGTGAATTTACTTACAGTTTAATATTTATTGTAAAAGTATAAAAAGTTATCCAAAATGTTATTCATATGCAAAAACAAATCTCTGAATAGCACAAAACACAAATAAAACCTTTTATTATTTTAAGTCTTCGTTTACAATGAATGTTGAAGTATCCTTCGTTATACAATAAAATTTTCTATTACAGCTAGTTGTAGTTCTATTTTCCTAGAGAAGCCACTCAACAGAGCTCAGCATGTCCTCCAATGGAGTATGAATTAATTAAAGGAATTGCTAGCATTCGTGGCATGCATTCAAATTATATTGTTCGAAGAGACATCATTTGTTGGAAATCTTTGATGTGAGTTCATTATTTTTGAAAATACCTCAACTCGAAATGATTAAAAATTCCTATATTTGGTGATTAAACATAAAATAAACCATTTGTTCTTCACTACTATACACAATGATTAATATAACATTATATGCAAATAAATATATACTTTAAGCTTTAATTCTTCAAAAAAAGTTGTGGTACACACAATATACAGCAAAACAAAGTCCGTATTATTGCTTGATCTATTCGGAGGGGATTGTGGAGAAGAACAGTTGATTTTACGATGGCTTCAGATTTACAAGAACACACATAGTCAGAACGCACATGCTCCAAAGTCATTTTTGAAGCAAAACTTTTTTAGACGTGTTGGAAGTAAAAATTTGAATTTTTGGGAAGGGACAAAAAACAAACTTCATATGCGAAAAGTTGACACAATTGATGGATGGTAAGCCAGAGTGATTTTTTTTTAAATAAGCTAATAATGGATTATTCAAAAAAGAATATGTATTTTATGTCAATTTCTACTTTCGTTAATTATAGAATGCTCAGTTACATAGATACTAAGCATAGGCGTGTGTATAGTTTAAAAAAAAAAGATTTTTGGAACATTTCGTTATGGAATATTATTTATATTTTAATTTTTATCGGTTCATTCAATAATGATAAAGTCGAAAAATAAGAATTATGTATATAAGAAGTTTTTTTTAACAATACAAATTCTATATACTACTGAAATACATCAGCCAAGTAGAAGACTTAGCACTATAATATTTGGACTTGTTGAATTATTGATTCAAAATAGCTTTTAACGGCCTTTAGTCCAACAAAAATTGGCGTTTCGTCCCGGTGATCTCACATGGACTCATCCAATTTTTGTTGGACTAAAGGCCGTTAAAAGCTATTTTGAATCAATAATTCAACAGTTGTGAGATAACAATAAAACATGACATTACGATAATAGCGAAGACGAAAAAGATGGTCTAAAAATTCTGTCCGGCTGTATGTCAGTCTGTCCGTCTATCCGTCTGTCAGTCTGTCTGTATGTATAGACACCTACAGCCCAAACGGGACGAATTGCTTCAAAGTTGGTATAGAGTTTTTTAGGTATTGTACAGAGGGGAAATTGAAATTTTGTTTAGCTCAAAAAATAACAGTACCTGCCATATAACCGTTACGTTCAAACCTATTTTTCTCGGAAACGGCTCTAACGATTTTGATTTAAAAAAATCAGTGTGGGTTTTTAGCTACGACCGATCATATAGTTGAAAAAAAAAATTTGAAAAATGTTAAAAACAGTACTTTTCATTGGACCGTTTTTTTTTGCTTTCGACTATCTCATAAATAAATAAAAAAATATAGGTTTAGGTTGCCCAAATTATACCGCGTAACAATATTTTTAATTAATATTTTTTTTGTATTTTTAAAATCATTTTTAAGAAAAAAATTTAAAAAAATTATTATTCGAAAACTGCTCATTAATTTTTTTTCAAAAATTATGTTTATTTGTATTTTCTGAATACCTATGAATTGGCGTTTTTGAATTTTTTTAAAAATATTTTCAAAAAGTTAAAAAAAAAAACTTTTTTTCTCAAAAACCGCTCCACAGATTAAAAAAATTTTTTTTTCATAAATTCAAATTTATCCAAGAAATAAAATGGCGTACTTTTTTGAGCTCAAAGTAGTGTAAGTATTTATTTCAGAATTATGAATTATTTTTTCTTTATCTAAACAGATTTAATCTTTTGTTTTTAAGTTTATATTATTAAACATTAAGTATTGTCATACCAATTTATTTTAGAACAAAATTAATGAAATTTTGTATATGCATATATTTGTATATGCAAATTGAGTTAAGATGACTTTAAAAATATATTTAGATTTTTTAATAGAAATCTTTTGCATACGATGTGATCGAACATAAGAGCAAGTTCGTGCGATCCAGTCGTGCTTTTATTTTATTTTGTACCTTTCTCGTAAACGGCTAAAAGGATTTCGACCAATATTTTTAAACATTATTAACATTAAACATAAAACATAAATTATAATTCAGACCAAAATGTTTGAAAAATATTTTTTTGTTTTTTTTTTGAAAATTTAATATTTCGAACGATTTGTTTTGAAATTTTGTTTTTAAGTCTATATTATTTAATACTTAACATTTCATACCAATTTTTTTTATATAAAAAAATAAGTAAAACAAAACTTTGGAAATATATTTAGATTCTTAATAGAAAACTTTTGAATACAATGTGATCAGGTTCGTGTGATCCAGTCGTACATTTTATTTTATTTTAGAGTGGACTGCACTAATTTAAGAATACATACATTATTTTGTAAAAATTCTTGGATCCATTTTGAATTTTTCAATTTGTTGTCAAAATTGTCAAAGTTGTTTTTTTTATTTTAGGAACATAATTTTTCGAGTATTTTAGAAAATTTCAAAAAACACTAAATACCAAGTTTTAAAGAAACAGATTAAGTATTTGTATTTTGAACAAAAAAATATTCTGTTTAAAATTTATAAAAGCTCTTCATATATGAATTCAAAAAATCAACAGAATCGTTTGCCAGAAAACAAACAAAATGGTACCAAAAATAACCATTTTCACAGAAAAAATAGGAAAAAAGTATTTATTTTCTTTACAATTTTTTACTAATGGTTTTTTTTTATAAACATCATTGGAGCAATTTTTTAGAAAATGGAGATTTACATTTTTGAAAAAAAAAAATTTATCACAAGTGCCGTTATTTTTGGTCTTAGAAAAAAAATCAAAATATTCGAAAACGCGTGTTACCGAAAAACACAGTGTGTACCACGTTTGAAGAAAATCCATCCACTCATTTAGGATGTAGGCTCGCGGACAGACAGGTAGACAAAATTGTAAAACCTACTTTTTCGTCATATGACTAATTTTGAAATACGAAATATAGCACAATATTTTATGTATGACAAGTAGTATTAAACTCATATAAATGTTGTCATAAAAATAATTTGATCAAATGATTTTGATTTGAAATTTTTGTAACTGTTATATACAAGCAGCTGACATTTTGAAACTGTTTACATTATTTTGCTGATTGAAGCGTTTGTGATTCATAAATTAAGTATGCGTGTAAAAACTATTTCTAAGCCAAACAAAATTTTCAAAAAATTTTCATGTAGAACAACGTTTTATTATTTTCATCAAAAATTACATTTTGTGTGACCCACCATATTTTTGATCTATTTTTTGTTTCAACAACATACATTATATCAATTTCATGGACATCGGTCAAAAAACATTTTCTTTATCCCAATAACGGCATCTTCCACGACGTGACAAACATCACCGTCGTTCAAACTTTAATCTGTGGATCAGCAATTTCAACTCAACAATTTAATCTCATCTACCGCACTGAAATCTCCGAAATCTGGACGAGATTTCAGAAAACAATGAAACACGATGCACAAGAAAACGAGACGCAAGTGCGACATGATTATTCACTGTAAGAATTTTGTAATATTATAAAACTATTCCCCATTTCAAGTGGACTAAACTTTTCACGAGGACATTTAAGAAGATAATATTTAAGATCAATGATTTTCAATTACTTAATGTATTAAGTTAACGTAACGTAACCATATGAAATGCTTTATTATATTCATTCTAGTCATAACTTGACAAGATCTCACACCCACGTCTCGTTTTCTTATCGCATCCATACTGTTGAAAAATAAGCAATTCTTCCAAATACATGGCAATGCTATTTTAGATTTGTCAGCGGAAGTAGGATTCCTTGTATATGGCAATGCCGGTATACATGTGTCAGCAAGACAGTTTAGTTGATTTTTTATTTTAGGAAAATTTATTTGTTAATTTTAAATACTTAGTTTAATTATTAAAAAAGTGAAAAGTTTTATTTACAAATAAGTGTTTATTGGTTTAAATATAGACATTTAATAAAATATGTTTGTAGGTTTTTGTTTTGTAAATCAAAATATTTCTTTTTTTTTTAGTATTTTAGTATTTATTGGTGGGTCGAATTTTTTAGAGAGCTAAAGCAAAGTATGTCGAAAAAATATCCAACTGGAAGAACATAAAACAATTGTCCTACTTTAATTTATATTTTACCTTCCAATATACCATTTCCAACAAATACGCCTACAAAAATAGATCAAACTTATGCATGAGATTCCACCTTCGCGATAATAAAATTTAACCGTTCTTCAAATTGCATATATAACGAAAATTTCACAATTCAATGGTTGTGGTATGCTGTATGATCAGGGCTGGCCAAACTAAATACAATACTTTTTCAATGATTTGATTTTTTTCTGACAAAAAAGAGAAAGATAAAAAGAAGAATTTCACTTACAAATTTGTGGTGAAATTTTGCTTATTGACGTTGAAAATTATAGGTACATCGTCTTTTAAATTAAGTACCAGTTTCAAAAAAAGTAGGATTTTCTTCTAGAAAGTAAAAGTTCGGCCAACCCTGGTTGAAAAAATCGATATTGAATCTTTTCACTAAAATCACACAAAACACGAAAAAATATCTAAAATACAAAAAAAAATCAACATGTTGCCATTTTATCATTACTTTTTATTTGCGATATAGGCACTATAGGGCAAGTTCTGCATTTGGAAAAAAATCGAACTCGAGATTGTAATTAAAGTTGACATTACGATGATAGAGAACTCCAAAAAAGTGGCTCCGGCAATTCCATCTGTCCGTCTGTCTGTCTGTCGTAGAACGATCTAGAGTCTAAATGGCTGAACCTATTTTGTTCAAACTTGGTGGTTAGGCGTTTTAGGTGAATATCCCAAATAGATTTTTGAATCATTGTTTTAGCCCCAAAAATAACTGTACTTGCTATACAAATTTTTCAACCATCTTAATTATCTCGAAAACGGCTCTAAGGATTTTCATACAAATTAGTGTGTGCACTACCTTGAGTATGGTCTACATTTTCGCCAAAAAAATCAAAAATATTTTGTTATTAACGGTACCTGCCATACAATTATTTTATTGATTTTCGCCTTTCTCATAAACAACTCAACGGATTTCGATCAACATTTTTATACAGGATCTCCTTCGAATTCTAAATAATTCTGCATTTCAAAATTTTTGAAAAAAAAAAATATTTTTTTTTTTTTTAATTCAATATTTCGAAAACGGGTGGTCAATTTTTTCTGAAATTTTAAATTTATTTTGGGCGTATTCATAGCCATTTTTAAACTGTGTCTAACTTAAACCTAGGTTTAGTTGAATTTTTCAACGTTGGTTCTATTTTTTTAAGTTTATCATTACAAAATATACACAGCTATTTGTGTAGTATAATAAGTTAATCATCTTATAAAAATATAAAACGAACACTTAAGCTGTAGTTTAGTAAAATCTGGGCTTATCAGCCACTATGATTATGCCGCATATTATTTAAAATGTTCATACCAATTTTTTTTAGACAAAATTTAAGAATTATTATATATAAAAAAAATTAGTGAAAACGACTTAAAAATACTTTTAGCCGTTTGCATTGAGAATTTTTTGTATATAATGTGATCGATTATAGGAGCAAGTACGTGCGATCCAGTCGTGCATTTTATTTTACTTGTGATTATAGGTACTATAAGGCAAGTTAAACATTCGTAAAAAAAAATTCTAGCAACCAAACATGGCATTACGATCATAGTGAAGCCTAAAAAAGTGATCGACAAAAAATGTCTGTTCGTCTGTCGATCAGTCTGTCAGTTTGTCCATCTGTATGTATAACGAGCAGCAGCCTAAACGGCTTAAGCGATTACCTTCAAATTTGGTGTGTGTGATTATTTTGGCATTCCTCAGAGGGGAAATTCAAAATTTTATTTTTAGGCCTACAAATAACGGTACCTGGAATTATGACCTTGAAGGGAAATCTTATTTTTCTCGAAAACGGCTCCAACGATTTCGAGAAAAAATGTTTGTTGGTAAAAGCTATCATTTGATATGAATCCAGTTTACAGAAAGTCTATTAACAGTACCTTTCATATAACTGTTTTTTTTTTAATTTTTGGATAACTGTACATTGGATTTCTGTCAAATTTTATATCTGAGAAGATCAATGTAGCTAAAATAATTCTGCATATTAAAATTTTAAATAATTTTTTTTTTAATTTAAACTAATTTTTGGAAAATCAATATTTTTAAAACTAATCAAAAAAAATAATTTTAAATTTTATAGTCACATGTATATTAATAAACTCTAAAAAACTGTATACCAAAAGTTCAAAAAAAAAAAAAAACTAAAAATAAAAAACCGAATTTCATCAAAATCCGTCCTACAATTTTCGAGATACTTTTTTTATAAAATTTTCATTGATCCGCGGTATCTAAGGTGTTCTTGGGTTTTTTTCGAGAAAACGATTAAAGTGATGATTTTGGCAGTTTTTATAAGCTTAAAAAACGATTTTTACCCACCTATACAGCATTCATATATAAGTAGGTACATAATACCCTCCTAATTTTCATAATTCAAATCCTTTTAAATATACATTTGTAGGCAGGTACCTATGTATGTAAAAATTCCTTGAATCATATGTATTCCACAATTCATTATATTAAGAATCAATAAGGTAATCTTACCTACATCGCAAAGGATAACTAGACAACCTATAAATACTAACATCGTCAGTGTTTAGTTAATCTAAAGTTGTTAGTTACAAGAGCAGGTTCCTACGATCCAGTCGTGCATTTTTTTTTTTTGCTTTGAACATTATAATATTTTAAGGATAGCCTTTCGATACGAAAACCGATTTGTATTCTCTTTTAAATGCAAATTTTAGGATACCTCTTATATTACCTATATGATTGATATTTCTTTGTGAATTTAAAATAAGGTGTCAGCACTAATGCCTAAGCAATTTTGTTTTGCCTAAACGCATAAAAATTAAAATTTCATATACAAAAAAAAATATATCTGCTCTGAACTTAATCGATTTAAGATGAAGTAAATAACTTTTTTGATTTGTTTATTTATAGATGATTTCCAAGAGATTAAGCATAAGACTGAACAAACCATTTACATAATTTGGATTCATCTTCTTATTAATAATATAGTCATTTTTTGGCAGATTGATTTTTCAGACTGATGAACCGTCAATTCATTGTCAGTTGTATGACTACGTTTAGCCAAATGTCTGGAAAATGTTATTTCCAGTGACGTGATTATGCATTTATATGCTACCTGCACTAAAAATTAGTGGTTTTTCCTGTCAAACAATATTTTTCGCGTGAAAAATTTCAGCTTATTACAATCCTATCGCTTATAAAATAATATTATTATTTAACCAATTTCTGACAAAACCACCACGCGAATTGTTGCAAGCATCGATTCTTTTGAGGTAATTTTCGACCACTTTTTGATACATATTGGGCGGTATATCAGCTATAACTTGACGAATGTTGCTTTTCAACCGCTCAAGAGTTAAAGGTGTATCTGCATAAACACGGTATTTCGCGTAGCCCCACAAAAAAAAGTCCAGCGGTGTGAAATCGCATGACCTTGGTAGCCAGTTGATTTCACCACGACGAGAAATTACGCGGCCAGGAAATGTCTCTTGCAATAAAGCCATATTCACTCGAGTTGTGTGGCATGTGGCACCGTCTTGTCGAAACCACATATTCTCCAAGTCGTATTCTTCAATAGCAGGCAAAAACAGTCGGTTATCATATGACCATAACGCTCCGAAATGACGGTGACAATCGTTCCATCGTCGTTTTCGAAGAAGTAAGGTCCAATCACACCTCCGGACCAAAGAGCGCTCCAAACAGTGACTTTTTGTGGATGTAATGGCCTCTCTTCAATTAGTTGAGGATTCTCAAAACCCCAAATACGACAATTTTGTTTATTAACATACCCACCGAGTGAGAAATGTGCTTCGTCGCTGAAGAAAATTTTGTTCGAAAAATCGACGTCCACCGCCTGTTGTATCTACGACGTTGTGAATGGTCAGCTGGCTTTACTTGTTGTGTGAGCTGTGCCGTAAGACAGTCCTAATTCCTGAGAACGACGAGGAATCGACACGACACATTCGGGCCTTTGGCAACACTTTCACTTACAGCAGCGAAATGTTCAGTGGTACGAGCGAAACAGGCCTTACAATATCTGTAACCAATCCAGTCTCTTCAAATTTCTTCGCAATTTTGCCCATTGCTTGCGTAGTTGGACGATTATGTAAACCATAATCTCCTCTTAAAGCACGATATGTGGCTGTGGCAGAATCACCATTTTTGTAGTAGGTTTTAACAATTTTTATGCGTTGTGCGATCCATTTTCGTAAATGTCAGACTTTCAACTGAAAAAAAAAATTGGTTTAACAACTTAGTTTGACAGATATCGAATTCCAGCCCTATACTTTTGAAACCGCAAAATGAATAACCCTTTATAATGACTTCGCTAGATTTTTCTTTTATCCCTTTCGAATTACATTCGCGAGAACAAATAATATTGTTGCCCAGGAAACAAAAGGAAGCCGCCATAAATTCAACATCACTGATGTTCACTGATATGTTGTAAGAAAACTTTTCTAGTTTCCGTGAATTTCTCCATAAAACGTTGATGAAGAAAAACAAAAAAAAGACAAACCATTTTTTTTTTTTTTTTTTGTTAAACTGAATAAGCGGTGTAATGGGAATTACTTAAACGGAATTGTAAGAAAGAGCTTTCTATATCTATCTCCTCTCCACCGATACGAACAATAAATTTATTTTACTAGGAAGTAAATCTTCCTCGCCAACTTGCCGGATTTTTATTATATTTTCTTTTTTTTTGTGTCTTTTCATCTTTTCATTATAATTTTCCTTTTTCATCAGCTTTGATATGACTTTTATGTTAAAGGATTAAACTTGCTTTTGTGACTGTCTATTCCTCGAAGGATATTCAAAAAAAAAAAAAAAAAAAAAAACTAGATAAAATGAAAAGTTGACAATGACGACAAAAAGGATTATTTTTTTTAAGTGTTTGGAAAAAAAACAAAAACTTTGGGCAATTGAAAAGGATCCCAACAACACCGAACCGACTATGTAGATTGATAGCGTTTTGAGTTCTGACAGAAGGGATTAATTCTGTCTGCAATGAGGATTTATTCTCTTATAACGGATTTTTTTTTGTCATGTATTCTTTGTTTTGTGATAAAGCAAGAGATAACAAAATTTTATTGGATGTGATTCCAAAAAAAAAAAACAAAATTCGAAATTTAAGCTCATGCCATTCATTATTTTGAATTTCATCTTGGTTTCTTAGAAAAAAAGGACATTTTTAAAGATTCAACTAAAAAAAAATTGAAATATGTTCAAGAGTCCTAAAATAAAGTATCTTATTTATTTTGATGCTAAAAAGATAAGATTGCAAGTTTGTGCCGGGCTTAATGTTCATATAATGCAAGGGTTTACTTTAAACGTTAGATAATCAAAGTCAAACAATTTGGAACTTATAACGTTAGCTTCTGGTTCTCAATAATGACATTGAACGTATAAACTGCGTTAAAATTTAATTTTTTTACTAAAACACGACGTTTTTAAAAGATTTAAGGTGATACTACCAAAACGACCCAGAACCAAATTTAAGGTGTACTTGCATAAACTAGCAGTGGTGTTCGAAGAAAAGAAGGTACGAGTATATTCTTATTGACTGCAAATTGACTTTTCAGGTTTCGGAAGCACGTAAAAGCACCGATTTCACATTGGGTTCGAAAAATCTCAACTTTGTGCTTAAGGGGGTTTGGCAAGATTTCCAAATTGGGGCAGAGTAGCGAAAGCAGCTACTTCTAACGTCCACATTTGTACTGCCATTTGCAGAAATAATACTTCCAAGGTAGTTAAGCTTTCGAATTATTTCAATGGTGATGGTGTCTCCTGT